>OY856413.1:606572233-607968483 GCA_963693085.1 Alisma plantago-aquatica
CTTGTGAATCATCATATGATTGTCTCTCTAGGCATACCTTACCAACATGTTACATAGCATTTAGTGTCACAAGCCATAATAGGGTCTGATTTTAAGGTACACACATAGGGAATGGAGCGTATTAAGGATCCACTTATCACAACGATTAGAGGTGCAATCATGTTGGTAGTTAAACATCACATTTTGAGACATAATAGTGTACAAAAGAGTATCTTTGAGATATTCATGGAAAATGTAGCATAATATCTGACTCAGATATGGCATAGAACACTCACAAAGCTTACTAATTTCGAGATTAAATGATTATATGATGTCAATCAAAACTAAATTCTCAAACTTGGTCATATATGCACATGAATAAACCATTTTTAGAGCAAGGCTAGCCATAGGGGGTCAAGATGGTCATTAGGGTGCATTTGATGGTCCAAGACCTAAAGCATAGCAAATGGAAACTAAAGTTAGTGCTTTAGTGGATTTGAAAGACTAGATATGATAACTGCATGTATCTAACTTTCAGCTTTGTCTATGGTAAAATGACCGCATGTCATCCCATCTACTAAGTGCGTACAACCAAACAAAAACAAATGAACTCTTGAACTTGGATCTGCTTACAACCAAAGAACGACTGCGTAGTTTATTTTCTCATGTTTAATTTCTTATTTTATAACTCATACTTTGAGATAGAAACTAGGTCCAACCAAACATGCCCTAAAAGGATATTTACCCTAACCAGGTCACAAAGGGGTCGACGGTTCCTTCCTGGGGCTTGCAGATGGCGGCCCGAGTGATCCAGCCCAGCAGTCACTGCTCCCAGTTGCCCGCTGATTACCCACTGCCGCTGACTGCTCCCAGTTTGGGGAGGATCTGAGACGTAGGAGCTAACCGTTGGTGACATGCCGCTCCTCCTGAGCTTGGTGGGGGATTCATCCCACAGAACAGAGACAAGAGGGCATTGCAACACCTCGCCGGAGGAGGTGGCCGCCAAGGAGGTTGGAGAAAGAAGGAGCAGAAGAAGGAGAACCTCCAGGGCGAGAAAACAAGGGGAAAGTTGTAAAGAGGGGAAGGGAAAGAGGGGGTTGGGGATTCAATTTTACGAAAGGTGTTGCGGGGCGTGTATTGTCTAGGAAAAAGCAACAGCTGTTGCTGCTTGTCAGGTACTGTACGACCAAGGGAAGAGATGACTTTTCTGTCATTGATCTAAAATGGAATTCGTGGGAGAGAGATCCAACGGTCCAACCTGGTCGGGATGGAAACAAGCATTTTTATTAGTTATATCTAGGCAGGGCACCCTTTAGTTGGGCTGCACCCTCCAATAATGGCCCAAGTAGATCAAAAATGGATAAAATCGCTTTAAAACAAGTGAAAAGGGGTCAATTTTGAAATGGCTATAACTCGAGCTACGATGGTCCAATTGAGGCGATTGTTGCGTCGTTGAATTTGCATTTGAAATCTTCATAACTGACATACATGATAGAGTAGGCTGAGGACATTAATTTGGTTTAAAAAAATATGCAAGATGGTGATATGCTAAGAAGTTGAAACTTAGATCTAAAGACAAATCGAGTGTCAACACAAGACACAAGTACATAAAATGATTTAAGTAAGAAGCGATGCACATTAAATCCCAAAAGTAAAGTCAACAGTGAGAAACTTGAGGAAGGATGAAGTGCATAGTACATGTATTAGGAGAGAGAAAATTTCAAGTTATCACATCCTCCCCACCTTAGAAGGAATTTTGTCTCAAAAATTAATCAAGTCATCAATCGAGATTGGGATTTAATATTCCACATTGCCATCAACTTTGTAGTTCAAACATTGCCATTATATAATTACCGAGCAATCGTGAATCATGGTCATAACATATAATATTGATCATCAAATAGGAAAGATCATAACATGAGTCACAAATTTGGAGAGATCATCCTAGTGTTCCAATCCCAACATTTAGGGTTTTGGCTTTCACAATGGCCTAGGTGGGGTAATATATCCATGATCAAGATTTCATATTTCAACAATTTGAGACTTACGTCATATTTCAATATCATGATTTCGTCCTCAAAATAGATGGAAGGGCCCACCTTAGTCCACATGGATCTTAACCCTAAGTCAATCAAGTGAGTTAACATAATAATCATTTTATGTTTGTGAGATTGGGAACATGGAAGTCATTAACAATATATCAAGGATGACCTCGAGATCCAAATAGTATTATCACAGGAGTCAAATCAGAATCAAGATCATTAATCAAGAGTCAAGATTTAATTATTCAATATCAAGAGTCAAGTTTGGATATCGAAGTTGTAGGTCCCAAAATTTCAAGGCTATGGTTGAGATTCCTATTTTGGACCATAGGGGTGACTTAGGGCTCTACCCTTCCTAAAGTTTCTTTAGATGTCATACACATTCTTCTTGAGGTTACTCTATAACATTCGAGAATATTAATTTCTATGTAACTCTTTAACCCATATTTTCTCCATCTCTTAGGGTGTACATCAATTGCTTTATGTCCCAACATTGGGCTCATGGTGACCTTCCCTCTTGGGCTTGGTCTTCTCAGTGACCTTCCCTCCTAGTCTTGGTCTTCATGTTGGCCTTCCCTCCAGGGTTTGACCTCTTGGCGACCTTTCCTTCTAGGCTTGGTCTTCATTATGGCCTTCCCTCCTGGGCTTTCCCTCTTGGTGACCTTCCCTCTTGGGCTTAGTCTTCACATTGGCCTTCCCTCCTGGGCTTGGACTCTTGGTGACCTTCCCTCTTGATCTTGGTCACCTACTTTCGACCACTTCCTTAATGACTTTTCCTTACATCCCTTAAAGATGGTATAGTTGGGTTTAAAGAATTATACTTAATATTTTCTCTTTCATGCTTAGTATATTTAACCCTCCAAACATTAGGTGGGATTCGAGGTTATCTCAATTCTTAAAATCGGTTGATTAACTCGCCCTTCAAGAGGGGATCATTCATCCATATACATTAACTGAGCAACAATCTAGCGACATTTGGTGGTATAAACATCTATTTCATTGTCATGGTATTCATCGTTAATGAATGAAATAAACCTAGGTCTTTATAGGAACTTAACCACTAGATATAGTCAACATCTTCATATTCCACGCTTGTCATCAAATCATGATTAAGATTGAGTATCAATATCATCATGGATTTGACATGTTGGAGACTTAGATCAAGATATCAGAATGTTGTGAAAGGGGTTACCCATCCAAACTCTAAATGAATCAATGAGATGAAAAATTTAGAGGTAGCCAAAATAGAGACGTGACCTAGGTTAGGGGAGCCATAAGTCAACTACCACCATAATCTAGCACACTAGTCCATATTACTCATGAGTCATCAAGCATATCCAAATAGGGCGAGTATCAACTATGAAACTGTATTTCACAATATCATGAGTCAAACATCAAGATAATTAATAGGGAAACCATATTTCAAGATTTTATGAGTTCAAGGTCATAATCATGTTCCCTCTATTTCAAGGTCAAGGTAAGGGTATATCTTGGAAATGGAGAAGTCAGATTAAGAACTCAAGATTTTGAGATAATAATGCAAGATTGAGATCTAGGTCCATAATATTATTCAAATTGAATCTACAAAGAGGAATAATAGTCAATAGGGGGTTTTCCTCTTGTAACAAGTCCTCACATCATGATCTATGGTTCCAAAGACATGGTCATTGCACCTATCAAATAGAGGGAAGAGTTTGCATAACGATGTTTGAGGTTTGATCGAAGTACGGACAACATATGTATAATCAATAGGGACCTCATCGACCATGACGTGTGGAACAGGAGTTACACCTTATTTCACCATATCAATAGTTTACCTCAAACTTAAAAAACACTTATTTTTGGATCTAGGGTTCTAGAGGGGGGTGAATAAAACTTTAAGACTTGCAAAAAAATAGTTAGACCTTCAAATTATATCAAATGAAACCAAATGCTAAAAATGAATTTGAAGTCATATCTAACAAGCATAACAAGGATGAGAGAGATTGAAACAAACACCTAGACAAGGTGTTTAAAGTGGTTCCAATCTCCAAACTAGGAGACCGTCAATCCAATACCTAGAGTGGTCAACCTCTAGGACTTTTCAACCCATGTATACTTATATTCCATTATAAGAGATACAAGAAGACCACCTTACATCCAAGGACTTACCTATCCAAGAGCTAGTCTTCTACCTTACAACAGGTCTTACCTACTCTTACAAGTATCTCGATTCCTTCTCCTAGGACATCTCCTCCTTACAACAAGTCTTCAGCCTTGAGGATTTACCCACCAAGCTCCTTGGATCTTTTGCCTTGTCCTTATCCTTCACTTGGAGAAGATCTTCACACCTTCTTCAGCCTTGAAGAAGTACGATAACTCCTCCTTCACTCAGAGAAGTTAACTTCAGCCTTTGCTCTATGAGAAAGGGGATTAATAAGTGGAGAGATGGAGAGCTCTACAAGACAACAAGCTTTCCTACAACATGCCTAACTTATTCATAATCACAAAATACTTTGTAAAATGAGAGAGAGAAAGGGGCTCAAAGGGGTTTAACAAACTCAACTATAGCAAGGACCAAGGATAGCTTGAATGAGCAACCTTAGAACAAACTCCAAAGGGTCCTATCTATAGTTCGGGGTGTTCCTTTGAGTGTGGGATCACTTAAGGACCAAAAATAGCCATTTTACAGCTTCCAGTGGATCTATTTTTATTTCTAACAACTCTCCAACAGTTGGAAACACTTTTTTTTGCATTTTTTGTGTAGTGCATTTGGTCGAGTTTCAGTAAAGGTAACTCGACCGATCTACTATTCGACAAATCCAATTTTCAAACTATCGGTCGAGTTTGTCCTGAGGTAACTCGACCGATAAGCTAAAATCAACTTTGGTTAGAAAGTTGGTCGATTGAGTTCTGTGAGTGTAAAACTCTACCGATCTAATCATTTCCGAAAATGCATCACTGGTCGATTGACATTCAAATTCGACCGATTAAGTTGTTGTGAAAAATTTTCCAAAATTATTTTTAAGTGATCAAACGATGGAATTAAGTGTCCCTGGTTTTTTCTCATCTTAGTTACAAGTTATATCATCAATACAAATGATTACAAAAATATTCTAATGTGGTTTGGAGTGTTTTCCCAAAATGCATATTTGCATTGCTTTTGACTTGAACTTGGAAAAGCTTGGGCTTGAGGAATTTGATCCTTTTCTTGTACCTAATGCTTGAAATCAATCTCAAAAAACATATTAGATATATATTGTAACATACTAAAACTTTGACATATTCTCTTTTTGACCCTTTCCCAATATTTTCCTATCATTTCTATTCTTTTTAGCCTTAATGCTTAAATTATGGAATTTATAGTGGTTTGGTGAGAATTTGTTCAATAATTATACCAATGGAAGGGTTTATACACAAATACCTCAGTGAAATAGTATTTATGGATCCAAAATGTAAAATAACCACTCAAGTAAAACAATGGTAAATAAATCCATGTTAGAAGTGTAAGGCCCCAAACATTACTTAATGTATTGAACAAGCTTAAATATCATAATTAAGTACTATAAACCTTAATATAACCTTGTGAGGTATTTTGAGATCATGATACAATATTAAGTTTCAAGTTTGGTCCAATTTAGAAGTTGTTTCTGCAAGTTATGCAATTATATGCACATTTTGGATTTTTATGCAATTTATCCAATTCGGAGGTTTTCTTTGTAAATTGTCACATGCATTATAATATTTAGATATTCTCTTACCATTCTAGAGTTTTGAACCATGGGTAACCTAGTTGCACCTTGGTTTGAAGGTGTTACTTTCTAAGGGCATTATAGGGATTACCCTCTTTATAAATGAGATTATCTTTAAAAGCTATCAATCAGTTGGGTTATTTCTTTGATTGGAGGATGGTGGGGATGGCCTAGAAGTCTCCATAGGCTTTTAGGACCGACCTTGGATATACAAGAAGTATATATGAGCTGTCCTCTTGCATGGCCATGAAGCCTTAGCCTAAGGACACATGGAAAGTCCCATAGACACCTCATTCTTGCCCCCTTATTTATAAAGCCATGCCTACCCCTTCCCACCTCCCAATCTAAGAAGCAATCCTCTCCTTATCTTTCCCCCAGCTTAGAGCATCACTCCTTATATTTTTGGCCATGAAGTTTCTATCCTAAAGTAAAAGAGGGTGCCTACCTTGGTGAAGAAGGCTCCTAGGGTTCCAAATTTCTCTATTTAGGATTTCTTAAGCTCCTCCTTGGTGATTTTGACCAAAAATAGTAAGTATCCTCCTTTCCTTCCTTGTTTTCATGCTGTTAGTCATCCTCCCACCTTATTTCAGGTCAGAACCATGACCTTCCATGGTAAAACTCCATCTAGAGCCCTAAAACATATCATCTCCATGCTCTTTTGCTAGGGTTTGCACCTCTAAAGTGGAGAAGGTGATCTTTGCTCAAGAAAGGAGCTTGGCTTGGAGCAACCTTACCTTATAATCTCTGGATCCTTTCTGTTTGGACCTTCTTACCTTTCTAGAGGTGAGTTTTGTTAACCCCCTTCTCATATATTTCTTACTACATTCTTGAAACTCATGCTTATATGTTTAAAATCGATGACCTCAATCTCTTTTACCATGTTCTTCTAGGGTTTTGGTTTCTTACTATTTTACCTTCTCTAGAAGCTCTAGTTTGGTTACCTATGCAACTTCAAACCTGATCTTGGGTCAAATGGTGTTTTCTCCCTCTCCCTCTCTCTTCAATTATCTCAATCAGTTTGATGATGTGGCAATTTCCTATTAGTCAGTATTGATAATTTCATATCTTCTAATCCTCTTATCCAAATTTGACAAATAAATATGTTTTGGAATTGGAAAATTAATATATATCTAATAAAAATATTTTCAAGATATTATTTCATGGTTTTATGAAGGGTGGTTTTTGTAAAATGAATTTGATGCATAAAATCCATAAAAATTACATCTTAATCATCATAACACCAAAATTAACATAAAAATATGTTTTTTTATCAAGAGGACCTAATAAGTTCAGTGGTTATATTTTCAAAATCAAAATCTGAGTTTTTCTAAAAAGTTCTAAAATTAGGGTTTCTATACATTAATGTGCATTTTGTACTCTAATACATGTTAATACATTGAAAATAGGCAAAGTGGAAATTGGACTCAATTAAAGTGGTGGATATTAATAGTTGACATTAGTAAGAGAGGTATGCACATTTCTTACACCCTAAGTTGGGATATTTGCAAACCAAACCCTATATTCCCTAATGATGAACTATATGAACCCTATTTCCTCTATTCATGATTCTTTTGTTAAATTGCCTCAAAATCAATAATGATATTCTTTTTCTTGGGTCTTGTACCCCACGGTCATGTTTTAAGTGATATGATTCTTTTACTGTCCATGAATTCTTTTCTAGAATGTTGATTTTATGGACTATTTAGCTATAGTAGTGGTACTTATGTACAACCACCCATAGATAGGGCATGTATTAATTTGCCCTGGGGAATGTCTTATTCTCCCCCATAAAAATATGTGTACGTAGGTGACTGGGAATGTTTTAATTCTCCCCTCACCTATAGGTTGAGGTCCGGTAGGTTCCTCAACCCTACTTAGTTAAGATAGTCATAATTATCATACATGCAACCTTTTATTATATTTTATTTATGGCAAGCATCTATTTAAAATAGTCTCATACTCTTGAAATATCCATCTTATGATGAAAACTAGCATTTATTTACATGTTTTATTTTCCTTGATATCTTATTCATATTTGTTGACACATACTTTCTTTTTCTTTCCCTTTTGCTGGGTGTTTTCCCAACCACCCAGGTTTAGATAGAGATGTTGAACACGACCAAGGAGAACATAGCTTCTAACATGGACCTATCTCTTGGAGATGTTGCTTGGAGACATATTTGAGGTAGTTTAGATTTCCCTCTACTTCGATCTTTATGTTGTATCATACATGTAAACCCTTATGGGATATTATGATGTACTTTTGTAATCTTTTATGAAAATTGAATATAGTCATTATTTTTATTCCGCTGCTACACTTTGGTTGTTTTGAATACCATTTATTGAAGTTTGAAAATTTTTCACCTATTCCAACATACCTTTGAGTGTGTTTGGAATGGATGTTTTATTCTTCAAATTCTTTTAGTAAGGGTGGTGATCCCGCCCTCCTTACAACATGGTATCAGAGCCCATAGTAGTTGGAATCTGACTATTTCAATTTTTTCTCCCTAGTTAGAATACCTGCCTTACCTTTAAGTGACATGTTTGACCTAGAGTTGAACAATATATGATGAAGGGTTGATTTAGGATCCTATAGTTTCACATTAGAATAATGATGAATAGATTCCTAAAATACTTACAACTAAAAGATGCATAAGTAACCATAGTAACTTGAGGTTGTTTTGCTTGGCCTTTAGGAAGATACTAGGACATGAAGTTGAAAGCAAAAGTGTCTAGAAAGGATTAGGGTTCAGGGGTTGACAAGGTTTTCCTCCGCACCACTAGCTTGGTTTACGAGGACTCCTGAACCCATATGATACCGGCCTGGCCTGAGCTGATATGAATTGTCCAAAATAGCATGCTTTTAGGCAATAGTAGCCTTAGATATCTATATGATTTATCTTTAGGGACCCTAATATGTTGAAATAGTCTCCCAGGTGTAATGACTTGTTTGAGGATGGATACCCAATATAGTTTCCTTATGACCCATAGAACCACATGTTTGGATAGTTATTCCTAGAACCTAGACTTTGAAGTTTGGTGTTTAGTAAGCAATTAGAGTGCACAGTGAAGCGTGATAAATCTTGTATATGATCTAGTTACACTCACCCTTTTACCTCTATATTAGTTTGGCTTGGTAGGTCCAACCTTTTAAGGGGTGGAAAGTAGTTGGTTTGATGATGTTTGGGTAGTTAGATTTTGAGGATGAAATCCTTTCCAAGGGGATGGAGTCATGTAACATACTAAAATCTAGCTACTCTGACTTTAGAAACCCTGACTCGCTAATTAGGAAGTTAATGTGCTTGAATCCTTAGTTTTGACCAAACAAGTTATAGTTGTAACCACATGTTTCTTGGTATCCAAAAGAACATATAACGATATATCTAATGAATCATGCATATGTTTGAACCCTAATGAATATCTAATGCACATAATAAGAGTGACTCACATTTTAATACTAATAGTGGATACACATGATGTTGACCATGTCATAAACCAATAAACCCTAATGATATGATTGGCAAGATTATTGTAATCTAACCTTGAACTTAATGTATCCTAAGAAAGTATAGGTGAAGAATAATAATCATGTTAACCTAAACCATAAGTTGTAATAATCTAACCTTAACCTATACATCCTTAATGGCATTCATGATACATTAGTGTCACTAGGTGTCATAGTCAGATAACATACTTTAATACACATGAATCATAGATTAATCAGGTCATCAATATGAAATTCATATCACCTTGTTCTCTAATACACACCTAATTAATCACCTAATGACTTAGTATATGAATCAAATCATTAATATGTAATATGTCCCACCTTGATCATTAAAATATATATAATAACTTCAATATGGATAAGAAGTAATTGATTCACACAAATGTTCATAATCAATAATAAGAAGTGAATAAATATGAGAGAATGATTAATTATGACATTAATGTGAGAAAGAATGGTAAAGTAACAAGGTCTAATATACATATAAGTAATTAATTTGACATAATTTGGATTAATTGTAAAAAAATAGATAAAGTGTCCTATTTCAAACAAAATAATCTGATATAATTGATAATGGAGTCTAAATCCAAATTATTAAACATAATGGTCAGATATAATAATGCATATTAAGATAATTTAGTATAACTTTAGTTGTACTAAAATTCCTAATGAGATAAATAAGAAACATATTGGGTTTGTGCATAATAATGAAATATAACTCTTTTGGAAACAAAGTAAATATGACATGACACAATTAAAAGAATAATAATGATTATGTGATATACTAATGAATTTAATTCTAATAAGACAAAAAATTTAAAAAGAAATCATAAAATTGGAACCTTTAGGTGATCCATGAGAACCTGACCTATGTGGGGTTTCGTGAGAAGATTCTGAACTCCCAAGTTAATCAGTTGAAAAATAAGGAGTTTGAGTAGTGAAAGTTTTGGTAGAAGCTTTATGGAAACAACCTGGGAGTTTTGCATACTCACCCTTCTCACTTCACTTTAGATTTTGAGGACGAAATCCTCTTTAAGGAGTGGAGTGTTTTAACATACTGAAACTTTGACATATTCTCTTTTTGGCCCTTTCCCAATATTTTCCTATCATTTCTATTCTTTTTAGCCTTGATGCTTAAATTGTGGAATTTATAGTGTTTTGGTGAACATTTGTTAAATAATTATACCAATGGAAGGGTTTATGCACAAATACCTCGGTAAAATCTTATTTAAGGATCTAAAATGTAAAATCACCACTTAAGTGGAACAATGGTAAATAAATTCATGTTAGAAGTGTAAGGCCCCAAACCTCACTTAATGTATTGAACAAGCTAAAATACCATAATTAAGTACTCTAAACCTCAATCTAAACTTGTGAGGTGTTTTGAAATAATGAGACAATATTAAGTTTCAAGTTTGGTTCAATTTGGATGTTGTTTGTGCAAGTTATGTAGTTATATGCACATTTTGGACTTTTATTCAATTTACCCAATTCAGATTTTCTTTGTAAATTGTCACATGCATTATAATATTTAGATATTCCCTTACCATTATCGAGTTTGTGAACCATGGGAAACCTAGTTGCACCTTGGTGTGAAGGTGTTACTTTCCAAGGGCAGTATAGGGATTACCCTCTTTATAAATGAGATTAATTTTAAAAGCTATCAACCAATGGGGATATTTCTTTGATTGGAGGATGGTGGGGATGGCCTCGAAGTCTTCATAGTATTTTAGGACCGACCTTGGATATAAAAGAAGTATCTATGAGCTGTCCTCTTGCATGGCCATGAAACCGTAGCCTAAGGACACATGGAAAGTCCCATAGACACCTCATGCTTTCCCCCTTCTTTATAAAGCCATGCCTACCCCTTCCCACCTCCCAATCTAAGAAGAAATCCTCTCCTCTTTCCCCCAACTTAGAGAATCATTCCTTCTATGTTTGGCAACAAAGTTTCTATCCCAAGGTAAAACAGGGTGGCTACCTTGGTGAAGAAGGCTCCTAGGGTTCCAAATTTCTCTATTTAGGCTTTCTTAAGCTCCTCCTGGGTGATTTCGACCAAAACTAGTAAGTATCCTCCTTTCCTTCCTTGTTTTCAAGTTTTTAGTCTTCCTAAAACCTTATTCCAGGTCTAAACCATGACCTTCCATGGTAAAACTCCACCTAGAGCCCTAAAACATCTCATCTCCATGCTCTTTTGCTAGGGTTTGCACCTCTAAAGTGGAGAAGGTGATCTTTGCTCAAGAAAGGAGCTTGGCTTGGAGCATCCAGACATTCTAATCTTAGTATCCTTTCTATTTGGACCTTCTTACCTTCCTAGAGGCAATTTTAAAAACCCCTTCACATATATTTCTTACTACATGCTTAAAACTCATGCTTCTATGCTTAAAATCGATGATCTCCATCTCTTTTTACCATGTTCTTCTAGGGTTTTGGTTTCTTGCTGTTTTACCATCTCTAAAAGCTCTAGTTTGGTTACCTATGAAACTTAAAACATGATCTTGGATCAAATGATGTTTTCTCCCTCTCCCTCTCTCTTCAATTATCTTGATCGGTTTGATGATGTGGCAATTTCCTATTGGTCAGTATTGAAAATTCATATATTCTAATCCGCTTATCCAAATTTGACAAATAAATATGTTTTAGAATTGGGAAATTAATATCTATCTAATAAAAATATTTTCAAGGTATGATTTCATGGTTTGATGAAGGGTGGTTTTTTTTAAATGAATTTGATGCATAAAATCCATAAAAATTACATCTTAATCATCATAACTCCAAAATTAACATAATAATATGTTTTCTTGATCAAGAGGACCTAATAAGTTCAATGGTGATATTTTCAAAATATAAATTTGAGTTTTGCTAAAAATTTCTAAAATTAGGGTTTCTATACATTAATGTGCATTTTTTACTGTAATACATGTTAATACATTGAAAATCAACAAATTGGAACTTGGACTCAATTAAAGTGGTGAAACTTAGTAATTGATATTATTAAGAGAGGTATGTGCATTTCTTACACCCTAAGTTGGGATATTTGCAAACCAAACCCTATATTCCCTAATGAGGCACTATATGAACCCTATTTCCTCTATTCATGATTCTTTTGTTAAATTTCCTCAAAATCAGCAATGATATCCTTTTTCTTGGGTATTGTACCCCACTGCCATGTTTTAATTGATATGGTGCTTTTACTTGCCATGAATTCTTTTCTAGCATGTTGATTTTATGGACTATTTAGCTATAGTTGTGGTACTTATGTACAACCACCCATAGATAGGGCATGTATTATTTTGCCCTGGGGAATGTCTTATTCTCCCCCATAAAAATATGTGTAGGTGATTTGGAATGTATTAATTCTACCCTCACCTATAGGTTGAGGTCTGGTAGGTTCCTCAACCCTACTTAGTTAAGGTAGTCATAATTATCATACATGCAACCTTTTATTATATTTTGTTTATGGAAAGCATCTATTTGAAAATAGCCTCATACTCTTGAAATCTTCATCTTATGATAAAAACTAGCCTTTATTTACATGTTTTCTTTTCCTTGATATCATATTCATATTTGTTGACGCATACTTTCTTTTCCTTTCCCTTTTTCTGGGTGTTTTCCCAACCACCCAGGTTTAGATCGAGGTGTTGAACATGACCGAGGAGAACATAGCTTCCAACATGGACCTATCTCTTAGAGATGTTGCTTGGAGACATATTTGAAGTAGTTTAGATTTCCCTCTACTTAGATCCTTATCTTGTATCATACATGTAAAGCCTTATGGGATATTATGATGTACTTTTGTAATCTTTTGTGAAAATTGAATATAGTCATTATTTTTATTCCATTGCTACACTTTGGTTGTTTTGAATACCATATATTGAAGTTTGAAAATTTTGCACCTATTCCAGCATACCTTTAAGTGTGTTTGGAATGGATGTTTTATTCTTCAAATATTTTCCAGTAGGGAGTGGATCCCCCCTCTGGGGTCCCACTCCTTACACATATGAATGGGATGGTTAAGTCATTATTATAATAAGGACAATGTGTAACTCTCAAGTCAACATTATCCCCCTTTTTGACAATGACAAACCATTCCTCAACATATTAAAAAGGATATGTAAAGTTATACCTTGGCCTTGTGAATTGAAAGGGGATTCATAATTTGAACAATGTGAATTTCTCCCCCTCAATCTATGCTCACTCTTACATGCATAGTTAGTCTTTCTACACAAAGCTATATAACATGTATACTACATGGTCCTTTAGCAAGTCACATGATAAAACATTTACTTAGACATGAGAAGGATCGCACATGCCATAAAAATAATATGATTAAGCTTCAAAACATCAAACTTCTCTCCCCCTTTTAGCATTATCAAAAAGTAGGGGGGTAGAAGAGCATAACACATGTCTTCTCCAAGCACAACCAAAACATGTAACCACAAGATAAAGCATGCACCCACAAAACACACATCACACAGAGACGAGATAGAAATAAACAACCTATGTCATAATTAAAATATGGGTAACATACCACCAACTCATGAGATATGGTCAAGAAGAGAGTAAGGGTACATTTGGTTAAGATTACAATATTGAAAGCATGTCCTAAGAACGACTCTCAAGCCAAATGAGGAAAACAACATAATGATAAAAATAGTCATCTAAGATAATATGCCCCGATGTCTTAAGCAAAAAATAGTCTAGAGAGACATATATGATCAACATCTAAGGACTAAAAACTAAAACATCTAAACATATATGGCATCTATGTACACAACATCATCATAGGCATCATCATCATCATCAACTCCCGACTCATAGTCCTCATCATCATTTGAAGGTGCGTCAGCCTCACCTTCATCACCAGAGCCACTGATAAAGCCATAATCATCAGAACCATCCTCATGGCCATCATCCTCGGATGCCTCCTCATCACCAACAACAACTTCTTCATCAACTTGGTCAGGCATATCCTAATCAACAGAAGGACCGAAATCGTGACTGATCCACATGGCATTCTGCTCATCCCAAGTCATGCCAAGATCATGGAGCTCCTTAGCCTGAGGGAAAGTGGGAGAAGAAGTGTGAATGCTTGTAAGCAGGGTAGCTATTGGGTTAGCAGGTAGAGGTAGCACACCAAGGGTAGGTGAAGGGGTAGATCCACCAACAACAGAGGGTATAGCAGTAGATGGAGTGGTCGGATAGAATTGATTATATGCATAGGAAGCATAATCACCACTTGAGTAGGGATGGTAGGTAGGGTAAGGATGGGAACATGATAGGTTCATGATTGACTTGATTCAGCAAAGATCTTGATGTAGGTACTCCTAATCCTGTAGGTTGAGCACCTGCTGATGCACCATGTAACCCATGAGAGCTTCATTGGATATAAGAAACGGGGTGCAAGTAGGTCGGGATGGAGGTGGAGGTGCCTGGGAGGAGGTAGAGGCTCCAGGTGTGGTGGAAGAAGATGTAGGAATTTTTTTTTATTGATAGTGATATCAATGATACAAACTCCTTTTCTAGAGGGTTTGTAATGAAAATCATGAAAATAAGACTTCACAGTCACAAAGGTGAAAAGACCATAGATCAAGGTTGGGCAGGGAGGGTGGGTGCCTCGGGTATTCTTCCCAGAGTCAAAGCAGGTCATGTGGTGGATAATATATCTAGACCACTTGAATCCTATGTTTTTCAAAAGACAAAAATAATTACTGTGATATTCACTATAGTTTCAGTTTGATTCTTCTTGGGGTGAATATTGTAGTTGACTACCAAAGAAAGTATGCGGTTTTTGAGACCCAAGGAAGAGGATGGGATGGTGGATTTCTTCCAACAGGGTGTCAAAGTCTTCTCTAAGAATTTATGAATATCAGGGAGAGTAATGTCATATTTCTTGTAGAAAGCCACAAGGTGAAGAAAGTCAAAATACTCAGGATAGTCTTTCCTCCATCTGTTAGTGATCTCAGTACCATTGAAAAAGATGTTCAAGGTATCCTCTGAGATAGTGAATTTCTTATCGACAATCATGGAGGTGATAATCACTTGAGTATTAGGAGGGGGTAAAAGAGTGTCATAATTCCATGACAGATTAGCATAGAATTCATGAACTGAAATGACCGTTGCCAACCTAACAAACAAATCGTTACTAATTAAGCAGAACAAACATAAATAGTGGATTAACAAAAATCACAAAAAATTAAAACCATTTTTGCAAAGAGATCCATTTCTAGGAAAACTCTTTAAGGAATAACGAAAACTTGATATTCACATTGATCATATATTGTACATACACTGTACCATTTCTTCTCGAGGACAATATATAACAGTTTCTTTCTCAAAACATATACTTAAAGCAACATCAAACCTCGAGGCATACAAGCCAAAATCTTAGATTGTTCATAAAACCAACACGTACTAAATCCAAGGACCTGAGAGTACAGAGACGACACATATGACTTCTATCTACAAGACATGACAGACAGTACACTCAACCTGAGATGTCACTGCTGCCTTAGTTGTTGTTCTTCCTCTATAGAAAGATCTTCGCCACCTCGTGTACATCCACCTAAAAATGTGGGTCCCACAGGGTGAGACAATTGTCCCAACGAGAGATATAACTCTCCGCCGACCATATTATTACCATAGATTAAGCATTTATAAACTGAACAAAGGTTCTTTTTATATTAACAGGCAGGATAATTCACTGAATGAACAGAATGAAGTAATATCCTTTCTTAAGGAGAACATTTTATCTACCCATGGTAGAGTTATAAATCATCTATATGATTTTTAAGGAATGTAACGAAACATAAATATCATCTATCTACTAAGATGTATAACTTAATTGCGCATCAAACAATATTTCTCGTATTCAATCCTTAAGAAGATATGCTATACAGATGAACATATTTTAACAATCACGCTTATGCCCTGAGGAGATGAAGCATACCCTGTTCATCTCCAACCGATCACAAACTTCTCACAAGTCGGTACCATACAAGGTCAATGGGTGAGTTGGTTGCCATGACCTCACTTGTCTTGGTCAGTACGAGACCACAAGCAGGACATCTTGTGTCACTGCTAAATAGTTGTGCCAGGGTATGTAGGCATCCTCGCTTAGAGCTACAACGTCAACTACACTCTCTTAGGGGAACATCTAATAACAACCGTCCCCAGTTATGAAATCATCGAGTCATGGCGACACAAGCACCATACTCTGAGCCATGGGCTAGTTCACCATGCTCAACATAGAGTCTACGACTGAAGTCACACTCGAGCCAGGATATGACATATAGCCAAATCCCCATTCATTTCGGGCTCGTAAGGGGATCAGATCACACATGGCCATCCGTACTTACTCCCCCACATACTCAAAAGTATGCATTCCAGGTTATGTCACGGGGAACCCATTTCACCATTCAGCAAATCCTGACATTGATGGATCTATGGTCAGGGCAATGTTTTATAGTTCCTAATGATGTATTACATCATTCTTTTAGCATCAAACAAGTTATCATTATTAAACACAACAATTTCTACAAAGAAAAGTGTAATACATCTATCATGTACTTTTCAGATCTTTAAAACACATGATACTTGGGATCTCAGTCCCCCATCACATTACTGGGAATTCTCATCTCTTCACATCATTATCATGATTAATGGTTTTGGGTATTCAAACCCTTAGTTCATCACTGAACACTGTTACCACTTATCAGGTAACTAATACCTCTAGGTCCTCAGACCAAGGTATACATGATACTTGTTGCACAAGCATCTCAATGTCTCACAAGGCCATTGCACATCTTGTCACCTCTCACTAAGCAACAACTTATTCACATGGCTCACAAGGCCATTACACATCTTGTCACCTCTCACTAGGAAACAACTTATTCACATGTCCCATAAGGCCATTACACATCTTGTCACCTCTCACTAGGCAACAACTTATTCACATGGCTCACAAGGACATTACACATCTTGTCACCTCTCACTAGGAAATAACTTATTCACATGGATCGCAAGGCCATTAATCATTATACTTGTTATACAAGTACTTAACATGCCTCACAAGCCTTATGTAATAAGAGAAATGCAACCTTCCCATCATTAGGGTTAGGGTTTCCCTTTATAGCCAAATAGGGTTTCATGTTCATATTATTAATACAAACCCTAATTCATTGCTCCACACATCTAGGAGCATACATTGATATCATAAGTATTCAATCATACTTATTTATTCTCATCTTTTCTCATTAAATGATAATCAACACAAAGTATGAGTTTCTCTCTCATCCCCTCTTAGGATATTGATTACATCATACTTTATTATCTTCAATTAACCCTTTCTCAAGGTATGTTAGCCTACACTTATCAAAGTACATTACATCTCAATGTAACAATTGACATGACACACTTTATGTGTTACTCATCCAAGTATATTGGATTTAAGGTGCATCAAGGTGCATCAACCTTGAGATGTTGGATGTGGTATTTATCATGCCTTGATGTATCACTTCCTTTATTACTTTTTACTTACTTATGTTCATCAACTTATCTTGTATTAGGGTATATCCCATCCTAATACTTTATCCAATAACACATCACATTTATCATGTAGTGTATTGGCCATAAGTCACACATTTGAATTACCCAACTATCATCAATGATATGGTTTCATCTCAGGTTAAGGCATTGTTAATATAAGGTTGTCCATTATCAACCACTCTAGGTGTTTCACCTATCAAGGTATTAGCCACACCATTACTTGGTGTTACATTCATCACTCCGAAGAGTGTCTTGCCCTCACCTTTACAAGGTGTATAGGGTTGAATCATGTATGTCAAGTTGAACACATGTATTGGGTTAGGTGTATATTGATCTAGGCATCATCATATCCCTCATACACTTACCCATTAAGGTATCAAACTTACCATTCATATGGTGTATCAACTTCACCCTTCATGGGTGTAACATCCTCACCTCACTTGAAGATATTTTCCACACCCTACTTTAGTGTATTGGCCATCACATGTACTAGGGTACTAACCACCTTGCCACTCTTGTCATCTAGTGTATTGGGTTACCCTCCATCTCATTTTAGAGATAGGTTATCAACACCATATTGTCTAAAAGGTGTATGCTTAACCCAATATCACTTTAAAGGTGTATACTTACTACCCATATCACCTAGAGGTGTATGTGTGCTTACCATATCAACCTTGAGGTGTATGTGTGCTTACCATATTGGGTTTGAGGTGTATGTGTGCTTCCATATCAATTTTGAGGTGTGTTTGTGCTTCACACCATATCGGGAAAAGAGGTGTGTGTGTGCTTCACACCATATCAGGCAAAGAGGTGTGTTCTTGCTCACCATATCACTTTAGAGGTGTATGTGTGCTTCACACCATATCGGGCAAAGAGGTGTGTGTGTGCTTCACACCATATAGGGAAAAGAGGTGTGTGCTTGCTTCACACCATATCACTTTAGAGGTGTACGTGTTCTTCACACCATATCAGGCAAAGAGGTGTGTGTGTGTGCTTCACACCATATCGGGTAAAGAGGTGTGAGCTTACTTCACACCATATTAGGCAAAGAGGTGTGTGCTTAGCCCAATATCATTTTTGAGGTGTTTGCTTGACCTCATATCGTGAAAGAGGTGTATACTACACCACCATATCGTGCAAGAAAGTATTAACTCATATCCATATCATTTTAGTGAAGTAGGTGCATCACCATATCGGGTTAGAGGTGCTTGCTTGTGTGCTTGAACCCGATATCACTTTACCTTTAATGATGTCATCACCATCAACCTCTAGACCTCTGTTCTTACTGTCCTAAGTCATGTACAACAGTCCCATGAAGCTTTTAGAACTCAAAGGATCATCAATTATTCAAGAGAAATTGAAATTTCAAGTAGATCAACAAATATGACAAAATTGAAGGTGCATAATAATAGAATTGGGTTCAAGTTGTATAACTCACCTTAAGAACAACTTCAAAGCTCCAAGCTCCAAAGATCCATGTTCCTAAGGTTAAAGATGACTAATCAAAAGTCCAAGGCTCGTTCAAAACTCCTTCATATACAAGCAATCACCATTGATAAGCAATTGGTGAAGAAGAAAATAAAGGAAGATCACAACCCTAAAATCATGCTTCAATCCAAGGTTGAAGATGATCATGGCCTCACCATCGGATTAAGTATTGAGATCCTTCTTGCTCCTTAGCACCTAGAATGATACCACACTACTCATGCACAATATTCCATCACTTTTGTCCGATATACCCTTCACTTGGGATCAAAACACTTCACTATGGCCAATATCACCCTACTTGGCTAATACCACCTTACTTGGCCGATACCACCTTACTTGGCTGATATGAACTTGATATAGATGATACCCAAGGCCCTATGCATGATACCACTTCACTCCTGCATGATACAAGGACCCTATGCATGATAACGTAGGGAAGGAGGGTGGTAAGATTTGAAAAATTCCACTAAAGGGTGAAAGAAGGGGTATCTATGCTTGTTGTTCATGAAGAAGTGTGAAAATGAGATGTCATCAATTTGAGTTACTAGGTGCTACATGTCCATGCATGGGTGCCACGTGTAAATGCATAAATTAACATTTATCTTGACATGCAAAACTCTTGAGGATAATCTAGGGATGAATTTTCATCCATTACTTATCCCTTTGAATAAAATATATCAACTAAATCACCACTTTATTCACAACCCGATACAACGTTTCTAAGGAAGTTGTAACCCGATATACTTCACCTCCTTGAGGTTCTTTAAACGTCATGGGATTTGAAAATAGTCCAAAAAACGATATGAGACTCCTCCTTTGGCTCCTTGGCCGATAGGCACTCATATATAAGCTTTTCAACTTTATACAACTCAAGTTAGGGTTACACATTCAACCCCTTTCTTGGTCATTTCGTCACCAAGAGTACCATCACTCATAATTGATTCATACACGGTGTCTCATTTTATTATCTCTCATATAAATGATACATGGAGTAAGTAGGGACACTCTAGAGGCAGTAATTTGCATATCAACCCTACATTTTGGGTAAATTACAATTTGTACCAAAATTGGTACACAAGTCACCAACATTATTCAAACAAGTTCAAACTTGGAATTTAGGCTTTCCACAAGCCACCACCTTACATCATGATTTATATAAAGATTCTAAAAAACATAGGGAACATTCAACATGTGACTAATTGCAATAGAACCCCTGATCTTGGGTAAATTGCATTTTGGTCCAAAACATGAGAACATTGCTCAAACATTATTCAAACATGACCAAATTTGAAACATAAGTTTATAACCTGATAGTAAAACACTTTAGAGGATTATATTAAAGTTCTACGAAACTCATTTAGCCAAAACAAATAGGGTTACCTCATAACCCATGTCAGGGTCATTACAAATTATAAACCCCTAACAAGGATTTCGTCCCCAAAATCCCAGGTAAAGGGAGATAGATATTATTCATTACTGGTATCATCAAGTCTCCACATAACATATTAATTTCATGGAGATGCTATAGAACTTTGATCAACACAAAGTTCTTCCACATAGGGTTATCATAGAATTTGTCACAGTTGACACATACTCCACTTAGTTTTAACATTTCTTTTTCATGGAGAGATTATGGTTACGTTTTGTCACCCACTTGGGACTACATGTCTTATCATACATTTTTAGCTTTGATAATTTTTTTTTCAAATGATTCTACAATTATTCCTTCAATTAATACATCTTTATTAAAGTTATGTTTATGCAGCGCATAAACCCCTAGCATATGATGTCCATACTATTTTATGTAACTAGACTAATTTCAAAGTTGTCCATCCTAGGTAACCAACATAAATCATATGATTAGGAGTTATGTTTTTACTTTCCCATACCACCTGATATTTCGTAGATACCATAATTCCTTACTTTGGTATCCATCACATGTGTCAAAAATATATTACATCCTCATCATTTCCATCTCTCTGTTGTCATTACCAAAGCCACACATATAAAAGGATCTTTCTTTAATCTTGGAACATTTCTTGTTACACTTATCTTTATCTTGGAACCAAAGTCCAAGATGAAATGATACTTTTCTAAGTATCCATCACTGGATTATTTCTAATCCCTGCACATCAAGTGTCATAGTACACACTTGATTGCCATGTCCCTAAAAGAAGAGAACACAAAGAAACATAATCCTCTTATCACCCCATCATCACCCAGGGTTGTTTATCAAAGAGAATGGATTATCATCTCCTCTAATTATAGAATTAAGTTTCAACTATTCATGAGTCATTTACTCTTATTTCATCCTAGGTTCCTTGCCATCAACATAGGAATTATAAGGATGATTACATGTCATTACTTGTTTCTTTGTTATTTTCTAACATGTTTATGAACATTTTCTGATTTTATCACATTTCCCATTTCCACATCATGGGAAAAGATCTTTACTATTCACACATGCTTTATCAGACATGGATCATCTCCCTTATTCTCATTCTTTTATCATGAGGATTATACTTTTTACTTCCTCATACACACAGATTGATCTGAGATCATCTCAGATTCCATTTTATTGCACTTAGGATGTGATACACATGTCCATACCATATTTCCAGTTTCATTATACTCACTAGATTGTCTCAGAATGACTACTTGATCAGAGTAATCAGAAAGATAACAATCTAAGAGTTCCATACTCACCTTATCTTCAATAGTTGAATACCTGGCAAGGGTATACAAGTACTGAGATGAGGTAGTATGCACTTTGTGTACTATCATGTTCCTTACTTTTCATATCATAAAAAATATAAGACTTATCATTCCTGGATTTCCTCCAAGAATCACATATATTCCTTATCCTTTTTTTTCACAAAGATAAGAGAAATTATAAAGCATTTAAAGGAATATTGAGCAAAATATAAGTCCTCATCTTCCTTGTGTCCTCATAGGACTAGTCAACGGAAGCTCAAAAACAACTACTTTCTTATATTTAACACATAGAATCATGAAATGATATATCATAGTTTGTTTACTGCCTCAGGCTTATTCTTTTCATGGAATCTTGTCATTTCCTGGTTCCAACGTCGTGCTCTATTGCTCGGTGTAGATGGACCTACTTGAGACATCTGTCTACGTCTTCGAATGCCACTACTAGACCACTGCCTTTGAGGGTTTTGCTGACTCTGCCTCAATGGTTGGGTCATTTGCTCCTTCATTTTGGGACAATAGGATCTAATGTGCCCAATATGTTTACATTTATAACACATCTTATAAGCATTCCCCGGCTTTGTCGGCCTTTCAATCCATGTAAAGGCCAAACTAAGAGTTCTTATTGGTGGAACATCATGTCCTTTACTATAAGGAAGTGAAATCACCCCTTTACTAAAAATTTGAAGAATTGACATCCATTCCAAACACTCTCAGAGGTATGATGGAATGGGCATAAATTTTCCAAATTTATTAAACATTGGTATACAAAAGACCATTAGAAAGCAGCGGAAATAAAAAAATAACTGACTATATTCAATTTCATAAAAGGTTTACAAAAATACATCAAATTGTCCCATTAGGGTCAAAACACACAATCAGGATCTAGATAGAGGGAAGTCTAGACTACTACAATCTTGTCTCCAAGAAACATCTCCATCAATCGAGTCCAAGCCAAAAGCTAAGATTTTCCTTGTCTTGTCCATCACCTTGGTCATCACCTGGGTGGTTGCGAAGGCACCCAGCAAAAAGAGAAAGAGAAGAAAAGTATGTGTCATAAAACTAGTCTAGGATATCAAGATAAGTAAAGAAAATAAAAATAGGCCAGGGTTCATCATATGATGAAGATAACAAGAGTATGAGGCTATATTCAACAGAAACGTGCCATTACCAATTATATCAAAAAGGATTTTCATGTAAGATAATTATGCCTACCTAACTAAGTAGGGTTGAGGCACCTACCTGACCTCTAACCTTAGGTGATGGGAGAATAAGACATTACCAGTCACCTACAATATTATGGGGAGAATAAGACATTCCCCAGGGCGATTATTTACGTGCCCTTTGTGGGTGGTTGTACATAAGTACCGCTACTTTAAATTAAATAGAACATAAATCCACATGCTAGAAAAGTAGTCATGGCAAGAGTAGTCATAATATATCATAGTAAAAAGTTGCGATGGTAAACTCTAGGGCGTCTGGCGAGAGCGGCGATCAAGGTGGCGGCGTCCTTCTGGACGATGATGGGGACGGAAATTCTCAACCACGACGGTCCACAGTGGTGCTGGGCAATACTGGATTGAGTCTGAACTTTGCTAGACATGCTCGAACTCACGATAAGGCAGCGGAACCCATGAACCAGGCCATGGATGTTGATGCGGGCAAGAATAACGAACAACAGTTTCCAGAACTACCGGGCGCCGAAAATCAACCTACCGGTCAGAGCAAATCTCAGGACCCCAATCCTTTGTATCGGGACAAGGTGGGGAAGGGCAACTCAGAAGATCATGGCTATATCCACATCGACACAGAAGATTGTGGAATCAACCTGAAGCCTGACGACATTGTAGTCTCATCTGACCATGGAGTCCTGGCCTTCGACTTGAAGAAAAACGCCAGGGACTGTCTGTTAAAACCATGGAAATCCATGGTGGTCGTCAAGTTACTCTCAAAGGATATCGGTTTCTTGACTCTTCGGGATAGGATAAAATCAATGTGGAAACCGACAGGAGGGTTCAATCTCATTGATCTAGCTAATGACTTCTTTGTCGTCCAACTCCAACGAGAAGATGATTTCATGCATGCCCTAACGGGAGGACCTTTGTGGGCTCTGATCTCCAAATCATGACATAAACACGATTAAAACTTAGCGGAAGCGAATCAGTAATCAGCGGAAGACAAAAATCACGGGAAATTAAAACTTTTCGTGATAAGAACTTGGATCCATAAAACTTCTTTCATAAAAAGAGATAAATTGTTTACATCTCAGGATAATTACTTCTTGAGTAATTATATACATCAAGATACAAAATCTCAAGATCACTAAACAAAATACTCCAAGACCTGAGAGTACAGAGGACACATAGGACTGACTCTAACTACACCATATGGCAGGACAATCTCCACCTGAGATTACTGCTGCCCCTGATGCTGCTGCTGAGACTGATCACCTGTAGGCTGGTTCCTTCATCTCCGACGTCCACCTAAAAAGTTGAAGCCTACGGGGTGAGACAATTATACATAATTGTCCCAGCGAGAGTTATAACTCTTCGCCAGAAGCTTTATTATGACATCAAAGAATATTTTAAACAATAAAGCCTTTAAAGCATTCTATAACAGTTTCAAGTATAACAAGATCTCAACCATTTAGGAGATATGGAGAATATAAACATTATTGCAATGTAACATCAATCAACTAACTTGGAGTCATCTCTAACAAGTTATACTACATGGTTGATTATGTTTTACAAACAACATTATGCCCTGTGGAGATGAGGCTTACCACTCATACTCCAACTGATCGCTGAGAAGCCGCATCAGTATCATACATAGGTCATTAAGAGAGCCGGATTCTCATGACCTTCACCTTCCTCAGTCAGTAAGAGGATCACTTGTAGGACATCTCGTGTCTCTACTACAATAGCTCACCAGGGTAAACTGGTCCTTCGCTATTCTAGAGTCACAGTGGCGTTCTGTACTCTCTTCGTCATCAGGAGGTTTCATATTTACCTACCACTGATACGGATATCTGTGCTTTCTTCGTCATCAGGAGGTTTCATGTTTACCTACCACTGATACGGTATGGAATTATAGTGAAGGATGGATGGATTACACATCTACATCACTTTCCTACACTAGGATGTAAGGTTCTATACATCCATGTACCCCACATACTCAAAAGTATGTGCTCCAGGAGTTCCCTAAGGAAAACCTGTTTCACCATCACTTAATTTCTGACAATGATGGATCTATGATCAGGGCTCTACATTATACTTGATTAGTTAGGTACATTCAGTATTCTTTAACAGCATACATTGTTCTTCAAACAATAACAGTAGCATAGCAGCTATAAAAGAAGAATACTAAATGTAACAGGCCTAACTCATATCAATTATTATTTCTCATTATCCTCATCACAAGTCATCTCTAAGGCATGACCTTGATGGTATTCATGGCTCTCATAGCCCATTATCAGCATAGGATGCCACTGGCAAGGCATCAGATTACTTTACTTATTCATAAGGCTAACAACATGCCTTTAATGAATATAACATCAACATCCATACCTGGATATGATTACCTTCATATCAGAACCTGCATGGTTAATACATCTGATAAAGGTAATGCAACAATAAGGAATGTACTTCCTACTCTTGTCATAAGAGTTAAATCTTTAATTTAAATCAAATAGAGTTTATTGCTCAAAAGCATGCCATTACCCTTGAATTAGGGTTTACTATTCACATCAAGGTGAATTAAACTCATAACATCATCATGTATGAGTAACATCTTCATTGATGCTCTTAGATTAGTTAAGAGTTCATCATTTATTATAATTAGGGTTTCTATGACCTCACACGGGTGGACCATACCCTAATTATGCTCACTTATGTGCATTGGAGATGCTTTACTTGAGTTTCCACTTAAAAAGGGTACTTTCTCTCTCTAGAAGTACTTTCTCTCCCTAGAAGTACTTTCTCTCTCATCATAATGCTAGGTGATGTCAACATCACTCTAAAACAGGTTGGATTGAGTCATCATAGGCTAACATAGCCAAAAGCATCACCATTATGTGATTAGAGTTACTTTCTCTCTCTAGGGTACTTTCTCTCTCTAGGGTACTTTCTCTCTCTAGAGTACTCTCTCTTTCATCATACTAATGGTTGATGATAACATTAGACTAGATCAAGTTAGATAGAGTCATTATGACTAAAAACATCATTCTCATGTAATTAGGGTTTAAATTGAGCAAGGTATAACTTAATTGACCCTTCAGGGGTATTTTGGTAATTCACCCCATTGATCATCATTATGGTCAAAAACCTTAGTCAAATAACCCCTTACTATCCTAGATTATCATTAGGGTTTGATTTGGGCAACATTGGACCATTTATATTATGAATTGATTGAAAGAAGTCAACTTGGAATCACATTGATTGATTTCAATCATTAATCATCAATTGGGTTGAGATCGGTTGAAAGTGTTGACCGTTTGCTCACTTTGACCTTCCAAGACCGCGAGCCTCTCTCTATCTTCAAGACCACGAGCCCCCTTAGGCTTCAAGACCGTGAGCCTCTTCAAGTGGTTCAAGACCGCGAGCCCCCTTAGGCTTCAAGACCGCGAGCCCTCTCATTGGTTCAAGTTGATGTTGAGACCGCAAAGAGACGTTGACCGTTTAGCTAGTTTGACCTTAGGACCGCGAGGCCCTTCATGGTCTTGAGACCGCGAGCCTCCTCTCGGTCTTGAGACCGTGAGCCCCCTCACGGTCTTGAGACTGCGAGCCCTCTCACGGTCTTGAGACCGCGAAGCTCACATGGTCTCAGCCGCTTAGTCCATCAACAAAATCAAAGATACAATCGATGATGTTAACCGATGTTGAAGCCCTCAAAAGGTCAAAGCTATGTTGACCACCTATGGATTGGGTCAATTAAGGTTATGCTTAACCAATTGTTCATTCAATTGACCCTCAATTGTTGACCAATTAGGATTGAAATCGATTCAATTAGGGTCTATCAATGTTCACCCATTATCACTCAACAATGTGCATCAACACAAGGTTGAACCCTTCAATTGAGCTCCAATTGGGCCCAAACTTGGCCCAACCGGTCTTGAGGTCATGTGGGTGGACCCTAAATGGTCTTGAGACCGTTTGCCCAAGATTTCATTAAAATCTAAGGTGATTTGATAGAGGTTGAACCATGATTGGGTCACCAATTCAGTATTTTGATCAATTGATAACTTATTTGCAATTGGGTCCTCAATTGGTCAAATTACTCAACCCTAGACCTTCAAACGGTCTTGGGTGATTGTCCTCTCGGTCTTGAGACCGTTTGGATGAGTTCCAAACGGTCTTGAGACCGTTTGCCCATCCAATTTTGGATTCTAGTGCAGATTCATCAAGGTCTGACCCATTGAGTTGATGATCATGTCAATATTTAATTGCAATGTAATTTGGTGTAATTGTACCTTCAATTGGTCAACTATCCTTGACCCCAGACCTCCAAACGGTCTTGGTTGATTGCCCTCGCGGTCTTGAGACCGTTTGGTGACCCCCAAACGGTCTTGAGACCGTTTAGGTCAATCAACCCTAAAAACCCTAATTAGGTCACCATAATTTCAGTACTGATTTTATCTAGGGTTAGCCCTAGTATTCACCCTTCAACTCTTAGCCCGTTTGGAATTAGACCATCAAACTTGGTGAGTTGTTAATTACCATAATTTTGAACAGTAATCTCATACGGTCAATGCTTAGTCAACGACCTTACACGGTCTTGAGACCGTTTTCCCAAAAAGGCAATTGCAGACCGTTTGAAAATCAGGAAAAAATTCAAATAAAGTTGTTACTTAAAAAGATCATATCTCCCAATTCCTTTGGAGTTAGCCTACCAAATTTTGAGGGTAATTATCCTATATAATTAGGAACAGATTTATTATACGGTCCACGCCCGTTCAATGGGGTCAAATGGTCTTGGAGACCGTTTTCCCTGTCGCGGTCTCGAGACCGTTTGCTCACCTCGCGGTCTTGAGTCCGAGAGAGCAAACTTTTGAGACCGTTTAAGGAAGTGAAAAGCGGTGGGTTTTTCTTGGAAATCACGCCTTCATCTCCTAGCTCAAGAACAGTACAAATATCCCATGGGTTTGCTTGCAAAATAGCAGGGAAAAGTAGGGAAACACTAAGAGCTATCATCAAAACGCATATATAGATGCACATAGTAAAGCATGGGTTTAGAGTTATAAAACCCGCCTAAAGCTTGCTTCTTGAGCTACAAGCTTTCAAGATCCAAGCTATAATGGCGTCCTTGAGTTCCCACAGGTTGGCCAAGGTGAAAACTCCAAGGAAGGATGAAAAGAGACGGCTAGAAAGGTAGGGTTTCAAGAGTTAGCCATGAAGATGACCTTGAATTCGAGTTTTAACCATGGAATTAGGCAAGAAGAGGGGTTTAAACCTACCTTGCACCCCTTGGTCATCCTCCTTAGCTCCAAGGCAGTCCTTGGTCGTCTTTGGTGAAATGAAACAGTAAGGGAACGAAGGGTGAGCTCCCTTGCAACTAAGGGAAGGAGAGCTTATATACATGGGGTAGGATTTTCAACATTAGTTCATAAGTTGTCCATAATTCCAATTAGGTCCCTCCTTATTTACTTGATCGTCCCTTCCTTTTTATTCTAAGGACAAACCTTCTCTTAAGGTCTTAGGAAAAGAAGGTAAAGGAGAGCAAGCTAATAATGAGGTACATACATAAAGAAATATTACACATATACCCTGATTATTCAATCACAAGGCATGTCTCATAACTTGATAATTCAGTTGAGGTGACTTCCTCATCATTTCTTCTCTAAATGATGGCAAAAGTCTAAAAAGATACATTAGATGACATATTTCACAATTTGTATCCCTTAATTTGGGTAAATTGCATTTTACCGCAATTTAAGGTTTCAAGCACTGGGATTGCTTCCACAGCTGCACCTTGGTGCCCTAGCTTGGGAAATCCCTCAAAATTTACCAAAAAGATTCTCATGATGTCTCATCATTAGAGGAACATCTCAACATGTGCAAATTGCAAACTAACCCTTTTAACTGGGTAAATTGCACATAGGTCCCTGTATATCAAAACAATGCTACAACTTTAAATAAAAAGGAGCAAATACTGAAATATATGTTTCTGAGAAACTTAATTACATGCTCATAGTTAATCACAAAGATTTAATCACATATTTAGGCAAAATACCTAGGGTTAACTCATAACCCAGGTCAGGGATGTTACAAATTATCCACCCCTTACAAGGATTTCGTCCCCAAAATCGATAAAACATACTAAGAGAAAAGGGTAGGACACTTCCTTCTCATCTCATCCTCTAACTCCCAAGTGGCTTCTTCAACACCACGATGGTTCCAGAGGACTTTCACAAGACTTATATCTTTCTTCTTTAACTTTTTAATTCGTTTATCAAGGATTGACACTGGTCCCTCCTCATAGGATATGTCATCATTCAATTCTACCTCCATAGGTTGTAGAACTGACTCGGTGTCTGGGTGACATTTCTTCAACATAGAAATGTGAAACACATGATGTAACCTCTGTAATTCTGGGGGAAGCTCTAGTTTATATGCTACCTTTACAATCCGTTCAATGATTGGATAAGGCCCCATATATCTAGGAGCTAACTTCCCTTTCCTTCCAAAACGAAGGACCCCTTTCCAAGGTGAAACCTTAAGATACACTTTGTCTCCAACCTGGAACTCTAAGGGTCTACGACGTTTGTCAGCATAAGATTTCTGCCTATCCTGAGCAGTCTTAATCTTATTTTGTATAACTTTAATCTTTTCCGTGGTTTGCTGCACCAGGTCAGGACCTAACAACTGGTGCTCACCAGTCTCAAACCAACACAAGGGTGATCTACAACATCTACCATATAAGGCTTCATAAGGTGCCATATCAATACTATGCTGATAGCTATTGTTATAGGCAAACTCTATCAAGCTTAGGTGTAGATCCCAACTTCCGGTGAACTGGAGGACACATGCTCTCAACAAGTCTTCTAGGGTCTGTATGGTCCTTTCCGACTGTCCATCAGTCTGCGGATGAAAGGCCATACTAAACCTTATCTTGGTGCCTAAGGCTCTGTGTAACTGTTCCCAAAAACGACTTGTAAATTGAGGACCTCTGTCAGAAACTATTGTGACAGGAACTCCGTGCAAACGCACTATCTCTTGAACATACAACTCTGATAACCTTTCAGCAGAATAGGTTGTTTTGACAGGTAAGAAATGTGCTGTCTTAGTCAACCTATCAACAATTACCCAAATAGAATCATGTCCTTTGCTTGTCCTGTGTAGGCCAACAACAAAGTCCATGGTCACATGGTCCCACTTCCACTGTGATATGGGTAAAGGTTGCATTGTTCCTGCAGGCTTCTGGTGTTCAGCTTTAACTTGCTGACACACAGGACACCTCAGAATAAACTCTGCAACGTCCTTCTTCATCCCAGACCACCAATACAGATCTTTCAAATTCTGATACATCTTGGTGCTCCCTGGATGCATAGCATACATGGAAGAATGGGCTTCTTCCAGGACTAACTTTCTCAAGTTGTCCACATCTGGCACTATCATTCTTCCATTATAACAAGCTACTTGATCTTTTGAGTCATGAAAACCATCTAGCTTCTCATTTCCATACTCAGATCTTATATGTTGAACTGCAGCATCACCTAGCTGTGCCTCTTTAATCTGCTCCCTTAGAGTAGGTTTAATATGCATCTCAGCTAACAAACCGGTTAACAATGACACCTTCAACTGTACATTGTCTTGCCTTAAAGAGATAAGCATATCTCTTCTAGAGCATACTAAAGAGTTTATTTGTGCTCTATTCATGGTTGATGTTGCTGATTTCCTACTCAAGGCATCTGCAACAACATTGGCCTTGCCTGGATGGTAATCAATTATACAGTCATAGTCCTTGATTAACTCCATCCAACGACGTTGCCTCATGTTGAGCTCATGCTGAGAGAAGATATACTTAAGGTTTTTATGGTCTGTGAAAATCTGGAATGTCTCTCCATAGAGATAATGTCTCCAGATCTTCAAAGCATGAACCACATCAGCTAACTCTAGATCGTGTGTTGGATAATTCTCCTCGTGTTTCTTAAGATGTCGGGAAGCAAAAGAAATCACTTGTTTATCCTGCATCAACACACATCCAAGCCCATTCTTGGAAGCATCACAGAAAACTACATATCCTTTTCCTTGTTCAGGTAGCACTAGCACAGGTGCACTTGTCAACCTCTCCTTCAGTAACTGGAAAGATTGTTGACACTTATCACTCCAAGAAAAAGGAACATCTTTCCGGGTTAACTTGGTCAAAGGTAAAGCTATAGAACTAAAGTTCTTAATGAACCTTCGATAATAGCCAGCTAACCCCAAGAAACTTCGAATCTCCGTCGGTGTCTTTGGTTGTTCCCATTGTAGAATAGATTCTACCTTTGTAGGGTCAACACGAATTCCCGAGGCGGATATTACATGTCCAAGAAAAGATACCTGCGGCAGCCAGAACTCACACTTGTTAAACTTAGCGTACAGCTTATGTTCTCTTAGCAAGGTCAAAGCTTGGCGAAGATACTGCTCATGCTGCTGGGCATCCTTACTATAAATCAGTATGTCATCTATGAAGACGACAACACACTGATCAAGGAAAGTTCGAAAAACTCTATTCATGAGTTCCATAAATGCAGCTGGTGCATTGGTTAGTCCAAACGACATAACCGTGAACTCATAGTGACCATATCTTGTCCTAAAGGCAGACTTGGATATGTCACTATCCTTAATGTGGAGTTGGTGATATCCAGACCTCAAGTCTATTTTTGAAAAGACTGTTGCACCACGCAACTGGTCAAAGAGATCATCAATCCTCGGCAGAGGATACTTATTCTTTATTGTTACTTTATTGAGTTGTCTATAGTCGATGCACAACCGCATTGACCCATCTTTCTTTTTAACAAACAAGACCGGAGCACCCCAAGGTGAAGTACTCAGTCGGATAAAACCTCTCTCAAGTAGCTCTTGAAGCTGTTTCTTGAGTTCTGCCATCTCGGCAGGCGCCATCCTATACGGAGTTTGAGCTATGGGTTTCGTATCTGGGATCAGATTAATTTCAAAATCAATCTCCCGAGGTGGTGGTATACCAAGAAGTTCTTCAGGAAACACATCCTCGAATTCCCCGACTATGGGAACCTTAGCAGGATTGGTCCTTTCCTTGGTAACATCTACCACATGGGCTAAGAATGCATAACATCCTTGCCTCAACAGCTTATCAGCAACCATAGCTGACACAAGACAGGTGGGCAGAATCTTTCTTTCACCTTGAAAGATCCATGTGTTGCTTTCATCAGCAAACACAGCCAACTTGGACTCACAATCCAAGACAACTCTATACCTTTCTAAGGTATCCATCCCGAGGATTATATCAAATCCCTGCATATAAAGTGGTATAAGATCCACTTGAATGCGATGGTCAGAAAAGAAAAGGATGCAGGGAGAACATACCTCCTGCAAAACGGCAGACCCACTCAACGGAGTCTCTAACAACAAACTATCTGCTCTATGGCTAACAGTCACATTGTAGTTACGAATCACTTCACGAGTGATGAAAGAGTGCGTAGCACCCAGATCAATCAGAACGGATACAACACAGGATATAGACATATCAGAATATAAAAGTTTCATCTGACCTGCCACTACCCGTGGATTGACCACTGCCTCAGGTGGGTTCATAGCATAGAACCTCGCAGTCGCCTGGTGTTGAGGTGGTGCTGATGATCCAGCTTGAGACGCTTGTCCACGTCCTCGAGCTGCTCCTTGATGTTGTCTATTCTGAGATCCCTGTTGATTCTGTCTCGGGGTTTGTTGTGTCACACCGACAGGCCTAGAACGGCAATCCTTCATCAAGTGTCCCACCTTACCACAGTTGTAGAAACTCTTCTCCTGTTGCTGTGGTCTGGGTGGTCCAGTAACTGACACTGATGCAGAACTGTACGTCCCTTGAAGCGGTTGACTCCGCCCTCTACCTCTGCTTGGTGTCCATTGAGTTTGAAAACTCGATCTGGGTGGTGGAGGGTTAGGTGCAGAGAATATAGGTTTCTTGGAATCCCTAGATGAAGAACCTTGGAACTGTGGATATCTTTTATGGGTTTGTCTTTTCTCAACCACAGATCTCTCTATCCTTCGGACTGACTCAACGAAGGTAGAGAATCTCTCTCTGTTTTCTAAGGCAGACACAGGGGTTGACATATCAGAATTCAAACCCTTCTCGAATCTTCTGATTCTTTCCTCATCCGTAGCAGCCATGTGCGGACAGAACCGCAACAACTCCATAAACTTAGCTTCATACTCACTAATGTTCATCATACCCTGCCTTAGTTTCTCAAACTGAGAGATCTTCTCATCTAGGAAGGTCTTTGGAAAATATCTATTGATAAATTCCCGACGAAACTCTTCCCATGAGAACTCTACTCCAGGTCTCTTCTGCTCTTCCATGTTCCACCAGTGACCAGCACTGCCTTTGAGAAGATAGACAGCATGTCTAACCTTCTCAGCTTCCGGAATCATAAGAATCCTGAAAGCCTTCTCCAACTCTGTCAACCATAAGTCAGCATCTGCAGGGTCGGCAGTTCCTAAGTACTCGGTAGCTCTGACACGACGAATTCGTTCGAATGTCTTACCAATACCTTGTACTTCAGGCTGGACAGGTGTCCTAGGTGCAGGAATGGGCATCCTATCGGTTATATGTGTCATGGCAGTCATGAACTGCCCGAACATCGTCTGTACAGCTGGATCACTCATGTCAGTTGGGTCGAACTGGGGTGGCTCTCTTGGCGACTCAGGTGCAGGTTGTTCTATTCTCGGAACTCTTGCACCGTCTCGAGGTGCACTAGCACTACTCTCTGCCACGTGCTCATCACGATGTTCTGACATTCTTATGTATCTTCTTCTCCTGAGGAGCAGAACATTCTATTAGATGAGGAAGGAGTACTAAAGGTAGACTCGACATCCTAAGTCCTATGCCTCTGTAGACTCAACTGAACCTGGAGCTCTGATACCACTAGTTGTGGGCTCTGATCTCCAAATCATGACATAAACACGATTAAAACTTAGCGGAAGCAAATCGGTAATCAGCGGAAGACAAAAATCACGGGAAATTAAAACTTTTCGTGATAAGAACTTGGATCCATAAAACTTCTTTCATAAAGAGAGATAAATTGTTTACATCTCAGGATAATTACTTCTTGAGTAATTATATACATCAAGATACAAAATCTCAAGATCACTAAACAAAAGACTCCAAGACCTGAGAGTATAGAGGACACATAGGACTGACTCTAACTACACCATATGGCAGGACAATCTCCACCTGAGATTACTGCTGCCCCTGATGCTGCTACTGAGACTGATCACCTATAGGCTGGTTCCTTCGTCTCCGACGTCCACCTAAAAAGTTGAAGCCTACGGGGTGAGACAATTATACATAATTGTCCCAGCGAGAGTTATAACTCTTCGCCAGAATCTTTATTATGACATCAAAGAATATTTTAAACAATAAAGCCTTTAAAGCATTCTATAACAGTTGCAAGTATAACAAGATCTCAACCATTTAGGAGATATGGAGAATATAAACATTATTGCAATGTAACATCAATCAACTAACTTGGAGTCATCTCTAACAAGTTATACTACATGGTTGATTATGTTTTACAAACAACATTATGCCCTGTGGAGATGAGGCTTACCACTCATACTCCAACTGATCGCTGAGAAGCCGCATCAGTATCATACATAGGTCATTAAGAGAGCCGGATTCTCATGACCTTCACCTTCCTCAGTCAGTAAGAGGATCACTTGTAGGACATCTCGTGTCTCTACTACAATAGCTCACCAGGGTAAACTGGTCCTTCGCTATTCTAGAGTCACAGTGGCGTTCTGTACTCTCTTCGTCATCAGGAGGTTTCATATTTACCTACCACTGATACGGATATCTGTGCTTTCTTCGTCATCAGGAGGTTTCATGTTTACCTACCACTGATACGGTATGGAATTATAGTGAAGGATGGATGGATTACACATCTACATCACTTTCCTACACTAGGATGTAAGGTTCTACACATCCATGTACCCCACATACTCAAAAGTATGTGCTCCAGGAGTTCCCTAAGGAAAAGCTGTTTCACCATCACTTAATTTCTGACAATGATGGATCTATGATCAGGGCTCTACATTATACTTGATTAGTTAGGTACATTCAGTATTCTTTAACATCATACATTGTTCTTCAAACAATAACAGTAGCATAGCAGCTATAAAAGAAGAATACTAAATGTAACAGGCCTAACTCATATCAATCATTATTTCTCATTATCCTCATCACAAGTCATCTCTAAGGCATGACCTTGATGGTATTCATGGCTCTCATAGCCCATTATCAGCATAGGATGCCACTGGCAAGGCATCAGATTACTTTACTTATTCATAAGGCTAAAAGCATGCCTTTAATGAATATAACATCAACATCCATACCTGGATATGATTACCTTCATATCAGAACCTGCATGGTTAATACATCTGATAAAGGTAATGCAACAATAAGGAATGTACTTCCTACTCTTGTCATAAGAGTTAAATCTTTAATTTAAATCAAATAGAGTTTATTGCTCAAAAGCATGCCATTACCCTTGAATTAGGGTTTACTATTCACATCAAGGTGAATTAAACTCATAACATCATCATGTATGAGTAACATCTTCATTGATGCTCTTAGATTAGTTAAGAGTTCATCATTTATTATAATTAGGGTTTCTATGACCTCACACGGGTGGACCATACCCTAATTATGCTCACTTATGTGCATTGGAGATGCTTTACTTGAGTTTCCACTTAAAAAGGGTACTTTCTCTCTCTAGAAGTACTTTCTCTCCCTAGAAGTACTTTCTCTCTCATCATAATGCTAGGTGATGTCAACATCACTCTAAAACAGGTTGGATTGAGTCATCATAGGCTAACATAGCCAAAAGCATCACCATTATGTGATTAGAGTTACTTTCTCTCTCTAGGGTACCTTCTCTCTCTAGAGTACTCTCTCTTTCATCATACTAATGGTTGATGATAACATTAGACTATATCAAGTTAGATAGAGTCATTATGACTAAAAACATCATTCTCATGTAATTAGGGTTTAAATTGAGCAAGGTATAACTTAATTGACCCTTCAGGGGTATTTTGGTAATTCACCCCATTGATCATCATTATGGTCAAAAACCTTAGTCAAATAACCCCTTACTATCCTAGATTATCATTAGGGTTTGATTTGGGCAACATTGGACCATTTATATTATGAATTGATTGAAAGAAGTCAACTTGGAATCACATTGATTGATTTCAATCATTAATCATCAATTGGGTTGAGATCGGTTGAAAGTGTTGACCGTTTGCTCACTTTGACCTTCCAAGACCACGAGCCTCTCTCTATCTTCAAGACCACGAGCCCCCTTAGGCTTCAAGACCGCGAGCCTCTTCAAGTGGTTCAAGACCGCGAGCCCCCTTAGGCTTCAAGACCGCGAGCCCTCTCATTGGTTCAAGTTGATGTTGAGACCGCGAAGAGACGTTGACCGTTTAGCTAGTTTGAACTCAGGACCGTGAGGCCCTTCGTGGTCTTGAGACCGCGAGCCTCCTCTCGGTCTTGAGACCGTGAGCCCCCTCACGGTCTTGAGACCTCGAGCCCTCTCACGGTCTTGAGACCGCGAAGCTCACATGGTCTCAGCCGCTTACTCCATCAACAAAATCAAAGATACAATCGATGATGTTAACCGATGTTGAAGCCCTCAAAAGGTCAAAGATATGTTGACCACCTATGGATTGGGTCAATTAAGGTTATGCTTAACCAATTGTTCATTCAATTGACCCTCAATTGTTGACCAATTAGGATTGAAATCGATTCAATTAGGGTCTATCAATGTTCACCCATTATCACTCAACAATGTGCATCAACACAAGGTTGAACCCTTCAATTGAGCTCCAATTGGGCCCAAACTTGGCCCAAACGGTCTTGAGGTCATGTGGGTGGACCCTACATGGTCTTGAGACCGTTTGCCCAAGATTTCATTAAAATCTAAGGTGATTTGATAGAGGTTGAACCATGATTGGGTCACCAATTCAGTATTTTGATCAATTGATAACTTATTTGCAATTGGGTCCTCAATTGGTCAAATTACTCAACCCTAGACCTTCAAACGGTCTTGGGTGATTGTCCTCTCGGTCTTGAGACCGTTTGGATGAGTTCCAAACGGTCTTGAGACCGTTTGCCCATCCGATTTTGGATTCTAGTGCAGATTCATCAAGGTCTGACCCATTGAGTTGATGATCATGTCAATATTTAATTGCAATGTAATTTGGTGTAATTGTACCTTCAATTGGTCAACTATCCTTGACCCCAGACCTCCAAACGGTCTTGGTTGATTTCCCTCGCGGTCTTGAGACCGTTTGGTGACCCCCAAACGGTCTTGAGACCGTTTAGGTCAATCAACCCTAAAAACCCTAATTAGGTCACCATAATTTCAGTACTGATTTTATCTAGGGTTAGCCCTAGTATTCACCCTTCAACTCTTAGCCCGTTTGGAATTAGACCATAAAACTTGGTGAGTTGTTAATTAACATAATTTTGAACAGTAATCTCATACGGTCAACGCTTAGTCAACGACCTTACACGGTCTTGAGACCGTTTTCCCAAAAAGGCAATTGCAGACCGTTTGAAAATCAGGAAAAAATTCAAATAAAGTTGTTACTTAAAAAGATCATATCTCCCAATTCCTTTGGAGTTAGCCTCCCCAATGTTGAGGGTAATTAGAATATATAATTAGGAACAGATTTCTTATACGGTCCATGCCCGGTCAACGGGGCAAAACGGTCTTGGAGACCGTATGCCTTGTCGCGGTCTCGAGACCGTTTGCTCACCTCGCGGTCTTGAGTCCGAGAGAGCAAACTTTTGAGACCGTTTAAGGAAGTGAAAAGCGGTGGGTTTTTCTTGGAAATCACGCCTTCATCTCCTAGCTCAAGAACAGTACAAATATCCCATGGGTTTGCTTGCAAAATAGCAGGGAAAAGTAGGGAAACACTAAGAGCTATCATCAAAACACATATAAAGATGCACATAGTAAAGCATGGGTTTAGAGTTATAAAACCCGCCTAAAGCTTTCTTCTTGAGCTCCAAGCTTTCAAGATCCAAGCTCTAATGGCGTCCTTGAGTTCCCACAGGTTGGCCAAGGTGAAAACTCCAATAAAGGATGAAAAGAGATGGCTAGAAAGGTAGGGTTTCAAGAGTTAGCCATGAAGATGACCTTGAATTCGAGTTTTAACCATGGAATTAGGCAAGAAGAGGGGTTTAAACCTACCTTGCACCCCTTGGTCGTCCTCCTTAGCTCCAAGGCAGTCCTTGGTCGTCTTTGGTGAAATGAAACAGTAAGGGAACGAAGGGTGAGTTCCCTTGCAACTAAGGGAAGGAGAGCTTATATACATGGGGTAGGATTTTCAACATTAGTTCATAAGTTGTCCATAATTCCAATTAGGTCCCTCCTTATTTACTTGATCGTCCCTTCCTTTTTATTCTAAGGACAAACCTTCTCTTAAGGTCTTAGGAAAAGAAGGTAAAGGAGAGCAAGCTAATAATGAGGTACATACATAAAGAAATATTACACATATACCCTGATTATTCAATCACAAGGCATGTCTCATAACTTGATAATTCAGTTGAGGTGACTTCCTCATCATTTCTTCTCTAAATGATGGCAAAAGTCTAAAAAGATACATTAGATGACATATTTCACAATTTGTATCCCTTAATTTGGGTAAATTGCATTTTACCCCAATTTAAGGTTTCAAGCACTGGGATTGCTTCCACAGCTGCACCTTGGTGCCCTAGCTTGGGAAATCCCTCAAACTTTACCAAAAAGATTCTCATGATGTCTCATCATTAGAGGAACATCTCAACATGTGCAAATTGCAAACTAACCCTTTTAACTGGGTAAATTGCACATAGGTCCCTGTATATCAAAACAATGCTACAACTTTAAATAAAAAGGAGCAAATACTGAAATATATGTTTCTGAGAAACTTAATTACATGCTCATAGTTAATCACAAAGATTTAATCACATATTTAGGCAAAATACCTAGGGTTAACTCATAACCCATGTCAGGGATGTTACAACCTTGGCCACTCTTTGGCTCTTACCTGACGGTTCAGCGATGGCAGCCAGACTTCTCGCCGGAGGCTTCATCTCCACCCAAGTTGGTCGCCTGGCTCAGGATACCGAACTTACCTATTTATCTGTATAGAGAGGTGCTTCTTGAGCAGATTGGAGATCATATCGGGAAAACGATCAAAGTTGATCTCAACACGATCTCACAATGGCGAGGACGCTTTACAAGAATTGCAGTGGAGTTGGATACGGGCAAACCCCTCACCCCTCAAGTGATGATCGAGGGCAACCGCTATCGCATTGAGTACGAGAATATCCCATGTATCTGCATGTATTGCGGTCGGGCAGGGCACCTGAAAAAAAATTGCTCCAAACGGATCACAGATGAGAACGCGGCGTGGAGCGCCGCTGCGGCCGACGGATCATCAACGCCAGTCCCACCTACCCCCCTGCAAGGATTCACAGACTATATTCATGCTCATCCAATCCCGCGCAAGCAAAGGCCAGCACAAAAGAAGGACCCATCCAGGTTCGCAAATAGGTTTTCGAACCTAGGGAATCAAGAAGACGAAGAGGGAGACACGGAGGTAATTGATGTAGACTCGGTGGCGGAGAAAGTAACTACTGGAATTGACTGGAGTACACGGAAAAAAACTTCAAACAATCCAAGCGGAGCAATGAACCAGCCCAACCTGTCCCCTTGCAGCAATCGACACAGGCACCACCGCAGGTTCGAAGAACAGAGCGCCCCCATCCATCTCACTCGGCTGTTACCCCTTCAGGCGATTCAATAATTCCTAGAAGACCCTGCACAACCCACCCTTTTGTCACTACACCCTTTTCCTTTGGAAAAGAGGGCCCATCTCATCCTTATAGGAGTCCGAGCCAAAATTCAGTGGGGATCCATCTTCATAACAGAAAGGTGGTAACTTCAGGGGAAGGCAGTAAGACTTCCACCAGGAAACGCGGGAAAACCTCCCTTCTGCAAGATTTGGAGGAAGAGGTGAGATCAATGGGAAACTCCACCCTAACCGATCCCAGTTCATGAAGCTCATCACTTGGAACGTTCAAGGTGTCTGTGATAAGGACACCCAAAACGCGGCTAAAGAACTCTCAACAAAGTACAATGCTTCAATCCTCTGTATCCTCGAACCGAGGTGCAGTGGTGATCGAGCTCTGAGCATCATCAAGAAGATGGGCTTCGCTCAATCTCATAGAGTCGAGGCAGTTGGATATTCCGGAGGAATCTGGCTCCTCTGGAAGAATGATATCCCTTTGGAAATCCTAGTGTCACACAAACAGTTTGTTCACTGCAGAATTCATCAATCGTTCTTCACCTTCGTCTATGCTAGCATGCTTAGGAGTGGTCGGAAACTCCTATGGAACCAGCTCACTATGTTGGCTCCCTCCATCACTGACCCGTGGGTGGTGGTGTGGGATTTCAATGTGGTTATGTACCCATCTGAAAAATTTGGCAGCAACACCTTTGATAGCGCCAAAAGTCGCGATTTCATCGAAGCCGCCGAGGCATGCTCGTTGCAAGACCTGGGAGCTAGCGGAGCGCATACCACCTTTAGGAGGGGACTCCTCCATGAATGGCTTGACAGAGCACTGGGGAACAGGCACATAATCGAGCAACCCGCCCGCAACTCGGTCCAGGTACTCGAGAAGAATCACTCTGATCACGCTCCCATCCTAGTGTCCTCTGAGGCACTATCCAAGAGGCGGACGCAAGGCACTCGCACCTCCATGAGATGGTACACCACGCCTGGGTTCGATGACCTACTGAAGCGATCATGGCCTAGGGACAAGAATCTGTTCGATGCCAATGTACAATTCCTTGCTACGGCTTCTAGCTGGGACACTGTGAGTCGCAAAGATGATAGACGATCAAAGGAACAAATCTCCAATAAAATCAAATGGTTTCAAATGAACCTCGCCCTCAATTTCGACCATGCTATGGCCCAAGAAATAGTTGCTCTACAAGCTCAATTAGACTCTATTCTCCGTCGGGAGGAGGCGGAGAGCCAACAGCGAGCCAGATGCGATTGGATACAACTTGGTGACAATAACACCCGCTTTTTCCACTCTATAACCAAGGCAAGGAGACAACGCAATCGAGTTACACGCTTGAAGGATGGATCAGGCGTTTGGCAAGATGATGAACAGGAGCTGAAACTCCTTATTCTTAACTTCTTTTCTTCTGTTTATCAAGAAAATAATGAGACGGTTAGGTGGACGGAAAGCCCACGGTTCGTGGGCTCCTTTCTAAGCCTATCCCCGGAGCAGCGTGAGAGAATGTCAGCATCCCCCTCACTAGGCGAGATCTAGTCTGCCCTCAGCTCTATGTCGCCAGTGAAGGCACCGGGGCCTGATGGAGTAGACACAGCCTTCTATCAGAAGACCTGGTCATTATTGAAAGAGCAGCTGTACACCTTTATACAACAACCTTTCTTCGGCAAGAGTCTTCCACATGCCTCGACGGATTCCACTATTATTCTTATTCCTAAGGTTCCCTCGCCGGAGCAGTGCTCTCAATTCAGGCCCATCTCACTAAATAACGTCTGTACCAAACTATTATCTAAGGTCATTGCGACAAGAATCAAACCTTTCTTGCAGGAATGGATCTCACCCTTCCAGTCGAGCTTTGTGCCAGGAAGGAGGATTGGAGACAACACATCTCTTGTCCAAGAGATAATCCACTCCATGGAATCTAAAACGAGCTCTAAGAAGTACCTTGCTCTCAAACTGGATCTGGTAAAGGCATTCGATAAACTCAGCTGGCAATTCATTCTTGATACTCTAATCCGCACCTCCATTCCCAGGAATATTGTAGATATCATTATGCAGATCATTTGTTCTGGGCAATCATCTGTGATTTGGAACGGAGAGTTAGCGGGCTCATTCCACCCCTCATGTGGTGTTAAGCAAGGAGATCCCCTCTTGCCATATATCTTTGTTCTCTGCCTTGAACGCTTCAGCCAGCTTATCGAGATGGAAGAAGCAACAGGAAACTGGGGACCTATTCTTATCTCAAAAGCTAAGGTGCCGATCACACATGTCAGCTTTGCTGACGACATTATCCTGTTCGGAGAAGCCTCTCTACATCAAGCAAAGGTTATGGGTCGATATCTCCGGAGATTCAGTGATGCCTCTGGTCTTTTCCTTTCCTATGAAAAATCATCTGTCTTCTACTCACATAACACACCCAGAAGCTCTAGAAACCAGATCAGTAGGAAACTGGGAGTTCAGGAAACCAGCAACTTGGGAAGACACCTGGGTGTTCCCATCATTCATCACAGGAAGAGCAAAGAACTATTCCTCTCTCTAGTGGAGAAATTTCACAATCACATTAACTCATGACAGAACAATATGTTGTCACTCGCAGGGAGAATTACACTTGCTAGATTGGTGCTCCAATCTCAGGCTTGCTATATTATGCAAGCTATACAACTGCCAATCTCCACATGTGATAAGATTGATCAAATTGTCAGGAATTTCATCTGGAATGGGTCCTCTTCTTCAAGACATCTGAACCTTGTTGCTTGGAAGCGGATTACGCTACCAAAGAAGATGGGAGGCCTGGGTATCAAAAAAACAGAAACTTCAATGTTGCACTGGTAATGAAGCTAGCATGGGAATTCATTCAAAAATGCAAAATACCTTGGGCGGAGGTAATGGCGGACAAATACATCTCTCGCGGACAATACAAATCTACTGGTTCGCATCTGTGGAGGAGCATACGCAGTCACATTCCCTTTCTCCTACAACATTCTAACCGCATTGCCATATCGGGTCATGATACTCTTGTGTGGTCGGACGAGTGGATTGGGCAGGGGCAAGTACCACATTTAAAAGCTGGTCTATCTCCCCCTAATGATTTGTTGGATCTCAAGGTTTCAAGTCTTGTTAAAGATGACGGAGCGTGGGACCTGGAGTTTCTAAATTCTTGGTTCACGCCTGAATCTGTTAACCTTATTACTGACATGCCGACCCCCAGATCTTCTTCTGGAGAGAATGTCCGCATTTGGAAACCGGAAGAACATGGAAGGTTCACCGCAAACACAGCGTATACGCTCATTAATCAAACGAATGTTGACACAGATCAGGCACCATTCCTTACCATCTGGTCACTTCCCATCCCTCACCGGATCAAAACCCATCTTTGGTTGCTGTTACATAATCGGCTCCTCACAAATTCTCTCCGTTCACAAAGGAAGATAGCAGATGATGCCAGATGCTCGTGCTGTGAAGCTTTAGAGGAAGACTGCATTCATGCCCTCTGAGAATGTAAAGAAGCCAAATCGACATGGTCTAATTTACTGCCGACTGAAGCCATTAATTTTTTCACAAGCACCACTGTCAAAGACTGGCTGGAGTATAACCTTCATACCTTGCGTAATGTGAGAGACTGGGATACTGTCTTCGCCGTTACTTGCTAGAAGTTGTGGAAAAACAAGAATACATTCATTTTCAAACATAGAGCCATCCCTCATCAGGTTCTAGCGGTGCAATGCTACGCTGAAGCAATCTCTATACGCAATGCCCTCTGTCAACCATCCACGATTACTGCAGAAGAGAAGGCTCCATGTTTTGATAAGCATATACAATGCTCGACCCCTATCATTACAGTGGATGTGGCCACATCTTCAGCTACCAACCGTTCGTGTGCTTGTGCAATTGCTAGGACTGTTACTGGAGAGTGGATCACTTGATCTGCAACAATGATCGTCGGCGTTGATGCAATGCAAGGAGAACTGAAAGCTATCTTACATGGTGCGGTTTTGGCTCTGGAAAACCATATCCATGCTGGGATCATCATCTCGGACTCCTGGAACGCAGTACAATGGATCAAAGGTGATGTTGAACCTCCTCCGAAATATCTCATGATTACTATGCGAACCCGCGAGCACCTCCAGAGGGTGAAGATTCAGGAGATAGTGCACCTGAAGAGAGACCAGAACAAGCTCACCGACATGCTAGCCAAATTTTGCCTCAAACAGCCATCACTGCCTACGGATTGGAGTAGATGCCCTACCAGTGCTCTCCAAACATTAATATCGGATAAATCTGTCTTTAGTCGTTTATTCTCTAGCTTAGTTTGCTGATGTAACCGATCTCAGTCGGTATTGCCCAAAAAAAAAGAGTAGTCATAATATTCAATAAGCATGGCAATGGGGTATAAGACCCAAACAAGAAGAAATTATAATCTAGTTTGAGGCATGAACAACATTAGGATTCAAGAATAGAATATTTAGGCTTCATTTAAGCCTCATTAGGGAAATATAGGGTTTGGTTGCAATTATCCCAACATAGGGTGTAAGGAATGCACATACATAAAGAGGGATTGCACATACATAGCACATACATAAATAGATATTTCACATACATAAAGAAGTATTACACATACCTCTCTTACTGATATCAATTACTAACTTTCACCACTTTAATTGAGTCCAAGTTCCACTTTGCCTATTTTCAATGTATTAACATGTATTAGAGTACATAGTGCACATTAATATATAGAAACCCTAATTTTAGAGCTTTTTAGAAAAATTCAGATTTATCTTTTGAAAATATCACCAATGAACTTATTAGGTTCTACTAATCAATAAAACATATTTTTATGTTAATTTTGGAGTTATGATGATTAAGATGTAATTTTTATGGATTTTATGCATTAAATTCATTTTACAAAAATCACCCTTCGTCAAACCATGAAATCAGAACTTAAAAATATTTTTATTAGATATATATTAATTTGCCAATTACAAAACATATTTATTCGTCAAATTTAGATAAGCAATTTAGAAGATATGAATATTTTTCAATACTAACCAAAATAGGAAATTGCCACATCATCAAACCGATCGAGATAATTGAAGAGAGAGGGAGAGGGAGAAAACACCATTTGACCCAAGATCAGGTTTGAAGTTTCTTAGATAACCAAACTAGAGATTCTAGAGACGATAAAATAGCAAGAAACCAAAACCTTAGAAGAACATGGTAAAAAGAGATGGAAATCATCGATTATCAACATAGAAGCATGGGTTTTAAGAATGTACTTAAGTAATATATGAGAAGGGGGTTAAAAAAATTTGCCTATAGGAATGTAAGAAGGTCCAAACAAAAATGATCCTGAGATTATAAGGTATGGGTGCTCCAAGATAAGCTCCTTTCTTGAGCAAAGATCACCTTCTCCACTTTAGAGGTGCAAACCATAGCAAAAGAGCATGGAGATGAGATGTTTTGGGGTTTTAGGTGGATTTTTACCATGTATGGTCATGGTTCCGACCTAGAAGAAGGTTTGAGGAAGACGAAAAGTATGAAAATAGGGAAGGAAGGGACTAAACTTACTAGTTTTGGTCAAATTTACCAAGGAGGAGCTTTAGAAACCCTAATAGAGCAATTTGGAAGCCCTAGGAGCCTTCTTCACCAAGGTAGGCTCCCTCTATTACCTTGGGACAACAACTTCATGGGAAAATATAGAAGGAACTATTATCTAAGCTATAGGAAAGAAAAGGAGATCAAGAGTTTTCTAATTGTGAGTTGGGAAGGGGTATACATGGCTATATAAAGAGAGAGGTGAAGCATGAGGTGTCTTAAGGGACTTTCCCTGTGTCTTTAGCCTAGGGCTTGATGGCCATGCAAGAGGACAACTCATGGACTCTTCTTGGATATTAAAATTCGGTCCTAAGAGCCCACAGATCCTTCTAGGCCTTCCCCACCGTTTTTCAAGAAAGAAATAACCTCATTGGTTGATAGCTTTTAAAGATAAGCATCTTTATAAAGAGGGTGATCCCTATAATGCCCTTGGAAAGAAATACCATCAAACCAAGGTGAAACTAGGTTCTCCAATGGTTTGAAATCTCATTAATGGCAAGGGAATCTCGAAGGATTAAAATATAGTTGATAATTTGCAAAGAAAACCTCCCAATTGGGTAAATTGCATAAAAGTCCATAATGTACCTAAAATTGCATAACTTGCACAAACAAATCGAACCAAATTTGAAACTTAGCCTCATTTTATGTTTTCGAATCATATAAAAAAGTTAGATTAAGTTTTATAGCATTTAATTATGGTAATTAAGCTTTCACTGAGGTATTTGTGCATAAACCCTTATATTGGTACAATTAGTGAGTAACTGTTCACTAAGCCATTATAAATTCCACTAAATAAACATAAATGACATAAATGATAGAAATGAAAGGGAAAAATGGGAAAGAGGGTCAAAATACAAAATTCTAGAATTTGGTATGTTACATTTACCCTTTCTGGGTAGCCACTGCCCTGGTGTACTAGACACTAGTTGTACCGGTGGTACCAAAAACATCCCCTTTTTGGAACTACTAGGCCTCTGTTCCTGGGTTTGGATAGGCCTTTTCTTAATTCTTACTTCATTATCCTTTTCTGGACAATCTTTTATGATATGTCCATGCTACCTGCAATTGTAGCGAACCCTAATTTTGGGTTGTAACCTATTTCTTTTAACATTTTCCATTGCTCCAACATGCTGATGTTGATCAAGAATCCTGCTGGAGTCCAAAACTTCATCATTGGGGGCTAGTAATCTGGGTTGTGTTGCTAATACCCAGTCAACAATACACATCATAGCTGTCCTGACTTGCCCTATAGTGATATCAAAAGAATGATTCCTTATCATAGTTGGATCATCTTGGGGATTCTCAGGCAGTCGTTCTTCTCTCGCCTGGTCCCTTGCACCTTTTGTTGGTACAACAACATTGCTTTCAACAATGTACTCCTTGGGTTCTCTAGACATCTTTAAGCTTTACTCTATCTTCTGCATAAGCAGACGTCACTATAAGATATACTGGAGGATACTAGAACAAACTCAATACCTTAGTCCTATGTCTCTGTAGACTCAGCGAACCTTAAGCTCTAATACCAAAACTTGAAACGACTATCGCCAACCCAATAAACAAATCGTTACTAATTAAGAGGAATAAACATAAACAACGGGTTAACAAAAATCACTAAAAATTAAAACCATTTTTGCAAAGAGATCCATTTCTAGGAAAAATCTTTAAGGAATAACCAAAACCTGATATTCACATTGATCATATATTGTACATACACTGTACCATTTCTTCTCGAGGACAATATATAACAGTTGCTTTCCCAAAACATATACTTAAAGAAACATCAAACCTCAAGGCATACAAGCCAAAATCTCAGATTGTTCATAAAACCAACACGTACTAAATCCAAGGACCTGAGAGTATAGAGACGACACATAGGTCTTCTATCTATAAGACACGACATACAATACACTCAACCTGAGTTGTCACTGCTGCCTCAGTTGTTGTTCTTCCTCTGTAGAAATATCTTTGCCACCTCATGCACGTCAACCTAAAAAAATGTGGATCCCACGGGGTGAGACAATTGTTCCAGTGAGAGATATAACTCTCAGCCGAACATATTATTATCACAGATTAAGCATTTATAAACTGAGTAGAGGTTCTTTTTATATTAATAGGTAGGATAATTCACTGAATGAACATAATGAAGTAATCTCCTTTCTTAAGGAGAACATTACATCTACCCATGGTAGAGTTATAAATCATCTATCTTCTTTGCAAGGAATGTAAAGAAACATAAATATCATCTATCAACTAAGATTTATAACTAAATTGTGCATCAAATAATATTTCTCGTATTCGATCCTTAAGTAGATATGCTACACGGCTGAACATATTTTAACAATCATGCTTATGCCCTGAGGAGATGAAGCATACCCCATTCATCTCCAACTGACCACAAACTTCTCACAAGTCGGTACCATACAAGGTCAATGGGAGAGTCATTTGCCATGACCTCACTTGTCTCGGTCAGTACGAGACCACAAGCAGGACATCACATGTCACTATTAAATAGTTGTGCCAGGGTACGTAGACATCCTCTCTTAGAGCTACAACGTCAACTCCACTCTCTTAGGGGAACATCTACTAACAACCATCCCCAATTATGAAATCATCAAGTCATGGTGACACAAGCACCATACTCTGAGCCATGTGCCAGTTCACAGTGCTCAACATAGAGTCTACGACTGAAGTCGCACTTGAGCCAGGATATGACATATAGCCAAATCCCCATTCATTTCAGGCTCGTAAGGGGATCGACTCACATATTGTCTTCCGTACTTACGCCCTCACATACTCAAAAGTATGCATTATGGGTTATGCCATGGGGAACCTATTTCCCCATTCAACAAATCCTAACGCTGATGGATCTATGGTCAGGGCAATGTTTTATAGTTCCTAATGATGTATTACATGTATTACATCATTCTTTTTTCATCAAATAAGTTATCATTATTAATCACAACAAATGCTACAAATAAAAGTGTAATACATCTATCACGTACTTTTTATATCTTTAAAACACATGATACTTGGGATCTCAGACCCTCATCCCATTATTGGGAATTCTCATCTCTTCACATTATTATCAGGATTACTAGTTCTGGGTATTAAAACCCTTAGTTCATCACTGAACAATGTTACCACTAATCAGGTAACTAATACCTCTAGGTCCTCAGACCAAGGTATACATTATACTTGTTGCACAAGCATCTCACATGGCTCACAAGGACATTGCACATCTTGTCACCTCTCACTAGGCAACAACTTATTCACGTGGCTCACAAGGCCATTACACATCTTGTCACCTCTCACTAGGAAACAACTTATTCACATGGCCCACAAGGCCATTACACATCTTATCACCTCTCACTAGGCAACAACTTATCCACATGGCTCACAAGGCCATTACACATATTGTCACCTCTCACTAGGCAAAAACTTATTCACATGGCTCACAAGGCCATTAATTATTATACTTGTTATACAAGTACTTAACATGCTTGACAATCCTTATGTAATAAGAGAAATGCAACCTTCCCATAATTAGGGTTAGGGTTTCCCTTTATAGAGAAAAAGGGTTTCATGTTCATATTATTAATCCACACATTTAGGAGCATACATTGATATCATAAGTATTCAATCATACTTATTTATTCTGATCTTTTATAATTAAATGATAATCAACACAAAGTATGAGTATCTCTCTCATCCTCTCTAGGATATTGATTACATCATACTTTATTATCTTTAATGAACCCTTTCTCAAGGTATGTTAGCCTACACTTATCAAAGTGCATTACATCTCAATGTGACAATTGACATGACACACTTATGTGTTACTCATCCAAGTACATTGGATTTAAGGTGCACCAAGGTGCATCAACCTTGAGATGTTGGATGTGGTATTTATCATGCCTTGATGTATCACTTCCATTATTTCTTTTAACTTACTTAAGTTCATAAACTTATCTTGTACTAGGGTATATCCCATCCTAATACTTTATGCACTAACACATCACATTTATCATGTAGTGTATTGTCCATAAGTCACACATTTGAATTACCCAACTATCATCAATGATATGGGCTCATCTCGGGTAAAGGCAATATTAATATAAGGTTGTCCATTATCAACCACTCTAGGTGTTTCACCTATCAAGGTATTAGCCACACCATTACTTGGTGTTACACTCATCACTCCTAAGAGTGTCTTGCCCTCACCTTTACAAGGTGTATAGGGTTGAATCATGTATGTAAAGTGGAACACATGTATTGGGTTAGGTGTATATTGATATAGGCATTATCATATCCCTCATACCCTTACCCATTAAGGTATTAACCTTACCATTCATATGGAGTATCAACTTCACCCTTCATGGGTGTAACATCCTCACCTCACTTGAAGATATTGGCCACACCCTACTTTAGTGTATTGGACATCACATGTAGTAGGGTACTAACCATCTTGCCACTCTTGTCATCTAGTTTATTGGGTTACCCTCCATCTCATTTTAGAGATAGGTGCTCAACACCATATCGTCCAAAAGGTGTATGCTTAACCCAATATCAATTTAAAGGTGTATACTTACTACCCATATCACCTAGAGGTGTATGTGTGCTTACCATATCGACCTTGAGGTGTATGTGTGCTTACCATATTGGGTTTGAGGTGTATGTGTGCTTCCATATCACTTTTGAGGTGTGTGTGTGCTTCACACCATATCGGTCAAAGAGGTGTGTGTGTGCTTCACACCATATTGGACAAAGAGGTGTGTGCTTGCTCACCATATCACTTTAGAGGTGTATGTGTGCTTCACACCATATCAGGCAAAGAGGTGTGTGTGTGTGCTTCACACCATATCGGGCAAAGAGGTGTGTGCCTGCTTCACACCATATCACTTTAGAGGTGTATGTGTGCTTCACACCATATCGGGGAAAGAGGTGTGTGTGTGCTTCGCACCATATCAGGCAAAGAGGTGTGTGCTTGCTTCACACCATATCGGGCAAAGAGGTGTGTGCTTAGCACAATATCATTTTTGAGGTGTTTGTTTGACCTCATATCGTGCAAGAGGTGTATACTACACCACCATATCGTGTAAGAAAGTATTAAATCAAATCCATATCGTTTTAGTGAAGTAGGTGCATCACCATATCAGGTTAGAGGTATTTGCTTGTGTGCTTGAACTCGATATCTCTTTACCTGTGATGATGTCATCACCATCAACCTCTAGAAATTTGTTATTACTATTCTAAGTCATGGAAAATAGTCCCATTAAGCTTTTCGAACTCAAAGGATCATCAATTATTCAAGATAAAACGAAATTGCAAGTAGATCAATAAGTATGACAAAATTGAAGGTGCATAATAATATAATTGGGTTCAAGTTATATAACCCACCTTAAGAACAAATTCAAAGCTCCAAGCTCTAAAGTTCCACGTTCCTAAGGTTGAAGATGACTTATCAAAAGTCCAAGGCTCGTTCACAACTCCTTCATATACAAGGAATCACCATGGATAAGTAATTGGTGAAGAAGAAAAGAAAGGAAGATTAAAACCCTAAAATCATGCTTCAATCCAAGGTTGAAGATGATAATGGCCTCACCTTAGGGTTAAGTATTGAGATCCTTCTTTCTACTTAGCACCTTGCATGATACTACACTACTCATGCATGATATGCCATCACTTGTGGCCGATATCCCCCTCACTTGTGATCAAAACACTTCATTATGGCTGATATCACCCTACTTGGCCGATACCACCTTACTTGGACGATATGAACTTGCTATGGATGATACCCAAGGCCCTATGCATGATAAGACTTCACTCCTGAACAATACAAGGACCCTATGCATGATAACTTAGGGAAGGAGGGTGGTAAGATTCTAAATTTTCCACTAAGGGGTGAAAGAAGGGGTATATATACTTGTTGTTCATGAAGAAGTGTGAAAATGAGATGTCATCAATTTGAGCTACTAGGTTCCACGTGTCCATGCATGGGTGACACGTGTCATGCATGCATTAACATTTATCTTGACATGCAAAACTCTTGAGGATAATCCGGGGATGAATTTTTGTCCATTACTTATCCCTTAGAATAAAATATATCAACTAAATCACCACTTTATTCACAACCCGATACAACTTTTCTAAGGAAGTTGTAACCCGATACATTTCACCTCCTTGAGGTTATTTGCACGTCATGGGATTTCCCAAGAGTCCAAAAAACGACATGAGACTCCTCCTTTGGCTCCTTGGCCAATAGGCACTCATATATAAGCTTTTCAACTTGATACAACTCAAGTTAGGGTTACACATTCAACCCCTTTCTTGGCCATTTCATCACCAAGAGTACCATCAGTCATAATTGATTCAAACAAGGTGTCTCATTCATTATATATCCTCTAAATGATACATGGAGGCCGTAGGGACACTCTATAGGTAGTAATTTGCATAGCAACCCCACATTTTAGGTAAATTACAATTTGTACCAAAATTGGTACACAAGTCACCAACATTATTCAAACAAGTTCAAACTTGGAATTTAGGCTTTCCAAAAACCACCACCTTGCATCATTATTTCTATAATGATGCTAAAACACTTAGGGAACATTCAACATGTGACTAATTGCAATATAACCCCTCATCTTGGGTAAATTGCATTTTGGTCCAAAACATGAGAACATTGCTCAAACATTATTCAAACAAGACCAAATTTGAAACATACACTTGTTACCTGATAGCATAAAAATTTAGAGGATTATATTAAAGTTACAAGAAACTTACTTAGCCAAAAAAAATAGGGTTACCTCATAACCTAGGTCATGGTCATTACAAATTATAAGCCCCTAACAAGGATTTCGTCCCTAAAATCCTAGGTAAAGGGAGGCATATATTATTCATTAATCGTATCATGAAGTCTCCACATAACATCTTAATGTCATGGAGATGCCATAGAACTTTGATCAACACAAAGTTCTTCCACACAAGGTTATCATAGAATTTGTCACACATGACACACAATCCACTTAGTTTTAACATTTCTTTTTCATGGAGAGATTATCGTTACGTTTTGTCACCCACTTGGGACTACATGTCTTATCATACATTTTTAGCTTTGATAATATTTTTCTCAAATGATTCTACAATTATTCCTTCAATTAATACATCTTTATTAAAGTTATGTTTATGCAAAACATAAACCCCTAACATATGATGTCCATACTATTTTATGTAACTAGCTGATTTCACAGTTGGTCATCCCAGGTAACCAACATAAATCATATGATTAGGAGTTATGTTTTTACTTTCCCATACCACCTGATATTTCTTAGATACCAGAATTCCTTACTTTGGTATCTATCACATGTTTCAAAAACACATCACATCCTCATCATTTCTATCTCTCTGTTGTCATTACCAAAGCCACACATATAAAAGGATCTTTCTTTCATCTTGGAACATTACTTGTTACACATATCTTTATCTTGGAACCAAATTCTTAGATGAAATGATACTTTTCTAAGTATCCATCACTGGATTATTTCTAATCCTTGCACATCAAGTGTCATAGTACTCACTTGATTTCCATGTCCCTAAAAGAAGAGAACATAAAGAAACATAATCCTCTTATCACCCCATCATCACCCAGGGTTGTTTATCAAAGAGAAGGGATTATCATCTCCTCTAATTATAGCATGAACTTTCAACTGTTCATGAGTCATTTACTCTTATTTCATCCTAGGTTCCTTTCCATCAGCATAGGAATTATAAGGATGATTACATGTCATTACTTGTTTCTTTGTTATTGTCTAACATGTTTATGAACATTTTGTGATTTTATCACATTTCCCATTTCCACATCATGGGAAAAGATCTTTACTATTCACACAGGCTTTATCAGATAGGGATCATCTCCCTTGTTCTCATTTTTTTATCATGAGGATTATACTTTTTACTTCCTCATACACACAGATTGATCTGATATCATCTCAGATTCCATTTTATTGCAGGATATGATACACATGTCCATACCATATTTCTAGCTTCATTATACTCACTAGATTGTCTCAGAATGACTACTTGATTGGAGTGATCAGAAAGATAACAATCTAAGAGTTCCATACTCACCTTATCTTCAATAGTTGAATACCTAAACAAGGTATACAAGTACTGAGATTAGGTAGTATGCACTTTGTGTACTATCATGTTCCTTACTTTTCATATCATCAAAAACATAAGACTTATCGTTCCTGGATTTCCTATAGGTATCACATTTATTCCTTATCCTTTTTTTCACAAAGATAAGAGAAATTATAAAGCATTTAAAGGAATACTGAGCAAAATATAAGTCCTCATCTTCCTTGTGTCCTCATAGGACTAGTCAAAGGAAGCTAAAAAACAACTACTTTCTTATATTTAACACATAGAATCATGAAATGATATATCAAAATGAAACTATTTCATCTGACTTGTCTCATCTTGCAGTTTGTTTACTGCCTCAGGCTGATTCTTTTCATGTAATCTTATTGTTGCCTAATTCCAACTTTGTGCTCTATTGCTCGATGTAGATGGACCTACTTGGGACATCTGTCTACGTCCTCGAATGCCACTACTAGACCACTGTCTTTGAGGGATTTACTGACTCTGCCTCAGCGGTTGGGTAATTTCAACCTTTATTTTGGGACAAGAGGATCTAATGTGCCCAATTTGTTTACATTTATAACACATCTTATAAGCGTTCCCCGACTTTGTCGGCCTTTAAATCGATGTAAAGGCTAAACGAAGAGTTCTTATTGGTGGAACATCAGGTCCTTTACCCTTTCTGGGTAGCCACTGTCCTAGTGTACTAGACACTGGTTGTATCGGTGGTACCAAAAACTTCCCCTTTTTGGAACTACTAGGCCTTTGTTCTCGGGTTTGGATAGGCCTTTTCTTAATTCTTACTTCATTATCCTTTTCTGGACAGTCTTTTATGATATGTCCAGGCTGCCTGCAATTGTAGAAAACCCTTATTTTGGGTTGTAACCTATTTCTTTTAACATTTTCCATTGCTCCAACATGCTGATGTTGATCAAGAATCCTGTTGGAGTCCAAAACTTCATCATTGGGGTCTGGTAATCTGGGTTGTGTTGCTAATACCCAGTCCACTATACGCATCATAGCTGTCCTAACTTTCCCAATAGTGATATTAAAAGAATGATTCCTTATCATAGTTGGATCATCTTGGGGATTCTCAGGCAGTCATTCTTCTCTCAAGACATGAGCAAAGCATATATGATAGATAACAAATAACTAGAGGGAATATGAGATTCATCCAAAGAAATTATGAGAAGTTTAGATCTAAAAATTAAATTTCTCTCTAGCTAGAGGTTTAGTAAAAATGTCTGCCAACTATTTTTTCATGTCCACATGTGTGATATAAATATCCTATTTGGCAATGTGATCACAAAGAAAATGATGACAAACCTCTATATGTTTGTCTTTACCATGCAATATAGGATTGTAAGATAAATTGATTGCACTAGTATTGTCACAAAAGATAGGAAAAACATCAAAATAAATGTTAAAGTCTTGGAGCATTTGCTTCATCCATAGATACCAGGCACAACAACTGCCAGATGCAATGTATTCAGCCTTGGTAGTGGATAGAGACATTGTGCTATATATCTGGGAGAACCAAGACACCAAGTATGGTCCTAGGAAGAAGTAAGTACCACTTGTGCAGTTTCTATCAATCAAGCATCTTGCGTAATCAACATCACTATAAGAAGTAAGAGTAAAGTCCCTTGACTTAGGATACCATTGTATAGATTTTTGGGTTTTGGCTAAGTACCTCAAAATCCTCTTAACATCTATAAGATGTGATTTCTTAGGATTTGATTGAAAGCAAGCACACAAGCCAATACTAAAAATTATGTTAGGTCTAGTGGAAAGTAAATAAAGTAAACTTCCAATCATACCTCTATAGAGATTCTCATCCACCTTCTCACCTTCTTTATCTCTATCAAGTTTGGCATTGTTTGACATGGGGGTGTCCATCGACTTGGTGTTCTGCATCCCAAAGCGCTTGAGTAGCTCACTTGTGTACTTTCCTTGGTTGATGAAGTTCCCATCTTTAGTTTGCTTGATTTGAAAGCCAAGGAAGAAAGTAAGCTCACCCATCATGCTCATCTCAAACTCACTCCACATAAGGTCACTAAAACTCCTTGCAAAGATCAAGATCAGTTCCGTAAAAAATAATATCGTCAACAAAAATTTGAATGATAAGAAAATTTTTAGAAGTGTGTTTGAGAAACAAGGTAGAATCTGATATGGGCATGATATAGCCATGATCTAACAAAAAGTTCTTTAGTTTCTCATACCAATCTCGAGGTGCTTGTTGGAGACCTTAGAGAGATTTTTGCAATAGATAAAAATGGTTAGGCAAACTATCATGTTCAAAGACCGAAGGTTGTGCAACATACACTTCCTCCTCAATTCTTCCATTGAAAAACACACTTTTAACATCCATTTGATATATAAGGAAATTCTTATTACTATCAAAAGCAAGCAACATTGTAATAGACTCAAGTCTAGCTACACATGCATATATTTCATCAAAATCTATACCTTCCTATTGAGTGTAACCTTGAGCCACTAACCCTCTTTGTTTCTTACCACCTTGCTGCTTTCATCTAGCTTATTGTGGTAGACCCACTTGGTGCCAATGATCTTTCTATCACATGGTCTTGGCACAGGAGTCAACACTTTGATCTTCTCAAATTGCTCCAATTTTTCCTACATGGCTAGGATCCATTTATCGCCCCCAAGAGTTTCTTTGACGTTCTTTGTCTCTAGTTGTAACAACCATAATCAAACCGACAAACAAATTGTTACTAATTAAGCAGAATAAACATAAACAACAGACTAACAAAAATCACTAAAATTTAAAACCATTTTTTTTTGCAAGGAGATCCTTTTCCAGAAAAATTTTACTAACAGATCCAAAACTCATACATGTCATGATTTACATTGTACAACATCTCATCTTGAGGACAACATATAATAGTTGCTCTATCAAAACACATACTGGAACAACATAAAACCTCGAGGCATTCAAGCCAAAATCTCAGATCATTCATGAAACCAGTACGAACCAACTCCAAGTACCTGAGAGTACAGAGATTACACATAAGACTTCTATCTACAAGACACGACAAACAATACACTCAACTTGAGCTGTGACTGCTGCCTTAGTTGTTGTTCTTCCTCTGCAGAAAGATCTTCACCACCTCGTGCACGTCCACCTAAAAAAATGTGGATCCCACAGGGTGAGACAATTGTCCCAGTCAGAGATATAACTCTCCGCCGACCATATTATTATCACAGATTAAACATTTATAAACTGAGCATAGGTTCTTTTTATATTAACAGGGAGGATAATTCATTGTATGAACAGAATGAAGTAATCTCCTTTCTTAAGGAGAACATTGCATCTACCCATGGTAGATTTATAAATCATCTATCTTCTTTGCAAGGAATGTAAAGAAACATAAATATCATCTATCAATTAAGATGCATAACTAAATTGCGCATCAAATAATATTTCTCATATTCGATCCTTAAGAAGATATGCTACATGACTGAACATATTTTAACAATCACACTTATGCCCTGAGGAGATGAAGCATACCCCGTTCATCTCCAACTCACCACAAGCTTCTTACAAGTCAGTACCATACAAGGTCAATGGGAGAGTCTGTTGCCATGACCTCACTTGTCTCGGTCAGTATGAGGCCACAAGCAGGACATCTCGTGTCACGGCAAATAGCTGTTCCAGGGTATGTAGGCATCCTCGCTTAGATCTATAACATCAAATGCACTCTCTTAGGGGAAACATCTACTAACAATCATCCCCAATTATGAAATTACTGAGTCATGGTGACACAAGCACCATACTCGGAGCCACGGGCCAGTTCACCATGCTCAATACAGAGTCTACGACCGAAGTCACACTCGAGCCAGGATATGACATATAGCCAAATCCCCATTCATTTCGAGCTCGTAAGGGGATCGGCTCACACATGGCCGTCCGTACTTACGCCCCCACATACTCAAAAGTATGCATTCCGGGTTATGTCACGGGGAACTCATTTCACCATTCAACAAATCCTGACGCTAATGGATCTATGGTCAGGGCAATGTTTTATAGTTCATAATGATGTATTACATGAATTACATCATTCTTTTAGCATCAAACAAGTTATCATTATTAATTACAAAAAATGCTACAAAGGAAAGTGTAATACATCTATCACGTACTTTTCAGATCTTTAAAACACATGATACTTGGGATCTCAGTCCCTCATCACATTATTGGGAATTCTCATCCCTTCACATCATTATCATTATTACTGGTTCTCGGTATTCAAACCCTTAGTTCATCACTGAACATTGTTACCACTTATTAGGTAACTAATACCTCTGGGTCCTTAGACCAAGGTATACATGATAATTGTTGCATAAGCATCTCACATGGCTCACAAGGCCATTGCACATCTTGTCACCTCTCACTAGGCAACAACTTATTCACATGGCTCACAAGGCCATTACACATCTTGTCACCTCTCACTAGGCAACAACTTATTCACATGGCTCACAAGGCCATTACACATCTTGTCACCTCTCACTAGGAAACAACTTATTCACTTGGCTCACAAGGCCATTAATCATTATACTTGTTATACAAGTACTTAACATGCCTCACAAGCCTTATGTAATAAGAGAAATGCAATCTTTTCATCATTAGGGTTAGGGTTTCTTAATCCAAACCCTAATTCATTGCTCCACACATCTAGGAGCATACATTGATATCATAATTATTCAATCATACTTATTTATTCTCATCTTTTATCATTAAATGATAATTAACACAAAGTATGAATTTCTCTCTCATCCTCTCTAGGATATTGATTACATCATACTTTATTATCTTGGCTTAACCCTTTCTCAAGGTATGTTAGACTACACTTATCAAAGTGCATTACATCTCAATGTAACAATTGACATGACAAACTTCATGTGTTACTCGTCCAAGTATATTGAATTTAAGGTACATCAACCTTGAGATGCTGGATGTGGTATTTATCATGCCTTGATGTATCACTTTCCTTATTGATTTTAACTTACTTAAGTTCATAAACTTATCTTGTATTAGGGTATATCCCATCCTAATACTTTATGAACTAACACATCACATTTATCATGTAGTGTATTGGCCATAAGTCACACATTTGAATTACCCAACTATCATCAATGATATGGGCTCATCTCGGGTTAAGGCATTGTTAATATAAGGTTGTCCATTATCAACCACTCTAGGTGTTTTGCCTATCAAGGTATTAGCCACACCATTAATTGGTGTTACACTCATCACTGCTAAGAGTGTCTTGCCCTCACCTTTACAAGGTGTATAGGGTTGAATCATGTATGTCAAGTTGAACACATGTATTGGGTTAGGTGTATATTGATCTAGGCATCATCATATCCCTCATACCCTTACCCATTAAGGTATCAACCTTACCATTCATATGGTGTATCAACTTCACCCTTCATGGGTGTAACATCCTCACCTCACTTGAAGATATTGGCCACACCCTACTTTAGTGTATTGGCCATCACATGTACTAGGTCACTAACCACCTTGCCACTCTTGTCATCTAGTGTATTGGGTTACCCTCCATCTCATTTTTAGAGATAGGTGCTCAACACCAAATCGTACAAAAGGTGTATGCTTAACCCAATATCTGTTTAAAGGTATATATACTTTCTACCCATATCACCTAGAGGTTTATGTGTGCTTACCATATCAGGTTTGAGGTGTATGTGTGCTTACCATATCACCCTTGAGGTGTATGTATGCTTCCATATCGGGTTTGAGGTGTATGTGTGCTTCCATATCATTTTTGAGGTGTGTGTGTGCTTCACACCATATCAGGCAAAGAGATGTGTGTGTGCTTCACACCATATTGGGCAAAGATGTGTGTGCGTGCTTCACACCATATCGGGCAAAGAGGTGTGTGCTTGCTTCACACCATATCGGGCAAAGAGGTGTGTGCTTAGCCCAATATCATTTTTAAGGTGTTTACTTGACCTCATATCGTGCTAGAGGTGTATACTACACCACCATATCGTGCAATAAAGTATTAAATCATATCCATATCATTTTAGTGAAGTAGGTGCATCACCATATCGGGTTAGAGGTGCTTGCTTGTGTGCTTGAACCTGATATCACTTTACCTTTGATGATGTCATCACCATAAACCTCTAGACATTTGTTCTTACTGTTCTAAGTAATGGAAAACAGTTCCATGAAGCTTTTAGAACCCAAAGGATCATCAATTATTCAATAGAAATCGAAATTGCAAGTAGAACAACAAGTATGACAAAATTGAAGGTGCATAATAATATAATTGGGTTCAAGTTATATAACCCACCTTAAGAACAACTTCAAATCTCCAATATACAAATCTCCACGTTACTAAGGTTTAAGATGAACTTCACAACTCCTCTATATGCAAAGAATCACCATGGATAAGCAATTGGTGAAGAAGAAAAAAAGGACGATCATAACCCTAAAATCATGCTTCAATCCAAGGCTGAAGATGATCATTGCCTCACCTTAGGTTTATGTATGAGCTACTTCTTTCTAATTAGCACCTTTTCACTATACCTCACTACCCTTGCACGATATGTCATTACTATTTCATGATATTCCACCACCCTTGGCCGATATCCCCCTCACTTGTGATCAAAACACTTCACTATGGCCGATATCACCCTACTTGGCCGATATGCTCTTGCTATGGGTGATACCCAAGGACCTATGCACGATACCACTTCACTCATGCACGATACAAGGATCCTGTTCACGATACCTTAGGGAAGGAGGGTGGTAAGATTCGAAAAATTCCACTAAAGGGTGAAAGAAGGGGTATATATACTTGTTGTTCATGAAGAAGTGTGAAAATGAGGTGTCATCAATTTGAGCTACTAGGTGCCACATGACCATGCATGGGTGACACGTGTACATGCATGCATAAAAATTTATCTTAACATGCAAAATAGTTGAGGATAATCTAGGGATGAGGTTTTGTCCATTACTTATCCCTTTGAATAAAATATATCAACAAAATCACCACTTTATTCACAACCCGATACAACTTTTCTAGGGAAGTTGTAAACTGATACACTTCACCTCCTTGAGGTGCTTTTCATGTCATGGGATTTGAAAAGAGTCCAAAAAATTATATGAGACTCCTCCTTTGTCTCCTTGGACGATAGGCACTCATATATAAGCTTTTCAACTTGATACAACTCAAGTTAAGGTTTCATATTCAACCCTTTTCTTAGTCATTTCATCACCAAGAATATTGCCACTCATAAATGATTAAAACATGGTTTCTCATTCATTCTATCTCCTATAAATTATACATAGAGGAAGTAGGAACACTCTAGAGGTGGTAATTTGCATATCAACCCCATATTTTGGGTAAATTACAATTTGTACCAAAATTGGTGCACAAGGTACTAGCATTATTCAAACATGTTCAAACTTGGAGTTTAGGCTTTCCACAAGCCCCCACTTAGCATCATTCTCTATATTATGATGCTAAAAAATATAGGGCACGTTCAACATGTGAAATTTGACAATATAGCCCCTCATCTTGGGTAAATTTCACTTTGGTCCAAAATAAAGGAACATTGCTAAAACAACATTCAATCAGGACCAAACTTGGAACGTAAGTGTGTCACATGATAACAAAACACCTTATAGTATTATATTAAGTTTCTAAGAAACTTACTTAGCCAAAACAAATAGGGTTACCTCATAACCTAGGTCAGGGTCATTACAAATTATAAACCCCTAACAAGGATTTCGTCCCCAAAATCCCAGGTAAAGGGAGATAAATATTATTCATTAATCATCTCATCAAGTCTCCACTTAACATCTTAATGTCATGGAGATTCCATAGAACTTTGATCAGCACAAATTTCTTCCACACAGGGTTATCATAGAATGTCATACAGGACACATACCCCACTGTCTTTTTCATTATTGACTGTAGAGTCAACTCTGTGTCAGGTAACACAATTCTTAGTAAGAGAAACATTATACATACCCTGTTTAACTCAGGTGTCAATCCTCACTAATTTTTCACCTTTCTCAACTTACAACTTTTTGTGACAAGATTCTTGATTATGGGGAGTCTTCCATACTCCTCATTCAGTTTAGCATTTCACTTTCAAGGAAAGACCAGAGTTATGTTCTATCACCCACTTGGGACTACAAGTCATCATACATTTTTATCTTTGATAAGCTTTTCCCACAATGATTTTACAATTGTTCCTTCAATTAGTACATCCTTATCAATGTTATGTTTATGTAGAGCATAAACCCTTAACATATAATGTCCATACTATTTTATGTAAATAGACGAATTTCACAGTTGGCCATTCTAGGTAACCAACATAAATCATCTGATTAGGAGTTATGTTTTTACTTTCCCATACCACCTGATATTTCTTTAGATACCAGAGTTCCTTACCTTGGTATTTGTCACATGTGTTGAAAACACATCACATCCTCATCATTTCCATCTCTCTGTTGTTATTACCAAATACACACATATAAAGGATCTTTCTTTCATCTTTGGGAAATTATTTATTACACATATCTTTATCTTGGAACCAAAGTCCAAGATGAACTCATACTCTTCTAAGTATCCATCAATGGATTATTTCTAATCCATGCACATCAAGTGTCATAGTACTCACTTGATTTCCATGTCCCTAAAAGGAGAGAACACAAAGAAACATATTCCTCTTATCACCCCATCATCACCCATGGCTGTTTATCAAAGAGAAGAGATTATCATCTCCTCTAATTATTGCATGAACTTTCAACTGTTCATGAGTCATTTACTCTTATTTCATCCTAGTTTCCTTTCCATCAGCATAGGAATTATAAGGTTTATTACGTGTCATCACCCCTTTCTTTGTTATTATCTAACATGTTCATGAACATTTTCTGATTTTATTACATTTCCCATTTCCACATCATGGGAAAAGATCTTTACTATTCACACAGGCTTTATCAGATAGGGATCATCTCCCTTGTTCTCATTATTTTATCATGAGGATTATACTTTTTACTTCCTCATACATATAGATTGATCTGAGATCATCTCAGATTCCATTTTATTGCACTTAGGATGTGATAAAAATATCCATGCCACATTTATAATTTCGTTATGCTCACTAGATTGTCTCAAAATGATTACTTGATCAGGGAAATCAGAAAGATAACAATCTAAGAGTTCCATACACACCTTATCTTCAATAGTTGAATACCTGGCTAGGGTATACAAGTACCGAGATTAGGTAGTATGTTATTTACTATCATGTTCCTTACTTTTCATATCATCTAAAACATAGGACTTATCATTCCTGGATTTCCTCCAGGCATCACATATATTCCTTATCCTTTTTTCACAAAGATAAGAGAAATTATAAAGCATTTAAAGGAATACTAAGAAAAATATAAGTCTTCATCTTCCTTGTGTCCTCATAGGACTAGTCAAAGGAAGCTAAAAAAAACTACTTTCTTATATTTAACACATAGAATCATGAAATGATATATCAGAATGAAATTGTTTCATCTGACCTGTCTCATCTCGTAGTTTATTTACTACCTCAGTCTGATTCTTTTCATAGAATCTAGTTGTTTCCTGATTCCAACGTCGTACTCTAATTCTCGATGTAGTTGGACCTACTTGGGACATCTGTCTACATCCTCAAATGCCACTACTAGACCACTACCTTTGAGGGTTTTGCTGATTCTGCCTCAGCAGTTGGGTCATTTCCTCCTTTCTTTTCAAAGAAAAGAGTTTCCTATGCTCAACATGTCCATATATATAACATGTCTTATCCTCATACCATGGTCTTATCGGTCTTATTACTGATGTAGAAACTAAGCCATGGGTTCTTACAGGTGGAAAATTAGGACTTTTGCCTTTACATAGTGATTACTACCCTGGTGCACTAGGCGTTTATTGCACTTGTGACACCAAAAACTTTGACTTTTTAGAAAAACTAGGAAAATGTCTCTAGAATTGTAGTGATATTTCCTTAATTCTCAACTTATTGCCCCTCCTTGGGCATTACCATCATAGATGTACTATCTGTCTATACTTATGGTAGAGTTTATTTTCTTGCCATATGTTAATCCTTCCCACATTTTCCACTGTTCCAACATGACTATGTGATTCAAGACCCCTTTTTGAGCCCAAAGTTTCTATATTGAGGACTGGTAACCTCAGTTGTAATGCTAGTATCCAGTCTACTATGTGCATCACTATTGTCTTACTTGCCTCTCAAGAGCATAAAAAGTAGGATTCTCTATCCTGATTGGGTCAAGATGGGAATTCTCAGGCACTCGTTCTTTTCTTGCCTGTTCCCTTGCACCCTTTCCTGGTGCAACATTGCCCTCAGCAATGTGTCCCTCATGTTCTCCAGTCATTTTTAAACTTCACCCTTTCTTTTGCATAAGCAGAACTCACTATATGGCATATTGGAGGACACTAACACAAACTCAACTCCTTAGTCCTATGTCTCTGTAGACTCAACGAACCTTAAGCTCTGATACCAAAACATGTAACGACCGTCATCAAACTGACAAACAAATTGTTACTAATTAAGTGGAATAAATATAAACAACAAATTAACAAAAATCACTAAAATTTAAAACCATTTTTTTGCAAGGAGATCCTTGTCTAGAAAACTTTTACTGAAAGATCCAAAACTCATACATGTCATGATTTACATTGTACAACATCTCATCTTGAGGACAACATATAACAACTACTCTATCAAAACACATACTGGAACAACATAAAACCTCGAGGTATTCAAGCCAAAATCTTAGATCATTCATGAAACCAGTGCGAACAAACTCCAAGGACCTGAGAGTACAAAGAAGACACATACGACTTCTATCTACAAGACACGACAGACAATACACTCAACCTGAGCTGTCACTGCTGCCTCAGTTGTTGTTCTTCCTCTGTAGAAAGATCTTCGCCACCTCGTGCACATCCACCTAAAAAATGTGGATCCCACGGGGTGAGACAATTGTCCCAGCGAGAGATATAACTCTCCACTGACCATATTATTATCACAGATTAAGCATTTATAAACTGAGCAGAGGTTCTTTTTATATTAACAGGCAGGATAATTCATTGTATGAATAGAATGAAGTAATCTCCTTTCTTAAGGAGAACATTGCATCTACCCATGGTAGAGTTATAAATCATCTATCTACTTTGTAATGAATATAAAGAAACATAAGTATCATCTATCAACTAAGATGTATAACTAAATTGTGCATCAAACAATATTTCTCGTATTCGATCCTTAAGCAGATATGCTACACGGCTGAACATATTTTAACAATCACGCTTATGCCCTAAGAAGATGAATAATACTCCGTTCATCTCCAACCAACCACAAACTTCTCACAAGTAGGTACCATACAAGGTCAATGGGAGAGCCGGTTGCCATGACCTCACTTGTCTCGGTCAGTACGAGATCACAAATAGGACATCTCGTGTCACTGCAAATAGCTGTGCCAGGGTACGTTGGCATCCTCTCTTAGAGATACAATGTCAACTGCACTCTCTTAAGGGAAACATCTACTAACAACCATCCCTAGTTATGAAATTACTGAGTCATGGCGACACAAGCACCATACTCTGAGCCACGGGCCAGTTCACCATGCTCAACATAGAGTCTACGAATGAAGTTGTACTCGAGCCAAGATATGACATATAGCCAAATCCCCATTCATTCTCGGGCTTGTAAGGGGATTGTCTCACACATGGCCATCCGTAATTACGCCCCACATACTCAAAAGTATGCATTCCGGGTTATGTTGCAGGGAACCCATTTCACCATTCAGAAAATCCTGACACTGATGGATCTACGATCAGGGCAATGCTTTATAGTTCCTAATGATGTATTACATGTATTACATCATTCTTTTATCATCAAACAAGTTATCATTATTAATCACAACAAATGCTACAAAGGAAAGTGTAATACATCTATCACATACTTTTCGTATCTTTAAAACACATGATACTTGGGATCTCAGACCCTCATCACATTATTGGGAATTCTCATCCCTTCACATCATTATCATGATTACTGGTTCTGGGTATCCAAACCCTTAGTACATCACTGAACACTATTACCACTTATCAGGTAACTAATACCTCAAGGTCCTTAGACCAAGGTATACATGATACTTGTTGCACAAGCATCTCACATGGCTTACAAGGCCATTGCACATCTTGTCACCTCTCACTAGGCAACAACTTATTCACATGGCTCATAAGGCCATTACACATCTTGTCACCTCTCACTAGGCAACAACTTATTCACATGGCTCACAAGGCCATTACACATCTTGTCACCTCTCACTAGGAAACAACTTATTCACATGTCTCACAAGGCCATTAATCATTATACTTGATATACAAGTACTTAACATGCCTCACAAGCCTTATGTAATAAGATAAATGCAACCTTCCCATCATTAGGGTTAGGGTTTCCCTTTATAGCCGAATAGGGTTTCATGTTCATATTATTAATACAAACCCAAATTCATTTCTACACACATCTAAGAGCATACATTGATATCATAAGTATTCAATAATACTTATTTATTCTCATCTTTTATCATTAAATGATAATCAACACAAAGTATGAATTTCTCTCTCATCCTCTCTAGGATATTGATTACATCATACTTTATTATCTTGGCTTAACCCTTTATCAAGGTATGTTAGGATACACTTATCAAAGTGCATTACATCTCAATGTAACAATTGACATGACACACTTCATGTGTTACTCATCCAAGTAATATTGAATTTAAGGTGAATCAACCTTGAGATGCTGGATGTGGTATTTATCATGCCTTGATGTATCACTTCCCTTATTGCTTTTAACTTACTTAATTTCATCAACTTATCATGTATTAGGGTATATCCCATCCTAATACTTTATGCACTAACACATCACATTTATCATGTAGTGTATTGGCCATAAGTCACACATTTGAATCACCCAACTATCATAATGATATGGGCTCATCTCGGGTTAAGGCATTGTTAATATAAGGTTTTCCATTATCAACCACTCTATGTGTTTCGCCTTTCAAGGTATTAGCCACACCATTAATTGGTGTTACACTCATCACTCCTAAGAGTGTCTTTCCCTCACCTTTACAAGGTGTATAGGGTTGAATCATGTATGTCAAGTTGAACACATGTATTGGGTTAGGTGTATATTGATCTAGGCATCATCATATCCCTCATACCCTTACCCATTAAGATATCAACCTTACCATTCATATGGTGTATCAAATTCACCCTTCATGGGTGTAACATCCTCACCTCACTTGAAGATATTGGCCACACCCTACTTTAGTGTATTGGCCATCACATGCACTAGGGTACTAACCACCTTGCCACTCTTGTCATCTAGTGTATTGGGTTACCCTCCATCTCATTTTTAGATATAGGTGCTCAACACCAAATCGTACAAAAGGTGTATGCTTAACCAAATATCAGTTTAAAGGTATATACTTGCTACCCATATAACCTAGAGGTGCATGTGTGCTTACCATATCGGCTTTGAGGTGTATGTGTGCTTACCATATCACCCTTGAGGTGTATGTATGCTTCCATATCGGGTTTGAGGTGTATGTGTGCTTCCATATCACTTTTGAGGTGTGTGTGAACTTCAAATTATATCGGGCAAAGAGGTGTGTGTGTGCTTCACACAATATCGGGGAAAGAGGTGTGTGTGTGCTTCATACCATATCAGGCAAAGAGGTGTGTGCTTGCTTCGCACCATATCGGGCAAAAAGGTGTGTGCTTAGCCCAATATAATTTTTAAGGTGTTTACTTGACCTCATATCGTGCATGATGTGTATACTACACCACCATATCGTGCAAGAAAGTATTAAATCATATCCATATCATTTTAGTGAAGTAGGTGCATCACCATATCGGGTTAGAGGTGCTTGCTTGTGTGCTTGAACCCGATATCACTTTACCTTTGATGATGTCATCACCATCAACCGCTAGACCTTTGTTCTTACTATTCTAAGTCATGGAAAACAGTCACATGAAGCTTTTAGAACTCAAAGGATCATCAATTATTCAAGAGAAATCGAAATTTCAAGTAGATCAACAAGTATGACAAAATTGAAGGTGCATAATAATATAATTGGGTTCAAGTTATATAACCCTCCTTAAGAACAACTTCAAAGATCCAAGCTCCAAGATCCAAAGCTCCACGTTTCTAAGGTTGAATACAAACTTCACAACTCCTCTATATGCAAATAATCACCATGGATAAGCAATTGGTGAAGAAGTAAAGAAAGGAAGATCATAACCCAAAAATCATGCTTCAATCCAAGGTTGAAGATGATCATGGCCTCACCTTAGGGTTAAGTATCAGCTCTTTCTTTCTGCTTAGCACCTTTGCACGATACCTAACTACCCTTTCACGATATGCCATCACTTTTGCACGATATTCCACCACCCTTGGCTGATATCCCCCTTACTTGTGATCAAAACACTTCACTGTGGGCGATATCACCCTACTTGGCCGATATGCTCTTGCTATGGGCGATACCCAAGGACCTATGCACGATAACACTTCACTCTTTCATGATACAAGGATCCTATGCATGATTCCTTAGGGAAGGAGGGTGGTAAGATTCGAACAAATTCCACTAAGGGGTGAAAGAAGGGGTATATATACTTGTTGTTCATGAAGAAGTGTGAAAATGAGGTGTCATCAATTTGAGCTACTAGGTGCCATGTGTCTATGCATGGGTGACACGTGTACATGCATGCATCGACATTTATCTTAACATGCAAAACAGTTGAGGATAATATAGGGATGAATTTTCATCCATTACTTATCCCTTTGAATAAAATATATCAACAAAATCACCACTTTATTCACAACCCGATACAACTTTTCTAAGGAAGTTGTAAACTGATACACTTCACCTCCTTGAGGTGATTTTCATGTCATGGGATTTGAAAAGAGTCCACAAAACTATATGAGACTCCTCCTTTGTCTGCTTGGCTGATAGGCACTCATATATAAGCTTTTCAACTTGATACAACTCAAGTTAAGGTTTCATATTCAACCCTTTTCTTGGTCATTTCATCACCAAGAATACTACCACTTATAAATGATTCAAACATGGTTTATCATTCATTATCTCTCATCTAAATGATACGTAGAGGAAGTAGGAACACTCTAGAGGTGGTAATTTGCATATCAACCCCACATTTTGGGTAAATTACAATTTGTACCAAAATTGGTGCACAAGGTACTAACATTATTCAAACATGTTCATACTTGGAATTTAGGCTTTAAATAAGAAACCACTTATAATAATTATCTCTCTTATGATGCTAAAACATATAGGGCACGTTCAACATGTGAAGTTTTACAATATAGCCCCTCATCTTGGGTAAATTGCACTTTGGTCCAAAATAAAGGAACATTGCTCAAACAACATTCAATTAGGACCAAACTTGGAACATAAGTGTGTTACATGATAACAAAACACCTTAGATGATTATATTAAATTTCTAAGAAACTTACTTAGACAAAACAAATAGGTTTACCTCATAACCCAGGTCAGGGTCATTACACTAGTTGTGAGATGAATGTGTTGTTTTCTTGTTCTTTGTTGTAGGCATCCTGCATCTTCACTCTTTCAAAGTGATCACCTATGATTAGCTCTTTAGGATGATTCTTTGCAAAAGAGAGAGTTGAATCCTTCTTTTTTTAATTTATCTCTTCTTCTTGAGTGGCCACCTCTTTTACTTTTTGGGTGATGTTGGGTTCTTTCAAGATAGAAATTACTTCATTTGTATCATCATCATTGACAATATCTTTGGAGACAAAGGGGTTAGTCTCAATATATTTGACATTAATAGATTTTGTTACATTAAATAGATCAACATTATACACTCTATAATCCTTTCTAGTAGTGCTATAACCAAGAAAGAAAGCTTTGTACAATTTCAGATCAAACTTGTTAAGATAAACTTTTGTGTTCAAAACAAAACAAGGACACCTAAAAATGTGAAATTACTCGATAGAAGGCTTCCTACCACACCATAGATTATAAGGTATTTTCTTCAAAGAGGGATGTGTGAAAATTGGGTTTTGCACAAAACATGAAGTACTAACGACTTAGGCCCAAAACTTCTTTGGAGTTTCATACTCTAGAAGCATGGTCCTAGCCATTTCCTGTAGTGACTTGTTCCTCCTATCTACAACCCCATTTTGTTGAGGTGTTTGAGGTAAAGAAACTCTATGTGCATATCCAGACTCTTCACAAAATCATTCAAAAAAATCATTTTCAAATTCTTCCTCATGATCACTATGGATAGAAACAATGCAATAAGAAGATTCCTTTTCAAATCATTTGCAAAAACTAGAGAAAACATCAAGTGTATCACTCTTAGATACTTGAAAGAAGGTCCAAGCATATTGAGAGAAGTCATTGACAATAATAAGACAATAATTGGAACCACGAAGAGATTGAGTTCTCATACGTCCAAATAGATCAATATGGAGAAGTTCAAGAGCTCTCTTGGTGCTAAGGACTCCTTTGGATTTTAAGGAGGACTTGGTTTGCTGTCCTTGGGTACAAGGTTGGCATTCCTCATCCTTTTCAAAATCCAATCTGGGAAGTCCCTTAACCAAGTCCTTTTTGCTCAATATCTTCAATTGATGCATATTTACATGACCTAGATGACGATGCCAAAGAGAAATATCATTTGAATTGACTACTAGGCATATACCAACCACGTGCTTAATAGAGTCAAGCACAACTACATAAGGTTACCATTTCTAGTTACCTTATATATGACATTGTAAGAGAGGGAATCTAGAAGCAAGCATTCAAAAGAGTAAATAGCACAAGGTAACCATAATAACATAATTGACTAACACTTATTAAATATTGATGTAGGCCATACACAAAGAGAACATTCTTGATACAGAAGGATTCAACTACATAACCCTCACCTTTTTATTTTACCTTTCCTGTACCCAAAAGTAATCGATCATCCTTTCTTCTTTGTGAAGTTGTTGAAATGGCTTATATCACCTATCATGTGCTTTGTGCAACCACTATCAACAATCCATTTTCCTTTTTCCTATAGGAAAAGAGAATGTTGGTTCCCAACTCAAACTTTGAGATCTAGTGTTAGCTTGGGGACCCATTTCATCTTTGGGTTGGTCCCCTTAGGCTTGTATGAATAATAAGTAGAATAATGGTCATCACTCTTGCAATGAGAACAAATCATAGGTTTCTTTGAGCCAAAAGAATCTCCATGGAAGAAAGAAGTTCCTTACTCTTATTCTTACCTTTGGCCTTACTCCTACCCTTAGGAGTTCCCCCTACAAATCCAAAACCACTAGTACCACTTTGTTTGGTAGAATGGTCAAGGATTTCATTTAGGGAGTTCTTCCCTTTGAGGAATATTTGTAGAGAGGCTCTAAGTCTATGATTGTCATCAATAAGAGATATAATAGTAGAAGCCAACCTAGAAAAATCATATCTAGAATAAATAAGGTCAACCTATAAATAGAGGGCTTCAGTCAAATAAGAGTCCTTTTCAAGAGTAATAGGAGCAACATCATTACTAGGAAAAATAGATCTAGAAGATAAATCATTAACTTGAGAAATAAGCCTAGCATTCTTAGATTTAAGAAATTAAATTTCTTTGAGATAAGCATCTCTCTCATCTCTATGAGCATCACTAACAAGCTTAAGTTCAACATTTTCAAATTTAATTAACTCAAGCTCATTAAGGAACTTTTGGTTATCTTCCTTAAGAGATACAATATTCTTAAGATAGACACAGTTCTCTACTTCAACTCCATTGTATTGGAGATCAAGATCAAGAAATTGGCCTTCCAAGGAATCAATGATCTCAAGATGAATTTTCTCATTTTCTCAAGAATATCAAGTTTAGCATACAAGTCATCAATAATCTTACCCAACCTCTTCTTTTTAGATTTACATTCAGAATAAGAAGAACGGGTAGAATTAAGCATGTCAATAAGAGTTTCTTTAGCTAACTCATGCAAACTTACCTCACTTAACTCACTAATATCTTCACTTGTGGAGGCCATGAGTGCAAGGTGGCATTCTCGATCTTCATCAGAGCTTGAGCCACTAGAGGATGAGACTTCCCAAGAAGCACGAACAACATCTTTGTTCCTCCTCTCCTTGTCCTTCCTCTTCTATTTTCTATCTTTCTTGTAGTCTTCCTCCTTCTTGGAGTTGCTCTTGTGGTGTGACTTTCTAGCCTTAGGAAATTCACTCTTATAGTGTCCTTTTTTACCCCACTTGTAGAACCTTGGAGTAGAAGAAGAAGATTGCTTCCCTTTGAAGTGCTTTCCCTTGGAGAAATTTTCTTCATGCTCACTAGAGGAGGAGGGAGAGGTCCGACAAGCAAGTTTTTGTTGAAGGATGAGAGCCTCCACTTGAGCTTTGAAGGCACTATCTTTGATCTTTCTTGATTCCTTTTATTCTTGTTTTGCTTCCTCTTCTTGCTTGTTAAGTCTTGGCTCGTGAGCTTGTAGATTGCCAATGAGCTCCTCGGTTGGAAGATCACCAAGACTTCTTACTTCTTCAATGAAGGCCACCTTTGAATCCCATCTCTTTGGAATAGACCTTAGGATTTTTGAGTTGATTGCTACTCTATCCAAAGTATGCCCCAAAGCAGATAGGCCATTGATGATGATGTTGAGTCTTGAGTCCATCTTGGAATCTCCTTCTTTCTTCCCCGTCGTATAGTTCTTTAGGAGGTTGTTCAACATGCAGATCTCTGCCTCCTTCACTTTCTTTTTGCCTTCATAAGTGATGCACAACTTGTCCCATATCTCATAGGTTATGTCCCATGAGGAGATGCGGTTGAACTCAGAAGGAGTGAGGGATGAATAGAGGATGCTAGTTTCTTTGGCATTGAGTTATGCATTCATTAGAGCTGCTTGATCCCAAGTAGAAACAAATTTGGTTAGCTCCTTGTATGGTGCAATCATCACTTTCCACATATCAAAGTTCATTCCATGAATGTAAAATTGCATCTTCCACTTCCAATAGAGGATGTTGGTTCCGTCAAAGACTGGGCGATGCATGGAGAATCCTCTCTCTAGGTTGAGGGAACCAAGTAGGTTCTCACTCATCTTATTGCCTCGTAGGATATTTGTTAAAGAACATCCTTACTCTAATACCACTTGTTGGATAGGGCTGTAAATGGGTACGGGTAGACCCGTGGACCCGCAAATCCAGACCCTTAAAAAACCCATCACAGGTCTAATTTGTTATACCCACATACCCTTGGACCTGTATACGCTTGGACCCGCATATAAGCAGGTCCAATAATGGGTATGCTTGGACCCAAACCCACTAGACCCGTGTACCCTCTATATATAAGTAACTATTTATATAATATGTTATATATATCATACTTTACTAGTCCAACTAATATAATTATCGACATTATATCCTACTCTAACCAAAATAAGGTTGAAACTAGTCATATAATTAAGTATTAGCTATTCTAGTTACAATAATGAACATCATATGTAAACATAAAATCAAAATATCTACTATTTTACTTCACTTTATACATAAGGTAAACATTGTGATGATGACTACAAATATGTAAACTATTAACCCAATTAATGTTAGTGTATAAAATATGAAATTATCTAATATAACTATGGCATGTTAATATACTATATAATAACAATATCTTGTTGTATTAAAATATATAGAACATTGTCATTTTTCTTACATAAACAATGTGATGTTTATAGAACCGCTTAACCGCATACCCTCTATTATTACGGGTACGGGTATGGTGCGAGTCTAGGTTTTGCATTATGCGGGTCTAGAACCGGAACTGGACCGACTAAATTAGATGGGTATGGGTATGGCCAGACCCGCACCGTACCCACACCATTTACACCCTTATTGTTGGATCTAGGGCTCTAGAGGGGGGTCAATAGAGCTTAAAAACATGTACAAGAATAGTTAGACCTTCAAATTATATCAAATGAAACCAAATGCTAAAAGTGAATTTGAAGTCCTATCTAACAAGCATAGCAAGGATGAGAGAGATTGAAACAAACACTTGGATAAGATGTTTAGAGTGGTTCCAATCTCCAAACTAGGAGATTGTCAATCCACTACCTAGAGAGGTCAACCTCTAAGACTTTTCAACCTATGTATACTTATATTCCATAATAAGAGATATACGAAGACCACCTTACATCCAAGGGCTTACCTATCCAAGAGATAGTCTTATACATCACAATAGGTCTTACCCACTCTTGCAAGCAGCTCGATTCCTTCTCCTAGGACATCTCCTCCTTGCAACAAGTCTTCAATCTTGAGGATTTACCCACCAAGGTCCTTTGATATTCTGCCTTGTCCTTCTCCTTCACTTGGAGAAGATCTTCACATCTTCTTCAGCCTTGAAGAAGAGCAACAACTCCTCCTTCACTCGGAGAAGATCACTTTAGCCTTTGCTCTTTGAGAAAGGGGATTAATAAGTGGAGAGATGGAGAGATTTACAAGGTAATAATGAGGTAGCTTTCTTACAACATGCCTAAATCACTCAGAATCACAAAATACTTTATAAAATGAGAGAGAGAAAGGGGCTTGAAGGGGTTTAACACACTCAACTATAGCAAGGACCAAGGATGGCATGAATGAGCAACCTTAGAATGAACTCCAAAGGGTTCTATTTATAGTTGGGGGTGTTCCTTTGAGTGCGGGATCACTTAAGGATGAAAAATAGCCATTTTACAACTTCCAACGGATCTATTTTTGTTTCTAACAACTCTCCAATGGTTGGAATCACTTTTTTTGCATTTTTCTTACAGTGCTTTCAGTTGAGTTTCAATAAAGGTAACTCGACCGATCCACTATTTGTCAAAGCCAATTTTCAAACTATCTGTCAAGTTTGTCCTGGGGTAACTCGATCAGTCAGCTAAAATTGAAACTTTTTTTGCATTTTTCATACAGTGCTTTCGGTCGAGTTTTAATAAAGGTAACTCGATCGATCCACTATTCGACAAAGCCAATTTTCAAACTATCGGTCAAGTTTGTCTTGGGGTAACTCGACCAATCAGCTAAAATCAACTTTGGTCAGAAAGTTGGTCGGTCGAGTTATAAAAGTGTACAACTCGACCAGTCTAATCATTTCCAAAAATCCATCACTAATCGATTGAGATGCAAACTGGACTGATCAAGCTGATGTGACAAATTTTTCAAAATGATTTTTAAGTGATCAAACGGTGGAATTAAGTGTCCCTGGTTTTTCCTCATCTTAGTTACAAGTCATATCAATACAAATCATTACAAAAATATTCTAAGGTGGTTTGGAATGTTTTCCCAAAAAGCACATTTGCATTGCTTTTGACTAGAACTTGGACAATCTAGGGCTTGAGGAAATTGATCCTTTTATTGTACCTAATGCCTGAAACCAATCTCAAACAAAAATATTAGATACACATGAATGGAATGTATAAGTCATTATCAAAATGGACAATATAACTCTCAAGTCAACCCTTATATCCGATCTTGAGTTTTCATAGGCTTTACACATGTGTACCTCACTTTCAAGAGTAATTTTGTACATCAAATAACATTTTCAGTTTAAGATCAGATCATGGAATCATCATCTTAATCAACTTTCATGATTTCAAATGAGTTTTACTTTTCCCATGCATAAGCTACCCATAATAGAGATGCCTTGTGATAAATAGTCAAGAGAGAAGAATCACATGAGGAGATGAGAAGACTAACTAATCATCATCTACTTGGGTGGCTTATGTGTTCCTTAAAGAAGAGATGAGATGCTATAAGAGTCTATAAACTTCAAGGAAAGGATTTTAGTCCTCCCTGGGTTCTTAAGATATGTTATTCCTTAAACACATATATAGGCATGTGTATATGGCTCTGATGCCATTTGTCGTAGAACTATTTGTTACCCTAGGTCCACACTCCTAATGGCTACATAGCCAAAGGTGAGTGGACTTGGGAGTCAGTCCATATAATGTCACAAATATCAATAGCAACAAGATATAACAAAATACTAAACATGGATATTAGAGATATGTACCCATTTCTAGATCCAAGTATACATGATTCATTTATGATCTTAGAGTCTTGACTGCAATGTGTCTTCATTTGGCAACTAGAAATTTGATAAACAAAATATATCAATGTGAGTGCATTGAATACACTATGAAAAACATGTAACCACAATTTAAGAGTAGTATACAAAGTTTCTTGTCTAGAAACATCCTAACAAGCAAGAAGTATAAATAAGGCTAGAATACTTTATGATATTTTTTTATATAAAGCATGTTTTAGGTTTCTTTATCCATTATATCAACATAAACCTAATATCACTTCTCAAGGAAAGGTCTGTGAGGGGCATTAATGCTCCCTGTTTCTACATGAGGGACCTCAAGACCAAAGTCAATGAGCTAACCCTGTTTCATTTGTACCTTGTGCCATTACCCTGAGAATTCATGTAGGTACACAAGGTTATATAATGGATTTTTGTATGTTATGTTCAAGTTTTATCAACGTACGATAGTCAACATGAAAGTAATATTCATAGGGAGTAGCAAATCAAACAAGTAATTACCTAGCCAAGCATTCATACGAGCATACATACAAACAAATCAATATCATAGTAGGGTCAAGAGATTAAGCATATCTAGAGAGTAGAGTACAAGTTATGATCCATGAGTAAGATTCTAGAGAAGGCCCAACCCGAAGTGGACCTAAGATATAAAAGACATTATAGTCATATATCACTAGGGTTTGATAATCTAATCATCATATGATTCATTTGAATGTTTCCTTGCACCTAGGTTTCAATTAGTTCAAACATCATTCCAAAGTTCCAAACATGCATGTACTGATTCAACATAGCATAAGTAACAACATTAAGGCCTAGGTATAGTCAAACCATCCACATTGTGTGTAAGACTAGATAAAGATAAACTCTGATTTGTTGATCGAGGAAGCCTGAGATGTAGATTACATCATTGTCTATTCATGCAAGATCATAGTTAGCCATATTAGATTTATTTCATGCAATAGGGTCTTAATTGCAAGTCATATAAGTACTAAGTAGATCAAGTTAGGATGTAGAGCTAAAATATGATGATTCTATTGATTCGATGTCATTAAGATATCATGGATAGAACTGTATTATGATCTAGCAAGGTTAGAGCATACAATCAACATATGCACCTAGAACATACTTGGGGTCATACATATTTCACAAAAAGTCAAAGGATACATAGGTGTATTACATAGAATTGAGTGTCACAAGCCATAATAGGGTCTAATTTTAAGGTGAACACATAGGTATTGGAGCAAACTAAGGATACACTAGCACAAAGATTAGAGGTTCAATCATTTAGGTACTTAAACATCACATTTTGGGACATAATAGTGTACAAAAGAGAATCTTTGAGATATTCATGGAAAATGTAGCATAATATCCTAGTGAAATATGAAATAAAACATTCAAAAAGTTTACTAATTTTGAGAATAAATGATTAGATGATTACAATAAAACTGAAGTCTCAAATTTGATCATATATGCACATGAATAAGCCATTTTTAGAGAAAGGCTAGCCCTTAGGGGTCAAGATGGTCATTAGGGTTCATTTGATTGTCCAAGACAAAAAACATAGCAAACACAAACTAAATTTACTGGTTTAGGGGATTTTAAAGACTAGATATCATAAATTATGTATAAAGTGCATTATTGAGGTTGATTACAAGACAAAAGATCATAAAGGCATCATCTTTACTAAAACATGGATGAAATGTGTAGAATTAGTAGTAGATAACAACATCATGAGAAAGGTGATAATTTTTTGTCCAAGATTGTATATTAGATTATGGAATTTGGATAAGGGACCTAGGAGATATGCGGGTTTGAAATTAGGGCATAAATTGAATTAAAAAGGAGATTTACCCTAACCAGGCCACAAAGGGGCCGAGGGTTCCTTCCTGGGGCTCACACTTGGTGGCCCTAGTGGTCCAACCCAGAAATTACTACTACCATATTCCAACTGATTACCCACCACTACTCACTGCTCCAAGAGCAGTAGCCAGGGCTTGGAGTTCGCTTGGCACCGCAGTCCACCGTCATTTCCAGACCCGAGCAACATGAACGCGCACACGTTTCCAACATTGTTGGGTCGCTGGAGTCTGAGAGGGCTTCGTGTTTGGGGAGGATCTGGGATGCGGGATCTAACCGTAAGTGACATGTGGCTCCTCCCAAACTTGTTGGGGAGTTCATCCCATAGAACAGAGACTAGAGGGCATAATAGCAACTCGTCAGAGGAGGTGGCCGCCAAGGAGGTTGAAGAAAGAAGGAGTAGAAGAAGGAGAAGCTTCAGGGCGAGAAAACAAGGGGAAAGCTGCCAAACTGAAAGAGGGGGTTGGGGGATTCAGTTTCACAAAAGGTGTCATAGATATGAGGTATTGGCTGGGAAAAAGCAATAGCTGCTGCTTGTCAGGTATTGTATGACCAAGGGGAGAGATGACTTTTTTTTCGTCGATCTAAAGTGGAAGCCATGGGAGAGCGACTCAACGGTCCAACTTGGTCGAGATGAAAACAAGAATTTTTGAATGTCGAGAGTCCATGGTTGGGATAGAAAATGTGGGCACTCTTTAGTTGGGCAGCACCCTCTAATAAAAGCACAAGTAGATCAAAAATGGGTAAAATTGCTTTAAAACACGTGAAAAGGGGTCAATTTTGAAATGGCTATAACTCGAGCTACAATGATCCAATTGAGGTTATTTTTGCACTGTTGAATTCATATTTGAAATATTCATAACATGAAATACATGAAAGAGTAGGTTGACGACATTAATTTGGTTCAAACAAATATTCAAGATGGTGATATGTTAAGAAGTTGAAACTTAGATCTAAAGACAATTGAGTGTCAACACAAGACACAAGTACATAAGATGATTCAACTAAGCATCGAGGCACATTAAATCCCAATAGTAAAGTCAATAGTGAGAAACTTGAGGAAGGATGAATTCCATAGTACATGTATGAGGAGAGAGAAAAGTTTAGGTTATCACAACCCCATTCTATAGTATAAATTCGTTTTGAAATTGGGGTGTTATAGTGATAATATGGATCATTGGTATATGCTTGCAATAATATAGAGTTTTACCTGATGCTGATATAAGATAGAGCCTAGAAAAGATGATTGATGAATGTTTCTTTGGATATTTCTAGGGACAATAATGGTTATATGATAAGATAGTGACTACAATTAATTTGGACTTATCTAGCTTAGAGCACCATGATAAGGTGAGGAAATGTCACTTTGACCTAATAGTGTAGTATATGATTAGAGGAGACGAGAGTCTGAATGACTTTATTGAGGGATTTCACAAACCAAATAATATGGTTCAAGCCCATGAGTATTATGTTATAGTTACACTTAATATGCTTACATGTTTAATATCACTCAGTGAGATGCCCATGATTTACTTTATATTATGATCTCAACCAGAGTATTGTAGTTGAGATTAATTTATCAAGATTGAGGTGTTGGTGATTTACTTTCAAAGTAAAGATATGTTATTATTGTTTTAGAAGATGACTGTGACTTATAATATAATTCCATTAAGAGTTATGATTTATGATTTTCTGATTTTTTATTAATTTCAACATATTTACATGATTCTTAAAAAAGACTTTCATGAATTTTGTGATCCAATGTTCTAAGATATGAAGATAATACAAATGAGTTAAAGATATTGTAGTTTCATGGCTATATCCTTACTATACCTAAGATCTGAAGTAGAGACATGCTAATAAGATTTCTTAGAATAATTAAGACCTAAGAATTTAGTTCACAATAACATGTTAAGAGTTGAATGCATTAATCTACGATTATGTTTCCAAGATAAGATTCATGTATTAAGATTTAATATCAGGGTAATACCATGAGGTTAGAATGCATTTTGATTCATATAAGAATAGACTTAATGAGATGAAATGAGATTATGGAGTTAGACTCATGCCTTAGTGCAGATGATCATAGGAGGCATGACCTAGGAACCTTAGTGTTTGTCACATAGCACAAGAACCAGAGTAAAAGTCTCTAGAGAAGGATATGGGAAAAGAAAGAATTAAGATTAAAGAAAGAGTAGTTGTTTATGCCTAAATTTTCTTATAGATTTTCATGTCGGTTTTTACATGCTAGTTTGATAAGGTTTATAGACATAGTTACTTATGCACAAGAAGTTCATACTTAGAGGTGGCTATGAGACTTTATGACAATTTTCAAGAGTTAGCATATGCAAGGTATGTGAAACCCTAAGGTGGGTAGACTCCTGTAGTTTAGCCCAATTTTGAGGACAAAATTCCCAAAAGGTGTGTAGTATTATCACATCCCTAATTTTTGGAACACAGTAAGTACATGTTAAGTTATTGATGAATTCAATATATGATAAATTTATGGCTACAATAAGGTTCCATTAAATTTTCATGATACTTGGATTATAAGGAAAAGATGGTGATGGTGTCGTATGTACAATTGGGACTGTTTTGGTAATATCCTTGAAATTTAGGAATATAATATTTAATTTGATGATACGAGGTGACAACCAAAGTGGAATGATGAAGGAAATATGATAACTCTAGTTAATGATTTGAGCAATAGACCTAGTTATGATCTTAATATTTATAAAGCAATGTAATATTGATCAAATGTATCATGAGTAATCATCAATTGAGGAAATAGGTCGGTTCAAACATAATTTTTTTAGTAATGAAGAATATGATTAATCTTATGGAACCTGTGGAAGATGAAGAGATGGGCCATGTGTCCCAAAACCTAATTCAAGCACATTTGGGCCAACTAGAACTTACATATGGGTCCTTGGTGTTTGAAAACTTATTTTTCCATGTTCATAAAAAATTCTCAAGATAATTTTATTGGAAGGAACTGTAATATAACACTATGGGAGAAATTTTATATAACGTTGATTCATATAATGGACTAACTAATTAAATTTTAATATTCTATAATTACTTAAAGGATGTTTTAGAGTTCTATTTGATTAGTTTGGACATAATACCTTTCCCATGAAGAGATAGTGAAACTATATTATTTATTCCAATATTTGAGATCAAACAGATGTCTAGTTTGGTCTACATAATTTTTTTTAATCTGGAATTTACTCTAAAAGATAAGGTAAAAAGGGGGTCGTCAGTTTCAAGTTCTCTACGCGCCCTTAAACATGACTCAAATAGAGTCCAGGATCCGCATGGCCATCCATAAGATGAGGGGCTATAAAAAACCCCTAGGATCTTGAGTGTAGGGTCTAAAAGACCTAATTCTAGGGTTTCAAGTGAATCTATGAGAGAAGGAAGGGGATTGAAGAACCAGAAGAAGAATATGAGGGTCAAAGGTGATATCAAGGATGCAAGATGGGGATCTCATCCCTAGCCTTTCTGTGCCAAGAAATCTTGTAGTGCTTGACTTAGAGGCCAACTCAAATCAATTGACAGCCTTATCTCGCACCACAGAGTCCTAGACATCAAGAAATATGTTGTCAAAGATTGCTTGGGAGGCGGTGAGGGTACTCTGTAAAAAATAGAGCATGCACAACAGACAAACTTGGGTCGAGTCTATCAGGTGGAACGGGAGCCAGACCCTAGTCAGGGATCTAAGACCATGATCTCACTACTCCTTCTTGTAGTGTGGTGCATCTTCGACCGTTAGATCTAATTTGAACAACCATGGTTGCTCCAATAGGGTATTTTTTATTTATAAAATACATATCTTTTAGTATAGGACGTCGGTTGGGACAAATAAGGTATCTATGGAAAGGATTTTCAATCTTCTATGTTGTATACACATCTTTATTAGATGATTCACAAGTTTGTTATTTTATATATATTGTGTATCAATACTTTTTTTGATCATTTGTGTATCAATACTTGCATGATTCCTATGTATTGTGCATTAAGAATATCAAATGACTTAGAACTCATGAAACTTTATTACTAAGTATATTTTGATACTTTCAACATGATTCCAAATCTTGATCTTTCTGGTTTGAAGTTTTAAGAAGGTTTTTTATATAAACCCTAATAAGGGTATTTGGGTATTTCACCCATGATTTGACTATGAAATGACATGATATTTTTTGTGGACCCTATTACATTGACTGATTAGTATTTCAAAAGTTTTGTTGGAGTTTTATCTATTATTACTTTAATATATAACTTTGAGGCGTAAGTGACCATTAAGGCAAGATAATTGATGTTTATTGTTATTATTATGAGATAGGCATGCATATTTTGTCTAGAAGATGATTTGTAGTTATAACTTTCTTATATAGTAATTGAGTCAGTGTGATTAGTATATGTGATTATGTTTGAAATTTATTTTCATTATCTGATGTACATAATTATATTAGTTCATAAGACGATTTTTTTGTCTTATTTGAGTATAAAGATTATAGTAGTAATATAATTTAAGTTTTAATATACATCCAATACAAATATTTTGTCATGATTTTATATTGGAATTATGTTTAGTCTCAAAAAAGAACCCTAATTCAGTTCAGAATGTTTGACTGATGGGGGTTTAATATTTAGAAATATAAAGAGGGAATATACATTTGGACTTATAAAACTTTAATGATATCTAGGTGATTAATTTATTGAACAAGGATTTAAGACTAGCTTGAGGGCATCTTCAATATAAATGGTAAGTGGTGCATGTCTGTTGAATTTCATTATTATTATGTTTCATCCTACACATCCTTACAAGTAACTTAGAGATTATGGTTTTTTTAGATTTCAGTGTTTCATATCCTTTCATGCTTACGATAATCAGATTCTATTCAGTTTGATTTATGTTTTCATATTGTCAGATTTCAAGTAGTTGATATGTATATAACTTTTAGAGATGCAATATTGTTATTCTCAATTCAATTTATTTTGTTAAGATTTGAAACACAGATGTTAAATATATGATATCAAAATTATCTTAAGCCCTCATGTTAAAATAGAGATCCTGAGTAAGATTTATTATATAATAAGATTATCTAATTTTAGATTTGGAGTTAGATTCAGTTAAGAATTAAAGAAAAAATTCAAAGATAAGAGATTAAGATTTAAAGATAAGAAATAGAGAAAATATTTATAGATAAGAGATTAAGATTCAGAGATAAGAAATTAAGAAAAAAGATAGAAAAAAACATCAAAACATTATATACATTATAGGATAAGTCCTCACTAGAGAGCCCCAGGACAATTCAGAGGGTGCATTGTGTCAGACACTGTAGGTGCCCTAGAAAGCACAGTGTTCCAACAGAGGGTTCATTGCACCATAGAGGATATTTTGGTGTCAACAGAGGGCACATGTGCCAATAGAGGGTGTGTTGCACTATAGAGGACACTTCAGTGTCACAGAGGATGACTTATCATATAGTGGTGGCCACAAACAAATAAAAGATGTAAATAAAAGACACACAGATTCAGTATATGGTACAACTTTCAGATATTAATACAAATTTTAGTTATATTATATTAATGTTATCTTGTTGGAAATTCAATGTGACTTACTCTTACCTAGGTTTTCTTTTGTGCGTGTCTAGGGATGAGATGTCAGCATGTACTAATATTTAGGAAGATAAGTCAAGATAGAGGATTTGCTTAGTGGGGAGCCATCTACACAATTTGATATATTAAGAGAAAGTACATGTTTTCACATCAAGTATATAAAATTTATCTCAAGTTGATTTAAGTAAGTTTCTTTTCAGAGAATATGATGATAATTTATTTCATAGACAATCTATAATAGTTCTTATCTATCATTATTGTAATTGCATATCATGTTAGTAACATTCTCTAACTAACTTTTTTTTTCTTCCGCTAATGTGATAAGAAAATCAAGGTGTTACAAGGAGGGAAGTAAAAAAGAGAATTGGGAAACAGAATAATAGGATGGGTAGAAAAAAAATAATGGAAGTAGATAAAGGGTAGGGAAGTAGAAAAAGGAAGGCATGTAGTAGAAAGAACAAGGAAGTAACTTTTTGGTATTATATATATGTTTTTAGTATTGTTCTAAAGATTTTTATAGTATGTTTAAATATTTTAATACTGATAGAAGATTTTTTGATTTATTTTTCAAATATTTGACACTTTTTATCTAGTTTTTTTCATATTTTACATTCATACAAATGATTCATGGTCCAAGATATTATATAGAAATTAAAATGTTTATTTTGCATACTTCATACTTATTAAAGAATAATACTCAGTGATGTCAATTAGAATAGTAGTAAAATATAAAGTCAAAAAATATATGGTACCAAAAATACAAAAATCAGTACTAAAAAATACAAAACTGCACATACAAACAATATGATAACATATTTCTCACTTATTTTCTTATACTATCCTCCTTTCTTTTTTACCTCCCTCCTATAGTTTTTCTACTACACTCATATTTTTATACTTTCCTCTTCTTTTCTCATATTTTCTACTTTCCTTCTCATATATAAATGACTTTTGCATGAACAATGCATGCATTTGGATGTTGGTTTCCAAATGTCTGGGTAGTCATACGGGTGTATGATGTGTTGTGTGAAGATTTTTTAAATTATTTTTCCTATCCCAATTTGCTTTAAGAAAGACTGAATTAGTTGTCACTAGATGACTCTTGCCTGAAGAAACTATGCATAGCTACTTTAATTTTGGGAAATTGTATATAGACCTCCCTTATCAGGGGGTTGGACGTAATGGGGACGTGACTACCGGAAGAACGCACATTTGGCATAGATAGATAAAAAAGGAGAGAGAGGAGATAGAAAAGAGAAGAGGGAAGAGAGGAGAGACAAAAGAGAAGAGGGGAGATAGGAGAGAGGGAATCCAGATAGTGTGTTGGACACATCATACAAGTGTGTGGGAGAGAAGAAAGAGATAGAGGGAGGAAGGATAAAGTGGACCTTTTTTCTCTTTTTTTGTGATACATAAAATAGGAAGGGAAAGAAGGAAAGAGGGAAGTATTGGGTAGAAGGAGGGGGTAAGGGGAAGGAGAAAAAAAATTAAAATATTTTTGATAACACATCAATTACTAATGATGACACATTCCTGCTAAAACAAAAACACATCATTGTGTGCAACTTTTTTTTTTCAAATTATTAACAAAATAAAAATATAATAATGTATTATTATATTTATTTTATATTCAAAATGTATTTTTAGATGTAATTACATTCTATTAATAAGATTAATGTGTTTTTGAACATATATAGTGTGAAATTTTATATTTGAAGGGGTTTTTAGTTTTTTGATGTACTAAAAAAATTGTATTATGACCTATAAATGTTACATGTTGTATTAATATGTATTGTCTGTGTGTATATTTGATCTTAAATTATTTTTGTAAAAATATATTTATTGTTTATTATATAATAAAGTGTTATTTATTAAATTATATCATTGATTTTGTGCTTCATGTATGCTATAGTATGTTTTTATTAAAATAAATGAGTGGTCTTAACCTCCTTTTGTCTTACTTATTCTCTTTTATCCCTACCTCTCCTTTTTTTTTATCCCTACCTCCCTCCCGAGTTCTTTCCCATTACTCCCTCCCTCGTGCTTCTTTTCTCTTTCCTTCCTCTTCTTTTTTATTTCTCTCTCATTCCTACATCCCACCTCTATGTCTCTTATCATGCTATTTGTCTGTCTTCTGACTACCTCCCTCCTCCATCTTAATTCATGTACACATTTTTTGTTGTTTAAAATAAATGGATGTATTCAACTATACATTTTATGTTTCAAATGAGTATTAGTGGGATTAAATAATGTTTTATTTGCTTATAATATGTTATTACTTATTTAAAATATTTTCTAACATTCTGATATTGTAACACCTCACTTTTCACAACATATAACTATCACTGAGCGGAAGCATTCTTACTCAAGGGGGTGTCACAATATGTTGATCTTAGAAATTTAAATAAATGAGACACTTTGCATTGAATGCAATCAGATTTATACATAGTTCTTGGGTAAACGAAAACTACACTAGTTTATCTTACGAAATCTAGTCTTCTTGGTAACATGATGAAACATAATATAAGTGATATCTAATCTCTAGATTGGTTTGGTAAATGGCACCCCACCAGGAAAAACTTGAAAAGTTCCTACTCTTTCATTGTCCTTGATACTCTTCACTTGCTCCAAGTCCTATGGACATCACATCCCCAACCATGTGAAATAAACATCACATTAGTAAGCAGTATTTTGCACTTTATAAGACAAAGTAAATATAACTTGACTTGAAATAAATTGTTATCATCTTGAAAATGGATTGTCTTAAGCATTCACTGAATAACTTTAACACGATGAATTAGAAAAGTAGATATATGCTACCTCTATTAATGCCTTATAAGAGCTCATAATTTCTAGGAAGCCTATAATGCTTGGAAATCCCTTGACGACCTCTTGAGGTCTATAAAAGAGGCACATATTAACTTAGATCTTAACTTAAACATTAACTTTCATTAGTCTTAATCTTGATCATAATGGGATTTCTCCTTCTTAATACCATGATGTGATTTCTCCCATTGAAAAATAATGGGATTTCTCCCTCTTAATGTCTTATTGGGATTTCTTCCTCACAAACCATAATAAGGCTTCCCCTTCTTGTCTGATTCATTAACTTAACCATAATTGTAATTAGGGTTTTCCATAGAACATAATTAGTGCTGGTCGAGAGCGGTGGTGGGGTTCCCTGTGCCATCTACCCCCCATCCCTCACCCGTCCAAACCTCCTTCTCTCTAGTCGTCTTCTCTGGGGGTTTTGGCCTCCTTCTCGGCTTATCCCTGTGGGTTCTCACAACCTGTTCAAGATTTTTCCTATTCTTGTTTTTCTTAGTGTTTTGTTTCCTTTGGTTTTGAAGTCTTTCATTAGGCATGTTGCTTTGTCTTCAATCGAGCTCATCTCACTTCAAGTGCCTTAGTATGGATGAGCTGGTGATCTCTTTTGGGTGTACCTCAAATTCATTCTCTGATATTCTCATGGACTCATTCAGATTGATGGCTTCCTTCCCAGACAGCTGCATTAGACAACCACTATGAGAATTGGTTGGTACTGAAATTTACCTATCACATCCCAATCTGAGTCTTGTGTTGTGTCGGTTCTCCAAAGGAGTATTTGCTTGGTACTTTGATGTGAGATCACTATCTTATAGATGTTGTATGGCTTGCCTTTAATGTTATTGAGCTTGTTTCAAAAAACAAAAACCAAGCAAATAGTGATATATATACATGATGTCTTCTTGAGAAAGAATTCATAATTCATGAAATAAATTAATGTGCATAATCATAAATAAACATACATTAAACCAAAATTACTTGTGCCAAATATGCATGGCCTGCTTACCTAGAGTCATCCTCCTTAGTTCAAGTCCTCTGACATGATTGAGTCTTTAACGACCTATAATTTGATTAAAACATAACGGGTACATAAGTCCATTTTCCTTAAAACCTAATTTCGTTCATTTAATAATTGAAGAAATGTAATGTGGAAAACAATGTTTGAAAGAAACACCATTCAATATAAAATGAAACATCCTTTTCAATGCATATTTTTCTGTTAAACCATTGATTCATTACAAATTTTGGAAGAATTTCCCAATCTAGAAAAAAGGAAAAAATCCTCATATATGAATACATTATTGACTCATCACACAGCTGGTCCAGACCCAATTTTTGCATGGCCCAATTTGATCATGTTGTATGGCAAGTGATGGCGCGGTTGGAAGGCTAAAAGATGAAAATCCAAAAATGACCTTGCAATATCAATGAATCCATCAATTTTATGAGGTTACCAGGGTCAATACATGACCAGGTTTGTTATGACCCCACCTCCTGATAACCCTCAATTAAGGGAGACCAAGAGGTTGAGCTGCACCCATTAATCCCGAATCAAAGGTTCGACATATAACCATAAACAATTATTAAATTTTATCAGACTATACTGAAAATGGTAATAAAATTTTCCATACATACCTTTTGAAAACTTGGATCTCTAAACTTCTATCCACACTGATACTAATCTATCTAATCCTCCTTTGTACTTTAATTCTCTTTGAGCATCACATGTGCCACTTTACTGTTTGTTCTTTTCATTGTACCTAAAACGTCGACAAACAAAACGTCGGTCAGCCGAAGCTGGTATGTGGAGGAAACAGATAATGTTCAACTATGTTAACAATATAATCATTCAATTAATCATTTAACAATCAAGATTACATTTTAAGCCATACAACTCAATCCATACATATTCTCGAACTCTGGGCTGCCCCTGCAGTGGACATGAATATCACCTCTCTTTTAGGTAATAGAGTCGCATGGCACTATCCGAAGATAGCCCAATATCTAACTCATTATGACTTGATGGTCCTACCTCCATGGTAGCCATGTACTAAGTCAATCATAGACCTGATGGACCTACCCAATAGGTAGCCATGTACTAGGTCATCCATAGACCTGATGGACCTACCCAATAGGTAGCCATGTACTAGGTCTTTCTCTAACCTGATGGACCTACCCTTAGGCAGCCATGTACTAGGTTAGCTGTTATGCCACAGAGAGAACCATGATCTGAGTTTATAGGCATATACATTAAGTGATAGTCATAGTCACTTTATAATTGCAATATGAACATCCAAACAGTTTAGTTTCATTCAATGTGATTAAACGTCCGAGAAACCATCGGAAAACTAAGCGGTTATTCATAAGTAACCACTTACCTGATCCATAGTAACTTGATGTCCATGCATTAACATTCAACACAATTAACAAGCAATCAACAATATCCTGAAAATAATGCATAACATCCAAGTGTCATTGTTTTATTCAAAACATCCACAAGATCAACTTGGATTCCACCTTATAATTTCTAGGCCAACCTTAGGGTTTTATTAGGTTTTTAGCCTTCATTATGCATTTATCACTTTTAATGCTCTTTTAGTTCACAAACCCTAATTTCTGCATCATAGGCACAATTGAATTTCAAATAAGTCTAATATGTTTCTTTTACACTAAAACTATTATCTTTATCCTTTTAGGTCATATCCAAAACATTAAGGCTAATTATCATCTTTGGTTTCTTTCAAAATGACAAATCATCTTTCATTATAGTTCAACTCACATATATGAACCTTATTTATCACTATTTCCACTTTTATCCACTAGGAAACACTAATTATCCAAATAATTCACATTAAAGATCTTTGGTACTCAATTATCATCATATTTCTATTTTATTCGTTGATTTGTACAATTAAAACCATTAGAACTCATATCAACATAAATTAGGGTTTCTAATCCCATTAAGGCATATTCATGTACATAGAACCCTAAATTAAACCAACTATATAAAAAGATCATCTTTTTAAATCCTATTTTCACTTTTATTAACAACATGTTAATATCATCTTGAATTATCCATCTATCATCAAATCTAAGGGTTTTTTCTTAATTGAATCATTAAAGATGATAACTTTATGCCCTTTTTAAATTCCATGCATATTTAAGCACATAAACCCTAAATAAGACTAATCACGTGCAAAGTTCTTCCTTTTTGAACTCAATGTTCCTTTTTACATTTAATAGACTAAGATCAACTTTAATCATCTATTAAACCCTACTAATCACTTTAATCATACCAAAATAGGTTTCTTTAACCATTAATTCACTAAAGTTGATAAATCATACTACTTTTCGAATTTCAAGAGGAATTAGACTTTAAATATATTTTTATTGGATTCCTCTCATTTTTCTGAGCAACATTCATGTATTATGTGCATCTATCCGAGCTACGATTGAGGAGATATGAAATTAACAAGATTGACTTACTTCAGCCAATGGGGAGGCGCCACGTAGCCCATTACATGCAACATTGCTGCGGCTGGGTTGAGAAACATTTTGAAATGACCATAGTGCCCTCGGTTAAGTCAGGTTTGTCTTCAGCCCGTGGAGGGCAAATGTCCAACGCCAACTCCATCTTCAACCTTCCGCAGATCGATCTGTTGCCACCCTAGCCGCCCATGTCGCGGCTTTATCTCCCTCATATGGGCCCCAACGGCCACCGGAGTGGCTTCCCCTGCCTCCGTCGCGCCCTTGCGCGCACATTGGTACTGCTGGGTCGCGGCCAAGTTGACTGGAACTCGTCCCTTAACTCTGCAACACGTGGAGGATCTGTTGCTCTCCCGCGGCTGCCGCACAAGAACTCAGGCTCAGGGAACATGGCTGCGTCTTCGTGAGGTGTCGTGGGAGCATTGTGCTTCCCTCGGCCTGATCTACTCGTTCCTCATCGCTCATAGCCGTACTACTCCTCTCCCTTAGGGTTTGTTTACAAAGAAGGAGAAGAAGAAGATAGGGAATAGAGAGATACGTGTGGGATATCCCTTGGGGTCGACCCTGGGCTATTTCCTTATATAGGAGTGAGTAGTAAAGCCCTAGGGCGTTCCTCTAAGAGAAATCAAGTTCTCTCCCATATGGAAACCTATTCCTTTGTGGAAAAGTAGTCCTTCTCTCTCCTATATACTTCCTTGATATTCCTTATCTTATGGACACTTAGAAAACAAGAATTATTTCTTTCACTTTCTTTATACTTGCCTTTTACTCATTAGTCATGAAATTCTATTTTTATTTAATAGAAAATACTTCCCTTTTTATCAATACCACAAAACCGTTAATAATGTATTACAATATATTCTTATTTTCTTTTATAGGTATTTCTCTTTCCTCTTTCTTGATTGGGACTCCTTGGATCCCAATAAAACTCAAAGAATTCGAAATTCTTTTTATTGGATACTCATTATCCTTCTAGATGCATCTAAATGCATTATTTCACATTATCTTGTTTATTTCTTATTAAATTATTTCTTTTTGAGGATTTCTCTTTATTTCTCTTTTATTTTCCTCATGGGTTTTCCTTTTATCATTAGAAACCTCATGGATACGAATTATCACCAAGAAAACTCATTTATGCCTCTTTCCACTCATTTTCCACATTTTATCATCATTTTCAATTTCTTTCTTAATAAAGAAATACTTAATCACCCTTTTCTTTTCTAATTTCCTTCTTTTTGCAACCTTGGTCTCCTTGGTACCCAAGGAACCCAAGAGGCACGAAATCCTCTTTGGATTTGCCTTCTAGAGGTCTCTACATATTTCCATTCTCAAATTCTCAATTATTCCTTAATCAATTGAAATTCCTTTTTATTGGGCCCAATAGCCAACAAAGCCCACAACGCAACCAATCAAGGCTATTGTGAATGGAATCCATTTACTCAAAACAAATCATATCATTATTTGTTCAATTATCTTTAATATGAGAAATTACATTTCTCACTAATTGAACCTAAAAAATTGGGGTTGTAACAAGGTTTGTTCTCCCCCAGACCATGGCGCGAGGTGTGCAACTTGGTGGTGGAACCTTCAACTACAATCAGGACAATCACGGCTGATCAAGGGCACCCAAGGTTGTCAAAAACCTCCTCAAGCCGATGCCAGAGACCTTTGGCTAAGGGTGAGGGAAGAACGGGAACTAGAGAAGTGGTTGGCCATGGTGGGACACAACACGACAAGGAACTAGAACTGAGGACAAGCCACAAAGGCAACAGTAAATGACATGTACATCTACGCGGTGCTAAGGCAACATAGATAGGACAAATACACAGGGAAATGAGGTTAGGTGATCATCATCTTGCCAGAGAAGTAGAGAACAAAGGACAAGGTCGAAGATTGAAAACCAAGTAAAAAGGCCAGTACAAGACCAACTGAAGATAGGAGAATATTCCTTGTGGCAAGCCAAAGTTGAATGTACCGATTCTATAGTTGGAGAGAATTTGAGGTGTCCTGGCGATGAATGTCAGAGAGCCCCCCTAAACCTGGATATAGGGTACACCAATTGGGATGACTACAAGGTAAACATACAAGGAGGATATGAAGAAGGGATGTTGGGGATGCTTACATCACCTTAATTTGGTCGTGGTGACCAAATTTTATGAACCACATCTCTATCTTCGGATAAGAAAATTGAGTAGGTGATGGAGCTTGGGTACATAGGAGGTGAAATTGATTAAGGAGGAGACCAGGGTGAGCAGTGACGATGCTTTTGGCACAACTATATAGGCAAGATGGCTTATGGGGTGGTGACTGCAACACTAAAGTGAAGAGGAGGTGAGAGCAATGTATGGGCATTTCATCCACATAGAGAGAAGTGGAAAATTATGGCTTGATGTATTCGGGGGAAGGGGATGGAGTCAAAGGAAAAATAATTTCACAAAACAATCCAGAGACGAGCGAGAACAAAATAGGGAAGGAAAGCAGTTTGAAATGGTTTCTACCTACAAAAAAGACAGAGGAAGGGGATGGTGTCCAGGTTGTTGGATTGTGTGTGTGTGAATCCTTGACCATCGAATGGCACACATAGAAGGAGAAAATAATGAAAGTAACACATGACAATCAAGATATCATAGGGCTATAGGGAAAATTGATGCATCAATCATATTCTCTATCAACTCTAATTTAAAACTATATGGGAACTTATTTAATTAATTTGGAGAGTCAAAGAAAGTCAAAATTTGACCATATTTGGATGATGGTTCCAATAAGGAGTCTAGATTCTTTCTATACTCCTATATTTCCAATTTGGCCATATTATGTCTGTTAATTCATTAAAAGCCACTATCTCAAATTACGTACGTAAATGTGTAATATCTTTCCATGATTTTTTTGTGAGCAATGAATATACTTTAAAGATTTAATTTATATCCCTCTTTATGCCTTTATGGGAATACTATCTTGGAGGATACAGAGAAAAAGGGATTAATGATACTCTTCTTATTAAAAGCTTTGAAAAGGAAAAAAAGAAAAACTTCTTGGCCAAGGTCCTTTTATTCCATATGTTCATTTATGAATTCCAAGTCTTTTGTTTTTCTCTTTTATATCCTTTTAAACATTTCCAAGAATAGGAGGGAGAAAAAGGAAAGGGAAACCAATATTCATCAATTTGAATTGATTGCGACACATAATGCACATATGAAAGAGAAAATATATATTGAGTCTCATTTGATTTTTTCTTACCTCATTTTCATATAAAAAGTACCGCTTCATGGTCGTTTTACATTAAACCCCTCAACTATTATTAATTAGGAAACCCATTCTAAGGTTTAAATTACTTCTAAAAGTAGGGTGTGACAGATATACTTATGTTACAATTGTTTTGTTATATATTGATGATTTTTCTCAACCTCCTCTCTTAGTTTCTCAATCTCTCATCCTTAATAACTCACCTCCATTTTAACTCCCTCCTTATTAATCTCTCTCACCCTACCTCCATCCTCTTTTTCTCTATCCATCTTCTCTCTCTTCGTACTAACATAATTATCCTTTTCTCTTTTTACTTTCTCTGCCCACTACTTATCTCCTCCTTCCCTCCTTCTCATTTCTTTACTCACCACTTGCCTCCTCCTCCATCCTAATTGTCTCTCCTCTCTCTTTCCACTATTTCCCTCCTTACTCCCTCCCTTTATCATTCTTCCTATAACTTTCCTACTCCTCCCTATTATTTTTTTCTCTCTTCTCATACTTCCCTCCTCCCTCTCTTATAATTTTCTCTTTCCCTATCTTCCCACTACTTCCATTCCCCCTCCTAATCTTTAATCTCTCTATTCCCACTTGACCCTCCTCCACACCCATTTTTCCTATTTCTGTGACACCTCATCATGCTAAACGAGATTACTCAAAACATAAAACACGATCAACTACTAATTAATCACATAGTAAAAAATGTGAAACAATTAAAACTGATTCCAACAATGTAAATAAACTCTAGAACATTTACAAAAGGTCTATCATTCCATTCTCATATATTGTAACAAGTATTTACATATGGGTCCAAAGACCTCAGTCACATCCTGCATACAAAAGATATTTCACATGTATATGCCATATATTTACAACCATGGGCATACGACCAAAATCTCATGTCGATACAAGTATATCATCTAGAAAACACATCCCATACCAGGACCTGAGAGTATAGGGATGACACTAGGACTCTACTACTAACATCTATAAATAACATCTACAACTAACCAACCTTATGAATATATCGATCACCATGTTTGTTCTCTTCCACAACACAACCTCGACCTCGTTGCCTGCGACCACCTAAAAACAATTGTGGTGACCCATGGGTGAGACCCAATCCCAGCGAGAGATATAACTCTCTCCAACTTATATTGATCATAACATATGAATTAACAGTAAATTCATTGAGCAGTTAGAGTATTGAATAAGCAATATGAACAGATTGAACAGTTTGAGCATACTAAGTAGTTAAGCAAATAAGTTGTAGCATCAAGTAGAATTACACAATTTTCATAAGTCTTCATCATGTAAGAACTATGTAGTGTAAAGAAGGGTTAATCAACCAATGTGATACACATTAAACCCTAGAAATTATACTATACAACTGATATTATATCTTTTTATTATTATGCCCTGGGGAGTTTGAGTCGTACCACTCAAAGTCCAACTAACCACTGCGAAGTGCTATTCAGTTCTGTATAAGATATAGGAGTGCCAATATCCTAAGATCTCTTCCCCTCGGTCAGTACGAGTAAATTGTAGTGACATACTAGTCAAACTACCAATAGTGACATATAGTCAACTGATAACAACTAGTTCGTACTTGGTACAAGTTACGACACTAGAAAACAGGGTATAAAAAACCCTCTAATCCGAGGTACAAACACATCTGTCCTCAATCACATCAAATATCTGAGGCATGACCATAGCCATCCTCCATAACCTGCAATTGTGGATGACAAGGATATATCCTCAATTTGCCACCCCCACATACTCAACAGTATGCACTCTGAGTTTCCCTTGGGAATACTCGTTTCACCATCCAGTAAGTTCTGACACTGAAGATGGCTCTATGGTACATGGCTCTACATGATTAAGGTTACACTTGATTAATTACTACCAATTGAATGCATTAAGGCTTTATCATACAAGTGGACATTCAAACCTTAATTATTTTCTAACAAGAGTATATGTATAATGACTTCAAAGGATATAAAACATTTGAGATATAAATCTTAATCACATTACCACATGCTATCATTCATTGCAAATTACACTACTATAGAAAATGCTTTTTACAACGGGAAAAACACAACAGTTTTGTTGGTTGTGTTGTAGTTAGCATATCTTTTACAACAAGTCTATTTGTGTGTTGTGAATTATATATTTTATACAACACAAGTTATATACAATGGGCCAAACTCGTTGTAGTATATGTGATACTACAACATATGATAAATTGTTGTAATAGACTGTAATATCACAACATACTCAAACCCGTTGTAAAAGACCATAATTACACAACATGCTCTAACCTGTTGTAATAGTCATGTATGCTAACTTGTTGTAATAGATCATTATTACACAACATACTCTAAACCGTTGTAAAAGATCACAATTAAACAACATGCTCTAACCTATTGTAATAGTCATGTATGTTAATCTGTTGTAATAGACCATCATTACACAACATACTCTAACCCATTGTAAAAGATCATAATTACACAACATGCTCTACCCTTTGTAATAGTCACATATGTTAACCCGTTGTAATAGACCATCATTACACAACATACGATAACCCATTGTAGTATACTATAATTACACAATAGGCTTTCACCTATTGTAATAGTTACCCGTTGTAATAGACCACAATCACACAACAGGTTTGCACGTCATTTGTTGTATATGTACAACAAGGAATATATGTGTTGCATAAAATGAAACTGGTTCAGTGGTTTGAAATGTGTCTTACTTTCAAGTGGTCTCAAGTTCTAAACCTTGTGTCTAGATGTATTTTTCTTTTGTCTCAACATGTTATATACAACACCCCTATTACAACAGGTGTGTCCAATGAACTACAACATGTATTAACTGTTGTATAAAATACATATATTACAACATGCACAACACATGTTGTATAAAGAACCCCCCCATAAGACCACGCGATCTAATACAATAGTTGACACCCATTGTAAAATGGAAATATGAACTGTTGTAAAAACCATTTTTGTAGTAGTGTTAATGGACCACATTTATCATCATACTAATGCAAGATACCAATATCTTATCACAAGTTCCAGGGTTTTAACCCTTATTGGAACATGAAAAGGATTTCACCTCAATCATGGCTTCTAACATGCCCAAAGGTCTTTAAGACCATCACATTATTCATAGTAAGGTTATCATCATCATTCCATGCATTAAACAAGGCTCAAAAGATCATTAGCACATGTATGTCCATAGATATTAACATGGCAAGGCACTATGATATTCAAATAATACTACATTGTGGTTTCAACACAAGAAGAGTGTAATTCATTATCACATTAATCATTCAAGAGGTCTGATTATAACCAATCAACATCATATAATTACATCAAGGTTAGGTATAACAAGCTAAATCACATGGGAGTTACACATCTCTTATTATAGTGATTTATCAAATATAACTATATAATGGAAAATGTAGAACTACCAATTAATGATATTGAACCATAGAAATATCATCACTAGGACCGAAAAATAATACCATATGATTTATTCTAATCCATTGGATGTTAAAGCATCCAATATTATTCATTGGATCAGGTTCATTGTGCAATGTTATAAATTGAAGTATAGGTCTAACCATTAGATCAATTGAACCAAGCAACCATTGGTACAAGGTTTAGTCAAATATACAATTACATTCCTAATTAATCATATATGGTGATGAACTTATCCAACATTAATTGTGATCATTAGGTCACCATTGGTTTCTAGATCATTAATACATTCAGTTAACACCATCAAATATTAAGTCAATATCATCATCGATTGATAACATCATTAGAATACAAAGTGGATGATAATTAAACGTTTAATTGAGTCAAAACCTGATCTAAGGGAGTGACCATAGGTTGTAACCATACATTTGACACCCTTGATCACAAACATAAGTTGCCAAGATAGCAACACTGTTAGTTATTGAATGGTATAACCATCGATTATGTGATAGGGAAGGAATAGCTTGAAATCCTACTTTGAACCATTAATTGTTTTGAACATAGAACCATAGGTTGTTGCTATCAACCTGTACCAGATCATGTTACACCTTCTAAAGGTTGTACACATGTTTATAGGTTCATATAGAACTGGAACAAAACATGGAACACCACAAAATTTGTAATTCTAAACAAGCATGGTTTCTCTATGCTTAGATCATCACATTCAAGCATAAACATGAACTAACAAGCTTCTAGTAAGAAATATAAGTGAAGAATGTTATATAACTCGCCTCTATAGAGTAGGTAAGATATTAAACAGAAAGAATCTCGAGCAAATAAGGCAAGGAATCCCTAGATTCAGATCTGAACTTGGCCAAATAGGCACTTCTCTCCACAATGAAGCAAAACCCTAGAAAAAGAATCAAGAAGGAAGGGTTTTTGAGTTCTAGAGTCATTTTCACCATGGAAAAGTAGGGTTCTGGCCTGGAGAGATGTAGGAGGAAGAAGAGAAAAGATTTAAATGGAGGAAATAAGAAAATACTTACACTTTTAGGTCTATATCACTAGGAAGAAGCTATATAGACCCAAAAAGGGAATCAATTGTAACCCTAGAATTTTTTCCAAGAAGATCCCCACTTTCTTCTTTCTTGGGTAGAAAATTTCATAGATGAATAGAGGGAGAACGAATTTGGGAGAAGGAGAGAGGTGGTGGAGAGAAAGTGGCTCGTTTTGGTGCTTGGGGATAAGTATATGACACTTTAATATTAAGAAAAAGAAAAAGTTCAAATTCTAGTATATATCCAAGTGTCAATGGCTTTAAATTATTAAGAATATATAAGAAAACACACACAAGTAGCTCTCCCACCATCCCTCTAGGCCTTCTTAGCTTTCCTTTGTAGAAACTCCCAGCCAATCACATAGTTCCTTAGTTGATAGCTACTAAAGGTAGCTCATCCATGAAGGGAAAAACCCTAAAATACCCTTGATGAAAATGCCTTCAAACCATGGCTCAACTAGGAGCCCGATGGCTCAAAAATCTCAATAATGATAATATAACATCTAAGGAACATAATGTATGTGATAAATTACAAAGAAAACCCCTCAATTGGGTAAATTGTAGAAAAGTCCAAAATGTACAGAAAATTGCATAACTTGCTCGAACAGTGTCCAAATTGGACCAAGTTATAAACTTAAGCTTGTATTATGATTTCAAAACATGTAAAAAGGTTATATTAGGGTTATAAGTATTAAAATATGGTAATTAAGCTCATTCAACTCATTAAGAAAGTTCAGGGGCCTTACAACTATAAACCCCTAACAAGGATTTTGCCCTGAAATCCTACGCAAAAAGAGATGGGTATTTTCTATGCATCTCATTATCTAGTTTCCAAGTGGCTTCCTCTATGCTATAGTGATTCCACAAAACTTTCACTAGTATTATATCTTTTCTCTTCAGCTTTTTCACCCTTCTATCCAGGATCAACACAGGACCCTCAACATAGGAGATATCCTCATCTAACTCAACTTCTACTGGTTGGATTGTCTAGTCAGTAACTGGATGTTATTTCCTCAACATAGAGATGTGAAAGACATTATGCAATCGATGTAGTCCTAGTGGTAACTCCAACTTATATGAAACCTTTCTAGTATGAGCTAGGATAGGGTATGATCCCATAAATCTAGGAGCCAACTTACCCTTCTTTCCAAACCTCAACACACATTTCCAAGGAGAAACCTTAAGATATACTCTATCTCCCACTTGTAACTCAAGTGATCTACGTCAGTTATCTGTATAAGATTTTTGCTTATCCTGGGCTACTTTCAACTGTTGTTGTATCACTTTAATCTTTTTTGTAGTCTGTTGTACTAGTTCAGGACCCAAAAGTTGATATTCACCTGTCTCATACCAGCAAAGAGGAGACTGACATCGTCTACCATATAGAGCCTCATAAGGGGCCATATCTATGCTTCTTTGATAGCTATTGTTGTATGCAAACTCTATCAGAGTTAGATGTACATCCCAACTACCAAGAATTTGCAGCACACATGCCCTCAAGAGATCCTGTAAAGTTTGAATAGTCCTTTCAGACTGGCCATCAATCTGTGGATGAAAAGCTATGTTGAATCTCAACTTTGTTCCCATTGCTGAATGCAAATGCTCCCAAAAATGACTTGTAAACTATGGACCTCTATCAGAAACTATAGTCACTGGAATGCCATGCAGACGAACTATCTCATCAACATATATTTTTGCCAATTTCTCTACTGTAAACGTCTTCTTAACTGGAAGAAAATGAGCTGACTTAGTCAATTTGTCTACTATCACCCATATGGAATCATGACCCTTGGCTGTCCTAGGAAGACCAACCAAAAAGTCCATAGTAATATGATCCCATTTGCATTGTGGTATTGGCAAGGGTTGTAATGTCCTTGTAGGCTTCTGGTGCTCAGCCTTCACCTACTGACAAATTGGACACTTGGCAATGAACTCTGCCACATCACGCTTTAGACCTGGACACTAATACATGTCTTTTAAGTTTTGGTACATCTTGGTACTTCCATGATGCATTGCATACATGAAGGAGTGAGTCTCCTCTAGTACCATCTTCGTCAACCCCTCAACATCAGGAACTACTATCATATTATGGTAACAAACTGTACCATCATCTGCCTCGTGAAAGCCATCATACTTTTCACTACCAATCCCTGATAAGATATTATGTATCATAGTATCATTATGTTGTGCATCATTAATCTACTGTCTCAAGGTAGGTTTCACTTATAACTATGCTAAAAATCCTACCAGCAAGAAAACTTTTAGTTGTACATTCATCTGGCAAAGAGACACTAGCATATCTCTCTTATGGCACATCAAGGAATTTAATTGTGCATTATCTACCTTTGAAGATGAAGATGACTTTCTACTCAATGCATCAGCTACCACATTATCTTTCCCTGGATGGTAATCTATTGTGCAATCATAATCCTTGATCAGCTCCATCCATCTCCTCTACCTCATATTCAACTCCTATTTTGAGAAGATATATTGTAGATTCTTGTGGTTAGTGAAGATCTGACACTTTTCTCCATAAAGATAGTGTCTCCAGATCTTTAAGGCATGGACCACTACTGCCATCTCCAGATCATGTGTTGGGTAATTCTCCTCATGTTTCTTAAGTTATTGCGAAGAAAAAGAAATCACATTCTTATCTTGCATCAACACACATCCCAACCCATTCTTTGAAGCATCACAAAAGACAATATAGTCTTTTCCTTGCTCTGGTAGTACTAATACCGGTACACTAGTCAACTTTTCTTTCAAAAGTTGGAAAGAATGTTGACACTTGTCATTCCAAGTAAAAGGAACATCCTTCCTGGTTAACCTAGTTAGGGGTAACACTATAGAACTAAAGTCTTTGATAAACCTCCTGTAGTAACCTACCAGACCTAGGAAACTACAGATCTCTGTCAGTGTCTTTGGTTGTTCCCATTCCAGTACAGATTCCACTTTCTTGGGATCAACACAAATGCCTTTTGCAGATATAACATGGCCCAGAAAAGACACTTCAGATAACCAAAATTCACACTTGCTAAACTTAGCATGTAGTTGATGCTGCCTCAACAATGTCAATGCTTGGCGAATGTGTTTCTCATGTTGTTGACTATCCTTGGAGTATATCAGGATATCATCTATGAACGCAACCACACACTGATCAATATAAGGTCTAAACACCATATTCATTAGATCCATAAAAGTTGCAGGTGCATTGGTTTGCCCAAACGGCATAACCACAAACTCATAATGACCATACCTAGTCCTAAAAGCTGACTTGGGTATGTCATCAACCTTAATTCTCAATTGATGGTAACCCGACCTCCGGTCTATCTTTGAAAACACAGTGGCACCTCTCAACTGATCAAAAAGATCATCAAATCTCGGCAAAGGATACTTATTCTTTATTGTCACCTTGTTCAACTATCTGTAGTCTATACACAACCTCATTGAACCATCCTTCTTTTTAACAAACAACACGGGAGCACCCCAAGGGGAAGTGCTTGGCCTGATAAAACCCTTCTCTAACAATTCTTGTAACTGTTTCTTTAACTCGTGCATCTCTGCTGGTGCCATTCTGTATGATGACTGTGCTATGGGTTGTGTTCCAGGAACAAGATTGATCTCAAACTCAATCTTTCTAGGAGGGGGAATGCTAGGAAATTCCTCAGGAAATACATCCTCAAATTCTCGCACCACTGGTACCTCCTGGATACTAGGACCTACTACCTTGGTATCCACAACATGAGCTAAGAAAGCCTCACATCCTTGTATCATCAACCGCTCAGCTGTCATAGCTGACATCAAACATGTAGGAAGAATCTTCCTATCACCCTGGAAAATCCACTATACATCTCCATCATGGAACACCACCACCTTAGTACTACAGTCCAAGACTACCTTGTATTTTTCCAAGGTATCCATTCCAAGGATTACATCAAAACCATGCATGTCAAGTGGCAAAAGATCCACTTGAATGTTGTGTCTAGAAAAAGAAAGAATACAAGAAGGGCACACTTCTCACAATTCAGAAGAATCAACCAAAGGAGTCTCTAGCCATAGGCTATCCGATCTAAGACTAATAGGTAGATAATAACTATCTAGCCCTTCTCTGGTGATAAAAGAGTGTGTCACACCTGGATCTACTAACACAGATACGAAACAAGAAGCAGACATATCAGAATGAAATAATTCCATCTGACCTGTCACGACTTGTGGATTGACCACTGCTTCTGGCTGGGTCATGGCATAGAACCTTGTTGTCGCCTGCTGCTGTCCACGTCCTCTGCTTGCTTGTCCAAAGGATCCTTCTTGGGATGCCTAACCACTTCCTCTTCCACTAACACTACTAAACTGTCGTTGTTGTGGACCTTTTGACTTTGCCTTGACTGCTGATTCACCTCATCATCTTTCATAGGGCAATAAGGTCTTGTATTCCCCACTTACCTAGACTTGTAGCATATTCTGGTGTCTTGATATGGCCTAAATGGCCATGTCACTGAAACTGATGAGGTACTGCGGGCTCCCATTGGTGGAAAACTATGAACTTTACCCCGACTCAGGGTCCACTATGACGGTGCATGTGATCATGGTTCACTAAAGGTTGACCTTGGTTGCGATGGTGGTGGGAAAAACCTTGGCTTCTTAAAGCCTCCAGATGATTGCCCTTGAAACTACATAGGTCGCTTCTTAGCATTAGCTGCACACTTCTCTATGGAAGACCTCTCAATCCTCCTGACAGATTCCACAAAGGTGGAAAATCTTTCCCTATTCTCCAAGGCTGATGTTGTAGTAGTCAACTCCATACTCAGACCCTTCTAAAATGTCCAGATCCTTTCCTTGTCTGTTGTTGCCATGTGCGAGCAGAACCTCAGAAGTTCCATAAACTTTGACTCATACTCATTGATAGTCATAGCTCCCTGACGAATCTTCTCGAACTGAGATATTTTCTCATCTAGGAAGGTCTTTGGAAAATATCGACTAACAAATTCCCTCTGAAATTCCTCCCATCCCATCACAAATCCTGGCCTTTTCTCCTCTTCTATGGCCCAGTAGTGGCCAACACTACCCTTCAACAAGTATATTGCATGCTTAACTTTGTCTTCTTCAATGATGTTTAGGATTTTGAACGTCTTTTCCAGCTCAGTTAACCACATGTCAGCATCTACTGGATTAGAAGTACCTACATATTCAATTGCCCCAACACGTCTAAGGCATTCAAATGTCTTCCTGACACCTTGGGACTCCACATTAGAGGCGGTTGCCCTAGCTTGAGGTGCTGGCGCTCTATCAGCAATATGTGTAATTGTGGCCATCATCTGTCTAAACATAGACTGAAACTCAGGATTGGCCATCATTGTCAGGTCTAGATGAGGCATTGCGGGCTGCTCTGGCCCTACTTCTGGCACTCTCTCATCACGTGCCTGCCTCCCTGCACCTCCTCCTGGTGCAACATAGCTACTCTCAACATGTTCTTCATGTCCTCCATACATATCTCCATAAGCATAAACTATGATCAGATATGTTGGATACATAAGAACAAACTCAAACCTAAGTCCTATGTCCCTGTAGACTCAGTAAACCTAGAGCTCTAATACCAACTTAACTGTGGCACCTCATCATGCTAAATAAGATTACTCAAAACACAAAACACGATCAACTACTAATTAATCACATAGTAAAAAATGTGAAACAATTAAAACCGATTCCAACAATGTAAATAAACTCTAGAACATTTACAAAAGGTCCATCATTCCATTCTCATATATTATAACAAGTATTTACATATGGGTCCAAAGACCTCAGTCACATCCTGCATACAAAGGTATTTCACATGTACATGCCATATATTTACAACCATTGGCATACGACCAAAATATCGTGTTGATACAAGTATATCATCTAGAAAACACATCCCATACCCGGACCTGAGAGTATAGGGATGATACTAGGACTCTACTACTAACATCTATAACTAAAATCTACAACTAACCAACCTTCTGAATCTATTGATCACCAGGTTGGTTCTCTTCCACAACACGACCTCGACCTCGTTGCCCGCAACCACCTAAAAAAATTGTGGTGACCCACGGGTGAGACCCAGTCCCAGCGATTGATATAACTCTCTCCAACTTATATTGATCATAACATATGAATTAACAGTAAATTCATTTAGTAGTTAGAGTATTGAATAAGCAATATGAACAGACTGAACAGTTTGAGCATACTAAGTAGTTAAGCAAATAAGTTGTATCATCATGTAGAATTACACAATTTTCATAAGTCTACATCATGTAAGAACTATGTAGTGTAAAGACAAGACAAGGGTTAATCGACCAATGTGATATGTATTAAACCCTAGCAATTATACTAAACAGATGATAATATATCTTTTTTTTATTATGCCCTGGGGAGTTTGAGTCATACCACTCAAAGTCCAACTGACCACTGCAAAGTGCTATTCAGTTCTGTATAAGATCTAGGAGTGTCGATATCCTAAGATCTCTTCCCCTCGGTCAGTACGAGTAAACTACAGTGACATACCAATCAAACTTCCAACAGTGACATATAGTCAACTGATAACAACTAGTCCATACTTGGTACACGTTACGACACTAGAAAACAGGGTATAAAAAACCCTCTAATCTGAGGTACAACCGCAGTTGTCCTCTATCACATCAAATATCTGAGGCATGACCATAGCCATCCTCCATAACCTGCAATTGTGGATGACAAGGATATATCCTCAACTTGCCACCCAAACATACTCAACAGTATGCGCTTTGAGTTTCCCTTGGGAGTACTCATTTCACCATCTAGTAAGTTCTGACACTGAATATGGCTCTACGACACAGGGCTCTACATGATTAAGGTTACACTTGATTAATTATTGCCAATTGAATGCATTAAGGCTTTATCATACAAGTGGACATTCAAACCCTAATTATTTTCTAACAAGAGTATATGTATAATGACTTCAAAGGATATAAAACATTTGATATATAAATCTTAATCACATTACCATATGCTATCATTCATTTCAAATTAATGGACCACACTTATCATCATACTATTGCAAGATACCAATATCGTATCACAAGTTCCAGGGTTTTAACCCTTATTGGAACATGAAGAGGATTTCACCTCAATCATGGATTCAAACATGCCCAAAGGTCTTTAAGACCATCACATTATTCATAGTAAGGTTATCATCATCATTCCATGCCTTAAACAAGGCTCAAAAGATCATTAGCACATGTATGTCCATAGATATTAACATGGAAATGCACTATGATATTTAAATAATACTACATTGTGTTTTCAACATAAGAAGAGTGTAATTCATTATCACATTAATCATTCAAGAGGTATGGTTATAACCAATCAACATCATATAATTACATTAAGGTTAGGTATAACAAGCTAAATCACATGGGAGTTACACATCTCTTATTATAGTGATTTATCAAATATAACTATATAATGGCAAAGGTAAGACAACCAGTTAATGATATTGAACCATAGAAATATCATCACTAGGACCCAAAATTAATACCATATGATTTATTCTAATCCATTGGATGTTAAAGCATCCAATATTATTCATTGGATCAGGTTCATTTTTCAATGTTATCAATTGAAGTATAGGTCTAACCATTAGATCAATTGAACCAAGGAACCATTGGTTCAAGGTTTAGTGAAATATAAAATTACATTCCTAATTCATAATATATGGTGATGACCTTATCCATCATTAATTGTGATCATTAGGTCACCATTGGTTGCTAGATCAATAATACATTTAGTTAACACCATCAAATATTAAGTCAATATCATCATTGATTGATAACATCATTAGAATACAGAGTGGATGATAATTAAACGTTTAATTGAGTCAAAAACTGACCTAAGGGAGTGACCATAGGTTGTAACCATACATTTTACACCCTTGATCACGAACATCAGTTGACAAGATAGCAACACTATTAGTTATTGAATGGTATAACCATCGATTATGTGATAGGGAAGGAAATAGGTTGAAATCCTACTTTGAACCATCAATTGTTTTGAACATAGAACCATAGGTTGTTGCTATCAACCTGTAATAGATCATGTTACACCTTATAAAGGTCTTACACATGTTTACAGGTTCATATAGAACTGGAAGAAAACATGGAACACCACAAAATTTGTAATTCTAAACAAGCATGGTTTCTGTATGCTTAGATCATCACATTCAAGCATAAACATGAACTAACAAGCTTCTAGTAAGAAATGTAAGTGAAGAATGTTATATAACTCACCTCTATAGAGTAGGTCAGATATCAAACAAAAAGAATCTCGAGAAAATAAGGCAAGGAATCCCCAGATTCAGATCTGAACTTGGCCAAATAGGCACTTCTCTCCACAAAGAAGCAAAACCCTAGAAAAAGAAACAAGAAGGAAGGGTTTTTGAGTTCTAGAGTCATTTTCACCATGGAACAGTAGGGTTCCGACCTGGAGAGATGTAGGAGGAAGAACAGAAAATAATTAAATGGAGGAAATAAGAAAAAACTTACACTTTTAGGTTAATATCACTAGGAAGAAGCTTTATAGACCCGAAAAGGGAATCAATTGCAACCCTAGAATTCTTTCCAAGAAGATCCCCACTTTATTCTTCCTTGGGCAGAAAAATTCGCAGATGAATAGAGGGAGAATGAAGCTGGGATAAGGAGAGAGGTGGTGGAGAGAATGTCACTTGTTTTGGTGCTTGGGGATAAGTATATGACACTTTAATATTAAGAAAAAGAAAAAGTTGAAAATCTAGTATATATCCAAGTGTCCATGGCTTTAAATTATTAAGAATATATAAGCACACACACAAGCAGCTCTCCCACCATCCCTATAGACCTGCTTAGCTTTCCTTTGTCGAAATTCCCAGCCAATCACATAATTCCTTAGTTGATAGCTACTCAAGGTAGCTCATCCGTGAAGGGAAAAACCCTAAAATACCCTTGATGAAAACACCTTCAAACCATGGCTCAACTAGGAACCCCATGGATCAAAAATCTCAAGTATTATAATATAACATATAAGGAACATAATGTATGTGATAAATTGCAAAGAAAACTCCTCAATTGGGTAAATTGCAGAAAAGTCTAAAATGTACAGAAAATTGCATAACTTGCTCGAACAGTGTCCAAATTGGACCAAATTTGAAACTTAAGCTTGTGTTATGATTTCAAAACATATAAAAAGGTTATATTAGGGTTATATGTATTCAATTATGGTAATTAAGATCATTCAACTCATTAAGAAAGTTCAAGGGCCTTACAATTTCTTTCTCTTCCCACTACTTACCTCCTACCTCCCTCCTTTTTTATTTCTCTCTCATTCAACTACTTCCTTCCTGCCTCACTCCTATTTTTTGTTTTTATATCGTACTATTAATGCCCTCACCCTCCCTTCAATTTTTTTTTCTCTACTACTACTTCTCTCCACCCTCCTTCCCTCCTATTTTCCCTTTCTCTCTACTACTTATTGTATGTATGTCCAGAGAGACAATCATATGATTATTGTAATGGCATAATTTTTAAATGATTTGATTAATAATAAAGGCAATCTTCCAATTTATTCTATTTTATTTAGTTATGAGAAAATGATGTAACATAATAAATCTATAAAGAATGATATTTCTCAATGATGTATGTCTTCAGGTTAAGGACCTCAACATTGAGATCATATGGAAGTTAAGAGTATATACATTCTAGTTATGTACCTAGTTGGAGGTCGAAGGTTGATAGAAAATAATAACACATAAAACTAGAGTGTGTGTTGGTTGATGATGTAATCTCATTAGTCATGATATGTGACATCAAACCAAACACATGGGTACTTGGTAGGGAACAATGTACCAGATAGACCCACCTTGAGAGTGATAAGTGGAACCATTGAATGGTAATCAGAATCAACTCTCATAGTGATGGTGGTGATTGTAGTCCTTAGACCTAAAGTCACTACACTCGTCACATGTCATTCGATGAAATTTGACATCATCCATCGTGACCTTGAATAAGGGTTGCCATTAAGGTGGTTCTTGGGTGCATTTGGACATATGGGAATGATTGAAAGTGGTATAGATGGTATTTGTTCCTCCTACTGGAGTTTGATATCCTGTCCACTTGGTAAGCGAGACTGAGAAATGTATGGCCATGCTCATGTGAGTCAATATGTGATATCAAGCTTACACATATCTCAAACAGTATGCTCTACTTCAAGGAACATAGATTGAACATTAAAGAGGATGGAGGCTCCATGCCTCGAGTTTATCAGAGATAAAGGAACTTGCTATAACCTGGTTTTCTCCATGTTTCAATATATTTGTTTGCAAATATTGTAATATGAATGACACATTAGAAAGATAGTTCCTTGTGTCTTGTTTGGAAATTGTGGTGTGAATGTGCAAACACTCCATATGGAATAGATCTCATGTAGTTTATTGGTTTCAATAATCCATTAATAGATAAAGAAAGAGAGGGGAAATCCAACAATAAAGATATTTCCAAAAGTAATGGGCAATTGGTGTTTTAAATATAGACTTATGGGGAATACTCTAGAAAATAAGATATTTTGTGCATAAATAAAGAGCGGTGATGTTGTTAATTGTTGGGCAACTGAAATATAAGAGAATAAGCAAGTTTCCAAAGGTAAATAAATTACATGGTGTTTTAGATAATTGAAAGATTAATTATCTAACCATTATTGGTAACACAATGTTTGTGGCATCAATTAGTCTTATCTCAGTTTACCTTTAGGGATACTTAAAATAATAATGAAAGGAAGTGAATGCTAGAATGTGAGAAGAAAAGGAGTTTACATATGGTGTGAATAATTAATTTAAGAAATTACTAGAGGAGAAAGATTCGATTGTTTTAACTTATTACTTTCAATCTCAAAAATTATATTTAAATTGGGAAATATGTTATTGATTTTCCCTCAAAATTTCATAGGAAAAGTGTCTTTCTTTTGGGCTATAGAAAATAGAGAAGAGAGATGGATTTTTTTGAAATAAATAGATTTGTTTCTAAAGAGGGAAGTCAAATAAATGATTTTGACTTTATGTAGGGAACCCAAACACCATTTATCTTTTTCACGCAAATAGAGACCACTAGATCAGGTAGGGACACTCCAGATTGCATCTTCTATCTTGGTTCTAAAAAGGAAAATAGGATAACAGTAATAGCGATTACTCATGACCTTGTTCGCACTCTCCTCTCACCCATTTCATCTACTCTTTAATTAGGTTAAGAAGGTGAATATGGTAAGATTTTACTTGTCGGCTATATTGGAGATTCTAGAAAGGTATCAAATCCCTCCTTAACCAGAACCTTAGGGAAATGTGAGAATAACAAAAACATTGATCATGCCAATTTAAGGCATCAAGCAGTTCACCGATAACTCCTATAGCCACCCTCTCCTCTCAATTTCCTTACAAGGACAATGCACCTCACCACCTAACTTTGGTGCCTTCGCTGATGATCTTGACTCTATATCGTCCACCCATGGACTCTCCACCCAAATTGACTGGTCCTTTTAGCACCAAAGGTTGTTTGAAAGAAGCTTCTAATCACCAGGAGGGGGTGAAAGGGCTCGAGAGAATGTGCCCAACCACCAATGTCGGACATCTAAAACTCTTCATTGAGAGTTTGTAATGGTTTATCGTGAACCATCCTGAGGAGTGGGAGACGTCCCTCAAAGTTCCAAAAAGCTTTGGTGACGCTCATGTTACTCCGCAATACAATACTCCCTTCTAACCTAGTCTGATATCGTTCTACCTAGAAACCAAGATACCACCCTACCGTTCTGACCACCCTAAGACTTATTGTCAACATTAAACACTTCGCCAACCCTGGACGATGAAAACTCGAGCTTGAGCTGAAGTTCTTACGGTGTGAGGGTGAGAGTCAACTCTGGTGTTGACCTCGCATGGCTGTCTACTTAACCGGTGAGGAACATACCAAGCTATACATGTTTGATGTGATCAAACATGGATACTACCGAGGGTAGATAGGTCATTACTGATCATGTTGGAGGCACTTGGCCCAGTTGGCCAGAGTTGGATGGGATCGGGACACATACAGATAATTGGTTTTCCTCTAATGTGGCCTCTTCTCATTGGCTAGCAAGTAATGATCTTGAAATAGTTATAAGAATTTACTGGTAGCTTGGAAGGAAACACAAAATATATGAAAATTGATTAGAAAAATGAGAGGAATGCAAATATAATAGTTTCACACTCTATATCTGAGCCTAACTCAAAATGTTAACAAAGAAGTAATCTTTAATGTAAAATATACATACAAACCCTACTTTTGTGATTATAATGGTGACCACTTGTTTAAGTGATATTAATGGATAAATATTAGACTTTTGGATAAAAAGAGCATCTTGGACCTATTTTGGTTAAAAGTTCATATGTTGATAAAACTAGGGTTTCTAAAGTGGATAATCAATAATATGTGTTAAAATGGTGATTAATGTATATGATCCCTAGTTTTGATGAAGAAGTTGTTAATCATGTTACATGTTAAATTGATGATATGGAATGTAATGATAATTTAACATGTCCATGATCATAATAATGTAGAATTAGGGTTTTGAAGTTAACGATAATCACTTTACTGAACTTTAACTAATCCAAGTGATCATAATGAAAGGGATATGTTGGATATAGTAATTAAGGTTTCACCCAATGTTAAGCATGTGATGGAAATACGATTAATACCATTCTTCCTTGTCTAAATACTAAACCCTATAACAGGACCGAGTACAATTTAATCTAATTGATGTGATGGTGACAATTTAGGATTTAGTTACATGCAGGTTAAAGATGACTGGTTGGTTTGCTTGCTTGGTTGGATAATATGCTTGAAGTATATTTTGCATGGCTCACCATTGAGGTATGTGGTTACTCCTAAGACTACCCCCATTAATTTGTGGATGTTTTCCAAGGATTATTTAATGGGTTGCAAATAAATGCCTTGTTTATTTATTTCCATCTATCTATAAAGTCACTATGGATAACACATATTATATGGACATGACTAGCTCAAATCCTATACCACCTCTGGGTGTATGAAAATATGAGAAAAATCATGATTAATCATGTGGGACATAGGATCATCAAAGATCACCCCCTAGGTTGTATTGAAGAGCTCATAGGAAATCTACAAGCCCATGAAGTCAAACATAACATGCAAGATGAAGAAGAAATAGAAGAAGAGAAAGAGCTAAAGAGAATGAAGAAGGATGAAATCAAAGCATGCATTGAACCTATTGTTGGTCAAGCCTCTCAATCATCTCAAGTTAAAGAAGACACCATGTACTCGGAGGGTAGACTCTATAAAGGCAAGCCATCCTCCTTCACCTGGTGTTTCAAAAGTGGAAAGAAGGGTCACTTCAAGGAAGATTGTCCACAAGGCAAAAAGACCCTTCATCACAAGAGAAGAGAAGAGAAGCACAAGAAGAAGGAGAAATGGTACAAAAGCTCAAGTGACTGCTCCAACTCAAGATCTAGTGACTCCTCCAACCCAAGATCAAGTGAAGAATCAAGTGGAGGATCTAGCTCAAGCTCTTGTGAAAATGGACTCTCATGGCATCAACAAGTGAAGACTCAAATGATGTAAATCTAACCTCTTTAGATAAATAATCTTTATTGCAATTATTTATGCTACTTGTGCCAATTGTAAGTCTTCTAAAAAGAAAAAGCTTGCTAGAATTTTTGATAATTTGCATGTAGAAAAAGATGATCTTGAACATAATAATACTTGCTTGCTAGATGCAAATAATGCTTAACTTAGTCAAGTAGACTCTCTTAAACTTGAAAATGCTAGATTGCTTGATAAGATTATAGTTCTAGAAGCTCAACATCTTATGCCTAGTTCTAATGAAGAGCATAGTAATATTATGAATTCTCTCATGATTGATATTGATGTTCTTAGAACTGAAAATGAGAACAAACTTTTTGTTTTGAAAGGATTAGAATATGAAAATAGTGTCTAACTTTCTAAGATTACTTTACTTGAAAAATAAAATGCTTCCTTGCTTACTAAAATCAATGTCCTTGAATCTTGTTCTAGTTCTACTAGTAGAGAGAATAATGTTGCTGCTCTTCACATTAATAAAAATTCTTATATGACCAAAGATCTTTGCTTAGAAACCAATCTTTTGCATGCTAGAGATGATATCAATCAATTGTCTTCTGCTATTACTTCTCTCATGTATGATAATCATATTTTAAGATCTTCTATGCAAAGATTCTTAGATGATAAAAAGAATCTTAATCAAATCCTAGATCATACTACCGAACAAATGGGTAGAGATGATTTTGGACTTGATAGTAGCCAAAGGAACAACAAAGATAAAGGACCTTGAATTTTCAATGAAGAATCCTCTAGTTCTAAGGCCAGGAGATCATGTAATCATTGTAATGAAATTGGTCATTATTCCACATATTGTCTGTTTAGGAAAGCACCCAAGAGTAATAAGACTTGGGATGCTAAGGTAACCCCTTTAGACCCAAAAATATGATTGGGGACCATTTCATCTTTTTTCTTGTAGGTCACTTGCAATTGGACTGACATGAGCTATTGATTTGCAAATTGAATTCTCAATCTATATGAAAGAAGATAGGTGAGATGTGTAGGGGGTGGCAACTAGTAGATAAGAAATGATAAGCACAAAATTAATGTTATTCTTGCTCATGTCCAATCATAGTCTTTTTTGCCAAGCTTAGTATGCAATATGCATATGATTTTTGAGTCAAAAGTGGTATATTGTGTTTCTCATCACCTTCTTGCTCAAAAGATATTTCTGATGCTTTCATAGTATATTAGTAACTTGCTTACATATGTTTGGATATGGTTTATATTTTTATCATGCCTCTAGATATGTTTTTTTTGATATATATGTGTTTTTTGATAGCAACTGTTGTTGGATGAGTTTGTCTTGTAAGAAAGTTGACCAACAAGCACCAATGGGTGTCTCCAATAGTTGTTGTCGGTCATGAAGTTCAACCCAGAAACTCGACCAAAATAGAATGCACATAATATACAATTGGCTTTTAAGATGATCATTTCTATCTCAACTAGACTTTCTCAACCAATAGCCTTATTCTATGGAACTTCCCTTGGTACCTTTATATGTGCTTATTGCCATTCTTTACATTGCCTATCTTTCTTACAACTCTATCTCTTTAATTGCTTTAAATTGGTTTTTCTTATCTTGCAATTACCTATCTAGAGTTGTTATGCATGTTTTGATAATGATCCATTTAGATCTCTTGGTTGTACCTTAAATTGCTTCCGTTGTGCTCTAATTTGCTACATCTATCTAGTAGGATATTGTTTTATGCAACCTAAGGTTCTTAGTGGTAATCATATTTGGGTAATTATGCATATTTTCTAGTGAGTTAATATCATTTATACCTTTTGAAACTACATATCCTTTTTTTTAATATATCTATACATCTTCTCATAGCTTGATCTTTAACTTGTGCTTCTTATGATATGATCTGGATCCTACTAGTAGTCCTTACTTGTGATATCATCTACTAGTAGTTCATATAGATGTATTTCTAGCCTTGTTCATCTTTATATCAAGTGGTATTCAACTATATGATATGCTTGTATCTTGTTTCATACTTGTTCAAGCTTGTTCCTTGAATTGCTTATCTACTATCTTTAGTTATTTGGTTGCATAGTTTTTACCTTGATATCTTCTAGAATTACATTTAGGGTCATTCAATGCATATTTTAACTTGTTCTACATACTATGCTTGTACAAGCCCCTACTGTTGCTCTTCTACTCTCCTTTCTAATTTTTGGTAACTCCTTTTATCTAACATGTTTCATTTTAGCTCTTCAAACCCCTACCTTTTTGAAATGACAAAGGGGGAGAAGGCATGTTATATGTTAGACAGGGAGAAGACATGTGTGAGGAGAAACTATGTCTTATGATAAGGGGAGAAGAAATATATGTACAACATATATGAGTATAAGACAAAGTTTCTATAAATATTATGAAAGCTAATCATGCAGGAGAAATATCATCAATTGAGGGGGAGTATTAGAACTCCATTAGCATCAATTGAGGGGGAGCGTATGAACTCAATTCTATTAAAACTCGTAGGTTTCTCCAAAGGTGTGATTTTACTTAAAAGCTTTAAATACATTCATGGAATTGTTTGTCATCTTCAAAAGGGGGGAGAATATTGATTCAAGATCAATGTTAACTCAAGGTCTAAATTGACTAAATCATTTTTTTGATGATGACTAACTATTCACTTATTTGTGTCAAATGCTTCTACTTGATAGATTTCAGATTAGGTAAAGACACACTCTAAATGCCCTAACTTGAGCATCCTAACTTGGAGACAAGACAAGTCAAAATCAGTGCAAGTGAACTTTTGTGGAATATGATGTATCTCTATTAGAATCATGTTGTAAATCACTTGTAATGATTGCATGACTTGTAATTAATCTTAGAAAAAAATTGGACCACTTAAATAAATATTGAAGTACTCTAATGGCATTTTCCAAAATTCATTGCAGGCTATTTTTTGGTCGAATTTGTCCTGTGACAAACTCAACCAATCCCCTTGATGCATTTTGAGAATGTCATGGTTCGGTCAAGTTTCTTATACACAGAACTCAACTGATCTATGTACTGGAAAAAAATAAATTTAAGCGATCCACTGAGTTTCATCCAAGATAAACTTGACCAATGTTTCAAATTTGCTTTGTCACATAGTGCAATCAGTCGAGTTTCTCAAAAGTAAACTCGACCAATCACACTATGCAAAAAGTGCAAAAAAGGTATTTCTAGCCGTTGTAGTGTTACAAAACTCAAAAAAATCTATTGCAACACCCCCAAACAACTAGTATTCATCCTTAAGTGTTTCTACTGGCTAGTAGGCATCCCCAACTATCAATGCCCCCTTGGGCTTGATCCCTTGGTTAGCCAAGCACCATGAAGGTCCCTGTATTATAGTTTTTTTGGTGGAAATTATTTTTCCATTATGAACTTGTCATAAGGTAAGAGTCCAAAGTCATACAATCAATGGAATAAGGAGAACATGTATGCACTCCATTACAACAATAATTAGTAATGTGTTGTTTTAAATTGAGTGGTGCAGTTGGCCAAAGAGTCATGGAGGCCTGCTTGTATGCTTGTATGGTGGTGATTTTGAGGTAGAGTAGGCCTAAAGGTGAAGAATAAGGGTGGAAGCGGTAGTGGTTTGGGTGCGTTTCTCAACCGTCAACCACTGTACCCTATGGATACCTTGATTTAAAACATATATTCCATACACACTCAAAAGGTACGTTGTAATAGGTGTAAATTTTTTCTTTTAAAAAATGATTATATACAAAATAGCCAAAGTATAGAAGCAGAATAAAATTTCATGACTACATTCAATTTTTTATATGTACATTATCGTCTCCCGTAAAGGATTTACATGAAGGTTACAACACAAGGATCTAAGTAGAGGGATATCTGACTATCTCAACTCTGTCTCCCCAAGAGCTCCACCTAGTTGGTCAATGTCACCATGTCTAGTCTTCCAAGTCCTACACATGGGGTTGGAAGCATACCCCAAAAGAGAAGACAAAATGGAAGTTATCAACATAACTCCGGTGTGCGCATATAAAATATGGATTGAGAAATATAAGGAAAAAGGACATCAAATATATCAAGGCTTTCCATACAAGAGGAAAGTACCACCCAATTGGGTATCAAAAAATATGAATTTTAGAATGATGATAAGAAAGTCATAGATGATGCATTCATTAAAAAAATGCGACCAACAAAAGAATTATTTCCATATAACAACATGAACTCATCATAAATAGTGCATATAAAACAACTAGAATACTTTTATTTATGTAGGTCTGAGACTCATAAATTCTCAAGCCTATATATATTTGGGTGGAAAACACACAACCTGGGCAAATACAAGCGCCCTTTATATATGTACAAGTGGAATATGTACACTCGAGATGGAATACCCACGTACAATTATTATGGAAGTACATATGTACTACAACAATAAATAAAATTAGTTTATTTGCACACACACAAGAAATAAAGGCAAGAATAAATCTAGTCAATATGAAATAACAGGATGGGAACATCCAATAGTTATAATGTGGGCTCAGAGGACCCATAAGAAAATATATAACCATTTTCACAATAAGATGTTTCATAGGATCACAAAAGTCCAAAACTTGAAAACTAGGATTTTACAAAGATTAAGATGAACAAGATGTAAGAACAAGTCCAATAAGAATATCCAACAAATTAAGATGATCACAAGATCAAAATCAATATATAATATTTCACATGAATTAAATTCTTAAAATAGGGAGAGATTATGTAGGGTAATGTCCATGGGACCAATAGAGAGAGGGAAAATAGGTTATTGCTCAGCAAGAATAATATAGAATGCAACATACATTGAGATAGTGAAATTAGAAAATTCTCAATATGATTTCGAGATGCAACATACGTTAAGAGAGTGATTTCAAAAACTACTCAATATGATTTGGAGATGCAACATATCTTAGTTGAAAGCCTAAATATCTAATCAATTACAATATCAAGGTAATACTCACACCAAATCCTATATTTATTATATATTATATGAATTAGTATATCAATATTTCATTCTTATTTGCATTTATCTAGTTAACTAAAATCTTAGTGAATTCAAACTACATCAAGAGAATACTGGCCTATTGCCTTAGAGATGAAGGCATCTGATCTTTAACAAGTTTGGTTAAAGCTAGCCTTAGCCTAATAGACTCGTGATTTCTCTGGTCACAAACAAGGCATTGGTTACTCACATGGATTAAGATCTTTGTATTCTTGATGGTAGGTGAAGAAAAAGGCACAACCGCAAACCAGTAGTTGGTTTCAAAACATCTATGGAATGTTAAATGGATCAAGGAAGGTTGAGGGTTTGGTTCAAGTTTCCAATGTCCATGAATCTAGGTTGTTTACAAACTTTTTGAGTTGTAGTTCAATGGTTTTGGTGGACGTAGCTTCTTGTAGGTACATTTAGGTCTTTTGCATAAGTCACCATGTATTGTCATATAGTTATATAAATACTCCATCAACATGAGGATAAGAACCAAGGACAAATTTCAAAACCGGTGGAACATGGTTGTGCATTGGAAACATGATGCTTGATGATGTTTCGTTCTTCTTTGGAAAGAGGGCATCATTATAGTAGGAGTTGTTTCTTCATGGTCATGGTCGAGTAGAATAATAGGGAAGGGAGAAGAGAAGAGGAAATTGTGAGCAACCTTTCACATAGCACATGACTTCATAGGGTAGCTAGGGCTGTCAATGGGTAAGGGTAAAACTGTTTACCCTTTACCCATACCCTGTAGGGGAAGGGTAAGGGTAAAGGATTTTCTTACCCTTTACCCGCCTACCCGCTACCCTCTAACCCGCTACCTTAGTGGGTAAGGGTAAGGGTAAGCCATTAACCATACCCTCTAACCCGCTACCCACCAATATTTATGTATAATATATTGAATGTATGGTCATATGTTGTTTGAATCTATGTAATATTTAATTTTATTGGGTCATCATTTTAAATAATACATGATATTCTTTTCTACTTCTTATATAGTTAACTTGGTTGTGTATGCAACACAGTTTTGGAGGTGCAAGACACATGTATATATGTAGTCTATGTTCCATTAAATTATTTGTGGTGTAAGGCAAACATGTATATAATAACAAGATTTAATCTTTAATGTATCATTTAATACATATGTGAGGTAGTGTTATCTATTTTATTTGTGCTTTATTTTTTTGGATGCTACAACATTTTAGAGGGTATAAGATATGCATGTTTCTAAGAATAACTCTCTATGACATATTGTCCTTTAATATCATGTTAACGTAGAAGTCTTAATCTACTAGGAATAATTTATTTTTTCACACACCAATGTTAGGGTATTACCATTTGTACATGCATTTAATACAACAATTGTAGAATATTACTTAGAAACATTTTGAATATTTAAAATCCATTATGGAACATCTTGATATTTCACTCAAATAAATGAATGTACTAGCTAGACCATTATTGTTAATATTACCACAAATTTGAAGATGACATATAAATTCCCCACTACCCTTACCCTCCCCATTTACCCTGTGGGTAAGAGAGTAAGGGTAAGGGGAGGGTAAGGATATTGGTGGAGTGGGGAATTACCCATATCCTTACCCGCCAGACTTGGTGGGTAAGGGTAAGGGTAAGACCTTACCCTCCCCATACCCTCCCCATTGACATCCCTAAGGATAGCAGATAGAGAAAGGAGGCAAGTGATATTACAAAATTAATAATGAGAGTCGGGGGTTTTTATCTGATTGGTTCTGTTTTGCGGATATATGTTGTAGTGTGATAAAAAATCTTTAGGAAAATACAACCCAACTAAAGCATCATTGTTTCCTTATATACTAGTATTTTTGTCCTTTATTTTATATTTTATTTAAGGAAACAAACTTTAACTAAACATAGTAAACTTGACATGTGGTCTAATTATGATGTGTATAATACAAATTTAACATATTTTTCCTATTTTGAAACTATTTAAAAAGTCATTTAATTATATGTGTCCTTTAGAGATATCATATTAATTTATTTTATAATTTATTTATGGCAACATAGAATTATCCAATTGTTGTGAAATGTCATAAATAGACTAATTAATACATGAAAAATCCAAGTTTAACATTAGCTCTTATTTTTAGATTGTTTAGTGGAATATTCAATATAGAAAGATGTTTTTATATTATTTAAATAAATATTATCACAATGTATATTGTGTTACTATATTTCATTATTATGATCCTTTGGAATTATCTACACATGAGAGAAGTATATCCTTTTTACATTTCTTTAAATACATATTATCATGCTAATTTTCCATTAAGTATGTGTAACACAATTTCTTTCTAAGAAAAAGGTATCTATGTAATTAATGTAAAGATAGATTCTAATTTTGATTTTTGATCTCCCCGAAACTATTCCAAACTTGTGTATCACAAATTTGATTACATTAATCACTACAAAAAAGTATGCTTTAACTACAATTATTTTAACTATATATGTTATAATTATAGCTAAAAACTACTTTTCTCTACACATATTAAATATGTAAATAGTGAAAATGTAGTGTTGATTACAAGTACTCATCCCATATCTTTGCTCTCAAATAAACACATGCCCAAAATTTCAATTTTTCTGCGCCTACTCTAACTTTTTCCCTGTTGGTGCGGGGAACACACCCTCTAATCCCCCAATCACACTCAAGGTACTCCCTCTCCTATGCCTCGTCCACCCACGATTATGCTCTCTCCCTCTCACCCTTTCTCTTCCCCTCAAATCCCCCAACCCAATCTCACCCCCCCAGTACTCTCGTATCCTCCCCTTGGTTAGACCATGACCTCATAGATTTCCAAACAGGAGGTGTTGGAAGAACGATGAAACGAAAAATAGGAGAGGAGAAGGGCCAGATTGAAGCTCAACTTCTCAAGAACAAGGTTCATAATGTTGTGCCTAATCTTTTCCCGCTCACAATAATTTTCAGCAATGTTAGAACTTACAAAATTTCTACCCTGATATACTCTGTGCAAACTACAATTGACGAAATTAAGACAGGAGGAGCCCGTGCAACACAAGGGTAGGCGATTGCATGAATGACCAAGGCGCCTCCGCTTCCTCTCATATCTGGGGGTGGGGAACGATCTATACCCTGAGTCCCAATGATATCCCGTTATCCTGGGGGAAGTCTCCTATCTACGAGCATCTATCGATCATACACGTTGCCAGATTGTTGAGGTTCTGAGCTGGGCACTCAAAGGGGAGCGGTGTGGAAGGTGTCCACTACTCCCACTATGATACTTTGTCTTTGAATGTGACGGTGAACGCAAGTTTCTATCATCTATTTGCAGGAGCCCGTCTTGCATCCTAGGCAACTGGATCTTAGGCTTGAATGGGTTTTCTGCTCACTTATTTTCCTTCTTCTGTTTTCTATTTTCATTGCTTCCTCTCCTATTTGTGTTATTTCTAATTAGATGTTTCCCGAGTAGACTTTGTGTTATTTTTTATTATATGTTGCTGCAACATCTTTCTACTTAGATCTTCTTCTCCTAGCTATCTTGTCTCCCTATTCTGCGATCTCTAGTCCTATATCTAGCTTTCCTCCTTAGTTTCTCTTCAATTTTATTTCTTAGTCACATAGATATACATTTGAAGATCTTCACGTTTCGAAAAATCACTCTGTTTTTGTCTATGTACCGCACGAGCGTCATCAAATAAAAAATATCTATTATATTTATCTTCGATCAGCTTTGTCTTAAAGGGATCAATTCTGAAATTTATCTATTGCCTCCCGATCTCTGTATGTATGGCTTGGTTGATTCAAATTTTGTTTGTACCTCTGGTGATGCTATATCTTTACTCAGATTGGTGAAGCCTTTGTCTTGATCGTTGATGAATCTCCGTTATTTTCCTTTTACATTACTTTGATTCTTTTACTTCTTTTCAACTTGCTTTGTTCTCTTAGTTCACATGAAAATTGATAAGTATCTTATATTGAAATAACATAAAATTGGCAACATGATCATGGTTAGTGAGATAATATATATATTAGATTGTAGACATTCTCTATCTCTTACGGATAAATTACAGAACTGTGGAAGGTGTTGACTAAAATCTGACTATATTTTTCACTATGCTTCCTCGTATGTTTATTAATATATACTTGTATTATTCTGTTGAAAATCCATAGAATATATAAACCCTTACTACAGACATGCTGAAAACATTTCATACTTTCCTCTCATGGATGTAAAGTTCATTTTGGGATACCAAATTACTGTCTCACTCATAGGTACCTTTTATTGCTGAACATTGTTTTATTGTGATAAGTATTTCTTATTTCAGGATGTTTATACACCAACGGAGAAAGATAAATGCTTTGTTTGCTTTCAAATGGGATACATGGTTGCTGGTTTCCAACAAAGGAAAAAAGAAAGGCTGGCGATTTTGAAAGAAAAGAAAATCATCTGTACACCTGATTGTGGTTTAATATTGCACTTTATTTTCATATAATATTTTTTTCATAATTAAATGTGAATTCATGGAATATAAATATAGAACTACAACCTGATGCATTCTGCAAGCATATTTTTTTCATAATTATATTCCATTCTTCATGGAATATAATATTGCAACTCCTCCATCACTTTCTAATGCAAGCATACATGCATCCCTCTTTCATTCACTTCTTTTTCTGGTATGTGTTATATAGGAAAATGCATATCATGCTTCTCTCATATTTGATTATCATGCATCATTAGTCATGTACTCTATGAAATTCATTATTGAGTGTATGACTAAAAATTACATGGATTTAAAGATAAAGGTAGGATGGGACTACCAATTAGGTACCCTTACAAGTCCAGTAGGCCCTGACAAAGGCTATTTTTTGTCAATCTACACACACATATCAGTATAATGTTCTAGAGGTAAGGTGTATTCAATAATTCTAGAGATGGCAAGTGCATTACGAAAGCTTCACTGTGACTTGACTACTGTGTTGCTGACAGGTAAATTTTTCAGCAAAGAAGTTGTTGTCTAGACATTTGATTCAAACTGGCTATTCACTTGGGTGACTCTAATAATCTTCAAGATCTTATGGATGAAATCTTGAAACATTTGCCTCTGCCTCTACTAAAGGTAAACTTTGTTTTGGTATGAGAATCTAGCTTTGTGTGTGATAACCACTTTTTTGTATCTAGATTTTTTTTCAAAGTCTAGTTGATACTTACATTTTTTCTTTCAATCTATGGTCCTTTAGATTCCGTACTTGGAGTTTATGATTTTGTTCATAGCCTTGAGCTTCCATTCACTTTCTTTATTGAGATAATGCAACTTATGTCAGATATATCCACTCGTAACTCCTATAGAAAATGACATTTTTCACAGGGGTAGATGAAATGCCTAAGGATAATAGAGGTGGTCAGTATGTTAGAAATCACAGTAAGGTCTATGAGTAGGTCTTTCTTTGAATCAAAGCTCCCACATGTTAGAATATCTCAGTTTCCCTTATCAATAAGAAGCAGCAGGTACAGGAGCTAGCTTCATCCAAACCTGCGAAGAAATTCAACCTTCTCGAAGACGATGACTCCGACGCAGAAGAGGTAGCTGAAGAAATTCACTCGGGAGAATCAAGTGGAGAAGGGGAAGAAGGAAATGGACCTCCATCTGACGTGTCTTTCTCGGACGATGGCGAACCTTTTCCCGATGACTTCCTTGGAGGGAGCAACGATGGTGCATTTTGTTATGCGTATTTGGTTAAACATTAGTGGTTCTATTCTCCTTTTTTGTTAAATAGTTTTACTGTCACGTAATTGTCACTTTGGTTTACCAAAGCAGAGCAGGAAGGCGAGGAAGAAGGCGAAGAAGAATCTGATTCGGATGATGAGTCTGACATTGTGGAGAAGTCTAAAGCCATTGATGAGGAGAGGGAATGGGAAATGGAGGACACTGATGCAGAGTTGAAACTCAATGTAAAAGGGGAATCTGATGAGTTCAGGCTTCCAACTCAGGAGGTCTGTTTACCGCCTCTTTCTCATGTCTTCTACCACCCTACTAGACATTCAATTTAGCAAATCATTGAATTTATTTTGTTTTTTCGTTTCTCATAATTGGATGACTCTCATTTATCTTTTTGTTTACTGAATTACTATTTTACCTGTTGTGTGGGGGCAGGAACTCGAAGAAGAAGCAATCCGGCCTCCTGATCTTACAAGTCTTCAACTTAGAATTAGAGAGGGTATGTTGCCATCCTATATTTGTAATAAGCTTTCACAGTTGTCGTCAGTGGCTGTCCTGCATATAATATAATTGCAGTCGGACTGATAAAATCTACATTTAGAGCTCCATTGCTGGGTGTTGCTGATATCGTCTAGTAGCATATTCATATTTTGTTTCACATTGCATTTGCCATCTTCTTAGTGCTGATAGTATATTTCATTATTTTCTCTATATTTCATTGTTTTCTCAAAGTAATGCGAGTACTGGCCAATTTCAAAACTCTGAGACAAGAGGGCTCCTCAAGGAAGGAATATGTTGAGCAGCTTAAAGCTGATTTGGGAACATATTACGGGTACAATGAATTCTTAATCGGTGCTCTTGTTGAGGTATCTCTTAAATTTCCTATGTGGTTCCTTTTTTTTGACTAATTATTTATCAACTTCAGTGCCCAATGTATTCTATTGTTACTCTTTTTTTGCAGATGTTTCCTGTTGTAGAACTTCTTGAACTTATTGAATCCTTTGAGAAGCCCAGGCCTGTTTGCTTGCGCACAAACACCTTAAAGGTTTAAACTTTTATAGTAGTTTGCTTTTTTTTTCTTCTTTTTCTTTCTTTCTAAAGTTTAAGAACTAATGGCATGGTGCTTTCTTACAGCTTGGGCTAACTTTCTATCAATGTTTTATGCGTGATGATGTGCTATAATATTGATAACTGTTTTATTTTCTGGGAGTTGCATCTTTTTAAATTCTTGCCTTAAAATTTTTGACTGTGAATTTATTTTCACCCATACCGAAAGTATAGCTGCTGTCTTGATGAACAGGGGTGTTCAACTGGAACCCTTGAGCAAGTGGTCAAAGGTGAAAACATATGAGTTCTTTGTGAATTCCTCTTTCGTAGAGCATGTTCATTATCCTTGTATGATTTTCACCCTTAACACAATATAATAAATTCTGGATTCCAGGTTGAATTGGTTGTTTACAAATCCAAAGTGTCGATTGGAGCTACTCCAGAATATATGGCTGGTCATTACATGGTACACTATGAGCCTTACGCCGCTTTGCATTGTTTCTTCTTTAGTTTTTTTTTCATGTCTGATTGATAAAAGTTTGGTTGCATAGCTGCAAAGTGCTAGTTCCTTTCTTCCGGTTATGGCTCTTTCTCCTCAAGAAAAGGAACGCGTTGTTGACATGGTATGTTGGGCATTATATGGTCCCTTTTTTATTACATATGTGTATGTGACAGCCAATTCTTGTCTCTTTTGTTATACATATATTCATTTGTGTTATTCTGTCTTCTAGGCTGTATCTTCCTTAAGCATAGAAAAGTTTGAAATTCATGCTTACCTGAACTGCTGCATAAATGGACCATGGCATTCAATTTCATACCTCTTTTGTAACTTTAGAGAAACATAGAATTATGATTGTTGTAAGATTCCCTAAACAGTAAGGTTTTATATTTTAAAGAAGATGACGTTGAATAAGTAAAAGATTCACATGGATATTATTGAGATTAATATTAAAATGAATTTTGTCCTTACATGAGCTATATGAAGTGAATGAAGTAAATGTCATTTAAAATGTTTATAAAGTTGAAATTAGAAAGGAAAAATATTGATCTAGATAATTAAACTATGCAACAAGTGAAATATAATGACATCTACACAACCAATAAAATTCTAATTTGCATATATATATCAATGTGAATCATATCTTAAGAAATTAGTGAGTGTTAGTGATGCTAGAGTAAGGAATTGTGTACAAAAAGGAAATGATGATGAGAAATACATTGATAATATATGGATGATAAACTCATATTTAATCACAATAAGGAAAATTGAGGGGAAATAAAATGTTAAATAGTTGATTTTCTTTGATAAGAAATCATTACACCTAGATAAGACTAGAATATTATGATTTCTAAGAGAAAAGTATGAGTGGATACAAGAAGAATAGAATCATGAATACTTTTATCTCCTTGTCATCTGCATCTTTTTAATGGAAGTAAAATGAGAAGGAATACCCATTTAAAATGAAACCATATGAAAGTTAGAAGGATATTCATAAAAGTTTTGAAGAAAGGAAAAGGATAAAAAATGAAGCAAAGAAACATATGAGTTTTGAATACATAACATACTAATACTTGTTTATGAACCCACTCTAGTATAAGAAAATGAGTATATAAATTTGTTGAGGAACATAGCCTAAGATAAGAAAAAAAAAGCATGATTTAGTCTAACATTCATTGGAAGATTAACTGTCAAGAAACTATTTGATGTACACATCTATATGCTTGCATTGTTTATATATATATATATATATGTATATATAGTATATATATTGTATATATATATATGTGTGTGTGTGTGTTTTCATCCATTTAGAATCTTAGTATAGATTAGAAAACTCTAATTATTGCACAATAAGTAATTATAATTCTAAGAATAACATAATAAAAAGAAATGATTATTTTGAACCTTGAACATCATGAGAGCAATCTCACGTAATAGTAGTGACGATAGGCCACAAGTCATAGTAATTTAATTAAAGATTTTAAGATAGTCAAGTACAAGGAAAAGAAAATTAGAGTATAAGTGAAAAGTAAGATATATGTGGACCTTAAAATAGGAATGCACCTTAGGTTTTGGAAAGAATGGATAATCTAAAGCGGATAGGTTGTAGATGAATGATATATAACGATGTTTTGGAGTTCAAAAACCCAAAGTAGGTAGATAGTGACTTGACCTTGGATGACAACAATGTGTTATGAGGAAACCAAAAAATAGATACAAAGAATGTAAAGTAACTATGAATAAGTAACTTAAAGCATGAGTGATGCAATTCAATAATGTGGCTGAAAAATATGAGGAAGATAAAGAAATGAGAATCATGGATGATTTTTAAATATAAAATATGAAAGTTAAATGAAAGTCGGGAATGAAGAAGTCTGTGCTATGTTTTGAGTATTTTGAATACTCATAGTCAAGCATCTCTTTATAATGTGGTGAAATGAATATTGATAAATAATAAGGACAATTAATGATGGATAAGAAATGAGTCATTGGAAAAAATGTTGTTTTAGTGATACTCAGATCTTTCTAAAAAATAGCTTGTGAAAGGTGTTCAAAGAAAATAAAATTATGTTTATATAGATTTAAATGTGCGTGATAGCATGCTAATTAAGTGAAGGATAGTTTATTATCATCCATGTTAATCCAGCATCAAATTCCTAGTTGAATGGTATAATTGTGGTTGTTCTAATCTTATGACTTATGAGGGCTTAAAAATTGAGATACCTAATAAAGTACATTCATTAGTATTTTTAGTTTTTACATAACTACAACATAGTAATAACTGTATAGGTTCATGTAGCACAAAACAAGATACATGAAAAGGATTACCTCGATAGCTTGTAACATGTTGAAAGAAAGCACATTATTAACAATAGATCATGAAATAAATGTTTTCTTGTTGACATTGAAATGATTTTTTACTAGGATATTAGAGAATTTAGTTTAGAATTTATTATTCAAATAAGATATACAAGGAAAGTGATGTACCAAAACTTATAATGTTGAAAGAAATTTAAATTTACCTTTTTCATTCTATTTCTAAGTTTGTAGGATGAAACTTGTTAAAAGGGAGAGATTGTAATGACCTTGCCCCTACTTAGTAGGTAATTGAGGGTTATAAGACACTAAGTTAAAATTTTAGATTTTTAATGTAAATTTAATATCTAATCTATATGTGATGTTCTCTTTAATACTTCCCTTAGATTTTGGAGTGAAATCCTTAAAGGAGAGGTCATTTTTCAAACCCTAAATTTATATTAACCTTTAACCTACATTATTCTGCTAAATAGTGCATTTTTCCAAATTAGTATAAAAATAATATTCATTTTTTTATTGTTGGATTAACATTTTATATACCAATTATGGTTGACTAGATAGGATTTGGGTAGACAAAACCTAGACTAGATAAAATTGGGGGTTTTGTATTGAATTTTCTCTAAAATAGGATCAAATTGTTGAGAACAATCATCTTTTTATATCTAAAATGGAGTACAACCCTCTCCTATAAATAAGATGGGAAAAAACAAGGAAGCACATAGAAAACCCTAATGAACCTATTATACATAAGCCCATGTTACATAAGACTAAGTGAAAAGGAAAAACAAAATTAAAGGGAATAAAATAACTAAAGATAAATATGTATCTCAATACTCCCCCTCATGTCGGATCATAGATATCAATCATGCCTAGCTTGCAACATAGTTCTGCAACTCTCTTGCCATAGAGAGGTTTTCTAAAAATACATAAAGTTTGCCCATTTATAGGTATGAGAGGGGTAGTGATCATCTTGGTCAACACAACATCTCAGAGAAAATGGAAGTCCACCTCGATATTCTTAGTCCTTTCATGAAAGACATGCTTACTAGAAATGAAGGCAGCAAAATGACCACCACAGTACATTGGAATAGCATTATTAATGGGAAACCCAAAGTCAGATAGAATGGATTTGACCGATAATAGCTCACAAGTGGTATGTGCCATTACACGATACTCAGATTTTGCATTGGATTTGGATTTGGCAATAACATTTTACTTATTACTTTTCCAGATAACCATGCTACCCCCTACAAATGTACAATAGCAATAGGTGGATCTCCTATCAGATTTACACCCAGAATAATCAACATCAGAATATCCAGTCACATCTAAATGTCCATTTTCTTTATAAAATGATCCTTGTCTAGGTGAATTCTTCAAATGTCTCAAGACTTGGCATTCAGCATCCAAGTGACACTGTCTAGGACAATCCATGAATTGACTAAGAACACCAACAAAAAGCACATTTCTGGCCTAGTAATAGTAAGATATAAAAGTTTTCCAACCAAAAGTTCATAGATGAATTTATTTTCTAGGGGCTGAGTAGATTCTACCCATAGATCAAGATCTTGATCCAATGGGAAGTCTGTAGGTCTGCAACCAAGCATTCCAATTTTAGAAAGTAAGTCCAGTGTATACTTTCTCTATGATAAATATACTTCATCCTTGTTATGTGCTACCTTAATGGTAATAAAATATTGTATACGCCCAAGTCATTGGTTACAAAATTCTTCACAAGATAAATTTTTGTAGCAGCAATTCCTACAACATTCGTTCCAGACAGGATGATATCATCCACATAAACAATAAGAACAATAATGCTAAAGGTAGTGGTTTTTATAAGCATTGAGTGGTCACATTGAGACTGCATGAAGCTAAATTTGTGCAGTATACGGGATAACTTGTCAAACCAAGCTCGGTGACTCTATTTGAGGCCATAGATGGTCTTCTTTAGAAGGCATACTTTTCTAGAATTCTCCCCAAGCAACATAACCTAGAGTTGTGATATAGAGACAGACTCCTATAAATATCCATTTAAAGAGGTGTTCTGAACTTCTATTTGATGTAAGTGCCAACCTTTATTAATAGTATTAGAAATCAAAATATGGACATAATTAAGATGAGAAAATGGAGAAAAGGTTTCAAATTAATCAATCCCATCTTCTTGTGTGTATCGCTTAGTAACAAGTTTGGCCTTTAGGCATTCAATTGTTCCATCAGGAAAATATTTCATAATAAAAACTCATCGGTACCCAATAGGATTACTACCTACAGGGAGATCAAAAAGGTCATATGTCCCATGAGAGTGAAGTGCATCCATCTCTTCATCTATGACTTGTTTACACCTAGAGTGTAGTAGTACCTCTTGAACATTCTTTGGAATAGAAATTGTAGAAAGAGTAGCAGTAAATTGAGCCATGGAAGCATTCAAATGATTTGTGGACAATGTTGAACGATACAATATTTGGCACCAGATCATCTCCCCTTTCATAGTGCAATGGGAATGTCAGAATCAGAAGTTGTAACTGAGTCAATAATATTACCATTGTCATGAGGTGGATCATCAGTCTTAGAAAATGCCAAAGTAAAGGATACTTCAAGTAGAGGTGTAGACATAGTGGGGTCAGGAATGGGCATAGTTGAAAGTGTGACTTGGTTACTAGGTTAAAAAAAGATATATATATATATATATATATATATATATATATATATCTTCAAAAAATGTGACATCCGCACTGACATACAAACAACATGTAATAGGATCAAAGCATTTATACCCCATTTGTCTATGAGAGTAACCAAGAAAACAATAGATGAAAGCATATGGCAATTGTTTATCATTCTCAGGTTGATGATTATGAATAAAACATAGGCAGCCAAAACAAAATTTGGTAAAGAAAATATTGGTTCATGGGGATAAATAAGATTATAAGGAATCTAATTTTGAAGCACAAAAGAAGGCATATGATTGATGAGACAACTAGCTAAAACAATTACATCAGCCAGATAAATTTTAGGTATTTTCATTTCAATTAGGAGAGTGTGAGATACATCAAGACGATGTGTGTTCTTCCTTTCGGTGTCTCCATTTTGGTGTGGGTTATAGGGACATGAAGTTTGATGAATAATAACCTTGGTAATACAAATATTTTGAAAGCCATGTTGCACATATTTGGAAGCATTATCAGTGCAGAAAAAATTAAGAGTAGCAAAAAATTGAGTCTTTATCTCATTAAGAAATTTAGACAAAACATCTAAAACTCCCGAACAATCTTTTAACAAATAGGACCAAGTAGCACGAGACCAGTCTTCAATAAAGGTAACATAATAACATAGAGTAGTATGATTAGAAATATAATACAGTCCCCAAACATCAGAGTGAATTAAGTAAAGCAAATTTATGTTGACTCAAAGTCTAATTGACTCTCAAAGTCTAAATTCACTAAACCCTTGTTTTGATGATGACTAAACCATTCCACTTATTTGTGTCTAATGCTTCTAGTTGACTTATTTTATATTAGGTATAGATACACTCCAAATGCCCTAAATTGCACATCCTAACTTGGAGAAAGACAAGTCAAACTGCAAGTGCACTTTTATGGAAAAGGCCTCAAATCCATTGGAACCATGTTGTAAATCACATGTAATGATTGTATGACTTGTAATTAAGCTTAGAAAAAATCAAGAAGACTTAAATCATTTATTTAAGCACTTTTATCGAACTTTTAAGTTCATCATAGGGACTTTTGTCAGTCGAGTTTCATCTAGGATAAACTCGACTGACACCCTTAATGGATCTTGGTAACTTCCAGGGTCGGTCGAGTTTCCCCAGGGCAAACTTGACTGACAATCCTGTACAGGAAAATCAATTTTAAGCCATCAGTTGAGTTTCATCCAAAATAAACTCGACCAACAACTCAAAATTGATTTGTCACATAGTGCTATCGGTCAAGTTTCCCAAAAGTAAAACTGACCAACCACACTGTATGGAATGACTAGAAAAAGTGTTTCTAACCATTGGAGTGTTCCAAAACTCAAAATATATCTATTGCAACACCCCAAATGGCTAGAATTCATCCTTAAGTGTCTCTATTAGCCAGTAGGCATCCTCAACTATAAATAGGGCCATTTGGGCTTCATCCCATGGTTAGGCAATCCCTTTGAATGTCCCTATATTATAGTTGAGTGCCTCGAAGATCCTCCTTCCACTCTTAAGCTTAATCACTCACTACATCCATTAGAATGAGTAGGAGATTTGTAAGAGTGCTAGTCCTACATGAATATCTTGGTGAAAGCTTCTCCTTGGTTAAGGTGAAGAAGAAGGGAAGGAATCCCTTGGTGAAAGATTCTCCTTGGTTAAGGTGAAGTCAAAGGCATAAGATCCAAATCAAGAGTGTATAATTCCTTCAAGGCAAAAGACTTGTTTCAAGAGTGGGTAAGTCCTTGGTGAAGGCAGAAGACTCGTTGCAAAAGTGGGTAAGTCCTTGTCTAGGTAAAAGACTCTTGGTCATGGATGGATAAGTCCTTTGTTAGGTTATTGGCTTCCTTATCCTTAAAGGGATGGTTGGGTGTCCTTGTCTCAAAAAAGGAAGGTCATATGTTGTAACTCTTATAATGGAATGTAAGGAGTGAGACATGGTTGAAAAATCCCAGAGGTTGACTTCTCTAGGTAGTGGATGTACACTCTCCTAGTTTGGAGTTTAGAACCACTATAAATATCTTGTGTTCTTGTTCTTATTCAATATCTCTCATCCTTTCTATGTATGTTTAGTTGCACTCAAATTTCATATATGAAACCTTATATCTTGATATAATTTGAAGGTCTAATGAATTTGGTTTGTGTTTTTTAGATCTATGCAACCCCCCTCTAGAGTCCATCATCTTAGATCCAACAAGTGGTATCAGAGAGGTTCTTCTTCAAGCAATACTTCTACAAGTAGGAGAAGATGGGGGATTATCAAGGAGGGAGATACCTCATCAATATTCCAATATTTGATGGGAGCAACTTCCTCTATCGGAAGAGAAGGTTACAATACTACATCCAAGGATCTAGTCTTGAGCTATGGACAATGGCAGATCTTCCATACAAGCTACCAGAGACAAAGATAGAAGAATGGGATGAGGCTACTTTGAAGCAAGAAACCTTGAATTCAAGAGCCATCAATATTCTCTATGCCTCTCTTTCCCCTATCGATTTCAACCAGACTTCTTCTTGTGAGACATCCTATGAAGTATGGAGAAAACTATGTGTCACTTATGAGCAGACTAAGCAAGTGAAGGAAAGTAAAGTCTATATGCTCAAAGGCCTATATGAAAACTTCAAGATGAGAAAGGAGGAGAAGGTAGCCAAGATGTACTCAATGCCCAACACCATTGTAAATGGTCTTTCCGTTCTACGTCATCCTATGGATCAAGGAGAGATAAATCCAAAGATCCTTAGAACTCTCCATAAGAAGTGACAATCTAAGGTGACCTCCATTGAAGAAACAAAGTCTTTTATGATATTTTGATTGAAGAACTCACAGGAAATCTACAAACCCATGAAGTTAAACTTGGTAAGCAAGAGGTGGAAGAAAGAGAAGAAGAGAAAGATCTCAAGAGAATGAAAAAAGCTGAAATCAAAGCCCAAATTGAAGCTATTGTTAGTCAAGCTTCTCCATCATATCAAGTTGAAGAAGATGCCATGTACTCCAAAGCTAGACTTCACAAAGTCAGGTCTTCTTCCTCCACCTGATGCTTCAAATGTGGAAAGAAGGGTCATTTCAAGGAAGATTTCCCACAAGGCAAAAAAACCCATCATCACAAGAGAAGGGAAGACAAGCACAAGACGAAGGAGAAATGGCACAAAAGCTCCAGTGACTCCTCAAGCTCAAGCTCAAGTGAAGAATCTAGTGGAGAATCTAGTCAAGATCTAATGAAGATGAAGGAATGCCATTTTGCTATCATGGCAAGTTTAAATGAAGACTCAAATGGGGTAAATCTAAACTCTTTAGATAAATAATCTTTAATAGCACTTCTTCATGCTACTCGTGCCTCACTTAAGTCTACTAAAAATAAAAAATAAAAGGTTTTCTAGAACTGTATATAAGCATGAAGAAAAAGATGATCTTGAACCTGATAAAATTTGCTTGCAAGATAAAAACAATGCTTATCGTAGTCAAGTAGACTCTCTTAAACTTGAAAATGGTAATTTTCTCGATAAAATCATATTTGAAGAAGCTCAACCTTTTATGCCTAGTTCTGATGAAGAGCATATTAAAATTGTGAATTCTCTCATGATTGATATTGATGTTCTTAAAACTTAAAATGAGGACAAAGACTTTGTTTTGCAAGGAATATAATCAGAAAACAGTGTTTATCTTTCTAGGATTGCTTTGCTTGAAAAAGAAAATGCTTCCCTTCTTAAAAAAAATCAATGTTCTTGAATCTTATTCTAATTCTACTACTAGATAGAATAATGTTTCTGCTCTTCAAATTGAAAAAGATTCTTATATGACCTAATCTCTTTGCTTAGAAACTGACCTATTGCATTCTAGAGATAATATCAATTAATTGTCTTCTATTATTACTTATCTTATGCATGACAATCATAGTTTGAGGTCCTCAATGCAAATATTCTTAGATGATAAAAAAGGATCTTCAACAAATCCTAGATCATAGTATCAAACAAATGGGTAGAAATGACATTGGACTTGATAGTAACCAAAGGAACAACAAATGCAAAGGACCTTAAATTTTTCAATGAAGAAGTCTCTAGTTCCAAGGCTAATAGATCATGTAATCATTACAATGAAATTGATCTTTATTCGACATATTGCCCTTTTAGAAAAGCACCCTAGAGTAATAGGACTTAGGTTGCTAAGCTAACCCCTCCAGACCCAAAAATATGATTAGGGACCATTTTATCTTTCTTCTTGTAGGTCCCTTGCTAATGAATTGACTTGAGCTATTGATTTGCAAATTGGTGTTTCAATCAACATAAAAGAAGAAACGTGAGATGTGTATGGGGTGGCAAAAAGCTGAAAAGAAATGGTAAGAATAGAGGTTATGGTACTCTTGCTCATATTCAGTCATTGCTTGTTTTTATGTCAAGTATAGTATGTTCTTTACATGTATTTTGAATTAAAATTGGTATATTGTGATTTTTGTCACTTTCTTTCTCAATAATTGTCCATGATGCTTTTAGAGTGCAATACTAACCTACTTACACATGTTTGGATATGGTTTATGTTTTTATCAGGCCTCTTGATATGTTTTTTCTGAAATATATGTGCTTTTTGACAATAGTTGATGTCTGTCAAGATTTTCCTGAGAACTCGACTGACAAGCACCAATGGGCGTTTCCAATAGTTGTCGTCAGCCAAGAAGCTCAACCCAAAAACACGACTGATAATACTATGCATAGAATACACATATGGCTTTTTAAATGAGAATTTCCCTCTCAACTAGACATTCTCAACCAATAGCCTCATTCTATGGCACTCTCATTGGTACCTTCTTATGCTATGCATACTGCCTTATTTTTCTTATCTTGCATCCAACTCTACCTTTCAAATTTCTATAAATTGGTATCTCTATGTCTTGCAATTAGTTGTCTTGAGTGTTATGCATGTTTTGATGATGATATCTTTGAATCTCTTGGTTGTGATCTAAATTGCGTCTGTTGTGCTCTAACTTGCTACATATGCATAATTGTACATTTGGTACAACCTTGAGATTCTTAGTAGTAATCATATTTTGGTAATGATGCATATTTGCTAGTGAGTAATATCCTTTCATGCTTTTGAAATTGCACATCTCTTTGTTTGGATATTTCTCTACCTCTAATCATAGTTTGTTCTTTAACAATTGCATCTTTCGCTATGATCTAGATGAAATCTACTATTAATCAAGCTTCTATGTTGTGACAAAGTGAGTTTTTATAGTATTTTCTCTCTCTTAAAAGTTTATTATCAAATTTGTTGACCAAATTACCCTCATATACTTCTCTCACTTAATTGGACTAATATGGGTCACAAATTGCAAAAAAATGCAAACCCTAGTATGCTTTTATGATAGAATACATATGATAATGTTTTAGTAAATGAACACATCAAACCTTCGAATTTGGGTTTCAATTATATATCATAGTATCATAATGACCTTTTGAAGCTACACCTCAAATTTCATTAGAATTGGGTTTACCAATCAAGAGTTATGGCCAATTTAATAAATCACCTTAGATATATGTCTTAGACCTAAGTTCCATTTTAATCAATGATGAATATATGTCATGCCTTCCTTTGATAACCCGGCCCCTCTCCTAACTGTCAGATCGGGCGATCCACAGATCTGCCCTGATCCAACAGCAGAGACCTCATCTCCTACCTCCCGCAAAGGGTGGGGAGGTAACAGGAAATAGAGCTCAGCTAATCTCGCCACCTCGCACCTCCTCTCGAAATTTAAACCCAACAATCATCTCTCAAACTTCGCGGCGACCCCGTCAAGCCCCAGCTTGACCTCCCCCATCCTCGGAATTGGGAGAACGGACCCCCGCTTCTTCGCTTTATCCCCTGGCGGTGGCACACTTTAGGGCTTCCTTGCCTAACCTCTCCCACGCCTATATAAGGCATCCAACAGCTCCGCCCGACCTCCCTTAGGCTCCTACAAGACCCAATTCTAGTCATCTGACCTCCGAGCACCGCCACCAACTCCACATCCCCTCCATCACTGCATCGCCTTAGTGGCACCTCCACAGACCTCGCCCCACCAATTACCCTTCACCATCAAGTTCACCCCAACCCAGGGTTGCTTCGCGGCCAACCCCTGACATCTCAGACGTCCTCCATGACTAGAGCCTCCAACGCGCCGGTGACCTTCACCACCCTCGCAGCGGAAGAAGACTCCAGGGAGAGTTGGAGGGTGGGACCTTGATGCCTGGATGCGGTGAGGCCTATCGAAGCTGATCGCGCCCAAAATCCTTCGCGAGCTCCTTGCTCCACGAGGCAGGCCCTCGCCGGAGCTTCATCCAACAGTTTGGGCTAGCTGCGAGCAAGGAAAAGTGGAGCTAGAGGAGAGAGACGCCGAGTTGGACCAATAGGCTCTTGCCAAGTCAGCCAGAGGAGCCGCGAGACAGCGCTCCAATGCTTGAAAATCATGGGATCAACAAGAGTCGTCGATCCAGTCGGATCCGGCCGTTGATCAAGGTAGAAATTCTTTTTTTTTATTTTCTTTTACCAAGAAATGAACTATCTTAGGAAAATCCTAGGAAATGCTAGGATTATCAGAAAATAGAGAACCAATATACCATTTTGATCATAAAATTATCCTCTATCCAAATAAAATACTACTAGGACCTAGATCCGTTTCATTTTCCAAAAGTAGTTGCTTAAAGCCTTAATGACCCTTAATTATAATTAATTTTTTTGATAATAGTTTTCCTTGATGATATATGACCTTCTAAGGTGTAATTAACCCTAGATAGAACTTTGTTTCTAGATAACTCGAAATCATATTCTAAGATGGCAAATGATCAAAGGAATAGGAGAAACCCTAGATCTAGTTTCTCTTTCTACATGGAATTAAAGAAATATTATTAAAACAAAATCAATATCATTAATTTATAATTAGTGGTTATGATTGGTCTGAATCTTTAAAATGAACCCTAATGTTATGAATGGTTAATATGTTGAGGGTAACCCTCCCTTTTTCTCCAACCATCTTAGAAACCCTAATTTTTGGAAATCTTCTAATTGATCAATTAAATATTATCTTTTAATCCAAATAGTTTATGATGGATCAGACCTGATAATATTTGTGAACTCAATTAAGATATGGGAAATCCCTGATCTGGATTAAGATAACATAAAAGTAATAATAACTAAGAACATATCTTAGTCTTGGTCACATGGACCAATAGTAATGTTGTACCCTTGCTTTCTTTGCAGGGTGACTAAATTCCTGATTGATTCTAAATCTTTGGACTTTTGATTGAACAAGCAAGTACGTGGTCTTATAAGTATAAGACTAGTTTTTCTGGTTGCCTATGCTATATAATATCTTGAATGATCCTATTTGGATATGATTGTTGATTGATCTAGTATGAGTTATACTTCGCCAAATTTAAGAGAAACATAAATGATTATGATGGGTTGTAGCTACTAGAGCACATAGCCTGGTGTGGATGTATGTTGCCTAACATAGATGTATGATTCCTTGGCCCATGTTAGATGTATGATGATATTCTATTGCCCAAACTAGATGTAAGACAAGTGCAATAGGTGTAGTACAACTACATCAAAATGAATATAATGAAAGGGTGTTTACTTGATTTTCGCCTGAAGAAATGGTTTTATCTCTCTTTCCTTCTTTTTCAAATATTTTCCTTTATGCAACCTTATTAAATGTAACTTTTACCACGTACCAGGCCTGCTAATGTTTTGTTTCTCGTATTTTCTAGGTGCAAGGAACAATTGACAACAAAATGAATTGCATGCTCAAAGTACCTGAAGGCATAAAATAATGAACATGGAGGATGTATTAGATAGATCTTTTCCTCTTATCTCATTTCTTTCTAGATGTTAGTTTATTTCTTTTCTTAGTGACCTTGAGGATGATTGAAATCCTATGTAATAAAGTTAACTTTCTTTAGAACCATATTTCTCTCCATATGTAATGACTTTATTATCTTTATGAATGAATGTTTGTGTGGCATTATACGATGATGTGGACTAGATCTTGGCTTAATCTCCATTTTAGTTGACTACATGAATCTCTTATATTTTCCCTTTTGACATCTATAGATACGAGTACACGCATATCTATGAATGTCACTATGGAAAGTATATAGAAATTTGGGGACGTCACAGTTGGTATCAGAGCCAATGTTCACACATCAAGTCACATGAACTTCATTCACCTTATTTTGAGTCTAGGGTAGTCCTCGAGTTTAGGATGTGAAGGGTTGAGGTGTCTAGGATAGCATCTGCCATGGGTCTGACTAAAGTCTCTGAGCCACTTAGCTTGGCAATCACGAGGCTACCTTTATGGCAGTATAAGTCTACCTGGACGATATCCTAAGTGTCCCCTATTCTTGGGCGTACCTTAATTTAGGAACCTTCTCATCTATAGATTTTCCCTCTCACCTCTTATATAGGAAAAAGCTCTCCCTCTCATCTATGTTTTGAAATAAATTAATTTTTTTCCTCTCACCTCTATTATAAGGTTAGGAAGGAGTCTCTCTATTTAGAAAGTCCTAAGGATCGACTGATAAGGATTTTAGGATATCCTCCATAAATCATAACATTTAGAACATTATTTATTAATAAATGAGAATAATGAAAAATCATGTGATGATAAAGATAATGATGAGAATAATTGTTGAAATAATAGACCTAATATGTTCATATTAATTAGAAGATGCCTCATAAGACTCGCAGCTCAGGGGAATCATCCTCTAAGAAAAGAAAAGAACCTGAAACCTCCGAAGTACCTGATCCTGATGCTGAGGCCAAGGAAAGATGGGAGGAACAGAAGAAAATCCTTCTAGACTTTATGGAAACCCTCACCACCAAAGGAACCCCTGAATCTAGATCCACTAAGAAAAAGGAAGTGACGGTGATAGATTTCATTAAGCTCAACCCTGACAGCTTTTGGGGGGAAGACCAACCCGAAGTCATGGACAAGGCTGATGCCTGGGTCCTTTCCATATAGAATGCCTTCCGTACCCTAGAAGTACCCGAAGAAAAGAAGGTTAAATTCGCCACCCATTTTCTTAAGGGAGAGGCGAAGATCTTATGGGAGAATTATTGTGGGAATCGGGGAGAGGAAGTAGACAACTTGGGATGGGAAGCCTTCAAGACCCTCTTCACCGACCGTTTCATGCCCATAGCTGAGAGGAAGAGGAAAGAGAAGATGTACATGGCGCTTAGGCAGGGCAGTCTATTAGTGGCCGATTATACCTAGAAGTTTAGGCTTCTGGAACGCTATGCCCCTATCCGGATTGAGGACCGCCTCACTGAGCACTATGTAGACTGTCTCTCCGCACACCTGAAAACCCTAGTTATAGCCTCTCATCCCCGAAGCATTGATGAAGCCCTAGACATGGCCCTTAAGCAGGAAAGGGAGCAGGGATTGCAGAAGCCTTCTAGCATGGGATATTTAGGGTTGACCACCACTGAGGAAGAAAAGTTCAAGAAGTTCCACCCCGACCATAATAAAGGATCAGGGAAAGGAGGAGGTTCAAGGAAGAAAGGACCAAAGAATAGCAAGCTGATGGATTACCACAGCAAATGTAAGACTTGTGGATGAGGACATGATGGGCCTTGTCGCTACACCAAGCCGGTCTGCTACAACTGCAAGAAGGAAGGACATTTCCTTGCCAAGTGCCCCAATGCATCTATCCTTGGCAAACCTCCAGCAGATGCTCCACCCTCTCAGGGACACCGTAATGCTAGGGTGTTCGCAGTAACAGTAGAGGAGGCTAGGGAAAATCCGAACCAGCTTGTCAAAGGTAACCTTAAATGTTTTTCATATGTCTAATATCTTGTTCAATTTCCTTCAAATATTTAAAGTATAATTATATTGTGTAGGCATTGTTTTCTTGAATGGACATCCTGTTAAAGCATTGTTTGATTCTGGATCTACAAATATGTTTATCTCTCGAAATCTGGCCTCAATGTTGCACTTACATATAAGGGACTTGGGATACATTCTGGATGTGTCAACTCCTAGTGGCAAAATATTCACTACATTGCAGAAAATTGATGTCCTCCCTCTAAAATTTGAAAATCATGACATGCCCTTTGAATTCATTCTCTTAACCATGGAAGACTTTGATGTTATTCTTGGCATGGATTGGTTGTACACATATCATGCTTACATTGACTGTAGAAACAAGATGGTAATTCTCTCTCAACCTCATTCCTCTCCTGTAGTGATCCCTCGGGGAAGCAGATTTTGTAATAATATAATAATTTCCTCTCTTAAAGCTAAAAAGCTAATATCTAAAGGATGTAAAGTCTTCCTCGCATTTGTCTCAGAGACCAGTCCTGAAAATGGGCCTGTAGAAAGACTGGAGGTGGTACGTGATTTTCTTGACATATTTCTGGAGGAGCTTCCTGGGCTGCCTCCAAACTGAGACATTGAGTTCTCCATAGATCTTCTTCCTGGAACCACTCCGATTTCTAGGGCACCATATAGGATGGCACCTGTTGAGCTTATGGAGCTGAAGAAACAATTACAAGAACTTCTTGATAAAGGTTTTATCCACCCTAGTGTTTCCCCTTGGGGTGCACCTGTCCGTTTTGTTAAAAAGAAAGATGGTTCGATGCAGATCTGTATTGACTATCGCATGTTAAACCAAGCTACCATTAAAAACAAGTATCATCTCCCTCATATTGATGACCTTTCTGATCAACTTCGTACTGCTAAAGTCTTCTCAAAAATTGATCTTCATTCTGGCTACCATCAACTTAAGGTCAAGGGTTCGGATATATCCAAGACTACTTTTTGAACTCGTTACGGGCACTACGAATTTCTGGTGATGTCGTTCGGGTTGACCAACGCACCTGGCGTATTCATGAACTTGATGAATAAAGTCTTCCAACCTTATCTTGATGAGTTTGTGGTTGTCTTCATTGATGATATTCTGATCTATTCTGACTCTATGGAGAAACATCGAGAGCATTTGAAGTCTGTCCTTGAGATTCTTCGCGCCCAGAAATTCTATGGCAAGCTTTCTAAATGTGAATTCTGGATTGACAAAGTTATGTTTCTTGGTCATCTCATTTCCGGGGGTAACATATATGTAGATCCCGCTAAAGTATCTGTTGTACTTGATTGGCAACCTCCTCGTAATCCTTCTGAAATCCGGAGTTTCTTAGGTCTGGCTGGATATTATCGTCGTTTTATTCCGAATTTCTCCAAAGTGGCACTTCCTCTCACTAAGCTTACTTGGAAGGACGAGCATTTCATCTGGTCAGCTACTTGTGAGTCTAGCTTCCAAGAGCTCAAACAGAAGTTGACGTCAGCACCTGTCCTTGTTCTACCCTCTGGTAATGAAGGATTTGTGATATTCATTTATGCTTCCCGACATGGTCTAGGTTGTGTCCTACAGCAGAACGGGAAAGTAGTGGCCTTCGCTTCCAGATAGCTAAAACCCAATGAGTTGAATTACCCTACGCATGATTTGGAGTTAGCTGCTATCATCCATGCTCTCAAAATATGGAGGCACTACTTGTACGGGGCAACGTTTGATATCTTCATCGACCATAAAAGCCTCAAGTACATTCTGACGCAAAAAGATCTGAATCTACGACAACGATGGTGGATCGAGTACCTGAAGGACTACGACTTCACCATTGGCTACCATCCAGGCAAGGCCAATGTGGTTGCAGATGCTCTTAGCAGAAAAAGAACTACTTGTGCATCCCTGTCTGTACCCGAATAGAGGAACATGGAGGACCTAGCAAGCTGGAGACCACAATTCCTAGTTGATCGTATGCATGTCAATAACATCTCTATCACATCCAACCTGCATTCTGAACTTCTGGAGGCACAGAAAGCTAGTCCCGAACTTGCAGTGCTCTCCTCTCTCCTGGCTAAACCTCATACACATCTGTCTGTGGGTCTTGATGGTGGTCTTTGATACAAGAACCGTATGTGGGTCCCTGAGCACTCAGCTATAAAGACAACAATTCCTAGTGAGGCACATGGGTCCAAGTACACAGTTCATCATGGCACGATGAAGATGTACAAAGATCTACAATGTCAGTTCTGGTGGAGAGGCATGAAGCACGACATTGTAGATTTTGTTTCCAGATGTCTGACATGCCAGAGAATCAAGGTCGAGCATCAAAGACCAGGTGGTCTACTGCAACCCCTCGAGATTCCGAAATGGAAATGGGAACATATCACTATGGATTTTTTAGTGGGATTACCCAGGACTAGGAAGGGTAACGACGCTGCATGGGTCATTGTGGATCGTCTCACCAAGTCACCTCATTTTCTACCTGTGAAGACTTCTATGAAAGTTTCTGAGTTGGCCGACCTTTATATACGGGATATTGTACGTCTGCATGGAGATCTAGCGTCCATTGTCTCGGACCGGGACCCAAAGTTCACTTCAAAACTATGGAAACAGGTTCAAGAAGAATTGGGCACCAAGTTGAACTTCAGTACAGCTTATCATCCGCCGAGAGACGGACATTCAGAACGAACAGTACAGATTCTGGAGGATCTTCTACGAGCTTGTGTGCTTGACTAGGAAGGCTTGTGGGATCATTACCTGCCTTTAGCTGAGTTTTCCTATAATAATAGCTATCAGGTGAGTATTGGGATGCCACCATATGAAGCTCTCTATGGCCGACCGTGCAAATCTCCATTACATTGGGATGACGTCGGAGAACACACCTTGATGAAATCTGAGGAGATGCGGCTGTATACAGATAAAGTTGCACTGATCAGACAGAGAATGAAGCGAGCACAGGATAGGCAGAAATCATATGCAGATGCTCACCGACAGGAACGACAGTTCAAGGAAGGTGATCATGTCTTTCTGAAGATCTGACCTATTCGAGCTTTGGCCAAGAATAAGGGAAAGCTCGGTCCTCATTATGTGGGACCCTTCGAGATTCTTGAAAGGGTTGGAGAATGTTCCTATCGTCTTGCTCTACCACCTCAGTATAGTGCCATGCATAATGTCTTTCATGTATCTAATCTGAAGCCTTATATCAAAGACCCCAGTCACATCCTGAATCATGAGCCTCTTGAGCTGAAAGATGATCTGACGTATGCTGAGTCACCAGTCAGAATTCTTGATTTCAAGGCAAAGGAGCTTCGCAATAATCAGTATATAGATATGGTGAAAGTTCTCTGGAGCCACCATGATCGAACCGATGCTACATGGGAGCTCAAGTCTGAAGTCGAGCAGAAATATCCACATCTCTTTCAGGCTGCTTGAATTTTGAGGGCAAAATTCTTAAAAGGAGGGGAGAATGTGACAAAGTGAGTTTTTATAGTATTTTCTCTCTCTTAAAAGTTTATTATCAAATTTGTTGACCAAATTACCCTCATATACTTCTCTCACTTAATTGGACTAATATGGGTCACAAATTGCAAAAAAATGCAAACCCTAGTATGCTTTTATGATAGAATACATATGATAATGTTTTAGTAAATGAACACATCAAACCTTCGAATTTGGGTTTCAAATTTATATCATAGTAGAATAATGACCTTTTGAAGCTACACCTCAAATTTCATTAGAATTGGATTTACCAATCAAGAGTTATGGCCAATTTAATAAATCACCTTAGATATATGTCTTAGACCTAAGTTCCGTTTTAATCAATGATGAATATATGTCACGCCTGCCTTTGATAACCTGGCCCCTCTCCTAGCTGTCAGATCAGGTGATCCATGGATCTGCCCTGATCCAACTGTGGAGACCTCATCTCCTACCTCCCGCAAAGGGCGGGGAGGTAACAGGAAATAGAGCTCAGCTAATCTCACCACCTCGCACCTCCTCTCAAAATTTAAACCCAACGATCATCTCTCAAACTTCACGGTGACCCCGTCAAGCCCCAACTTGACCTCCCCCATCCTCAGAATTGGGAGAACGGACCCCCGCTTCTTCGCTTTATCCCCTGGCAGTGGCACACTTTAGGGCTTCCTTGCCTAACCTCTCCCACGCCTATATAAGGCCTCCAACAGCTCCGCCCGACCTCCCTTAGGCTCCTACAAGACCCAATTCTAGTCATCTGACCTCCAAGCACCACCACCAACTCCACCTCGCCTCCGTCACTGCATCTCCTTGGTGGCACCTCCACAGACCTCGCCCCACCAATTACCCTTCACCATCAAGTTCACCCCAACCCAGGGTTGTTTCGCGGCCAACCCCCGACATCTCAGACATCCTCCACGACTAGAGCCTCCAACGCGCCGGCGACCTTGACCACCCTCGCGGCGGAAGAAGACTCCAGGGAGAGTCGGAGGGTGGGACCTTGACGCCTGGACGCGGCGAGGCCTATCAAAGCGGATCGCGCCCAAAATCCTTCACGAGCTCCTTGCTCCACGAGGCAGGCCCTCGCCGGAGCTTGATCCAACAGCCTGGGCTAGCAGCAAGCAAGGAAAAGCGGAGCTAGAGGAGAGAGACACTGAGTTGGACCAATAGGCTCTTGCCACGTCAGCCAGAGGAGCCGCGGGACAGCGCTCCAATGCTTGCAAATCCTGGGATCAACGAGAGCCGTCGATCCAGTCGGATCCGGCCGTTGATCAAGGTAGAAATTCTTTTTTTTATTTTCTTTTACTAAGAAATGAATTATCTTAGGAAAATCCTAGGAAATGCTAGGATTATCAGAAAATAGCGAACCAATATACCACTTTGATCAAAACATTATCCTCTATCCAAATAAAATACTACCAAGACCTAGATCCATTTACTTTTCCAAAAGTAGTTGCTTAAAGCCTTAATGACCCTTAATTATAATTAATTTTTTTAATAATAGTTTTCCTTGATGATATCTGACCTTCTAAGGTGTAATTAACCCTAGATAGAACTATGTTTCTAGATAACTGGAAATCATATTCTAAGATGGCAAATGATCAAAGGAATAGGAGAAACCCTAGATCTAGTTTCTCTTTCTAAATGGAATTAAAGAAATATTATTAAAACAAAATTAATATCATTAAATGATAATTAGTGGTTATGATTGGTCTGAATCTTTAAAATGAACCTTGATGTTATGAATGGTTAATATGTTGAGGGTTACCCTCCCTTTTTCTCCAACCATCTTAGAAACCCTAATTTTTGGAAATCTTCTAATTGATCAATTAAATATTATCTTTTAATCCAAATAGTTTATGATGGATCAGACCTGATAATATTTGTGAACTCAATTAAGATATGGGAAATCCATGATCTGGATTAAGATAACATAAAAGGAATAATAACTAAGAACATATCTTAGTCTTGGTCACATGGACCAATAGTAATGTTGTACCCTTGCTTTCTTTGCAGGGTGACTAAATTCCTGATTGATTCTAAATCTTTGGACTTTTGATTGAACAAGCAGGTACGTGGTCTTATAAGTATAAGACTAGTTTTTCTAGTTGCCTATGCTATATAATATCTTGAATGATCATATTTGGATATGATTGTTGATTGATCTAGTATGAGTTATACTTCGCCGAATTTAAGAGAAACATAAATGATTATGATGGGTTGTAGCTACTAGAGCACATAGCCTGGTGTGGATGTATGTTGCCTAACATGGATGTATGATTCCTTGGCCCATGTTAGATGTATGATGATATTCTATTGCCCACACTAGATGTAAGACAAGTGCAATAGGTGTAGTACAACTGCATCAAAATGAATATAATGAAAGGGTGTTTACTTGATTTTTGCCTTAAGAAATGGTTTTATCTCTCTTTCCTTCTTTTTCAAATATTTTCCTTTATGCAACCTTATTAAATGTAACTTTTACCACGTACCATCCCTGCTGATGTTTTGTTTCTCGTATTTTCTAGGTGCAAGGAACAATTGACAACAAAATGAATTACATGCTCAAAGTACCTGAAGGCATAAAATAATGAACATGGAGGATGTATTAGATAGATCTTTTCCTCTTATCTCATTTCTTGCTAAATGTTAGTTTATTTGTTTTCTTAGTGACCTTGAGGATGATTGAAATCCTATGTAATAAAGTTAACTTTCTTTAGAACCATATTTCTCTCCATATGTAATGACTTTATTATCTTTATGAATGAATGTTTGTGTGGCATTATACGATGATGTGGACTAGATCTTGGCGTAATCTCCGTTTTAGTTGACTACTTGAATCTCTTATATTTTCCCTTTTGAAATCTATAGATATGAGTGCACGCATATCTATGAATGTCACTATGGAAAGTATATAGAAATTTGGGGACGTCACAGTTGGTATCAGAACTGATGTTCACACATCAAGTCGCATGAACTTCATTCACCCTATTTTGAGTCTAGGGTAGTCCTCGAGTTTGGGATGTGAAGGGTTGAGGTGTCTAGGATAGCATCTGCCATGGGTCTGACTAAAGTCTCCGAGCCACTTAGCTTAGCAATCACGAGGCTACCTTTATGGAAGTATAAGTCTACCTGGCTGATATCCTAAGTGTCCCCTATTCTTGGGCGTACCTTAATTTAGGAACCTTATCATCTATAGATTTTCCCTCTCACCTATTATATAGGAAAAATCTCTCCCACTCATCTATGTTTTGAAATAAATTAATTTTTTTCCCTCTTACCTCTGTTATAAGGTTAGGAAGGAGTCTCTCTATTTAGAAAGTCCTAAGGATCGACTAATAAGGATTTTAGGATATCCTCCATAAATCATAACATTCAGAACATTATTTATTAATAGATGAGAATAATGAAAAATCATGTGATGATAAAGATAATGATGAGAATAATTGTTGAAGTAATAGACCTAGTATGTTCATATTAATTACAAGATGCCTCCTAAGACTCGCAGCTTAGGGGAATCGTCCTCTAAGAAAAAAAAGAACCTGAAACCTCCGAAGTACCTGATCCTGATGCTGAGGCCAAGGAAAGATGGGAGGAACAGAAGAAAATCCTTCTAGACTTTATGGAAACCCTCGCCACCAAAGGAACCCCTGAATCTAGCTCCACTAAGAAAAAGGAAGTGACGGTGATAGACTTCATTAAGCTCAACCCTGACAGCTTTTGGGGGGAAGACCAACCCGAAGTCATGGACAAGGTTGAGGCCTGGATCCTTTCCATAGAGAATGCCTTCCGTACCCTAGAAGTACCCGAAGAAAAGAAGGTTAAATTCGCCTCCCATTTGCTTAAGGGAGGGGCAAAGATCTGGTGGGAGAATTATGGTGGGAATCGGGGAGAGGAAGTAGACAACTTGGGATGGGAAGCCTTCAAGACCCTCTTCACCGACCGTTTCATGCCCATAGTTGAGAGGAAGAGGAAAGAGAAGATGTACATGGAGCTTAGGCAGGGCAGTCTATCAGTGGCCAATTATACCCGAAAGTTTAGGCTTTTGGAACACTATGCCCCTATCCGGACTGAGGACTGCCTCACTGAGCACTATGTAGACTGTCTCTCCGCACACCTGAAAACCCTAGTTATAGCCTCTCGTCCCCAAAGCATTGATGAAGCCCTAAACATGGCCCTTAAGAAGGACAGGGAGCAGGGATTGCAGAAGCCTTCTAGCATGGGATATTTAGGGTTGACCACCACTGAGGAAGAAAAGTTCAAGAAGTTCCACCCCGGCCATAATAAAGGATCAGGGAAAGGAGGAGGTTCATGGAAGAAAGGACCAAAGAATAGCAAGCTGATGGATTACTGTAGCAAATGTAAGACTTGTAGATGAGGACATGATGGGCCTTGTCGCTACACCAAGTCGGTCTGCTACAACTGCAAGAAGGAAGGACATTTCCTTGCCAAGTGCCCCAATGCATCTATCCTTGGCAAACCTCCAGCAGGTGCTCCACCCCCTCAGGGACACCGTAATGCCAGGGTGTTCACAGTAACAGCAGAGGAGGCTAGGGAAAATCCGAACCAGCTTGTCAAAGGTAATCTTAAATCTTTTTCATATGTCTAATATCTTGTTCAATTGCCTTCAAATATTTAAAGTATAATTATATTGTGTAGGCATTGTTTTCTTGAATGGACATCCTGTTAAAGCATTGTTTGATTATGGATCTACAAATACATTTATCTCTCGAAATCTGGCCTCAATGTTGCACTTACATATAAGGGACTTGGGATACATTCTGGATGTGTCAACTCCTAGTGGCAAAATATTCACTGCATTGTAGAAAACTGATGTCCTCCCTCTAAAATTTGAAAATCAGGACATGCCCTTTGAATTCATTCTCTTAACCATGGAAGACTTTGATGTTATTCTTGGCATGGATTGGTTGTGCACATATCATGCTTACATTGACTGTAGAAACAAGATGGTAGTTCTCTCTCAACCTCATTCCTCTCCTGTAGTGATCCCTCGGGGAAGCAGATTTTGTAATAATATAATAATTTCCTCTCTTAAAGCTAAAAAGCTCATATCTAAAGGATGTAAAGTCTTCCTCGCATTCGCCTCAGTGACCAGTCCTGACAACGGGCCTGTAGAAAGACTGGAGGTGGTACGTGATTTTCTTGACTTATTTCTGGAGGAGCTTCCTGGGCTGCCTCCAAATCGAGACATTGAGTTCTCCATAGATCTTCTTCCTAGAACCACTCCGATTTCTAGGGCACCATATAGGATGGCACCAACTTAGCTTATGGAGCTGAAGAAACAATTACAAGAACTTCTTGATAAAGGTTTTATCCACCCGAGTGTTTCCCCTTGGGGTGCACCTGTCCTTTTTGTTAAAAAGAAAGATGGTTCGATGCAGATGTGTATTGACTATCGCATGTTAAACCAAGCTACCATTAAAAACAAGTATCCTCTCCCTTGTATTGATGACCTTTTTTATCAACTTCGTACTGCTAAAGTCTTCTCAACAATTGATCTTCATTCTGGCTACCATCAACTTAAGGTCAAGGATTCGGATATATCCAAGACTGCTTTTCGAACTCATTACGGGCACTACGAATTTCTGGTGATGCTGTCCGGGTTGACCAACGCACCTGGTGTATTCATGAACTTGATGAACAAAGTCTTCCAACCATATCTTGATGAGTTTGTGGTTGTCTTCATTGATGATATTCTGATCTATTCTGACTCTATGGAGAAACATCGAGAGCATTTGAAGTTTGTCCTTGAGATTCTTCGCGCCCAAAAATTCTATGGCAAGCTTTCTAAATGTGAATTCTGGATTGACAAAGTTATGTTTCTTGGTCATGTCATTTCCGGGGGTAACATATCTGTAGATCCCGCTAAAGTATCTGATGTACTTGATTGGCAACCTCCTCGTAATCCTTCTGAAATCCGGAGTTTCTTAGGTCTGGCTGGATATTATCGTCGTTTTATTCCGAATTTCTCCAAAGTGGCACTTCCTCTCACTAAGCTTACTCAGAAGGATGAGCATTTCATCTGGTCAGCTGCTTGTGAGTCTAGCTTCCAAGAGCTCAAACAGAAGTTGACGTCAGCACCTGTCCTTGTTCTACCCTCTGGTAATGAAGGATTTATGATATTCACTGATGCTTCCCGACATGGTCTAGGTTGTGTCCTACAGCAAAATGGGAAAGTAGTGGCCTTCACTTCTAGACAGCTAAAACCCAATGAGTTGAATTACCCTACGCATGATTTGGAGTTAGCTGCTATCATCCATGCTCTCAAAATCTGGAGGCACTACTTGTACGGGGCAACGTTTGATATCTTCACCGACCATAAAAGCCTCAAGTACATTCTGACGTAAAAAGATCTGAATCTGCGAAAACGACAGTGGATTGAGTACCTGAAGGACTATGACTTCACCATTGGCTACCATCCAGGCAAGGCCAATGTGGTTGCAGATGCTCTTAGTAGAAAAAGAACCACTTGTGCATCCCTGTCTGTACTCGAATGGAGGAACATGGAGGACCTAGCAAGCTGGAGACCACAATTCCTGGTTGATCGTATGCATGGAAATAACATCTCTATCACATCCAACCTGCATTCTGAACTTTTGGAGGCATAGAAAGCTAGTCCCAAACTTGTAGAGCTCTCCTCTCTCCTGGCTAAACCTCATACACATCTGTCTGTGGGTCTTGATGGTGGTCTTCGATACAAGAACCATATGTGGGTCCCTGAGCAGTCAGCTGTAAAGACAACAATTCTTAGTGAGGCACATGGGTCCAAGTACACAGTTCATCCTGGCACGATGAAGATGTACAAAGATCTACAACGTCAGTTCTGGTGGAGAGGCATGAACCACGACATTGCGGATTTTGTTTCCAGATGTCTGACATGCCAGAGAATCAAGGCCGAGCATCAAAGACCAGGTGGTCTACTGCAACCCCTCGAGATTCTGGAATGGAAATGGGAACATATCACAATGGATTTCGTAGTGGGATTACCCAGGACCAGGAAGGGGTACGACGCTGCATGGGTCATTGTGGATCATCTCGCCAAATCATCTCATTTTCTACCTGTGAAGACTTTTGTAAAAGTTTCTGAGTTGGCCGACCTTTATATACGGGAGATTGTACGTCTGCATGGAGTTCCAGCGTCCATTGTCTCAGACCGGGACCCAAAGTTCACTTCAAATCTATGGAAACAGGTTCAAGAAGAATTGGGCACCAAGTTGAACTTCAGTACAGCTTATCATCCGCAGACAGACGGACAGTCAGAACGAACAGTACAGATTCTGGAGGATCTTCTACGAGCTTGTGTGCTTGACTGGGAAGGCTCGTGGGACCATTACCTGCCTTTAGCTGAGTTTGCCTATAATAATAGCTATCAAGCGAGTATTGGGATGCCACCATATGAAGCTCTCTATGGCCGACCGTTCAGATCTCCATTACATTGGGATGACGTCGGAGAACACACCTTGATGAAATTTGAGGAGATGCAGTTGTATACAGATAAAGTTGCACTGATCAGGTAGAGAATGAAGCGAGCATAGGATAGGTAGAAATCATATGCAGATGCTCACCGATAGGAATGATGTTGGCTAAATGGACATCTATAAATCCCTTTGTTTTGATTATGACAAACATTTCATTCTTATTAATCTAACGAGCTACTTGAGTGTGCAGGATGACAAAGCAACAAGGGAAAATCTACAAGCTTACATATTTATATTTTCATGCAATGTAATAACTGTTGTAAAAACTTGTACAAAAATATAATGTACAAGTACTTAGAATTGCATGTAAATCAAGCGTTAGATTCTCCCTAGCTAAACACCACAGTTAGACAAGTCATCCCATTCAAATAGGATTACTTATGCACACTCACACACATAATTAGTGCCTAAATTGAAACCTAGAAACAGGATCAATCTCAGTCGACAAACTCCTCGACCGAGACACTCTCGGTCGACAATCTTCTCGACCGAGAAAGATCCAAAGTAGTCGTTAGACACAACAGACAAGTTAGTTGGCAGTTGGAGAAAGACGTTGCAAATCACTTGTTCCAGAGAGCCTGTCGGTCGACAAAAGTTCGACCGAGTAGGTGTCTCGGTCGACCATTTGTCGACCGAGATGGTCTCTGACAGCAACTGCAGAATTAATTAATTAGCCGTTGTTAAAGCAACAACTTTGTACCTAACGGCTAGTTAAGCACTTAGAAACTCCTAGAAGTTGTCTAGAACGTCCTTAAGCATCCTTAGGCCATTCCTATAAATAGGACAAGCCATAGGACACCTAAACTTACTTGTTTACACTTGCTACACTTGAGAAACTTTTGAGCATACTTTGTGCAATCTGTTTGTGAGCAATTTGAGCATTGTGACAATTGGCCATTCCATTCCTTAGCTCATAATTCGTGTCCTATAGGCTAGTATCTCCTACCCACTGCAATCACAAGTTCACATGCTTGGTTAGGAGATCTATACGCTTGATATAGGCAAATCAAGCCTTGGGCTATAAAGGATAAGTTGTAATTTCTATTTTCTTTCTTGTTCCCTATCATTGTTTGTACTCTCCTTGCTACTCCTAGGTTGGAGGTTGCGCATTGGAGAGGGTGAAGATCTTCTTGGTGAAGAAGGAGACTTTGAGCTACTTCAAAAGGCTGGTGCAACGGGAGGTTACTTCTAGAGAGGAAGGCTACTTCAAGGGGGAGCTTGGAGTTACTTCATAGAAGGCTACCTCAAAGTTGGTGCACCTACTTCAGGGTGAAGGCTGCTCAAAGGGTGTAAAGGAAAGTATTGTATTTTGTATAAATCCTCGAGAGGTAATAAAATAAATACTTTCAAATCCCGGTTGGGTAAGCAACCAGGTAGTGGACTGACAACTATAGTATTTGCTATAGTTGGAACCACTCTAAACACCTGTCTCTTTCTTCTAATTTCAATTGTGGTTGTTTGAATTCAATAAATTGTTAAAATAATTCAAAAACTCTATTCACCCCCCTATAGTAGTTTTTCAATTGGTATCAGAGCAAGGCTTCAAGGAACCCTAACAAGGTCTTGAAGAAATGGGTGACGGAGTACTCAACAACCTCAACATTGAAGGGACACTTGTTGCTAGGCCCCCAGCGTTCGATGGAACAAACTACCAATATTGGAAGAGAAGGATGCAATTCTACTTCCAAGGCATCAACTGGGATTTATGGAGAATGGTGTCTACTCCATATGTGCTTCCTCAAAATGAATTTGCGGAATGGGATGCAAACACGGTAAAGCTGGCCCAAATGAATGCAAAAGCTGTAAGCATTTTATATTGTTCTATTTCGGTAGGAGAATTTAATAGAATATCTAATTGTGACACAGCATATGATATTTGGCATAGACTTTCCATAACCTATGAAGGTACAGTCCAAGTCAAAAATTCCAAGATTAGCATGTTTAAACAAAAATTTGAACACTTTCGTATGGATACTAATGAATCAATTAGTGAAATGTTTGCAAAATTCTCTACTATTGTTAATGGTTTAAGTGATTTAGGAAAACCTATTCCTGAAGAAGATCAGGTATCAAAGATCATTCGTTCACTTCCTCCAAAATATAAGCCAAAGGTGACAGCCATTGAAGAAGCAAACGACCTCACTCAACTGAAAATGGAGCAACTTATTGGCAACTTAGAAGCTCATGAAGCAACTTTAGAAGAGAAAGAAAGAAGAGCACGTGAACTTCAGCAAGGAAAGAAGAAGGATGTGGCTCTAAAAGCTTCAAAAGCTGTCACACAAGAAAGTGAGGAGTCAAGTGAAGAAGAGGGAGAAGAAGCCTTGATAGTAAATGGTAAGAAATACAAAAGATTTAAATCTAACAAAATTTCCAGCTCTTCTTCTACCCCTCCTAGGTGCTTTGAATGTGGAAAGAAAGGGCATTTCAAGAATGAATGTCCTAAAGCAAAGAAAGGAAAGAAAAGCTCACACAAGAAGAAGGGAGAAAAAGCCTATAAAGCTGCATGGGACGAATCAAGTGACAGTGAAAGCGGAGAAGAAACCGTGGATTGTCTAATGGCAAGAGAAGATGATGAAAACTCTCAAGAGGTAAGCCTACTTGATCTTTCTAAAGAAGAGTTAGTCACTAGTCTACAAGAAATTCATGATAAGTATGTTGATGTCAAGAAGAAACTAAAGAAGGTTATAAAATCAAATGATGAGCAAATTGCTAAATTAGATAATCTTTCTTCTGAAAAGAATAACATTGATCTTGAGAATTTATCTTTAAAACCATCTTTAGATGATTGCACTAGAAAGCTACTCACTCTAGAAACAAATGTTGATCTCCTTTCTAAAGAAAAGACTGACTTGTTAGCTAAACTAAAAGATTTTCAGACTCAACCTATTTTGTGTAACCATCTAGACTATGATAATGTTATAAAAGAAAGAGATTCATTGCTATCTGATTTAGAACAAGCAAGAAAAGATTTACACAAGAAAATGAATGATATTGCTCAGCTGCAAAGAGAACTTCATGAGTTAAGAAGAAAAGATATACTTGATAACATTCTAAGCATTGGTACTATTTTCAACGGAAGAAAAGGTTTGGGATATGCTCCAAAGAAAAATCAACCTAAAAGAACTCAAACTAGGTTTGTACCCAAGAACACAATGGCTAGAAAGAGAAATGAAGTTGACTCTATTACCTGCCATTTTTGTTTACGTCTTGGACACTATTCCTTTTCATGCCCTTATAAAACAAAGGATTCCGAATTAGTTTGGGTCCCAAAACCTCAAACTTAGTAGAGTCAAATAGAATTTAGTTGAGATATGACCAAAAAGCTCCATCTTGCTATTTATATTGTCTTATCTCAACTAAACAAAAGATTTTATGCTCATTGGCAATTTTCTGCATTATTGTACTAAAACAAAAACTTAGTCGGTCGAAGTATTGTCGACCGAACCATTAGTCGGTCGAAGTATTGTCGACCGACCGAATGTCTGTAACATATCAAAATTTACAGCAATTATTTCGGTCAAAAATTGTTCAACCGAGCTACATTTCTGTGTTTTCTGGTTTTGTATTACAGTAATCTTCTCGATCGACAAATTGTCGACCGAGACATATGTCGGTCGAACAATTGTCGACCGACTGGACTTCTGATTCAGAACTTTTATACAAATCTGTATTTAAATGATTCTAACCATATCGGACCATCACATGGGTACCAAAATCTACATTTTAATGCAGAAATGGGTGGTTGACAGTGGATGTTCCAAACATATGACCGGAAACAAGGATGCATTCCAAACCTTTGAAGAAAAGAAAAGTGGAACAGTCACCTTTGGAGACAATGGTAAGGGCAAAATCATTGGAATAGGTAATGTTGGTACAAACCTCGAAATTAAGAATGTTCTACTTGTTGATGGTTTGCACCATAACTTGATAAGTGTTAGCCAATTATGTGATAGTGGTTATGATGTGTTATTTAACAAAACCTGCTGCAAGTTATTAATAGAAAATACTACAAATGTTGTTTATGAAGGAAATAGAGTTGGAAATCTTTATATTCTTAAACCTAACTCTATGAAATCAGTAGTGGGAAAATGCTTGCTTGCAAATGACAATACCTTACAAATATGGCATAAAAAGCTAGGACATGCTAGCTCACATGTTATCAAAAAGTTAGTGAAATATGATCTTGTTCGTGGATTGCCTACTTTATCTTTTGATCAAGTTGAAAACTGTGAACCATGCACAATAGGAAAGCAAACCAAAACATATTTTAAATCAAAACATGTACTTAGCACTAGTAGATCATTAGAATTAATTCATATGGATTTATTTGGACCAATGAGGACACAATCAATCGGTGGTAAGAGATATTGTTTTGTTATTGTTGATGATTATAGTAGATATACATGGGTACATTTTATTGCAACTAAAGATGATACTATTCATGTTTTTATGCAATTTTGTTCCAAGATTGAAAATCTCTTACAAAATAAAATATGTACCATTAGAAGTGATCATGGTGGGGAATTTGAAAATCATACATTTGAAGAGTTTTGTACATCTCAAGGATACACTCATAATTTTTCTGCTCCATGCACCCCACAGCAAAATGGTATAGTTGAAAGGAAAAATCGATCACTACAAGAAATGGCTAGAACTATGATGCTTGAACATAACACATCCAAAACCTTTTGGGCTGAAGCTGTAAACACTGCATGCTATGTGCTAAATAGAGTAACTGTTCACTCTCATTTAAAGAAAACTCCATATGAACTAATACATTCTAAGAAACCTAGAGTTGACTATTTTCATACCTTTGGCTCCACATGCTATATCTTAAATACCAAAGATGATAGAGATAAGTTTGACTCAAAATCACACAAAGCATTCTTTTTGGAATATTCCACTTCTAGCAAAGCTTTTAGAGTATATAACACTATATCTAGAAAAGTTGAGGAATCTATTCATGTTTCTTTTCATGAAGAATCCAAATCTAAAAATCTAGAAATCATAGATCTCACTAATCAATTCGAAAATTTAAACATACCAAACGATAGTGAGAAAGGTGCTACAAATAATCACCAAGCTGAACCACAACCTACACCTAGACTTATTAAAGATCATCCTCAAGAATTAATTATTGGAGATCCTAATGATAAATTCAAAACTCGTTCTTCCTTTAAAGATGTTGCAAACATGGCTTTTGTTTCTATCATTGAACCTAAAAAGATATCTGAAGCTCTTAAAGATGACTATTGGATAATAGCCATGCAAGAAGAATTGAATCAATTCACTAAAAATGATGTATGGGATTTAGTTCCTAAACCACAAGATAAAACCATAATAGGAACTAAATGGGTTTTTAGGAACAAGCTAAATGAGTCAGGAGAAGTAATAAGGAATAAAGCTCGGTTAGTAGCACAAGGATATAATCAACAAAAAGGAATAGATTTTGATGAAACATATGCACCCGTAGCTAGACTTGAAGCCATTAGAATGTTACTAGCTATTGCTGCCCATAAAAACATCAAACTCTATCAAATGGATGTCAAAAGTGCTTTTCTAAATGGCATCATTCAAGAAGAAGTTTATGTTTCCCAACCACCTGGTTTTGAAATTCCAGAAAAAGGTGACTATGTTTATAAACTTAAGAAAGCACTTTATGGTTTAAAACAAGCACCTAGAAATTGGTATGAAAGGCTCAAGACATATCTTTTTGATAATGGTTTTTCTATTGGAAATTCAGATTCTACTTTATTTTTCAAAACATATACATCTGATTTCCTAGTTGTGCAAATATATGTTGATGACATTATTTTTGGAGCTTCTAATGATTCATTATGCACACAATTTAGTGATATTATGCAAAAAGAATTTGAAATGAGCCTCATGGGTGAACTAACTTTCTTTCTTGGTTTTCAAATTAAGCAAACACCTGCCGGAATATTCATAAGCCAAGAAAAATATACTAAAGAACTCTTAAAACGTTTTGGGATGGATCAATGCAAACATGCTACTACTCCTATGGCTACTTCTATCAAAATTGATAAGGATGAAAATGGGGAACCTATTGATGATTCCTTATATAGAGCCATGATTGGTAGTTTGCTTTACTTAACGGCTTCTAGACCGGACATTATGTTTTCCGTTGGTCTTTGTGCTCGATTTCAATCACAACCTATGCATTCTCATTTTCTAGCAGTTAAACTAATTCTTCGTTACCTAGCCGGCACTACTTGCTTTGGTTTATGGTATCCAAAAGGACAATCCTTGGATTTCAAAGCTTATACTGATGCAGATTATGCTGGTTGTCGACTTGATCGCAAGAGTACTAGTGGTGGTTGTTTCTTATTAGGGAGAGCTTTAGTATCTTGGCTTAGCAAGAAACAAAATACGGTTGCCCTATCTACAACTGAAGCTGAATATATGGCAGTCGGGTCTTGTTGTGCTCAAGTGCTTTATATGCAACAAGTGTTAAGCGATTATGGTTTTAATCTTTCATCTACGCCTATTTTTTGTGATAACACGAGCGCCATAAACTTAGCACACAATCCTATTTTACACAGCCGAGCTAAACATATTGAAATCCGTCATCACTTTTTAAGGGATCACATCTCCAAAAATCATGTTTCCCTTCATCATGTTGATACGGAAGATCAATTGGCTGATATTTTTACAAAACCGCTTCCACTAGATCAATTTAACAATATTAGGAAGCAATTGCTTATCACTCCTTTGGAAGATGTTTTCTTTGATATTTTTGCTACTTAAACAAAAACTCTTATTTACATTTTTGGCTTTTAAATGGACATCTTTTTCATTAGATTTGATGGGATATCTAATTAAGGGGGAGTTTTTATTCTTAAATGGTTATCTTTTTGAAATGACAAAGGGGGAGAGATAAATATAAAACTAAAACTTAGTAATTATGTAAAAACTATTGGCTTTACATTGAAAGTTGCTATATTCCCAAATGATCTGGATTTCATGTTCCATAATTCATGGGAATAATAAGCACACATTTTATACACAAGAGAAAAAGCTACAAAAGGTAATCTAAAGGTATGAAACTCATATGTTTTATATTTCCTTTATTTATATTTTGGAAATGTTTGTCATCTTTAAAAAGGGGGAGATTGTTGGCTAAATGGACATCTATAAATCCCTTTGTTTTGATTATGACAAACATTTCATTCTTATTAATCTAACGAGCTACTTGAGTGTGCAGGATGACAAAGCAACAAGGGAAAATCTACAAGCTTACATATTTATATTTTCATGCAATGTAATAACTGTTGTAAAAACTTGTACAAAAATATAATGTACAAGTACTTAGAATTGCATGTAAATCAAGCGTTAGATTCTCCCTAGCTAAACACCACAGTTAGACAAGTCATCCCATTCAAATAGGATTACTTATGCACACTCACACACATAATTAGTGCCTAAATTGAAACCTAGAAATAGGATCAATCTCGGTCGACAAACTCCTCGACCGAGACACTCTCGGTCGACAATCTTCTCGACCGAGAAAGATCCAAAGTAGCCGTTAGACACAACAGACAAGTTAGTTGGCAGTTGGAGAAAGATGTTGCAAATCACTTGTTCCAGAGAGCCTGTCGGTCGACAAAAGTTCGACCGACTAGGTGTCTCGGTCGACCATTTGTCGACCGAGATGGTCTCTGACAGCAACTACAGAATTAATTAATTAGCCGTTGTTAAAGCAACAACTTTGTACCTAACGGCTAGTTAAGCACTTAGAAACTCCTAGAAGTTGTCTAGAACGTCCTTAAGCATCCTTAGGCCATTCCTATAAATAGGACAAGCCATAGGACACCTAAACTTACTTGTTTACACTTGCTACACTTGAGAAACTTTTGAGCATACTTTGTGCAATCTGTTTGTGAGCAATTTGAGCATTGTGACAATTGGCCATTCCATTCCTTAGCTCATAATTCGTGTCCTATAGGCTAGTATCTCCTACCCACTGCAATCACAAGTTCACATACTTGGTTAGGAGATCTATACGCTTGATATAGGCAAATCAAGCCTTGGGCTATAAAGGATAAGTTGTAATTTCTATTTTCTTTCTTGTTCCCTATCATTGTTTGTACTCTCCTTGCTACTCCTAGGTTGGAGGTTGCGCATTGGAGAGGGTGAAGATCTTCTTGGTGAAGAAGGAGACTTTGAGCTACTTCAGAAGGCTGGTGCAACGGGAGGTTACTTCTAGAGAGGAAGGCTACTTCAAGGGGGAGCTTGGAGTTACTTCATAGAAGGATACCTCAAAGTTGGTGCACCTACTTCAGGGTGAAGGCTGCTCAAAGGGTGTAAAGGAAAGTATTGTATTTTGTATAAATCCTCGAGAGGTAATAAAATAAATACTTTCAAATCCCGGTTGGGTAAGCAACCGGGTAGTGGACTGACAACTATAGTATTTGCTATAGTTGGAACCACTCTAAACACCTGTCTCTTTCTTCTAATTTCAATTGTGGTTGTTTGAATTCAATAAATTGTTAAAATAATTCAAAAACTCTATTCACCCCCCTCTAGTAGTTTTTCAAATGATAGTTCAAGGAAGGTGATCATGTCTTTCTAAAGATCCGACCTATTCGAGCTTTGGCCAAGAATAAGGGACAACTCAGTCCTCATTATGTGGGACCCTTCGAGATTCTTGAAAGGGTTGGAGAATGTGCCTATCGTCTTGCTTTGCCACCTCAGTATAGTGCCATGCATAATGTCTTTCATGTATCTAATCTGAAGCCTTATATCAAAGACCCCAGTCACATCCTGAATCATGAGCCTCTTGAGCTGAAAGATGATCTGACGTATGCTGAGTCACCAGTCAGAATTCTTGATTTCAAGGCAAAGGAGCTTCGCAATAATCAGCGTATAGATATGGTGAAAGTTCTCTGGAGCCACCATGATCAAACCGATGCTACATGGGAGCTCAAGTCTGAAGTCGAGCGGAAATATCCACATCTCTTTCAAGCTGCTTGAATTTTGAGGGAAAATTCTTAAAATGAGGGGATATGTGACAAAGTGAGTTTTTATAGTATTTTCTCTCTCTTAAAAGTTTATTATCAATTTTTTTGACCAAATTACCCTCATATACTTCTCTCACTTAATTGGACTAATATGGGTCACAAATTGCAAAAAAATGCAAACCCTAGTATGCTTTTATGATAGAATACATATGATAATGTTTTAGTAAATGAACACATCAAACCTTCGAATTTGGGTTTCAAATTTATATCATAGTAGCATAATGACCTTTTGAAGCTACACCTCAAATTTCATTAGAATTGGGTTTACCAATCAAGAGTTATGGCCAATTTAATAAATCACCGTAGATATATGTCTTAGACCTAAGTTCCGTTTTAATCAATGATGAATATATGTCACGTCTGCCTTTGATAACCCGGCCCCTCTCCTAGTCGTCAGATCGGGTGATCCACGGATCTTCCCTGATCCAACAGCGGATACCTCGTCTCCTACCTCCCGCAAAGGGGGGGGAGGTAACAAGAAATAGAGCTCAGCTAATCTCGCCACCTCGCACTTCCTCTCGAAATTTAAACCCAATGATCATCTCTCAAACTTTGCGGCGACCCCGTCAAGCCCCAGCTTGACCTCCCCCATGCTCGGAATTTGGAGAATGGACCCCCGCTTCTTCGCTTTATCCCCTGGCGGTGGAACACTTTAGGGCTTCCTTGCCTAACATCTCCCACGCCTATATAAGGCCTCCAACAGCTCCGCCCGACCTCCCTTAGGCTCCTACAAGACCCAATTCTAGTCATCTGACCTCCGAGCACCGCCACCAACTCCACCTCCCCTCCGTCACTGCATCTCCTTGGTGGCACCTCCACAGACCTCACCCCACCAATTACCCTTCACCATCAAGTTCACCCCAACCCATGGTTGCTTCGCGGCCAACCCCCGACATCTCAAACATCCTCCACGACTAGAGCCTCCAACACGCCGGCGACCTTCACCACCCTCACGGCGGAAGAAGACTCCAGGGAGAGTTGGAGGGTGGGACCTTGACGCCTGGACGCGGCGAGGCCTATCGAAGCTGATCGCGCCCAAAATCCTTCGCGAGCTCCTTGCTCCACGAGGCAGGCCCTCGCCGGAGCTTGATCCAGTAGCCTAGGCTAGCAGCGAGCAAGGAAAAGTGGAGCTAGAGGAGAGAGATGTCGAGACCAATAGGCTCTTGCCATGTCTTCCAGAGGAGCCGTGGGACAGCGCTCCAATGCTTGCAAACCCTGGGATCAACGAGAGCCGTCGATCCAGTCAGATCCGGTCGTTGATCAAGGTAGAAATTCCTTTTTTTATTTTCTTTTACCAAGAAATGAATTATCTTAGGAAAATCCTAGGAAATGCTAGGATTATCAGAAAATAGCTAACCAATATACCATTTTGATCAGAAAATTATCCTCTATCCAAATAAAATACTACCATGACCTAGATCCGTTTCCTTTACCAAAAGTAGTTGCTTAAAGCCTTAATGACCCTCAATTATAATTAATTTTTTTGATAATAGTTTTCCTTGATGATATCTGACCTTCTAAGGGGTAATTAAACCTAGATAGAACTCTGTTTCTAGATAACTTGAAATCATATTCTAAGATGGCAAATGATCAAAGGAATAGGAGAAACCCTAGATCTAGTTTCTCTTTCTACATGGAATTAAAGAAATATTATTAAAACAAAATTAATATCATTAAATGATAATTAGTGGTTATGATTGGTCTGAATCTTTAAAACGAACCCTGATGTTATGAATGGTTAATATGTTGAGGGTTACCCTCCCTTTTTCTCCAGCCATCTTAGAAACCCTAATTTTTGGAAATCTTCCAATTGATCAATTAAATATTATCTTTTAATCCAAATAGTTTATGATGGATCAGACCTGATAATATTTGTGAACTCAATTAAGATATGGGAAATCCCTGATCTGGATTAAGATAACATAAAAGGAATAATAACTAAGAACATATCTTAGTCTTGGTCACATGGACCAATAGTAATGTTGTACCCTTGCTTTCTTTGTAGGGTGACTAAATTCCTTATTGATTCTAAATCTTTGGACTTTTGATTGAACAAGCAGGTACGTGGTCTTATAAGTATAAGACTAGTTTTTCTGGTTGCCTATGCTATATAATATCTTGAATGATCGTATTTGGATATGATTATTGATTGATATAGTATGAGTTATACTTCACCAAATTTAAGAGAAACATAAATGATTATGATGGGTTGTAGCTACTAGAGCACATAGTCTGGTGTGGATGTATGTTGCCTAACATGGATGTATGATTCCTTGGCCCATGTTAGATGTATGATGATATTCTATTGCCCACACTAGATGTAAGACAAGTGCAATAGGTGTAGTACAACTGCATCAAAATGAATATAATGAAAGGGTGTTTACTTGATTTTTGCCTTAAGAAATGGTTTTATCTCTCTTTCCTTCTTTTTCAAATATTTTCCTTTATGCAACCTTATTAATTGTAACTTTTACCACGTACCAGCCCTGCTAATGTTTTGTTTCTCATATTTTCTAGGTGCAAGGAACAATTGACAACAAAATGAATTGCATGCTCAAAGTACTTGAAGGCATAAAATAATGAACATGGAGGATGTATTAGATAGATCTTTTCCTCTTATCTCATTTCTTGCTAGATGTTAGTTTATTTCTTTTCTTAGTGACCTTGAGGATGATTGAAATCCTATGTAATAAAGTTAACTTTCTTTAGAACCATATTTCTCTCCATATGTAATGACTTTATTATCTTTATGAATGAATGTTTGTGTGGCATTATACGATGATGTGGACTAGATCTTGGCTTAATCTCCATTTTAGTTGACTACCTGAATCTCTTATATTTTCCCTTTTGACATCTATAGATATGAGTGCACGCATATCTATGAATGTCACTATGGAAAGTATATAGAAATTTGGGTACGTCACATATGTCATCTCAAGTTGAATAAGATGACATCTACTCCAAAGGTATACTTCATAAAGGAAAGTCTTCTTCCTCCACCCAGTGCTTTAAATGTGGAAAGAAGGGTCATTTCAAGGAAGATTTCCCACAAAGCAAAAAGACCCATCATCACAAAAGAAGGAAAGATAAGCACAAGAAGATGGATAAATGGCACAAAATCTCTAGTGACTCCTCAAACTCAAGCTAAAGTGAAGAATCTAGTGGAGCACCTAGTAAATCTCTAGTGAAGATGAAGGAATGCCATTTTGCTATCATGACAAGTTTAAATGAAACTCAGATGCGGTAAATCTAATCTATTTAGATAAATAATCTTTAATTTCAATTCTTCATGCTACTCGTGCCTCTCTTAAGTCTACAAAAAGAAAAAGAAAATGCTTTCTAGAATTGTTGATAAGCATGAAGAAAAAAATGATCTTGAACATGCTAAAATTTTCTTGCAAGGTGAAAACAGTACTTATCTTAGTCAAGTAGACTCTCTTAAACTTGAAAATGGTTATTTGCTTGATAAAATTATATTTCTAGAAGATCAACCTCTTATTCCTTGTTCAAATGAAGAGCATACTAAAATTGTGAATTCTCTCATTCTTGATATTAATGTTCTTAAAATTGAAAATGAGGACAAAGATTTTGTTTTGCAAGGAATACAATCAAAAAATAGTGTCTATCTTCCTAAGAGTACTTTTCTTGAAAAAATAAAGCTTCCTTGCTTGCAAAAATTAATGTTCTTGAATATTATTCTAATTCTACTAGTAGATAGAATAATGTTTCTGCTCTTTATATTGAAAATGATTTGTATATGACCTAAGCTCTTTGCTTAGAAATCGATCTTTTACATGCTAGAGATAATATCAATAAATTATCTTGTACTATTACTTCTCTTATGCATGATAATCATAGTTTGAGTTCCTCTATGCAAATATTCTTATATGAAAAAAAGGATCTTAAACAAATCCTAGATGATAATACCAAACAAATGGGTAGAAATGACATTGGACTTGATAGTAGCTAGAAGAACAATAAAGGAAAAGGACCTTCAATTTTTCAATGAAGAATCCTCTAGTTCCAAGGCTAAGAGATCTTGTAATCATTGCAATGAAATTGGTCGATATTCTACATATTTGCCTTCTACAAAAGCACCCAAAAGTAATAGGACTTGGGCTGCTAAGCTAACCCCTCGAGACCCAAAAATATGATTAGGGACCATTTCATATGTCTTCTTGTAGGTCTCTTGCTAATGGATTGACTTGAGCTACTGATTTGTAAATTGGTCCCTCAATCAACATAAAAGAAGAAAGGTGAGATGTGTATGGGGTGGCAACAAGCTGAAAAGAAAGGGTAAGAATAGAGGTTATGGTACTCTTGCTCATATCCAGTCGTTGCTTGTTTTTTTTGTCAAGTATAGTATGCTCTTTACATATATTTTGAGCTAAAATTGGTATATTGTGATTCTCATCACTTTATTGCTCAAGAATTATCTCTGATGCTTTCATAGTGCAATACTAAACTGCTTACACATGTTTGGATATGGTTAATTTTTTATCATGCATCTAGATATGTTTTTTTAAATATATGTGCTTTTGACAACAACTGTTGTCGGCCATGTTTGTCCTAAGAACTCAACCGACAAGCACCAATGGGTGTTTCCAATGGTTTTCATCAGTCGAGAAGGTCAACCCAGAAACTCGACCGATAACACTGTGCACAGAATACACATATGGTTTTTTAAATGAGAATTTCCCTCTCAACTAGACTTTCTCAACCAATAGCCTTATTCTATGACACTCCCATTGGTACCTTCTTATGCTATGCATACTGCCTTGTTTTAAATTTTTGATCTTGTATCCAACTCTACCTTTCTAATTTCTATAAATTGGTATCTCTATATCTTGCAATTACTTGTCTTGAGTTTTATGCATATTTTGATGATAATCTCTTTGAATATCTTGATTGTGTTCTAAATTTTGCTTCCATTGTGCATTAACTTGCTACATCTGCATAGTTGTACAAGTGGTTAACCTTGAGGTTCTTAGTAATCATCTTTTGGCAATGATGCATATTTTCTAGTGAGTAGTATCCTTTCATGCTTTTGAAACTACTTATATCTTTGTTTGGATATTTATCTACGTCTAGTCATTGCTTGTGCAGTAACGTGTGCATCTTTTTCTATGATCTACATCCTACTAGTAGTCCTAAATTGAGATATAATCTACTACTAGTCAATCTACATGTAGTTCTAGTCTTGTCCATTAATTGGTATCCAAACTATATCTTATGCATGTATCTTTTTTTCCTACATACTCAATTTTTCTCCTTAACTTACATATCTACGATCTTGAGTTTCTTCCATATCCTTGTGGTGTGCAAAAAATAGAGCTACAATATATGCATATATTGGAGCATCTAAAGAATTTATGTAGTTTTTGAATTTTCTTCTCTAGTGTTAGATTTTGGTGCAATACTAGTGTTTTTATGCAGAAACGACCTTCTGAGCAAGACTCATGGCATGAGATCTAACATTTCTTTGTGTGTAGATTCTATCATTATGAGGGTCAAAATTATGGTTTTTTAGTTTTCTCCAGCATAATATGTTATAATATCAAGGACCCTTTGTTATATTTCCTTGATTAATTGTTAGAACTGTATCTATGGTTGTTTTAATGCATGTCTTAATTTCCTTTATTTGCATTGCTTGGACAAGCCCCTAGTTTTTTCTCTTCTACACTCCCTTTTTCTAACAAGTTATGTTTTACCTCTTCAAACCCCTCACTTTTTGAAATGAAAAAGGGGGAGAAGACATATGTGAGTAGAAAACATAGTTTTGAATATTATGAAAGCTATTTTTAGTCAAGCTTCTCCATCATCTCAAGTTGAAGAATATGCCATGTACTCCAAAGATAGACTTCACAAAGGCAAGTCTTATTCCTCCACCCGGTGCTTCAGATGTGGAAAGAAGGGTCATTTCAAGGAAGATTTCCCACAAGGCAAAAAGACACATCATCACAAGAGAAGGGAAGACAAGCACAAGAATAAGGAGAAATGGAAAAAGCTCTAGTGACTCCTCAAACTCAAGCTCAAGTGAAGAATCTCATGGAGCATCTAGTCAATCTCTAGTGAAGATGAAGGAATTCCATTTTGCTATCATGGCAAGTTTAAATGAAGACTCAAATTTGGTAAATATAAACTCTTTAGATAAAGAATCTTTAATTGCAATTTTTCATGCTACTCGTGCCTCTCTTAATTCTACTAAAAAGAAAAAAGAAAAGGCTTTCTAGAATTGTTGACAAGCATGTAGAAAAAGATGATCTTGAACATGTTAAAATTTGCATGAAAGATGAAAACAATACTTATCTTAGTCAAGTAGAATCTCTTAAACTTGAAAATGGTAATTTGTTTGGTAAAATCAGATTTCTAGAAGCTCAACGTCTTATGCCACTTTCTCATGAAGAGCATACTAAAATTGTGAAAACTCTCATGCTTGATATTGATGTTCTTAAAACTAAATCTGAGCAGAAAGATTTTGTTTTGTGAGGAATAGAATAAGAAAATAGTGTCTATCTTTCTAAGATTCCTTGGCTTGAAAAATAAAATGCTTTCTTTCTTGCAAAAATCAATGTTCTTGAATCTTATTCTAGTTCTACTAGTAGAGAGAATAATGTTTTTCTCTTCATATTGAAAATAATTCTTATATGACCTAAGCTCTTTGTTTAGAAATTGATCTTTTGCATGCTAGAGATAATATCAATCAATTGTCTTCTATTATTACTTATCTTATGCATGACAATCATAGTTTGAGGTCCTCTATGCAAATATTCTTAGATGCTAAAAATGATCTTAAACCAATCCTATATCATACTACCAAACAAATGGGTAGAAATGAAATTGGTCATTATTCTACATATTGTCCTTTTAGGAAAGCACCTAAGAGTAATAGGACATGGGTTGTTAAGCTAACCCTTCCAGACCAAAAAATATGATTAGGGGCTATTTCATCTTTATTCTTGTAGGTCTCTTGCTAGTGGATTGACTTGAGCTCATGATTTGCAAATTGGTCTCTCAATCCACATAAAAGAAGAAAGATGAGATGTGTATGGGGTGGCAATAAGATGAAAAGAAATGGTAAGAATAGATGTTATGGAACTCTTTCTCATATCCAATCATTGCTTGTATTTTTCACTTATAGTATGCTCTTTACATATATTTTGAGTTAAAATTGGTATATCATGATTCTCTTCACTTTCTTACTCAAAAATCGTCCCTGGTTCTTTCATAGTGCAATACTAACATGCTTAAAAATGTTTGGATATGGTTTATATTATTATCATGCCTCTAGATATGTTTTTTCTAAAATATATGTGCTTTTTGACAATAGATGTTGTCGTCCATGTTTTTCATGAGAACTCAATTGAAAAGCACCAATGGGTGTTTCCAATAGTTTTATCGATCGAGAAGCTCAACCCAAAAACTCGACCGATAGCACTCTATGCACAGAATACGCACATGGTTTTTTAAATGAGAATTTCCCTCTCAACTAGACTTTCTCAATGGATAGTCTTCTTCTTTGGAACTCCCAATGGTACCTTCTTATGCTATGCATATGGCCTTGTTTTACATTTCCTTTCTTGCATCCAACTCCACCTTTCTATTTTCTATAAATTGGTATCTCTATATCTTGAAATTACTTTTCTTGAGTTTTAGGCATCTTTTGATGATGATCTCTTTGAATCTCCTGGTTGTGATCTAAATTTCTTCTATTGTTCTCTAAATTTCTACATCTACATAGTTGTACATGTGGTACAACCTTGAGCTTCTTAGTTGGAATCATCCTTTAGTAAAGATGCATATTTGATAGTGAATAATATCCTTTCATGCTTCTAAAATTGCATATCTCTTTGTCTAGATATTTCTCTACATCTAATCATAGTGTGTTCTTTAACTTGTGCATCTTTATCTATGATCTAGATCCTACTAGTAGTCCTAAATTTTGATAGCATCTACTAATAGTCCATCTACATGTAGTTCTAGTATTGTTCATTAATTGGTATCCAAACTATATGTTATGTGTGTATCTTTTTTTCATACATACTCAATCTTGCTCCTTAAGTTTCATATCTATCATCTTTAGTTTCATGCATAGCCTTGTGGGGTGAAACAAATAGAGCTACAATATATGCATATATTGGAGCATCTACAAAATGTATGCAGTTTTTGAATTTTCAGTTCTAGTGTTAGATTTTGGTACAATACTAGTGTTTTTTATGCAGAAACAACCGCCTGAGAAAGACTCGAGGCATGATCCCACACATTTTTTGTGCTAATTCTATCATTATGATAGTTAAAATCGTGGTTTATTAGTTTTCTTTAGCACAATATGTTATAATATCAAAGACCCGCTGTTAAATTTCCTTGATTATTTGCTAGAACTGCATCTAGGGTTGTTCTAATGCATGTCTTAATTTTCTTTATTTTCATTTCTTGGACAAGCCCCTAGTTTTTGTTCTTCTACACTCCCTTTTTCTAGAAAGTCATGATTTAACTCTTCAAACCCCTCACTTTTTGAAATGAAAAAGGAGGAGAAGACATGTCTTATGTAAAGGGGAGAAGACATACGTGAGTAGAAGACATAGTTTCGATAAATATTGTGAAATCTATTGTTAGTCAAGCTTCTCCATTATCTCAATTTGAAGAATATGCCATGTACTCCAAAAGTATATTTCAAAAAGGCAAGTCTTCTTCCTCCACGTGGTGCTTCAAATGTGGAAAGAAGGGTCATTTCAAAGAAGATTTCCTACAAGGTAAAAGACCCATCATCACAAGAGAAGGGAACGCAAACATGAGAAGAGGGAGAAATGGCAAAAAAGCTCTAGTGACACCTCAAACTCAATCTCAAGTGAGGAATCTAGTAGAGCATCTAGTCAAGCTCTAATGAAGATGAAGGAATGCCATTTTGCAATCATGGCAAGTTTAAATGAAGACTCAAATGGGATAAATCTAAACTCTTTAGATAAAGAATCTTTAATTTCAATTCTTCATGCTACTCGTGCCTCTCTTAAGTCTACTAAAATGAAAAAGAAAAGGATTGCTAGAATTGATGAGCATGAAGAAAAAGATGATCTTGAACATGCTAAAATTTGCTTGCAAGATGAAAACAATACTTATCTAAGTCAAGTAGACTCTCTCAAACTTGAAAATGGTAATTTTCTTGATAAAATCACATATCTAAAAGGCCAACCTCTTATGACTAGTTATAATGAAGAGTATACTAAAATTATGAATTCCCTCATGCTTGATATTGATGTTCTTAAATCTAAAAATGAGGACAAAAACTTTGTTTTGCAAGGAATAGAATCAAAAAATAGTGTCTATCTTTCTAAGATTGCTTTGCTTGAAAAAAAAATGCTTCCTTGCTTGTAAAAATCAATGTTCTTGAATCTTATTCTAATTCTACTAGTAAAGAGAATAATGTTTCTTCTCTTCATATTGAAAAAGATTCTTATATGACCTAAGCTCTTTGCTTAGAAACTGATCTTTTGCATGCTAGATATAATATCAATCAATTGTCTTCTATTATCACTTCTCTTATGCATGACAATCATAGTTTGAGGTCCTCTATGCAAATATTCTTAGATGATAAAAAGGATCTTAAACAAATCATGGATCATACTACCAAATAAATGGGTAGAAATGACATTGGAATTTATAGTATCCAAAGGAACAACAAATACAAAACACCTTCATTTTTTCAATGAAGAATCCTCTAATTCCAAGGCTAAGAGATCATGTAATCATTACAATGAAACTGGTCATTATTCTACATATTTCCCTTATAGGAAAGAACCCAAGAGTAATAGGACTTGGGATGCTAAGATAACCCCTTCAAACCCAAAAATATGATTAGGGACCATTTCATATTTCTTCTTGTAGGTCTCTTTCTAATGGATTGACTTGAGATATTTATTTGCAAATTGGTCTCTCAATCCACATAAAAGAAGAAAGGTGATATGTGTATGGGGTGGCAACAAGCTGAATAGAAATGGTAAGAATAGAGGTTATGGTACTCTTACTCATATATAGTCATTGCTTTTTGTCAGGTATAGTATGCTCTTTACATATATTTTGAGTTAAAATTGGTATATTGTGATTCTCGTCACTTTCCTATTTAAGAATTGTCCCTGATGCTTTCATAGTGCAATACTAACCTGCTTACAAATGTTTACATATGGTTTATATTTTTATCTTGCCTCTAGATATGCTTTTTTCTGAAATATATGTGTTTTTTGACAACAGCTATTTTCGACCAAGTTTCTCTTGAGAACTCGACCGATAAGCACCAATGGGTGTTTCTAACAGTTGTTGTCACTGAGAAGCTCAACCCAAAACTTGACCGATAACACAATGCCCAAAATACACATATGGCTTTTTAATGAGAATTTCCCTCTCAACTAGACTTTCTCAACCAATATCCTTATTCTATGACACTCACATTGGTACCTTCTTATGCTATGCACACTGCCTTGTTTTAAATTTCCTATCTTGCATCCAACTCTACCTTTCTAATTTTTATAAATTGGTATCTCTATATATAAATTACTTGTCTTGTGTTTTATGCATGTTTTGATGATAATCTCTTTGAATCTCTTAGTTGTGATCTAAATTGCTTCTGTTGTGATCTAATGCTATATCTACATAGTTGTACATTTGGTACAACCTTGAGCTTTTTTAGTAGTAATCGTCCTTTGGTAATAATGCATATTTTCTAGCGAGTAATATCCTTTCATGCATCTGAAATTGCATATCTCTTTATTTGGATATTTCTCTACATCTAAACATAGCTTGTCCTTTAACCATTACATCTTTCACTATGATCTAGATCCTATTAGTAGTCCTAAATTGTGATATCAGTAGTCCATCTACATGTAGTTCTAGTCTTGTTCATTAATTGGTATCCAAACTATATGTTATGCATGTATCTTTTTTTCATACATACTCAATCTTTCTCCTTAACTTGCATACTATGATCTTGAGTTTCTTACATAGCCTTGTGGTGTGAAACAAATAGAGCTACAATATATGCATATATTGGAGCATCTAAAGAACTTATATAGTTTTTCAAATCTGCTCTAGTGTCAGATTTTGGTGCAATACTAGTGTTTTTTATGTACAAACGGCCTCCTGAGCAAGACTCATGACATGTGCCCTAACATTTTTCATGCTAATTCTGTCATTATGAGGGTCAGAATCATGGTTTATTTATTTTCTCCAGTACAATATGTTATACTATCAAGTACCCTTTGTTATTTTTCCTTGATTATTATATTGCATTTCTTAATTTGCTTTATTTGCATTGCTTGGACAAGCCCCTAGTTTTTACTCTTCTACAATCCCTTCTTCTAAAAAGTTGTGTTTTAGCTCTTCAAACCCCTCATTTTATGAAATGAAAAGGGAGGAGAAGACATATCTTATGTAAAGGGGAGAAGACATATGTGAGTATAAGACATAGTTTTGATAAATATTATGAAAGCCATTGTTAGTCCAGCTTCTCCATCATCACAAGTTGAAGAAGATGCCATGTACTCCAAAGGTAGACTTCACAAAGGCAAGTCTTCTTCCTCCACCCGGTGCTTCAAATGTGGAAAGAAGGGTCATTTCAAGGAAGATTTCCCATAAGGAAAAAAGACCCATCATCACAAGAGAAGGGAAGATAAGCATAAGAAGAAGGAGAAATGGCACAAAAGATCTAGTGACTCCTCAAGCTCAAGCTCAAGTTCAAGTGAAGAATCTAGTGGAGCATCTAGTCAAGCTCTAGTAAAGATGAAGGAATGCCATTTTAATATCATGGAAAGTTTAAATGAAGACTCAAATGGGGTAAATCTAAACTCTTTAGATAAAGAATCTTTAATTGCAATTCTTCATGCTACTCGTGCCTCTCTTAAGTCTACTATAAAGAAAAAGAAAAGGCTTTCTAGAATTGTATATAAGAATGAAGAAAAAGATGATCATGAACATGCTAAAATTTGCTTGCAAGATGAAAACAATACTTATCTTAGTCAAGTAGACTCTCATAAACTTGAAAATGGTAATTTGCTTGATAAAATCACATATCTAAAAACTCAACTTCTTATGCCTAGTTATAATGAAGAGCATACTAAAATTGTGAATTCTCTTATGCTTGATATTGATGTTGTTAAATATAAAAATGAGGACACAGACTTTGTTTTGCAACGAATAGAATCAGAAAATAGTGTCTATCTTTCTAAGATTGCTTTGCTTGAAAAAATCAATGTTCTTAAATCTTATTATAATTCTACTAGTACAGAGAATAATGTTCCTGCTCTTCATATTGAAATAGATTCTTATATGACCTAAGCTCTTTTCATAGAACTGACATACTGCATGCTAGAGATAATATCAATCAACTATCTTCTATTATTACTTCTATTATGCATGACAATCATAGTTCTAGGTCCTCTATGCAAATATTCCTAGATGATAAAAAGGATCTCAAACAAATCCTAGATCATACTGCCAAATAAATGGGTAGAAATGACATTGGACTTGATAGTAGCCAAAGGAACAACAAAGGCAAAGGACCTTCAATTTTTCAATGAAGAATTTTCTAGTTCCAAGGCTAAGAGATCATGTAATCATTACAATGAAATTGGTCATTATTCTACATTTTTCCCATTTAGGAAAGCAAGAGGAATAGGACTTGGGCTGCTAAGCTAACCCCTCCAGACACAAAAATATGATTAGGGACCATTTTATCTTTCTTCTTGTAGGTTTCTTGCTAATGGATTGAATTGAGATATTGATTTGCAAATTGGTATCTCAATCCATATAAAAGAATAAAGGTGAGATGTGTATGTGGTGGAAACAAGATAAAAATAAATGGTAAGAATAGAGGTTATGGTACTCTTGATCATATCTAGTCATTGCTTATTTTTTTGTCAAGTATAGTATGTTCTTTACATGCATTTTGAGTTAAAATTGGTATATTGTGATTCTCCTCACTTTCTTGATCAAGAACTGTCCTCGATGCTTTCAGAGTGCAATACTAACATACTCACACATGTTTGGATATGGCTTGTATTTTTATCATGCCTCTAGATATGTGTTTTTCAGAAATATATGTGCTTTTTGACAATAATTGTTGTCGGCCAAGTTTCTCTTGAGAACTAGACCGACCAATGGGTGTTTCCAACAGTTTTTTTGGTCGAGAAGCTCAACCTAGAAACTTGACTGATAACATTCTGCACAAAATACACATATGGCTTTTTAAATGAGAACTTCCCTCTCAACTAGACTTTCTCAACCAATAGCCTTATTATATGGCACTCTCATTGGTACCTTCTTATGCTATGAATACTTCCTTTTTTTAATTTCCTATCTTGCATCCAACTCAGCCTTTCTAACTTCTATAAATTGGTATCTATATACCTTGCAATTTCTTATCTTGAGTTTTATGTATGTTTTGATGTTTATCTCTTTGAATCTCTTGGTTGTGATCTAAATTGCTTATTTTGTGCTATAACTTGCTTCATCTGCATAGTTGTATGTTTGGTACAACCTTGAGCTTCTTATAAGTAATAATCTTTTGGTAATGATGCATATTTTCTAGTGAGTAATATCCTTTCATGCTTATGAAATTACATATCTTTTCCTTTGGATATTTCTCTACATATAATCATGGCTTGTTCTTTAACTTGTGCATCTTTTGATACTATTTAGATCCTACAAGTAATCCTAAATTTTTATATCATTTACTAGTAGTCCAACTGCATGTAGTTCTAGTCTTATCCATTGATTGGTATCCAAACTATATGTTATGCGTGTATCTTTTTTTCATACATACTCAATCTTGCTCCTTAACTTGCATATCTACGATCTTGAGTTTCTTTCATAGCCTTGTGGTGTGAAACAAATAGAGCTACAATATATGCATATATTGGAGTATCTAAAGAATTTATGCATTTTTTGAATTTTCTGTTCTAGTGTCAAATTTTGGTGCAATACTAGTGTTTTTATGCAGAAACGACCTCCTGAACAAGACTCATGGTACGATCCCTAACGTTTTCATGTTAATTATATCATTATGAAGGTCAAAATTGTGGTTTATTAGTTTTCTCCAGCACAATATGTTATAATATCAAGGACCCTTTGTTATTTTTACTTGATTATTTTCTAGAACTACATCTAGGTTTGTTCTAATGCATGTCTTTATTTGCTTTGTTTAATTTTCTTGGACAAGCCCCTAGTTTTTGCTCTTCTACACTCCCTTTTTCTAACAAGTTGTGTTTTATCTCTTCAAACCCTTCACTTTTTGCAATGAAAAAGGGGGAGAATACATATGTGAGTAGATGGCATAGTTTCGATAAATATTATGAGAGCTAGCCATGCATGAGAAATTGCATCCATTGAGGGGGAGTGTGTGAACTTTATTAGAATCAATTGAGGGGCAGCATACAAACTCAATTCCATTGAAACCCCTTGGTTTCTCCAAAGGTATGGTTTTATTTAAATGCTTTCAATACATTTATGGAATGGTTTGTCATCTTCAAAAAGGGGGAGAATGTTGACTCAAAGACTAATTGACTTTCAAAGTCTAAATTGACTAAACCCTTTTTTTATGATGACTAAACCATTCCATTTATTTGTGTCTAATGATTCTACTTGAGTGATTTAAAATTAGGTATAGACACACTCCAAATGCCCTAACTTGTGCATCCTAACTTGGAGAGAGACAAGTCAAATTCTATGCAAGTGCACTTCTGTGGAAAAGTCCTCAAATCCATTAGAATCATGTTGTAAATACTTGTAATGATTGTATGATTTGTAATTAAGTTTAGAAAAAATCAAGAGCTCTAAAATCAAATATTTAAGCACTTTTATGGCATTTTCTAAAATTCATCATAGGGATTTTTTTCAACTGAGTTTCATCTAGAATAAACTCAACCAACCCCCTTGATGGAACTTGGGAACTTCAAACTCGACTTACTCCCTACACAGGCAAATCAATTTTAAGCCATCGGCCGAGTTTCATCCTGGATAAACTCGACCAACAACTCAAAATTGATTTGTCACATACTATTATTGGTCCATTTTCCCAAAAGTAAACTCGACTGACCGCACTATACGAAATGTGAAAAAAAAATATTTCTAATTGTTGGAGTGTTGCAAAACTTGAAAATATATATGTTGCAACACCCCAAATGGCTAGAGTACGTCCTTAAGTGTCTCTAATAGCTAGTAGGCACCCTCAAATATAAACGGGACCCATTGGGATTCATCCCACTATTATTCAAGCACTATGAAGGTTCCTATATAATAGTTGAGTGCCTCCAACAACCTCCTTCTAGTCTTAAGCTTAATCACTTGCTAGATCCATTAAAGTGGGTAGGATATTTGTAAAAGAGATAGTCCTACATGTATGTCTTGTGAGTCTATTACTTCCTCAAACTCATAATCTCTCTTTCTATCATGAAGATGAATATTCTCTCTCCTAGCTAAGAGAGGTAAAGAATAAGGGAAGGAGTCCCTTGGTGAAAGCTTCTCTTTGGTCAAGGTGAAGTCAAGAATGGGTAATTCCCTCAAGGAAAAAGACTTGTTGCAAGAGTCGGTATGTCCTTCGTCAAGGTAGAAGACTCATTGTAGAAGAGGGTAAGTCTTGGGTGAGGTAGAAGACTCTTGGTCATGGATGGGTAAGCCCATTGTGAGGTCATTGACTCTCTTGTCCTCAAAGGGAAGGTTGGCTATCCTTGTACCATAAACGGAAGGTCATTTGTTGTAAATCTTATAATTGAATATAAGGAGTGAGACATGGTTGAAAAATCCTAGAGGTTGGCCTGTCTAGGTAGTGGATGTACACTCCTAGTTTGGATTTCGGAAACATTAAACATAGCTTGTATTCTTGTTCTTATTCACTATCTCTCATCCTTGCTATGTATGTTAATTTGCACTCAAATTCCATATATGCAACCTTATCTCTTGATATAATTTGAAGGTCTAATGAATTTGGTTTAAGTGTTCTTTAGCTCTATTCAACCCCTCCTCATTCTAGATCCCATCATATTATATTCAACAACTTCAAATCCTATTTCTATGATGATGGGGAAACATTATTCGATAATGTTTTCCAATCTAACAATACTGACATGAAAGGTTCTCAGTAGATAAAGTTGGAAATAAAAACTTCAATTTGGATCCAAAAGGGTGACCAAGTCACATGTTCCATTGATGAAGGGAGCTAGACTGGCCATAAGAATTGTGTTAGCAAGATTTGATGAGGTTTGCAAATAGTACAAACAATCTCCACCTTCATATCCCCAACCAATCATCCTCTTCATCTCGATATCCTTCATAGAGACAATGTAAGGAAAGAAGGTTACATTGTAGTTTAAGGTTTTGGTAATTTACTAATAGGCATCAGCTTTAACGGGAATGTATGTAACACCCCTTACCTAGATTAGTGCTTGGTCTTGATTATTTGTCTTAATAAGATGATTAAACCTTAATCTAATCATGTGATGCACCTCAATAATATGTGGCATGCTTATGTTTTTAGTTTGGTACAGTTTTGGATGATGTTTGAGCTGGTTATGATATATGTATTCTTATTTTGGACCAAGTTGCAATTTACCCATTTTGACGGTCTATCTTGCAATTTGTCACGCATTGAACGTACCTTTTGTGCCTTGGCATCATGAGAGAGAATGATGCATAATAGTGCCTTGTTGGACCTTGGATGATGAGGTGGCATCATATGCATCGACTAGGGTTTGCATGGTTTTGTATGGGTGGTGGTGTCGACCATGTTGAGTTTCTTGAGCGTAGAGATCTTAGTGTTGTGTCTTCTTGGTGTGCTTTGACTGAATCACCTTTCCACAATTTCTTTGTTTCGACCTATGTGCTCATCCTTGGTTTTGGTCCCTAGGGTTGGCTTGGTGCTTTGGTGTTTCGACCTTTGTCTTCGGTGGACATGAGTAGCGGTCGCTACCATGTCATGCTTTCATGCTTCGACTGAAGGTAGGTAGTGTACCTAAGTGGTATCTACACTACCAAGTTTTAACACCATTTAATGCATGCACGTCTAGAGTGCTTTCATGGTCATGTCTTTGTAGGACATGTGTCCTTTTGGTGCTCTCATATCTTAACGCCTCGTGATCTTTACCTTCCTCCTACCATTGAGTATATATGCTCCTTTTTTCACATGCAAGTATCCCCTTTAGCACTCTTCTTCCTCTCTTCTTGCTTGTGTTCATCCTTGAGCTTGGTGGTGCAAGTGGAGGTGTTGATCTTGGAGCTTTGGTGGTTGATCACCTTTGCATGTGGTGATCTAGGGCTTGATCATCTTCCTTGTAGTGGTTCTTGGTGCTCTTCCTTCTTGGTAAGAGGTTTCATGCCCTTGATTTTATTTGTTTTGAAACCCTACCCCTCTCTCCTTTTCTTGGCCATTAGACTATGGATTAGCATGGTGGCTATCTTGAGGAGCCTCTTTCCATAGAGGTCGAGATCCATGGTTTTCCATGGGAGTACCTAAGTGAGATTAAGCTTTCTTATTTCTTCTTTTTTTTCAGCCTAGCATTTGTACCCTTTCTCTTTTGAGATCCTTTGACCTGTGTGTGTTCTTCTTCTCTTGAGGTGACCTTGTTGGTCATGTAGTTGATCCTAGTTGGAGCTTCCTTCTCTCTCTTATAGCTCGTGGCTTTGGAGCTTGATCTTCATCTTAAGACGGGCTATATAACTCTTCCCTCTACCATTATTGCACCTTTATCTTGCTTGCATGCTATTGTTTTATATCTAAAATGTGATCATGAGTTTATGGATAATGTTATTTTGTTTTAGGGTTTAATATCATGAATTGTTCTTGTATAGATTACTCTTTCTCCTAAACCCTAATTATTACACCTGATATGATTAGTAATGGTGGAAGTTGTTGTCTCTTACATGCATTATGATTGTTGGTTTTGATACCATGTTTTGGTTTGGTTTTACATGATGTTGGAGGTTTTGATCTTTGGTTGCATGAGTAGGATGCATAGTTTTCCCTCTCTCATCATGGTTTTTCAATGTTTACCCTTGTGACTCTTGTTCTAGGGTTTTGATCTTCATCTTTCATGGTGTTTTCTCCTTAGTGACGTTTGAGCTCTTGCCGATATGCTTTTGGTTTCAGTCAACATGTGTCCATGATTCTTTGGGGTCTCTACCCATGATGTCCCTTGTTGCAGTTGAAGTTCTATCAGCCTTGTGTTGTTTTCTACCTAGGGTGGGTTGGTTGCTACCAAACCCTAACCCTAACCTATTTGGTCGCTATGCTTTATGATCGCAACATGCTTTTGGTGGTCGCTACTAGTGGTGGTGTTGTGGTCGCAACAAAGTGTTGATCACCTATGGTCGCTACCTATGGTGTTGGTCGCTACCTTAACCCATGTGTTATGGTCGCTACCCATGGTGGGCAAGCCCTAATGGTTGCAACACATGGAGTGTGAAGTGGTCACTACACATGGTTGTACCATGTGTTCTCTGCATGTGTTGAATCATGTATGGTCACTATGTTTTCATGGATTGTTGGTCTCTACATATGTTATAATGCTTAACCCTAATGTGCTCCAAGAATGTGGGAATTGTTGTACCTAGGGTTTGATGTTGAAGGTTGTTATGAGAACCCTAACCCTAGTATGGACAAATAATGTACTTTCTTAGCTCGTTTGAATAAATAACATGTAACAAAGTGTTTTCTCTCTCCTACTTGTGTAACCCTTATGTTGCAGGTTGAATGTACATCATAGATGGTGATTTCTATGGTAAATCTTATATGACATAGGGTGATGATTATGAGCCTTCATGAGGCATGATGAGATAATGTTGTCATGCGAGAACTATGTGATTGGGTCTTATGACCTAGCAGAGGCTCAATGCCTAATGTGAAGTCATATCCTCTAGTTATGCGAGGAGGGATGATTATCCCAGGATGATTATATAATGATGATGGCCTTGTATGGTAGTGGTATCATGTGATTATGTGATAAGTTTATACCCAATTTGTTTTATATCTTCTGAAATTGCAACCTACCTTTATCTTTGTAGAGTTTGTGTTGGGTTTGTAAGTTGTAACTTGATTGATGCACTAAAAGACACCCAATTGGAAATAATTAATCAAGTGAAACCCTAATCATGTAGGTTTCCCTAAGCCATAGATCCATCTTCCACATCAATACTTTCTGGATGGTGAAATGAGTAATTCCTACGGGAAACTCAGATAACATATTGTTGAATATGTGGGGGTGCAAGTTGAGGATATATACTTGCATCCACAAACACATATTTGGAGGATGAGTGTGGTCATACCTCGGTAGGATAAAGGTTGAGGTTGTATTTCAGATCATATGTTTTCAGGGATGGTTGCGACCATACCCTAGTAGGAGAACGGTTTTGGTTGTATCTCACTAGTGTCATGCCTATATACCAAGGCAGACTAGGATGATTTGTAGTTTGACTTTATATGTCACTATGACAGACACAAACTGACTGAGGATGTGGGAGATCATAGGATTTCGGCTCTCCTAGATCTTGTATGCAACTAATTTCGACTTAGTAGTGATATGTTGGAACATGATTGGTATACCTCATCTCCACTAGGCATAATAAAAGACGTGATACATCCGTGTAGTGTATTTGTTTAGGTTCAAACACGCTTCACATCAGATGTCCCCTTGCCTTGTTCTTATACTTCTTAGTTGTTACCTTAAATACATGTTCTTCATATTCCTTTTGAGAATATTACAATTTGTTGATCAATTTATAGTTTCTTACACTGCTTAATCTATGTTATCAGTTCCAATGATATCATTTAGTTGAATCTGCTCATCCTGATAATAATGGTATCTTCCTTATTTAGTATATTTGTACTTATAATAGTTGTTGGTGGAGAGTTATATCTCTCGATGGGATGTTAGTCTCACCCCTTGGGTTTTACATCTTTTAGGTGGCCATGCATGACGAGGTAGAGATCGTACGGTTGAGGTTGAGCAGTAAGAGGAGTAGTAGTTGTTGAAGGTAGGATATTTTTCTAGTGTTTTGTTGTAGAGTCATATGTGTTGTCCCAGTACTCTCAGGTCCTTGGGGTGTTTTGTAGAATTTGCACATTGATACAAAGTTTTTGGCAGTATGACATGGTTGTATAGATATGGATTGTATATTTGAACAAGTCATCATATGTAACAAGTTTGTGACAAGTTAGCCACAGAACAATGAATTGTAATATCTTGTGGCATGATATATGATACAGGTGGCACATCTTGTGGACTCAGATGTAATATGTTTAAGCTTTTGTGGTTATATGAAATCGATTTTAATTTACCTTGTTTTCTGGTAATGTGGTTGTCAGTTGGTAATTCTGCACTTTGTTTTGAGTTTTCTCATTTCTGTGTGACCGTTGTGTCACAATGTAGGCATAAACAAGACAGATTCAAGGAGATTGTGTTTCACATCTCCTCTCATAAAAACTGGACAAGTGGTCCCATCTGCCAAACGCACAGGAGTATGGCAAGTAAATTTCTTCAAGTAAATAGTTTCTTATTACCAGTCATATGAGTTGTAGCACCAGAATCAATAACCCAATTTTCTTTGGATGAAGAGGAAGAAGCTTGAAGACATGAGCTGTCACATGAGTGTTGAGCAACATTTTCTTGAGGAGTAATAGTAGCAGTAAAAGTAGCCTTGATCAATTCATCAAGGTCAGAAGAACTCGACATCACCACCTAAGGATTAGTAAAATGGGGAACATGGGTAGAATCTCCATTAGTATAGGTAGTTGACATTTTATATGCCCAATTGGGTTTCCCATGATTTTTCCTGCAGTTTTCCTCATTGTGATTAGTGCGCTTGTAGAAATTACAAATTCTAGGTTGAGATGAGGAAGAAGAGGATCCTATCCCACTGTGTTTGAGACCTTTTCCTTGGTCACAACCAGGGTTACCTTGTTCGGTAACAACAAGGGTTGTAGGCTCTTCGGAAGTAGGGGTGGAAGATACAAAATGAGATAGTCATAGATAGACATTATCTAATGTCATCAATGGTTTAGAGGTAAGAATTTATTGACGAACATATTCATAAATTGGAGGCAGAGATTCCAGGAATTGACAAAGTTGTATTTCCTCGTGTTGCTATTGCATCTTGAAAAGATCAGATGATAAGGGGTGATGAATCTTGAGTTCATCCCAAATCCCTTTAAAGGTGTCAAAGTGTAAAGTAAAGGTTGAGTTATCTTCAAGTTTAAGGAAATTCGAACATTTGCATATATCAAAAACCCGAGATGCATTTCCTTTGTTAAAATACACTTAGGCAAGGTGATCACATGCCTCATTTGCGGTGTTGGTGAAGAGAAGATTAGAAGAGATATGTGATTCACAACTATTCAAGATCCAGGAGAGAATGAGAGAGTCATATTCATCCCACTTTTTAGAATCCTCCTCCAATTCCTCATATGGTTCTTTAGTAGTTTTATACTTGTCAGACGTGTCTTCCTTTAGTGGAGGTAGATCTGTCAGTTGTTCCAGTTTCCCTAAGGAGTGTGCATAAATTTGAAACAATCAAGCCCATAGGACATAGTTGGAGCCATTAAATTTTATAGAAGTTACACAAATGTAATATCCTAAATTTTGATAAAAATTGAATTATCTAAATATAAGTCATGAATTGATAAGTAATTTTCCCAATGGTAATATTGATATAATAATAATGTTACCCAGTATGTGGCATGGGTGCAAACCATGGTCTAAGGAGGCCCATGACACCATTTATATTGAAAATAGGTCCTTGGAGAACTAGACAAAGAAATAAGAGATTTTGTGCATAAATAAATCGCAACAGCTTTGTGAATTGTTGATAAATAAATATATAAAATAATAAGCAAGTTTCTAAAAGAAAATAAGATTTATGGTATTTTAGATCATTAATGGAGTAATTGTCTAATCTAGTTTGGCAACATAAGTTTTGAGGCATCCAGTGGTATTATTTCAATATGACTTTTGGAATACTTAAAGATAATAACAAAAAGGAAGAGAATTCTAGAAATTGGGAGGAAAAGGACGTTCCATGACATAATGGTAATGTATTTAATAAAATGTCTAAAACAGAAAGTTTTGTGTATGAAGGATATTCCTACACATACCACAAATTAGATATAAGTTGGGAAAAACATTAATAAGTTCCTATATTCCGATTATCCAATGTCTACCATAAAGTCATGTGCATTCCTTAAAGACTTTTTTCCAAATCCAAGTCTTAATAAGAATGATTTGGTGGATTTTCATGACCTTTGGTTTTATAACAATAGAAAGACAAGACTTTTATATAATGGAGTGTAGGAGGGATCTAATCTTTCCTAGAATTATGCCTTGCTTTCCCATAATAATTAGTGGGTGTTAAGTTATCAAATAAAAGAGAGATATTTTGATACTTATAGAAAGGTGGTAAAGGTATGTTTATAGGATGTCATAATAATAAAAGTGTCTTGCCTTTTTTACATATTCCTTGTATGCCAAGGGTGAAAGGAAAATAAAAGGGAAACAAGAAGGGAGGTTATGAAAAGATGTATATTATTAGTATTCAATGGGAATAGAAACACCTTTCCATGACCCACGTTGTCTCTCACTTGTGTGTATATGAGAAAGGAAACTCAAATTGCCGGATGGGGCTTCTCCCCTCCTCTCTCCCTTTCTCTCCATATTGCAAACACTAGGGTTCCTTCCAAGACCTATATAAGAATTCCAAGAACCCTCACATCAATGGCAGACATAACATCAGGTCTATGTTAGCCTTGGATAGTCCTGCATATGGTCATCATTCCTTGTTTCCTTCCATCCCAAAATGCCAAGACGTGATAGGATGCTATGTTGAAGTCGTGGACATGGTGACCAGTAGGAGATGCTAGTAGAAGACCTGGTTGGTCAGGTTTTAAGTGCAGAGAGCGGTGGAGACTCACTGGGTTTAGCCATCATAGGTGGGTTGATGGTTGTAGGAGTTCGCCAGACCTCCCAGTGAGGAAAGAGCCTTTGGTAGGTTTGCACATAAGTCTAGTGTAGAGAGAGAGAAAGCAAACCTTCTAGGGTTGTTAGTGGTGAAGAGGAAGAAGACAAATTGGGAGCTTGAAGGTGGTTGTGTCTTCTGGATTGTAGTGATGGCAAGATGGGATGAGGTGTCGCGGGCAGATGAGGGGTGTCACACTCCAACTCAGCCGACAGGAGAGGCTGATCACCCTCTATCTCCACCGCACCACCGTGACCCATGTGGGAGCGCAGATGCAGAAGGGAGAAAGAGAATGATGGACAGACCCCGTCGGTTCAGCCTAAAACTAGTCGGTCTAGGGGCAAGATCAAGGATAGACCGTGGGTCAATCCCTTGATTCCCAATTTGCCACTAGTGCATATAACAAAATGTATACCAATAAAATGGCAGTGTGCCATTAGTTAATTGATGCTAATCAGCAAATTGCTATAATTAATTGGTAACTCAAAAAATATTGAAATTATATACCAAATTGATCAGGAAATGAGAAGAATGTTAATTAAATATTAGTGATGCCTGAATCTAATTTCAATTCCAAAAGTAGTGTAAATATGTGTTAAAGTGGTGGCGATTAAGATATATATACCCTAGTTTTTGATAAATAGGTTGATTAATCATATTAAATATGATTCTTTGAAATGTAATCTGATAAAGTAGAATACAATGGTAATTTAATATGATCATGATCATAATGGTGACAATTAGAGTTTCTAATGTGGATAATCATGTGTATGAAGAATAGGGGTTAATGATCGCAACTTGCTATGTTGCTAATGAACTTAATATGATCTAAGTGTTCATAATGGAAGGATATGATGGATATAACAATTGGGATTTTTCTTAGTATTCAATACAATTTGGAATTAGTGTTTGTGCCCTTATTCCTTATCCAAACCCATGCCCTATATTAGGACCCGAGTAGGGTTTAATTTGAATAATATGTGGTGACACTTTATAATTTACACACATGTAGATTAAATGTTGATTGCTTGGATTCATCTTTGTTGAATGGATTGTTTAAACATACTTGAAGTATATATTGCATGACCTGCATGGTTCACCATTGAGGTATGTGATTACAACTATTACTACCCTCAGTATCATTTGTCGGTGTTTGTCGAGGATTTCTCAAGGATTGAATAAATAAATTGTTGGATGTTTATTTACATTATGTTCAATTATTATGCCACTATGAGTATCACATAAGATGAGAATATGTGAAGAAAATGACAATTCTTATTTGCAAATAATTTTTTGAGTTAGAAGGAGACTTAGTCTCCCCCCCCTTACTCAAACAGGTGCCAGAACTCGGATGACCCAAGGGATTGTAAATACAATGCGCAACATGTGGTTTTGAACCCGGGTCCCCCAGGGAAGACAGGTCGGACCGAACCATCTGTGCTACACTGGTCGGGCCTTATTTGCAAATAATTGAATGATTATATGTTGTAATATTATTTGCGCACTTTTGCATGCACCCCACGTATACAGTATATTTTGATATAATGATCTGTGTTTGGTTTCATGCCATTTTAGGTAAATGCAATACATGAAGATCGATGACAAGATATGATGAATCTGATGAAACTACCTAAAGGCATTGAAGCTAAGTAAAGAGGATTAGTTAGATAGTTCTTCTCATATGTATTAGTCTTCTCATCAGAAATTCATGTAACTCCTTAGAGGAGAATCTTGTGGACAATATTTGAATTAATGGAAATTATTTGCTAATATTTGTTATTTGGCAAAAATTTGGATCCTTGGGAATTGTAGGTAATGGCCCTCAACTTTAAGGTCCTTTTTAATTTGGGAATGCTGAAAGGTGAGGTCGTTACATTTGGTATCAGATCCCCATACTTTACAAATAATATTTAAAAGAATTTTGAATAATTTGTAGAAATATAAGGAAACTTATTAAGGCATGACACAATGGTAATGGTGTCTATAAGGGGTCAAGTCTTTGGGGGCTGGCAATAATTTTCACCAGCACCATTAAGATGGTTTGTGAGGACTCCCTTAGCCATAGTGATATCCTCATGGCCAAAACCTAGGGTTTGGCTGAAGTAATGTTTCCTCTAAATCTTCTCATTTCAAATTTCATCCACTTCTCATCCTCTTGCTTAATAACCCTAAAAGATACTTCCCTCTGCATCTCAAGTTAGTGTATCACCCTATAATTTTAGTCCAGAATAAACATGACTGATAATGCTATATAACAAATTTAATTTCTTTTGATGATGTAGAATCCTAGAATTAGTGTGGCGCTTAATGTGTCAATCATTTATCACATCTTAGCTTAATAATACACAATCCTAACCCTAATTATGCAATTATGAATGCTTGGGGTTTAAATAGAAATTTACCCCACATATGTGAACAAAATATCCCCTTAATCCTCATGTGAATATATAATGGGATTTAGGGTTTCCTTCAGATTTTGGTGGTATGATTCCTTTTCAATAATTAGTAGTACATTAATTACCCCAAATGTCTAAACATGTTAAACATGTACTTCCTTAACTTAAATGTAAGAAATAAGTGGATTTTCGGAATCCTCAAGTCTGATTTAGCAAATGTGCCAATTTTCATCAAGTTTTGATGAACATAGATAACCTAAATAGTTTTAAGCAGAAAATGATACCAAACCCTATATGGTGACCTAGTTATTTAATCGTTATAGTTGATTAACCTAGGTCTAACTAAGGTTTGGATTTTCTTTGAGTTGTGCGGGTCACGCGTCCTGTTTGTTAGTCTGGATTCTATAGGGGTCGTTAGATGTGGATCTGAAGGTGGAGACCTCGTGTCTTACCTCCCGTTCTCGCGATGAGGGAGAGAGACAGTACAGCAAAAACAGCGCTTTACTCAACCCCGATCCTCCCGTTTTCGCGATGTGGATCTGAAGGTGAAACGCCCAATCTGCCTTCTCCTTCAGTTGGCACAGCCACCACTCCCAGGTCACTTCGTCACATCGGACCGTATCCACTTGATATCGGAGTACAAGAGGACGGCAAAGGACTGTTCGCATGCTCAATTTTAGTTGAGGCCAGCAGAGGATCCACCGAATACTTGACCTTCTCCGGAACGACAGCGAGTACTGGCTAGCACCTCTGATCACCCAAGCCAAATTCGACCTCCAGTAAGCTTCTATACACTCCTTTCATGGTTTGAATGGTGCTCATTGTCCATGCCATCCATCTATATGTTCTACTCTGCTCCTGCTCCATGCCACAGATGAGGGTGTCAGTTAACCCTGTTCTGTTTTTTTCGATATCGCATCTTCAATAGGTCACGGTGAAACTATACCTACCCTTGCTTCCTATCTCCGGCTAATGTTTTAGGGAAATTCGATCTGGTTCTCAGTGCCCTATTTCCGGCCATGGCGGAAGGTAGGAAATGGAGTTACAAGGACCTGAGAGATCTCCTGAATGGCTCTTTGAGTCCGTCGATGCTTGAGCAGTCGACTAGACTAGTTGCTTTCTCGATGTGAGGCCCTGGTCTGAAGTTGAGCTCGGAAGTTGATGCTCCAGGTGCTCCCCGCGCCATGGTCAAAGAAAGATGAAACAAGCAAGGATATTACTCTAGTGCCCTCACGATTTTCATATTAGTGTCACGCTACCATGGTTATTCATGGTATTTTGCCGGTTCATTTTGTGTATCATCTGCGCCTTGATTAAGTGAAATTTCTAGATTCACCCTGTCACGAGTATGTGCTGCAGTGGATTATAGGAGGGCAATTCTGACTTTTCCGTAAAGGTTTTGAAATGATTTCCGAGTTTTATAGAAAGTAGTTTAATTGATTTATGTCACATCTGATTCGTCAGAATATATCTAGTCTTTAGAATTTATAGAAAATGTTATATAGCTCCGATGATTATGACCCATATATGGTTCTTGATTAGTTTTTCAAGATCTAGCTAATGGTCTAGGTTTTGGGTGTTGTTTTGTGTTGGTTTTCACGAAGTTATAGACTTAGTACAATTAGGATCAGCATCATAGGTTGATTAAGAGATACAATCAGGAAAATCACAAGAGCTTTCTTCAAACTGATTAGGTAAGTGGTTCATGCCCATGAGTATTGAATTTATATTTTTTAGCATCCTTAAATGTTCATTATTGTCAAAGTAAGTCATTCATGAGTTATACGCTTTTATGATTTGAGATTTCATGTTCAAGATATGTTTTATATGTTTCTCAGTCAAATTTATGATCCAAGAGTTCATGCTAAGATTTATCATATAATAGTTCATTAAGACTTAAAGCTAAGAGTTTTAGATAAGAACCCAAAAAGATTCATGCATTAAGATTCAAGTTAATAAAAGATCTAAGACGACATTAGATTATGGAGTTCGGCCCAAGCCTTAGTGCAGGTCAACTCAAGAGACATGACTCAGGCCTTAGTGCAGGTCATGAGGCCCAGACCCTTAGTACAAGCCAATTCAGATAAGACGACCCAGGCCAGAGTGCAGGTCATGAGACCCAAGTACCAGAGTAAAGGTCTCCAACATAAATTACGAAAAAAGATCAAAATTGAGCTTAAATAAAGATCATATATTCACGTTCAAGTTTATTTCAGTTTTTATGTTAGCTTTCATGCATTGTGTTTAAGAATAATGTATAGTCATTTTCATATTTCAATATTTCATATATATAGAATAATCATGCCACTTACTGATTATTGTTTTTCCAATGCATGGTTGGGGACGAGATGTACGCAACTGAAGAGCACATGAGGATTAGTGTAACATCCCTGACCTGGGTTATGCTTAACCCTAGATGTTTTACTTAATAAAGTTGATTATATGCTTGCTCTTATCTCTTGAAAAGTAATTAAGGCTCAAGAGGAACTTATATTTCAATTTTAGTCCTTTTTGAATAATGTTGAAATAATGGTTTACTTGATTTGGACTAAAGTGCAAATTACCCAAGTTGAGGGGTTAAATTGCAAATTGTGCATGATAAGATGTTCCTCATGTGTTGAAGCATCATGAGAGTGAATATGATGTAGAGGTATGTCTTGTGATAGCCTGAATACCAAGAAAGAGTTGATAAAACAATGTTTGTACATTAAAACCTAGTTTTGGTGTAATGTGCAATTTACCCAAAACCTAGGGTTCAATATGCAAATTACCACTTCAATAAGGTCCCTAATATTTCTTGGCATCATGTATAGCAAATAAAATGAGAGGGGCGTCTCATTTGTACCTCTTTGGAGGAGAGAGAATCTTGATATTAAAATAATCAAGATTTAAGCATAATTGGAACTTTACTTCCATTTAATGCAAAAATAAATAAAATAATTGAACGGCCTTCAACCAAAAACTAGATGGTTGAATTTTCTCAAGTGTGAACACCTTTGTGTTTTTTCTAAACCACAAAACTATCCAAAGGAAGTGGATAACTCACTCACAATATTATAAGAAAAAGAAATATCCACTCACTTATGGATATTACTATAATATGATTTAAGGTGCTTAGTTTGCTTTCCTTTAAATCATGGATAATTGAGAGGAATAAGAGGCAAGAAGGATAGCCTCGTATCCAAGGAATTGAAGGAGGAAGAGGCGACACTATTTTTGGAATTAAATGATTTTTATATGGAATTTTCTCTCTCATTGAATTTCTTATAAAAGCACCCTTTCTAAGCCAAATGAAAGGCTTTCCCGATTCTTTTCTTTCTCACCTTGCTTTGGCCGACCAAGGTATCTTGGAGCAACAGGAGGACGACCCCCCAACCTGTTGGTAAGCTTCTTGACCTCTATTCACCTTGATTCTATGGTGGAAATCGAAAATCAATGCATGATTTCTTCTTATCTCCACTCCATCTTCAATTCTAGCCTTTCCTTTTCACTCAAAGCTTGAGGACGAGCCTTGGGATAGTGAAAAGAGTTGCATCCACCATTGTTGACGTGATCTTGGATCTTTGGATCTCAATTGGAGGTGGGTTATATAACTTGAACCCTTATTCATTGTTATTGAAATCAATTTCTCAACCCCTTATGTTCAATTGATCTTTTTGCAATTCCTTTGGTTGATTGATGCAATCACCATGAAAATCACAACAAGTTTCGTGGGTTTAGATCTTGATGATGATGACATCATCATAAGCACACACCTCCCTAAATAACTTTTGCAAATGGTTTCAACTTTTGGTCCAAACGGTTTCACCAAACTGTTTGGTGACCAAACAGTTTGCAAACCGTTTGGTGTTTTGAGTCCCAAACCGCATGAGAGTGTTGACTGTTTGGATGGATTGACCATTTGAGGTCTGAACCCTAATACATTTTGGATGATGATCTAATGGATCCAATTTATTGATTAAATGTATGGACAATTCACCAATTACAACCCTAATCGATTTGTTGGAAATTCCATGAAGTGATCCATTCAATTTCAAGACTTTTTGGGTCAAACGGTCTTGAGACCGTTTGAGCCCAAACGGTCTTGAAACCGTTTGGGATCAAACGGTTTCAAAACCGTTTGCTGATCCAATGGTTGAGATTTGAGTGTTGGAGATCCAAGAGCCAATAATTGTTGAACTTCAATAACTCAATTGATTGAAGGTTTCAATGTAGCAAATCATGTTCAACCAATGGATGAATGTATCTAAAGAACCCTTATGGTTTTGAGACTGATTTAGCCCAAACGGTCTTGAGACCGTTTGAGTCCAAATGGTCTTGAAACCGTTTGGGGTCAAACGGTTTCAAAATCATTTGGAGACCAAACGGTTTCCAAACCGTTTGGTGATGAAACCTCAAAACCGAATGAAGGTCAATTGTGATTCAATCATTTGAAAATTGAAGGAGATGATTGTTCCAATGATCCAATGATTGATAGTGATGGTAATCAATGAAGGTACAAAGGTTGAATTCCTAAAAGTACCTAAATGATTAGTACCATTAAAGGGATAAACCTAATTGCTTATAAGAATAATAACCTAGTACACTATGTCAATCATAGTTGTATGTACTTGATTGTAGGGTTGATATAACCTAATCAAGTTGAGAAGATGACATAATGGAAATTCATACATGCGTATGATTCATGTGGTGATTAAGGGTATGATCCCTAGCAAAGAGATCATGAAACCCTAATCATGAGCATAAACTCTAATTTAAGGCAAAGCTAGATGAAACCCTAATTGAGGGAGACGTCAAGTGGAATCCTAATTTCAGGTAATACTAAGTGAAACCCTGATGTAGAAGGATGATATGTGAAACTCTAATGAAGAGTGATACTAGGTGAAATACATATGTATGGGAGATGCTATGTGGAACTCAATTTATAAATATGGAAATTCCTATTCCTAATAACAGAATAGTGATTAATGTATTGACAAATATAACACCTAGAGAGGTTGATAATGGATATCCTTATATCAATAGTTCCTAACTTAGGGATGAGTCCATATCACTAGCAATGGTTGTAATTTCTAAATACAGTGACTTATGACTAATACATTACATGATAAATGTGATGAACTGGTATACAAAGTATTAGGATGGGAAATACCCTAATGCAAGCTAAGTGGATGAAGTCAAGTAAGGTAACGGTGATGAGGGAAGTGATACATCAAAGTATGATGGATATCACATCCAACACCTCAAGTATGTTATGCCTTAATGTATTTAAATCCAATATATTTGGATGAGTGACAAATGAATTGTGTCATTCCAGTTGTTACATTCAGATGCAATGCACTTTGATGAGTGTAGGCTAACATACCTTATGAAAAGGTTAATTCAAACAAATAAATTATGATGTAATTATATTCTAGTAAAGATGAGAGAGAAGCTTATACTTTGTGATGATAATTCATTTAATGATGAATGATGAGAATAAATAAATATGATTGAATACTTATGTTATCCATGTTGATTCCTAACTATGTGAAGCAATGGAATAGAACTTGATCATTAATATATGATCTTGAGAACCTATATGGTTAATTATGGAAGACCCTAATTCAGGGCAATGATGTATAAATCCCTAATATAGGATGATGAATGTGATACAAAACCCTAATCCAGGGTGATGTTATGTAATGTTATAGTAAACCCTAAATTGGGCAAAAGGACATGATGAACCCTAATCTGATGTGAATAGTGCATCCTAACCCTAAATTGGGTAATAGGATATGAGAAATCCTAATACAGGGTAATGCTATGTGAAACCCTATTACAGGGTAATGCTATGTGAAATCCTAATCCAGGGTGATGATATGTGAAACCCTAATACAGGGTAATGCTATGTGAAACCCTATTACAGAGTGATGCTATGTGAAGTCCTCACACAGAATAATCCTATGTGAAGCTCAAATACAGATTGATGAGTTATGAATGTAACAAGAAAACCCTTGTATTGCATGGTACTGATATATAATTTTTATCATGATTATTAGTCATGCAGTTATGTTGAGATGATGAGCATAGCCAAGTATGGGCTATGATGCTCTGTATATTGAAAATGCTTTATGGGCTTCATAAGACACAATATTCCTTGTTGATTAAGGGGCAATAAGAGGTGATATGAGCTTTGTGAACTATGTGGAATACTTTGTGTAGTAAGAATCATAATGTCCTAGGTCAGTTGACCTGAAAGTATTAAGTTGTCTAATAAGTGGTAACAAGTATTCTATGATGAGTTAAGGGTTTGAGTACCCACATTCTATAATTATGATGATGAACTTGTTAAGAAATGGAAATGTATTTGATGAGATAAGGGATTAAGATCCCAATACTTTGTTAAAGAGTATGGCTACAGGCCATGACTCCACAAAGACAATGTCAGGCAATAGCTATGTGATCTAAGCCTGAAGAGAGTGTGTGCTGCAGTTATAACTCTATAGTGAATAAATGTTATACATTTTCTTAATATTCCTTAATGGATAAGTGATATGCTGCTCTATCAAGTTTTAGCTGCAATACCTTAGATAAGAATAATGTTCTAATCTGTTAAACAAGTATGATTCCTCTGTTCATATTTATCTGATTAATTGCAATAATAATGTTTCTGGCGGAGATTTATATCTCTCGTTGGGGCAATTTACAATTGGCTCACCCCCGTGGGAATCACATTTTTAGGTGGACGCGGACAAGGAGGCAAAAATCCCTCAGTAGGTGAAGGACAGCAGCAGCAGCAAAGACAGTAGTGAATTCTCAGGTGGAGACACTAGTTGTTATGCCTTGTATAGATGTACATAGAGTCCTATATGTCATCTCTGTACTCTCAGGTCCTCGGAGTAGTAGTTAGTGCTTTTGAGATTTTGTCTTAGTGCCTTGAGATTTTATACTGCCTGTGTTTAGGTTAACAGGGCAGTTGATGCTTGTAATTCACAGAAAGAGATGATACAGGACATGTACCTTTAAACCAGAATGTAAATATGTCACTTTGGTTCTATGTGAGAAAGTTTTCCTTTGATGGATCTCTTGGTAAAAAGGTTTTAATTTTTAGTGATTTTCGGTAATCCGTTGTTTAGTGAACGCTTCCGCATTAGTTAATCATGTTTTTGTGAGTTGGATGCCACAGTTAAGTGGTATCAAAGCTCTAGGTTCATTGAGTCTACAAAGACATAGGACTAAGATGTTGAGTCTGTTCTAGTGTCTTCCAGTTCATTTGATAGTGACTTCTACTCATATAGGAGGAGAAGAAAAACATGAAGATGTCTGGGACACACGAAGAACACGTTGTTGATAGCAGTGTTGTTGCACTAGGAGGAGGTGCAAGAGGCCAGAATAGGGAGGGGCATGTACTTGAACAGCCCCAGATAGACCCAGTTGTGATAGAAAACCCAGCCCTCCATGCTCTATTTGACAAATTCCTGACGACAATGACACACATGGCAGACAGGATGCCACCACATGCACCTAGGGCACCAGCCCACTATGAGGGAAATGGAGCCGACAAGGCTTTTGAGAGGCTTCGATGGGTTGGAGCCATAGATTATGCTGGTACATCTGATCCAGCAGATGCTGATTTGTGGTTGACAGAGCTGGAGAAGGCTTTTAGGATCCTTGATATTCCTGAAGACGAAAAGGTAAGACATGTTGTGTACCTCCTAAAAGGGAGTGCGGGTCACTGGTGGATGATAGAAGAATATAAAAGACCAGGTGAAGAGATTGGATGGGAGGTATTTCGACGAAAATTCGTCAGTAGATACTTCCCTAAGACGTATCTAGATGAGAAGATCTCTCAATTTGAGAGGATCAGACAACGACAGATGAACGTTAGCGAGTATGAAGCTAAGTTCATGGAGTTGTTGCAGTTTTGTCCGCAAATGGTAGTTAGTGATGAGAAAAGAATTCGGCATTTTGAGAAGGGGTTGAACGCTGAACTGACCACTCCTGTGTCTGCCTTAGAGAACATGGAGAGGTTTGCCACCTTTGTGGAGTCGGTAAGGAGGATAGAAAGGTCTGAAATCGAGAAACGACAGACCAGTGGTAAGAAGGTATACACTCAGTTTCAAGGACAAGAATCTGAAAGTTTTAAGAAGCTAAGATCTTCTACATCGGCAGCACCATCGAGATTTCCTACCCAGACTCAATGGACGTCAAGTAGGGGTAGGGATCGTAGTAATACTTCAAGTAGAGCCTCCGAAATAGCATCAATATCGGTGACTGGATCTCACAGATACTATTTTGCACCTAGGATTTGTTACCAATGTAGACAACCGGGACATCTAGCAAAGAATTGTCCATATGGGAATTCGATGATGACTCGACCCCAGGGGTAGAGTCAACAAGACTCACAGAGGAGGCAGTTTTCTAGTAATAATATAGGACATGGACAGAAATCCCAGACAGGTCAGATGAAATAGTTTCGTTTTGATATTTCATTTCGTGATTCTATGTGTTAAAAGTAAGAAAGTAGTTGTTTTGAGCTTCCTCTGACTAGTCCTATAAGGACATAAGGGAGATGAGAATTTACATTTTACTAAGTATTCTTTAAAATGCTTTATAATCTCACTTATCTATGTGATAAAAGGATGAGATATAGAAGTGATGCCTGAAGAAAATTCAAGAATGAAAAATCATGTGTGTATAATGATATGAAAAGTGAGGAACATGATAGTAAATAAAGTGCATACTACCTAATCTCAATACTTGTATACCCTGGCCAGGTATAGAATTATTGGAGATAAGGCAAGTATGGAACTATTAGATTGTTATCTTTCTGATTACTCTGATCAAGTAGTCATTCTGAAACAATCTAAAGAGTATAATAAAATTAAATAGGAAGAGCTAAGTGAACCTTCCTAATTAAATAGGAAATGCCCAGTGAACCTTCCTAATTAAAAAGGAAGAGCTAAGTGGACCTTCCTAATTAAATAGGAAATGCTCAGTGAACCTTCCTAATTAAAAAGGAAGAGCTAAGTGAACCTTCCTAATTAAATAGGAAATGCTCAGTGAACCTTCCTAATTAAATAGGAAATGCTCAGTGAACCTTCCTAATTAAAAAGGAAGAGCTAATTGAACCTTCCTAATTAAATAGGAAATGCTCAGTGAACCTTCCTAATTAAAAAGGAAGAGCTAAGTGAACCTTCCTAATTAGATAGGAAATGCTCAGTGAACCTCTAAGTGAACCTTCCTAATTAAAAAGGAAGAGCTAAGTGAACCTTCCTAATTAAATAGGAAATGCTCAGTGAACCTCTAACTGAACCTTCCTAATTAAAAAGGAAGAGCTAAGTGAACCTTCCTAATTAAATAGGAAATGCTCAGTGAACCTCTAAGTGAACCTTCCTAATTAAAAAGGAAGAACTAAGTGAACCTTCCTAATTAAATAGGAAATGCTCAGTGAACCTCTAAGTGAACCTTCCTAATTAAAAAGGAAGAGCTAAGTGAACCTTCCTAATTAAATAGGAAATTATCAGTGAACCTCTAAGTGAACCTTCCTAATTAAAAAGTAAGAGCTAAGTGAACCTTCCTAATTAAATAGGAAATGCTCAATGAACCTCTAAGTGAACCTTCCTAATTAAATATGAATTGCTAAGTGAACCTTCCCAATTAAATAGGAAATGCTAAGTGAACTTTCCCCAATTACATAGGAATTGCTAAGTGAAATTTTCTAATCACATAGGGTTTGCTAAGTGAACTTTCCCAAACAAATAAAGGATTGCTGAGTGGATTATCTCTATCAAATATATATGTTTCCCCTTTGATAAACACTCTTGGGTGATGATAGGAGTATGTTCCTTTATGTTTCTTCCTTTCAATTAACATGGCAATCAAGTAAACATTATGACATTTGATGTGCATGGATTAGAAATAACCCGTTGATGGATACTTAGAAAAGTATCAATTTGCTTTGGACTTTGGTTCCAAGATAATGATATATGGAACAAGCAATGTCCTAAAATAAAAGAAATACCTTGTGCATGTGTACCCTTGGTGGTAACAAAAGAGAAATGACTATGATAAGGATGAGATGTGTTCTTAAAACATATGATGAATACCAAAGTAAGGATTTTGGTATCTGAGAAATAATAGATGATTATGTTGGTTACCTATATTGACCAACTGCGAAATCAATCTAGTTACACAAAATAATATGGACATCATATGTTAGGGGTTTATGCTCTTCATAAACATAAATATTGAAAAGATTGAACTAATGGAAGGAACTTTGTGTGGATTAAATATATATGGTATCTACATGACATTAAGATGTTATGTGGAGACTTGATGGTATGATAAATGATTAAAAATTGTCTCTCCTTTTCCTGCGATTTCGGGGATGAAATCCTTGTTAGGGGTTTATAATTTGTAACATCCCTGACTTGGGTTATGCTTAACCCTAGATGTTTTACTTAATAAAGTTGATTATATGATTGCTCTTATCTCTTGAAAAGTAATTAAGGCTCAATAGGAACTTATATTTCAATTTTAGTCCTTTTTGAATAATGTTGAAATAATGTTTTACTTGATTTGGACTAAAGTGCAAATTACCCAAGTTGAGGGGTTAAATTGCAAATTGTGCATGATAAGATGTTCCTCATGTGTTTAAGCATCATGAGAGTGAAGATGATGCAGATTTATGGCTTGTGATAGCCTGAATACCAAGAAAGAGCTGATAAAGCAATGTTTGTGCATTAAAACCTAGTTTTGGTGTAATGTGCAATTTACCCAAAACCTAGGGTTCAATATGCAAATTACCACTTCAATAAGGTCCCTAATATTTCTTGGCATCATGTAGAGCAAATAAAATGAGAGGGGCGTCTCATTTGTACCTCTTTGGAGGAGAGAGAATCTTGATATTAAAATAATCAAGATTTAAGCATAATTGGAACTTTACTCCCATTTAATGCAAAAATAAATAAAATAATTGAAGGGCCTTCAACCAAAAATGATATGGTTGGATTTTCTCAAGTGTGAACACCTTTGTGTTTTTTCTAGGCCACGAATATATCCAAAGGAAGTGGATAACTCACTCACAATATTATAAGAAAAAGAAATATCCACTCACTTATGGGTATTACTATAATATGATTTAAGGTGCTTAGTTTGCTTTCCTTTAAATCATGGATAATTGAGAGGAATAATGGGCAAGAAGGATAGCCTCGTATCCAAGGAATTGAAGGAGGAAGATGTGGCACTATTTTTGGAATTAAATGATTTTTATATGGAATTTTCTCTCCCATTGAATTTCTTATAAAAGCACCCTTTCTAAGCTAAATGAAAGGCTTTCCCGATTCTTTTCTTTCTCACCTTGCTTTGACCGACCAAGGGAGCTTGGCGCAATAGGATAATGACCCCCCAACCTGTTGGTAAGATTCTTGACCTCTTTTCACCTTGATTCTATGGTGGAAATGGAAAATCAATGCATGATTTCTTCTTATCTCCACTCCATCTTCAATTCTAGCCTTTCCTTTTCACTCAAAGCTTGAGGATGAGCCTTGGGATAGTGAAACGAGTTGCATACACCATTGTTGACGTGATCTTGGAGCTTTGGAGCTCAATTGGAGGCGGGTTATATAACTTGAACCCTTATTCATTGTTATTGAATTCAATTTCTCAACCCTTTATGTTCAATTGATCTTTTTACAATTCCTTTGGTTGATTGATGCAATCACCACGAAAATCATAGCAAGTTTTGTGGGTTTAGATCTTGATGATTATGACATCATCATAAGAACACACCTCCCCAAATAAATTTTGCAAACGGTTTCAACTTTTGGTCCAAACAGTTTCACCAAACTGTTGGGTGACCAAACGGTTTGCAAACCGTTTGGTGTTTTGAGTCCCAAACCGCATGAGAGTGTTGACCGTTTGTATGGGTTGACCATTTGAGGTCTGAACCCTAATACATGTTGGATGATGATCCAATGGATCTTATTTATTGATTAAATGTATGGACAATCCACCAATTACAACCCTAATCGATTTGTTGGAAATTCCATGAAGTGATCCATTCGATTTCAAGACTTTTTCGGTCAAACGGTCTTGAGACCGTTTGAGCCCAAACGGTCTTGAAACCATTTGGGATCAAATGGTTTCAAAACCGTTTGGTGATCCAATGGTTGAGATTTGAGGGTTGGAGATCCAAGATCCAATAATTGTTGAACTTCAACAACTCAATTGATTGAAGGTTTCAATGTAGCAAATCATGGTCAACCAATGGATGAATGTATCTAAAGAACCCTTGCGGTTTTGAGACTAATTTGGCCCAAACGGTCTTGAGACCGTTTGAGTCCAAACGGTCTTGAAACCGTTTGGGGCCAAACGGTTTCCAAACTGTTTGGTGATGAAACCTCAAAACTTAATGAAGGTCAATTGTGATTCAATCATTTGGAAATTGAAGGAGATCATTGTTGCAATGATCTAATGATTGATAGTGATGGTAATCATTGAAGGTATAAAGGTTGAAACCTAAATGATTAGTACCATTAAAGGGATAAACCCTAATTTCTTATAAGAACAATAACCTAGTACACTATGTCTATCATAGTTGTATGTACTTGATTGAAGGGTTGATATAACCTAATCAAGTTGAGAAGATGATAGAATGGAAATTCATACATGAGTATGATTCATGTGGTTATTAAGGGTATGATCCTTAGAAAAGAGATCATGAAACCCTAATCATGAGCATAAACTCTAATTTAAGGCAGAGCTAGATGAAACCCTAATTGAGGGAGATGTCAAGTGGAATCCTAATTTCAGGTAATACTAAGTGAAACCCTAATGTAGAAGGATGATATGTGAAACTCTAATGAAGAGTGATACTAGGTGAAATACATATGTATGGGAGATGCTATGTGGACCACAATTTATAAATATGGAAAATCCTATTCCTAATAACGGAATAATGATTAATGTATTGACAAATATAACACCTAGAGAGGTTGATAATGGATATCCTTATATCAATAGTTCCTAACTTAGGGATGAGTCCATATCATTAGCAATGGTTGTAATTTCTAAATACAGTGACTTATGACTAATACATTACATGATAAATGTGATGAACTGGTATACAAAGTATTAGGATGGGAAATACCCTAATACAAGCTACATGGATGAAGTCAAGTAAGGTAATGGCGATGAGGGAAGTGATACATCAAAGTATGATTGATATCACATCCAACACCTCAAGTATGTTATTCCTTAATGTATTTAAATCCAATATATTTGGATGAGTGACAAATGAATTGTGTCATGTCAGTTGTTACATTCAGATGCAATGCACTTTGATGAGTGTAGGCTAACATACCTTATGAAAAGGTTAATCCAAACCAATAAATTATGATGTAATTATATTCTAGTAAAAATGAGAGAGAAGCTTATACTTTGTGATGATAATTCTTTTAATGATGAATGATGAGAATAAATAAGTATGATTGAATACTTATGTTATCCATGTTGATTCCTAACTTTGTGAAGCAATGGAATAGAACTTGATCATTAATATATGATCTTGAGAACCTATATGGTTATTTATGGAAGACCCTAATCCAGGGCAATGATGTATAAATCCCTAATATAGGATGATGAATGTGATACAAAACCCTAATCCAGGGTGATGTTATGTAATGTTATAGTAAACCCTAAATTGGGCAAAAGGACATGATGAACCCTAATCTGATGTGAATAGTGCATCCTAACCCTAAATTGGGTAATAGGATATGAGAAATCCTAATACAGGGTAATGCTATGTGAAACCCTATTACAGGGTAATGCTATGTGAAATTCTAATCCAGGGTGATGCTATGTGAAACCCTAATACAGGGTAGAGCTATGTGAAACCCTATTATAGAGTGATGCTATGGGAAGTCCTCACACAGAATAATCCTATGCGAAGCTCAAATACAGATTGATGAGTTATGAATGTAACAAGAAAACCCTTGTATTGCATGGTACTGATATATAATTGTTATCATGAGTATTAATCATGCAGTTATGTTGAGATGATGAGCATATCCAGGTATGGGCTATGATGCTCTGTATATTGAAAATGCTTTATGGGCTTCATAATCCACAATATGCCTTGTTGCTTAAGGGGCAATAAGAGGTGATATGAGCTTTGTGAGCTATGTGGAATACTTTGTGTAGTAAGAATCATAATGTCCTAGGTCAGTTGACCTGAAAGTATTAAGTTATCTAATAAGTATTAACAAGTATTATATGATGAGTTAAGGGTTTGAGTACCCACATATTATAATTATGATGATGAACTTGTTAAGAAATGGAAATGTATTTGATGAGATAAGGGATTAAGATCCCAATACTTTGTTAAAGAGTATGGCTACAGGCCATGACTCCACAAAGACAATGTCAGGCATTAGCTATGTGATCTAATCCTGAAGAGAGTATGTGTTGCAGTTATAACTCTATAGTGAATAAATGTTATACATGTTCTTCATATTCCTTAATGGATAAGTGATATGCTACTCTATCAATTTTTAGCTGCAATACCTTAGATAAGAATAATGTTCTAATCTGTTAAACAAGTATGATTCCTCTGTTCAGATTTATCTGATTAATTGCAATAATAATGTTTCTGGCGGAGAGTTACAGTTAGGGGTTCTGAGAAGTAGGATTAAGGCATCTTCTACCAATTAATGTACATTCCATGTGGAAAGAATGATAAAGTAAAGAAAGAAAAATGGTTTATGGGTTATCCCTACAAGGGTAAAACCTAGATGGAACTAGGGTTGGTTTAGGAAAACCCTAGTGGGTCAAGGGACATAGATCTCCTAAGAGGCAGGGTGTAGTCTCTAAATCGAACCCAGAACCCTAATCTTGGGAAATGGGAGTGTACCCATATGAACCCTAATTAGGGTAAAAGACTAAGAAAAATCCAATTGAATTTAGGTGACTGAGTCTCCCATGCATGCATGTATGTGGAGCAAGGCATTCATGAAAAGGGTTTTAAGAAATATAAGAAAATGATGGTTACATAAAATGAAAATTCAACTTTTAGGGTTGGTGTCCTAACCTAGTGTGGGTCAACCCAAGAGTGGGGGAAGTACCTTTTGGGGGAGGAAAATCCCTAAAACCATGGGGTTAGGAAGTGTCTAGAGAGCCTAACCTCCTCCCGTGAGTCAAGAAAGTGTCCTTGGTCAGGACCTTCACTAGAAGGGTGAGATCATAAATCAATTTAAAGATTGAGGCAACCTTGAATTTCACCTAAAGTGTGAAGGAATAAGTATACAAAATGTGAAAGTACATATATGGAATAAAAGTTTTGGATCAAACTGTGCCATCTCTGAGGGAGACAATGACAAATTTGGGAATGGAGGGTCATTAGTAATCCAAACAGTGAGAGGAGGTCGATATGAAAAGGAAGGCATTGTAATGACTAGTGATCAAGCCATGATAGGAAGGTCAACAATAAGCTAAGTCGGAAAAGGAGGGACGATATCAGAGGAAGTCATTACAATGAATGGTGATCAAGTCGGGATAGAAAGGTCACCAATAGGCGAAGTCGGTAAAGGGAGGCTGATGTAAGAGGAAGTCATTGCAATGATGAGTGATCAACCCAGGATAGGAAGGTCACTAATAGGCCAATCCAGGAAAGGAAGGTCACTAATAGGTCAAGTCAGGAAAGGAAGACCTCTATTAAAGACCAAGACCATCAGTAAAGGCCTCACTGAGCCAATGAAGGGACATAAAGTGAATAATGCGTACCCCAAGAGAGATGAAGGAAATTTGGGTTAAAAATTAATAAGAAAATGGTGTGCCCAAAAGTATTAAAGTTATGATATTTCAATAAACCCTAGGAAGGGTATAGCGCTAAGTCAATCCTAAGGTCACATAGGGAGGTTTAAAGGTACATAAGACCCATGAGGTTAGGAATTGATCACACCCTAAATGCATAAGACCGTGGGATCAGGAGATAGCCATCCATGTTTGCCTGAGGCCCATGGGTTAGTAGATTGGCCACCTTCGTGAGTTCATGAGGCCAAGGGATAAATGTGGGAGGCACTCCCTAAGTACATAAGGTCCATGAGGACATAAGGAGAGATCACTCTAAAGGTACGTGTACCCCATAGAGACCCTAGGGAGGTGATGCAAATAATAAAAGATATAAGAAGTTGTGTCATAATGAAATCTTAGAGTGTGCACAAAATAAAGATTGAGAAAGGCATTTGACTTCATGAAATATATGAGTTTTGTGGAATTAAAAGGTAAGTATGATGTAGGGTCATGTTGAGAATCATTCAGCCTAAAATTCGAAATTTTGAGATAATGTGTGGATACACCATCTCTACTCTTGGAATTTGATGAATTTTGTATCTAGGTTGTAGTCAAATGCTTATTTCATCTTCTTATGAGTGAGAGAGATTCAGTAGACACATGTTATGCTTAAAATAAACATATGAGAATGAATACCTATGTTGGGTTTTAATGAAATAATCTAGGGTTTGAAGTGTTACCTCACCCATATGTGGAAATAAAGGAATAAGAGGTTGGAAAGTTAGGTGAAAACGTAGTCACCAAGTGAAATTGAGATCACCTAATGAAAATACAATCACCAAGAGACGATATCACCTGAAAACTAAGGATGTGGATATGTCCTGGATGAATTCAGGTACAAATCTTACTAATAATGTGAGGAATATGCATACGAATAAAAGTTATTAAGGATAATCCAAGAAGGGTTTCTAACCCTAAGGTTTGAAGCTAAGACGAGTTGTTATTCACATGAACCTTACTAAGTTTCAATTTTTGGGACAAAATTCTTTTCAAGGAGTGAATGTAATATCCTCAATTTTGATAAAATTGAATCATGTAAATATAAGACATGAATTGACAATTAATTTTCCCAATGGTATTAGTGATAGAATAATAATGTTACCCACTTAGTAGCATGGGTGCAACCCATGGCCCAAGTGAGGCCTGTGAGACAAATTTCATTTCAAATAGGTCCTTGGGAACAAGACAAAGAAATAAGAGATTTTGTGCATAAATAAATAGCAATGGCTTTATGAATTGTTGAAAAATAGAAATATAAAATAATACACAAGTCTCCAAAAGAATATAAGTTTGATAGTATTTTATAATTAATGGATTAATTGTCTAATCCAGTTTGGCAACTTAAGTTTTGAGGCATCCAGTGGTATTATTTTAATATGACTTTTGAAAACTTAAAGATAATAACAAAAAGGAAAAGAATACTAGAAATTAGGATGAAAAGGATGTTCCATGAGATAATGGTAATGGATTTAATAAAATGTATAAAAGATAAAGTTTTGTGCATGAAGGATATTCCTACACATACCAAAAATTATATATAAGTTGGGAGAAATATTAATAAGTTTGTGAGATTACCTAATGTCTATCATAAAGTCATGTACATTTATTAATGGTTTTTTGCCAAATCCAACTTCCAATAAGAATGTGGTGGTGTCTTTTCGTCACCTTTGGTTTTATAAGAATAAAAATCTATGAGTTCTATATAATGGAGTGTAGAAGGAATATAATATTTCCTATGATTATGCCTTACTTTATCATAAAATTAGTGGGTGTTAAGTTGTTGAATAAAAGAGGTCTTTTTATTCTTACAGAAAGGTGGTAAAGGAACATTTATAGGATGCCATAATAACACAAGTGCCTTTCCTTTTTTAAATCTTCCTTGTACGCCAAGGGTGAAAGGAAAAGAACATGGAAACAAGAAGGGAGGTCATGAAAAGATGTATATTTTTAGTGTTTCGTGGGAATAGAAACACGTTTCCATGACCCATGTTGTCTCTCACCCATTCAATATGAGAAAGGAAACTCAAACTTCCTCATGGGGACGATGTCCTCCTCCCTCACTTTCTCTCTATGTTGCAAGCACTAGGACTCCTTCCAAGACCTATATAAACCCCGAGAACCCTCTTATCAATGGCAAACATAACACCTGGTCTCTATTGGCCTTGTGTAGCCCTACATATGGTCATCATTCTTTGTTTCCTTCCTTCCCAAAATGCCAAGAGGTAGGAGGATGTTGTATTGAAGTCATGGACATGGTGGCCAACAGGCGGCACTGGTAATAGACTTGGTTGGTTAGGTTCGGAGGGAGGAGAGTGGTGGAGACTCGCTGAGCTTGGCCATCGTAGATGTGGTGATGGTTGGAGGAGTCTGGATAGACCTCTCAGTTGGGAAAGAACCTTTGGTAGGTTCGAACATGAGGTTGGCGTAGAGACAGAGAAAGAAAACCTACTAAGATTGTCAATGGTGAAGAGGAAGAAGACAAATTGGGAGCTTGAAGGTCGGTGTGTCTTCTAGATTGCAATGATGGAAGGATGGTATGAGGTGGTGCAAGCACATAATGGGCATCGTACTCCAACTCGGGTGATAGGAGAGGTTGATTGCCCTCCATCTCTAATGGCATCATCATGACCCATGCGGGAATACAGATGCATGAGGGAGAAAGAGGACACTGGACAAACCATGTCGGGTCATCCCCATACCTACTGGTCTAGGAGAGAGATCAAGGGTAGACCACAGATCAATCCCATGATTCCCAGCTAGCCACTAACACATTTAAAAGAAGGTAAATGATTGAAGTGGTAGCATGTCATTGGTTAATTGATGCTAATCTTGCAATAATTTCTATAATTAATCGATAACTCAGAAAATAGTGAAATTATATAACAAGATGATCAAGAAAATGAGGGGAATGTGAACAAAATATCAGTGATGCCTAAATCTAATTTCAATTCTAAAAGTAGTGAAAATATGTGTTAAAGTGGTGATTAAGATATATATACTCTAGTTTCTGATAAATAGGTTGATTAATCCTGTTAAATATGATTCTTTGAAATGTAATCTGATAAAGTAGAATATAATGGTAATTTAACATGATCATAATTATAATGGTGATAATTAGGGTTTCTAATGTGGATAATCATGTGTATGAAGAATTAGGGTTAAAGATCATAACTTGTTGTGTTGTTTATAAACTTAATATTATCTAAGTGTTCGTATATAAAGGATATGATGGATATCACAATTAGGGTTTCACCTAATGTTTAATATGCGTTGGAATAAGGGTACCCTTATTCCTTATCCAAACCCTAAACCCTAGATTGGAACTTGAGTAGGGTTTAATTTGGATAATATGATGGTGACACTTTAGGATTTGCATGCATGTCGATTAAATGTTTATTGATTAGATTCATCTTTGTTGATTGGATTGCTAAAACATACTTGAAGTATATACTACATGATATCATGGTTCACCATTGAGGGACATGCTTATGACTATGACTACCCGCAATATCGTTTTCTAGTATTTTTTTGAGGATTTCTAGAGGATTGAATAAATAAATTTTTGGATATTTATTTGCATTTTGTTCAATTATAATGCCCCTATGAGAATCAATAAAATGAGAATATGTGAAGAAAATGTCAGTTCTTATTTGGAAATAATTAAGTGATTATATGTTATTATATTACTTACACACTTTTACATGCATCCCACGTACACAATATATTTCGATATACTGATCCACGTTTTGTTTCATGTGTTTAGGTAAATGAAATACATTAAGATGAAAAGATATGATGAATCATCAGAAACTACTTTAAGGCATGAAAGCTAAGTAAAGGAGGACTAGTTAGATACTTCTTTTCATATGTATTAGTCTCCTCGTCAGAAATTCATGTAACTCCTTACTGGATCATCTTGTAAATAATATTTGAATGAATGGAAATTATTTGGTATTTGGTAAAAAAAATATGGATCATTACGTTAGAAATTTTAGGTAATGTCTCTCAACTTTAAGGTCCTCCCTTAATATGGGGATGTTGAAAATTGAGGTCGTTGCACTTTGGATGTGCTTCAGACATCCCAATAGCAGAAGAAGATGACCCCATAATATATCAATACAAGATACAATGGAGTGGGCAAAGGAAGAATAGAAACAGGTACGAGAAGTCACTAACACACAAAGTCAGACAGTGGATACGTCGTGTTACTTGTAGTAGAATAGAACTACAGTTTCAGACACGTCGTGTCAAAAATCAACATGCAGTGTCACTTTTGTCTTATTACAATAGCAACAGATTCGTCGTAGAAGCTTGTGGTGACATGCCATGCAGGTAAGGCAAATGTCGTTTGTGACAACAAAATAGAAGATTTTACCCAAAATGATTTCCAAAATAGATGGTGAACCTTATGGATCACCAAGGGGAATAGAGATACGTTGGAAAGATTCAATCATATCCATTAATATGTGGGAAAATCCCTATAGAATGTGGTCATAGATGAAAAAATGGTGTGGTATGACTTTCTGAACAACCGAGGTTTAGGGCATAAGATCAACGGAAAGTCCATAGGAAATCTTCTTAGATCTTCTTGTTGGGAAGAGGATAGGGCTAGAAAAGAGACTAGATCTCCTTTGGTGTGATCAATAGTGGTGGAGAAGGAAGAAGATGATGAGTGGGGATGGGGGAAGAGACGGTAGCAATGTTGGCTTGGAAAGGAGAAGTCTTGAGGTGGCTATCTATCCTACTTTGATACCATGGTGAGCGAAGTCATCTTTCTATATCTAAAATGGAGTACAACCCTCTCCTAAAAATAGAAGGGGAAATAATAAGGAAGCACATACAAAACCCTAACGGGCCTATTATACCTAAGCCCATATTACATTAGACTAAGTGAAAAGGAAAAAAAGAATTAAAGGTTATAAAACAACTAAAGATAAATATATGTCTCAACAAAAATAATGGATTAATGAATTTAATAAATTAATTTTCAGGACCTATAAGTGATCTTAGGTTACTAGTGGAGTATATAATGAAATTGGAATCTATAAAATTGTATAGATATTGATATGGAGGTCAAATGCTCAAGATATGCAAAAGTATTGTTCTGGAAAGCAAAACTTAAAGGAAAACATCATTTATAGACCTATTTGCAAAATACGCAAACACTATGAATGTCCTTATAAGCCTACTTTGACCTAAAAACTCAAATCCCACCATCTTTTCTAAAATTTTGACGTTGAGGGTAGAGAAGTAATTTTGAGTGGATTTGGATGGATGTTTATAACGTCTGGGCCCACTGCCCTAGGCTCTAATAGAGTTTTAGGAATTACGACTGGCCCCACAAACCACCACTAGCCTTAACTGCGCACTTTTTCATCACTCACGTGCAAGGCAGGATTAACTTATCCTAGTACAACTCTAAGTTGAGCACGCTTAACTATGGAGTTCTTTAGTGATGGGATCCCGAAAAAGGAGGTGTACCTTGGTGATATGGGTAGTCCAATCATTCCTTATAAGATCATTTTATCTGAGGCCTCCAATCGTGGGATGTTACAATCTCCCCCACTTAGACTCTTGACGTCCTCGTCAAGGCTCAACTATATGGCCTCATAATATCACCCCATTTCAGTGCAGGCCCAGAATGACCCATGGACGCCCAGCTCCCGATCATGAAATACCAGCACAAGGGTGGCTACATCAACCATGGATAGCCCTTTCCAACATGCCTGGACTGCACGACTCAAGATTGGCATGCCACATGCCCATGTGGGCCCCACCTACTAGAGGGGAATTAGCTCTGATATCATTTGTAACGCCCGGGCCCACTGCCCAAGGCTCTAGTAGAGTTTTAGGAATGACGACTGGGCCCACAAGCCACCATTGGCCTTAACTGTGTGCATTTTCATCACTCATACGCAAGCCAGGATCAACTTCCCGATTGGTCACCCATCCTAGTACTACTCCAAGTCGAGCACGCTTAACTATGGAGTTCTTTAGAGATGGGCTCCCTAAAAAGGAGGTGCACCTTAGTGATATGGGTAGTCCAATCATTCCTTATAAGATCATTTTATCTGAGGCCTCAAATCTTGGGATGTTACAATGTTGACCTAAGGTTAATCTAGTTCAAGTTTTTCCCCAAATTCAAGTTGATTCTAGAAAGTTCATTTCTTCTATTCTTATTTATTCCAAGTTTACGTAATTATATTAGCATGGATGATATCTTTCTTAAAGTGGAGCAAAAATCCTAATCTCTCTGTCTTTATGGTGATTTTCAACTTTCGATAAGTTTAGTGGAACTCCATGTAGAATTCTAGAATTCACCTTCTTGGAATAGGAGAGGAGGTATTTCAACTACTTATTACAGCAAGGGTGAGTGTACCCTGTTTTGATGTTTAAGCATGCGAAAAACTCAATTTGATATTTGTGATGCAAATTTAGCTCTATTTTTTAGAAGTTGGTTGATTTTATTATAAAATGAATATTTTATTATCGAATTTGGAATTCATGATTTTTTTGTAGAATGCTACTGGTATCAAAAAATTTTGAACATGACGCTTGTGTTATGCTATCATTTTTTATGAAACCTCACATTTTCATCAATTTGTGCCCCCAATTTGATAGGTTTGAACCATTTAGAGTAAAAATGGTTCAAAATTTCATATAATTAGATGAAATATTATGCACTAGTCTGAAATTACTTATATGATAGGACAAGATTGTTATTTATACTAATTTATATCTATAAATCTGAAATCATATTATTTATTGGAAATCAATTTCTTTAGGTTGTTTTTGTCAAGATTTTGGTGAAATAAACTCAAAAAAACATGATGAGCATGCTTGTATCTTCTTCTAATTTATCTATGTTTACTTCAATGAACCTCAACTCGAGTTTTTATGATCTAAAGAATTAGAAAAATGGATTTAAGGTGAATTATTTCTATTCAAGAATGATTGTACATGACTTGTATGAGTTTCAAACACATCATATTCTAGAGGTACTAGTGTATATGGGTTTTCCCTAATATTTAGGAGTGAAATACATGTTTGAGTGTGTCATTAGATAGCATGATTCCTTGCAGTTATGAATCTAGGATGATAAAATGCATACCCCTTGTATTGTTATTGTTTGATGATCAGTTCAGCATGTTCAAGTTATTCACAGTTTGAAATATGAGTAGTTTAGTGCAATCCATTTAGATTAGATTAGAAATATTCAATATGAAATAGTATTAGTATCTTTATAGCAAAAAATTTGGTATATTCATATATGTTCATATTATGAATTTCAAATGAAATATAGTGTTTAGAATATGTAGTTTGGTTGTATTCTTTTGCAAAGTACCAAAATTACACAGAATGGTCAACTATTATTTTTGGTAGTGAGATATAGTGCATTATATATAAAGAAAAAGGAATGATTGAATTATAGGATAAAGATAAGTAAGAGCTTAGTAGATCATTATTTAGTGAAACTAAAGAATCAATTAGACTTATAGATTCCCAGAACATTGTTGATTCCTTAAAGAGGTTTACACTACAGTAGAGGAATCATATTTCTCACTGGCAGTGTCCAAAAGAAGAAGCCAGAGCATGTCAGTAGGGCATGAGGGGTTAAGCCTAGTGTGGATGACCCCTTGAATAATGGTAGGGTATCCAACATTCACAGATATTCTGGTGATATCCAGGGTACCCAACATTGGCCAAATATCCATGTACTACCTAGTTTATTTTAGTTACATTTGGGTACCCAACTTTAATCAGAGGTCCTAGTGGTGCCTAGTTTAATTACTACTCAATCAGTCAGCCTTTTGTGAACCAACGATGTAGAAAACTTTAGTCAAAGTGTTTTGACTCTCTACCTGATACCCAAGTTTAGAAGAGGAATCTTGATTTTCTGTAAAGAGTGAGTCCCGATATGGGGTCGACTCTTCACTTAAATTGAAGAATTATTCCATCCAATCCCAACAATACCAAAAAGGTAAGAAGGAAAGGAGGAATTTCATTCATTTCTCAAATGGTACATAATACAGAGCATGATAATGAATAAGCAGTGGAAACAAAACTATTATACAATTACAAAATTTCTTTGTACAATTATTCCTCATCATATTAGGTGGAACAAATTATAAAGTAAAAGGTATACACCTAAGAACACATAAGGCCGATTGCAGAGGGTAAACCAACTATCCCAAGCTATCCTCAATGTCCAAGTCCATATATTCAATCCTTTAGCATCTTGTCTTCCAAGGTACCTAAACTTGGGTGGACAGGAACATCACCCAGAACAAGGGAAACAAATAAAGAGGTCAGCAAAGGCTGAGTATGTACATATATAAAACATTATGGGCATTATATAGGGTTACAAGTACAAAAAGATATGTTCCCACAAGAAAAGGGGGCTATTTGCAATTATGTATGTTCAAGAGAAAAGTAATAAAAGAAATGAAGCAAAAGAAATTAGGCATGTTAAATTTCAGATTACAAGCATGATAATAAAGAGTGTCTTGCCATATCAATCAACCACAGATTCACATTAAATCAACAAATATTTGCATGCATAACAATGTAGACTAAATATACCTAAAACAGGGCCATAACACCATAGGATCATGGCCTAAAAATAAACAATGGTGGAAACGCACACCCCGGGCGGAATACGCACACCCTATATATGTATGGTTGTACATAAGTACCACTATTCTAGATAATCTAGTCAAACACACAGCATGCTATAATAGAGTGGCATGACTATCATTTCAGTCAATATCAAACCAAAAAGGCAACAAGGTAGGAGGGGCCTGAAGACCCATAATCATGTCAAGTAATAATCACAGCAGTAAAAGAGATTCATATCAGGAATTATAAATGTCCAAGAATAATATATTTCTAAGAGAAATAACAGTTCAAGAGATGCCTCATTAAAATGTATATGGATTTAGTAAAATAATGTCTAAAATAAAATAGAGGATGTACATACCTTATGATCAGTCCTAGATATTCAATAACACCTCCTAAGCACAGGGTCAGGGTTGTCTCAACCTAGTCATAACATGTGTGCATTTGATTAATATAAAATGTATTAAATCTCTTGCTTAGAAATCGACCCTACTGTCGGTTGCATATCTGAGCATGAAATATGTTTCATTGAATCGGATGCATTTTTCTGATTTCAAAAATGTATATTTTTGTGTTTTTCCATTGTACCGATAATTAGTTATGATTTTTACAAGTTAAAATCATTTACTAAAAAATGTGAAAATATTGAATTACCCCCATATGAATTGTCATTATAAATAGAAATGTGACACTGAAACTTTGGTCAAAAACATCTGACCACCCCTCGGTCGAACACGGGTCAAAATAAGTCAAAAGATGGTTTTGTCCTTCGTGGGTGACACTGACAAAAGACATCCATCAGGGTCGGAATTGAAAAAAAAAAAAGAATACTCATCTTGCTCTACCAGATTCACAGAGAACAGCATCCATGGAGCTCTGGTACCTTGGGCTTCAACAAGAAATATCAGTGCCCCTACGCTTCCTTGCTCCAAGAACCAGTGCAGTGACTGCGTCATGGTCATCAGGACCAGGCCACCGCTTTTGCCCAGGCGCCACCATGGACCTAGCTTGCAGGTGGGTCAATCGCCATTGTCAGGCGTCAACGGCACCAGGATCACAGGAGAACGGCAAACCAAAGAAAACCAGTGTTAAAATGGAGCACGTGTTGTCATGTAGGGTCGATACAGACGGAGTCAGGATGTAAGGGTAACACGAAAGCAAAGCAGCGAGAAGACCCCTTTGTTGACCGGCTAGGAGGAAGACCATGGGGGTAGACGGCGTCAAGAAGAGCAACTGAAAACCCGACACTGAACAACATGTCTGGGAGGAACGATCACCCCAGGAACTCTTCCCAAGCCCACGATGGTATGGGACAGATTCCACACAGGTCAGGGACCATTGGAGTCCCTCTCGACGGTGGACCAAAACAGAGGAAAGGTAACGACGTTTGTGGACCCGATAGTCCAAAAAGAATCGAGACAAGATGCATACATCAAATGAAAGAGAACGGTTTGTAGATGGTTACCTCAGCACCTATTGGACCGAGGTGAAGAACGCAGCTATTACTCGTCATCCTCGCCAGAGAAGAAGACCAACATTGGCAGCAGCTCCAAGGTGCCAACACCAGCAATTGATGGGAGAGGACGCGAGAGGGGGCGACGGTGGTCGAATCTGGAGCAGGTGATGCGAGGTGGAGGCACTGGAGTGAGGGTTCCGTGAGTTGGGAAAAAGGCAGCGGCGGCTGCTGGAAATGTAGAAATAGGCGTTTCGATTTTAGGGCACCACAAGTAGTGTATGAGGGCTTGCTGAACTCGGGGGAGCGAGAGGATTCTGTTGGCGAAGAAAGCGCGATGAATCGGCGGCTGGTATGATCACTGGGTGACCGGGTGATAGGAACACACTGCTGCCTCCTGAACCGCGCGGAAGACGGAGGTAGGGGACGACTGAGTCCCGCTACCCAGACTGGGCCGCACACAGGAATAAAAGCGGCCCAAGTACTAGAGTCAGACCGTGACAAATGAAATGAAAAATAATAGATCAAACTTTATGTTAAGTGTATACATAATTTATTAGGATCTATTTGAGGGTGCATTTGATGTCCAAATGACCCCAAATTTTGAGGGTTAACTAATTAAGCTATGGGGAACTCGATTATGGGCTTATATTTGGGCTTTGAGGTCGCTTTAGCTATAATTTTACCATTGTGCGTTAATCATTCACTTAATGTAATGATCATAGCCTAATGATCAATTATGGTAAAGCCTTCCACTTTTCCTCACTCTAATATTCTACAATTATTCTAGGATGTTAAATAATGGTTGAGGCTATAGTTTAATATTAGTATCTACAAATTCTCATCCTTCAAGTATTAGGGTTATCACATACAAAGATTTCATGTTCATGTGATTCGAAAGAGTCAATTAGGGTTATCAGATCCTAATATGGTTTGGTCTATGCTATTACAAAGAAATATAGACATTGAAAGGTAGCCAAGTAAAGAAAAGGGACAAGGGATTTTGGATATCCACCTAATCAATTAGGGGCCTAGAAAATGGGAAATTAGCCTATGTGTCTGGAATCGAGTATGTTACAACACTCCACCCCTTAAAGAGGATTTCGTCCCGAAATCCATCCACCACTAGACCAGAGTGCTAGTTTGTTCTACAGATCCTCATCTTCCATCACTTAAGCATGAATAACCAATCTTCATTTACAAATTTCCCAATAGAACCATTTAGATAGTGACCTTTAACTTGGTGAACTACTTTTGCGTATAAACATCAATCCTCAAGTACCATGATTCCTATTATTATTACTACTAAGGAAAATTTCCTTATCAACAGTATCATCATCATCATCATCAACACCATCGTTCTCATCATCCACATCATCATGGTCACCACCTTCTCATCTACTCATAATCATCATCATCATCATTATCCTTAACAACAACATCATTATCATTATTATCATCGATATCATCACCTAAATCTCATCATCATAATAAACATCATTAACATCTTATTATCAAAAAGGGTCACATGGGAAAAGCTCAGAAATTCCACCATACTGAGTATGTTCTCCCTAGCCTATACTATATAGTCATCCTTACCATTTAATTATTAGCAGTTTGGGGGTATAGAATACTAATTTGAGCTTTGAAGTGAAGTTTTACTTTTACCTACATCTAACTAAATACATCCGTTAAGGATAACTCAAGATAAAATCTTAAAATCTATATTAATCGTTGAGGTAATTTTTTTTTTGATGGTATGATTAACAAGGCTTGTCTGGAATTCTCAATTTGGTAGCCTCTACATATGTTTGACATAGTTACTAGGAGTTGTCCAGGTTTTACTTATTGTAACTGTTATTAATCATGGTCCTTCCTTAAGTTAGTTGATTCCTAATGAATAAACTGTCTAAAACTCCACCCCATAAAAGGTTTAAACTATAACTAAGTGCATAACCTAGGGGAAAAAGGGTGGATCCACTAGGTCTAATGTATATATCTGAAACTAACTATGTCAGTCTTAGGCCTAGGGTATTAGGGTTGAGCATGCCAACCAAGGGTACTTCACTAAAGAGATTCTCTACTACTCAACTTTCTTATGGTGGTGACTTGGTTCCAAAAACTGTCAATAAAATCTGAAAACTTTTCTTTTGTACATATAAATTAATAATGAAAATAAGTTTGACGATGCAAAACTTACGTTGAAATATCCAAAATTGGCGCCAAAATCAACCGCAGAACCAAATCAACCACCTATCACAAAACCACACACATACTATTAATTATCGTCACGTCCTTTTACTTAAAGGGTCTAATCCTCCAGACACCACATAGGGCATTTGACTACACCTCAACTATGTTTTTACATGGGAGGGAGAAGGGTATCCTATAATGCATGGTCAAATTCATCAAACCTTAACGAGGTAAGGCATCCGCCATTCCCCATATCACTCTTAAGCATAATTGACACAGCCTCATCGCAAGACCTGAGGGAGTCTTATGATCATCCAATAATTATAGTAAGGTATATGTGTTCCTTCTACACTTGATGATTTACAACTGTAGTCCCATCAAAAGACAAGATGAACTATATAGTCAATTTACCAATAACATCATTCACTGGGTAACCTAATTGCACCATGGGGGCGAGAGAGGCAAACTCCTAAGAATATTATACAAAACTTAATAGCTTCCACCCACTAACCTCATGTATGAGGCATAAAAGCTAATCAAACATGGTATCCAAACCTTAGATAAGTGGTCTTGGGACATACTCGTGTTGTGATTCTTCACATTGAAGGCAAGGCATGCCTAACAATAAAGGAGCTAATCCTAATTATCACATAGTGTCAAGGAACTAATGTCAACTCTAGAAATTACATCAGGGTTTTATGTTTTTTTTTTCACACATGCTCATACCAAAATGGATGTATGTGAGGCGTACCAGGTAACAACAAAGAAAGGGAGTTAAGGTGAGAACTAGGATAATCCCTATATATGTCTATTCAATCAACCCACAATTCATAGCTCTTAGGCTAATATCCTAGAAAATTATGAGATGTAAACTAAACACTACAAGAATCAATTTTATGTATCTTCATCCCACCTCCACAAAGAAGGGGGGTGTTAAGGGCTACTAAAGACTAACTCACATTCACATTGGTTGGTCGAGGAGTGCAAGTGACCAAATTAGTCAGGGGTTGAAAACCCTAATTGGTATTGACTACTGGGAAATATGTTTATCAATAACCTCTAAGGGTCACCTATCTAATTAAGGGTCAACCAAGGATAACTTGAAATAGTCAAGTTACCGACTGCTTAGGCTCTTATACCATTTTGTAAAGAGTGAGTCCCGATATGGGGTCGACTTTTCACTGAAATTGAAGAATTATTCCATCCAATCCCAACAATACCAAAAAGGTAAGAAGGAAAGGAGGAATTTCATTCATTTCTCAAATGGTACATAATACAGAGCATGATAATGAATAAGCAGCGGAAACAAAACTATTATACAATTACAAAATTTCTTTGTACAGTTATTCCTCATCATATTAGGTGGAACAAATTATAAAGTAAAAGGTATACACCTAAGAACACATAAGGTCGATTGCATAGGGTAAACCAACTATCCCAAGCTATCCTCAATGTCCAAGTCCATATATTCAATCCTTTAGCATCTTGTCTTCCAAGGTACCTAAACCTGGGTGGAAAGGAACATCACCCAGAACAAGGGAAACAAATAAAGAGGTCAGCAAAGGCTGAGTATGTACATATATAAAACATTCTGGGCATTATATAGGGTTACAAGTACAAAAAGATATGTTCCCACAAGAAAAGGGGGCTATTTGCAATTATGTCTGTTCAAGAGAAAAGTAACAAAAGAAATGAAGCAAAAGAAATGAGGCATGTTAAATTTCAGATTACAAGCATGATAATAAAGAGTGTCTTGCCATATCAATCAACCACAGATTCACATTAAATCAACAAATATTTGCATGCATAACAATGTAGACTAAATATACCTAAAATAGGGCCATAACACCATAGGATCATGGCCTAAAAATAAACAAGGGTGGAAACGCACACCCCGGGCGGAATACGCACGCCCTATATATGTATGGTTGTACATAAGTACCACTATTCTAGATAATCTAGTCAAACACTCAGCATGATATAATAGAGTGGCAAGACTATCATTTCAGTCAATATCAAACCAAAAAGGCAACAAGGCAAGAGGGGCCTAAAGACCCATAATCATGTCAAGTACTAATCACAGCAGTAAAAGAGATTCATATCAGGAATTATAAATGTCCAAGAATAATAGATTTCCAAGAGAAATAACAGTTCAAGTGATGCCTCATTAAAATGTATATGGATTTAGTTAAATAATGCCCAAAATAAAATAGAGGATGTACATACCTTATGATCAGTCCTAGATATTCAATAACACCTCCTAAGCATAGGGTCAGGGTTGTCTCAACCTAGTCATAACATGTGTGCATTTGATTAATATAAAATGTATTAAATCTCTTGCTTAGAAATCGACCCTACTGTCAGTTGAAAATCTGAGCGTGAAATCTCTTTCATTGAATCAGATGCATTTTTCTGATTTCAAAAATGTATATTTTTGTATTTTTCCACTATACTGATAATTTAGTTATGATTTTTACAAGTTAAAATCATTTACAAAAAAAGAAAATAAAATGCGAAAATACCTAATTACCCCCGTATGAATTGTCATTATAAATAGGAATGTGACACTGAATATTTGGTCGAAAACATCTGACCACCCCTCGGTCGAACACGGGTAAAAATAAGTCAAAAGATGGTTTTGTCCTTCGCGGGTGACACTGACAAAAGGCATCCATCAGGGTCGGAATTGGAAAAAAAATACTCGTCTTGGTCTTCCAGATTCACAGAGAACAGCATCCATGGAGCTCTAGTACCTTGGGATCCAACAAGAAATATCGGTGACCCTGCGCTTCCTTGCTCCAAGAACCAGTGCAGTGACTGCATCATGGTCATCAGGACCAGGCCACCGCTTTTGCCCAGGCACCACCATGGACCTAGCTTGCAGGTGGCTCAATCGCCATTGTCAGGCGTCAGCGGCACCAGGATCACAGGGGAACGGAAAACCAAAGAAAACCAGTGTTAAAATGGAGCCCGTGCTGTCATGTAGGGCCGAGACATACGGAGTCAGGCTGTAAGGGTAACACGAAAGAAAAGTAGCGAGAAGACCCCTTTGTTGACCGGCTAGGAGGAAGACCATTGGGGTAGACAGCGTCAAGAAGAGCAACTGAAAACCCGACACTGAACAACATGTCTGGGAGGAACGATCACCCCAGGAACTCTTCCCAAGCGCACGATGGTATGGGACAGATTCCACACAGGTCAGGGACCATTGGAGTCCCTCTCGACGGTGGACCAAAACAGAGGAAAGGCAACGACGTTTGTCGACCCGACAGTCCAAAAACAATAGAGACAAGATGCATACATCAAATGAAATAGAACGGTTTGTAGATGGTTACCTCAACACCTATTGGACCGAGGTGAAGAACGCAAATGTTGCTCGTCATCCTCGCCGAAGAAGAAGACCAGCACTGGCAGCAGCTCCAAGGTGCCAACACCAGCAATTGATGGGAGAGGACGCAAGAGGGGGCGACGGTGGTCGAATCTGGAGTAGGTGATGCGAGGTGGAGGCACTGGAGCGAGGGTTCTGTGAGTTGGGAAAAAGGCAGCGGCTGCTGATGGAAATGCAGAAATAGGCATTTCGATTTTAGGGCACCGCAAGTAGTGTATGAGGGCTTGCTGAACATGGGGGAGTGAGAGGATTCTGTTGGTGAAGAAAGCGCGATGAATCGGCGGCTGGTATGATCACAGGGTGACCGGGTGATAGGCACGCACTGCTGCCTCCTGAACTGCGCAGAAGACGGAGGTAGGGGATGACTGAGTCCCGCTACCCAGACTGGGCCGTACACAGGAATAGAAGCGGCCCAAGGACTAGAGTCAGACCGTGACAAATGAAATGAAAAATAATCGATCAAACTTTATGTTAAGTGTATACATAATTTATTAGGATCTATTTGAGGGTGTATTTGATGTCCAAATGACCCCAAATTTTGAGGGTTAACTAATTAAGCTATGGGGAACTCGATTATGGGCTTATATTTGGGCTTTGAGGTCGCTTTAGCTATAATTTTACCATTGTGCATTAATCATTCACTTAATGTAATGATCATAGCCTAATGATCAATTATGGTGAAGCCTTCCACTTTTCCTCACTATAATATTATTCAATTATTCTAGGATGTTAAATAATGGTTGAGGCTATAGTTTAATATTAGTATCTACAAATTCTCATCCTTCAAGTATTAGCGTTATCACATACAAAGATTTCATGTTCATGTGATTCGAAAGAGTCAATTAGGGTTATCAGATCCTAATATGGTTTGGTCTATGCTATTACAACGAAATATAGACATTGAAAGGTAGCCAAGTAAAGAAAAGGGACAAGGGATTTTGGATATCCACCTAATCAATTAGAGGCCTAGAAAATGGGAAATTAGCCTATGTGTCTGGAATCGAGTATGTTACAACACTCCACCCCTTAAAGAGGATTTTGTCCTGAAATCCATCCACCACTAGACCAGAGTGCTAGTTTGTTCTACAGATCCTCATCTTCCATCACTTAAGCATGAATAATCAATCTTCATTTACAAATTTCCCAATAGAACCATTTATATAGTGACCTTTAACTTGGTGAACTACTTTTGCGTATAAACATCAATCCTCAAGTACCATGATTCCTATTATTATTACTACTAAGGAGAATTTCCTTATCAACAGTATCATCATCATCATCATCATCAACGCCATCGTTCTCATCATCCACATCATCATGGTCACCACCTTCTCATCTACTCATAATCATCATCATCATCATAATCATCATCATTATCCTTAACAACAACATCATTATCATTATTATCATTGATATCATCACCTAAATCTCATCATCATCATAAACATCATTAACATCTTATTATCAAAAAGGGTTACATGGGAAAAGCTCAGATTTTCCACCATACTGAGTATGTTCTCCCTAGCCTATACTATATAGTCATCCTTACCATTTAATTATTAGTGGTTTGGGGTATAGAATATTAATTTGAGATTTGAAGTGAAGTTTTACTTTTACAGACATCTAACTAAATACATCCGTTAAGGATAACTCAAGATAAAATCTTAAAATCTATATTAATCGTTGAGGTAATTTTTTTTTGATGGTATGATTAGCAAGGCTTGTCTGGAATTCTCAATTTGGTAGCCTCTACATATGTTTGACATAATTACTAGGAGTTGTCCATGTTTTACTTATTGTAACCATTATTAATCATGGTCCTTCCTTAAGTTAGTTGATTCCTAATGAATAAACTGTCTGAAACTCCACCCCATAAAAGGTTTAAACTATAACTAAGTGCATAACCTAGGGGAAAAAGGGTGGATCCACTAGGTCTAATGTATATATCTGAAACTAACAATGTCAGTCTTAGGCCTAGGGTATTAGGGTTGAGCATGCCAACCAAGGGTACTTCACTAAAGAGATTATCTACTACTCAACTTTCTTATGGTGGTGACTTGGTTTCAAAAATTGTCAATAAAATCTGAAAACTTTTCTTTTGTACATATAAATTAATAATGAAAATAAGTTTGACGATGCAAAACTTACAGTGAAATATCCAAAATTGGTGCCAAAATCAACCGCAGAACCAAGTCAACCACCTATCACAAAACCACACACATACTATTATTTATCGTCACATCCTTTTACTTAAAGGGTCTAATCCTTCAGACACCACATAGGGAATTTGAATACACCTCAACTATGTTTTTACATGGGAGGGAGAAGGGTATCCTATAACACATGGTCAAATTCATCAAACCTTAATGAGGTAAGGCATCCTCCATTCCCCATATCACTCTTAAGCATAATTGACACAGCCTCATCGCAAGACCTAAGGGAGTCATATGATCATCCAATAATTATAGTAAGGTATATGTGTTCCTTCTACACTTGATGATTTACAACTGTAGTCCCATCAAAAGACAAGATGAACTATATAGTAAATTTACCAATAACATCATTCACTGGGTAACCTAATTGCACCATGGGGGCGAGAGAGGCAAACTCCTAAGAATATTATACAAAACTTAATAGCTTCCACCCACTAACCTCATGTATGAGGCATAAAAGCTAATCAAACATGGTATCCAAACCTTAGATAAGTGGTCTTGGGACATACTCGTGTTGTGATTCTTCACATTGAAGGCAAGGCATGCCTAACAATAAAGGAGCTAATCCTAATTATCACATAGTGTCAAGGAACTAATCTCAACTCTAGAAATTACATCAGGGTTTTATGTTTTTTTTCACACATGCTCATACCAAAATGGATGTATGTGAGGCGTACCAGGTAACAACAAAGAAAGGGAGTTAAGGTGAGAATTAGGATAATCCCTATATATGTCTATTCAATCAACCCACAATTCATAGCTCTTAGGCTAATATCCTAGAAAATTATGAGATGTAAACTAAACACTACAAGAATCAATTTTATGTAGCTTCATCCCACCTCCACAAAGAAGGGATGGGTGTTAAGGGCTACTAAAGACTAACTCACGTTCACATAGGTGGGTCGAGGAGTGCAAGTGACCAAATTAGTCAGGGGTTGAAAACCCTAATTGGTATTGACTATTGGGAAATATGTTTATCAATAACCTCTAAGGGGCACCTATCTAATTAAGGGTCAACCAAGGATAACTTGAAATATTCAAGTTACCGACTGCTTAGGCTCTGATACCATTTTGTAAAGAGTGAGTCCCGATATGGGGTCGACTCTTCACTGAAATTGAAGAATTATTCCATCCAATCCCAACAATACCAAAAAGGTAAGAAGGAAAGGAGGAATTTCATTCATTTCTCAAATGGTACATAATACAGAGCATGATAATGAATAAGCAGTGGAAACAAAACTATTATACAATTACAAAATTTCTTTGTACAGTTATTCCTCATCATATTAGGTGGAACAAATTATAAAGTAAAAGGTATACACCTAAGAACACATAAGGTCGATTGCATAGGGTAAACCAACTATCCCAAGCTATCCTCAATGTCCAAGTCCATATATTCAATCCTTTAGCATCTTGTCTTCCAAGGTACCTAGACCTGGGTGGAAAGGAACATCACCCAGAACAAGGGAAACAAATAAAGAGGTCAGCAAAGGCTGAGTATGTACATATATAAAACATTATGGGCATTATATAGGGTTACAAGTACAAAAAGAGACATTCCCACAAGAAAAGGGGGCTATTTGCAATTAGGTATGTTCAAGAGAAAAGTAACAAAAGAAATGAAGCAAAAGAAATGAGGCATGTTAAATTTCAGATTACAAGCATGATAATAAAGAGTGTCTTGCCATATCAATCAACCACATATTCACATTAAATCAACAAATATTTACATGCATAACAATGTAGACTAAATATACCTAAAACGGGGCCATCACACCATAGGATCATGGCCTAAAAATAAACAAGGGTGGAAACGCACACCCCGGGCGGAATACGCACGCCCTATATATGTATGGTTGTACATAAGTACCACTATTCTAGATAATCTAGTCAAACACTCAGCATGCTATAATAGAGTGGCAAGACTATCATTTCAGTCAATATCAAACCAAAAAGGCAACAATGTAGGAGGGGCCTGAAGACCCATAATCATGTCAAGTAATAATCAAAGCAGTAAAAGAGATTCATATCAGGAATTATAAATGTCCAAGAATAATAGATTTCCAAGAGAAATAACAGTTCAACAGATGCCTCATTAAAATGTATATGGATTTAGTCAAATAATGCCCAAAATAAAATAGAGGATGTACATACCTTATGATCAGTCCTAGATATTCAATAACACCTCCTAAGCACAGGGTCAGGGTTGTCTCAACCTAGTCATAACATGTGTGCATTTGATTAATATAAAATGTATTAAATCTCTGGCTTAGAAATCGACCCTACTGTCAGTTGTAAATCTGAGCATGAAATATGTTTCATTGAATCGGATGCATTTTTCTGATTTCAAAATTGTATATTTTTGTATTTTTCCACTGTACTGGTAATTCGTTATGATTTTTACAAGTTAAAATCATTTACAAAAAAAGAAAATAAAATGCGAAAATACCGAATTGCCCCCGTATGAATTGTCACTATAAATAGGAATGTGACACTAAAACTTTGGTCGAAAACATCTGACCACCCCTCGGTCGAACACGGGTCAAAATAAGTCAAAAGATGGTTTTGTCCTTCGCGGGTGACACTGACAAGAGGCATCCATCAGGGTCGGAATTGAAAAAAAAAAGAATACTCGTCTTGCTCTTCCAGATTCATAGAGAACAACATCCATGGAGCTCTGGTACCTTGGGCTCCAACAAGAAATATCAGTGACCATGCGCTTCCTTGCTCTAAGAACCAGTGCAGTGACTGCGTCATGGTCATCAGGACCAGGCCACCGCTTTTGCCCAGGCGCCACCATGGACCTAGCTTGCAGGTGGCTCAATCGCCATTGTCAGGCGTCAACGACACCGGGATCACAGGGGAACGGCAAACCAAAGAAAACCAGTGTTAAAATGGAGCTCGTGTTGTCATGTAGGGCCGAGACAGACGGAGTCAGGCTGTAAGGGTAACACGAAAGCAAAGCAGCGAGAAGACCCCTTTGCTGACCGGCTAGGAGGAAGACCATTGGGGTAGACGACGTCAAGAAGAGCAACTGAAACCCCGGCACTGAACAACATGTCTGGGAGGAACGATCACCCCAGGAACTCTTCCCAAGCCCACGATGGTATGGGAGAGATTCCATGCAGGTCAGGGACCATTGGAGTCCCTCTCGACGGTGGACCAAAATAGAGGAAAGGCAATGACGTTTGTCGACCCGACAGTCCAAAACGAATCGAGACAAGATGCATACATCAAATTAAAGAGAACAGTTTGTAGATGGTTACATCAGCACCTATTGGACCGAGGTGAAGAACGCAGTTGTTGCTTGTCATCCTCGCCGGAGAAGAAGACCAGCACTGGCAGCAGCTCCAAGGCACCAACACCAGCAATTGATGGGAGAGGACGCAAGAGGGGGCGACGGTGGTCGAATCTGGAGCAGGTGATGCGAGCTTGAGGCACTGGAGCGAGGGTTTCGTGAGTTGGGAAAAAGGCAGCGGCGGCTGCTGGAAATGTAGAAATAGGCGTTTCGATTTTAGGGCATCGCAAGTAGTGTATGAGGGCTTGTTGAACTTGGGGGAGCGAGAGGATTCTGTTGGTGAAGAAAGCGTGATGAATCGGCGGTTGGTATGATCACTGGGTGACCGGGTGATAGGCGTGCACTGCTGCCTCCTGAACCGCACGGAAGATAGAGGTAGGGGACGACTGAGTCCCGCTACCCGGACTGGGCCGCACACAGGAATAGAAGTGGCCCAAGGACTAGAATCAGACCATGACAAATGAAATGAAAAATAATCGATCAAACTTTATGTTAAGTGTATACATAATTTATTAGGATCTATTTGAGGGTGCATTTGATGTCCAAATGACCCCAAATTTTGAGGGTTAACTAATTAAGCTATGGGGAACTCGATTATGGGCTTATATTTGGGCTTTGAGGTCACTTTAGCTATAATCTTACCATTGTGCATTAATCATTCACTTAATGTAATGATCATAGCCTAATGATCAATTATGGTGAAGCCTTCCATTTTTCCTCACTCTAATATTCTACAATTATTCTAGGATGTTAAATAATGGTTGAGGCTATAGTTTAATATTCGTATCTACAAATTCTCATCCTTCAAGTATTAGGGTTATCACATACAAAGATTTCATGTTCATGTGATTCGAAAGAGTCAATTAGGGTTATCAGATCCTAATATGGTTTGGTCTATGCTATTAAAACAAAATATAGACATTGAAAGGTAGCCAAGTAAAGAAAAGGGACACTTAGTGTTTTTACTACCCGACCCGTGTCTGCGCCCTTCCGCTCCGACGATTAGGGTTTTGCAAATCGTGGTCGTCCACCCCCTTAGCTTAGGGTTTGCCCTTGCAGGTTCAAGTGATCAGGCAGTGCTTTGGGTCCGGACTCATGGCGGCAGAGCTAGCTGAGAGATATGTGGGTCTGCATCTATCAGAGCATGAGAAAGAACCTATCGAAGTGAACCCAACAGGTAGCGACGATGGGGAAGGTGATCACACAGACCTGGCGCTAGTAGGGAGATTGCTGACGGATCGTGCTTATAACTTCAAAGCAATGGAACGGACACTCTCGCAGTCGTGGAATCTCAAGGAGACGGTGGAGTTTAAGGCGCTAGAAGGGGGTGTCTTCGTGATGCAGTTTGTGCACTGGCGGGACAAACAAAGAGTCATGGAAGGAGCTCCTTGGAATTTCGATGGCCGGCTTCTCCTATTCAAGGAAGTTGACAAAGAAGAACAACCGGGAAGACTAACCATCAACCACTGCCCCTTTTGGGTGAGGCTGTATGGATTGCCGATGGGCTACCGTGGAGAAAACACCGTGCGCGCGGTGGCGGGTCGGATTGGCGCCGTTATCACAACAGACAAAGACGAGCTAGGATGGGACTCATCAACCAGAGTCCGCATCATGCTGGACGTCTCGCGACCGCTGAGGAGGTCACTGAAGATAAGGCTCCAGAGCGGTAACATAGTGGACGTGGAGGTGTGATACGAGAGGTTGGCTATGTTCTGCTTCAGTTGTGGTCTGCTGGGGCACATTGATTGTGATTGCCACCAAGTAGAAGAGAAAAGTGAGGAGAGACATCGATGGGGAGGTTGGTTGAGGGCCTCGCCGTGGAAGCAGTGCCGACAGGAAAGCAATAGGGGGGACGAAGGAGGGAAAATGAAGAGGAAGCTTGTCTTCAGAAAAGGGGGGCGTCAGGGTGAGGAGGGGTCAAGGGCGACGGAGGAGGGGAGTGGGTATAGCAGCACGGGAGGCGGAGGTAGAGGTGATGGGTCAGAGGACGTGAGAAGCTACGACAATATGCAGGGGGGAGAGAGGCACGGTGGCATGCGTGGTACTACTGAGGGGGAGGGTGAGGACGGGGGAGGGGATCATCGGGGTAGGATCGCTCAGCCAGGAGGAAGGGAGGAAGGGAATAGGGGGGATAGTCTCGGCGGGGAAGGGGGAGGAATTCCGTTGAACGGTGGCAGGGCGGGAAAACAGACTGTGAGACATGTAAAGGAGAGTAAGCCGAGGACTCCATCGGGCGATGACGGAGAGAGCAGACGTGATGACATCGGACCGAGTGGGCTGCAACAGAAAGAAATGAAGGGGAGGAGCGGATCAAAGTGGGGGAAAGAAACCATCATGTATTCGGCAGACGAGCTGAGGAGGATAAAGGAGGTTGTTCGTATTTCTGAAATCCCTGAGGAGGAACAGCGAGAAGAAGAAGAAGAACAACAGATCAAGGGAGGAATGGGTTTTCCTGAAGAACATGGGTAGACTGGGCCGGGAGAGGGAAGGCAACATAGGGAGGAAGAGGAAGCTATGCAGGTAACCGAGATGGGTGGCGACAATAATTCCAAGAGCAATGAAGGATCCAGAGCAGTTACTCGGGCACAGAAGAAGGTGGCTGCGACTACAAGAATAAAGAAGGGATACAAGGATGGCAGAGGCAGGAAAAAGCACAATCCATGGGTATACAAAATGAGTAGAGGCCAAAGATTGGGCATTGCAAATTCGGAGGTGGTTTGGGAGCAAAGCACGGGCAAGAGGGGGAGGACTAATGAGGTCTGTGACATGGAATTAGACGAGCTTTCTCCACGGATGGGGGAGGAAAAGAGACAGAAGCGAGTAGCAGAAGAGGCAGTGAGGGAAGAGGGTGTTTTGACCCAAGTAGCGGAGATTGGCGGAGTCCAATCCCGCGAAGGACAATGAAAATCCTAAGCTGGAACTGTCGGGGATTGGGCGACTCCGACAGGTGTAGAGCTCTCCGGTCTTGGATTTGGAGAGAGCGCCCGAGCATTGTCTTCGTTATGGAGACTATGATATCAGACAGAAGGCTTGAGGAGGTTAGAAGAAGTTGTGGGTTCACGGAGGGGATGTGCATTTCAAGTGAGGGAAGGGCAGGGGGGATAGGTTTCTGGTGGAAGGGGATAGAGGTGGAGGTTCAGAGTTACTCTCAAAGACATGTCGCAGCGTTAATCAAGGAGGAGAACGAAAGCAAATCATGGAGAGCGGTGGGTCTCTATGGGTGGGCGGACCAATCTAGAAAAGTTAAAACGTGGGAGCTGATGAGGAACCTCAACGGTGAGTCGGAGTCCCCAATTATCTTCTTTGGTGATTTCAATGAGATAACTTCAAATTTTGAGAAGCAAGGGGGTCCCCCTAAGGAGGAAAGGATGATTCAGAACTTTCGATATGTCATTGATGATTGTGACCTGGTGGATGTGGGTTTTGAAGGGAATATCTTTACGTGGAAGCGAGGTTTGACAGAGCAAACGCTTGTCCAAGAAAGTCTTGATAGATTCCTACCTGACCTCGCTTGGAGAAATCTATTCAGTCTTTGTAAAGCATATCACTTTCCCATTCATGATTCGGACCATGCACCCATCCTATTGAAAGCGGAGAACAGAAACACAAGGAAAAAGAAGAGAGAGAAACACTTCATGTTCGAACACATGTGGGTGGGCGAAGAGGGCTGTGATAACTCCATAAAAGAAGCATGGGAGGCCAACGGTGGTGCTGACTTGAAGACAAAATTCACAAAATGCAAGGAGCATCTCTATGATTGGGCAAGAGAGAAATTTGGGGAGCGGAAAAGGAAAATAAAGGAGCTGGAAAATGAACTGAAGAGGCTGCAATCTTTACATCCGGCACAAATAAATCTAGACAAGGCGGAGGAAAAATCAAAGGAACTACAATACTGGCTGCAGAAGAATGAGGAATATTGGGTGGCAAGGGCTCATGTCAAGGAGCTGAAACAGGGAGATAGGAACACTGCTTACTTTCACCAAAAAGCCACAAACAGAAAGAGAAGAAATCACATCGCTGGGTTAGAAGATGAAGAGGGGTCAATCACTCGCAGGAAGGGAAGATACAAGAAATCATCCTAAATTTCTTTGCAAAGCTGTTCAAAACGAGTAGCCCGACGGGCTTTGAGGAGGCAACTATGGGGCTGCGGCAGGTGGTCACGGAAGAGCAAAGGGAGGAGATGGAGAGGGATATTACGGAGGAGGATATCTGGAATGTGGTTAAACAAATGCATCCAGACAAGGCACCGGGGCCCGATGGTTTTAAGGCAATGTTCTACCAAAACCATTGGAAGACTGTTGGGAAAGATGTCGCGAATTATATCAAAGGATGGTGGAAAGGAGGAAATAGCATAAAGGAGTTCAATGACACCCTTGTTGTTCTCATACCGAAGACTGAGTAGCCGAAAGCCATGGGGGATTTCAGACCCATAAGCCTATGCAACGTGATCTATAAAATTGCATCGAAAGTCATGACAAACCGGTTAAAACCGGTAATGGACAGCATCATCTCTGAGAATCAAAGTGCTTTCATCCCGGGGAGATTGATTACTGATAATGATCTCATTGCTTATGAAGTGTTCCACTACATGAAGAGGGACAAAAGACAGAAGAAAGGCAGCCTGGCGCTCAAACTGGACATGTCCAAGGCGTATGACAGAGTTGAGTGGACGTTCCTTGATGAAGTATTGAAGAAGGTGGGGTTTGGGACTCGGTGGAGAAATAGAGTCGAAGACTGCATATCGTCTGTCCAGCATACCTTTGCCGTAAATGGAGACCGGACCCAAAGCACAAAGCCTTCACGTGGACTCCGTCAGGGTGACCCTCTCTCCCCTTTTCTCTTTGTTTTATGTGCATAAGCTTTTTCCACTTTACTTTCCACTGCTGCCCGCAACTCCTGGATACATGGGATCAAACCATGTAGGGGAGCGCCATCGATCTCACATCTTTTTTTCGTAGATGATAGTATTCTTTTTGCTAGAGCTACTAATGCAGAGTGCTTGAAGATAGCTGAAATCATCAGCCAGTACGAACAAGCCTCGGGTCAAAATATAAACCTTTCTAAAACAGAGGTGGTCTTTAGCAAGGGAGTGCAAGCGGAAAGACGGGATGAGATGAAACGGCTATTGGGCGTCAAGGAGGTAGACAGACATGCTAGTTATTTAGGCTTGCCAATAGCCATGGGCAGGTCTAAAAAGCTGGTGTTCAGCTTTATCAAGGAAAGAATATGGAGGAAGCTTCAAGGATGGACAGAGAAATTGCTTTCCAAAGCTGGGAGAGAGGTCCTTATCAAAGCAGTGGCACAAGCTATACCCACATATATTATGAGAATATTTCAGTTACCGGCGGGGACCATTGAGGAGATCCAAAGGATGATTGCGAGATTTTGGTGGGGGGCAAAAGAAAAGGAGAGGAAGATAGCTTGGATGCGTTGGGAAAGGATGTGCAAACCGAAACGTCAAGGAGGGCTTGGTTTTAGAGATCTACAGACCTTTAACCAAGCACTCCTAGCACGGCAGCTATGGAGGATGGCAACCAACCCAGAAGCTCTAGTGACGAGGGTTCTAAAGGCAAAGTACTTCCCAAGAACATCTATTTGGGAGGCTAGACGGGGGCATGCATCAAGCTTTACGTGGAGGAGCTTATGGGGGGCGAAGGCCCTCCTAAAAGAAGGATCTCAATGGAGGGTGGGTGAAGGGGTAGACGTGAATATATGGAAAGATAGGTGGCTGCCCGGGGAAAGTGAATTACTAGAAATGCATAAGAAAGATAATTGCCCGGAGTATGTTGTGGTTTGGGAGCTTATGATAGAGGACGGCAGCAGGTGGGATGGAGGAAGAGTCCGGGAATGCTTCCCGGAAGATATAGCAAAGCGAATATGCAGCATTCAGCTGAGTGCGAGGAAACCCAAAGACACGTGGATGTGGTGGCCTACCAGGGATGGATCCTTCTCGGTTCGGTCAGCGTATTGGCTGGGATTGACAGGCATAGAGGAAGCAAGAAGGTACAAAAATCGTCAAGACCATATTCTTTGGAAGAAGATATGGCACGAAGGATGGTCTCCAAAGATAGCACACTTTCTGTGGAGGATTTGCACGGGATGCCTAGCGACGTGGGGACGACTATTTGATAGACAGTGTGTAGAAGATGGCACATGTACTTTGTGCGGGTCGGAGAAGGAAACTATATCACATATGTTGTTCTGATGTCCTAGTGCAACATAAATTTGGGAGAAGACGCCACCGGAAATCCTAGCAATCGTGGGGGAGCATAGAGATGAGGAAGTGGGAGCAAGCATGGTGGCAGTTCTAGAGATGCCATCCTCGAAGGCAACGGAGGCAGCGGTGGCTGCTATGTGGACTGCTTGGCGGATGAGATGTAAGAGGGTGTTCCAGGAAGATGGGAGTCATTGGGGTTATATTTACAGGGAGGCATTGTCCATTGTACGGGCGGAAAGTTCACGAGGAAATGACGCTGGGAAGCACAGGAGCGTTGGGAGGCGCGGGAGACACCCACGCGGGAGGGCAGCGGGAGGGGATCATGCGGAGGATACTCTACATACTGCTGGACAGCGGCAAATCCACGAACTGGAGGTTCACCGAGTGAGGGGGCGGGGAGAACGTGATGAAGAGCAGGGAAGCGGAAGCAGGTCACTGGCCGCGGTTGAGGCAGACTCGGAGCCGTGCGGGGAAGGACCAGGGTGCTACGACCATCGGACGGAGGGGAGGCCGGAAGAGGAGAGGAGCTTGCAGCGACCGGGCAGATAGATGAAGCCGGCATGAGGCAGGATAAAACTTAATACTGATGGCTCTATCGGGGAGAACGGGACTGCTGGGATTGGAGTGGTGGCAAGGAACGAAGAGGGTGCGCTGGTGGGCATGATGGGGATGAAGATAGAGTGGGGGGATAATATCACCATCATAGAAGCTCTTGCTGTTAGAGAGGCTTTGATATGGGCAAGTGGGAACGAATACTCGCAGGTGGAGGTGGAAACGGACGCAATGGAGGTAGTCTGCACATGCAAAAGCTCAAAGGCGAGAAGGGATTACTTGGGAGTCTTGACGGATGATGTTCTTTCTCTTCGCAGTTTGTTTTCTTTCTGTAGCTTAAATCATGTCAGTCGTAGTTGTAACAGGGCAGCCCACGAGGTGGCCAATTCGGCTCGTCGGGGTCAAGTAGATAGGTTTTCTTCTTTCCAGTCTTTTCCTTCCAGTTTGTTGTCCTGTGTAGAACTTGATTTGATTTAGTAGTATGTTTTTATGCGGGGAGCCCCAATCATAGGGCTTCCCGCCCTCCCTCAAAAAAAAAAGTAAAGAAAAGGGACAAGGGATTTTGGATATCCACCTAATCAATTAGGGGCCTAGAAAATGGGAAATTAGCCTATGTGTCTGGAATCGAGTATGTTACATTTTCCATCGATATAGTAGTTGAGGCCAGACATGGAAATCCTTGTTGCAGACCGGGGAGCTAGTAGCAGACTTAAAGACTCAAATATACTCTAAGTCTTATGTAGTGAGATTGTAAGTGTGGAAGCTAGGAGGTGTTCTGAATCATAGCTCTAGGAAGTCTAAGAATTTAAATACCATGGCCCGGTATCTGAATACTTATGTCAATCGGTACCAAGATACTCTGTATATACTTCCTTGTATACCTTGGCAAAGTATGTAGAGGGAGTATGTGAGAGAGAGAAAACCAAGAATGTATTAGGGTTAGAATACCAAAAAGTAAATAATATCATAGGTAGAATATGATATGACTTTTGTATACCATTTATTTGATTTAAATATTGAATATAAATCATCTTACGTATGTGAATCCTATATTTTAAATTTTCAAGAAGTATATGGTTCAGTGAAGACTTTAAAATATTGAGAATTTACATCAGATGTTGTTTGTTATTTTGACATAAATTAGGACCAAAATATATGAGTTCTCCTAGGTGAATATCATTTTCATATGTTTGACATAAATAGTTGGTTAACTTTGAGTATCTCTTGGCTTCAAGATTGCAGGTGCGTCTTGGTTTGGCTAGCAGGATCCATTATTGGGATCTAATGACTTCTAAAATACTTGAATAAGAACAAGATATAATAATAAAATATCAAGATAATAAGGGCATGTAAATACTAATATACTTGAATACAAAGGAAATCTTAGGATAACTAAGAAAAATTCAATTGTATAGTTAAGTGAATATTTGAAATAATGAATGAAAAAGTTCAACCACACGTTAAAGAAGAGAAATTTACCAAAAGAAATGAATTAGCATGATATGAGGTTAAGGTAATAAATTAAGAGGAAATAGAAAAATAAGGAATAATGATCATGGTTTAAGGATAAAAGGTCGTATGATAAGAGGGGTATATTAAAAACTACATCCCAAGAAAACTTCAATGCATTTATCTTTGTTTTCATTTTATATAGATGTTTCTATCAAGTGATTGGTTGAATCACTCTGATATCCTTAATTAGTTTCTTTCATGTGTCAAATCTAAGAAGGATGAGGATGATGTTGAGTAAGTTAATGAGTCACGTGGATATGAATTGAGATTAATATTAAAATGAATATTTTGTCCATACATGAGGCATATGAGATGAAATGAAGTAAATGTCATTTGAAAAGTTGAGAAAGTTGAAATTAGAAAGGAAAAAATATTGACCAAGAAATTTAAACTATAGAGCAAGTGAAATATAATGACATCTATACAAGTCATGTGATTCTAAATTAATTTGAATTGGTATATCAATGTGCATTGAATAATAGTAAGAAGTTAGTGAAGATTAATCATGTTAGACGTAAAGAATGGTGTATAGAAATAAGATGATGATGGAACATATGTTGATAATATATGGATGATAAACTCATGTTCAAATGATAATAAGGAAAATATGAGGAGAATGAAACTATTAAACAATTTATGTTCTTTGATAAGTAATGTTTAGACCTAGACAAGACAAGAATATCATGATTTATAAGAGAAAAGTAAGAGTGAATACTTACATAATAGAATCCAAAATACTTAAATATCTCTTTCTCTTCTATATCTTTTTACATGAAAGTAAAATGAGAAGGAATATCCAATGAAAAGGAAGCCATATATTAATAATAGAAATATTCATAAAATTATTTAAAAATGGGAAAAGGATAATAATTAAGCAAAGTAATATATGAATTCTGAATAGGTAATGCACTAATACTTGTTTATGCACCCTCCCTAGTGTAAGAAGTGATTATATAGATTTTTTTTGTCACATAGACTAAGATAAGGAAAAAATAATGATTTAATATGAGATTCATTGACGGATTAACTGTCAAGAAATTTTTTGGTTTATATGTTGTATATGCTGGTAGTATTTCTTACAGGAATGTATTCTTGTATGTGGGATCTTAGTAAAGAATTAGAAAATACTGATGATTGCGACAATATGAAAATAAAATTCTAAGCAAAAACATAATGAAAGTAAATGATTATTTTGAATTTTAAGCATCATGAGAGACATCTCTCGTAAGAGTAGTGATGATATATCACAAGTCATAGTACTTGAATTTAATGATTAGAGAGTCAATTATAAGGAAAAGAAAAGTAGAGTACAAGTGAAATGTAAGATGCATGTGGACCATAAAAGAGAAATTAACTTGCAGTTTTAGAAAGAATGAATAACCTAAATGGGATGTGTAGATAAATGATATATGTATGGTTTGGGATTTGGAAACCTAGGGCAGTTATATAGTGACCTTGGATGCCACAATTTTACATGAGGAAAATTGAAAATACATACAAAGAAGGTAATATAACTATTAATAAGTAATTTAAAGCATGAATGATACAATTTAAAAATGTGAGTGAATAGTATGAGGAGGATTAAGAAAAGAGAATGATGGATAAATTTAAAATATAAGAGACGCAAGTTAAATAAAAGTCAAGAATGACAAGAAGTCCATGCTATGCTTTGAGTATTTCAACACACATAGACAAGAAACTCTTCATAATGTGGTGAAAGGAATATGGATAAAAAATAAGTAACAAGTAATTATTGATAAGAAATGAATGAATGAACAAAAAAGTTATTCTTAATGATGATCATTTTTTCTAAAACAATTGTTTATGAAAGGTGTTTCAAGAAAAGTAAACTTTGTTTATATGGTTTTAGTTGTGCATAAATATAGGGTAACTAAGTGGAAGGGATAGTTTATTATGATACTTGTTACAAAAGCATCATAATAGTAGAATTGTGGTTGTTATGATCTTACGGCTTATGGAGGCTTCACGATTGAGATACCATACTAATAAAGTATATTCATTAGTATTTTTATTTGGCTTACCTAACTATAACATAGAAATAACTGTACAAGTTCATATAGCACAAATAAGATACATGCAAAGGATAAACCTCAATAGCACGTATCAGGTGGAAAGAAAGTGCATTATTAGCAATTGATCATGAAACATATATTTTCTTATTGACATTAGAATGATTTATTACAAGGTGATTGGAGACTTTAGTTTAGAATTCATTATTCAATTAAGAGATACGAAAAGAAGTGATTTACCGTAACTTAGAATGCTTAAAGAAATTTAAATGCACCATTTTCATTACATTTCTAAGTTTATACGATAAAACTTTCCAGGCATGAGGGTTATAATGACCCTACCTGTACTTAGTAGGTAACTACGATTATAAGACCCTAAGTTCAATTTTTAAAGTTTCAATGTGAATTTGATATCAAATCTATATGTTATTGTAACATACTCAATTTTGAGTGCTATATCCATTATGAGCTATAATTCTTTATTTATCTAATATTGATTTCATATGGATATTTGTTATTTATTCCAAGTCTCATCAAGCTAGTTTGAGGAATTATCTCTTACTTTGATAGTGCTTAGCCCCCAAGATAAATTCCTTATACTTTTTATCTTCCTCTGAATAATATTTATCTAGTCCCTTAATTGAGTATCATTTGCCATATCCGAAATCACTTAGTGTAATTTGATGTTGTGCCTAAATACTTTGATTAGACCTTGAACCCACCTAGTTCTATCAATTTGACCACCATTGACTGCAATCAATGAAAAATGTTTATCACATTAAAGAAATTGATATTAGAAATAATTATAAGAGTAATTAAGTATATTAGGTTGAATCAAATTGAGCGGGACTAATGCTCTATAAATATTATATATTGTGCCGGAGCATGTGCAAAATGTGTGGAGACATTGTATACAAAAATAGAAGTTCCTATTAAAGTAAGAACATTAATTAGTATAATAATTGTTGGTATAATGGTGAATTACTATTATATGACTCGATACCCACTTGAATGCATAGACGTTTTACTTAGTCTAGTAGCTAATTTGGAATTTAATACGACAAATAATGAGGACGGTGGTCAATAATTCGTGGGTACACCTTAATGTCCAATTAATATAAGTAATATTCTATTCAATTTTCTATTCCTTGGGCCGTCAGTTGACAAGGTCAACATCCAAGGTATAAGTATTAAATTAGCATAACTCATTCATCTCCTCTTGTGGACGGAAGACGAGTTACGGTTGCGTTTCCTCTCGCGAACAGATTGAAACGGCTACGTTTTCATCTTCCGGCCCATCCCCTCGATCTTGAATAAACCACGCCTTGTGGTTGTGAAGATCTAACGCAGAGAAAGAACTCGTCAAACCTGACGGCTTGCCTAGTAAACTATAAACTCTCCAGTTCCCTACCTGAGCAGAAAATGGCAACTAAGTCAGTCTTAATTCAGACGTTTGTACTTCTTCCGATGAATGAGGACACCTAGAATCATTGCACCATCAGATTTCAAGGAGTTATCCTAATCCAAGCGTCACCTGATTTGCCTATATAAGACCCTAGACACCCCTTCTAGGAATCAACGAGACCTGCTCTGCAACTAATTGCCAGTCGGCAGCACAACTCCTCCCAGCCGCCATGGTTGATCGAGTAGCCACCGCCCACATATGACCTTCCAATCGGGACCCCTGTACCTGAAAACCTGCAAACTCCACTGCCTAAAAATAAGAAGTCATGCTCCCTCCTCGACTCTACCATAGCCTGAGATCGACCCAGTCATATTATATCCCTTGTCCCGCTCTTCCTCACACAGAAGCTCGTCCCTGAACCCGACAACCTGCCCAGGGCCCAGCCCCTGGATCACCTTCATCATCCGCGACAACACGACAGCAAACCTGACCCTCCGTGCTCGCCACACTGCCTGGAAGCCCCACCGTCGCCACCCCATTGCCAACTCGTCCCCTTCGGACCCGTAGCGACGTCAATGACAGTCACGGCCACTGCCAATCCTCGCCAGCCACCACGACTCCTCGGTGCTTCCACCCCCACTGCACTGCAACGACGACGGTCAGGTTCTGGCCGGCGCACCGCTGCCAACGCCCCATCGCGAGGACGGCTGACTTCTGGGCGATATGTCGGGCAGCCACGGCGGAATCTGGGAGCCTTCGACCAGCTGTAGACCTCCACCATCCTAACCCAGCCGCCGCATCTGCAACACCTGTTGCTGCTAAGTCCTGACCTCGCCATGGATGCGCCCCCACTTTTTTAAGAATGCTTAGTTGAATTATCGTCGTCCTCTGCCTCTCACCACCAACCTGACGCCACCCAGCTACAACTGCATCCATGGACGCCGCACCAACCACCAGAACAGCAAGGAAACTCCACCGTCCATCTGCCATCACGACAACCTGCAATGTCGCCTTTGATCACGGTGACAGACCTGCAACAATGATCAGTGATCATCAATCAGCACCCACGACAGCCTCACCTTCTTCAACCTCTGCAAAACCCCCCTCCTCTATACCTTGCTGCAACCAAACGGTGCAGTCCACAGACCAACAACTAAACACCGCCATCATCGAAACGTCTTTGCCATTATCTTCCTTCCAACCACCAGATTCCATGCCCTAGCAACCTCCGGTCTGCATCTCGGTGTTGTGTACCCAACGCCGTCCACCTCCCTCGCCAGCAACGAATCTAGACAACCTGCTGCGGCCATATTCAGGAGAATCGGCACCTAGGGTGTCTGCTAGATGAAGCCAACCCCAAGTAGAATCTGTTGACTAAACTGCACATCAGCAGGTGAGTAATTGTGCCTCCTTTCAGTTGTTTTTAGAATCATGTTAACCTGAGGAGGATGACGGCTGGCCTAATATATACTAAGGGTAATATGTATACATCGCTAATCCTAATTGTAATCTATACATGCACGCCTTATATTAGTAGTAAATAATTAATGTGCCGTCTAGTTTCAGAATCTATTAGTAGAGGTAATCTACCCTATAATCCCTTGCATGTACCTAATAGAGTGGTAGATACCATACATATGCATCTATAATATAGGTATATCTCGTATGTGGCATTGTCTAACCGGAGAGACTAATGCATACGTACATAATGGGCTAACTCGTAGCTGCAAATTATTACAATAACTGGTTTAATGACTTGGCCGTGCAACTTAAAAGCATGTATGTATAGGTACGTGATAGTATGTTAATATAAGTATAATAGACATATAATGTTTTGGGACCTTATTTAATTAACACAATTATATAAAGACATCAGCTTACTAGATCCATTTCGGATGCACATATGTTGATTCACCATGTTACCATGTTGACACATATACTAGTCTAACAGTAATACAAGTATTTACACTTGAAGGATCTTCATGTAATCTTTGTTTCATGAGATCCGTGAGGATTGTAATAATTTATTTAATACCTATATTATGAACAATCGTATTCAACTCCAAAATACACACAATTAGGTATATGTATATAGTAGAGTATTAATTTAGTACATTGTAAGTGAGTTCATCTTGTATTCCAATCAAAATTGTGGAACCTTTATATTTTATAACATTATGTCACGTGGAAAACTTTCAAATCATTATGAAACTTATTTTGATAGAAATAAACTATTTTGAGAAGGTCAACAACATAATGTGGTGAAATTGATTGGATACGCAATACAAATAGAAGCACTAGAGAGCATGAAATGGGTAACATATGAAATAGTAAACCTAGATGGGAAAATGTAATCCTAATTAAGACAAATTGAATAACATTGATTCCAAGTAAAATGGTGACAATATTATTATTCTTTGTAGCTACCTCTTCATAAACTCTTGGAGACACATTATGATTATGAAATCCTTGGAGCCCTGAATAATTGAGGTACTAAATCTTCTATTTTATTGTTGAATTATTTTCCCTCTTGATGGACACACATATATCTTGATTCGTGGTGAATTCCATATAGTTTTGAAACCTGTATTTATTCTTGAAAGTTCACCACTCTCATTTTGTAATTGATAAATTATTGTTGATAATTATTTTGGCACTAGACTTGATCTATTGGAGTTTTGACTCCCGTGGACTTTGGTCCCTTGGGCTTTGGCCCTATAGAGCTTTGGCTCACTTGAGTGGGCCAAGTACCCCACAACCCTGCGCAGAGGATAGGGATTAGTTGTCCCCCAGTTAACTGGAATAGCTAATAAGGCACTAGTGTCGTTCTCTCCTAGAGTGTGAGAACACAAGGCACTTAGCCCTAGAAAAGATATGATAGAAAGGTGCCAAAACTTGTTAACTTGAATATCTTGGAATTGATATACTTTGTGAATAGCTTGGATACATTTTGCATACTTGAATTATTGAATCTTGCTTAATGATATTCTTGTGAAAGATTTGATATCTTGAAGTTGATAATGGAATTTCTTTTTGTTAGCCTTTAGTCCACCAAATTGTCCTTTCCTAACTTTTATTATGCATCTAAACCCATTTTGCACATAGTTCAATGATTGGATTTAGTACCAGCTTTGCTGACCTTTTATTTCCCTTCAATGGGGTCCATGTGTGGTTTCGTTCCCTCTGGGAACTCATGGGCAGGTAATAGATGGAAGAGCTTGAAGAGACATGCACTGGGTAGTCCTCCGTTGAAGACTAGATAGAATGAATTCTATTTTTTTTAAACTTGTAATCATATTTGTAAGCTTCCGCGACTCTGATGTACAAGCATGATTGTAATAAAGATTGTTTATGATTGTGATATTATTTTGTAAATATTTGATCACAAAGATCGGGTCTTTACAACATGGTATCAGAGCCATAAACGGTCGGCACTCATGCATGTCTCATGGATATTAGGGTTAAGTAGGAGCACCAATGGAGTAGTTTTGAGTTACAAAATAATTGACAATAAATCCTAGTATAATTGGCCTAATTTCTATAATATACTTAGACTATAAGTAGGGAACACTAGCAGCATAGGTTGTGATATACCTTAGTCTAAAAAAATCGTCTAACTCATCTAAATACCTTTTAAACTTCCCTAGGCATAGATTTACTTGAGCTAGTGTGAAGGAAACTGGGAATGAGCCTTTTGAACATTCAAAATCACCATCATAGGTATACAAATGGGTAAAGTACCATGATATTATTAGTTTTTTTACACAAATTAGTAATCGCATGTATGAATATAGAATAGATAATTATTCTAAACCCTAAAGGGTAAGATTCACTATCATTCGATAAATTTCATTTGGAACCGTATAACATATCTGAGAGTTATTTGACAAAAAAAAAACATCCTACTTGAAATTGTGACCCAATAAAGGATTGAAAAAAAAAAAGATATGATATTAAAAAAAAAAAACGTTGACCATAGTAATTATAGTTTGGTCAATCATTTTGTAGTGTAGCAAGAAAAAAAACTTGTGAGAATAATATTTGATGCCTATTAATTAGAATTGCATACATTCATGATGTTAGAATTCTTATTTGGACTTATCATCACTATGTGCTTACCTTAGTACAATATATACATTCAAAGTGTAATCCGATCATGAATCAGTTTAGTAACTATATTGGGGTAGTAAGAGATTTGGTTGGTCACCCTAACTAAGCATAGGCTAGTTTAAAGAGAATCAGTACCATGTGCATTAATTTAGGATGAAATATGTGCAAAAAGGAGTAGCATGATAGAAAATTTGAACATAGAAGGAATATAGTTGTCAAGAAATATGATTTCGGGGACGAAATCCCTTAAAAGGGTGGAAAAGTTGTAACATACTCAATTTTGAGTGCTATATCCATTATGAGCTATAATTCTTTATTTATCTAATATTGATTTCATATGGATATTTGTTATTTATTCCAAGTCTCATCAAGCTAGTTTGAGGAATTATCTCTTACTTTGATAGTGCTTAGCCCCCAAGATAAATTCCTTATACTTTTTATCTTCCTCTGAATAATATTTATCTAGTCCCTTAATTGAGTATCATTTGCCATATCCGAAATCACTTAGTGTAATTTGATGTTGTGCCTAAATACTTTGATTAGACCTTGAACCCACCTAGTTCTATCAATTTGACCACCATTGACTGCAATCAATGAAAAATGTTTATCACATTAAAGAAATTGATATTAGAAATAATTATAAGAGTAATTAAGTATATTAGGTTGAATCAAATTGAGCGGGACTAATGCTCTATAAATATTATATATTGTGCCGGAGCATGTGCAAAATGTGTGGAGACATTGTATACAAAAATAGAAGTTCCTATTAAAGTAAGAACATTAATTAGTATAATAATTGTTGGTATAATGGTGAATTACTATTATATGACTCGATACCCACTTGAATGCATAGACGTTTTACTTAGTCTAGTAGCTAATTTGGAATTTAATACGACAAATAATGAGGACGGTGGTCAATAATTCGTGGGTACACCTTAATGTCCAATTAATATAAGTAATATTCTATTCAATTTTCTATTCCTTGGGCCGTCAGTTGACAAGGTCAACATCCAAGGTATAAGTATTAAATTAGCATAACTCATTCATCTCCTCTTGTGGACGGAAGACGAGTTACGGCTGCGTTTCCTCTCGCGAACAGATTGAAACGGCTACGTTTTCATCTTCCGGCCCATCCCCTCGATCTTGAATAAACCACGCCTTGTGGTCGTGAAGATCTAACGCAGAGAAAGAACTCGTCAAACCTGACGGCTTGCCTAGTAAACTGTAAACTCTCCAGTTCCCTACCTGAGCAGAAAATGGCAACTAAGTCAGTCTTAATTCAGACGTTTGTACTTCTTCCGATGAATGAGGACACCTAGAATCATTGCACCATCAGATTTCAAGGAGTTATCCTAATCCAAGCGTCACCTGATTTGCCTATATAAGACCCTAGACACCCCTTCTAGGAATCAACGAGACCTGCTCTGCAACTAATTGCCAGTCGGCAGCACAACTCCTCCCAGCCGCCATGGTTGATCGAGTAGCCACCGCCCACATATGACCTTCCAATCGGGACCCCTGTACCTGAAAACCTGCAAACTCCACTGCCTAAAAATAAGAAGTCATGCTCCCTCCTCGACTCTACCATAGCCTGAGATCGACCCAGTCATATTATATCCCTTGTCCCGCTCTTCCTCACACAGAAGCTCGTCCCTGAACCCGACAACCTGCCCAGGGCCCAGCCCCTGGATCACCTTCATCATCCGCGACAACACGACAGCAAACCTGACCCTCCGTGCTCGCCACACTGCCTGGAAGCCCCACCGTCGCCACCCCATTGCCAACTCGTCCCCTTCGGACCCGTAGCGACGTCAATGACAGTCACGGCCACTGCCAATCCTCGCCAGCCACCACGACTCCTCGGTGCTTCCACCCCCACTGCACTGCAACGACGACGGTCAGGTTCTGGCCGGCGCACCGCTGCCAACGCCCCATCGCGAGGACGGCTGACTTCTGGGCGATATGTCGGGCAGCCACGGCGGAATCTGGGAGCCTTCGACCAGCTGTAGACCTCCACCATCCTAACCCAGCCGCCGCATCTGCAACACCTGTTGCTGCTAAGTCCTGACCTCGCCATGGATGCGCCCCCACTTTTTTAAGAATGCTTAGTTGAATTATCGTCTTCCTCTGCCTCTCACCACCAACCTGACGCCACCCAGCTACAACTGCATCCATGGACGCCGCACCAACCACCAGAACAGCAAGGAAACTCCACCGTCCATCTGCCATCACGACAACCTGCAATGTCGCCTTTGATCACGGTGACAGACCTGCAACAATGATCAGTGATCATCAATCAGCACCCACGACAGCCTCACCTTCTTCAACCTCTGCAAAACCCCCCTCCTCTATACCTTGCTGCAACCAAACGGTGCAGTCCACAGACCAACAACTAAACACCGCCATCATCGAAACGTCTTTGCCATTATCTTCCTTCCAACCACCAGATTCCATGCCCTAGCAACCTCCGGTCTGCATCTCGGTGTTGTGTACCCAACGCCGTCCACCTCCCTCGCCAGCAACGAATCTAGACAACCTGCTGCGGCCATATTCAGGAGAATCGGCACCTAGGGTGTCTGCTAGATGAAGCCAACCCCAAGTAGAATCTGTTGACTAAACTGCACATCAGCAGGTGAGTAATTGTGCCTCCTTTCAGTTGTTTTTAGAATCATGTTAACCTGAGGAGGATGACGGCTGGCCTAATATATACTAAGGGTAATATGTATACATCGCTAATCCTAATTGTAATCTATACATGCACGCCTTATATTAGTAGTAAATAATTAATGTGCCGTCTAGTTTCAGAATCTATTAGTAGAGGTAATCTACCCTATAATCCCTTGCATGTACCTAATAGAGTGGTAGATACCATACATATGCATCTATAATATAGGTATATCTCGTATGTGGCATTGTCTAACCGGAGAGACTAATGCATACGTACATAATGGGCTAACTCGTAGCTGCAAATTATTACAATAACTGGTTTAATGACTTGGCCGTGCAACTTAAAAGCATGTATGTATAGGTACGTGATAGTATGTTAATATAAGTATAATAGACATATAATGTTTTGGGACCTTATTTAATTAACACAATTATATAAAGACATCAGCTTACTAGATCCATTTCGGATGCACATATGTTGATTCACCATGTTACCATGTTGACACATATACTAGTCTAACAGTAATACAAGTATTTACACTTGAAGGATCTTCATGTAATCTTTGTTTCATGAGATCCGTGAGGATTGTAATAATTTATTTAATACCTATATTATGAACAATCATATTCAACTCCAAAGTACACACAATTAGGTATATGTATATAGTAGAGTATTAATTTAGTACATTGTAAGTGAGTTCATCTTGTATTCCAATCAAAATTGTGGAACCTTTATATTTTATAACATTATGTCACGTGGAAAACTTTCAAATCATTATGAAACTTATTTTGATAGAAATAAACTATTTTGAGACGGTCAACAACATAATGTGGTGAAATTGATTGGATACGCAATACAAATAGAAGCACTAGAGAGCATGAAATGGGTAACATATGAAATAGTAAACCTAGATGGGAAAATGTAATCCTAATTAAGACAAATTGAATAACATTGATTCCAAGTAAAATGGTGACAATATTATTATTCTTTGTAGCTACCTCTTCATAAACTCTTGGAGACACATTATGATTATGAAATCCTTGGAGCCCTGAATAATTGAGGTACTAAATCTTCTATTTTATTGTTGAATTATTTTCCCTCTTGATGGACACACATATATCTTGATTCGTGGTGAATTCCATATAGTTTTGAAACCTGTATTTATTCTTGAAAGTTCACCACTCTCATTTTGTAATTGATAAATTATTGTTGATAATTATTTTGGCACTAGACTTGATCTATTGGAGTTTTGACTCCCGTGGACTTTGGTCCCTTGGGCTTTGGCCCTATAGAGCTTTGGCTCACTTGAGTGGGCCAAGTACCCCACAACCCTGCGCAGAGGATAGGGATTAGTTGTCCCCCAGTTAACTGGAATAGCTAATAAGGCACTAGTGTCGTTCTCTCCTAGAGTGTGAGAACACAAGGCACTTAGCCCTAGAAAAGATATGATAGAAAGGTGCCAAAACTTGTTAACTTGAATATCTTGGAATTGATATACTTTGTGAATAGCTTGGATACATTTTGCATACTTGAATTATTGAATCTTGCTTAATGATATTCTTGTGAAAGATTTGATATCTTGAAGTTGATAATGGAATTTCTTTTTGTTAGCCTTTAGTCCACCAAATTGTCCTTTCCTAACTTTTATTATGCATCTAAACCCATTTTGCACATAGTTCAATGATTGGATTTAGTACCAGCTTTGCTGACCTTTTATTTCCCTTCAATGGGGTCCATGTGTGGTTTCGTTCCCTCTGGGAACTCATGGGCAGGTAATAGATGGAAGAGCTTGAAGAGACATGCACTGGGTAGTCCTCCGTTGAAGACTAGATAGAATGAATTCTATTTTTTTTAAACTTGTAATCATATTTGTAAGCTTCCGCGACTCTGATGTACAAGCATGATTGTAATAAAGATTGTTTATGATTGTGATATTATTTTGTAAATATTTGATCACAAAGATCGGGTCTTTACAGTTATGTTATCTTTCATACTCTCTTAGATTTGTGTTGAAATCCTTAATGGAAGGGTGATTTGTCAAATCCTAAATCCTTGTTAACCTTTATCGACATTTTTGTGCTTAATAATGTATTAGCCAAATTAGTGTAGAAACAACATTAATTTTATTGATTGATTGATTAACATGTTATACATGAATTATGGTTGAGTCAATAGGATTTGGGTAGACAAAACCCTAAATCTTCTCAAATTAGGGGTTTTTTCATGAATATTCCCTAAAATAGGGTTAAAATAATGGAACTATGGTTAAAAAATCATAAATGAATTTTCACTTCTATAAGTGATCTTGGGTTACTAATACTATTGAATGAAACTCAAATCCATAAAGTCACGAGGACATTGATTTGGAGGAAAAATGTTTAAGATATGCCAAATTATTGTTTTGAAGAAAACAAATTAAGGGAAAGTTCATTTATGGAGCTATTTCAAAATACCCAAGCATGTCAACTGGCCTTAGAAGCCTAACTCGACCTAAAATAAATTAAACCACCTTATTCTCTAAAATTTCATGGTTGAGGGTATAGAGGTAACTTTGAGTGAATTTGGGTGGATGTTGACCTAAGGTTGATCTTGTTTAAGTTCTTCCCAAAATTGTAGTCGAATCTAGCAAGTTCTTTGCTTCTCTTCTTTTTTCTTCCAAGTTTGTTTAGTTCTATTGGTGTGGCCTAAATCTTTTGAAAGTGGAGAAAATTCCCTAATCTCTCCAGCTTCTCTTTCTTTTCTCATTCTTTCATGTAGGAAGGATCACAACTTAGGGAGTTTGTGGTGATTTTCAATTTTAGAGAAGTTTGGTGGAACTTTTTAAAGCATTCTGGAATTCACCTTCTTGGAACAAGAAAGGAGGTATATCACCTACTCATTACATAAAATTAAAAAAATGAGTGGTTTTACACTCATTTATATGTTTAAGTAAGCAAAAAACTCAATTTGAGATTTATGGTGCTAACTTAGCCCTATTTCATAGAATTTGGTCGATTTTGTGGTAAAATGGGAATTTTATTATGGAGTTCAGTATTCATGCTTATTTTCCATAATGATACTGATGTCAAACTTGTTTGAACATAACATGTGCATTATTCAATCATTTTTTAGAAATCACATGTTATCATCACTTTTTGCCCTAATTTGGCATGTTTTAGTCATCTATGGTAAAAATGACACAAAACTTCATATTTTTAGATGCAATTTGATACACTACTTTTAAAATTACTTATAAGATAGTAAATTATTGTTGTTTGTTCTAGTTTACACCTATAAATGTGAAATCATCTTCCTAGTTAAAATCATTGCTTTAGGTCTTTTGTCAAGATGTAAAGAGTGGGACCCGATAGTGGGCCCACTCAATGGTATAAACATGAGCCGAGAAATAATTAAGCAGCAGAAAATATTACTGTTTATAAAGTTACAAAATATGTCTATGTACACAACTTTCTCACCCTAAGGGTGGTACAAAGAATGAAAACACTACATTTATATACACATGATCCCATATGTAGAGAGTAACAAGGCTATCTCAAGTTGTCTTTATGTCCACCAATTAGCTCACAATCACCTGGGTGGAGGGAACACCCAGAATAATAGGACAACAAGGTATGAATAAGCAAAAGTTGGGTATGTACGTTAAAATATTAACTAGGGCATTTAAAAAGTAAAGTAAGATGTTCCCATCAAAAAGGGGGGCATGAAAGTTAGATAAGTTTCAATGAGAAGTAACAAGAGAAAGAATTTCCAAAATAATGAGGCAGTATAAATAATCCAATAAACAACAAACCTTGCCACAATCAATCATCACCTTACAACATTTAATTGCATGTAGATATATTGGACTAAGTCAACTCTGGTAGGGCCAAGGCACCACTGAGCCATTGACCAAAATATATGTTGGGTAGAAGTAGTACACCCATAGGCAGAATTAGCACGCCTCTGTATATAAAAGGGTAGAAGTAGCACACCTCCGGGTAGAAGTAGCACACCCTAATGGTTACACATAAGCGTCTACAATAGTTAGCTACTCAAATTATCTACCATGCATAATATCGTGTGGCAAGATACATTATTCATCAGAACTCGTGTCAAAATACAAACACAATAGTATGTGGGGTCATTGACCCAATTCAACATGTCAATAATAATATCAGAAAAATAGGATATGACAACAAGTGGAACAAAGAGTAAGTATTTCAAAAATTGCCTCATTATGGAAAAAATTAGTCATATAAATGCTCAGTTAAAAATAGGGAGTACATACCTTGAATTCATCCCTATAAGTTCACACCTTTGGTCCCACCATGGCACATATGACCTATCAAGGATTATATAGAATTAGAGTTATTTTCCAATCGATATTAGGACCCTAGTAGGAATCGATTTTTGCACTTAGTCTAGTTTGTTCAAGAAATCAATACTAATAGTCGGATCATAGTTTTCTTATTTTAGATATGTCTTATTATAACCACTTAACACTCCTACAATTATTCATTGATTTTATTAGCTTATTATATCTAATGATATCTGTAAAACAAGATCTGACCTAAAAGACACATATACCATGTAATCATACGACGTGAAATGACCAATTTAATAAAACACCTCGGTCTAAAACATATGCAGTCCGTATAAAACCAGGGTTCAAGGAAACCTATAATTCCACTACATAGGATCTTCCCTCCAACACAATGCATACCATGGAAGCAACAACAAGAGCCATATGTGACTCAAGGACAAAAGGCTGTATATGAATCTCCCTTCTCGTCGTGCTCTCGCGCAGGTGTTAGCGTGATCGTTGGTGATGAGCACAATCATCAAGATTGATGTATTTGGCGCCGAGAAGAGATGATGATCCTAACTGGAATAAAAACTAAGGAAACCAGGCGAGCAAAAAGACAGTCCATGACTCCAATGAAAATACACAACATCTAGGAATAACAAATGAGAATTCAAGGGACTACCAATTATCAGTAGTTACAGAGATTTTGGATATTGTGGGGTGTCCTCTTGATCACGTCTGAGAAGTCTGTGCTGGACAGGCTCCAAGGACCACTGCCATGAAGCTCGGGCGAGATCCAACTAGTACAGATCAATGGAGAACTCTTGTGCTGTTGTGATTCAAGCTCACAGAACAATATTGTAGAACGTGGGATCATGCCTGCCTTGAAAAGTTGGCAGAGGCACCTGCAGCCGATGTCTAATGTGATTCATGGTCTGAAAAAGGTAATTGGTGGTTCGTGGCTACTAGGAGGAGGTTGAAGACGATCCAGGAGAAGGAGAATTAGTGTTGGCTGACGAGGATGGTACATCAGCGACTGGTGGTGATGGTGGTGATGGGGAAAGTGGAGGAGGTTGCAACACCGACGATGCCCTGGTGGTGCATAATGTTGTTAACGGCCGCAATCAGGTAGATCGATGTCAGCGGCGGTCAAGGTTTCTCCTTTGCAGATCATCGTCTAAGTGTGCCGGCCAGTGAAGAGCACATCCGAGGAAAGCATAGAGAGGGAGGTGCTGACACCATAGCCTCCATTGGTCCTTTCAGAGACGATGATAGTTTATCTGCAGATCGCCACGGCGGTTTGGGGATGAGGATGACAGGAGAGGTTGATGGAGGTTGTAAATCTTGAGTTCATGGATGATAGGTATCGTGGATCTGTGTGGTGGCACATCAAGGCAGGGAAGGGGATGTGATGACCCTGGCAATGGCGGTCAGTTATTTGCAGAGCCGGCGCTGTCGTGTAGCAAGTGAAAGAACTCAGCCCTGGTGGTTGGCATTTTGTAGGTGTTGTGGTTGGCATTTTGTAGGTGTTGAGAAGGTTGAGGGCACACAGATCTGTCGGAGGTCAGGTTATCATGAAGGCTGCTGCACACAAGGAGGAAGGGAGAGGAAAGAACAGAGGAGATGATATAGGGAAGCGGAAAGGAAGAGGAAGAACGAGGAAGTAACGGATCGAGGAGGGGAAGACCATCCGCGTCAGTTTCGGCTGGGGCTCCGCGTGTGGAGGGGAGATCGGGTTCCACACAGGGAAGGAGGCGTTATGCAATGAAATAATGTACACTATAGGAAAAATAAAAGCAGACGTTGACTTCAATTAAATCCTAGGATATTTAATGGTTTGATTTACTAAATTAATTGAGTTGGCATACAATATCAAATTAATGTGAAATCTTCTAGGTTGACCAATTAGGATGTGATGAATCTGAATTTAGCATCGATTTTGCCTTTATAGTCTCAATTTTACATTTACAAACAATTTGATATTATAAATCATTAATTATGTATATTAAACACTTATTATGCATTTTTAATCAAGTTGATATATTATTTCACATTTATTGAATTTCTTGCATCAATTAGACTTATGATGATTTTATATTGACAATTTAGGGTCAACATCAAATAATTAGGGTTGTCAATGGGGAGGGTATGGGGAGGGTAAGGTCTTACCCTTACCCTTACCCTCTTTGGGTAGCGGGTAAGGGTAAGGGTAATTACCCTTCTCAGCAATCTCCTTACCCTCCCCTTACCCTTACCCTCTTCTCCACATGGTAAATGGGGAGGGTAAAGGGTAAGCGGGTAATTTTGACAAAAAAAAATTGTTTACACATTGTGTGTTAATTTTTAATAAGTTTATAACTAATTTATTGATAACAACATATAAAATATTATATCCAATTCAAAATAATATGTTTTTCCGTGTAAAGTTAAGTCAATTCACACAATAACTATGCATAAATCATTTTTTTCCTTTGCATAAGTATGCATAACAAATAAGTGTTTCACCAACTCCTCATTTTCCGCAAGATATATATGTTTTTCCCTCAACAAGAAAGTATTAGAAGCACAACACCAAGTCATTTTCCAATGATAGAATAAAGTATTAGGGTTAAACATTTACATACAAACCCCTTTAGAATATATTTTTGTGTAACCTTTATATCATGTGTGGGTAAAAGGGTATGGATAATGTCTATACCTTAATGGGAAATGGGTAAATGGGTAAAGGGTAATAAAAATATCTACCCTTACCCTTACCCTCCAGGGTATGGGTAAGGGTAAACGGATAATACCCTCCCCGTTGACAGCCCTACAAATAATTAGTGAATTTAACTAATAAATTTTGAATTGACAACTTAATTAATTAATTAGTCATTTAACGTTATATGATAGGTTATTTTGCCACTATGTTTTCTCAATTACTCCTATTTATCAAATTATCAGGCAGAAAGATTTAACACTAATAATTATAAGTGGACCTAAGGAATCAAAAGTTTATCTGCATACTCGAGACTCAGATTCGAGTATGTTACAAGACTCCACCCCTTAAAGAGGATTTCGTCCCCGAAATCCCATAATCTAGAATGCCATCAAGACTAATGTCAAGCCATTAGACTTTCTCAACTAGAAACTTAACCAACATTGATTATTAGAATTTGATTATAGGGATTCATTTTAGATTAACTAAACAATGGTCAGGATATTCATCTTAACAATGTTCAATTCATTATGATTATCTACAATATTATAGTTGTCTCACCACTATCCTGCCATAGTAGCCCGGGTGGTAAGAGTTCAGTAAGTCCCAATGAAGGACCCGGGTTCAAACCTTACCGAAGGCACTTTGCGAATGGAAATCTACGCTGATTAGGCGCGGGAGGGGGGTGACCGGACCACACCCTCTCATGCCTCGAGAGTTTACCATGTCGAGCTCGCCTGGGATGGGTTCTCTCGGTCACCAAAAAAAAAATTGTTTCACCACTCTCATGTATGCTTTTCACCACTTTTATAATTTATGCTGAATTTTATTTTATTTTATATAAACCCTCCTAGCTAATGCTCACCATTCTTGTTAGGTAAAGATAATTTTAGAAACCTTTTTTTTGTATGTAATGTTTTGATGATAGAATTTGCAAGGCTTAACCCTCTATCATGGTTAGATATTAGATTCATACCTATGACCTTAATACTAGATGCTACTCATGTATTACTTACTACAACCACTATTTACTTCATATCGTTTGGGTTAAGTTATATACCTAAAGAATAAAGGGTCAATATTCCACCCCTTAAAAGGATTGTGATATTTCTAAACCAACCATCTAGATGGGTAACACGGGTAGATCAACTAGTTCATTTATATCTAAACTCCTTACTCTCTGTTTCCACATAGGCCTAGGGTCTCAACATTATACTATCCAGTCTTAGGATTCTACACTAAAAAATTTCTATACTATATAAATTTCCTTGTGGTTGTAACTTAGTTCCAAAACCATCGATAAAATTTGAAAAGTTATAAATAAATAAATATATATATATAATTTGTTAATGTAAATAAGTTTGATGATGAAAACCTTGTGACGGGAATCCAAAATGGCGCCAAAATCAATCTGGGAACCAAGTCAACTATTTTCTACCTAATATCATATATAATATCATTCTTGCATCACTTCAACTTTATAGAGAGGTTTCTCTACACACATTATCAAGGCATAGAACATGTATATCTCAATTCTATATAAAGAATGGGATACATGCTTATTCTAGCATACAGTTAACTTATAATAGGTCCTACTAGGCACAACCTCCATTATTCCACCATTCTCTTAATTGTGACTTAGGTTATCACATCCCAAAACATCATTTATTTGGTATCATTATAAGCCCATGTGAACTAGCTAGTCAAACTATCCTTCATCTCACACATCAAATAAACTAATTACAAGGTGGTGATGAGAGAGTTTCCAACTCCTTAAGGATCAACTTCAGATGTACCTAAAACACCTAACCTCAGTGTCAGTGTACATCTAAAGTTTCAAGAAAAAGAGTATCCACTATACCTTCCAAACGTGGCTATGCATCCATATGTCCTTAGGAGAAATAATATGATACAAAGTTTTATTATGTAATCCAACTATGTGATCATTCCTCAAGGGGAATAAGCATAATTCCTACCTTATGGGTATGCAAGGGATGAAATCCCAAGTATAATTACTCAAAACATATATCATCCTTCAACAAATCCTCATTTATGAGTTATCACAAGCAAACTATGTTGAAATAACTCCATTTTGCAGGTAAGACAAGCCTAACTAAAAAAAACTAGTTCATTTTATCATGTTCTATCATAGAATATCACAAAATATAAACTCATGTCAATACTCTAAGCTTGTATCCATGAATGCTCATCTACCAATGTGTGTATCATAGGCATGCAAAAAGATAACAAAAGTAAAAGGATTAATAACGTATACTAGGGATATGCACAATAATGTGCTCAAGACAAAAAAATCTCTATAGTAGATGGATTTCTCTCTCTTAAGGCAGGAGGTAGAGGATAATGTTTAGGAAAGTCAACCATTAGGTGTAGAAAGTTATACCTATTCAGAGAGGGTATGGTTGCTTACAATTTACTCAAACTAAGTCTATGGCATAAATAGCTTCGGGTGAATATAACCAAATTGGTTGAAACCCTATTTGGTAACTCAAGACTCAGGTTTAGGTATGACAACAATCTCTAAAGTGTCACCTACCTACTAAGGAACAACCTAGGATAACTTCAAATAGTCAAGTTACCGACTACTTAGGCTCTGATACCATTCTGTAAAGAGTGGGACCCGATAGTGGGCCCACTCAATGGTTCAAACATGAGCCGAGAAATAATTAAGCAGTGGAAAATATTACTATTTATAAAGTTACAAAATATGCCCATGTACATAACTTTCTCACCCTAAGGGTGGTACAAAGAATGAAAATACTACATTTATATACACATGATCCCATATGCAGAGGGTAACAAGGCTATCTCAAGTTGTCCTTATGTCCACCAATTAGCTCACAATCATCTTGAATCTCTGTCATGTAGAACACCTACACCTGGGTGGAGGGAACACCCAGAATAATAGGACAACAAGGTATGAATCAGCAAAAATTGGGTATGTACGTTAAAATATTAACTAGGACATTTAAAAAGTAAATTAAGATGTTCCCATCAAAAAGGGGGCCATGAAAGTTAGGTAAGTTTCAATCAGAAGTAACAAGAGAAAGAATTTCCAAAATAATGAGGCAGTATAAATAATCCAATAAACAACAAACAGTGCCACATCAATCATCACCTTACAATATTTAATTACTTGTAGATATATTGGACTAAGTCAACTATGGTAGGGCCAAGACACCACTGAGCCATTGACCAAAATATATGTTGGGTAGAAGTAGCACACCCATAGGCAGAATTAGCACGCCTCTGTATATAAAAGGGTAGAAGTAGCACACCCTAATAGTTATGCATAAGCGTCTACAATAGTTAGCTAGTCAAATTATCTACCATGCATAATATCGTGTGGCAAGATACATTATTCATCAGAACTCGTGTCATAATACAAACACAATAGTATGTGGGGTCATTGACCCAATTCAACCTGTCAATAATAATATCAGAAAAATAGGATATGACAACAAGTGGAACAAAGAGTAAGTATTTCAAGAATTGCCTCATTATGGAAAAATTTATTCATATAAATGCCCAGTTAAAAATAGGGAGGAGTACATACCTTGAATTCATCCCTACAAGTTCACACCTTTGGCCCCACCATGGCACATATGACCTATTAAGGATTATATAGAATTCGAGTTAATTTTCAATCGATATCTGAACCCTAGTAGGAATCGATTTTTGCGCTTAGTCTAGTTTGTTCAAGAAATCAATACTAATCGTCGGATCATAGTTTTCTTATTTTAGATATGCCTTATTATAACCACTTAACACTCCTACAATTATTCATTGATTTTATAAGCTTATTATATCTAATGATATTTGTAAAACAAGATCTGACATAAAAGACACATATACCATGTAATTATACGACGTGAAATGACCAATTTAATAAAACACCTCGGTCTAAAACATATGCAGTCCGGATAAAACCAGGGTTCAAGGAAATCTATAATTCCACTACATAGGATCTTCCCTCCAACACGATGCATACCATGGAAGCAACAACAAGAGCTATATGCGACTCAAGGACAAAAGGCTATATATGAATCTCCCTTCTTGTCGTGCTCTCACGCAGGCGTTAGCGTGATCGTTGGTGATGAGCACTATCATCAAGATTGATGTATTTGGCACCGAGAAGAGATGATGATCCTAACTGGAATAAAAACTAAGAAAACCAGGCGAGCAAAAAGACAGTCCATGACTCCAATGAAAATACACAACATCTAGGAATAACAAATGAGAATTCAAGGGATTACCAATTATCAGTAGTTACAGAGATTTTGGATATTGTGGCGTGTCCTCTTGATCACGTCTGAGAAGTCTGTGCTGGACAGGCTCCAAGGACCACTGCCATGAAGCTCGGGCGAGATCCAACTAGTACAGATCAATGGAGAACTCTTGTGTTGTTGTGAATCAAGCTCACGGAACAATATTGTAGAACTTGGAATCATGCCTGCCTTGAAAAGTGGGCAGAGGCACCTGCAGCTGGTGTGTCTAATGTGATTCATGGTATGAAAAAGGTAGGTTGTGGTTCGTGGCTAGGAGGAGGAGGTTGAAGATGAGCGAGGAGAAGGAGAATTCGTGTTGGCTGACGAGGTTGGTACATCAGCGACTGGTGGTGATGGTGGTGATGGGGAAAGTGGAGGAGGTTGCAACACCGAAGATGCCCTGGTGGTGCATAATGTTGTTAGCCGGACGCAATCAGGTAGATCGATGTCGGCGGCGGTCAAGGTTTCTCCTTCGCAGATCACCGTCTAAGTGTGCCAGCCAGTGAAGAGCACACCCGAGGAAAGCGCAGAGAGGGAGGCGCTGGCGCCATAGCCTCCATTGGTCCTTTTAGAGACGATGATAGTTGATCTGCAGATTGCCACGTGGGTTTGGGGACGAGGCTGACAGGAGAGGTTGTGGGAGGTTGCAAATCGTGAGTTCATGGAGGAGAGGTATCGTGGATCTGTGCAGTGGCACATTGAGGTAGGGAAGGGGATGTGATGGCCCTGGCAATGGCGGTCAGTTATTTACAGAGCCGGCATTGTCGTGTAGCAAGTGAAAGAACTCAGCCATGGTGGTTGGCGTTTTGTTGGTGTTGAGAAGGTTGAGGGCGCACAGATTTGTTGGAGGTCATGTTATCATGATGGCTGTTGCACACAAGGAGGAAGGGAGAGGAAAGAACAGAGGAGATGATATAGGGAAGCAGAGAGGAAGAGGAAGAACGAGGAAGTAACGGATCGAGGAGGGGAAGACCGTCTGCCTCAGTTACGGCTGGGGCTCCGCGTGCGGAGGGGAGAGTCGGGTTCCACACAGGGAAGGAGGCGTTATGCAATGAAATAATGTACACTATAGGAAAAATAAAGCAGACGGTTGATTTCAATTAAATTCTAGGATATTTAATGGTTTGATTTACTAAATTAATTGAGTTGGCAAACAATATCAAATTAATGTGAAATCTTCTAGGTTGACCAAGCAATTAAGAGATAAGTAATACGATAATTATAACCACGGTAATCGTGTATGTACTTTCCATAGTGTTAGTAATTGAAATCATAAGATTTAGTAATGTTGGTAACCATGGCCTACTGTAATCTATAACTTATAATATGATTGGTCTAGATAATGCTTATGAGTATGAGACTGGTGAAGATATCTAGTGTAGCCAATTAGAATACCTATATATTTAGACCCATTGTAAGACGACAACATACATGATATTAATAGACTCATCCATGTCTATATGTAGTAAATTGGGGAATACTTAGATAATTACATATATAAAAATGTGTATGAGTGACATCATATTCTGAAAAACTTACTCATGATGACTTCTATTGGACTATATCATTCACACCCATCTAACACAGTATTATACACATAATTGTATTCATATAGACAATCAAAATATAAGTAAGAGCATAAGACGTATATACTATTCATATATATTTGTTAATAGAATTCAACCATGGAATACTCTAATAAGAGTAGTTGGTCAATGATGTCTCGTGTGACATATATCCATGACCTTGATTGACCAAATTTATCTTTTAGACATAAAGAGAGAGAATGAATTTACAAGACCCAAATGGTAGGAATACATGTTTTTACCAACACATATAGTAATATAGAAATGTATATACTTATATGGTAGATGATGAATCTTCAAACTAAAATATATATCTAATGGATAATGTGTGTACTTAATAAGAATAAAATCCCTAGTGTGCCTTTTGGTGACTAGAATTGGGGCAAAACAATATGTATAGCTCTATTAGGAATGTATACACCGGTTCTATTTGGTTTGACTAACATACATAATATGTTCCTAGGATGAAAATTTGACTGCATGGACCAAGTATATAGACTGAGTTAATATATAGATATGTAGATCATGTACATCCTCTATTTTATTTTGGGCATTATTTTACTAAAACCTAAATTCCTTTAATGAGGCATCTCTTGAACTGTCACTTTTACTTGAAATCCAATTATTCGATATTCATGTTTCCTAATATGGATTGATATAAATTATAATGGTTGTTGAATTATTCTTTTATAATGGGTCTCTTGACCCATCCTTCCATGATTGCCTTTTTTATGTGATTTGATTAAAATGCACTTCTTGCCACTCTATTTATGCGTGCTACTTGTTTTCTAGAATATCTAAAAAAGTGGTTCTTTTGTAGAACCATACTTATATAGGACACATTATGCCCAAGTTGTGTGTTTCTTCCCTTTCTTTTTAGGTCATGATCCTATGATGTTATGGCCATGTTATATGTATACTTAGTCTCCATTATTATGCATGCAAACATTATAGTCTTATATCAAGATTGTTGATAACTGTTATGGCAAGACACTTTTATTCTCATACTTATAATCTTAATTTTAATCTTCTTCTCTTGTTATAATTATTTTGAATTTAGCTAATTACAAATAGTCTCACGGAAACATATGTTTTTGCACATTTAACCCAATATAATGCCAAAATATTTATTACATGTACATAACATTTTCTGACATACATGCCTTTGTTTCCTATTTTCTAGGTGATGTTCCCTTCTACCTAGGTTAGGTATTATAGAAGACAAGGATGCATGAAGATCATATGCATAGTATTGGACCTAAGGATAGATTGGAATGACTGGGTTGCCCTCCGCAACATGATTTGCACCTGATTAGATTTATAAGATGTACATCTTTAAATTGTTCTATACCACCTTTTATGGTTAGGAATGATCGTAAATGATACATTTTGTAACATTGTAATAGTTTTGTTTCTACTCTTCATCATTACATGGCTCTTTACAATGTACCATTTGAGTGGATACCCGTTGGGGCCCCACTCTTTACAAAGCAAAGATGGCAACCACCGGAAGAAGGGTGTATATTATCTTAACACAAATTTGGTAGTAGGAACAAATGGACATGCATGCTTGGGTAGTGTTTGGAGGGATAGAAGAGGTGGTGTTCTATACATGGCGGGTGAGGTTACCATCAAAGGAGGCAGTACTATAGCTGAAGCATTGGAAATTAGGGAGGGATTGATGAGAAGGAGCTACATATGCAAAAGATCACAATGGAGATAGACTCACAAATTTTGGTGTAGGTACTCAACTCCAGGATGGAAAATCTGGAACTTTAGGGAATCATTATAGCTAATATTAAATATTTGAGTTCCTTTTTCAGTAGTTGTGGTTTTGATTTTTCATGTAAGGTGACCAAGTAGGGTAACAGATAACATTGTTCATCAACCTAGTAGAGCAAGAAGCGCTTTCGTTTTTTCAAAAAAAAAATCCCTTCCTATGTGACTGAAGTAGCTATGGGCAATTTGGACATTTAATGGTAGTATTTGTTGCTTTAAAAAATATCAATAATGTAAAACCACTATCAACTAAAACACTAAGAATATGTAAATAATACATTTCAAAATCTGTTTACTTAATCAAAATAACCAAATACTAATTCTTGAGTCTAACTTCTTAATCTCATAGTTGTCTTATTAATGCACTAGACTCACATGAAGTGTTCCTCAACATGTGAAATAATCACAACAAGCTGCGTTATCACCGTGCAAGATGTAGAGTAGACCCAAGGCTCAAAGTTTGCTACTAGGTACCCAGTCTGCAATGGAGCTTTCCACATTTGGCCTCAATGGCTATATGACATGGATGATAATCTGGACTCCTCTTCTAAATATGGGTACTCAAGCGGGGAGTCAAAACACTATGTCTAAAACTATCTATATAAGTGGTTCCACAAAGATTGACTCACTGAGTAGTAACTGAATAGAGTACCACTGGGATCTTTGCTAAATATTGGGTACCTAATTGTAACTATACTAAACTTGGTACCACCCAGATCTCTAATTAGTATTGGGTAGCAATGAGTATCACTATAATCTTAAGTTAATTTTGGATACCCCAACTATTATTTAAGGGGCTATCCATGCTAGGATTAACACCTCATGCTCTACCAAGACACTCTAGCTTTCTCTCCTCAACACTTCCAGTGGGCGAGCCACTTCCTTCACTCTAGAACATACCTCTGCAAGGAATTTACAATGTCCAAGTCATCTAAAAGTCTAATTAATTCTTTAGTTTCACTAAATGTTTATATACTAAGCTCTTCCTTAGATTTATACTATGATTTAATCATTCCTTCCTCTTTTTTGTAATATGTAGTATGTTTCATCACTAAAAACAATAGTGAAAATTCCCTGTATTTTTGGTGCTCTAAAATACAATCAAGCTACAAATTCTCAACATTGTATTTCAGTTCAAATGAATAATATGATCATATATGAATATATTGATCTGTGCTATAAAGAAACTATTAAGCTTTCATATTGAATATTTCTAGTCTAAACAAACAAGATTGCATTGAACTACTAATATTTATAAATGTGAATGGCTTGAACTAGATGAATTGATCATCAAAAAATAATATTGCAAGGTTCTATGATTATATCATCCTAGATTGATAAATGAAAGGAATCAACCTATCTAATAGCACACTCAAACATGTAATTCACTATTTATGATTTAGGGCAACACATATACATCAATACCTCTATAACATCATGCGTTTAAAACTCGTAAAAACCATGTACACACATTCAAGAAATAAAATCATTCACCTTCAATCAAAATTTCTAACTATTTAGATCACATATGCCTTATAAATATGAATTGGGTATCAAGGAGATAAAAATAGATAAACTATGAGAAGATAAAGCATGTTCCTCATGTTTTGAAGTACATCTATGAGAATCATGGCTAAAGGATAATTTCCACTCACTTAAAGTTCATTCCACCAAAATCTTGTGTAACATACTCGAATCTGATTCTCGAGTATGCAGATAAACTTTTGATTCCTTAGGTCCACTTATAAATATTAGTATTAAATCTTTCTACCTTAAAATTTGATAAATAGGAGTAATTGAGAAAACATAGTGGCAAAATAACCTTTCATATAACGTTAAATGACTAATTAATTAATTAAGTCATCAATTCAAAATTTAAGTTAAATTCACTAATTATTTGACGTTGACCCTAAATTGTCAATATAAAATCATCATAAGTCCAATTGATGTAAGAAATTCAATAAATGTGAAATAATATATCAACTTGATTAAAAATGCATGATAAGTGTTTAATATACACAATTAATGATTTATAATATCAAATTGTTTGTAAATGTAAAATTGAGACTATAAAGGCAAAATTGATGCTAAATTCAGATTCATCGCATCCTAATTAAAACTAAAACATGGAAAGAAGAAACTCACCAACTTGTAACAAGTCTTATCTTTATTGTTTAGTTCATCATCATAGATTTGATCTTCATTGGTCATTACCTGGTTACTGATCGATCTTCATTGATCAATTATAGATGACATGGTGAAGTAGATGTTTGTTTGGTTCAGTTAGGAGTAAGGAAGGAGACAAAGATGATCGGTGGGGAAGAAAGGTCTAGTTATGAATGTAGGTTGGGTGAGAAGGGTGTGAAGATCAGACATATATGATGCCCTCCAGAGGAGTCGTTGGCAGATGTGGCTATAGGTGGCAGCACTCCCTCTTCTCTCCTAGTTTCTCTATTGTGGTGGCTTGTAGATGCTAGAATATGGATGAGACAACTTTTATCAAGATTCAGGGCACTAGGGAAAGGGTGGCATGGTGACTAGGTTTATTTGAGGACAATGATGGAGAAGAGAAAGAGAAAGAGTGGTGGTATATCTAGGAGTTGTTGGCAATTTTTGTATACAACATGGATTGAAAACATGATGCAATTGAGTGGAGGAGAAGAGTTGCAGGTTTGCATCTATCTACGGGGTGTGAGAAAGAAGAGGGAAGATGGTGCTCAGGTGATTGTAGGTTTTTATATAGTCCCATAAGAGGAGGAAGAAGATGATAGTGGGAATCCTAGTTGTGGTGAGTGGCGGTGTTTGTAGGTTGTCAGCATGTTGCAAAAGAGCCAAATTGGTGGTGGTTGTTGAAGAATGCCACTGATAGAAGCGGTCAGGAATTGACAAGCACAAAGTGAAGGAGGGACAATGTTGGTGGTGTTTTGAAGGGTTGAAGTTTCTAGCACCATACTCACATTGTCCTATGATGGCCAATTAATCAGGTGGTGCATGCTTCTTTCCATCATGTCTGTGAACTGCTGCGAGAGAGGGGGACGTGATGGAGATGTTGGCAGGGAGGAAGGTTCTCGTTGTGCCTCTTAACCCTAAGACCATGCTCTGTAGGCCTACAATACACCGTCGTCTACTAAGGTAGGTTGTGTTGGCTTCTATCACTGATTTTCAAGTCCTAGGAGGGAGACTATGATATGTATTATGGCTAGGGTTTAGGTGTTGTGGAATGAAGGGGAAGAAATAGAGGGAGTGTACATGAGAGAAGATAGAAGAAGGATCTATGGGTCATGGAATCCATTGCAAAGAGGAATAAGTCATAGGGCATAAGTTGTGTGAAAAAGCCTTGGGGTAGAATAAAACGGTGGCAATTGAATGTAATTATTTTATTTTATTTTATTTTATTAAAACTTAGGTTATTTGATTAATATTTTTCATCAACCCAATTGAGAGAGAAAACACCACCCAAATGACTTTAAAATTTTCTAAAGGCTAATTATGATTCAATTTTTACGATAATTATCCCTTTTGAAAAACATTTGACGTAACTTTTACTACTTATATACTAGTCTTCATGTGAGACCTCAAACCATGCTTTTTGTATGAACATGCTTAAAAATCATAATTGGGTTCTTAAAACCTTAACCAAATCATATTATGTGGTTTAATATCATGTGACAATCTTAAGTTTCAAGTTTGGTCCAATTTGGACACAATTTGTGCAAGTTATGCAATTTTGTGCACATTTTGGACTTTTCTATAATTTACCCAAATCTGAGGTGTTACTTGCAATTTTTAATATGTAAAATGATCCTTGGATGATTTATTATCATTCTTGAGCATTTTGAGCCATGGGGCACTTGGTTGAGCATTGGTTTGATGGTGTTTCTCTTCAATGATGAATTAGTGTTTACCCCCTTCATGGATGAGCTACCTTTAGGCACCATCACCGATGGTCCTCCTATTTGGTTTACATACAATGTTCACCAACATGTGGTGACAACCTATGTTCATCCTATAAGGCCTTAGGTCAATGGCTTTTCTAGTTTGGTTCACTTGGATCGATGGTTCACTTAAGTAAGATGATCAATCGATGGTTCATCACCTAGTAAGTTAGGGTTTCAACAAACAAATGTTAACAAGTGTTAAAAATCGATGGCCACCCTATGAGGTCATCATCTGGTGGTGTCGAAGACCTCCAAAACTTGTGTATCTTCGTCTTGCATGGCCATAGAAGCTCTTATCCATGGACACATGGAGATCTACTAGGACACCTCATGCTTCTTCTCTCCCTTATCCTTAAGTGTTATATACCTATCTTTTGGCACCCAAACGAAATCTTTATACCCTTATATATCCCCTTACATATAGAGCTTCGTACTCCCCTTCTTGGTGGCAGAGGATGTGCTCGTGGTAGAATAAGATGGCGATCTACCTTGTGCTAGTGGCTAGAGCTCGGATCTACCCTTCTTTTAGGGTTTGTGGAGCATCTTTACTTGTTCCAACCTAAACTAGTAAGTTTCTCCTTGCCTCTTTCATTTTTTGCTTATTCTTCTTCCTCCTACCTTCTTCCTAGATGTAAACATGGTTTTCCATGGTAACGCTTGTACTAAAGCTCAAAGAACTCCCTTTCTTGCTCCTTATGACTAGGGTTTGCTTCCCTTGTGGAGAGAAAGCTAGTTGGCTAAGTTCAAAGCTTAAACTAGGGTTATACACCCTTCTTGCTCGATTTTTCTTTCTTCAAATCTTTTTCATATTCCTAGAGGTGATTTTTATAACCCTCTTCACTTTTATTCTTATTACAAGCTTGCTTACTCAAGTATGTGCTCTAAAACGAAGATCTATGGATATAAAAGCTATGGCTGCCTAGGGTTTTGATTTTTATGGTGTTACTTGCCTAGTTTCCAGTTCTAGATGGACCTAAAACTAGGTTCATGACCTTCCTAAGGAAGAATAAGACTTATATCGTGTTTTCTTAGCAACCGATGGTGCTTAGAACCTAGCAAACAAGGGCTTATGCTTAGGTTTTAAGTTGTTTTCAACTATTATACATTAAGTGATGGATGACCTTACACTAGAATTGATGGTGCTACCTTTGTGGCAATCGATGGTGATGACTAATGGTGAAAACTGGTGGTGTCAACCGATGGTCACACCTTGGGTCAGTTTTAGACTCTTTTGAAACCATATCAATTGATTGTTTAATGCCCTAAAGCTGAGAGCAACCGATGGTGATAGTAGTACATCACCCAAAGGTGTCAACCGATGGTAGTGATAACCCCATCAACTGATGGTGACACAATGTATCACAACCAATGGTGGTTCAGTTTACCACAATTGATGATAAGTCAAGGTTTCAAATATTGCTTCATTAAGCTCCAAACTCAAGGTCTCTTTGATCAAATTATTTAAGGGTTAGAACTACACTCTAATTGATGGTTTTGAATGATGAACCACAACCAATGGTTGAGATTGCATGCTTCAACATCCAATGGTTTATAATGAAGTCTTTAGTGTAAGGGGTTGGTAATTATGATGTGAATTCCATGATTTCTTCCTTGTGATCAACCGAAGGAGCTTGATTGTTGACAATTGATGGCCTGCTTCAATTATGCAACCGATGAAGGGTTTTAATCCCACAACCCATGATACCTTTTATGTTATGAAATAAGGGATGTCTAGGGTTATATGGTGACTCTTTCTATGTCACAAATTTATGGCTTTATAGGTGGTTTGTTCTAGGTGTTTGCTTATGCAAATAACCAATTGTTTTACTTCCTCAACACCCAACGGTTATGGGTTGATGCTTGTAGTGTTGGTATGGTTTGAATGATGTTGAAACTGATGGAGGTTTGACCTTATTTAGGTAGTCTTATATTTTCCCTCATATGAATAGAAATGATAATGACCATATTGTGTTAACATACAACCCTAATGGGATATGGCTTGTTACACCTAACCCCAATATAACGAAGTGATGGTAATTGATTAGGAACAGTCCCTTGAATGATGAATAGAATCATGGACTACTTTCTTATTGTGGTTTGAACCCTAGTATGTTATAACTTGATGGTTGCACCTTGAGTTATGCTTTGATCCATATTTGATGATAGTATGGGATTTAATGGTGATGCTTCACCTTATACATCCATGATCCAATAGGGATTCCATGAATTAGGATTTGGGTATGAGTACTGATTCGTAACATCAAAGTAACTTATCTCATTGAACCTAACCCTAATGTTAATAGATGATGGTGGTTAGTTATGTTACCCTTCCTTGAATGGTTAATATAATTATGCAATATCCTTCCTAATGATTGATTACAACTCTAATGTGTTTAGTGGTTATCATAACTTTCTGGTTTATGCTTTCTTATGCTAAACGTGTACACTATCAGTGTGATGATGGCCAATCATATAGCTTCCTTATATGTTGATATAATAAAGAAATACTCTTAATATGAAGATAACCCTACAAATTTTATCTTGTAAACATCTTTTAGTTATTTAATGTAATATTATGTTAAGCATGTGCATCACATGTGTAGTGATGTTTGTTGAGCCTTATTATATGGCACGGAAAGATAATGATGAACTTGCATGGAATGATGTCATGGTCTTAATGACCTTTAGCATGGTGAGCCCTGAATGACGTGTAATCCTTTTATATTGATAAGGGTTGATATCATGTGATGTTGTGATAAGGATTTATATCTTGTGATAGTGTGATGACAAGTGTAGTCTCACAAATGGAAATGAATAGTACCATGTGATGATGATGTGATGACAAGTATAGTCTCCTGATTGGTATGTGAATAGTGCCTTGTGATGTTGAGATGAGAAATTATGTCTCACAACCTTTATATCTTCTAAAGTTGTTATATATCAATGTTTGCTAGAAATTAATTAAGGTTTGTATGTCCATTAGTCTAATGGAGCCTTAATTCACCCAATTGGCATAAATAATCAAGTGAAATCCTATTTATGTAGTGCCCTATGTCATATAACCATTTCAACGTCAGAACTTGCTGGTGATGAAATGAGTATTCCTAAGGGAAACTTGGAGTGCATACATACCATGTTGAGTATGCAGGGTGTAAGTGAGTGTACATCCTTGACATCCATAATTACAGGTTATGGAGGATGACTGCAGTCATGCCTCAGGCATTGTGATATGTGAAAGGTATCATTATAACTGTAGGACGCCTCATATAGAATGGCCATGTGTGAGCCTGTTCTCTAGTGCTGCAACCTGTACCAAGGACGGACTAGTTGTTAGAAGCTTGACTATATGTTGTTGTAGTGGCTACTTTGACTGATATGTCACTGCCTTTTTGGCTAGTACTAACTGGGCATAGGAAACATCTTAGGATATTGGCACTCCTACATCTTGTACAGAACCGAATAGCCCTTTGCATGGGTGGTTTAGACTTTGGATGGTATGATTCAAACTTCCTAAGGCTTAATAAAAGATGTAATATGACCGTGTAGCATATCTATTTAGGATTATACACAACTCTTCACATTGGATGATAACCCTTGTTTGTTCTCTTTACATAGGAATGGTGTTTAGTGCATTAAAAGATAGTAAATGTGTTTATGTTGTTAGCTCTACTTATGATGTAGATATGTTCAATCTGTTAGACATGCTAATGTTGTTAACTAAGCTTATGTTGCTAAACTTACTTATGATGATGAGAGTCACTATGCTACTAGACTTTCTTATGATGTTAGCTATGCACATGCTACTGAACTGCTTATACTATTAATAAGGTAATTGATGATAGTCAGGCTAATGATGATAATTGTTATCTGCTACTTTATTTGTCTTATAAATAAACACTACTATTAATCATAACTATTATACATGTTTAATCTACCTAAACAGTTTAGTTACTTAATCTGTTGTAAACAATAAGCAGCGTCGAGAGTTATACCTCTCGTTGGGACATGGTTTCACCTCATGGGTCACCACATGTTTTTAGGTGATCAGGAACAACGGCAGAAGATCTGTGGCAGTGAGGATAAGATGAGATGATGGACCTTAGAAAATTTTTATAGATGTCTAGTATTTCCTAGAGTCATCCCTATACTCTCAGGTTTAGGCGGGAAAGTTTATATATGATGTTTCAAACTGAATCGAGCTTTTATCAGCATGGTGATTCTTGTTTATGGGGCATATATGGATAAAGTTCTCCTATGTATATATGTTGTGTATGAGGCCATGGAACAAATTGTATCAAATTCTTGATATAGTATGAATACAAGAAAGATGTTGGGCTTCAATGTAAATGTTTCTGAGCATGTGGTGATGTTGAAATTAGTTTTAGTTTACCCTATTTAGGGTTATGTGTTTAATTATTGACCGATCGTGTTTTGTGTTTTAAGTAAACTCTTTAATGTGATGGGTTCTCACACTTCACTCATTTCATTCCATGTCTTTCTCAATCTATTTGAGATATTATTTTGTATTCATTACTTTATTTTCATAAAATAGGCTTAGGGTGACTCTAAAGTGCCAATTTAGGATCAAAATAAATACTAGTGAATTTGTTGAATTAACTTAAAGTCATAATTTATTAATATATCACTAACCCAATGTGAATAGTTATTTAATAAAAGCATAACATTTTTTGAGGATACATATAACATAATTGAATAGGCATAAGAAAATGAGACTATTAATCTAGGTGCCCAGATTCGGGTATGTTACAACACTCCACCCCTTAAAAAGGGATCTCGTCCCCGAAATCTGTCCATCTATAGCCAGATATACATACTATGTTATGCTTACCAACCTAGTAATATAATTATGGTCTATGTAATATAATGGGTCGTAGTGTTGGGGGATAGGGACGGCAGAGAAGGCAGTGGAAATATAAAAAAAATCCATATTCCTTGATCAGGGAATCGTGTCAACAACAATGTATCTAGGAAAGAAGGTAGAAAAAGATATACTTCATCATGGAGCAAGTCCAACGACTATTCTTGCACAGTGATGTGCACTCTTTGTAAGGCGCCCATGAATAACTGGTGACAACGGCCTCCTGGTACAGCATCATTGACAGTGGTGTTTATTGTCCTCCTAGTATGGTGGCAACGACCTCCATGCCTCTATGTAGTCCATGTGAACCACTGGGAACTCCATGTTGTGCTACCAGAGCCCACTAAAAGGATTTGTCCCTTAGAACATCAATGTGCTAGCATCGAATTTCTCTCCCTTATTGTCTCTCCCTTGTTGTCTCTCCCTTTTATAGGTAAGACTCACTTAGGCTCTCATGTTACAAAAACTGTGAGAGGACAACAATTGTTAAAGATTATTGTTGTGTCTTCTGAAATCCTTGACTACCCCCTTATTTATATGATGGCCAGGGTTAGGGTTTCCATATCATATGGAAGTCGGCGAGATAGAATTTCATGAATTTTATGGAAGCTACAAACATTGAACCGATCGAATCACTGTTGAATTGGTCAGTTCACTACTGAATTGGTCGGTTCCTTGCTAAACTAGTCAGTTCACTGCTGAAATAGGTCAGTTCACATGTGAAACAATTGGTTCAATACTTGAACTGGTCAGTTCACTTGCTTTCCTATTGTCAATCACATTGGTTTTCAATATTTGATTAATGCACAATATGATGTCAACATCAATCCTTGATCCAATCATGTTGATCATTGAACTGAATGATTCACAAGTTTAACCGGTCATTTTAGACCTTGAACTAGTCAATTCACCAACTGAACCGGTCGATTCATGTCCCAAGTTAGGCAATGTTCAAATAATGCAGTTTAATTGACCTAACACTTGAATTTATTGGTTCAAACTTGAACCGTTCAGTTCCAATCCACTCACTTAACTTTCGGCCATTGTTTTTTAAATTGAATATCTACACACTTTAATAATCAAGTTAAACATCATTCTTGAATAAACTCCTATTCCAAGTGCATCATATGAGTGTGACCCTATAGGTCCCAAGTTACACTAGTACAGAAACTATCTCTAGTGTCAATTAAAACAATCCTATAACATCAGTTAAGGACTGACACTTAAGTGGTCAACACTACAGTCACAGGTTTAAGACATCGGTTATTTGGGGACGGTAAAATCGACGATGGAGATCCAACCTCGGTTGTGATGATAAAAGAAACCGACACAGACAGGATTCTTAGTCAATGGTTACTGGAAAAACTGACGTAAAAAAAGCCATACCATGTCACATTTGTAACTGGTAAAGGACCCTATGTCGTCGGTTATCAAACAACGGACACATGTTTATGATTGAAGTCATTAGTTTCAACTTAGAAAATTGAGGATTCAGATGTACAGTGATGGTTGAGTCACAAAAAATGATGAGTGTGACATGCTACCCAGCACGGCCATTTTAGTTTTGTCCATTTATGTCGATTATATTACTAAAACTGACGACTCAGTCCTATAGTGTCAATTTTGTTTAACAAACGATGAGTATGTTTTAGTTTTTTTAAATAGCAGGCATGTAGACCTACAGCCTGGCTGGTCAAAAGGATGCAGAACCTACAGTTCAGAACTAGAGTTCTAAACTACAGGTTAACAACATCCTATGAGTTCAACTTAACAACAAGCCACCAAACTTGCAATAACAAACATAATATGCACATAATTCTATTCATTATTCAATTCCATTTCATCACATGTGCAAACATAATTCTATTCATCTTCACATTCATTCACACACATGATACTTCATTTACATATACACCAATTCCATTCTCATGACATGTAGAAACATAATTCATTCATTCATCTTCACATTCACACACACGTATTTACATCATCATTCACATATGCACCAATAATTTACTGGCATCAAATTTAAAGTTCCAAAAAGTCATAAGCACCACATGTATATAGAAATATTGACATCAAACTTTAGAAAAGTTATTCTTTAATCCCACTAAAATTCAAAGTTGACATCCTTTTTGAAGGCTTGTGTCTATTTTTCTCATATCTTATCTAGTTGTTCAATCATATAGGGTATTTGTATGTCTTCTAGCTTTTCTAGCGTATTGAAGTCTTTTGTTTTAAACACCTGCAAAGAGATGATGTATATAATTAATAAGTTTGATATTTTCATATTATCTTATGATGATCAAGACTATATATATATATATATATATATATATATATATATATATATATAGTTTACATTTTGTATCTCGTCGATGCCAACTACCCCATATCTAATAATCATGACCATATACCACATCAAGTGATCTCCACATGCCCAACTGTTGTCTTGTATAGAACACTATAAATTTCAACATACAAAATGTTAATAAATAAAAGTAAGCATATTTGGCATAAATATGCATTGGAGTCAAAAAGACTACCTCAACAATCTGCCAAACTATCGCTTTCATTTTCTTCTCCACCTTTCCTCCAGCTTTTTTGAATTCTTTTATAGCCCTATATGATAGTGTAACATATTGAATGCATTAGTAAATAGTCATGTAATATATATGTTAATGGATATAAATATAAAAATGTACTCACGTGAATAATGTAGATTTCAATTCATGTCACTACTACAGAAATGACTTATAACGTCACTTTAAAAGGCGTCGGTTGTTTATGCCCTTTTAACGACGGTTCTATAATGACGCCTATGTGGGCGCCGCTAAAGGTCAAACTCTTCGGCGTCGGTTTTATAACCGATGCCAAAAGACTTCACGCCATCAAAAATGCGCCAGCAGGGCACTGATAGGCGTCAGTTATTTATAGTAAGCCGACGCCAAAAGGCTCCGCGCCACAAAAAGGGCGTCATCTAGGACACTATCTACGTCGGTTTGCAACTAAAAAACCGACGTCATATTCCCAGACGCCACGGCCGTGCTTCCCTGTATGGCCGTGTTTAGTACTATAGGCATCAGTTTTATATGAATAACTGATGCCATTTCCACCACGGTCGTGCTTTCCTGCACGGTCGGGTTGTTTATCACATTAGGCAGTGGTTTTTATCCAATAACCGATGATGTAAGCCTTTGATGACGGTTTTCTATAAATAGCTGACGCCTATGTTTTAATATTTTTTTTCTTATCAGTTTGCAGGCCTACTGTGGCTGGTCAGCAGGATGAGAACCTACAGTTCAATTTTGAACTGCAGGTTTACGACATCTATTGATATCAGCCAACAAACAGGTCACAAACCTGCAAAATCAACAAATATACTTTTCACACAAGTAGATACATTCAGACATCAATTCAATTCTCACATTCACACATGTAGAAACATTCAAATACATGTAGAAACATTCAGACATATATAAACATTTAGAAATATTCATTTACAAATTATCATTCAACATCGCTATCAGCATCCTAATTATATTTTACAGTCTCCACTGTTTGTATGGCTCTTTCCCATTCTTCTCTTACTTAATTTAATACTTCCATTGTATATGGAGCATGTACATCTTTTAAGTGTTTATCTATAGTGTTGTCAGTTTTAAACACCTGCAAAGAGAATGATGTATATATAAGTTATAATATAAAAATAAGATTGATATATTTCATACTAACTAATGAGACAATGAGACTATATTTAATACCTCATGTATGGTATCGATGTCCAATGCGGCATATTGGATAATCATCTGCATAAATCGCATCACATAGTATGTGCATACCCAGTCGTTGTCTTGTGTAGCACACTATAAATTGAAACATATAAATATTAAAAAATACAACTAAGCACAGTTTACATAAATAATATATACATTGGAGTCGGGAACTTACTTTCACGTTCTCCCAAATTATTGGCTGGTTCTTTTTCCTGGGGACCTTTCCTCCAGCCTTTTTGAATGCATCTAAACCCCTACATGTTAATGTAACACAGTAAATTGCATAATTAAATAGTAATGTAATAACATATGTTAACGGATATAAAAATAAAATATTTTTCACCAGAATAATGGCATTCTCATTACGTGTCCAATTTTAGTATTCAATGTACTCCCCGTAGGATCTAGATAATAAACAGTGAACGTCCCGGGGAGAATAACTAGTAACTCCCAAAGCCTACCGCTAGAGGTAAAAAAGTTAAAAATTAATAACTCAAAATCCACAATAAAAATGTAATTTTTTTAAGTCCAAATTATAAGTAAAGTAAACTTACTTGACATTGAATGGAGCTATTATTATCGTCTTCTTTTGTTGACCAAAAATTGTAAAAGCATCTATACAGTATTGTTGAACACTATCAGGGTCTTTAGCTACCATACTAATCAATGATGGAATCAAAAATCCCACATGGTCAAATGCAAATTGTTTACATTGATTTTCGACTAAGTAGCTGCAAAACATGTATTATGTATGCATTAATATATAAGAAACCAGATCACCGGATCTTACACAAGGTATATGGATGTATAAATAAGATCTCACCTTATCCATGTCTCTATCATTGATGTATTCAGCCAATCATATATAAACAGCTCAATAATATCTTGTATAAATAAAGAGCTTTCGTATGATTGACCTGCATAATTCGCTTCTACAGAAGCAATTATAGGGCAATGTATATTATTTGCCCGTAGCCAACATGCCATTCCCCTACAAGCAGGACCTAACGGGTATTTTAGGTCAGTTGGAACCCAACTTGGTAATGCAGGAAGTGGAGGTGGAGGCCTAGATGCTCCGGGTGTCTTCTTTTTAACCTGTATATATAATTTCATATCAATTGAGCTCATATATACACATTAACAATCTAAAGTAATGTAAATTTATCTTACAATTTCAGTAGTGTAGACGACATCTTCTTTGGGCCACCATATCACCCTGCCTTCTACCTCAGCAAGTGTATCAATATCCGGGTGGGCATATGGCAATGTAGCTTCCCTCCAATCGGGGAATACACGTATCGGGCTCACACGAACGTAGCCATGTGGCTTTGGAGTCCCGTGAAACATTTCCCCAGGAAGGGACAGGTAAGCATGCGCCTCTACAACAACATAGTCTTGCATTCTTAAGTGGCATGGCTTCAACGCCTACAAATTTATGTAAAGAATGTTATACATATATACATATCATCTTGAAAACATATCATCTTGAAAAGACTAGCTACAATGTCATAAACAATACTTACAACAGACGTGTTAGGCGGTGGGTCTATAGGATTACTCTCAATCTGTGCATCAGGAGAAGAGTGGGTTGCCATAGGCTAATTGGAAGCTTGAGATGCATGCCACTGCAGCAATTCTTCCTTGACCTTCTTAGCAACTATATCCTCGACTCTTTTATTCTCCTATACATGGATAAAAGAAACATTAGCTTCTTATTATTGAATTCCCTTTTGCAATAACATTCTAAAAAAAGAATAGGCTACCTCTTCTTATGAAAGTCCCACTCTGGGTTTGTGCTGGGATGGCCCAAAGAATGCTTTGATGCCCACACCAGCGCTTGCACCCCTAACACATCCAGGATGCTCTGGGTTACCCAGAGCAACTGTCAATTCATCCATTATACCTTGAGGGATGAACGTGCCTTGTTTCCTCGGCTCGTGTAGCTCCTGCTAATCACCATCAACAGAATTGGCAAGTTAATTCCACAAATAATTAATATTCAAATGATTTCTCTAAGAGTCGTATTTTACCATTTTCACAGTCACCTCAACAGTTACGGGCTTATTTATTTCACCCATCTTGTTTTGCCTCCCAGCTGTCCAGACATCATGGTGAGGCATGGGTGTGACACATGTAGTAGAGGACTCCTGAGTAGCAGCAGACTCCGCCTGTAGTCTTTGGCGAACGCTTGCATAGCCCTTTGGACCCATAGTGTGGTCATGCACATTCAGTGCATGCCTTGCTTTTTGCGCCTCACTTAATACCTTGAATTCTTCATATTTTCTTGAAGCAACAAATGTGTCCCAATCTTCCTTGTCCAAGAATTTCCACTGTTTAAGGGCTGACTTCTTCTTCTTATCACCATCTTTTATGTATTCTCTGTTGATATTTGTCCTATAGTTCCTTAGCATCTTTCCAGCGCGTTGCATCACGCTTTTACGATGCAGCTTCTCATCCAATGCAAACAGATTCTGTAAAATAGAATTGCTATTAACTAGTATCCAAAAATAGAATTGCAAATAATAGAATTTGTAATCTAAAAAATAGAATTGCAAATAATAATAACTCACGCATAAATCCTTCCATATCATGTCTTTCTTCGCCTGAGGAACTTTATGCCAATTATCATACTTAACACCATAATGGCTTCGAGTGACAACCCCAAGATAGTTTACAAAATTATTGTGATTCACTCCAATTGCATTTCCTCCATTATCAAACTCCACAGCCAATATGGATCCACTGCCACTTAGCGCTATTAACTTCTTCAACAGAGTGATGACCCTTTTCTTGTTAAGTGATTGGTGATGCGCATCAAGTTCCTCCAGTGCTTCAGTGGGTACATGTGCATCATCAACCTAAAATTTGACAAAAATAAACACACTGAATTAGCCCAATTTAGAAATATAGGATATATGACATAACTAGAAGATAATGAATTTTATAGAAATACAGGATATGTTATTAGAACTTACATTGGTATCCTCACCATGCTCATCATGGACATCATGCCCAACATGGATTTCATGCTCATCATGGACATCATGCTCATCATGGTCAGCCATCTAAAAATGTCATTAAAAAGGCAAACATTTAGCATTTGTATTAACTAGAAGATAATGAAACATCAAATTTGAAAATGATATTGATATTAAAAAAGCAAACATTTAGCTTCAATAAAAAATATAAACATGCATGCCTCTAAAATTGTGATCTTTAATCAATTAACAATCCTTCATTGTGATCTCCGCACACATATAAGTCATCATTAGCTTCAATATTTTGTGGAGTTGGCAACCCAACTGAGAATGGACTGGAGTCATCATACTTATCATAGTACTCTTCTTCATCTATAGGATCTTCAATGAACTATCTTTTACCATGAAGAACAACCGACCATTCATCATTTGCAGGATCATCAATATAGAATACTTGTTTCTCCTGTGATGCCAATATGAATGGTTCACCCTTCTCGCCAATCTTTTCAAAGTTCACTAAAGTGAAACTCAATTCATCCACTATAACTCCTTCGGTGTTATCAACCCAATTACATTTTAAGAGCGGAATTCTGAAATCTATGTAGTCAAACTCCCATATGTCTTCCATGACATTGTAATATGACATTTTAGCTTCACGTGGACTCTTATCCTTTGCACTTGTAAAATACATAGTCGACGCTTGAAGAGTGACCCCATTGTTTTGGACGACACTCTTATCATCTTGGCACTTTGTGTAATATGTGAACCCATTAATGTCAAACCCTTCATAAGAACATAACATTCAGTTTTGGTTTAAAGGAGAGGCATTTAATAGTTTCTGTAATATCATTTGGTGTTTGAGATAGTTGATGTAAGACTTTATCTTCAAACCACTTAGTAAAAGTCTTGTTTTGCTCTCTAGCAAGCCACATTGAACTTGCTCGAGGATGTTGTCTCTTGATGAAATTGGTATGTTCCTCGATATAAACACTCACTTCGTCCATGTTGTGTAAAATATACAAGTGACCTTGTTTCAACTGCTCACGGCTGATTACTTTCACCCATGATCCCAAAATTCCTTTGCCCTCCTCAATATTCTTGTCATTAATAGGAGTGTTATTACCACTCAGAAAGTCATTGCAAAAATCCATAACCTCTCTCGCCACATAACCTTCAATAATACTCCCTTCAGGCCGATAACGGTTTTGAACATCACCTTTAAAAACGCTCATGTATCGTTCAAAGGGATACATCCAATGCAAGAAAACTGGTCCCAACATGTTCACTTCCCTAGTCAAGTGGACAACAAGATGTACCATGATATCAAAGAACGAAGGAGGGAAATACATCTCAAGCTGACATAGGGTAACAACCACTTCTCTTTGCAAATTATCGAGAGTATCAGGGTCAATAACTTTACTGCATAGACTGTTGAAAAAGAAACAAAGTCTGGTGATTGCAAACATTACATGCTTCAGCAATATAGATCGAATTGCCACGGGCAATATTTGTTGCATTAGAGTGTGACAATCATGAGATTTAAGACCTATCAACTTTAGATCTTTCATTAATACCAATCTACGGATGTTGGATGAGTAACCTTGTGGCACCTTAACATTTGCAAGCATTCACAAAAAGCTTTCTTCTCCTTTCTAGACAACGTGTAACAAGCGGGAGGTAAGTATGTTCTTTTATTACCCATTTCACGTAATTCTATTAATTCTGACCTTATTCCCATTTCACGTAGGTCCAGTCTGGATTTTATCCCATCTTTAGTCTTACCTGGTATATTTAACAGAGTACCAATGACGCTATCACAGACATTTTTCTCAACGTGCATTACATCGATACAATGTCTGACTGTCAAAGAACTCCAATAAGGAAGATCCCAAAATATTGACTTCTTCTTGAATGAAGAATTGTCACTCTGTGTGGCCATACTACATTGTGATTTCTTACCAAATTCATTGACAATGTCTTTTACTCTTTCATAAACAATATCCCCTGGTATAGGTTTAGGTGTACTCCGTTCATCATTCCATCCATTGAATGCTTTGTGCTTCCTATGATACGGATGGAATTTTGAAAGAAACTTTCGATGACCAAGATATACAGTCTTGCCGCCATGTTTTAGTCTTATTGAATCAGTGTTTTCTTCACATATAGGACACGCTTTAGCTCCTTTGACACTATATCCAGACAAATTCCCGTATGCTGGAAAGTCATTAATAGTACAAAACAACATAGCGTGAAAACGAAATCTCTCTCTTCCTAAAGCATCATATGTCATCACACCTTCAGCCCAAAGTTTCTTTAAGTTATCAATTATAGGTTCAAGATAAACATCGATATCATTTCTGGGTTGTTTAGGGCCCGATATCAACAACGACAGCATAACGTACTTATTTTTCATACACAGCCAGGGAGGAAGATTGTATATAACAAGCATGACTGGCCAAGTGCTATGTTGGCTGCTCAATGTCCCGTACGAATTCATCCCATTTGTACAAAGCCCAAGTCTTAGATTCCTATCTTCATCACCAAATTTGGGGTACAATAGATCAATCTTCTTCCACTGTGGGGAATCAGACGCATGTTGTAGGATCCCATCATTATTTTTCTTAACATCTGCATGCCACCTCAAATTCTTTGCATCTTTCAGATTTGCAAACAAGCGTTGAAACCATGATATTATAGGTAGATACCACATCACCTTGGCAGGAGAACCAGTTTTGGACTCCCCCGAAGCCGTCAATTTATATCGTGACACACCACATTTTGGACAATCTTTCAAATCCACATAGTCCTTTTGAAATAATACACAATCATTTGGGCATGTGTGTATCTTCTTAGCCTCCATTCCCATTGGGCACAACAATTTCTTTACCCAGTATGTTGAGATTGGCAGCTCATTTCCTTCAGGAAGCATTTCTTTCAACAAAGTCAACAATGAAGTGAAGCTTTTGTCCCTCCATCTATTGTTAGCTTTCAACTTATACAATCTCAACACAGCTCTAAGCTTTGTAAACTTAGCACAGCCTGTGTATAACGGTATCTCAGCATCATGCACAATGTTTCTAAAGATAGGAGGTGGATCAGTGTGCTCTACCCTACAACTATCCAGCATCACATCAACGATGTCTACTGGAACTAGTTCATTCACATCTACGTCATCGGAGGCAATTTCTTCTTCCACCCAAGCACTGCTATCGAAATCCACTGGTTTTGAGTTTAAAATCTCTCCATGCCAGTGTCATATTGTATAGCCTTGTAAAATCCCGTTGCACATGACATGACTTTTGATTTCGTCACCAGTGCTGACTTTCAAGTTGTTACCGCAATGCCTACATGGATAGTAGAACCTATCTCCAGGTTCTTTCCTATGTTCCTTAGAAAATCTAATAAACTTATCAAGACCAGATATAAACTCTGGGGTGCAGCGATTGTGAATGGACATCCATGATCTATCCATTCTATGATCAAATAGAAAACAAGTATATATTAGGACAAGATTAGGGTCTACGGTTAACAAATTAGAGTTTATGGTTAAAACTTTAGGGTTTAAGGTCTTATATATAATTAATGGTTAAAACATTATAAATGAGATTAGGTGATCAAGAACAGTCTGAAACTGGGGACTATCCAAGATTTACTCCTAATGAGTAAATTTTGGACGGGTTTCTAGGCCAACAAATACATGTGATGTCATTCTTATATATAATAAATGTGTACCACCTATCCCATCCTTGAACACCTAATCTCACTAGTAAGTGTATAATGTGTATTGGGTTTTCAAGAAAATTTCGGCAGCATTTCCCCGCTGTTCTCTAAGTACATATGTACTTAGAGAACAAACGGGGAAATGCTGCCGAAATTTTCTCGAAAACCCAATACACATTATACACTTACATCCTAAGTGAGATTAGGTGTTCAAGAATAGTCTCAAATTGGGGACTATCCAAGATTTACTCCTAATGAGTAAATCTTGGACGGGTTTCTAAGCCAACAAATACATGTATGTTATCATCTTATACCTACAAACCTAATTTCATCATTCATATCCTAAGTTTTGCGTAACATCATTAATCATGCTTGTTAGTAAATACTAAACAGTAAATAATTAAACCTTGATTCCATATAGCAAAGATTTGAATCAGGGTCAATCTTGAAGTTTTAACTAAAGCTTCATATATCAACATACATACCAGGTCATATTTCAAGTCAAGATTTAGGCATTTAATCACCTTATGGTGCATACATGATTCACAAGGTATTGGGGTGCACAAAGAATAATATATGTTACTGATTTAGGAGTTCACATAATCATTTAGAAGACCCATGTGTGAGTTAATTTTGACACTCAACATCAATGTATCTTTAACACGCATGTTTCAAGGGTTCAAAGCACATAATCAAATCAAATTAGGATGATAGAATGGACAGGTATGAATCTTATTTCAACATGCATAAAAATTTATTGAATTATGTCAAGCATGAGAATTAGACAAGTTAAAACAGTACATTATTACTAATTAGTAGATAAATGAATAAAAACCAGTAGATAATAAATACAAATCAGTAGATACAAATCAGTATAAATACTAATTAGTTGATGGAAATCAGTAAAATCAAGGCAGAGGCTTGATCAGGCAGCGATGGCTTGACCACGGCCATGCAGTAGGTGGGAGGAGGGTAGGATGAAAAGGCAGTGGCTAGTGGAAGTAGGAGGCAGCGGCGACGCATCTAGTGGAAGCAGATGAAATATCAAGTTTACATTGCTGCAGCTAGTGGAAGCAGACGAAAAGGCGGCGGTGGAGACCAGAATGGAAGCATGAGGTAGCGGCGGTGACCAGCAGGTGGTGGCGACCAGCAGGTGGTGGCGACCAGCAGACGGCGGCGGCAACCAGCAGACGGCGGTGGCGACCAGCAGGCGACGCAGAGCAGCAGGCAGTGTCAACGGCGAGCGAGCGAGCAGCAGCGGCGTCGACGGCGAGCAAGCAACAGGCAGCAAGAGCAGTAGGCAGTGTCAGTGGCGATCGAGAAGCAGCGGCGTCGACGGCCAGCAGCAGGAGGCGAGCAGCAGTGGGCGGGCGGGTGACGACGCACCAAGAGCAGAGAAAGGCTTCACGATGAAACAAAAGAAAGGGGAACAGTTGCTGTTCGTAGGTCTATTTAGTTGGTAAACGGCATCGGTTATCAAAAAAACCAACACCTAAACTCTTTGACATTGGTTGTTCCTTAAAAACCGATGTCCAATTAGACAATCTTTGCCCTAAATTATTTGGCGGGAACCATTATCAGCGTCGGTTATCAAAGGATAACCGACACCAAAATTAGAACTTTTCGCGCAAATTTTCATCTTATATAGGCGTCGGTTAGAAGTTAAAAAAACGACGTTGTATGTGATACTTTGGGGCCAATTTGTTTCACTCAAAAATTGGATTTCGGGGGTGATTTTAGGTGTCGGTTTTGTTTTACCCAGCCCGCGCTGAATACAAAGCGATACCCATGTCTGGCTGGTCTTCGAATATAGATGTCGGGTTTCCTAAATCACCGATGTTGAATGTTATAGGTGTCGAGTTTCCTAAATAACTGACACCTAGAAAAGTGATATTGGATGTTGTTTCTGTAGTAGGTGCACCTAAAACATAAAGCGTCGGTTCAAAAAAAAACCTACATCTATCTGTGAAGGGCGACCAGACACGGGTATCACTTTTATTCAGTGTCGGTTCCTTATTAAGAAACCGACGCCTAAAATTAACCGCCAAATCTAAAATTTCCAGTGAAAAAATTACCTTCAAAATTTGACATATGACGTCGGTTATTAACTCTTAAACCGACGACGAAAGGTTTTTCACGAGACAGAAATTGGGCACATTTTGGTCGTCGGTTTTACTACAATAACCGATGCCTATGGGTTTTCCCGCGTTATTCCCAAGAGAATTTTCACACCCCTTGGGCGTCGATTTTCTAAAGAAACTGACGACTATGGTAATTAATTGAGAAAAAAATTTTTAATCGGCATATGTAGATATACGTCAGTTTTTTTCTAGTAAAAGCTAACAACTATCATTGAGCATAGGTGTCGGTGTTTTTTAGGTCACCGATGCCATTCATTCTTAGGTGTCAGTTTTTTAACAACTGACACTGATGGTGCAGTTAATATCACCCGTGTGAAAGACTCTTCCCCACTCTCTCTATTTCATTAGTTGATCAGTTAGGTCTGGTGATCCTGCCACCGCTGCTCGCTGCTGCTGCTCTCCTCACCGACACCGTTGTTGCTACTGCTCTCCTCATCAGCAGTCTCCTGCTCCTCCTGGTCTCTTCGCCAGTCTTTGCTCCCCCGCACTGCCACTGGTTGCCCTACTCTCCTCGTCAGTTGCCCGAAGGTACCTGCTCCTTCTCTTCTTCCTCCTCCCTCAAGCAGGTACCCTACTCCGCGACCATAGCTAGCGCTGGTGCATGTTGTGAAATCACAGGTTGGCACGACCGTGCTGGGCAGCATGGCCATGACCGTGTGGGTTGGTCCTCCACCTATTCTTCTTCCTCCACCTCTTCTTCCTCCTGCTCCCTCTCCTTACCAAATGGATTAAAGCAAGGCTATGACCGTGTGGGCTGGTCACGGCCATGGCTGTGTTGGCCAACCACGGCCATGCTGGCCAGCACGACCGTGGTAGGCCAACACAGCCACGGATGTGGCTAGCCCACACGGCCGTGGCCTTTCTTTTATCCATTTGGTAAGGAGGGAGCAGGAAGAAGAAGATACATTTGCAATTGAATACTAATGCTTGACCTAATTCTGTAAATTTTGATGCATGTTTAATTAAGATATTAAAACCCTAATACACATTTCACCATAATCTTGAATTAACTATATTGCTAAAATCTTGTGATCAATCTATGTAAGATATTAAAACCCTAATGTTAAATCTCTGATTTTTTAGTGATGTGTCACCCTAACATCTACATGAATCCCTATTGTATGATGTAGATTGATGATAATGCATGAGCTAGTTTGAAATTTTGAAATCAATTATGAATCTCTCCATCCCTAGGTCATACTTATTTATGTGTAATCTTTATCTTGATGATGAACATGCATGGACACTCAAAATGTTGAAATCAATGTTATAGAATGACAGCACATGTATTTGTTGGCCTAGAAACCCGTCCAAGATTTACTCATTAGGAGTAAATCTTGGATAGTCCCCGGTTTGGGACTATTCTTGAACACCTAATCTCACTTAGAATGTAAGTGTATAATGTGTATTTGGTTTTCAAGAAAATTCTAGTAGCATTTCCCCGTTTGTTCTCTAAGTACATCTGTACTTGGAGAACAGTGGGGAAATGCTGTCGAAATTTTCTTGAAAACCCAATACACATTATACACTTACTAGTCAGATTAGGTGTTCAAGAATGGGATAGGTGGTACACATTTATTATATATAAGAATGACAGCACATGTATTTGTTGGCCTAGAAACCCATCCAAGATTTACTCATTAGGAGTAAATCTTGGATAGTCCCCAGTTTGGGACTGTTCTTGAACACCTAATCTCACTTAGGATGTAAGTGTATAATGTGTATTTGGTTTTCAAGAAAATTTTAGCAGCATTTCCTCATTTGTTCTCTAAGTACATATATACTTAGAGAACAGTGGGGAAATGCTACCGAAATTTTCTTGAAAACCCAATACACATTATACACTTACTAGTGAGATTAGGTGTTCAAGAATGGGATAGGTGGTACACATTTATTATATATAAGAATGACAACAGATGTATTTGTTGGCCTAAAGTTTTAACCATGCAAAAACTCTAATCTGTTAACCCTAGACCCTAATCTTGTTGTAATATATACTTTTTTTCTCTTTGATCATAGAATGGATAGATCATGGATGTCCATTCGCAATCGCTGCACCCCAGAGTTTATTTCTGGTCTTGACCAGTTTATTAGATTTGCCGAGGAACATAGGAAACAACCTAGAGATAGGTTTTATTGTCCATGTAGGCATTGCGGTAACAACTTGAAAGTCAGTACTGGTGACAAAATCAAAAGTCATGTCATGTGCAACGGGATTATACAAGGCTATATAGAATGGCACTGGCATGGAGAGATTTCAAACCCGAAACTAGTGGATGTCAATAGCAGTGCTGGTGTGGAAGAAGAAATTGCCTCCGATGACGTAGATGTGAATGAACCAGTTCCAGTAGACATTGTTGATGCAATGCTGGATAGTTGTGGGGTAGAGCATGCTAATCCACCTCCCATTTTTAGAAACATTGTGCATGATGTTGAGATATCATTATACACAGGTTGTACTAAGTTTACAAAGCTTAGCACTGTGTTGAGATTGTATAATATGAAAGCTAACAATAGATGGAGCGATAAAAGCTTCACGTCATTGTTGTCTTTGTTGAAACAAATGCTTCCTGAAGGAAATGAGCTGCCAATCTCAACATACCAGGTAAAGAAATTGTTGTGCCCAATGGGAATGGATGCCAAGAAGATACATGCATGCCCGAATGATTGTGTATTATTTCAAAAGGACTATGTGGATTTGAAAGATTGTCCAAAATGTGGTGCGTCACGGTATAAATCGACGACTTCGGGGGAGTCCAAAACTGGTTCTCCTACCAAGGTGATGTGGTATCTACCTATAATATCACGGTTTCAATGCTTTTTTGCCAATCTGATAGATGCAAAGAATTTGAGGTGGCATGCAGATATTAAGAAAAATAATGATGGGATCCTACGACATGCGTCTGATTCCCCACAGTGGAAGAAGATTGATCTATTGTACCCTGAATTTGGTGAAGAGGTCAGGAATCTAAGACTTGGGCTTTGTACATATAGGATGAATCCATACGGGACATTGAGCAGCCAACATAGCACTTGGTCAATCATGCTTGTTATATACAATCTTCCTCCCTGGTTGTGTATGAAAAATAAGTATGTAATGTTGTCGTTGTTCATATCGGGCCCTAAACAACCTGGAAATGATATCGATGTTTATCTCGAACCTCTAATTGATGACTTAAAGAAACTCTGGGGTGAAGGTGTGATGACCTATGATGCTTCACGAAGAGAGACATTTCATTTGCATACTATGTTATTTTGCACTATTAATGACTTTCCAGCATATGGGAATTTGTCTGGATATAGTGTCAAAGGAGCTAAAATGTGTCCTATATGTGAAGAGAACACTGATTCAACAAGACTAAAACATGGCGGTAAGACTGTATATCTCGGTCATCGAAGGTTTCTTACAAAATTCCATCTGTATCGTAGGAAGCGCAAAGCATTCAATGGATTGAATGAGGAACATAGTACACCTAAACCTATACCAGGAGAGGTTTTTTATGAAAGAGTAAAAGACTTTGTCAATGAATTTGGTAAGAGATCACAATGTACTATGGCCACACGGAGTGACAAATCTTTATTCAAGAAGAAGTCAATATTTTGGGATCTTCCTTATTGGAGTTCTTTGACAGTCAGGCATTGTATCCATGTCATGCACGTTGAGAAAAATGTATGTGATAGTGTCATTGGTACTTTGTTGAATATACCAGGTAAGACTAAAGATGGGATAAAATCCAAACTGGACCTACGTGAAATGGGAATAAGGTCATAATTAACAGAATTACGTGAAATGGGAAATCGGAGAACATACTTACCTCTCGCTTGTTACACACTGTCTAGAAAGGATAAGAAAGCTTTTTGTGAATGTTTGGTAAATGTTAAGGTGCCACAGGGTTACTCATCTAACATCCGTAGATTGGTATCAATGAAAGATCTGAAGTTTATAGGTCTTAAATCTCATGATTTTCACACTCTAATGCAACAAATATTGCATGTGGCAATTCGATCTATATTGCCAAAGCATGTAAGGTTTGCAATCACCAGACTTTGTTTCTTTTTCAACAGTCTGTGCAGCAAAGTTATTGACCCTGATACTCTCGATAATTTGCAAAGAGAAGTGGTTGTTACCCTATGTCAGCTTGAGATATATTTTTCTCCTTCGTTCTTTGATATCATGGCACATCTTGTTGTCCACTTGACTAGGGAAGTGAAAATCTTGGGACCATTTTTCTTGCACTGGATGCATCCCTTTGAACGATACATGAGTGTTTTTAAAAGTGATGTTCGAAACCGTTATCGGCCTGAAGGGAGTATTATTGAGGGTTATGTGGTGAGAGATGTTATGGATTTTTGTAATGACTTTCTCAGTGGTAATGACACTCCTAGTAATGACAAGAATATTGAGGAGCAATTTGGCAAAGGAATTTTGGGATCACGGGTTAAAATAATCAGCCATGAGCAGTTGGAACAAGGTCACTTGTATATTTTACACAACATGGACGAAGTGAGTGTTTATATCGAGGAACATACCAATTTCATCAAGAGACAATATCCTCGAGCCAATACAATGTGGCTTGCTAGAGAGCATAACAAGACATTTATTAAGTGGATTGAAGATAAAGTCTTACATCAACTATCTCAAACACCAGATGATATTACTGAAACTATCAAATGCCTCACCTTTAAACCAAAATTGAATGTTATGTCTTATGAAGGGTATGACATTAATGGATTCACATATTACACAAAGCGCCGAGATGATAAGAGTGTCGTCCAAAATAGTGGGGTCACCCTTCAAGTGTCGACTATGTTTTTTGCAAGTGCAAAGGATAAGAGTCCACGTGAAGCTAAAATGTCATATTACAGTGTCATTGAAGACATATGGGAGTTTGACTACATAGATTTCAGAATTCCGCTCTTCAAATGTAATTGGGTTGATAACACCAAAGGAGTTATAGTGGATGAATTGGGTTTCACTTTAGTGAATTTTGAAAAGATTGGCGAGAAGGGTGAACCATTCATATTGGCATCATAGGTGAAAAAAGTATTTTATATCGATGATCCTACAAATGATAAATGGTCAGTTGTTCTTCATGGTAAAAGACAGTTCATTGAAGATCCTATAGATGAAGAAGATTACTATGATAAGTATGATGACTCCAATCCATTCTCTGTTGGGTTACCAACACCAGCAAATATTGAAGCTAATGATGACTTGTATATGCGCGGAGATCACAATGAAGGATTGTTAATTGATAAAAAATCACAATATTAGAGGCATGTTTATAACGTCTTAATATGTTTTATTTTTCTAAATGTGAACTTTACAATGTGAATGTGAATTTTACAATGTGAATTACTTTACAATGTGAGCTTTACAATGTGAATGTGAACTTTCAGATGGCTGAGCATTCTCCTGATGACCTTGCTGATGATTATCGTAAGGGTGAGGACATCAATGCGCCGCCTCACAATGTAAGTTTTAAAAATATATCATATATTTATATCTATATGTCCATTTATAGTTATATCTTGTAAGTGTGTTTATTTTGTCAAATTTTAGGTTGATGATGCACATGTACCCTCTGAAGCACTTGAGGCACTTGATGAGCAGCACCAAAAAGTTGACAAGAGAAGGGGCATCACTAGGATGAAGAAGTTAATAGTGCAAAGGGGCAATGGACCCAAACTTGTTGTGGATTTTGATAATGCAGGAAATGCAATTGGAGTGAATTGCAATTCGTTTATTTCATATCTTGGGTATGTTACTCGTAGCCATTGCGGTTGTAAGATAGATTCTTGGCATAAAGTTCCTAAGGGGAAGAAAGATGTAATATGGAAGGATTTATGCGTGAGTTATTATTTATTTGCAATTCTATTTTGTAGATTACTAATTTTTTGGATACTAGTTAATAGCAATTCTATTTTGCAGAGTATATTTGCATTGGATGAAAATTTGCATCGTAAATGTGTGATGCAACGATGTGGGAGAGTCCTAAGGAACTATAGGACAAATCTCACCTGAGAATACATAAAAGAAGGTGACAAGAGGAAGAAGACATCCACTGAACAGTGGAACTTCCTAGACCAAGAAGAATGGGACGTGTTTGTTGCTTCAAGAACAACTGATGAATTCAAGGTATTAGGCATCACTCCCAATTTAATTAATATATGTTGTATTCGCCTATTCAAGATTAACATTTAGTGTTACTAACCAAATCATTAATGTGCATACTAACTAGGCCCTTAGTGAGGCACAAAGAGCAAGGCATGCACTGAATGTGCATGACCACACAATGGATCCAAAGGGGTATGCAGGCATTCACCAAAGACTATAGGATGAGTCTACTACTCAGTCTACTGCTACTCAGGAGTCCTCTACTATAGGTACCACACCTCTGCCTCGCCATGATGTCTGGATAGCTGGGAGGCAAAATAAGAAGGGAGAAATAAGGAAGCCCACAACTGCTGAGGCGACTACAAAAATGGTAAAATACAACTCTTAGAGCAATCGTTCGAATATTGATTATTTATGGTGTTTACTTAATTACAAATTTTTGATTTGACGATTAGCGGGAGCTGCTAGAGCTGAGGAAACAAGGCAAGTTCATCCCTGAGGGAACAAGGGATGAATTGACAGTTGCTCTGGGTAACCCAGAGCATCCTGGACGTGTTAGGGTTGTAGGCATTGGTGTGGGCATCAAAGCGTTATTTGGGCCAACCTAGCACAAACATGTCCCAAAAGTGGGAATTTCACAAGAAGAGGTAACCTATTCTTTCTTTAGAATGTTACTGTAAAAGAGAATTCAATAATCAGAAGCTAACGTTTCTTTTATCCATGTATAGGTAGATAAGATAGTTGATAGGAGAGTCGATGAAGTAGTTGATAAGAGAATCAAGGAAGTAGTTGATAAGACACTCCATGAAGCAATGAGCAAGTGGCAGGCATCTCTGACTGCCACTCAATAGACAGTACCTATGGCGTCCTGCTCTACTCCTACTGTCGAGGTTGGGAGTAATCTTGTAGACCCACCACCTAGCACATCTGTTGTAAGTATTTTTATGACATAGTAACTAGTCTTTTCAAGATGATATGTATATATGTATATAACATTCTTTACACAAATTTGTAGGGGTTGAAGCCATGCCGTCTAAAAAGTAAAGAATTTGTCATTGCAGAGGCGTCGGCTTACCCATCCCTACCAGGGGAAATGTTTCATGGGTCTCCATTACCAGCTGGTTGGGTTCGTGTGAGCCCGCTATGTATATTCCCCAAGTGGATGAATCTTCCATTGCCATATGCCCACCCAGATTGTGAAACGCTTGGTGAGGCAGAAGGAAGAGTGATATTGTGGCCAAAAGTGGATGTCCTCTATACTAAAACTGTATGGTAAATTTACATTACGTTAAATTGTTAGGGTGTGTATATGATGTCAATTGATCTGAAATTATATATATATATACAGGTTAAAAAGAAGACACCCATAGCATCTAGGCCTCCACCTCCACCTCCTACATTACCAAGTTGGATTCCACAAGACCTACCTATCCCGTTAGGTCATAATTGTAGGGGTATGGCAATATGGTTAGGTGAGCATGATATAAATTTCCCTATAACTGTTTCTATAGATGAGGATGTTGCAGGTCAATCATACGAAAGCAAACTATTTATACAAGATATTTTGGAGTTGTTTCGATATGATTGTCTGAATACATCTGTGATAGAGCTATGGATAAGGTGAGATCTTCTTTATACATCCATATACCTTGTGTAGGATCTGGTGATCTAGTTTCTTATTTATTAATGCATACATAATACATGTTTTGCAGCTACTTAGACAAGATATGTGCAGATTTTTCATTCGAACATGTAGGATTTTTTATTCCATCTTTGATTAGTCTAGTAGCTAAAGACCCTTCATCAGTTCAAAAATACTGCTATGATGCTTTTACAAATTTTTCTCAAAATAACAAGGCGGTGATAATAGCTCCATTCAATGTGGAGTAAGTTTACTTTGCTTATAATTTGGACTTAAGAAAATTACATTTTTATTGTGGATTTTGAGTTATTAATTTTTAACTTTTTTACCTCTAGTGGTATGCATTGGGAGTTACTAGTTATTGTCCCTGAGACGTTCACTGTCTATTATCTAGATCCTAAGGGGAGTAAATTGAATTCAAAATATGGACACACAATGAAAATGGCATTATTCCGGTGAGAAATATTTCATTTTCATATCCGTTAACATATGTTATTACATTACTATTTAATTATGCAATGTACTGTGTTACATTAACATGTATGGGTTTAGATGAGTTCAAAAAGGCAGGAGGAAAGGTCCCCATGAAAAAGAACCAGCCAATAATTTGGAAGAACGTGGAAGTAAGTTCCTGACTGCAATGTATATATTATTTATGTGAACAGTGCTTAATTAGTTGTATTTTTTAATATTTTATATGTTTCAATTTATAGTGTGCTACACAAGACAACGTATGGGCATGTGCATACTATGTGATGTGATTTATGCACATGATTATCAAATATGCCGCAGTCGACATCGATACCATTCCTGAGGTATTATATATAGTCTCATTAGATAATATGAAATATATCAATCTTATTTATATATTATTAATTATATATATACATCATTCTCTTGGCAGGTGTTTAAAACTGACCACACTACAGGAAAGGCCTTACTAGATGTACATGCTCCCTATACGACGGAAGAATTATTTGATGTAAGAGAAGAATGGGCAAAATCCATACAAGTAGTGGGATTTTTAAAATATAATTGGGATGTTGATAGCGAATAATGACTAAAGAATGATATTTTGTAAATGAATTTCTAAATTGTAATATGTGTAAATGTTTCTACATGTCTGAATGTTTGTACATGTGTCTGAATGTTTATACATGTGTGAATGTGAAAATGAATGAAACTGTTGGTTGCTATATGAATGTTTCTATATGTGTGAATGTGAAAATGAATGGAACTACAAATTGCTACCTGAATGTTTCTACATGTGTGAAAATCGAATGGAACTGCATGTTGCTAAATGTGTGAAAATTAATGTTGTTAATTTTGTAGGTTTTGGCCTGTTTGTTGGTTGATATCAATGGATGTCGTAAAACCTACAGTTCATAACTAAACTACAAGTTTCTCATCCTGTGACCAGCCACAGCAGGCCTGTAGATTGATAAGAAAAAAAACATGCAATAGGCGTCAGTTATTTGTTTAAAACTGACGACAAATGATTACAGCGTCAGATAAATAATTATAACTGACGCCTAATACATGTGATGTGGCGTCATTTATCAATAATAAACTGACGCTGATGGTTCTGGCATCGGTTTCCCTACTAGTAACCGACGTCAATTTCCCTAATGAGGCCAGACACCACAGCTGTGCTGGCCAACACGGTCGTTGCAGCGGGCCAGACACCACAGTCGTGATGGCCAGCACGGTCGTGGCAGCGGACCAGACACCACGGCTGTGCTGGCCAGTACGGTCGTGGCAGCGGGCCAGACAACACGGCCATGCTGGCAAGCACAACCATGGCAGTGGGTAAGATGGCGTCGGTTATCACTAATAAACTGACACTGATAGTGCCCCAGATGGCGCCCTTTCTGTGATGTGAAGGTTTATGGTGTCGGTTTCAAAACTAATAACCGACGCCTATACCCCCCTATTGGTGCATTTTCGGTGGCACGCGAAGGGTGGTGGCGTCGGTTTGAAAACTGACGCCTAATAGTTTGCCTTTTAGCGGCGCCCACATAGGTGTCGCATTAAAACCGACGCTAAAGGCCTTAAATAACCGACACTAAAGGTCAGTTATGTACTAGTGCCAACTGTCTACTTCGTCACCCTTAGAATCTGATAGTCCACAATTCACATCGTGGGGACAATAACCAATAACACCCAATGGTTATTCCTGAGTGAAAGAAGTCAAACAAAATAAAACTCAAAATCAACAATGAAACATAACTCTTAAGTTAAAATCATAAGTAGAGTAAGTAAACTTACCGAACATTGTACAGAGCTAATATCACGCTCTTTTCTTTTTACCAAAATATTTAAATGTGGTAGAGTAGTATCAGGTTACATATGTAGGGTCTTTAATTACATGACTAATCAAGGATGGAACTAGAAATGCCACATGGGGTAGCGAAAACTCTGTGCAAACCCTATGTAAAGGGCTACAAAACATATATCATGTATGCATTAATATATAAGAAAATAGATCAACATATATAAAATAGGGTATGTAGCTCTATAATATCTCACAATATCCAAAGTTATATCATAGATGTATTCAACCAAGCATAACCAAAAAAACTTCAGAATATCTTATAGAAATATACTAGCATCATGAGGTTGACCTACATCGTCCTCCTTAAGATGGACCATCATAGGTGACCCTTCTTCATGTTTGCCTATCAATACTTCCATACCCCTTCACTGGACCTAGCGAGTTGAATAGGTCTTTTGTGATCCAAATAGGTAATTGAGGAGGAGGTGGAGGTGGACGAAAAGCTATAAGAGGCTTCTTAGGCGGTATGTCCTACACATATATAATCTTATATTTTTTTAATGGCAATTCATTCATCCCGTCGCCTGGGTTTGAACTCATGACCTCTCGGTCTTACATCATTACTTTTACCACTGGGGTGCCACTTCATTGGCATATAAAGATATAAACACAATGTAAATTTACCATACATCGATATAGACAACTCCAACTTTGGGCCATGTGACCACGCCGCCTTATGCATCACCTAAAGTCTCATTCTCAGGGTGGTCATATAGTAGTGCATTCTGCTTCCAAGGGGCATAGACAAGTCTCGGCGTCATACGAACCACATTGGTGGGAAATAGTGCACCATGAATCATGTCACCTTCAAGATGTGGGTAAGTCTCACCCAGTGCAACGGCATATTCTTGTAATTTAATACGGCATTGCCTCAACCCCTACAAATTTGCATAGAGTGTTAGATATATTATACAAATCATTCTAAAAGACTACTATGTCATAAAAATACTTATAGTAGATGTGCTACATGGCGGGTCTGTAGGATTACTCCCAACCACCTCTATCGTAGGGAGGTCCACCTCATATGAAGACTGGGGCAACACAGATACTGTATGAGGGGCTTTTTGATAAGCATGATAGTGGGTCATTGCTTCCTAAATTCCCTTTGCAATTAATTCTTGTACCTCCTCTTTGAGAATCCCCCTTTCTAGATAGATTTGCTCTTATGCTTGGATGGTCCAAGGAACACCCTTATACAAACACCGGTGTCTGGATCCCTAACACACCCGGGATGCTCTTGGTGACCTAGAGAAACTGTCAATTCAGCCCTTGTGCCCTCAGCATTGAACTTCCTAGATTCCTTTGCTAGTGGAGATCCCACTAATCATCATCATTAGTAATTGGTAAGTAAAACATAACAATCATCAATACTAATTTCTCTAAGAGTTGAATTTTACCATTTTTTCAACCGCCTCAACAGTTGCGGGGTTGGTTATTTCTCTATATTTGTTTTGCCCCCCACCTATCCACACATCATGGCAAGGTAGAGGTCTAGGAGTAATAGAGGACTCAACAGTCCCAGGAGTAGGCTGCTGAGAAGAAGACACTTGTTGTCACACTCGAATCCCATGATTACCACTAATCATGAGATTAGGGCATAAGTTTGAGGATTATACTTAATACAAGTTCAGTCCCATTATTATTATTATTTTTCCTTTTTATTTCAAACTCTTTCTTTCCCCGCATCCAATCACATAAACAAACTTTAAAAGAGAATTAAATTTTGATTACTCTTATATAATCTCAACATTAATGATACACATCCATACATTCATTCTGTTTCTCACACTTCCATGTACATATGGCATGATAACCAGATACATTCGCTCTTATTAAGGAAACAAAGATACAAAACATCATTTACAACTCTCTCACATCTATACAAGTACCTAGAGTGGCAGGGACTGATTGAACTTAACTAACCTAGAGTGGCAGGGACTGACTGAACTTAACTAATCTCATACTTAACTCATGTGGTAGATCTACTCTAATGCTTTGACCTTCTTCAAGTCCACGTGGTTTCCCTAAAAAAATTATGATTAGAGGGGTGAGCCTACTCGCTCAGTGAATGAGTACTTCAAAGAAACAATCTAAAGCACTAATATAATTATAGATATACTTTTAAGCAACTGATATCAATTATAACAACAATAAGCTTTAAAGAGACCAATCATTCACAATAATAAATACGGCAGGATACTCTAGATATCTACAAGAGTGAATCAATATATGAACATGCTTGATTGATCATAAAGAGAAATAATAATTCAGAAACATACAATGAATAATTGAATAACTGCACACACTTGTTTAACCTCTCATTCATCTTATTATGCCCTGAACCCACATGAGGTGTACCACAACATGTGAAAGAATCGCAGCAAGCTACGATCTCATTGTACAAGGCTTAGAAGCATGCCTGGGTTCCTAAACCTATCTCTTAAGTAAGACCCCGTCTGCAGTGGGGCTCGGTACATATGCCTCTCCGCCACTAATAGGAGTAGCTAGATATCTCAGACTCCACCTCTCAACTTAGGTACTCGGGCGGTGAGTCAAAGCCCTCAGGCTTATTATGCATCAGTGGACCTACTGACCACCGATCACTCAACAGGTAACACAGGTACCAATAGAATCCCCAGTTGGTGTTGGGTACCACACAATTGTAAGGAGTCTACCCTACTGGTTAAGACCCACGCACCCTATTGGTGCACTTTGGCTTACCTCGATCTAGACTACCTCCAGTTGGGAAACTGTTTCCTCCTCACAGCGCAGGCCTCATCCTGTGAGGATTTTATAGTGTTCAGGGCATCTACATGTCTAATTCACTCTTTAAATTCACAATTCAATCATCACATCAACATATCTTTATTCAGCTTTGTAAACCATTCATTTCATAAACCATCTAATAACATTTACCACAATTGAACTGTTAAGCATCACCACATCTCAAACTGAGAAACATTGATATCACAATACTCATTGCACTAAACACCCTATCATTAGGGTTTCATTTACCTCATTCACTTATCACATAACTCGCATTAGGATTGTAAACATCATACCTCAAGAATAACATTGAATCAAGATGTCTAATTGTAAACATCCAACTTTCCATTCATTTAGGGTTTCACTCTCCTTACTGATATACCAAGCAAACATTGATATCATCAAATGAAATCCAAGATGTTATCTGACATATATGTAATACACATACAAATAAAACAATCATGCATAACAAAGGAGATTCAACTAGGCAAACTTCTTTATTCAATTATACAACAATTTCAGTCATAGCTGAAAATCTTAGATTTCAGTATAATCATGTAACCTCTACAATTAATTTAAGAATTCTCATTTAGATGGATTGTGATCATTTCTAATGTGATTTCATAATCTGGAATTCATCACAATAAAGAAATAACCCATTTCATATCATCTTGCAAAAGCTAGATCAAAAGGCAACTTAGGGTTTGTACTCGCATACCAAGCAATTGAAGATTATTGATGATTTAACTCATTTTCATGCAATCCACTATTTAAAAGAATTACCCACTCACCCTAAGGTGTGAAAACACCTTAAAAATGCAGCCCATCTCTAAAAATTTTGAATCCATATCAAGATCCTAGTAAAATCTACGATTTCTTGTTCCATTCGACCCTAAATGTGGTCTGATGTAGGTAGAAGATGAAGATCAGAGGTTAACCCAAACCTCAAATTCATTGGACTAGGGTTTCCAATCAAGGAGAAATGAAGAGGAGGAAGAATCGATGGATAAAACTACTTACCAAGTCAAATCTATAGTGACCCCTTTGGATTTCTGATGTTCTTCACATTCTTCCCCAAAAATTGCCCTAGAAATCACCTTCCAAGTCACCCTCTCAAAGATCAAGTTGTCTGGGATAATATAGGATCAAATTGTGGTTCCAACGCACTTCATTTCGTTGAAAATGGATAAGTATTGCTCGAGATAAGATCGTTTTACGATTTGTTGTCCTGGGCGGCGTCAGTCGCGATCGCGGTGTCGACGTAGCATCGCAGTTGCGGTGTCGACGCAGCATCATGATCATGGTATCGACGCAGTGTTGTGGTCATGGTCTCGATGCAGCATCGCGGGTCGCGATGTCAATGCAATGTCGGTCGCGATATTTTGTATATGTTTACTAAAAAGGGCATAACTCTCTTAATTTAACTCTGATTTGGTTTATTCTTTTTTTTGTTGGATTCATAATTAAATTCTCTACAATCCTACAATATTATTGTGATAAAATTCTCATAGAAAAATCATGTATTAATTATTTCCTCTAATGTCATTAACTCTCTTCCTGCATACATGTATGGGTTAATGTTATATTAACTCCAACTCGGATCTTTATAGTATGCTTAAGTCATGATTATGAGTTGCCCAAATAAGTATTTAAGGTTGCCAAAGTTAAGGCAAAGCACAACATAGAATATTACTAACAAAAGTATGCCAACCATTAATATTATCTTAAAACTCTAGGATTACCAACAAAGCTAGGAATGGGTTGTAACAATTCTCCCCCTCTAATAAAAAATTTCATCTCAAAATTTCTAAAAGAGGAAAAGACACTTGTTAAACATCTCTGATTCTACTTTCCAGGTAACTTCTTCTATACATGATTCCTCTGAAAAACCTTTACTAGGGGTATATCACTCCTTTTAAGCTTTCAAATACTATGGTCTAGTTTCAAAATTGAGTCATATGTTCCTCTTCACATCACAACTTTTAAAAGATATAAAATGCGTGAAACAAATTTCTCATCTCATCATCACATGGTATTATTCACTTACATTCATGAGACCACATTAATCATCATACTATCACAAGATATAAATCCTTTTCACAATATCACATGGTATCAACCCTTATCAAAACAAGAGGATTACACCTCATCTATGGCTCAACCATGCCCAAAGGTCATTAAGACCATCATACTATTCCCTGCAATATCATCATTATCTTGTCATGCCTTATCACAAGGTTCAACAACATCACTCACATATAATACACCGGTTCAACACAATATTGCATTAATGAGATAGGAGATATTCATAACAATCATATTAGGGTTATATTAACATTAAGAACATTCCTTTATTACATCAACATGCAAGGAATCTAGATATGATTAACCCTCATCATATTCATAATGCATGTGTTTAGCATAAGAAAGTATTAACCATGTGGCTATGATAACCACCGATTAACATATTAAGGTTATTAACATATTAAGGAGGTTATTCCACCATCGTTCCATCATATAAGAATGTTAAACATGAATACACATCTTTATCTATTTGTATTAGAGTTAGGTTCAACAAGATAAATTATACTAATGTTACCAATCAACACTTATACCCAAGCCCTTACTCACGGCATCCCCATTGGATCATGGATGCATAAGGTGAAGCATCACCATCACATTCCATACTATTCTCAAGTATGAACCGACACATAAATCAAGGTGTAACCATCGGGTTATAGCATACTAGGGTTTCAATAATAGTAACAGAGTACTCCATGATTGTATTAGTCATTCATGGACTATTCATACCCAATGACCATCACTTAGTTATATTAAAGTTAGGTATAACAAGTTATACCTCATTAGGGTTACATATCAATACAATATGGTTACCATCCCTTCTATTAATATGAGTGAATAGGTAAGACTACCTTATTCAGGGTAACCCTCCATTTGTTCCATCACCATTCAATCCATATCACCATACCATAATTGTACAATACTAAGATGGATTACTGGTATGAATGACTACAATTATCAGATACCTTTAGTTAACGTATTTCTTGCACATGTACATTTAAATCATACTAGAACCAATTTACATCCCTCATTATACCTTCAACAAATTTACACTTCTAAAAATAAATTCATGTATTATTGAAAGCCATTGTTTTCTCTTATCTCCTCATTCATTACTACTTACTTCTTATTACTTATCCTTCTCATTTTGATCATATAGAATAAACATCACTAAATTGAAACATACAAGTAAGAATAGATTATTCATCATTCTTGATATCACTGCAAGAATTTGTTTTAGATTAACACTTTGCTCATCTTTCACTTCTCCTTATGTTCAAATTACACCTCTTATATTTCAAATCTATTTCTTACCCTTTGCTCTGAATCATTTCCATATTGTTTATCAACCTTTCAGATTAGCTACCTTTAAACCCTGGATTACTATAAGTGCTAGTTTACTTCTCATAGTGCAAGTCTCATGATCTTATTTAATAGAGATGCTAGTATTCAAGATCACATCACTAGTGACATCCCTTGAACTACTACAACTCTAAAAATTCTAGGGTTTGGTCCTTATCAGTAGCATGACATTATTGTGATGTGACTTTGCTCCCTTAATTTGAAATTCAAACTTTGGATCTCACAAGTTTTACTAAAGTCTTCCTTATATTATTAATTGAATTTCCTTTCTCTTACTTGGCCATTCAGATAGATTACATTCTCAGTTTACCATGCTAGGGTTTCATCATCATATTGTGTGTCATTATTACATTCACTAGATGTCTCTACCAAGGTGGTTATGCATCATATATGGTTTATTATCTTAACACTTCATTCCCACATTGCTCTCAATAAGAAAGATTTAAAATAGAAGATGATTCTGAGACTTAGAATTCTTATCTTCAAACATTCCCTTAATACATTTCTTGTATGTAGGTTTAATTGCTTATCAACAAGGATACTTGACTAATTAGCACTTGCTTGAATCTCTTCACCTCTTTCTTTTATAATCTATATTACTCCATTATGTTTTCAACCCTTCCTTACTTTCCATAATCCTCTTGCCATATACTACTCTTCCACCAGTCATCTTTAACTTCTAATTTTTTCTCTTATGATCATGTTGCTTATTCATGTGTATGATCATGTATACCATGTTTCACATATTTCTTTTTATCCTTCTATTAATGTGAAGTTGAGATTCTATATCAATAATATCTCTACTAGTTTCACCTCATGTTTAATACATTACATATCCTTCATTTTAAATCAAACGTATCATGCATGGGTCAAACCTAGTTTCTCTTTCAATCAAGTTTTTCCTTCTTGAATATAGTCTACCTTTGTATGACTTATTCATTTGCTAAGCTACACTTTTGTTCTTCTTTTATAAACTAGTTTGTTGTTCTATAGAGACTTGGAATCCAAAGGTAGTAAGGATGAATGTATTAACTTCACAATAAAGGTATACATTCCATGCTCTCAATTATATCATAACCCTCATTCCTTAATCAAGCTCATCATTTCTAACATTTCTCTTTGTTTCAACTAAGTTTGTTATCCTAGTCTTATGGTTTACATGTTCACCTAATTCTCTTTATTTTAACTCTTCTGAAGACTCTTCACTTCTATGTACTTATCGTATACTTAACTCTTTTCTTCTATTTTCCTTTTGCTTTGGAGTACATAAAAGCATTTTACTCAATTATATGTTCCATTCCTCATGATTGATTCTTACTATCTTGGTCCTTACATACTTTTCTCATATCTTTTCCACATTTCATATTTAGAGTTCATATAATACTAATCATTAAACTTAATCTGAACCTTATGTCGTGTTCCTTTATTTCCAATTAAGGGTTTCTCATATGAGGCCCCAAAGTTGGATCTCAGATATCAGTTCCAACTGATTCTTAGATATTCTAATTTTTCCCAAATGTTTCAACATCTTAGTATATGTACATTCTCACTATGATGTGGGTCTAATTTATCCAGAGTCTACTCTTATTATATTTTCAATAGGAGCCATTAGATCCCAGTAACGCACCCTGCCAGCTGGACTAGGCCGAACCTATAGTCCTGAATCCAAGAGCTACTAAGGATTAACCAAATCCTACTTATTTCAAACATGTGGAAAGAATATCTACTCAAGGTAAATTCATTTAAACATAACTTCTAGTCTACTTGATACAAAGAATAACTAAATCAACTTCATGATACACAAAAATTTAAAAGAACCATACATATTCTACAAACTGGTATGTGAATTCATATATATAAGAGCATTTCTATTGATCTCCAATCAAAGAAGCAATATAAAGCAAGAGTTGTATCACATTCTATGTTTAATCTCTTACTCCTTCATTACTTTCCGATCTCCTAACCCTAAGAATTCTAGGGTTTCTCTCTAGCCCATCCTTCCTCTGCATACCTAGCCAGGGCATTTAGAGAAGAATAGACAGAGTAGCTTGATACTGGTTAGCCTAAGTATTCATATATCGGGCCAGGATATCCAAACACTAAGACCTCCCATATCTATAGACACATCAACTCTTAACTGTCACACTAATAACTCTGAATTTCTATCCTAATGGTCCCTGACGACTCAGCCTAAGCTCTGATACCAAAATATGTCACGTCTGACTCTCACGATTACCACTAATCATGAGATTAGGGCATAAGTTTGAGGATTATACTTAATACAAGTTCACTCCCATTATTATTTTTTCCCTTTTTATTTCAAACTCTTTGTTTCCTCGCATTCAATCACATAAACAAACTTTACAAGAGAATTAAACTTTGATTACTCCAGTATGATCTCAACATTAATGATACACAACCATACATTCATTTTGTTTCTCACACTTCCAAGTACATACGACATGATAACCAGATACATTCTCTCTTATTAAGGAAATAAAGATACAAAACATCATTTACAACTCTCTCACATCTATACAAGGACCTAGAGTGATAGGGACCGACTGAACTTAACTAATCTCATACTTAACTCATGTGGTAGATATACTCTGATGATTTGACCTTCTTCAAGTCCATGTGGTTTCCCTAAAAAAATTGTGAGTAGAGGGGTGAGCCTAATCGCTCAGTGAATGAGTACTTCAAAGAAACAGTCTAAAGCACTGATATAATTACAGATATACTTTTGAGCAACTGATATCAATTATAATAGAAGTAAGTTTTAAAGAGACCAATCATTCACAATAATAAATATGGCAGGATACTCTACATATCTACAAGAGTGAATTAATATATGAACATGCTTGATTGATCATAAAGAGAACTAATAATTTAGAAACATACAATGAATAATTGAATAACTGCACACACTTGTTTAACCTCTCATTCATCTTATTATGCCATGAACCCACATGAGGTATACCCACAACATGTGAAAGAATCGTATCAAGCTATGATCTCACTGTACAAGGATTAGAAGCATGCTCGGGTTCCTAAGCCTATATCTTGAGTAAGACCCTGTCTGTAGCGGGCCTCAGTACAACTGCCTCTCGGTGGCTAATAGGAGCGGTCGGATATCTCAGACTCCACCTCTCAACCTAGGTACTCATGCAGTGAGTCAAAGCCCTCAGGCTTATTATGCATCAGTGGACCTACTGACCACTGATCACTCAACAAGTAACATAGGTACCTACGGCATCCCCGGTTGGTGTTGGGTACCTAAAATTTGTAAGGATTTTGCCCCACTAGTCAAGACCCCCGCACCCTACTGGTGCGCTCCAGCTCACCTCGATTTGGACTACCTCCAGTCGAGAAACTGTTTCCTCCTCACAGCGTAGGCCTCATCCTATGAGGATTCTAAAGTGTTCATGGAATCTACATGTCTAATTCACTCTTTAAATTCACAATTCAATCGTCACATCAACATATCTTTGTTCAGCTTTGTAACCCATTCATTTCATAAACCATCTGATAACATTTACCACAATTGAACTGTTAAGCATCACCACATCTCAAACTAAGAAACATTGATATCACAATACTCATTTCACTGAACACCCTATCATTAGGGTTTCATTTACCTCATTCACTTATCACATAACTTGCATAAGGATTGTAAACATCATACATCAAGAATAACATTGAATTAAGATGTCTAATTGCAAACCTCCAACTGTCCATTCATTTAGGGTTTCACCCTCCATACTGATATATCAAGCAAACATTGATATCATCGAATGAAATCCAAGATGTTATCTGACATATATGTAATATGCATACAAATAAAATAATCATTCGTAACAAAGGAGATTCAACTAGGCAAACTTCTTTATTCAATTATACAACAATTTCAGTCATAGCCGAAAATCTTATATTTCAGTATAATCATGTAACCTCTACAATTCATTTAAGAATTCTCATTTATATTGATTGCAATCATTTCTAATATGATTTCATAATTTGAAATTCATCATAATAAAGAAATAACCCATTTCATATCATCTTGCAAAATCTAGATCAAAAGGCAACTCAGGGTTTGTCTCGTATACCAGGCAATTGAAGATTATTGATGATTTAACTCATTTTCATGCAATCTACTATTTAAAAGAAGTACCCACTCACCCTAAGGTGTGAAAACACCTAAAAAATGCAGCCCATCTCTAAAAATCTTATATCCATATCAAGATCCTAGTAAAATCCACGATTTATTCTTCCTTTAAACCCTAAACGAGGTATGCTATAGGTAGAACATGAAGATCAGAGGTTAACCCAAACCTCAATTTGTTGGACCAGGTATTCTGAGCAAGGAGAAATGAGGAGGAAGAATCGACTGATAAAACTACTTACCAAGTCGAATCTATAGAAACCCCTTTGGATTTCTACTGTCATTCATGCTCTTCCCCAAATATTTCCCCAGAAATCACCTCCCAAGTCACCATATTGAAGAGCAAGTTGTCTGGGATGATAGAGGATCAAATCTCAATTCCAACACACTTTGTTTCATTGAAAATGGATAAGTATTGCTCAAGATAAGATCATTTTACGATTTGTTGTCATGGGCAGCGTCGATCGGGGTCGTGGCGTCGACACAACGTTGCGGTCATGGTGTCGATGAAGCGTCACGGGTCGTGGTCTAGACCATGATCGCTGTGTCGACACATTGTTGTGGGTCGTGGTGTAGACCGCGGTCGTGGGTTCGACGCAGCATCGGTCGCGGTGTTCTATATATGTTTACTAAAAAGGACATAACTCTCTCATTTTAACTCTGATTTGGTTCATTATTTTTTTTGTTGGATTCATAATTAAATTCTATACAATCCTACAATATTATTGTGATAAAATTCTTAGAGAAAAAATGTGACGATCCGACCACAAATCAAATCATCACCAGTAAATAATTGCGGAATTACTATAAACAATGGATTAACAAAAATCACTAAAAATTAAAACCATTTGCAAGGAGTTCCATTTCTAGAAAACTCTTAAGAAGAGAACCAAAGTACTGCATACATTATGATTTACATTGTACACACCATGTACCATCTCATCTCGAGGAATATATACAACAGTTGCTTTACCAAACTATACACTAGCAACATAAAACCTCAAGGCATACAAGCCAAAATCTCAGATCGATCATAAAACCACTAAGTACTGACTCCAAGGACATGAGAGTACAGAGACGACACATATGACTCATATCTACATGACATGGCAGACAGTAACTCAACCTGAGATGTTACTGCTGCTCCTGATGTTGCTGTCCTCCCTTTGTTGTATAGTTCCTACCTCCTCATCCGCGTCCACCTAAAAATTTGGATCCCACGGGGGTGAGACAATTGTAATTGTCCCAGTGAGAGATATAACTCTCCGCCGACCATATTATTATCACAGTTAAATAGTATAAAATTGAGCATAGGATTCATTTACATTAATTAACAAGATTCAAACACTATTTAAGCATAGTAGAGCAATATCATCTTCTGAAGCATTGCAGCTATATATGATAAAGCAGTAAATCATCTATTCATTTTAATAAGGAATATGAAGAACATGTGTAACATTTATCCATTTAGGATACATTAAGCAATGCAACATCAACCAATAATTTCCGTATTTCATCCTTATGCAAATACGCTACATGGCTGATTTACATTTTTCAATCACACTTATGCCCTGAGGAGATGAGGTATACCACTCATACTCCAACCGACCATTGCGAAGTCAAAATCAGTACCATACAAGGTCAATGGAAGAGCCGGATTCCAAGACCTCTACCGTCTCAGTCAGTGCGAGACCACAAGCAGGACCATGTCAACGGCTTACATAGCTTTCCAGGGTATACTGGCAACTTCGCTATCGAGCTACAGCGGCGGCTGCACTCCTTCGGCGATTGAGAGATCTCGTGTTTATCGACCATCAATCCCGGCATTAAACATCATCGGGAGATTCGTGATACATCCATCCCGGCACATATAATGAAGGAATGAGATATTTCGTGTTTATCTCACGTCAATCCAACATTAGGGCGTATGGATATTTTCACCCATCACCCCCACATATTCAAAAATATGCGATCTCCAGGAGATCTCGTGGGAAAACCTGTTTCACCATCACCAACTGCTGACGATGATGGATCTATGGTCAGGGCTCTACATGATAAGATTCCACTTTATTAATTAAGTACATTACCATATTCGTTTAGCATCAGTCAAGTTTTCAAACATTTATTACGACAAATGCTACAAAGAAAGATGTAATACATGTATCAAGTACTTTTCAAATCTTTAAAACACATATAATATTTAGGATCTCAATCCCTTATTTCATTACTGGGAATTCTCATCCCTCGACATTATCATCATCATGATTACCAAATCTGGGTATTCAAACCCTTAGTTCATCATAGAACACAGTTACCACTTACTAGGTAACTAATACCCCTGGGTCATCTGACCAAGGTATACATGATACTTGTTACACAAGCATCTCACATGGCTCACAAGGCCCATTAAATATCTTTATCAAATAAACATCATAGCTCATACCTGGCTATGCTCATCATCTCATGATACCTGCATGGTTAGTATACATGATAACAACCATCTTAATTATATATCAACACCATGCAAAATAAGGGTAACACCACTATTCCCTTATTAGGGTTAGGGTTTCCCATTCTTTATTGATTAGGGTTTCAAGATCACATTATCAAGGATTAAACCCTAATTCATACTTTACACATATTATAAACATTAATAAATGCACATTACATGTTTGGTTCACAAGTATGAGTTTCTCTCTCATCCTCTCTAGGATGTTGATCACTTCATACTTTATTAAGTTGGCTCAACCTTTCCTTCAAGGTACATTAGCCTACTTAATAATTAATCATTAAACTCCATACTGCTCAATGTATGACTTGATATAAAACACTCCATGTGTTTCTCCCTCAAGTATATTGCAATTTAAGGTACTTCCACACCATATCGTTTTAGAGGTGTATATATGCTAGCTTAGCCCTTATCGGGTTGAAGGTGTGTGGTTGAGTGCTTGACCTCTTCAAACCTTTATGGCCACGACCTTCCCTTCACCATGGGTTAAGTGACAGGCTAGACAACTATTTGAACCACTATCAACCCAAAGTACAAACCAATGCACACCACTATCGATTTCCAAGTAAACTAGAGCTACTTTTCCATATCGGGTTGAAGGTGTGTGCTTGTGTGCTTTTGCACGATACTGATGATGTCATCATTATCAACCTCAAGATCCTTGTTCTTACTATTCTAAGTCATGTACCACAGTCCCATGAAGCTTTTATAACTCAAAGGTTCAGCAATTATTCAAGAGAAAATGAATTGCAAGTAGTTCAACAAGTATGGAAAAATTGAAGGTACATAATAATATAATTGGGTTCAAGTTATATAACCCACCTCAAGAACAACTTCAAATCTCCAAGCTCCAAAGCTCCACATTTCTAAGGCTGAAGATGAACTTCACAACTCCTTTATATGCAAAGAATCACCATGGATAAGCAATTGGTGAAGAAGAAAAGAAAAGAAGATCAAAACCCTAAATTCATGCTTCAATCCAAGGTTGAAGATGATCTTTTCCTCACCTTAGGGTTAAGTATGAGCTCCTTCTTGCTCCTTAACACCTTTGCACAATACACTAGTGTCCTTTCACGATATGACAACCCCCTTGCATGATATGGCACTCACATGCACGACATGGCACTCAAATCTTCACCCTATCGGCCGATAACACTTTTTATGGAAATTTTCACCTACTTGGCCGATATGCTTTTGCCATGGGCAACATACAAGGGCCTATGCACGATACCCTTGCTTTCCTGCACGATACAAGGTTTCCATGCACGATACCGTAGGATAGGAGGGTGGTAAGGGTCGAAAAATTTCACTTAAGGGTGAAATTAGGGGTTTATATACTTGTTGCACATGAAGAAAGGTAAAAATGAGGTGTCAACATTTTGAGCTAGTAGGTGCCACGTGTCCATGCATGGGTGACACGTGTACATGCATGCATAAAAATTTATCTTGACATGAAAAACAGTTGAGGATCATTTGGAGATAAAGATTCGGCCATTACATATCCTTTTGTATAATATATATTAATTAATTCATGACTTTATGCACAACCCGTCACAATTCTGCTAAGGAAGTTGCAACCCGACACAACTCACCTCCTTGAGGTTCTTTGCACGATATGGCCTTTGCCAAAAGTTCACAAAACGATATGGGACACCTCCTTGGGCTCCATGGCCGATAGGCACTCATATATAATCTTTTCAACTTGATACAACTCAAGTTAAGCTTTCAAATTCAACCCTTTTTCTTGGTCATTTCTTCACTAAGATTACCATCATTCCCAAATGATTCAAACATGGTGTCTAATTCTTTATCTCTCCTCTATATGATACTAGGAGGGAGTAGGTACACTCTAGAGGTGTTAATTTTCATATTAACCCCACATTTTGGGTAAATTACAATTTGTACCAAAATTGGTGCACAATGCACTAACATTATTCAAACAAGCTACAACTTGGAATTTAGGCTTTCCACAAGCCATCCTTTAACATCATTCTCTCTCTTATGATGTTATAACACATTAGGTACATTCAACATGTAACATTTTGCAATATAGCTCCTCATCTTGGGTAAATTGCACTTTATGCCCAAACTATCATATAATGCACAAACAGTTTGCAAATAAGCTCAAACTTGAAATTTAAACTCTATAAGAGTCTTAATTACTTTTCAAAGGATTAAAACAAATTTGTAAACAACTTACTTAAGCAAAAATTCTAGGGTTAGGCCATAACCCAGGTCAGGGATGTTACAAAAATTAGTTATTAATTATTTCCTCCAATGTTAGTAACTCTCTTCTTGCATACATGTATGGGTTAGTGATATATTAACTCAAACTTGGATCTTTATAGTATGCTTAAGTCATGATTATGAGTTTCCCAAATAAGTATATAAGGTTTCCAAAGTTAAGGCAATGCACAACATAGAATATTATTAATAAAAGTATTTCGAGCATTAAGATTATCTTAAAACTCTAGGATTACCAGCAAAGCTAGGAACGAGTTGTAACACCTATAGTAGGTTTTTTTGAAGATTTACATAGCCTGCTAGACCCTTCGTGTGGTTATGCACATTCTTTGCACACCTTTCTCTTTGAGCATCGCTTGCATCCTGGTTAGTAATAATCATCAATAGTAATTGGTAAGTAAAACATAATGATCAAGATCAAGGTAAAGCAATGAATTCATAAGAATGTATTCAAAATGGGGAGTGAGTCTTAATACCTTGAATTCATCAAGTATTTTCATATAAACAGACACCTCCCAGATGCTCGTGAAGTGGACGACACATCGTGGTGAGCGACCGGTCGAAGGACGGCGTTTTGCTTGTCGAATGAGGGCCCAGCGACGGCGATCTGGAAGCATCCCTACAGAGAACGCATGTCAAGAAAGAGAGATTGAGGCCTCTTGATCCTTAGCCCAGGCTAAACTGGGTCCAAATCAGCTGAACCGGGCGGCCTAATAGGTAAATTCTTCTTAAATTCCCACTTTTAGACCAGATCTTAAAAAATGCATAGAAAATAGATTCGTTGGACAATAAGTTATCTAAAAATATCCCTAGATTCAAAAAAACATCCCCTATTTTACTGGACCCCTAGATTAGATCTTTGAACCAATTTCAATGATGATATATAATTTAGAGTACAATGATCCTTTTTTAAGGATTCATTAATTGAAATAAATAGTATTCATATGATATTGAATCTTAGAAAATTCTCGTAGAACCCTAATGATTTTTGAAATTTATTTTTGGACTCAGATCGGAATAATATTATCCAATACTAGGTCTTTTCTCATAAATACATAATTAGATTCTTTAAACCTCATATTAATTATGAAAATAGACTAAGCATCATAATATTATGAGATTCATACCAGACCTTAATAATGACTTTTAGATCGGTATAAAAATATTAGAAACTAGTTAAGGTCTGTTTGAACCTAGGTTTGACCAAAATCTTGAACATAACTTAAATACCATTAATAACGGTGAACCTTGTATTAATTATGAATATTTGTTATTAATCAGGTGATGACCAGAGATGTAGATGATCCAGAATATAAGTATGAATCTCTGAACTCAGATACGTGGATATAATTATATGACTAGATTTGCTGGATGTTAAATATATGTACTTGCTTTCTTGTATTTGAAATACATTGTTGGATGTAGATATATATGTATTGTCATTTCCGCCTTGAACAATAAGAACACTAAAGAAAGAAAATGGAATGTAGTTATTGATGGTTCATTAAACTCCCTATTAGAGAGGGAAAGTATTAATGTTGACTAGCACCTCCCTAATGGTACAAGGTACGCGGGGAGATCCCTAATGGTACAAGGTACACGGGAATAGGGGCCAATAATATATGTTTGTGCTAAGTCCACCATAGTAATACATGTCCACTAAAATATAGTTAATAACTTGGGTTTACCTAATTTTCTGCCTTAAATAATGCTTTCGTTTTTTCTTTCTTCTTTTTCAAGTATTTTAAATATGCCAGCATAGTATAGTATCTTTCAACCACGTACCAACTTTATGTTGATTTGCTATTTCACGTATGTTTTAGGTTCAGAGATAGCATGGGATAAAAGGATGGGATGTGAGTAGCTGTACAGGTTTACCTATTGTGTTAAGATCCTGATTAGCATACATGTTCATAGACTTATGTAAAATTTTCTATTCAATGTGTAAATGTAATCTGTAATAGTTCATGTTATAATTTATATTCATGTCGAATGTTGAGAAATGTTATGGTTGTATGTTCATGTATGCGTATTATGCTTCCGCATTGCTTTTTGATATGATTGGATGATGTTTTCGGATTCTGACATCTCATTCCCAATAGGGTTTGGAGAAATCAAAATCTGGGGACGTCACACTAAAACTCAACTACTCAAACAAGACATACCTTTGGCATTGTCATCTGGGGCACATAAATGAGAATCACATATCTGGGCTCCATACAGATGGTTATCTGGACTGTTTTGATTTTGAATCAATAGAGATGTGTAAATCTTATTTGTTGGGCAAGATGGCTAAGACCCCTTTCACTAATAACAATAAGAGGGTTGATGATCTATTAGGACTCATACATACTGATGTGTGCAGACCTTTTCGGACAACCACTAGAAGTGGGTATCAATACTTCATTACCTTCACTGATGACTTCAGTAGGTATGGCTATGTTTATTGAATGAAATGTAAGTAAGAAGCTCTTGATAGGTTCAAGGAGTTTATGAATGAAGTACAAAACCAACTTGGTAAAAGTATTAAGGCACTTCGTTCTGATCGAGGTGGAGAATACTTGAACCAAGAGTTTAAGAACCTTCTTAAAGCTCATGGAATCGTATCCCAATGGACTCCACTTGGAACACCTCAGCATAATGGTGTGTTAGAAAGAAGGACTCACACATTGCTAGATATGGTGCAATCAATGATGAGTTTAGCTGAGCTTCCGACTACCTTCTAGAGGTATGCTCTAGAAATTATCGTGTATACACTAAACTGAGTGCCATCTAAATTGGTTCAAAAGACACCATATGAGTTATGGCATGGGAAATGTCCCAAAGTGTCTTTTATGAGGATTTGTGGATGTGAAGCTTATGTTAAAAGAATGTTTTCTAATAAGTTTAGTCATAAATATGATAAATGTTATTTTTTAAAAAACCCTAAAGAAACAAGTGGATGTCACTTTTATTCCCAATATGACAACAAAGTGTTTGTTGTTAAGGATGCTGCATTCCTTGAGATGGATTTCATTTCTAAAGGAATCAATGGGAGGAAAGTGGAACTCGAAGAAGCTCGAGACCAACAAGAGAACATAGAACTAATTAATGAACTAGAGGAACTAAGAGAATCACAAAGTGTTGTGGAGTCTCAAAATGCTCAAGTAACACAGGAACCTCATAGATCTTATAGGACACACCTTGAATATGAAAGATTTGGATATATTATGACTCAAGAAGGCAGTGAATTGGTCATAGATGATGAGCCAATAACCTATCAAGATGCTATAGAGGGACCAGAGTCTAAGAAATGGCTTGAAGACATAAGATCTGAGATGGAATCCATGTATATCAATAGAGTATAGACTTTGGTGGATCCACCTGAAGGGGTAAAACCCATTGGGTGTAAGTGGGCCTTCAAGAAGAAGACTAGCGTGGATGGAAAAGTTCAAACTATAAGGGTATATTGGTTGCAAAGGGCTTCAAACAAGTTCAAGGTGTTGACAATGACAAAACCTTTTCTCCACTGGCCATGGTTAAATCCATCATGATCATGCTTGCTATTGTAGCTTATCATGACTATGAGATTTGGTAGATGGATGTTAAAACTGCATTCCTTAATGAGAATCTTCTTGAGGATGTGTATATGACACAACTTGAGGGTTTTACAAATTCAAAGTTTGCAAATAAAGTCAGTAAGCTACGAAGGTCAATCTATGGATTGAAGTAAGCATCTCAGAGCTGGAATCTTCATTTTGATGAGACAGTCACAAAGTTTGGCTTTATTCAAAATAAAGATGAACCTTATATGTACAAGAAGGTTAGTGGGAGCATAATCACATTCCTCATATTATATGTAGATGACATATTATTTATGGGGAATGACATCCCTACTTTATAAAAGGTAAAGACATGGCTTAGAAATACATTTTCTATGAAAGACTTGGGAGAAGCATCCTACATCTTGGGGATAAAGGTCTATAGAGATAGATCCAAGAGTGTTACAACCCCAATATTCAGGTTCTTTTGGTGAGAAATGTAATTTTTCCTATTAAAGATATATGAACAAATAATGATGTAATTTGATGGGATTGTATGAATTTCATTTACAATAGCCTTGCTAGTTGCTTCGTGGGATTTATTGGCTATTGGGCCCAATTATAAGAGAAAGAAAAAAAAGGAAATTTGGATAATAAATGGATAAATAAGAAAAGAAGAAAGGGAGAGGTAGAAACCTCTAGAAGGAAAAGGAATATCCTCTAAAACAGGATTTCATGCCTTTAGGGTTCTTGGGTTCCAAGGAGTCCCAGTTGCAAAGATAATGCAACAAGAAAGAGAAAGGATCAATTAAATGTTGCTTTATTAAGAAGGAAATATGAGATAATAGCAAAATTACAATAAATATGTGGATATACGGATAATGAATCCATCTTGGAAAAGATTTCGTGTCCACATGGATTTTAATGGAAAAAGGAATCAAAATCAAGAAAATAAAAGAGAGTAAGAAAGAGAAAATATGAGAAATATGCATAATTGAGTAATAACTTGCACCTAATGAAAAGGGAATGATTTCTTTGAATATTGAACCCAAATTTGGTATGATGATAGATTAAGTTATTATTAAGTTTCCCTCAAAATTTGGGATTAATTGGAAAAGTGGTTTAAGAGTTATGATTTTTAGAAGTTTCCCTAAATTAAATATATTTCTGATTAAAAGAAATAGAAAAGGAAAAGGAGGGAGTGACGCCAGCCGTCGGATCCCCGAATGGTCCAGGGGACCACAGATCTGATGCTAGCTGGGCGCCGTCCTCCTCTAGTCGAAGAAGGAAAGCAATTGGATTTTCAAATCCAATTTTCTCACAAATCACACCACGAGCAAACTAGGAAAGCACACAGTTGGGTTCGGGAGAGAATTCTGCACCCAACTAGCCTAAATTTTAGAGGGTTTGTGTGTTCTAGATGAAATGCCTAATTTGGCTGAGAGCTTGGGCGGCGGCAAGATGGGGAAACCCTAGAGCAGCCTCCCAAACCTATAAATAGTACCCCCTCTCAACTCCTCTCACCCTCGCACACCTAACCAGCACCTTCCCTGACCTTCTCGTGCTCTAAGGTTGTGTGTTGAGGTTGCTCCAGCGAGCTCCAATTGTGGCACCACCGCGGGATGGAGTTGGCTGGATTGGGTGGAGACAAGTAGCAACGGTCGTCCGATCGCGATCCACGATAGGCCACGAAGGAGATCGATGGCCCTAGTGCCCTCGCGTTCTTCAATTGTCGTGAGTGGGTGTGTGTGATGTGAGCCGTCTGATCCCACTCGGTCAATGATGACCGAGGATCCAACGGCCCTCGATTTTCCATAAAGTCCAGGTAACTCGCCTCTCTAACCAAAATTCAAGAAAAAGGTGGAAACTTGTACAAATCATTAAAAATAGATCCTTTGGCCGAAAAATACAAATAAGTAGTGGTTTTTTATCAGAAAAATGCAAGGAATACAATAAAAATATAATTGAAGCCTAATTATTCTTGCAATTCAAAAAGTATGAAAAGATGCTATCTTTAATGGTTTAATTAATGAAAAACCCTAATCTTTGATGATCAATGAATTAGGAAGGATTATATGGATGTTTAAAGTTGATATTAACTTGTTGTTAATAAAAAGGAAAAATTAGATCCAAAAGGATGATCTTTACACATAGTTGGATTAATTTAGGGTTCCATGTACATGAATATGCATTAATGGGCTTAGAAAGCCTAATTTATGTTCATATGAATTTTAATGGTTTTAATTGTGCAAATCCATGAATAAAACAAAGATAAGATGATTCTAAGATAATTTGAGTATGAAAGATTCTAATTGTGGATAAATATCCTTAATTTTGTAATTAGGGTTTCCTAGTGTATAAAAGTGGAATTAATGTGAATTTAGGGTTTGCTAACCTAGAAGATGTGAAACGTATTAATTAGGGTTCCTTTGAGTATGGAACTATAATTCTTTATTGAGTTGTCTATTCAAAAGAACTCAAACATAATAATTTGCCTTAATGATCTTGACATAACCAAAAAGGATAAAGATGGTAGTTTTAGTGTAAAAGAGACACATTAGACTTAATTGACATTCAATTATGCCTATGATGTTGAAATTAGGGTTTGTGGACCAAAAGAGCATTAAAAGTGATACTTGAATTATGGAGGCTAAAACCCTAATAAAACCCTAAAGTTGGCCAAGAAATCCTAAGGTGGAATCCAAGTCAATATTGAGAATGCTTTGGATAAAACAATGACACATGGGTGTTATGCATTAATTTCAAGATAATGTTGATTGCTTGATTTATTGTTCTTGCTTGACCTTGAGTTATTCTGGATCAGGTATGTGGTTATTTATGAGTAATTGATCTAGTTTCATGGAGTTTTCTCGAACAATTGATCGAATTGGATGCAACCTAACATGTTGAATGTTCATTCGTGCAATCCTTTAAAGTCACTATGATTATCACAATTTAATAGATATGTGCATTCTCAGACCTACATGCCACCCTGATGTAAGATGCATGACCAAGCCCTGGAGGGAAGGTTAATTAGGTCAAGCCCTAGAGGGAAGACTATTGGGAACCATGAGAGGTGACCCCAGGCACCAAGCTCAAGATGGAGAATGTGGCCTTATGTTCCTTGAATGACCATTGGGCACCATGAGAGGTGACCCCAGGCACCAAGCTCAGGATGGAGAAGGTGGCCTTATGTCCCTTGCAAGGACAAAACCCTAAGAGAGGGTAATCTAGGGTTTAGGGAAAAAGTGGTTGAGAATGTCACATTGAAAACTTAAATTTGGATTGTTAAATAACTTAATTGTGATATTTAGGTTGTTAGCAATATTTGTGAAACTTTGGTTGTCCCCACATACCACCATATTCATTTATGCTGACTGACGTTTTGTTTGTCGGCATTTTAGGTACAAATATGAAAAGGAAAAATAGTAAAGTGATACATTGTGAAAGTATGAATTAAAGTATAAGGAGGATTAGTTAGAATAGACTCCATCTATGGATAGAAGTCTAGAAATCTGATATTTTAAAGAGGTATGCAAAGTTTTATTTTATTCCATCTTTTCAGTATAGTTTTGGTAGAATTTGATAATTATTATTGATTAATTGTCGAACTAATGATCTGAAATATTAGGATAACGGCTCTGACCTTCTGGTCTCCCTTAATTGGGGGTTACCGGGAGGTGAGGTCATTACATTTGGTATCAGAGCCTTGGTTCCTCATTTGATCCTTAGTAATTACTAAATTCTACAAACTCTATAGAACTCGAGGGAGATATTAGAGGATTTTCCAAAGACTGAGGTGTCTAGAAAAGGATCACGGTCTGGGGACTGGCAAAATTTTCCTCCGCCCCGCTAGTCGGTCACAGGGACTCCCGGATGTAGTGTGACTGCCTGGCCAATGTCTGAGGTTTTGACTCAAAATAAGATACCTTTAGGACTCTCTCATCTATTTCTTCCCTTCTCAACCCTAATTCAATTAAGAAGTCTAATATTTAGGGTTTTTCTCTCTCCTTTCCCCCTCTTGAGGTCAGGGTATGTATGATAAGATTAAGGAATCCTCCATCAAATTAATAAAAAGCATGTAAATAAGATGCCATGGACATAAGTTTAATAGTTTATGCATAAACTAGAGGTTAGTTGCATGCTTAGGTTGCATGGCATGTGTTGTCTTGCCCTCAGGAGAGACTCAAGGTTAGACCTTCTTGTTAGGAGGATGGGTAGAGAGTTGGTCTTGGAGGAAGAGACCTCCACTAAAGGTAGAGACCTAGCACATCCTTTGAGGATGATGCTAACCCTAACCCTAAGTGGTGGTTAGAGAGAGATGGCATGATGAGTTAGATGTCATGGTCGACCATGTGTGTGGGTTGACATGCTTTTGGTTTTGAATACCTATGAGAAGTGTGAGCTATGCGAGGTTGGTTGACCTAGTGCCTTTTGGGTGACCCAACCTGGGAAGGGTGGTGCATGTTAGGGTGAAGGATAACTCCTTCATTAATGAGGTTTGTGATGACCATATAGAAACCCTATGGGCTTATATGAGCATGGAAGAGCATGCACATAGGTAGGAGAGTACGTCAGTAGTGCTGGCACTAGGTGGAAACCTAGGCCAGAAGGGCATGATGGATAGCTTATGAGATAAGCATGAAGAGTTATGGATAATCTTGAGCAAACATAGGTTTGATCATAGGCTTCACCCAAGTAGGTGTATGTATAAGAGCTTGATCCACCTTTTAGAGAGAGAACCTCTAGTGGTAAGGCCGATAGTAGGGTTAGCCCTAGAGGGAGAGAAAGACCCAAGAAAGAAGGATATATGCTTGGACTTCGAGACATGAGGAACCATTAGAAGTTGGATATGTTTTGACCTGGATGGTTGTGGTTGCCTTTAGAGGGACCAAACCCTAGAAAAGGAAGGAGACTTCTTGAACCAATCTATGGAAGTTGTAGGTGCCTACCTTACCTTCTAGGGATATGAAGAGGAGTTCCTTAGACCCTAAGGAGGTATAGTGTCAAGTTGTGAGGCCTCATACCTAGATGTTTGTCCTTGAGGAGGGCTCGACTCTGAGGTGTTGCTCATGTGGAAGGATAAGCATGCCATACCTCGTACATGTTTGGTTCATTGTTAAAAAGATGAGCATGCAGTTGGACAGCTATTGCATAAGAAGTGAACCTAGGGTTTCTAGACCTAAGAGGGGAAGTAGTAGTACATGGTACACCTGATGCTCACACGGATGCTTGAGTTCCTACGCATGGGAGCATGGCACCCCTCATGTTTAGAGGAAAGGGAAACCCCTTGGATTAAGGTGTATGTTTGATTAACCCCTTACTTATAGGTTGGTGACATATGTATGTATGATCTTGGTCCATGTTTGGGAATAGGAACATGAATGACCTACCAAGGAGACCTAGCATGGTTTGGTGAGTTGTCTTCTTGCTAGCTACGTGCCTAAGTAGCATGCTAAGGCTAATCATGCTCATGTAGATGTAAACCCTAGACTAAGGACGTTTGTGACCTTTGCTGCTATCCAGAGATAGTTTCCTCCCATCCTGGGAGAGGGAACCTTCTTTAGGGTATGTACCAGCTTTTGTTGGGTTTGAGGTAATCTAAAGAGGTCTCATAGGATCTTGAGAAGCTAAGTAGAGAGTACATAGTATGAGAACGAACCTATAGACCCATAGATAACCATCTCTAAGGGCATGTGGATGTGTTACCGTAGAGGTAACTTGTATGGGGCCTGACCGAGGTAGGTAGGCCGCCATGATCCCTATAAGAGGATGTAAGTCTGACCACATGTGCCCAGAGAGATGATGGAGTTTTGGGTTAGGTTTCAAGTTTGATATGTAACATGTTATAATCCTAAGTCTATTCTAGGGTCAAGTAGGGATAAGACTGATGGGAGTAGGAGTTGCCTACTTCCCTAGTTGCACAAGACCATAGGGTCAGGAGGTAACAACTATCATTGTCTGAGGACCATAGGTTAGGAGATTGATCACCTTCATGAACTCATGGGACCCAAAGGGCAAATGAGGAGGGCACTCTCTGGTTGCATAAGGGAAGAGGGATGACTCCAAAAGTATTGGCACCCTACAGACCTAGGGGAAATGACTAAGGATTGTGTTGTAACCCAAGTGTGTTTGGGACCAGTTTTCCATGGAAGTAAACCTGGTATCGATATGTTCATGATGTGGAGACATGTGTTACACGTTTCAACTTAGATTGGAAGTGTACTCACGATGTGGGATGCACCATCTCTACTCTTGGAACGGGAAGAACTCTGTGTTTGGACGGCCGCCAAATGCTTATTTCCTCTCATTATGGGGGTGAGAGATAGGGCAGTACGCATGCCATACATTAAGGATAAAGATGATGCGAGTTGAGACATTGCTATGATGTTTTAGGATAAAGATAGTAGTGTACCTTTTGGAAAGTACGTTGTATGAATGATTTTCAAATGTGAAGAGAACTAAGGTAGTCATCTTATAAGGATGTTCTTATCATGAGTTGTATGGAATTTATGAGTTTTCTAATAAAGATAGACCTAAAATCCAAGATGAGATAATAAGTGAAATACATGAAGGTTTCTATCTTCATCGTTACCTAACACATGAGTATGTAAGATGGTAATGGACTGTCTTGTTTAGCCAATAGAGAGGCTGGAAGAGATGGTGAGACTTTTATAGCTAACACCCAGATACAACCAATCTCATTGGTTGAGTTAGTGGTTGCTTGGTTATCTAGCCTAGATATTAATGAGATAGAGGGATGGTTGTAGAACCTCAGATGCACATATCTGGAAGAGAAAGTGTTGAAACCCACGACTAGAGTGTTTTAGGGTTTCTGAGGAATCAACCTTGAGGAATCATGACATGCAGGATATCATGATTGTAAGTTCACCGTACACCACGGTACTACTAAGATAGTATGTGGTAGTAGTACTTTGGATGCCTATGATGAAGAAGTGTACAGAGTTGCATGTGGCTTGTCACCATGCATGCCAGGAGGTGATGGACGAACACCAGTAACCCAGTGAGTTGATATAAAGGATAAAAAGTCCTGAGTGGGAATGGGAGTTGATCAACGTGGACGTTGTGGTGAGTCTCCCTGGACCAAGGAAGGTCAGGATACAATATGGGTTATGGTAGATCGCCTTGCCTAGTTGACATAATCTAAGAGAAAGAGAGAGTACTGTCAGGAGAAAGATTCAGTTGAACTACATATAAGAGAGAGAGATGGTTCAACTACACCATGATGTGAGTTTAAAGGTTCTTGAGTATGACCTAAAAAATCACTTCCATGCGGTGGAAGTAGGTACCGGAAGAACTCAATGCTAGTACAGCTTATCACCCTTAACTGATGGTTAGTATGATCCAGACTAGAGGGTCTGATGAGAGCATGTGTGCTCATTTAGGGTGATACATGGAGATAGTTCTTGTTCTATGAGAGTTGTGATGATAGCCACCATATCCACTATTGGGATGTAAGAAGCTCTGTAAGGGAGGTTGTGTCGGTCACGGCTTCATTAAGATGATGTTGGTGAGGATACCTCACCAAGGTCAGAAAGAGACCACAATGTGTGCAGATGAAGTCACTTTGATCGTGCGATGGCTGAGAGAGCCCTAGGGTGACATGAGTCGTGAGTTGATGCGAAGCAGACTGACATGCAATTCATTGTGGGAGAATATGTAATATGAAAATCCGACCCCTCCAAGTTATAGCTAAGAAAGCTGAGTCCCCGATACATAGATCCATTTGAGATGGATTGGTGGAGATTCTTAAGTTTAGCCTTACCCTCAGGATAACATGATGTATGATGTGTTCCACGAGTCTGATCTAGAGCACTATGTGAGGTACCCAAGCCATGTGTTGAGCCATGAACCTATTAAGCTTTGAGAGAGAGGCTAAAATGTCTTGAGTCACCCACGAGGGTACGAGATACCAAGGTGAGAGAGAACTCAGATGTAAGAATATAAGATGATGAAGGTTCTTTGGAAGCACCATGGAGAGGGTGAAGCCACATGGGAGCCATGAGGGACAAAAGAAGGTCTTATCTTGTTTGTTTGTATGCTTGGTGGAATTTTGAGGGTAAAATTCTTATAAGAGGGGAAGGATGTTACAACCCCAATTTTTAGGTTCTTTTGGTGAGAAATGTAATTTCTCCTATTAAAGATATATGAATAAATAATGATGTGATTTGATGGGATTGTATGAATTTCATTTACAATAGCCTTGTTGGTTGCTTCATGGGCTTTATTAGCTATTGGGCCCAATTATAAGAGAAAGAAAAAAAAAGGAAATTTGGATAATAAATGGATGAATAAGAAAAGAGGAAAGGGAGAGGTAGAAACCTCTAGAAGGTAAAGGAATATCCTCCAAAAGGGAATTTCGTGCCTTTAGGGTTCCTTGGGTTCCAAGGAGTCCCAGCTGCAAAGATAATGCAACAAAAGAGAGAAAGGATCAATTAAATGTTGCTTTATTAAGAAGGAAATATGAGATAATAATAAAATTACAATAAATATGTGGATATATGGATAATGGATCCATCTTGGAAAAGATTTCATGTCCACATGGATTCTAATGGAAAAGGGAATCAAAATCGAGAAAAAAAAGAGTAAGAAAGAGAAAATATGAGAAATATGCATAATTGAGTAATAACTTTCACCTAAGGAAAAGGGCACGATTTCTTTGAGTATTGAACCCAAATTTGGTATGATGATAGATTAAGTTATTATTAAGTTTCCCTCAAAATTTGGGATTAATTGGATAAGCGGTTTAAGATTTATGATTTTTAGAAGTTTCCCTAAATTAAATATATTTCTGATTGAAAGAAATAGAAAAGGAAAACGAGGGAGCAACGCCAGCCGTCGGATCCCCGTGTGGTCCAGGGGACCACGGATCTGACGCTAGCTGGGTTTCGTCCTCCTCTAGTCAAAGAAGGAAAGTAATTGGATTTTCAAATCCAACTTTCTCGCAAATAACACCACAAGCAAACTAGGAAAGCACACGGTTGGGTTTAGAGAGCATTCTGCACCCAACTAGCCTAACTTTTAGAGGGTTTTGTGTGTTCTAGATGAAATGCCTAATTTGTCCGAGAGCTTGGGCAGCGGAAAGATGGGGAAACCCTAGAGTAGCCTCCCAAACCTATAAATAGTACCCCCTCTCAACTCCTCTCACCCTCGCGCACCTAACCAGCACCTTCCTTGACCTTCTTGTGTTCTGAGGTTGTGTGTTTAGGATGCTCTGGTGAGCTCCAATTGTGGTGCCACCACGAGACAGAGTTGGCTAGATTGGGTGGAGACGAGTAGCAGCGGTCGTCTGATCACGATCCACGATAGGCCACGAAGGATATCAACGGCCCTAGTGCCCCGCGTTCTTCAATTGTCGTGAGTGGGCGCGTGTGACGTGAGCCATCCAATCCCGCTTGGTCAATGATGACTGAGGATCCAAAGGCCCTCGATTTTCCGCAAAGTCCAGGTAACTTGCCTCTTTGACCGAAATTCAAGAAAAAAGTGAAAACTTGTACAGATCATTAAAAATAAATCCTTTTGCCGAAAAATACAAATAAGTAGTGCTTTTTTATCAAAAAAATACAAGGAATACAATAAAAATATAATTGAAGCCTAATTCTACTTGAAATTCAAAAAGTATGTAAAGATGCTATCTTTAATGGTTAACTAATGAAAAACCCTAATCTTTGATGATCAATGAATTGGAAAGGGTTGTATGGATGTTTAAAGTTGATATTAACATGTTATTAATAAAAAGGACAAATCAGATCCAAAAGGATGATCTTTACACATAGTTGGATTAATTTAGGGTTCCATGTACATGAATATGCATTAATGGGCTTAGAAACCCTAATTTATGTTGATGTGAATTTTAATGGTTTTAATTGTGCAAATCCATGAATAAAATAAATATAAGATGATTCTAAGATAATTTGAGTATGAAAGATTCTAATTGTGGATAAATACCCTTAGTTTGGTAATTAGGGTTTCCTAGTGTATAAAAGTGGAATTAATGTGAATTTAGGGTTTGCTAACCTAAAAGATGTGAAACATAGTAATTAGGGTTCCTTTGAGTATGGAACTATAATTCTTTATTGAGTTGTCTATTCAAAAGAACTCGAACATAATAATTGGCCTTAATGATCTTGACATAACCTAAAAGGATAAAGATGGTAGTTTTAGTGTAAAAGAGACACATTAGACTTAATTGACATTCAATTATGCCTATGATGTTGAAATTAGGGTTTGTGGACCAAAAGATCATTAAAAGTGATACTTGAATTATGGAGGCTAAAACCCTAATAAAACCACAAATTTGGCCTAGAAATCCTTAGGTGGAATCCAAGTCAATATTAAGAATGTTTTGGATAAAACAATGACACATGGGTGTTATGCATTAATTTCAGGATATTGTTGATTGCTTGATTTATTGTTCTTGCTTGGACCTCGAGTTACTCTGGATCACGTATGTGGTTATTTATGAGTAATCGATCTAATTTCACAGAGTTTTCTCAAACGATTGATCGAATTGGATGCAGCCTAACATGTTGAATGTTCATTCATGCAATCCTTTAAAGTTCCTATGATTATCACAGTTTAATAGATATGTGCATTCTTGAACCTACATGCCACCATGATGTATGATGCATGACCAAGCCCTAGAGGGAAGGTCAATTAGGTCAAGCCCCAGAGGGAAGACCATTGGGCACCATGAGAGGTGACCCCAGGCACCAATCTCAGGATGGAGAAGGTGGCCTTATGTTCCTTGCATGACCATTGGGCACCATGAGAAGTGACCCTAGACACTAAGCTCAGGATGGATAATGTGGCCTTTTGTTCCTTGCATGACCATTGGGCACCATGAGAGGTGACCCCAGGCACCAAGCTCAGGATGGAGAAGGTGGCCTTATGTCCCTTGCAAGGACAAAACCCTAAGAGAGGGTAATCTAGGGTTTAGGGAAAAAGTGGTTGAGAATGTCACATTGAAAACATAAATTTGGATTGTTAAATAATTTAATTGTGATATTTAGGTTGTTAGCAATATTTGTGAAACTTTGGTTGTCCCCAAATACCGACATATTCATTTATGTTGACTGACGTTTTGTTTGTCAGCGTTTTATGTGACGTCTGTCTCATAAAACGAGATCAACGAATGCGGAAGCGATTAATTAGCAGCGGAATTATTGAAAATCACTAAATTTTAAAACTTTTTGTAAAGAGATCCACAAACTATAAAACTCTTCCATAAAGAAACAAGGTAAGTTATTTACAAGCTGATTCATCAGTACATCTTTGTATTATCTCATCTCGAGAGTCATAACACTGACTACCATGTTAAACTGTACATGAGTAGTATACAAAAATCTCGAGGCATTAAGCCAAAAATCTTAGATCTATATTAAACCATCTACTGACTCCTAGGACCTGAGAGTACAGAGACGATACATAGGACTCCCTATATACAAGACCTAATAGATAGTGTCTCCACCTGAAGATCATTGTTGTCCTTGTTGTTGTTGCTGCTGTGACTGATGTTGCTGCTCACCCACGGAAGGGTTTCTTCGTCCTCGGCATCTACCTAAAAAGTTGAATCCCACGGGGGTGAGACAATTGAAAATTGTCCCAGCGAGAGTTATAACCCTTTGCCAGAAACATTGTTATTGCAATTAATTGAATAACACTGAGCAGTAGAATTATAATTATTCAACAGCAGGTAATTCATTGAATAAGCTAAGTAGAGCAATATTCTCTATTCAATCATTTCAATTATAACTTGATTGAGTACAAGTCATTTAATCAATAAGGAATATCAAGAACATGTATACTAATTATCCAACTAGGACATTATAAACAATGTATCATCAATCATTGTTTCTCGTAGTTCAACCTAAGCAAATATGCTACATGGCTGATTATATTTTACAAACATACTTATGCCCTGAGGAGATGAGGTATACCGCTCATACTCCAACCAACCACTGCGAAGTTGAAATCGGTACCATACATAGGTCATCAGAAGAGCCAGATTTCTATGACCTCACCCTCCTCAGTCAGTGTGAGGAACAACACGTAGGACATCTCGTGTCTCTGCTAAAATATCTTTCCAGGGTATTCTGGCAACTTTGCTATTAGAGTTATAGTGGCATGATGTACTCTCTTCGCTATCGAGGGATTTCTTGTCTATCTCACATCGATGCGGCATTAACAACATCATCGGGAGATTAGTGATACATCACCCCGGCATATGCATATAATAAAGGATTGAGAGATTAAATTTTCATCTCACATCAATTCCTCCATTAGGACATAAGGATATTCGCGTCCATAACCCCCACATACTCAAAAGTATGTTCTCCAGGAGTTCCCTTAGGAAAACATGTTTCACCATCATCTAGCTTCTGACGATGATGGATCTATGGTCATGGCTCTACATGATATCATTTCACTTGATTATTTAAGTACATTACAACATTCTTTTAGCATCAGGCATGTTTTCAAACATAAACCATTAAAACAATTGCTATAAAGAAAGAGTACTATTTGTATCAAGTTCGTTTCACATCTTGTTAACATTGGGATCTCAATCCCTAACCATCTCATCATTGTGATTCAAGAATATGGGTATTCAAACCCTTAAATCATCAAAACACTTGTTACCAAGTAACATATTGCCATCAAGTCATTTGACAGTATAAACATGATAGTAGCAATGCAGATATTTCATATGGCTCATACAGCCTATCAATCTCTTTTGTTACCTCTCACTAGGCAACATAGCATATCATTGATTTCAAAGCTTATAAAGTGATTTCAATGAATATGGCATCATAGCTCTTACCTGGCTATGCTCACTATTTCATAAAAACATGCATGACTAATACAAATGATAACATGCACATTATTTCTATATCAGCACAATGTACAATAATGATAACATCACTATTTCAAGGGTTGCACCACTATGCCCTTACTAGGGTTAGGGTTTCCCTTTTCAATTCAATTAGGGTTAACCAACCCCTTTAGCTCAATTAGTAATAGTGATTCCTTATTTCATTATCTAATCATAGAGCTTCATACTATAAAGTATAACCCAGAATTAGGGTTTCATACTTTCATTCATGTTATTTGAAATTAGGGTTTACTATTCACAATACATCACCCTTGATTAGGTTAAGTCAACTCAATCATGAAAGAGAATTGACATCATGAGTTAAGTCATTATCATTGTAATCATTAAGGCTTAATTACTTCATGGGTTTAAATCACTCTATCTCATTAGGATACAAGTACCATGATTGCCTTTGATTACATCATGTATTAATTAACTAATTACTTTGTCCTTTAACCACTTTAAGTACATAAGGGGTTTAGGTTAATCAACCACCAAACGATCTTGACTAACTTAGACCTCAAACGGTCTTACATACTTAACCTCCAAACGGTCTAAGACCGTTTGGACCTCCATGCGGTCTTGGTCTATCCTTGAGACTGTTTGGTAAAGTTACACACTCAAGACTGTTAGCTAAAGTAGGAGGTGAAGACCATTTTCCAAGTTTGACTTTTGAAACCGCATGGACACAATCGGTTTTGAAACTGCATGAACTCCACTTGAAACCGCATGAACCTAAACGGTTTGGGATCGTTTGGTCCCAAACGGTCTTGAGACCATTTGGACTCAAACGGTCTTGAGACCATTTGGACTCAAACGGTCTTGAGACCATTTGGACTCATACGGTCTTGAGACCATTTGGAATCAAACGGTCTTGAGAACATTTGGTCCAAACCCCCTCAAAACCGCAAGGACCAAGTATGGTCTCAACTAGTCAAATTGAATTAGGTTTTACAATGTTGATCCCCTCAACAATTAAGTACATGTAATCCATTATCAATTAGACCTATCACCATCATTCAGTTGAGTTAATTAGGTCAAACTTCAACTAATTTGACCCTCAATTGACCCTCAATTGATCATCAATTAGGGCTTAAATCAATTGGATTAGGGTTTGGAATCGATGACCCTTCAACATTAATCAATTTGAGTCTAATTTGATTTGAAACCATTGAACCATCATCCAATTGGCCATGACCTGACCCCAAATGTTATTGGGATCGTTTGGATATTCTCCAAATGGTCTTGAGACCGTTTTCCCAAGTCAACACCAAAAACCATGTCAACCAATTAGGGTTTGGTCCATTGGATTGATCACCATGTCAACAATTGATTGTACTTCAACTTAGAACCTTTGGATCTTCAATTGGTCAACCATGCTTAACCCTAGACCTCCAAATGGTCTTGGGTGATCACCAAATGGTCTTGAGACTATTTGGGTGATCCCCAAACGGTTTTGAAACCATTTGGGTCACTCAACCCAAACTTCAACCTTATTCAATTATCAAATTAGCAATTAACCCGGTTAGGGTTTTGATGATTGTTGGACCTTTAATTGGTGAACCAATTGGAATTAATCAACAATTATTGATAGGTTATTAATCTACATTATTCTCAACAGACCTCCAAACAGTCAACGCTTGGTCAACTCCACCAAACGGTCTTGGACCATTTGCTTCTATGCGGTTTGGATGAAACCGTTTGAAATCAAACGGTTTGAAACTATTTACTTCTAAACGGTTTAGGAAACCGTTTAAGCAACCAAACCAAACTGTTTGCTAAAGTGATTTTCTTTGGATAATCATCGAAGTTAACATCATCATCTTCTTCCTACGAGAAACCAAGAACTATTGTTGTTCTTCACGGAAGTTATAGCAATTAACCAAAAGGATACCAAAGAAGAAAATAGCCAACGATTATTAAAGAGATGGATGCATTAGCAATACTTAAGGGTTAGAGTTATAAAACCCACCTCTAGAACTGATCCAGAGCTCCAAGATCCAAAGCTTTAATGGTGTATTGAGCTCCAGCAGTTGTCTAAGGTTCGTTCTTAAATCTTTGGATGAACAAGATGGCTAGAAAAGGAAATCGTGTGAAGAAAACCATGAATCTAACCTTGTTTTATGGTTTCCACCATGAATTCGAGGTAGATGATGATCAAAAATTACCAAGCTAGTTTGGTCGTCCTTCCTCTGGTCCAGAGCTATCCCTTGGTCGGCCAAAGCAAGTTCTTGAGAAGAAAAGAAACTAAGGAACGATCCTTTGGTGTTTTGGAAAAAGGATACTTATATATGTTTATGGGTTTTCAAGGAAAATGGAAAAATAGGATTATTTCCTTTTATATCCCACTTATATCTACCAAGTCATCCTCCACTTCTTGGCTACGTGGAAACCTTCTAATACCTTGCAAAACTTCTCCATTATCCAAGGTTTAATGGAAAAGAAACTAAACACCTTAAAGAGTTATATGTTAATATCCATCTTTTAGTGGATATTGCTTTATATTATGTTAATGTGAATGGCTTCCACTTAAACAATATATTTTTGGTGACCAAGCATGGCACAAGCTTTTCCAAACTATTGCAAACACATCCTTCAACCTTTGATTGAAGGGCTCCTTAATTACTTTATTTCTTTTTACATTAAGTTGTATTAAAGAGCCATTTGTGCTTAAACCTTGATTATTTCAATATCACGGTTTTCTCTCTTTTATGATAATTCACATGAGGCGCCCTTCTCATTTTATGTGCTCTACTTGATGCCAAGAAACTTGAGAGACCCTCTAGAGGTGGTATTTTGCATGTTGAACCCTAGGTTTTGGATAAATTGCACATTACACCAAAACTAGGTTTTAATGCACAAGGATTGCTCTACAAGCTTTATCTTAATGCCCAAGCTTGTGAAATCCCTACCACCACATCATATACATTCTTATGATGTCTCAACATAATAGGAACATCTTAACATGTGCAATTTGCAAGTTAACCCCTCTACTTGGGTAATTTGTACTTTAGTCCAAAGTTAACAAAACAATGTTTCCACATTATTCAAAAAGGACTGAAATTGAAATATAAGTTCCTCAAAAGCATTAATTACATTCCAAAAGATAAGGGCAAGCATCTAATCAACTTTATTAGGCAAAACACCTAGGGTTAGTATATAACCCAGGTCAGGGATGTTACAAATTATCCACCCCTTATAAGGATTTTGTCCCCGAAATCATCAACAAAACATATTAAGAGAAAAGAGTAGGGTATTTCCTTCTCGTCTCTTCCTCTAGTTCCCACGTGGCCTCTTCAATGCCACGGTAATTCCAGAGGACTTTTACAAGACTTATGTCTTTCTTTTTCAACTTTTTAATTCTTCTGTCAAGGATTGTCATAGGTCCTTCGACATAAGATACATCATCGTTCAATTCTACTTCCATAGGTTGCAGAACTGATTCTGTATCAGGATGACATTTCCTTAACATGGAAATGTGGAACACAGTGTGTAACTTTTGCAACTCTGGTGGTAACTCTAGCTTATAAGCTACTTTTCCAATCCGTTCAATGATTGGATAAGGCCCCATAAACCTAGGAGCTAACTTTCCTTTCCTTCCAAATCTAAGAACTCCTTTCTAGGGTGAAACCTTGAGGTACACTCTATTTCCAACCTGGAATTATAAAGGTCTATGACGCTTATCAGCGTAAGATTTATACCTATCTTGTGTAGTCTTCAATTGTTGTTGTATTATTTTAATCTTCTCGATGGTCTGCTGCACAAGATCAGGACCTAAGAGTTGATATTCACCAGTTTCATACCAACATAGGGGAGATCTACAACATCTACCATACAAAGCTTCATAAGGTGCCATGTCAATGCTATGTTGATAGTTATTGTTGTAGGTAAACTCTATCAAACTTAGGTGCATATCCCAACTTCCTGTAAACTGGAGGACACATGCCCTAAGCAAGTCCTCTAAGGTCTGTATAGTCCTTTCTGACTGTCCATCAGTCTGAGGATGAAAGGCTGTACTAAATCTTAACTGTGTGCCTAAAGCATTATGAATTCGTTCCCAAAAATGACTCGTAAACTGGGGACCTCTGTCAAAAACAATGGTAACTGGGACCCCATGCATCCGCACTATCTCATCTACATATAACTGTGCCAGCTTCTCAGCAGAATAGGTTGTTTTGACATGTAAGAAATGTGTTGTTTTTGTCAACCTATCAACTATTACCCAAATGGAATCATGACCTTTGGCTGTCCTGGGTAAACCAACCACAAAGTCCATGGTTACATGATCCCACTTCCATTGTGGTATGGGTAAAGGTTGCATTGTTCCTGCTGGCTTCTGGTGTTCAGCTTTAACTTGCTGACAAACAGGACACCGCATAACGAACTCAGCAACGTCCTTCTTCAAACCAGACCACCAATACATATCTTTCAAGTTACGATACATCTTGGTGCTCCGTGGATGCATAGCATACATCGAGGAATGAGCTTCTTCCAGGACTAACTTCCTCAAGCTATCCACATCCGACACTATCATCCTACCACGATAACAAGCTACTTGATCATCTGAATCATGGAAACCTTTTCGTTTCTCATTACCATACTCTGATCTAATCTGTTGAACTGCAACATCAACTTGTTGTGCCTTCTTAATCTGTTGTCTCAGGGTAGGTTTTATATGCATCTCAGCTAGCAGTCCAGATAACAACGATACTTTTAACTATACATTATCTTGCCTTAAAGAGATAAGCATATCCCTCCTAGAGCACACCAAGGAATTCATTTGTACTCTGTCTAAGGCTGGTGTTGCTGATTTCCTACTTAAAGCATCAACAACTACATTGGCATTTCCTGGATGATAATCAATTGTACAATCGTAGTCCTTGATTAATTCCATCCAGCGGCGTTGCCTCATGTTAAGCTCATGTTGAGAAAATATGTACTTTAGATTCTTATGGTCTGTGAAAATCTGGAACGTCTCTCCATAAAGATAATGTCTCCAGATCTTCAAGGCATGGACTACAGCAGCTAGCTCTAAATCGTGTGTCGCATAATTCTCCTCGTGTTTCTTAAGTTGTCGAGAAGTAAAAGAAATCACTCGTTTATCCTGCATCAACACACATCCTAGTCCATACTTAGAGGCATCACAGAAAACTATACATCCTTTCCCTTATTCAGGTAACACAAGCACAGGTGCACTTGTCAACCTTTCCTTCAACAACTAAAACGATTGCTGACACTTGTCACTTCAGGTAAAAAGAACATCCTTCCTGGTTAACTTAGTCAAGGGTAAAGCTATGGAACTAAAGTTCTTAATGAACCTTCTGTAATAGCCTGCCAACCCTAAGAAACTTTGAATATCCATTGGAGTCTTCGACTGTTCCCATTACAAGATAGATTCTACCTTTTTAGGGTCAACATGAATGTCTGAGGTAGATATTACGTGTCTAAGAAAAGAAACTTCTGGTAACCAGAACTCACGCTTGCTAAACTTAGCATATAATTTATGCTCTCTTAGCAAAGTTAGAGCCTGACGAAGATGCTGCCCATGCTGTTGAGCATCTCTACTGTAAATCAGGATGTCATCTATGAAGACAACAACACACTGATCGAGAAAAGGTCGGAAGATTCTATTCATGAGTTCCATAAATGCAGTTGGTGCATTGGTTAGTCCAAAGGACATAACTGTGAACTCATAGTGATTTTACCTTGTTCTAAAAGCAGACTTAGGTATGTCACCATCCTTAATACGTATCTGATGATATCCCGACCTCAAATCTATCTTCGAGAAGACAGTTGCACCACGCAACTTATCAAAGAGATCATCAATCCTCGGCAAAGGATACTTATTCTTTATTGTTACTTAATTTAATTATATGTAATCAATGCATAACCTCATCGATCCATCCTTCTTTTTAACAAAGAGGACCGGAGCACCCCAAGGTGAAGTACTCGGTCGGATGAAACCCTTCTCAAGCAACTCTTGCAGTTGTTTCTTGAGTTTTGCCATCTCAGCAGGCGCCATCCTATATGGTGTTTGTGCTATAGGTTGCGTGCCCGGGATTAGATTAATCTCAAAATCAATTTCTCAGGGCAGAGGTACACCTGGAAGTTCTTCAGGAAATACATCTTCAAATTCCCCAACTACAGGAACTTCAGTAGGGTTAGAACTCTCCATGGTGGTATCTACCACATGGGCCAAGAATGCATAACATCCTTGTCTCATCGGCTTCTCAGCAACCATAGCTGACACAAGATAGGTTGGTAGGGTCTTTCTATCTCCTTGAAAGATCCATGTGTCACTATCATCAGTGAACACAGCTTGCTTGGACTCACAATCCAAGACAACCTTATACCTTTCTAAGGTATCCATCCTAAGGATTACATCGAATTTGTGCATCTCAAGTGGTATAAGATCCACTTGAATGTGATATTCAAAAAAGAAGAGAATGCAGGGAGAACATACCTCCCGCAAAATAGCAGATCCCATCAAAGGAGTTTCTAACAACAAACTATCTGCTCTATGACTTGTAGTCAGGTTGTAGTCAAGAATCACTCTTCGAGTGATAAAGGAGTGTGTAGCACCCAGATCAATTAAAACAGATACGACGCAAGAGGTATACATATCAGAATATAACAATTCCATCTGACCTGCCACAACCCGAGGGTTGATCACTGCATCAGGTGGATTCATTGCGTAAAACCTCGTCGTTGACTGTGATTGATTCAGTGCTCGATGACTAGGTGTCGATGATCCAGCTTGGGACACTTGTCCACGTCCTCTAGTGTTACCTGGAAACTATATCCTTTGAGAACCTTGCTGACTTTTCCTTTGAAGTTGAGTCACACTCACTTCTTTGGCTCTGCAATCCTTCATCAGATGCCCCATTTTTTCACATATATAACAGCTTTTGTTTCCTTGTTGTGGTCTGGTTGGTCCTGTAACTGACTCAGATGTTGAGCTACGAGCTCCTTCTGGTGGTAGACTTCATCCTCTACCCCTATTTGACGTCCACTGTGTCTGGGTACTGAATCTAGGTGATGGTGTAGGCACGGAAAACCTTGGTTTCTTGAAATCTTTGGATGAGGATCCTTGGAACTGGGGGTACATCTTCTTGTTCTTGGTCTGTCGCTTCTCCATCAAAGACCTCTCTACCCTTCTGATAGAATCCACGAAGGTAGCAAATCTTTCCCTGTTCTCCAGAGCAGACACAGGGGTGGTCAACTCAGTGTTTAACCCCTTCTCAAAATGCCTAATCCTTTCTTCATCTGTGGTTGTCATGTGTGGACAGAACTGCAAAAGCTCCATGAACTTAGCCTCGTACTCGCTAATGTTCATTGGTCCCTGCCTTAACCTCTCAAACTGAGAGATTTTCTCATCCAAGAACGTCTTAGGAAAGTATCTGTTGATAAATTCCCGACGGAAAACTTCCCATTCGATCTCCACACCTGGCCTTTTCCTTTCCTCCATGGTCCACCAGTGACCATCACTCCCCTTGAGAAGATACACAGCATGTCTAACCTTCTCAGCTTCTGGGATGTTCAAGATTCTAAAGGCCTTTTCTAGTTCAGTTAGGCACAAGTCAGCATCTGCTGGGTCAGCTGTTCCAGCATATTCGGTGGCCCCAACTCGACGAAGTCGTTCAAACATCTTGCTGGCTCCTTGTCCTTCTGGATGGGTATGTGCCCTAGGTACAGGTATAGGCATCCTATCAGTCATGTGTGTCATGGCAGTCATGAACTGCCCAAACATGGCTTGGAAGGCTGGGTTCCCCATGTCAGCTGGATTGAACTGGGGTGGTTCAGGTACAGGTTCTTCCCTTTCTTGGTTTCTTGCACCTCCTCTAGGTGCAGTGACACTACTTTCTGCAACATGTTCCTCGTGTGATCCAGACATCTTTAGTTTTCTCTTCTCCTCCTATATGAGCAGAAGACACTATCAGATATACTGGAAGATACTAGAACAGACTCTACAACCCTAGTCCTATGTCTCTGTAGACTCAGCGAACCTAGAACTCTGATACCACCAAATTATGATGTTTGTCTCGAAAAACGAGATCAACGAATGCGGAAGCGATTAATTAGCAACGGAATTACTGAAAATCACTAAATTTTAAGACTTTTTGTAAAGAGATCCACAAACTGTAAAACTCTTCCATAAAGAAACAAGGTAAGTTATTTACAAGCTTATTCATCAGTACATCTCTGTATTATCTCATCTCGAGAGTCATAACACTGACTGCCCTGTTAAACTGTACATGAGTAGTATACAAAAATCTCGAGGCATTAAGCCAAAAATCTCATATCTATATTAAACCATCTACTGAATCCTAGGACCTGAGAGTACAGAGACGACACATAGGACTCCCTATATACAAGACCTAACAGACGGTGTCTCCACCTGAAGATCATTGTTGTCCTTGCTGTTGCTTCTGCTGTGACTGGTGTTGCTGCTCACCCACTGAATGGTTTCTTCGTCCTCGGTGTCTACCTAAAAAATTGAATCCCACGGGGGTGAGACAATTGAAAATTGTCCCAACGAGATTTATAACTATTCACCAGAAACATTCTTATTACAATTAATTGAATAACACTGAGCAGTAGAATTATAATTATTCAACAACATGTAATTCATTGAATAAGCTAAGTAGAGCAGTATTCTCTATGCAATCATTTCAATTATAACTTGATTGAGTACAAGTCATTTAATCAATAAGGAATATGAAGAACATGTATACTAATTATCCAACTAGGACATTATAAACAATGTATCATCAATCATTATTTCTCGTAATTCAACCTAAGCAAATATGCTACATGGCTGATTATATTTTACAAACATACTTATGCCCTGAGGAGATGAGGTATACAGCTCATACTCCAACCAACCACTGTGAAGTCGAAATCGGTACCATACATAGGTCATCAGAAGAGCCGGATTTCTATGACCTCACCCCCCTCAGTCAGTGTGAGGAACAACATGCAGGACATCTCATGTCTGTGCTAAAATAGCTTTCCAGGGTATTTTGGCAACTTCTCTATTAGAGTTACAGTGGCATGTTGTACTCTCTTCGCCATCGAGGGATTTCTTGTTTATCTCACATCGATGCGGCATTAACAACATCGTCGGGAGATTAGTGATACATCACCATGGCATATGCATATAATGAAGGATTGAGAGATTAAATGTTCATCTCACATCAATTCCTCCATTAGGACGTAAGGATATTCGCATCCATAACCCCCACATACTCAAAAGTATGCTCTCCAGAAGTTCCCTTAGGAAAACCTATTTCACCATCATCTAGCTTTTGACGATGATGGATCTATGGTCAGGGCTCTACTTTATATCATTTCACTTGATTATTTAAGTACATTACAACATTCTTTTAGCATCAGGCATGTTTTCAAACATAAACCATTAAAACAATTGCTATAAAGAAAGAGTACTATTTGTATCAAGTTCATTTCACATCTTGTTAACATTGGGATCTCAATCCCTAACCATCTCATCATTGTGATTCAAGAATATGGGTATTCAAACCCTTAAATCATCAAAACACGTGTTACCAAGTAACATATTGCCATCAAGTCATTTGACAGTATAAACATGATAGTAGCAATGCAGATATTTCATATGGCTCATACAGCCTATCAATCTCTTTTGTTACCTCTCACTAGGCAACATAGCATATCATTGATTTCAAAGCTTATAAAGTGCTTTCAATGAATATGGCATCATAGATCTTATCTGGCTATGCTCACTATTTCATAAAAACCTGCATGAATAATACAAATGATAACATGCACATTATTTCTATATCAGCACAATGTACAATAATGATAGCATCACTATTTCAAGGGTTGCACCACTATGCCCTTACTAGGGTTAGGGTTTCCCTTTTCAATTCAATTAAGGTTAACCAACCCCTTTAGCTCAATTAGGAATAGTGATCCCTTATTTCATTATCTAATCATAGAGCTTCATACAATAAAGCATAACCCAGAATTAGGGTTCATCTTATTTGAAATTAGGGTTTACTATTCACAATATATCTCCCTTGATTAGGTTAAGTCAACTCAATCATGAAAGAGAATTGACATCATGAGTTAAGTCATTATCATTGTAATCATTGAGGCTTAATTACTTCATAGGTTTAAATCACTCTATCCCATTAGGATACAAGTACCATGATTGCCTTTGATTACATCATGTATTAATTAACTAATTACTTTGTCCTTTAACCACTTTAAGTACCCAAGGGGTTTAGGTTAATCAACCACCAAACGATCTTGGCCATTAAGGCCCCAAACAATCTTGACTAACTTAGACCTCAAACGGTCTTACATATTTAACCTCCAAATGGTAAGACTGTTTGGACCTCCATGCGGTCTTGGTCTACCCTTGAGACCATTTGGTAAAGTTTCACACTCAAGACCATTTGCTAAAGTAGGAGGTGAAGACTGTTTGCCAAGTTTGACTTTTGAAACCGCATGGACACAATCGGTTTTGAAACCGCATGAACTCCACTTGAAACCGCATGAACCTAAACGGTTTGGGATCGTTTGGTCCCAAACGGTCTTGAGACCGTTTTGGACTCAAACGGTCTTGAGACCATTTGGTCCAAACCCCCTCAAAACCGCAAGGACCAAGTATGGTCTCAACTAGTCAAATTGAATTAGGGTTTCCAATGTTGATCCCCTCAATAATTAAGTACATGTAATCCATTATCAATTATACCTATCACCACCATTCAATTGAGTTAATTAGGTCAACCTTCAACTGATTTGACCCTTAATTGACCCTCAATTGATCATCAATTAGGGCTTGAATCAATTGGATTAGGGTTTGGAATCGATGACCCTTCAACATTAATCAATGTGAGTCTAATTTGATTTCAAACCATTGAACCATCATCCAATTGGTCATGACCTGACCCCAAACGGTCTTGGAATCATTTGGATATTCTCCAAACGGTCTTGAGACCGTTTTCCCAAGTCAACACCAAAAACCAAGTCAACCAATTAGGGTTTGGTCCATTGGATTGATCACCATATCAACAATAGATTGCACTTCAACTTAGAACCTTTGGATCTTCAATTGGTCAAACATGCTTAACCCTAGACCTCCAAACGGTCTTGGGTGATCACCAAACGGTCTTGAGACCGTTTGGGTGATCCCAACCCCTCTACTTGGGTAATTTGTACTTTAGTCCAAAGTTAACAAAATAATGTTTCCACATTATTCAAAAAGGACTGAAATTGAAATATAAGTTCCTCAAAAGCATTAATTACATTCCAAAAGATAAGGGCAAGCATCTAATCAACTTTACTAGGCTAAACACCTAGGGTTAGTACATAACCCAGGTCAGGGATGTTACATTTTAGGTACAAATATGAAAAGGACAAACATTAAAGTGATACATTGTGAAGGTATGAATTAAAGTATAAGGAGGATTAGTTAGAATAGACTCCATCTATGGATGGAAGTCTAGAAATCTAATATTTTAAATAGGTATGCAAAGTTTTATTTTATTCCAGCTTTTCAGTATAGTTTTGGTAGAATTTGATAATTATTATTGATTAGTTGTCAATTCACTGATCTGAAATATTGGGATAATGGCTCTGACCTTCTGGTCTCCCTTAATTGGGGGTTACCGGGAGGTGGGGTCATTACAAAGAGGCTTCTTGGACTAAGTCAAAGCACATACATTGACAAAGTGTTGAAGTAGTTCAGCATGGAGAACTCAAAGAGAGTAAACCTATGCATGCTACATGGAGTTACCATCTCTAAGAGTCAATGTCCCAATTCTTGTGAAGAAAGGGAACACATGAGTTTGATTCCATATGCCTCAACAATAGGATCAATCATGTATGCAATATTGTGTACTTGTTCAGACATCTCGTATGCCTTGAGCATGATGAGCAGATATCAGTCAGATCCAGGTGATGCTCACTAGACAGCCGTGAAGAACATCCTCAAGTACTTGAGAAGAACTAAGTATCAGTTCTTGGTCTACAGCAGAGAGGAAGAGTTGGTGGTAAGAGGTTACACCGATGCAAGCTTTCAAACTGACAAAGACGGTTACCAATCGTAATCAGGATTCGTGTTTTGCATCAATAATAGAGTTGTAAACTAGAAGAGTTCCAAGCAAGAAATAGTTACTGGTTCTACAATTGAGGCCAAGTATATTGTTGCATCGAATGCAACAAAGGAGGCTGTATGGATCAAGAAGTTCATTATAGAACTTGGGGCCATTCCAAGTATCAACGACACAACCAAGATGTATTGTGACAACAATGGAGTTATTGTACAAGTTAAGGAACCCAGATCACATCAGCGCTCAAAGCATATGCAAAGACGGTAACATCTCATACGAGAGATTGTTCAATTAGGAGATGTAAAGATTTGTAGAGTACCAACTGAGAACAATATTGTTGACCCCTTAACAATGGCACTTTGACAACAGAAGCATGATGGTCGTGTTAGATCACTTGGGATACAATTTGTGGGTGATTGGCTCTAAGTGCAAGTGGGAGTCTATTGGTATGTATGTCTAGAGAGCCAATCATATAATGATTGTAATGGCATAACTTGTAATTTATTGATTAATAAATAAAGGCAAGCTTCCAATTTATTCTATTTAATTCAGTTATGAAAGAATGATATAGCATTATAAATGTCTAGATAATAATATTACTCAATGACATATGTCTTCAAGTATGTGACTTGAGGAAATGAGATCATACAGATGTTACGAGTACATATATATTCTCATTATGTCCCTGATCAGTTGTTATTGTGGAAGGTCGATAGACAAAAATGACACATAAGATCAGAATGTGAGTTGGTTGATGACAGGATCTCATTTGTCATGATATGGCTATATCAAACCAAGCACATAGATACATGTTAGAGAGCAGTGTATTAGACAAACCCACCATAAGACAGACACATGGAAACCATTACCATGGTAGTCATAGTCAACTCTCATAGTGATGATGGTGTTTTTGGTTCTTAGACCTAAAATCACTACACTCATCAGATGTCATTCGGTACGCTTTGACATCATCAAACACAATCCTAAAACATGGATTGTTATAAAGGTGATGATTGGGTGACTTGACACATGAGGATTGAATGTGAGTGATAGAGATAGGATTTGTCTCTCCTACGGGAGTATGATATCATAGGCCTCTTGATTAGCAAGACTGAAAAATGCATGTCCATGCACATGTGAGTCAATATATAATATTGAGAATACATATATATCAGACAGTCTGCTCAGATTCAAGCAATAAGATTGAATGTTGAAGAGGGTGGCTACTCCATGCCTCGAGCTCAATGTGGATATCATAGACAAAGGAATTATACAAACACTATAACACCAAGCACAAATTGTAGGTTGAAGTTGTTCCACAACTTTCAATTTACTTGGGTAGCATTGATGTGCGACTAGACACCACTCATTTCTTGTGATGTCATAAGTGTTATAAACATTCACTGCCAACAAAATATGGGACCTATAGGGTCACACACATAGGTCTCGACCTAGAAGAGGAGTTTAATCTTGAATGATAATTGAATTGATTAATAAAGTGTTTAGGTATTAAATTCACACAACACATCAGTTGGTTGCACTGCCAGACAATCGCCTCACTTAGTGAGACGGTTTGGAGTGTCAAGCAATCGACTTAAGTGTTGAGACGATCGTTAGGAGTATCAGACTGATTGGAACCAAATTAGCTAAGTTATGCTCATACTGAGGTGTGAATCGACTGGTTCATTTTGTTGAACTGACCGGCTCGACTCACTAGATGACCATCTAGGTGAGTGATACGACCGGCTCGCATGAGCAAGATTGCTCAGTTTGTTGGAAATTTGATTGCATCAAGGAATTAGTGTTGAAGCCATGTTGTACATTAATAGGATTTGAAATTGCCAATTTTATGTGCGATTGGGAAACTATTAGATGGTCGTTCTGCAGTATGAGACAATCGTCTTGCATGCCATATGAATTTTTGGGTTTCCATACAAGTGTTTGGGTATTCGCACAGTCACGAAAATTCAAGATCTTTTGGTCCTTTCGACTCCTACATAGACTAGGAACCCTGACCCAAACCCCCTATAAATAGAGGGGTACTGGGGACCTTTCAGAGTACAACACAAACAATTGAGAATCAGTTGCTCTAACAATTATTATCCTCTCTAGTTGTGGCAACCAAGAGAAGCAAGTCCTACTCAACTAGGGAGGGATAGCTATGGGAGAGAACAACTGAGGATCATTGTTGTGGAAGAGCAAGTTGGTGACTAGTACGTCAAAGGGAGGAACAACTCCTTCCTATCTATTCCAGAAGTATGACATGAGTTCTAGTCGGTCCATGTGGACTTCTCTAGAGGCAAGGTGACCTTTTCTCATCGCTAAGGAGGACAACGTCAATCAGCAGTCTGTGGTGAGAGGAGCTGGTGCAGATGAAGATGTCTAAGGCTACAGTCTGTGGAGCAGACCAGGAGGCGCAACAGGCAGACGAGTCTGAGTGCAACTAGAAGACGGTTGCACATCTACAACGATGAGGATATGTCACTGGACTTGATCCAGGACTAGGTATATCCTCAAAACCATCCTTCTCATCTTATAGTAATTGGCATGATCTGCTAGTTTATGGGGAATATGGTAGATAAAAAAATTATTTCCACTGTCTACCATGTGGCCATATTTCCCAACAGGTTTGATCCCATTATCTTAGTTGCAAGTATTAACTAGATAATTCTTCAGTTAATTGTCTAATCATAATATAGCTTAGATTCTTCTGGAGTTTGTTACATAATTATATATTTCAATTATCCATCTATTAAAAATATCATGTATATTAATCATGAGCATGCAATACCAAATTCATCATGATTCCTTCAAGGACCTATATGCAAACCCTAATAAATCTAGATAGGCTTTAGTTAGGCCATGGGTTGAAACCATGCCTTATAATGGATCTAAAAGATCCATTAAACCCCTAGATTTGTAAGGCTAAGCCATCATAATTACTTTAATAGTAGATTGTTTCCAAAGTAATGGTGTGATAACATTAACAACATCTTAGTGGGTTAGATTCAAGATTTTGTCATCCGATGTCTTACTTTGAACTCATTATTAATTGATTATCATAATATGAAACTAAATCCAATATTTTTGAATTACGTATATTTGTAGAATGTGAGGGTCTAACAAAATGTAACGACCCCCAATTGCGAGAATCCCCCAGCTAAGGGACCAAAGTTTAGTTACCATATGGATCCTTCTAGACATCGTATCAAAGTGACACACTCCCAACCCTAAAACCACAAAAATATGACGCGTCTGAAGAAAGTAGTAGGATTCAACTCACATTACGTTGGTACATACAATCGTTCTAGGATACACATGACCAATTAATAATAAAAAATAAAGATAAAATTATATGCACTCTTCTTGTGACATGTTATATATAGTAAGACCAGGACAAATATATAATTTAAAATACAAACATAAAAAATACACTCTTCATATAACCTTATTAGAATACATGTTGATAAATTTATAATGAAAAATTAACAAAGCCTTTTTCACTCTCGCACACTGCCTTCTTAGGATAAAGAACCAATGTATAACTAGAAACATAAAAATATCTGAATATGATATGTCCCTCACTCTTTAATATGAATTTGAATACGAGGATTATTTTATATTCTGAAATATAAAGGAAAGATTACAAAAGAAATCACAACATCCATTCTTATCTAAAATGCATTAAAGTATAGATATAGATACTCGGAACTTAAAGGGATAATTTATAACTAAAAATGATTTCTTGACCTTATCATTTGGATGGATTGGGCATTTTAGACGTCAATCTTCACTCTCTATGCCTTTTCAGCAAACATCATACTATCTTAAGCAAGGAAATAAGTACTAAATTGTCTAACTTAGTCAATGGGAAGTATTATTCAAAAAAGAAACCTTGACTTACTTTTAAGGGAAAATCCTTATCTCTTTTCTAGTCCTTCTTTCAAATGACATATTTCCTCATTCAAAATTCGATAGTTACCCCTTAAAGTTTCTTTGCCTATATTAATGTTTGGGTGGACCTTGGGTTCCTTATGGCTTTCTTTTTTATTTCACTACAAGCATGCATTCCCATATAATACCTCTTTGTGGATGTCTTCAACGCTAGACACTTGATAACATCCCCTAGATCTAATAAAGTGAAAAGGTTGCTCCTTGATGATGGGCTATCTTCACATGATATCTCTCAGTTACTAATTTCATTGACCTTATCCATTCACAAGACATGTCATGGAAATAGGCTCAATCTTTCCCAGTGTCGAGGATCAATTTTTATCGACCTTGGTGCTTCAAACCCCCTAGACCCCTTCCTATAGATATTAAAACGTCTACTTCTGTCAATATTTTTCTTTGACTTTTTAGCTAATTCTGAACTTATATTAGGACCTTATTGGTTCTCAAGGGGTATTTATGAGCCCTACATATGTTACTTTTGTTATTTACATGGTGAAAATATTCTTCATATCATTTTATTGTGTTTTCCTACTAAACTTTGAGATTTTCATTTACACCTTGCTTGCTGAAACAATTCACTTAAAGATTTGATGAAATCTTTTTTTTTCACACTTCAAATTCTAATTGTGATTTTTTAGTCTCAAATTTGAGTTAGTCATCCTCTGGGCTCTTTGGTTTGAAACAAAATAACCAACTCTATCACAATGCTATAACAAACTTTGATTTGCTAGTTAACTTGTATAACTCATCTATGCACTTTCAGGTCTTCTTCTTTTTAGGAGATTTCAATTTAGGCTCAGAGCTCCCGCTCATTTGCCTTTCAATTCAACAATGACAAAGTAAAGGCTGAGTGTAGTTTGAGTCCCTCCTAAAGGCCTCATAGGAGGAAGATTAACTTGAGATACTTATGATGACAAATGATGGTTGTTCGCAGTGGCAGATCTAGAAATCTACTATAGGGGGGTTGAGATAAAAACATTATGTATACATGAGATTGAACTCACACCAACAACTAAAAATAAAGGAGAATGAGTGAGAACAAAAGTGTGTTAAATAGAGAGTTGAACCCACAACTCAAACAAAGACCAACAACCACCTACCATCCAAGTAGCTAATGTTTATGTATAAATATTTTAAATAATTGTATATATACAATACATATTTACTCAATGACATAGACTGTGATAACAAAAAAATATTTAACTTAAAACTCAAACCCGTGACCTACAATACAAAGAGATGGACAACTACCAATCCGGCGAACGATTGTGTTTGCTTTCCTTGACATCGAGTATATGTATTTTTATAAACATATACATATTTTTCTTATAAGCATAAATTTATATAGAAGAATTTTGAGGAGGGAGGGGGCTAGAGCCCCTAGTCTCTCTATCTTAGCCCCTAGTTGTTAGTAGGAAAATGATATAGAGACCCGGTCTTAGACCAGAAATGAGACCCGGTTTGTTTTTTACCCTGGAGATGACCCAAAGAGTCTTCCGCAAACGTTGCCTTTCCCGGGGCTTGCCCGCTTGTCGTCGCCCATTGTCTCGCTCTTCCTTCCTGGATACCTGCCCACTTGCCCCTTCCCTTGTCCCACTCTTTCATGTGTTAGGCAATGATGGTTCTCTAGTTCCATTTCCCTGGAGACGAAGGACCCGACTCTCCACAACGATCGGCGGGAAGAGCGATTAAGCAGTCGCATGATGATGACATCACCGGGAAGAGCACCTCCTACGGTAGCAGCGGTGGAACCCTGCGATGTGGCGGCTGAGAAGCATGAAGGAACCAGAGATGCTACAACAACATCAGCGCAACAAGCAGCTCAGTCGGCGAAGAAGCAAGATTTGGCAGAAAAAACTGTAGACCGGTCGGCGATTACAACCAAAGAAAAAAAGGTTGGTCCTCAACATGTTTATTGCCAAGCAAGTAACCCTAATCTGATTTTGAGCCTAGTACATATATCGTTTAGTAATGAGATCTATCCCCTCTTCTAAATGTATCGTTTAGTAATGAGCACGTTTTATTCTCCCACTAACCAAGCTCAATAACACACAGCAAACCAAGCCATGTATAGACACATGTATGAGTTGTAAGCAACATAACATTAAAACACTCTAAACCCTTCATTAACATGTAACCAAAACAGGAACATACACATCAAATTACGATCTATATGGTAACAAATCCCATTGGTAATCTCACATAATTATCGAGATGTTATCCAACAGATGTATACAAATTTTATTTGTTATCAACACAATGTGATCGAAGGAAAACCCCAATGGTAATCCTTTGGTCATCAGACATAAAAATCAAATTTTTATCCAACATACAAAACCACTAGATAACATACTCTTTTGATAACAACTCTCCACTCAGTCTGTTATACATGATGCCAACCATTTGTTATAGTCATTTCTGCTATCAGATTTGTTTGTTCTCTTAGTACTAAAATCCCATTTTACTGGTTGCTATAGTTGTTTTTAGACCTATCAAACGGGTGGGTGGGTTGGGTTTGGGTTGGGTCGTTGCGGGTTTGGGTCTCGCGGGTGTGGGTCAAAAAGACCCAGTTCTAAATGGGTGGAAAAAAGATAAATCCAAACCCGACCCAGCGGGTTGCGGGTTGCCCGTGGGTGCCCATATAAAATTAAAAAAAATTACCATGCTAATGTTTGTTTACATAAGATATGGCACAAAATAATCACATTGACATGTGAACCTTTTTCATTTGTCCAAAAAATTTCTATAAGAAGAGCATCAAACAACAATACACCCATGGGAAGATATGCTACATGCTAGTAAAGAAAAACCTCCGAATGGCTGAATTAATTACCAATATTGTATAGATGCTAGAACAACAAATATAATACAGATTTTAGAAGCTTAACTCAAAAGCATACATCTTTTAAATAGTGAAGACCACCTATACCAAACAACTAAACATTAATTAAACAATGTATATTATGAAGGAGACATCCAAATGAGATGGGGTATAAATCGGAGAACTGAAAAAGGACTAAAACTTTGGCATGCTCTAAACAGCAACTCCACATTCTTTTATTATGCAGTATGAAGATGACAACCAATAACTCGACGCCCTTTTTAATTTTCAATATGAAGATGATACAACCAACAACTCCACACCCTTTTAATTTGTAGTATGACGATGACACAACCTTATGTATGCCTCCCATTCTCACAAAATAATACAAAAGAATAAATTTTACAAACTATTTAATGAGTAAAAAATATTATAAACCAATCTATGTGTTTTGTTAACTTTGTTGTGGTTTAAAATTTGAGATAAGAGTACAAGACATATTTAATATTACCTATTACTAGACTTCATATATATATATATATATATATATATATATATATATATATATATATATATATATATATATATATATATTACCTATTACTACCAAGTGGTAGTGGCTTGGACGCAAACGCACGCAAGCGGCAAGTTTCATATATGCAATATGTGTATATTTTTTTACTGATAACTAAATCTTATATAATTATTTTTATTAATAAAATCAGTGTAATAAAGCGGTTCACCCGCGGGTGCCCGCGGATTGCCCATGAAACCTGCTAGTTAAACGGGTGGGTATGGGTCTAGGTGTTTTCCAGCGGGTGGTAAATTTTAGGACCCAAACCCAACTTAAACGGGTCGACCCATGGGCACCCGCGGATTTTGACCCAGTTTGACAGGTCTAGTTGTTTTGCTAACAACCACATGATAACAAACCCTTTCGATAGTAGCTCTTCACTCAATTTGTTATCCAATGAAAATAATTTGTTCTCTTAGTACTACTACCCCTTTAACTATTTGCTATAGTGGTCTTCCTAACAACATTTACTGTTCTTATAGTATTAAATTTACTATATAACAATTGTACATACGATTTGTTATACTATCCCTGACATTTGCTCTCCAAGATTGGTTTTAGGTAGTGGTGCATTGTAGCACAACATCAACATTATGTTGTAACAGACTACACCAATGTTTATGAAACAGAACACAACTGTTGCAACATACTACAAAACAGAACACCTGTGGTGCAACATACTCTAGCAATTAATGACCAGAAACAAATGTATCCCAATGCTAACAGCAGTAAATCTACTGACCGTGCATTCTCACATAGCAAAACTGCGACAGCCCCAATTAATTAGCATGGTATGTATTCACATGTTAAAATTTGATTTGCTATTCCATCAACCAAGTCAACCAATCCAATAATCATATTTATACTTTTGATATTCATCCTGATATGTATTCATATGTTAAAATTTGATTGGCGATTCATCCTGATTATACATTTGTGTAGTCACAACAATCACATTACCCTTTACTAGTTCGTCTTATATTTCAGTTATGTTTCAATATTTCACTTAGGCATTCGAAGTAAGTGACGTAGATCTAAATGAAGTCCCCCATCAGAACTATTCTCATTGCATTGTTGTTATTGATGTCGAAGATGATGTATTTGTACCAGAACCAGCTCACCCTGTTATGTATGAATGTCAAGATGACTTGTTACCAGAAACAACTAGTGTCCATTCAACAACAACTTACTCAGAACCAGGAGCACCATCTTCTCTACATGTTCCCATTACCCCATCAGAGGTTGGAGTGCCTCTAGTTGGGACTATATTCAGTTCAACCGACCAAGCAAGACAATTCTATGAGATATATGCAGATGCAGCTGGGTTTGGTATCAAAACAACCCATTCTTCCAAGGAATGAAATGATAAATCAGCTGCAAGGGTCACACTCACCTGTGTCAAGGGAGGAAGGCCACCAAACAAATGTAAGGATACACTATATAGATACAAACCGACTGCACGAACAACATGCCCCAGCCATGTTAAGTTGAAACGCACTTTCTCAAGAGAATATCATATCTCCCACGTACAACTCAGTTACAATCACCCGATGCTGCAGCAAGATATGATGCAGTTATTACCATCCAAGAGGCAAATATCGTTTGTCATACAACGGCGCATTGATATGAACGATGCAGCTAGTATCGATGTAGCCAAAACTATGACTTCTTTAGTAACTGAAGCCAGAGGTTATGATGGTCTTACATTTACTCAGAAGGACCTTAACAACCATCTCCTGAATTCTCGGAAGCTACGTCTAGGAAAAGGTGATGCAATTGCGATACAATCATACTTTGTATGGATGCAAAAGAGTGATCCAGAGTTTTTCTACGTGTTAGACTTGAACAATGAAGGCATTCTCAGAAACGTGTTTTGGGATGACGCAAGATCTCGAAAGGCATACAAATATTTTGGTGATATTATTACCTTTGATACAACATACCTCACAAATAGGTATGAGATGCCATTTGCACCATTTGTTGGTGTTAACCATCACGGCCAGTCTACTCTTTTGGGGTGTGGGCTACTGTGCGAAGAAACAACAGAGAACTATGTATGGCAGTTTACAACATGGTTGCAATGCATGGGTAACACATCATCTCTACTTTTTATTCCCTACACAATGATATCCATGACATTCTTTTACCCCAGTACATGTTGAATCAAATTGTTACTCATTGGCTTCTGACTGTGGGTCCCATTTAACATCCTTTTATGCTTGTGCATTGACTTCTAGATTTATTTTGTTTGATGCACAATGATAATCATTATTTTACGGTTAATGCAGTACATGTTGGTTTGAATGTGTCACATGTATACTATTTTGGGTGCATTCCTTTTTAGTATATTTGTTGCAGTTCAGTTGTATTCAAAAAATGCATTAACTTTAAAATGCTATTGATTGAAATGTAACATATATTGTTTTTTATTAGTTTATTGTCTGGTTTGCAATCCATTTTAGTATATCTTGCGTGGGACAATTGTATTCCAAATTTGTTCACATTATAACATGTGCCACTATATGTATATTCTTATAACTTATGCTGAGATATCCACTCATTGTAACGTGCTTCACACTTGACGACATGCAATACCCCCCTGAGTTGTGTTGCACTATAATCCATTTCTTATACGAAAATTTAGTGACAAAATTAACACTCCACAAGAGCCCCGCCAAAAGGTATTGTAACTGACCAAGCTCAATCAATAATCAACGGGATCCGATAAGTGTTTCCTGATGTTAGGCACATACTCTGTCTATAGCACATAATGAGAAAATTACTCAAAAAACTGGGGAAATATTCCATTACGTACAACCTTATCTGGAATGTAGTATATGAGGGCCCATCAATAGATGCATTTGAACAGGACTGGGCAGCTGCAATTCAGACTTGCAAGGTAAATCAAGATGATTGGCTTGCGAGGATGTATCAAATACGACACATGTGGGTTCCTGTGTATGTCGATGACTTCTTTTGGGAAGACATGACAACAATGCAGCGTAGTGAATCAATTAATTCATTCTTTGATCATTACGTTAACTCGAAGACATCTTTGAAATAGTTTGTTAACCAATACCAAGTTGCATAGGAAGCAAGGATCAAGATAGAGAGGAAATCTAATTATGATGATCTGGATAAACTTGTTCAGCTAAGGTCCGAGTTTTAGATTGAAATCGATGCAAGATTGGTGTACACAAAATATATTCAAGAAATTTCAAATTGAACTACAGCGTATGATGTATTGTGACACATTGTTGTTGAACAAGGTTGATTTGTTGTCTACATTTGCAGTTAAGGAACAACGCAAGGTTTGCTTACCAGATGCTCAATCTATTTTACTTGAAAACAAGTTCATTGTCACTCATGACTCTGTTTAGAACAATTTGTTATGCAGTTGTTGGTCATTTGAGTGCAAGGGGATTATGTGCAGACACTCGTTGTGTGTCCTTACTCGCAACTGCATGATAGATAAACTACCAATGCGGTATGTGCTAGACATATGGAGGAAGGACATTGTACAGGATTATGGAAACAACACAAACAACATTCAGTTATTCACAAAATCTTCTGAAAGACCTGATGTTGTCTTAAACATTTATCAACGTTTCATAGAAATGTCACATGTTTCGGATGATCAGTATGAGGTTGTTAAGCATGCACTAATCATAGTAATTCAGAACTGTAAAAAGGCACAACTGATCAAATCCGGTGTGAGCTCTATTTTTTCCCGCCAAATTTATATTAATGATTTTTCTTTTAATTATGTACATGATGAATCGACCTGTTACATACTCAGTACTGTATTTGAATTTCTTTTTAACTTCCTTTTCATCTATGCATTGGTTTGAACCATTTTTTAGTTGCACAATGATGTTCATTATTTTCTACTATTGCAGTACATGCTGATTCAAATTAGTTACCTTTTTAGGGATTTGTGTACATTCCCTTTTAGTATATTTTGATGAGTTATAACGAGTTATTCACACATTATAATGACAACCAGTATACATATATCATGATGAGTACTGCATATTAATTGGCAAATTATAACATGACTTATTGATACAAAAAGGCAGAACTGCATGAATCCAGTGTGAGCTTATTTAAGAAATACATTTCATTTGGTCTTGCACATAATTGTTTATAGGATTTTACATCTTTGCACATTTGTTTCAAATTATTGGAATACAATCGATTCATTTGTCTCAATGCAGGACCAAACAACCAAACCAGTAGTTGTTGATGCTATCAAGGATCCTGTCACAGCCAGAAAGGTTGGAAGACCACCATCCTTGCGGAAAAAGGGATGGCAGGAAATGAACTCAATAAAAAACACCACAGCCAGAAAGTGCAGTAAGAAAAAGCCAACTCAACCAGTCATAATGGATCGACAAATCCAAGCACCCCAAATCCCAAACGTTCAACAACAAGGGTGGACACCCCACACCAACATGAATGATATATGCAAACCTACAAATAGAGGTTGTAGTACGTATAATAGTATCCTTGCTGAACACATTATTGGCCAAAGCTACGACACATCATCTTCCACACCACCATGTCAATATATGCAGTATGGATTGGGCAGTAACCAAAGGAGTTTTTACACAAATGCAAACACAACAAATCTCGTCAACAACCACTATGAATCTGTGACAGCTAGCTTGGGCATCAGACAAAGTTACAACACTCCATCTCATCTTGATGTAGCATGGTTACGATTCACTGCCCACAGAGACTAGGTTTATCTTCATACTAAAATACATCTTTTTAACTTCTATTTTGACAAAACACATGTACATATTTGTAGTGTAATTGTCTACACAAAGAATACATCTGTACAGGCATGTGAACCCATAAATATTGGCCCACTATTTAGACCACAATGGTGGAATATATGTTTCTTTCTGTAACCAACATTTAGCACAAGGTATCTAGTTGTTTCACTAATTGTTGAGTGCATAATACCACGTCAGTATTGCTGCATCATATACTTTATAGCAATATGAACAACTGCATTTCACTCGCATTGCCCAGCCTAACTGTTCTGTTACAGACTAAACAAAATTCCAGTCGATTATGCAACACAAGACAACTAAACAAATAAAAACCATTCTTTAGATGCTCCCAATAAACTACAACAATTGAGACAATGTTCTGCGCGCTTTTGTATTTATGTCATAATTTATTGTTAAATATAGCTCCATTTTAACAACCATATTAATCAATTAATGTAATGTTCTTTTGCATCTTTGCCCAAAGTTCCATTAAATATAGCTCATCCGACTTCATCACTTGGTTATAGCCATTAAATATAGCTCATCCATTAAATAACAAATGATCTTGGTTAACAACTGACTTCACCACTTGGTTACACATCACATACTCGTTTTGACACAACTGCCATCGCATAGAATTTTCATACCAGATAAAGCCAAGCCCATCCGCTCCAAACGCCACGTTACAGTCTCACTTCACAACACCTGGAATATGCATTCACACATGTAACGAATGGTATTCGATACCAACTGACCTCACATGTTGCCTCATAAGAAACAAAACCAAACCAACAACGCTACTATAGCCACACACCAACATTCACTCGGTCCAAATAAAATGAGCTGTTATACGTAACTCATACATGTTGTCTACAAACAACATTTACCAGTTATTTTCTATCAAATAAAATAAAAAACACCTGCTCCCAACACATAATTAATGGTTGATTGCATAAAGTCACGTCAGTATTGATGCATCATGCATGTTACTGCATTCCACCAGCATCACGCAGGACAACATGTTATGTTAGAGTAAACTGTATTCCAGCTGAATGTGCAACACAACACAATTACACAAATAAAAAACATTCTTTATATCCATCCAATATTGTCCATTTTTGTAATTTATATCAGAATATATTTTCATATACTCCCCCCCATTTCACTTTCATCAGTTAATCCTTTTTGTACCCCTATTTCCATTTAAGTTCAATCTTCATCTAAAGTTCATTTCCATCAGCTCGCTATATAATGACTGACATTGGTTAAAAACCAAACACAAGCCTATGCAAATGTAACAGTTGGGTTTTGCTACCAACCGACTTCACATGTTATCTCATAACAAGCACAACCAATCCCACACCGCTGCTAAAGCTACCCGCCAACATTGCCTTGGGCCAATAGGAATGTGTCATTACCGTTATACGTAACACATACATGATGTCTTCAAACAACATTCCCCAGTTATTTCATACCAAATAAAATCTTGCTAGGTGGATAACCAGTGATAACAAGTGGATAACCAATGATAGACGAGTTGTATCAAAAATATTAATACAACCATCTACATGCAATGCTTCATTTTCCCATTCCACCATATATAATTGACAAAATATCAATGTTTTGTTAACTAAATACTGAATTTTCACAATATACTGAATTAAGTTTTGGGCCACTGCCACGTTTCATGACCCTAACATGTTTTTGACAAAATCAACCCATATTATGTTTTGAGCCACTTCCACTACCCAGTTATATGTTGCAGTAAGTTCATTAAACATTGCGACAACCCCATATTCCCTGATATACATACAACGACACCATGGAAGCAACAAAATTCTATTTCAGTAAACCAGTTCGGCTGTTCCATTTCAAAATGCCCCTTCATTCATATACTCCTTCATTTGTAGTATCAGAATAGCATTGATGTTGCGTAGGTGATGCACTGGTTCAGGGTTGAACTCTTCTATCCTCTTCCCTTCACATACGCATTCCATCCACCGCATAACATACACACCGTAGTCGTTTGTTTCCGCAGGTTGTTGCACTGTCTTGTTATCAAACAATATCTTCCAGCCTTCTTCAGATACACCGCTTATCTTACTCACCAGGCTTTTGATCACCGCTGCCTGTATTTTCACAAAATCATTTAAAAAACAGTTGGTAACAACCAGTTTGATCACAAAAATGGTCTATAACAAGATATGCACAACTTATACTTACCAAGGTAACAGCATCGTTGTCATATGGATGGCTCATCGCTGGCCTATTATATCTCCTCATTGGGCACAGGTTGTTGTAGTGAATTATCTTCTTGTATTCGTGTGAAGCCACTAGCAAGTGCCAGTGATGCGAACTAATAATCGAAAGAAGTATTATATTTGCAGACTTTATGTCTTCCCTTTTCTCATAATAATATTTCCACGTCAGGGGTGCATTCTTTGTCTTAATTGCGTGTGTCATTGCGGTGTTGAAAATGAATACCCTCCGTCCCCACTTGTTTCTATATTCCTTCTGCATGACTTCACTCCAACCATCAATTATCTGTCATTTATGGTGGTCAACAAATCAACATGTATAACAATTAATGCGTCAACAATATGTAACATTTTTTCTATAACAAAATTCACATTCAACCATGTGTAACATTTTGGCTGCAACAACATTTTGTCTATAACACAATTCACAATCTTCATAGAACTACTTACAGTTAACTACAATTCATTTGGTAAAGTAAAGACATCAAAATTAACTTCAGCAAATAAGTGCATACTATTAGTTGAAGTCTAGACGTACCACATATGGCAAACTGGAAATCATTTCCTGATTGATACAACTGGAACTAACAATTAGTAGAAAAAAATTTACCCATTGAACTAACAATACTACCCTTCAGAACGTCACACATAACAACACACTCTCACCCCTCAAACAGTGATTGCAGGAAACCATCACAAACCACCTTATTAATAGCAAGAAACACTCATTGTAGGAGCAACACTAGATACACATAGTTGACACTACTGCAATCGTACGCAATCCTTTTAAGGATTATTCATAGCAACAAATGCCTTAATTTTATTTAACGCATCGACCACACATTCAAGTTCTTAATCTATATACTGTAGGTTTTGATGGGCAACACTATGCAGACAATGTATGTCACATGATAACATTAACTAATGTCATACCTGGTTCGTGATGTTACCACCCTTTTTCAGCAAATCTTTGAAATCTCGACGCATGATACATGCATTCTCAGACCTAAAAATAACATCACCCGCACTCTTCTCCTTACTAGTAAGCTGAAAAGCAACAAACAATCCTCAATTATGCTTCGTAGAAATTGAAAGGTACCGTCTCGTCATACACATCCACTATTTTACATACCTTCTTCAGTAACCAAATATCTTCTTTGCTGTTGAATCTGGTTGCTTCATCATCCCAGTTTGCCATTTCACCGATCTCGATCTTTTTTGTAGGAGACATTAGCTTTAGCTTACATTCCCGATGTTCATCTTTGACCCTCCTAACTAATGAACTTAGGCTATTACCAGCCATTATCAACTTCTTTGCTTGCTTTGATGATTTCTCATTGCTACCTGCGCATGTACCACTATCAACCATGTCTTTTACAGGGTTCTACTATCAAAAACACAATATAAGCATACACACAACGAATATACGGCCACAATGTAAGTCCTTATAGGCGCACCTTTTCATTGGACCTATGCCCATCAACAAAAATCCATTTCGGTTTTCCCACTGCCTTTGCCTTACATTTGTTTGTTACAACCATAGAGATTAAAGTCTGCATGCTCGCTTCACTCAGGATCTTTTCAATGTGGTCTTCAATGCCCGTCTCCTTCCACCAATCTTCAACCTGCACACCATAAATAAGTATTCATTACAGATACATATACACTAATTTTAATAGGGACTATTAAGGATACACCGGATTTACATAACACTAATCTATTAAATGTGTATCACATATTCGATCATGATACAACATGCCCCATTATGGGTGCGCTCTCATGGTGTAGTTGATTTAACACCTGGGCCTTGCATGGGATTGGCTTGATGTAACCATTTTTTTAACAGGAATGCCCAACTCATATTTATTTCAATGCAACATTCAAAATAACACAAAACATCATTAATTTGTCTAACATTACACTCCACCAGTACATACAGATGACCTACCCGGCCATGGATGTCATGATTTGCTGCAATAGAGACACCGTCAAGCCTTGTTGTTGGTTTCTTTGCAGGGGTTGTTTTAACAAGTCTTGGCATTGCTACTCTCCTGCAACCAGAAAAAATAGGTTTGTCCTGTACAAAATTAAACAGATCACGTTCAATTACTCATTACATCATGTTCAATATTGTAACAGGTATGACTATGGCATATTTATGAGTCAGTTAAAAGTGGGTAATTTGTTGAGTGATGAACTCCTACACCAACATCCAAACAAACCATTGCATAATTTCCGGACCCAACAAGTGTATCATAATAAATCTACAAATGAAAAAAAAACATATGCATAAAAATGTTCTATTGCAAAAAAAGATCTAGAATTTAATAAGATATCAATAAGTGTATATATGAAGTGATTCTTTCGTATTTACCGTCTTAGCTATTCTCCCTCTACTCATTCATGTTAGGGCGTTGACCCGCCCACTAGTATTTTGCACCGGGCCAGGGGTTTCGTAACCAAACTGGTGTCACGTTAATTATACATTACATATTCTAATACAATACAAATACCACTCCAATGACGTGAATCATATGATACGTACCTCATTTGCCTTTTTGTTGGCAGATCTTGTTACTGACCGCCTAGCAACAAATCCACTACCATGCATGCAATATATTTATTAAATGATAATATTCTTCAATACAAACAAACACATTCAACAACACAATATTTGTTTCAAAGTTGAAAATTAACTCCTGCAACAACATTCAAATCAACTGTATCACACTTCCCGGACTCATGCATGGCAGGCGTATCATAACAAATCTACAAATTTGGACAACCGTTATTGTAAAAGTTTATTTTTAAGTGAATACCAAAATTGAATAAAAGGTTACAATTGTACACATGAAACGGTGATTTTGTATTTACCGTCTTAGCGACACTTCCCTTACTTATTTCTGATAGGGTGTCGACCCACCCGCTAGTAGGATGCATCGAGCTAGGGGTTTCGTAACCAACCTGCAATAGCCTAATTATTAACCACCTAATCAAACAGAATACAAACACCAATGAAACATAGGCATTCATATGATATGCACCTCATTGGCCTTTTTACTGGCATATCTTGTTACTGACCGCCTACCAACAACTTCGCTAACCTGCATGCAATATATTGATTATGTAACACATAATCTACTTATTCACTTTTTCTATATAAACAAAAATGTTGAATAAAGAATAATCCTTTCAAAGTTTATCCATACAAACCACATCAGCAACAACAATACTACCATAACAACTATACATACGCTTCACCAACCAATACAGTACAAACCGTTAATTTCCTAGTGCCAACATCAGCTGGAATTCCCTTTTCAACATCATCTCCATTGTTTGCTCTCTCTGGTGTGTCATATTGTATCTTCGTTATATAAAAATAAGACAATACAATACCCCAATATCAAGCCATCTTTTTGCCTCATAACTGTAATATCGACATGGATGTGTTAAACTCATTGTCTTTGTTATACTCCACTTCCTCTTTAAATCTGGTGTATCCTTAATAGTACCTGTGTTGGCAGTAACCAATGGGTTTTTCATTGCCAAAATACCCTTGACATAGAACCACAGGAAAGACACAGAACACATTAAGTAACATCATCTACATGACATACAAAGACAATTTTGTTAACGATTACCACACCTTTTTTCGTGCTGACCTTGTCACAGATCGACTTCCAACGGAGTCATCTCCCTGCAAACCAATAGTATCATCTTTTATATTCTATGCTAATTATAAAGGAACTACCATGGTTATATCCTACCCCATCAAATGTACTCAAACAATGCACCATCTAAGATAGAAAATAACTATTTTATCAAATTGAAGTACTATTTGTACATAACATACAATCTTTGCATTGTTTGCCATTGCTTGCTTGCCAGCATCGGCAGGTGTGGTTGTTGGAATGTTACGCAAGCACAACTATTTCCTTGCATCACTAACAACTGACTCATTTCGACAACCACCAACAGATACATCTCGGTCTACAACAACAACATTCTTCTTACCTGATATGGCATGACCCTACGTACAACAAGTGTGACAAATTAAGTAGGAACACACAATTACCAACAGTTATTCAATAAAGGCACCATTACAAAACAATTTTGTTGTCTTACACATTTTTCACATTGTAACAGATGTGCATCTGCACTATGTATGCCACATGCAAAGTCCATCAAGCAAATTACCTTGATATGGCCGCCAACACTTTCTAATTTGTTTTCATGCAATGTGGCAAGAGCGCTTCCTGCAACAGAACAAGAAGCAATGCCAACTGCTTGATTGTTATCCTACAATGTATACTACATGTTTCTTAGTGAATATACCAAACATATGCATATAAAGTACTGGAATGACAAACTAAATGAAGCTCACATGCACTACCTCTAAGTTGAAACTTGGATCATGCACCATTGTTTTTTTTCTGTAAGTTATAGACATCTTCTGTTACACCCCGATCTCATAGTTTCCACTAATCATGATATTAGGGCATAAATTGAGGATTTAACGTAATACAAAGATCACCCTTAACTTTTTCTTCTTTTCCAAACTCTTTGTTTTCTCGCATTGAACCACATAAACTAACTTTATAAGAGAATTAAACTTTTATTTCTCTAATATAATCTCAGCATTTATGATACACATCCATACATTCATTATGTTTCTCACACTTCCATGTACATACAACATGACAATCATTTGCATTCTCTCCTATTAAGGAAACAAACATACAAAACATCATTTACAACTCTCTCAGATCTATACAAGGACCTAGAGTGACAGGGACCGACTGAACTTAACTATACTCAGACTTAACTCTAGTGGCAGATCTACTCTGATGCAATGATATCTTCTTCAAGTCCATGTGATTTTCCTAAAAATTTTGAGTAGAGGAGTGAGCCTACTCGCTCAGTGAATGAGTACTTCAAAGAAACAGTCTAAAGCACTGATATAATTACTGATATACTTTTGAGCAATTGATATCAATTATAACAATAGAAAGCTTTAGTGAGTCTAATAATTGACAATCATAAATATGGCAGGATACTCTAGATATGTATAAGAGTGAATCAATATATGAAATGCTTGATTGATCATAAAGAGAACTAATAATTCAGAAACATACAAGGAATAATTAAATAACTGTACACACTTGTTTGACCTCTCATTCATTTTATTATGCCCTAATCATATGTAGTGTACTCTACATATGAAGACTCGTAGTGAACTACGATCCCACCGTACAAGATTTAGTCGACACCCCGGGATAGCTAAGTCTGACTACTCTCTTGGTCTGCAACAGGGTAAACTGGCTCTCTGGCCTTAGCACATCTATGGTGCCATAAACTGGACTCCTCCTCAAACCTGAGCACACAAGCAGAGAGTCTGAGACGCTCTGTGGGCCTCATCTTGGTACGCTCTGTGGGTACCTCTGGGTTACCACCAGGATCTCCAGTTCATGTTGGGTAACCTATCTTCTCTTAGGAGACTTCCTTAAGGGTTTCGTCTCCCCGCACGCTATGTGGGTGCGTTCCGACCCCCGTATACTGGACGCACTGCTAGGGTAGGTCATTTCATCCCTAAGGCGCAGACCTCTCATAAGGATTCTACAGTGTCAGGGCCCTTAATCTATTATTTTATTATTCTAGAAAAGCTCTTACTACATTGCATCTCTCTCTTACTTATTCTTGGCTTTGGTATCTCTATGGTACCGAGTCTATTTATTCGAAGTTTATAACACAACATGTATATCATTCTAAACTTGGCAGAGTAGTATATTCAAAACACTGTAATATACTGAGTAATCAACATACTACACATGCAGGCAGACTAAAATTCTTAAATAAATAGATTTCATGTCCACTTGGCACATACACACTAGAATCGTACATATCAACCCAAATCTTGAGTTGTGCATCTCATAACTCAATTAAGAGTTAATTACTTATCATGAAAAGAATTATTAATAACAATTGAGAACATTGATATCACAATACTTGATTCATTGAACACCCTACCCTTAGGGTTTCATTTAATCACAACAAATGCTACAAAGAAAGGTGTAATACATCTATCACATACTTTTCAAATCTTTACAACACATGATACATGGGATCTCAATCCCTTATCACATTACTGAGAATTCTCATCCCTTCACATCATTATCATAATTACTGGATCTGGATATTCAAACCCTTAGATCATCACATAGCATTATTACCTCTAGGTCCTTAGACTAAGGTATTCATTTCACTGGTTGTACAAGTATTCTCATGGCTCACAAGGCCATCACACATCTTGTCACCTCTCACTAGGCAACAACTTATTCCCATGGTTCCCATAAAGATTTCATGTGACATAAACATTCACTGAATAAAGACTACTATCAACAAATCATATAAAATCAATATATGTATGAAACCTTAGAACTTAGCTGAATTTGAGTTTCCATGCCATTCACTGGGATATCATGCATCAATAATAACATAGAATAAATAAAGTCTATCATGTCAAGAAAATCCCTCCAAATGGATTTCACGATATCTATTCGCAAATATCCAACTTTTCTCGTATCTAGGGTTTCACCCTCTTCACTGAGATACCAAACAAACACTACTCACTTTAAATGAAATCCAAGATAGTATCTGACATATATGTACTATGAATTTAGATAAACAATCATTCATAACCAAAGGGATCTACATAAGCAACTTTCTCTATTTACTTATACATCAAATTTCAGTCATAGACAAATTCCCTATATTTCAGTTTACTCTTATAACCTCTGCGAATACTTAGGAAATTCTCATTAGAATGCATTGTATACATTTCTAATATGATTTTATCATCTGAAATTCATTCAAACAAAGGAAGAATCCATTTCATATCATTTTGCAACAACTTAGAACAAATAGACAAATTCAGGGTTTGTAGTCGCATACTAAGCAATTAAAGATTTTGGTTGATTTAACCAATTTTCGTGTAATATATTGTTTAAAGGAAGTTCCCACTCACCCTAAGGTGTGAAAAAACCTTAAAAACGTATCCCATATATGAAAACCTCAAATCCATATCAAATCCCTAGCAATTCACCCAATTCTTCTTCCTTTCAACTCGGAAACCTTAGAAATGAGGAATTATGAAGAAAGAGTGAGAAAAGGGGAAGTTTTGATACCATTTTGGATCAAATCAGAGGAGGGATGGAATTTTGACATGTGAGAGAAGATTCACCATGAAACTATATCCAAAGAAGCTAAACTTACATGATTTCATCATACCTCAGACCACAAAACCCTAGGTCAGCATCTCCATCAATTTCTCCTCTCAAACCGTATCTCTCTCTCTAGGATTTCATTTCTCTGGATTGAATCACGAATTATGAGAGCTTGAAGCATTACCATCACATTCCATATTATTCTCAAGTACGAACCCACACATAATTCAAGGTGTAACCATCGGGTTATAGCATACTAGGGTTTCAACAATAGTAACAGAGTACTCCATGATTGTATTAGTCATTCAAGGACTATTCATACCCAATTACCATCACTTAGTTATATTAAATCTAGGTATAACAAGCTACACCTCATTAGGGTTACATATCAATACAATATGGTTATCATCCCTTCTATTCATATGAGTGAATAGGTAAGACTACCTTATTCAGGGTAACCCTCCATTTGTTCCATCATCATTCGACCCATATCACCATACCACAATTGTACAATACTAAGATGGATTACTGGTATGAATGACTTAAACTATCAGACACCTTTAATTAACATATTGCTTGCACATGTACACTGAAATCATATGTAGAACCAATTTACATCCCTTAATATACCTTCAACAAATTATACTTCTAAAAACAAATTCACATATTACTAAAAGCCATTGTTTTCTCTTATCTCTCTCCTCATTCATTACTACTTACTTTTTGCTACTTATCCTTCTAATTTTAATCATGTAGATTAAACATCCCTAAAATTGAAACATACAAGGTATGAATAGATTATTCATCATTCTTGTTATTACTGCAAGAATTTATTTCATATCACACTTCACTCATATTGTATTTCTCCTTTTATTCAAAACACACCTCTTATATTTCAAATCTATTTCTTATCCTTTGCTCTAAATCATTTCCATATTGTTTATCTACCTTTCAGATTAGCTAGGATTACTATCAGTGCTAGTTTACTTCTCATAGTGCAAATTTCATGATCTTGTTTTATAGAGATGCTAGTATTCAAGGTCAAATCACTAGTGACAACCCTTGAACTGCTACAACTCTAAACATTCTAGGGTTTGGCCTTTATCGGTAGCATGACGTTATTGTGGTGTGACTTTGCACCCTTAATTTGAAACTCAAACTTTGGATCTCACAAGTTTTTACTAAAGTCTTCCTTATCTTATCAATTGAATTTCCTTTATCTTAATTGGCCATTCATATTGATTACATTCTCAATTTACCCTTCTAGGGTTTCATCATCATATTGTGTGTCATTATTACATTCACTAGATGCCTCTACCATGGTGGTTATGCATCATATATGATTCATTTTCTTATCACTTCATTTCCACATTTCTTTCATTAAGTAATATATGGAAGAGAAGACGGTTCTGAGACTTAGAATTCTTATCTTCAAACATCCCATTAATACATTTGTCGTATGTAGGTTTAATTAGTTATCAACAAGCATACTTGATTGACTAGCACTTGATTGAATCTCCTAACCTCTTTCTTTTATAATCTATTTTACTCCACCATGTTTCAAACCCTTCCTTACTTTCCATAATCCTCTTACCAAATACTACTCTTCCACATGTTATCTTTAACTTCTACTTTTCTCTTATGATCATGTTGCTTATTCATGTGTATGATCATGTATACCATGTTGCACATTTCTTTTTATCCTTCCACTAATGTGAAGTTAATATTCTAAATCAATAATCTATCTACTAGTTTCAACTCATGTTTAATACATTACATATCCTTCATTTTAAATCAAATGGCTCATGCATGGGTGAAACATAGTTTCTCTTATATCAAGTTTTTCCTTCCTAAGTATAGTCTACCTTTGTATAACTTATTCATTTTATTAAGCTACACTTTTGTTCTTTTTTTTTAGAAACTAGTTTGGTGTTCTATAGAGACTTGGAATCCAAAGGTAGTAAGGATGAATATATTAAACTTATTAATAAAGGTATACATTCCATGCTCTCAATTATATCATAACTCTCATTCCTTAATCAAGCTCATCATTTTCAACATTTATCTTTGTTTTAACTTAGTTTCTTATCCTAGTCTAATGATTTACATATTTATCTAATTCTCTTTACTTTAACTCTTTCGAAGTCTCTTCACTTATATTTACTTATCGTATATTTAACTCTTTTCTTCTATTTTTCCTTTGCTTTGGAGTACATAAAAACATTGTACTCAGTTATATAATCCATTCCTCATGATTGATTCTTACTACCTTGGCCCTTACATACTTTTCTCATATCTTTTCCATATTTCATATTTAGAGTTCATATAATATTAATCATTAAGCTTAATCTGAACCTTACGTCGTGTTCCTTTATTCCCAATTAAGGATTTCTCATATGAGGCCCCAAAGTTGGGTCTCAGATATCAGTTCCAACTGATTCTTAGCTATTCTAATCTATCCCATATGTTTCAACATCTTAGTATATGTACATTCTCACTATGATGTGGGTCTAATTTATCCAGAGTCTACTCTTATCATATTGTTAATAGGAGTCATTAGATCCCAATAATGCATCCTGCCAGCCGGACCAGGCCGAACCTACAGTCCTGAAGCCAAGAGCTACATAAGATTAACCAACTCCTATTAATCTCAAATATGTGGAAAGAATACCCACTTAGGAAAGTTCATTCAAGATCATTTCTAGTCTACTTGATACAAAGAATGTAATCAATAAATGCTACAACTGCATGGTGTACAACAAATCTTAAAGACCCATATATATTTCAAAATACTGATTATCTAAATTCAAACATATAAGAGCATTTCTATTCATCTCCAATAAAGCAACAACATTAAATGAAAGTTCTATCTCATTTTATATTTATGCTCTTAATTCATGTTACTTCTCTTGTTTCTAACCCTAATATTTCTAGGGTTCGTCTCTAGTCCATCCTTCCACTGTATACCTGAACAGGGTATACATGAAAGAATAGACAGAGTAGCTTGATACTGGTTGTTCCAAGTACTCAGATACCAGGCCAGGATATCCAAATACTCAATTCCCCAGAGCTAACATCATAACATCTCCTATCTGCCACACTTATGACTCTAATTTACTAACTTAATGGTCCCTGACAACTCAGCCTAAGCTCTGATACCAAGTTGTTACACCCTGATCTCACAATTTCCACTAATCATGAGATTATGGCATAAATTGAGGATTTAACATAATATAAAGATCACCCTTAACTTTTTCTTCTTTTTCAAACTCTTTGTTTTCTCACATTGAACCACATAAACTAACTTTACATGAGAATTAAACTTTTATTTCTCTAATATAATCTCAACATTTATGATACAAATCCATACATTCATTATGTTTCTCACACTTCCATGTACATACGACATGACAATCATTTGCATTCTCTCCTATTAAGGAAACAAACATATAAAACACCATTTATAACTCTCTCTCAGATTTATACAAGGACCTAGAGTGACAGGGACCGACTGAACTTAACTATACTCAGACTTAACTCTTGTGGTAGATCTACTATGATGCAATGATATCTTCTTCAAGTCCATGTGATTTCCTTAAGAATTTTGAGTAGAGGGGTTGCTCAAAAGTATATCTGTAATTATATCTGTATTTTAGACTGTTTCTTTGAAGTACTCATTCACTGAGCGAGTACAAGACTAAGCCGACACCGCGGGATAGCTAAGTCTGAGTACTCTCCTGGTCTGCAACAGGGTAAACTGGCTCTCTGGCCTTGGCACATCTATGGTGTCGTAAACTGGACTACTCCTCTAACTTGAGCACACATGCGGATAGTCTGAGACGCTCTGTGGGCCTCATCTTGGTACGCTCTGTGGGTACCTCTGGGTTACCGCCAGTGTTACGACCCGCGTAGAGCTTATCCCGTAAGTAAGCTGTTCAGCATGTGTTTAGCTGATGTGCTAAGATATAAGCCTGTTTTTGTTAATAATGTTTAGAATGGATATGACATGTGCTTAGTGTGTTTTCTAGCTTCTAAAGCGTGTAGGATCTTACGCTTGAAGCGTTTCTAGAAAAATCGTTCGAATCCGACTTTCGAGTCAAAAGTTGCATGTTTTTGGGCTTTTAGGGACCCGTTTGTAGTTTTTGAAATTTGCGTTTAGGCCCCTAAGTTTTCCTCCTTATCCTTTCTCTCTTCCTTATCTCGTTTCATTTCTCAGAAACGAGAGAACGCACGAAGCGTTCTCCTTCCTTGCGTGAGAGAGAGAGAGAAAGAGAGAGAGAGAGAGATAGCTGAGAAGGGAAGACGTCGGAGCTTCGTTCTGCTCCGATCAGCTGCTGCAGCTCGTCCTCTTCCCTCCGTTGATCGTCTTCTCCGTCAATTCGATTCGGATTCGCAGCTGAAGCTACGGTTGCAGGGAAACGGCTTGAGGATTGGGGAGCAAGGAGCAGCCCTAGCTCGTTTCTCTCCCCCCTTCAGGTCCGTTTTGGTGGTATGCATCGATTGCGAGCGTTTGGCGGTGTTTGTAAGAGTTTTTCCCGTCGATTCGAGAGAAATCGACTCTTGCAGGTCGTTTTTGTTTTCTGCCTGTGCGCGGTTCGGCCGAGTTCCTATTCGGTCGGCCGAGTTTCCTATTAGGGCAATCGTATAGAGTTTTGGTCGGCCGAGTTTGGGGTCTTGGATCGGCCGAGTTTCTTATTTAGATAAACGAACAGCGTTTTTGTCGGCCGAGTTTGGTCCTGATCGGCCGAGTTTCTTTGTAGGTATATAAAGCAGTGTCTCGATCGGCCGAGTTTCTCAGAGGATCGGCCGAGTTTCCTGCTGGTCGGCCGAGGTTGGTCGGCCAAGTTTCAGATTCTGGGAAGTGTTCGGCCGAGTTCTATAGTGATCGTCCGAGTTTCAAGTGGTGAGTAGCAGTTCATTTAGAAATCATTATTTAACTCATTTTTAAATGCTTATTTGCTTCAGTATCAGTTGACATGACTCCTAAACAGTGTAACATGTACTTTTTAGTGTGATAAGTTCATTGGAACTTGAATTGCATGATGTAAATGATGAAAAAGAGGAAATTCTATGTCTTACAGCTGCTATATGTTATTTCTGTTTAATTGTTTATCTGTTAATTAATTATTAGACTTAGGTGCCCTAACACCGTAGAACCCCTAAGAGGGAATCTGCAACTTAGGGGTGAAACTCGTGTCCAACACCAACCGGTTGAGTAATTCTGGTGGCACGAGGATAGAAAGAGAGGCAGTGTCCAACAACAATCGTGCTTGTGTCACGATGGCACTGGGAAAAAGAAAACTTGGTTATCTAACACCATTCGTGCTTGTGTCACGAAGGTAACCCTGTGAGACCCTCCGCCGGTGTACTCAGGTTCAAGGAGGAGTCAGGTGCACTCAGAGTAGTGCTTTGAGGCCGTAGAGCCTATGTTTCTGGCTGGAGAGCCAGGGGTCCTGTAGCAGAGAAGGGCTGGCGTCAGACTTAGCATTTCCCGGGTGTGTCGCTAAGTCTTGTACGGTGGGGTCGTAGCATGGACTTGTTACGGATCTTTATATGCAGAGTACACTACATATGATTAGGGCATAATAAAAATGAATAAGTAAATATGTAGGATCACAGTAAATTTATATAACTATTTATTTACCTGAAATACCTGTTGATGCTTAGAAATGTGGTTATTATTTGTATATTTGCTATGTCAAAGGAACTGCCTTGTTTGAACTGCATATATGTTTATTTTCAGTTTATAAACCTGACGAGTTGTTTAGTGATAGCTGAGTGAAATGTTATTCACTGAGCGAGTAGGCTCATACCTCTACTCAAAACATTTTCAGGTCAGCATCAGGAATCAGAAGGATCGTTTCACCCTAACGCTTAGTCGATAGAAGGTTTGTTGCTAGTCTAGTTAGAGGTCTCTTAGTCCATTCCCCTCGATCCTCGGGACAAGGTGTGAGTGAGAGAGAGAATGTGTACACAAATGTAAATTAATGTTATGCTTCCTTTATGTTAATCAATGTATTATGCTGTAGACTTTGCTTGTATCTTCTATCAGTTTAATAGAGAAGTTTCTGCAGTTTGTTTAGTTCTTGTTTACAACTTAAACTTGGTTATCAATTAAATGCTTTGGATTGTTTTAAAAGCGACGAGTGGTTGATTATGTGTAATTTCCACCTGTCATGCCCTAATTTCGGGGTTTGTGGTTAATGTGAGATTGGGGCGCGACAATTCTTGGTATCAGAGCCTAGGTTTGAGTACTTAGTTACTCAAGGTCAGGGGACGATAAGAGACCAATAAGATTAAGGTTTAGGTGTCTTTCTTCTAACTGCAATTTTCTAACAGGAAGTGTTCTGTTATACTATTACAGATGGCAGAAAGAGGCTTTGATCGTGATGATCAGGCTGAGAGCCATGTTGGCCCCGATCCTTTGTACTTGGGTCTAGGTGGTGGTGACCACGTAAATGAAGCATCTCGTATGTATAGGATGTTTCTGGAGACCAGGGAGAAGTACAAGGCTGATAGGCGAGCTTCTACTTCTACCAGCAGTAAGGATCTGATGCGATCGTATGAGCTTGTAAAGAAGCTCGGTGGTACAGAATTCAGTGGTACTACAGATCCTGCCGAAGCTGATGAGTGGTTTAGACAGATAGAAAAGGTCTTTCGTCTGATGGAGCTTCCAAAAGATAAGAAGATCAATCATGCGGTCTACCTTTTAACAGGCGATGCAGAGTTGTGGTGGCGTGGTGTGGAAGAAAAGAGGAGAGGTACAGAGCCTTCCTGGCAGGATTTCTCTGAGGAGTTTCATCTCAAATTCTATCCACCCACTTTTCTTAATGAGAAAATCAGGCAGTTACAGAATATCAAGCAGGGGAACATGACAGTTACAGAGTATGAAGCGTTGTTCACACGGTTAGCGAACTTCTGTCCACAGCTTGTTCCCGATAACATAGAGAGATGTAGAAGGTTTCAGGAAGGACTAAGGCCAGAGATTCGGCATACAGTTTCTGCTACTAGTAGGAGGAACAGAGAGAACTTTGGTGAGTTTGTCGAGTCTGCTAGATAGGTTGAAGAATCTGTGAATGCTGACAAGGTGCCTGAGTCTAAAAAGAGATCTGCAGACTTCAGTAGAGGGCAATCCAGTAGTGGATACAGAGGTGGAGGTAGAGGTTTCTTTTCTAAGCTTGGGTGTGGTTTTGGTTGTTTCGGCAGGAAGAGATCTGAGGATGTCACTACTTCTAGAGGCAGAGGAGGATATAACTCAGGAAGATGGGGCAGTGCCGATAGTGGACAGTCTTCTGGATCGTCAATGTCAGTGACAGGTCCCCAAGGACAGGGAATACCGCCATGTGACAAATGTGGAAAATCACATTCTGGACAGTGTCGGGCTCTGAGTTGTTTTGTTTGCGGACAAGCTGGACACTTTAAAAGGGAATGTCCTCAGCTTCAACAAGCAGCATCGCAAGCTTTCCAGCCTCAATACCATGATGTTCCAAGTTCTTCTGTGGCTTCTGGATCTAGAGGTGGTGGAGTGTCTAGTGGCAGGAGTGGTCAGAGAGGACAGCGTGGTAGAGGGAGAGCTTCAGCACGTTTCTTTTCTTTGACACCTCAGGAAGGTATAATCTCTTCACAAGTTGTTACAGGAGAGATGCTTTTGTTTAATAGTATACCTGTTTTAGTTTTGATAGATCCGGGAGCTACTCATTCTTTCATACGACGTTCTTTAGTTGATGAACTTAATCTGTTAACTCAAGAGTTGGTAGATGAGTTAGTGTTGAGGGTTCCACTAGGTGGACCAACAATTTTATCCGAGTCTTGTCCCGGATTCTTGTTATCTTTTGGAGGTTTCACCTTTGTTGCTAATCTCATACCCTTGGATGTAAATACCTTTCAAGTCATCTTGGGTATGGATTGTCTTGAGACATATCGAGTGCAACTCGATTGTTGGAAGAAGGAAGCTACCTTTCAACTAGGGGAATTTTCTTGTGTCTTTACTGGAGACAGGAAAGTTTTGCCTACGTGCATAGTATCAGCTGCTGTAGCTGATAAGATGCTACAGAAAGGATGTGAAGCGTTCCTTGCTCATGTGGTTGACACCAGAGCAGAGAAGAGCACTGCCAGTGTTTATGATGTGCCTGTGGTTCGTGAGTTCTCTGACGTTTTTCTAGAGGAGTTACCAGGTTTACCTCTTGTTAGGGATATTAATTTTGAGATTCAGATATATCCAGGTAGTCATCCAGTAGCACTGCTAGCCTATAGAATGGCACCTGCTGAGTTGAAGGAACTCAAGGTGCAGTTACAGGAGTTGCTAGTAAAGGGTTTCATTAGACCTAGTTCTTCACCATGGGGTGCTCCAGTCCTGTTTGTTAAGAAAAAGGATGGTACCATGCGTCTCTGTATAGATTACAGGCAACTGAACAAGATCACTATTAAGAATAAGTATCCTTTGCCAAGAATAGATGATCTATTTGATCAGTTGCGTGGAGAAACGATCTTCTCTAAAATAGATTTGAGATCTAGATATCATCAGCTCAGAATAAAGGCTTCTGATATTCCCAAGACAGCTTTCAGAACCAGGTATGGGCATTATGAGTTTCTGGTCATGTCGTTCGGGCTGACCAATGCCCCAGCAGCCTTTATGGATATGATGAATTGGATTTTCAAACCGTTCTTAGATCAGTTTATTGTAGTATTTATAGATGATATTCTGATCTATTCCAGAGACGATGAACAGCACGAGCAACACCTGAGAGTAGTGTTGCAGTTGTTGAGACAACACCAGTTGTTTGCTAAATTCAGCAAATGCGAGTTCTGGTTGGCCGAGGTAGCATTTCTTAGACATGTTATCTCGAGAGGTGGAGTTAGTGTTGACCCTAAGAAAGTTGATTTTGTACTTCAGTGGGAACAGCCTAAGACTCCTACTGAGATCAGAAGTTTCTTGGGATTAGCAGGTTATTACAGAAGGTTCATACAGAACTTCAGTGTGTTAGCATCACCTTTGACACGCTTGACGAGGAAGGATGTACCGTTTGTTTGGCCTGATAACTGTGAGAGAAGTTTTTAGATTTTGAAGAAGAGGTTGACTTCAGCACCAGTGTTGGTTTTGCCTGAAGCAGAGAAAGGCTATACAGTGTTCTGTGATGCTTCCAGGAGAGGTTTGGGCTGTGTACTGATGCAAGAAGGCAAAGTTGTGGCTTACGCATCTAGACAGCTTAAGAAGAATGAAGAGAATTACCCTGTTCATGATCTGGAGTTAGCTGCTATAGTTCATGCTCTTAAGACATGGCGTCACTACTTGTATGGTGAGACATGTCAGGTGTTTACAGACCATAAGAGCCTGAAATATATCTTCACTCAGAAGGACTTGAATTTGAGACAGCGCAGATGGCTTGAGCTGATTAAAGACTATGATGTGACAATCGATTACCATCCTGGTAAGGCGAATGTTGTAGCTGATGCCTTGAGTAGAAAGTCAAGTTCAACAGCTAATGCATTTTCTATGGCATGTTTCAAGAGAGACTTGCTTGTAGATATGCGAAAATTGAACTTGGACTTGGATGTGACTGGACAAAGTGGGTTGATTGCTCAGATGCAAGTCAGACCTACTTTTTATAATTAGATTAAGGAATTACAGCAGAGTGATGATGAGTTGTGGCAAATCATGCAGGATATGTCAGAAGGTAAGAGAACAGAGTTCAGGTTTTCTGATGAAGGCGTGTTGTATCTTCATGATAGGTTGTGTTTACCTGGAAACAGTGAGTTGAAAGAGCAGATTCTTGAGGAAGCGCATACTTCTATGTATGCTATGCATCCAGGTAACACAAAGATGTACAGGAACCTCAAAGAGCTGTACTGGTGGTCTGGCATGAAGAAGGATGTGGCTGAATATGTGGCTAGATGTGGAGTGTGTCAGCAGGTTAAGGCTGAGCATCAGAAACCTGCTGGTACTTTGCAGTCGCTTCCTATACCAGAATGGAAATGGGAACACATCACGATGGACTTTGTGGTAGGATTACCCAGGACGCCTAAGGGTTCGGACTCGATATGGGTGATTGTGGATAGACTAACTAAGTCTGCTCACTTTCTTCCTGTCAAGTCAACCTTTGACGTTTCAAAGTTGGCTAAAGTTTATGTGGATGAAGTAGTCAGGTTGCATAGGATTCCAGTTTCCATTATTTCTGACAGAGATCCAAAGTTTACATCTAGATTCTGGAATCAGTTACATCATGCGTTGGGCACAAGGTTGAAGTTCAGTATAGCGTTTCACCCACAGACAGATGGTCAATCTGAGAGGACCATTCAGACCCTAGAAGACATGCTGAGAGCATGCGTGCTGCAGTTTAGAGGCAACTGGGAAGAACACTTAAGCCTAATGGAGTTTGCATATAATAACAGTTACCATTCTAGTCTTGGAATGGCTCCATATGAAGCTCTTTATGGCAGGAAGTGTAGATCGCCAGTTTGTTGGTACGAGGTGGGTGAGAAGGAAATTCTTGGACCTGAGCTAGTTGATGTAACTACAGAGAAGATATTTGTGATCAGGGATCAGTTGAAAGCTGCTCAGGATAGACAAAAAAGTTATGTAGAAAGACGACGTCGACCTCTTGAGTTTGAGGTTGGTGACGAGGTTTTCTTGAAGGTTTCACTGTGGAAGGGAGTGCTGAGGTTTGGCAAGAGGGGTAAGTTGACCCCTAGGTATATGGGTCCATATCCTGTTGTTGAGAGGATTGGACCTGTAGCTTATAGGTTGGATTTGCCGTCTGAGTTGGCAAATCTTCATGATGTCTTCCACGTGTCTATGCTGAAAAAGTGTCATCCCGGTACGGAAAAGATTGTAGATCCAGAACCGGCACAGCTTAGAACAGATGTGTCCTATGTAGAAGGACCAGTGTAGATAGTTGATCATCGGATCAAAAAGCTTAAGAACCGCGAGATTCCTTTAGTGAAGGTTTTCTGGAGAAACCATAATCTTGAGGAAGCTACGTGGGAACTAGAGTCTGAGATGCGTGGCAAGTTTCCTTTTCTCTTCTAGGAATTTCGGGACGAAATTCTTATAAGGGAGGGAGATTGTTACGACCCGCGTAGAGCTTATCCCGTAAGTAAGCTGTTCAGCATGTGTTTAGCTGATGTGCTAAGATATAAGCATGTTTTTGTTAATAATGTTTAGAATGGATATGACATGTGCTTAGTGTGTTTTCTAGCTTCTAAAGCATGTAGGATCTTACGCTTGAAGCGTTGCCAGAAAAATCGTTCGAATCCGACTTTCGAGTCAAAAGTTGCATGTTTTTGGGATTTTAGGGACCCGTTTGTAGTTTTTGAACTTTGCGTTTAGGCCTATAAGTTTTCCTCTTTATCCTTTCTATCTTCCTTATCTCGTTTCATTTCTCAGAAATGAGAGAACGCACGAATCGTTCTCCTTCCTTGCGTGAGAGAGAGAGAAAAAGAGAGAGAGAGAGGGAGCTGAGAAGGGAAGACGTCGGAGCTTCGTTCTGCTCCGATCAGCTGCTGCAGCTCGTCCTCTTCCCTCCGTTGATCGTCTTCTCCGTCAATTCGATTCGGATTCGCAGCTGTAGCTACAGTTGCAGGGAAACGGGTTGAGGATTGGGGCGCAAGGAGCAGCCCTAGCTCGTTTCTCTCCCCCCTTCAGGTCCGTTTTGGTGGTATGCATCGATTGCGAACGTTTGGCGGTGTTTGTTTGAGTTTTTCCCGTCGATTCGAGAGAAATCGACTCTTGCAGGTCGTTTTTGTTTTCTGCCTGTGCGCGGTTCGGCCGAGTTCCTATTCGGTCGGCCGAGTTTCCTATTAGGGCAATCGTATAGAGTTTTGGTCGGCCGAGTTTGGGGTCTTGGATCGGCCGAGTTTCTTATTTAGATAAACGAACAGCGTTTTTGTCAGCCGATTTTGGTCCTGATCGGCCGAGTTTCTTTGTAGGTATATAAAGCAGTGTCTCGATCGGCCGAGTTTCTCAGAGGATCGGCCGAGTTTCCTGCTGGTCGGCCGAGGTTGGTCGGCCGAGTTTCAGATTCTGGGAAGTGTTCGGCCGAGTTCTATAGTGATCGGCCGAGTTTCAAGTGGTGAGTAGAAGTTCATTTAGAAATCATTATTTAACTCATTTTTAAATGCTTATTTGCTTCAGTATCAGTTGACATGACTCCTAAACAGTGTAACATGTACTTTTTAGTGTGATAAGTTCATTGGAACTTGAATTGCATGATGTAAATCATGAAAAAGAGGAAATTCTATGTCTTACAGTTGCTATATGTTATTTTTGTTTAATTGTTTATCTGTTAATTAATTATTAGACTTAGGTGCCCTAACACCGTAGAACCCCTAAGAGGGAATCTGCAACTTAGGGGTGAAACTCGTGTCCAACACCAACCGGTTGAGTAATTCTGGTGGCACGAGGATAGAAAGAGAGGCAGTGTCCAACAACAATCGTGCTTGTGTCACGATGGTACTGGGAAAAAGAAAACTTGGTTATCTAACACCATTCGTGCTTGTGTCACGAAGGTAACCCTGTGAGACCCTCCGCCGGTGTACTCAGGTTCAAGGAGGAGTCAGGTGCACTCAGAGTAGTGCTTTGAGGCCGTAGAGCCTATGTTTCTGGCCGGAGAGCCAGGGGTCCTGCAGCAGAGCAGGGCTGGCGTCAGACTTAGCATTTCTCGAATGTGTCGCTAAGTCTTGTACGGTGGGGTCATATCATGGACTTGTTACAGATCTTTATATGCAGAGTACACTACATATGATTAGGGCATAATAAAAATGAATAAGTAAATATGTAGGATCACAGCAAATTTATATAACTGTTTATTTACCTGAAATACCTGTTGATGCTTAGAAATGTGGTTATTATTTGTATATTTGCTATGTCAAAGGAACTGCCTTGTTTGAACTGCATATATGTTTATTTTCAGTTTATAAACTTGACGAGTTGTTTAGTGATAGCTGAGTGAAATGTTATTCACTGAGCGAGTAGGCTCATACCTCTACTCAAAACATTTTCAGGTCAGCATCAGCATCAGGAATCAGAAGGATCGTTTCACCCTAACGCTTAGTCGATAGAAGGTTTGTTGCTAGTCTAGTTAGAGGTCTCTTAGTCCATTCCCCTCGATCCTCGGGACAAGGTGTGAGTGAGAGAGAGAATGTGTACACAGATGTAAATTAATGTTATGCTTCCTTTATGTTAATCAATGTATTATGTTGTAGACTTTGCTTGTATCTTCTATCAGTTTAATAGAGAAGTTTTTGCAGTTTGTTTAGTTCTTGTTTACAGCTTAAACTTGGTTATCAATTAAATGCTTTGGATTGTTTTAAAAGCGACGAGTGGTTGATTATGTGTAATTTCCACCTGTCATGCCCTAATTTTGGGGTTTGTGGTTAATGTGAGATTGGGGCGCGACAATTCTTGGTATCGGAGCCTAGGTTTGAGTACTTAGTTACTCAAGGTCAGGGGACGATAAGAGACCAATAAGATTAAGGTTTAGGTGTCTTTCTTCTAACTGCAATTTTCTAACAGGAAGTGTTCTGTTATACTATTGCAGATGGCAGAAAGAGGCTTTGATCGTGATGATCAGGCTGAGAGCCATGTTGGCCCCGATCCTTTGTACTTGGGTCCAGGTGGTGGTGACCACGTAAATGAAGCATCTCGTATGTATAGGATGTTTCTGGAGACCAGGGAGAAGTACGAGGCTGATAGGCGAGCTTCTACTTCTACCAGCAGTAAGGATCTGATGCGATCGTATGAGCTTGTAAAGAAGCTCGGTGGTACAGAATTCAGTGGTACTACAGATCCTGCCGAAGCTGATGAGTGGTTTAGACAGATAGAAAAGGTCTTTCGTCTGATGGAGCTTCCAGAAGATAAGAAGATCAATCATGCGGTCTACCTTTTAACAGGCGATGCAGAGTTGTGGTGGCGTGGTGTGGAAGAAAAGAGGAGAGGTACAGATCCTTCCTGGCAGGATTTCTCTGAGGAGTTTCATCTCAAATTCTATCCACCCACTTTTCTTAATGAGAAAATCAGGCAGTTACAGAATATCAAGCAGGGGAACATGACAGTTACAGAGTATGAAGCGTTGTTCACACGGTTAGCGAACTTCTGTCCACAGCTTGTTCCCGATAACATAGAGAGATGTAGAAGGTTTCAGGAAGGACTAAGGCCAGAGATTCGGCATACAGTTTCTGCTACTAGTAGGAGGAACAGAGAGAACTTTGGTGAGTTTGTCGAGGCTGCTAGACAGGTTGAAGAATCTGTGAATGCTGACAAGGTGCCTGAGTCTAAAAAGAGATCTGCAGACTTCAGTAGAGGGCAATCCAGTAGTGGATACAGAGGTGGAGGTAGAGGTTTCTTTTCTAAGCTTGGTCGTGGTTTTGGTTGTTTCGGCAGGAAGAGATCTGAGGATGTCACTACTTCTAGAGGCAGAGGAGGATATAACTCAGGAAGATGGGGCAGTGCCGATAGTGGACAGTCTTCTGGATCGTCAATGTCAGTGACAGGTCCCCAAGGACAGGGAATACCGCCATGTGACAAATGTGGAAAATCACATTCTGGACAGTGTCGGGCTCTGAGTTGTTTTGTTTGCGGACAAGCTGGACACTTTAAAAGGGAATGTCCTCAGCTTCAACAAGCAGCATCGCAAGCTTTCCAGCCTCAATACCATGATGTTCCAAGTTCTTCTGTGGCTTCTGGATCTAGAGGTGGTGGAGTGTCTAGTGGCAGGAGTGGTCAGAGAGGACAGCGTGGCAGAGGGAGAGCTTCAGCACGTTTCTTTTCTTTGACACCTCAGGAAGGTATAATCTCTTCACAAGTTGTTACAGGAGAGATGCTTTTGTTTAATAGTATACCTGTTTTAGTTTTGATAGATCCGGGAGCTACTCATTATTTCATACGACGTTCTTTAGTTGATGAACTTAATCTGTTAACTCAAGAGTTGGTAGATGAGTTAGTGTTGAGGGTTCCACTAGGTGGACCAACAATTTTATCCGAGTCTTGTCCCGGATGCTTGTTATCTTTTGGAGGTTTCACCTTTGCTGCTAATCTCATACCCTTGGATGTAAATACCTTTCAAGTCATCTTGGGTATGGATTGTCTTGAGACATATCGAGTGCAACTCGATTGTTGGAAGAAGGAAGCTACCTTTCAACTAGGGGAATTTTCTTGTGTCTTTACTGGAGACAGGAAAGTTTTGCCTACGTGCATAGTATCAGCTGTTGTAGCTGATAAGATGCTACAGAAAGGATGTGAAGCGTTCCTTGCTCATGTGGTTGACACCAGAGCAGAGAAGAGCACTGCCAGTGTTTATGATGTGCCTGTGGTTCGTGAGTTCTCTGACATTTTTCTAGAGGAGTTACCAGGATTACCTCCTGTCAGGGATATTGATTTTGAGATTCAGATATATCCAGGTAGTCATCCAGTAGCACTGCTAGCCTATAGAATGGCACCTGCTGAGTTGAAGGAACTCAAGGTGCAGTTACAAGAGTTGCTAGATAAGGGTTTCATTAGACCCAGTTCTTCACCATGGGGTGCTCCAGTCCTGTTTGTTAAGAAAAAGGATGGTACCATGCGTCTCTGTATAGATTACAGGCAACTGAACAAGATCACTATTAAGAATAAGTATCCTTTGCCAAGAATAGATGATCTGTTTGATCAGTTGCGTGGAGCAACGATCTTCTCTAAAATAGATTTGAGATCTGGATATCATCAACTCAGAATAAAGGCTTCTGATATTCCCAAGACAGCTTTCAGAACCATGTATGGGCATTATGAGTTTCTGGTCATGTCGTTCGGGCTGACCAATGCCCCAGCAGCCTTTATGGATATGATGAATTGGATTTTCAAACCATTCTTAGATCAGTTTATTGTAGTCTTTATAGATGATATTCTGATCTATTCCAGAGACGATGAACAGCACGAGCAACACCTGAGAGTAGTGTTGCAGTTGTTGAGACAACACCAGTTGTTTGCTAAATTCAGCAAATGCGAGTTCTGGTTGGCCGAGGTAGCATTTCTTGGACATGTTATCTCGAGAGGTGGAGTTAGTATTGACCCTAAGAAAGTTGATTCTGTACTTTAGTGGGAACAGCCTAAGACTCCTACTGAGATCAGAAGTTTCTTGGGATTAGCAGGTTATTACAGAAGGTTCATACAGAACTTCAGTGCGTTAGCATCACCTTTGACACGCTTGACGAGGAAGGATGTACCGTTTGTTTGGTCTGATAACTGTGAGAGAAGTTTTCAGATTTTGAAAAAGAGGTTGACTTCAGCACTAGTGTTGGTTTTGCCTGAAGCAGAGAAAGGCTATACAGTGTTCTGTGATGCTTCCAGGAGAGGTTTGGGCTGTGTACTGATGCAAGAAGGCAAAGTTGTGGCTTACGCATCTAGACAGCTTAAGAAGAATGAAGAGAATTACCCTGTTCATGATCTGGAGTTAGCTGCTATAGTTCATGCTCTTAAGACATGGTGTCACTACTTGTATGGTGAGACATGTCAGGTGTTTACAGACCATAAGAGCCTGAAATATATCTTCACTCAGAAGGACTTGAATTTGAGACAGCACAGATGGCTTGAGCTGATTAAAGACTATGATGTGACAATCGATTACCATCCTGGTAAGGCGAATGTTGTAGCTGATGCCTTGAGTAGAAAGTCAAGTTCAACAGCTAATGCATTTTCTATGGCATGTTTCAAGAGAGACTTGCTTGTAGATATGCGAAAATTGAACTTGGACTTGGATGTGACTGGACAAAGTGGGTTGATTGCTCAGATGCAAGTCAGACCTACTTTTTATAATCAGATTAAGGAATTACAGCAGAGTGATGATGAGTTGTGGCAAATCATGCAGAATATGTCAGAAGGTAAGAGAACAGAGTTCAGGTTTTCTGATGAAGGCGTGTTGTATCTTCATGATAGGTTGTGTGTACCTGGAAACAGTGAGTTGAAAGAGCAGATTCTTAAGGAAGCGCATACTTCTATGTATGCTATGCATCCAGGTAACACAAAGATGTACAGGAACCTCAAAGAGCTGTACTGGTGGTCTGGCATGAAGAAGGATGTGGCTGAATACGTGGCTAGATGTGGAGTGTGTCAGCAGGTTAAGGCTGAGCATCAGAAACCTGCTGGTACTTTGCAGTCGCTTCCTATACCAGAATGGAAATGGGAACACATCACGATGGACTTTGTGGTAGGATTACCCAGGACGCCTAAGGGTTCGGACTCGATATGGGTGATTGTGGATAGACTAACTAAGTCTGCTCACTTTCTTCCTGTCAAGTCAACCTTTGACGTTTCAAAGTTGGCTAAAGTTTATGTGGATGAAGTAGTCAGGTTGCATGGGATTCCAGTTTCCATTATTTCTGACAGAGATCCAAAGTTTACATCTAGATTCTGGAATTAGTTACATCATGCGTTGGGCACAAGGCTGAAGTTCAGTATAGCGTTTCACCCACAGACAGATGGTCAATCTGAGAGGACCATTCAGACCCTAGAAGACATGCTGAGAGCATGCGTGCTGCAGTTTAGAGGCAACTGGGAAGAACACTTAAGCCTAATGGAGTTTGCATATAATAACAGTTACCATTCTAGTCTTGGAATGGCTCCATATCAAGCTCTTTATGGCAGGAAGTGTAGATCGCCAGTTTGTTGGTACGAGGTGGGTGAGAAGGAAATTCTTGGACCTGAGCTAGTTGATGTAACTACAGAGAAGATATATGTGATCAGGGATCAGTTGAAAGCTGCTCAGGATAGACAAAAAAGTTATGCAGAAAGACGACGTTGACCTCTTAAGTTTGAGGTTGGTGACGAGGTTTTCTTGAAGGTTTCACCGTGGAAGGGAGTGCTGAGGTTTGGCAAGAGGGGTAAGTTGACCCCTAGGTATATGGGTCCATATCCTATTATTGAGAGGATTGGACTTGTAGCTTACAGGTTGGATTTGCCGTCTGAGTTGGCAAATCTTCATGATGTCTTCCACGTGTCTATGCTGAAAAAGTGTCATCCCGGTACAGAAAAGATTGTAGATCCAGAACCGGCGCAGCTTAGAATAGATGTGTCCTATGTAGAAGGACCAGTGCAGATAGTTGATCATCGGATCAAAAAGCTTAAGAACCGCGAGATTCCTTTAGTGAAGGTTTTCTGGAGAAACCATAATCTTGAGGAAGCTACGTGGGAACTAGAGTCTGAGATGCGTGGCAAGTTTCCTTTTCTCTTCTAGGAATTTCGGGACGAAATTCTTATAAGGGAGGGAGATTGTTACGACCCGCGTAGAGCTTATCCCATAAGTAAGCTGTTCAGCATGTGTTTAGCTAATGTGCTAAGATATAAGCCTGTTTTTGTTAATAATGTTTAGAATGGATATGACATGTGCTTAGTGTGTTTTCTAGCTTCTAAAGCGTGTAGGATCTTACGCTTGAAGCGTTGCCAGAAAAATCATTCGAATCCGACTTTCGAGTCAAAAGTTGCATGTTTTTGGGCTTTTAGGGACCCGTTTGTAGTTTTTGAACTTTGCGTTTAGGCCCCTAAGTTTTCCTCCTTATCCTTTCTCTCTTCCTTATCTCGTTTCATTTCTCAGAAACGAGAGAACGCACGAAGCGTTCTCCTTCTTTGCGTGAGAGAGAGAGAGAGAAAGAGAGAGAGAGAGGGAGCTGAGAAGGGAAGACGTCGGAGCTTCGTTCTGCTCCGATCAGCTGCTGCAGCTCGTCCTCTTCCCTCCGTTGATCGTCTTCTCCGTCAATTCGATTCGGATTCACAGCTGAAGCTACGGTTGCAGGGAAACGGCTTGAGGATTGGGGTGCAAGGAGCAGCCCTAGCTCGTTTCTCTCCCCCCTTCAGGTCCGTTTTGGTGGTATGCATCGATTGCGAACGTTTGGCGGTGTTTGTTTGAGTTTTTCCCGTCGATTCGAGAGAAATCGACTCTTGCAGGTCGTTTTTGTTTTCTGCCTGTGCGCGGTTCAGCCGAGTTCCTATTCGGTCGGCCGAGTTTCCTATTAGGGCAATCGTATAGAGTTTTGGTCGGCCGAGTTTGGGGTCTTGGATCGGCCGAGTTTCTTATTTAGATAAACGAACAACGTTTTTGTCGGTCGAGTTTGGTCCTGATCGGCCGAGTTTCTTTGTAGGTATATAAAGTAGTGTCTCGATCGGCCGAGTTTCTCAGAGGATCGGCCGAGTTTCCTGCTGGTCGGCCGAGGTTGGTCAGCCGAGTTTCAGATTCTGGGAAGTGTTCGGCCGAGTTCTATAGTGATCGGCCGAGTTTCAAGTGGTGAGTAGCAGTTCATTTAGAAATCATTATTTAACTCATTTTTAAATGCTTATTTGCTTCAGTATCAGTTGACATGACTCCTAAACAGTGTAACATGTACTTTTTAGTGTGATAAGTTCATTGGAACTTGAATTGCATGATGTAAATGATGAAAAAGAGAAAATTCTATGTCTTACAGTTGCTATATGTTATTTCTGTTTAATTGTTTATATGTTAATTAATTATTAGACTTAGGTGCCCTAACACCGTAGAACCCCTAAGAGGGAATCTGCAACTTAGGGGTGAAACTCGTGTCCAACACCAACCGGTTGAGTAATTCTGGTGGCACGAGGATAGAAAGAGAGGCAGTGTCCAACAACAATCGTGCTTGTGTCACGATGGCACTGGGAAAAAGAAAACTTGGTTATCTAACACCATTCGTGCTTGTGTCACGAAGGTAACCCTGTGAGACCCTCCGCCGGTGTACTCAGGTTCAAGGAGGAGTCAGGTGCACTCAGAGTAGTGCTTTGAGGCCGTAGAGCCTATGTTTCTGGCCGGAGAGCCAGGGGTCCTGTAGCAGAGCAGGGCTGGCGTCAGACTTAGCATTTCCCGGATGTGTCGCTAAGTCTTGTACGGTGGGGTCGTAGCATGGACTTGTTACGGATCTTTATATGCAGAGTACACTGCATATGATTAGGGCATAATAAAAATGAATAAGTAAATATGTAGGATCACAGTAAATTTATATAACTGTTTATTTACCTGAAATACCTGTTGATGCTTAGAAATGTGGTTATTATTTGTATATTTGCTATGTCAAAGGAACTGCCTTGTTTGAACTGCATATATGTTTATTTTCAGTTTATAAACCTGACGAGTTGTTTAGTGATAGCTGAGTGAAATGTTATTCACTGAGCGAGTAGGCTCGTACCTCTACTCAAAACATTTTCAGGTCAGCATCAGCATCAGGAATCAGAAGGATCGTTTCACCCTAACGCTTAGTCGATAGAAGGTTTGTTGCTAGTCTAGTTAGAGGTCTCTTAGTCCATTCCCCTCGATCCTCGGGACAAGGTGTGAGTGAGAGAGAGAATGTGTACACAGATGTAAATTAATGTTATGCTTCCTTTATGTTAATCAATGTATTATGCTGTAGACTTTGCTTGTATCTTCTATCAGTTTAATAGAGAAGTTTCTGCAGTTTGTTTAGTTCTTGTTTACAGCTTAAACTTGGTTATCAATTAAATGCTTTGGATTGTTTTAAAAGCGACGAGTGGTTGATTATGTGTAATTTCCACCTGTCATGCCCTAATTTCGGGGTTTGTGGTTAATGTGAGATTGGGGCGCGACAGCCAGGATCTTCGGTTCATGTTGGGTAACCTATCTTCTCTTAAGAGACTTCTTCAAGGGCTTCATCTCCCCGCACGCTCTGTGGGTGCGTTCTGACCCCCGTATACTGGACGCACCGCCAGGTTAGGTCATTTCATCCCTAAGGCGCAGACCTCTCATAGGGATTCTACGATGTCAGGCCCCTTAATCTATTATTTTATTATTCTAGAAAAGCTCTTACTACATTGAATATCTCTCTTACTTATTCTTAGCTTTGGTATCTCTATGGTACCGAGTCTATTTATTTGAAGTTTATAACACAACATGTATATCATTCTAAACTTGGCAGAGCAGTATATTCAAAACAATGTAATATACTGAGTAATCAACATACTATACATGCAGGCAAACTAAAATTCTTAAATAAATAGATTTCATGTCCACTTGGCACATACACACTAGAATCGTGCATATCAACCCAAATCTTAAGTTGTGCATCTCATAGCTCAATTAAGAGTCAATTACTTATCATGACAAGAATTATTAATAACAACTGAGAACATTGATATCACAATACTTTATTCATTGAACACCCTACCCTTAGGGTTTCATTTAATCACAACAAATGCTACAAAGAAAGGTGTAATACATCTATCACGTACTTTTCAAATCTTTACAACACATGATACCTGGGATCTTAGTCCCTTATCACATTACTGGGAATTCTCATCCCTTCACATCATTATCATAATTACTGGATCTGAGTATTCAAACCCTTAGATCATCACATAGCATTGTTACCTCTATAACAGGTAACCATTACCTCTAGGTCCTTAGACCAATGTATTCATTTCACTGGTTGTATAAGTATTCTCATGGCCCATAAGGCCATCACACATCTTGTCACCTCTCACTAGGCAACAACTTATTCCCATGGCTCCCATAAAGATTTCATGCGACATCAACATTCACTGAATAAAGACTACTATCAAAAAATTATATAAAATCAATATATGTATGAAACTTTAGAACTGAGCTGAATTTGAGTTTCCATGCCATTCACTGAGATATCATGCATCAATAATAACATTTAATAAATAAAGTCTATAATGTCAAGAAAATCCCTCCAAACGGGTTTCACGATATCTATTCGGAAATATCCAACTTTCCTCGCATCTAGAGTTTCACCCTCTTCACTAAGATACCAAACAAACACTACTCGCTTTAAATGAAATCCAAGATAGTATCTGACATATATTTACTATGAATTTAGATAAACAATCATTCAAAACTAAGAGGATCTAGATAAGCAACTTTCTCTATTTACTTATACAACAAATTTCAGTCATAGACAAATTCCCTATATTTCAGTTTACTCTTATAACCTCTGCGAATACTATGGAAATTCTCATTAGAATGAATTGTATACATTTCTAATATGATTTTATCATCTGAAATTCATTCAAACAAAGGAAGAATCCATTTCATATCATTTTGCAACAACTTAGAACAAATAGACAATTCAGGGTTTGTAGTCGCATACTAAGCAATTAAAGATTATGGTTGATTTAACCAATTTTCATGCAATATACTGTTTAAAGGAAGTTCCCACTCACCCTAAGGTGTGAAAAGACCTTAAAAACGTATCCCATATCTGAAAATCTCGAATCCATATCAAATCCCTAGCAATTCACCCAATTCTTCTTCCTTTCAACTCGGAAACCCTAGAAATGAGGAATTATGAAGAAAGAGTGAGAAAAGGGAAAATTTTGATACGATTTTGGATCAAATCAGAGTAGGGATGGAATTTTTACATGTGAGAGAAGATTCACCATGAAACTATATCCAAAGAAACTAAACTTACATGATTTCAGCATTCCTTAGACCGCAAAACCCTAGGTCAGCATCTCCATCAATTTCTCCTCTCAAACCCTAACTCTCTCTCTCTAGGATTTCGTTTCTCTGGATTGAATCATGAATTATGAGAGCTCCTTGTGTGTTAGGTTGACCATATAGAGCAATTGAGCTGCTTGGGTTAATTGCACATTGACCCCTCACTAAATGTTTTCTTATTTCAACAGATTTTTCTGTCATAAAAAGGTTTCTGTGAATTTATGTATTTCAGAGATCAAACTTTCTCCAAAAAATATGATAATTTATCATGTTGTGTATAATTGAGTTAAAAAGCTTCAGTTACAATTTTACATCATTCCACGCTTCCATTAAATAATTAAAAATTGAATAGTGCACTGCTATCCAAAATTCTATAGAAATGTCAGTTACTGTAATTCGTCTACTGATAAGGTCTAAATGCATCCAAAAATTATGAAAATTTTACATGTTGTTTATGATTGAGTTTCAGATCTCTAGTTAAAATTTCAGATCATTTGGATTTCAAATAAATGATTAAAAATAAAAACTACACTACTGAAAAACACTCTGTCAACATTTTGGTTGAAGTATAGTTTGACCGAGAACCACATTCAAAGAATACTCAAATATTCTAAAAACTTTCTCCAATATGCATGATTGAGTTATCCATATCATATCCAAAATTCAATTAAATACAAAATTTGTAGAAAATATGAAAAATCATTTACCACACTACTATCCTGATCAAATTCCATATTCATGTACTATCAAAACCCTAATTTTTGCCGATTAGGGTTTACATTTCTCAAACCCTAATTCTTCAAACTAAAATCATAGTTAGAGTTTAGTATTAGGTTTGAAACATCACAATTGATCTACTATCATTAATCAAGTCTAAATGATGTTCAATCTAATCAAGCATGCAATCATTCAGGTAAACCCTAGTTTACCAATTAAGCACAAATGTGGTCATTACATCTTCACTTGAAGTAAGTAACCTCTTAGGTGTGGATCTTATGATGTGGGTTTGCAGTACAACATAGCACATTACAGCATAAAAGGCACAATCTTCCTATCGTTTTTACACCAACACATAAGAAAACACGATGGTTACCTTGACAAGTGTAGCTAAATCAATAACTGACACATCAATGACAACATTTCCAACCTACATGTCGGTACATCTTTCAGTGCTAATTTTGTTATTACCAAAAATCGTGCAATCATATCAAGTAATTGGTGCTAATACCTTGTTCTTCTTTTTCGGTAGACTAACGCTGTCAACTTTGACTGTGTTTTCCTGAAAATCAACATAATTATTCAATACTATTTGTTACACAAACCAAACACTTGAACTAAAGGGGCATGTCTGTTACGCCAGACATTTAATTCGACAATTTCCATATAATAACACAAACTACATAACAGTTCGCCTTACCACACAGATGCCAGTAGAACTGTGAAATCCATCATCTGCGACACTGACGCCCCCAACCTTCTGCTGTTGCATAGCATCATGTACAGGAGTGAACATCAAAATATTTGTACCAATATATTAGTAACAAAGATTCTTCAGACATGTATACCTACACATACCTTTGAAATACCTCCATCAGCCTCACATATAGAAACCTCTTTCGCTGTTTCATCCCCTTTCCGAACCACTTCCTGCCATTACAACATACACAATTAGTTTACCACAACTATCTACTAGGTGTTTGTTAAATATTGAAATTTGTAATTCAAAAACCATTTCCATGTTGCACGTACATTAAAACCATTTTCTTTCTCTCGATCGATCACATTATATGTTCCGTCCACAATGGACATAACCTGAGTAAAAAACAAGTGTAATTCCAACTTAATTTTTTTGTAACCCCAACGTCTAGTTGAACTTGTATTCTTGCCCCACAACATCTTTAACATGAAACACCTGTTATAACAAGATAGCAATGGTTTACCATTACATGCATGTCTGCATTTAATATGTTTAACATACAACTACACATAAAACCTTATAACAAACCCCATATTCCATTCCACTTACCTTATCCTCACGCCCATCGTTGTCACCACCAGCAAGAGTTGAATATGATACTTGCCTGGACTCCAACTCCATTCGAAGTACCTCATTCTCGCAAACATTTGCATGATGTGCCTCCTTCAGCAACCTGTACTTCCTTCGCATCTTTCTTAGCATTTTCTTCAACAATGCAACCTCCTTCCCGTTCTCATCATTGGTTCGTTCTGACTTTTTCTTAAACTTCATATTCTTCATTTTCATATTTGTTGTGACAAGCTACAAATATATTGATACACATTAGTTAGCTCATTGCAAGAAACCATCTTATATATACAAAAAAACATCTACACCAAACACTATATCAAGAATCATTTTCATGTACAAGGAATAACAATTAGAACAAAATACTATCATGATGATTTACCTCTCATTCCACTACAACACATTGACACTTTCTGCCAACAGACCTCGCCTTTTTTGCCACACTCCTCAGTTTTGCTAAATAAGCTTCGCCTATATTTCCCCGCCCAAGTGTTTTAATTGACATGTCATTCGCAACCAACCAGGAACTCATCCTGTTGTTATAGTCCCAACAATTGGCTAAAGGGAAGGCTCATGGTTTGCATTTCTTACTCATAGTAGTCACCATTCTGAACCAAACCATCAACAGGAACAAACAACCCTTCAGATAGCCCCTGTTTTTGTCCCCCATCTCCTTCATTCCAACATGCAAGTATTCAAACACAGACTCTGCCTAGTTGAATTTCCCTAGATCAGGCAGAACATCCACATATTCCCATCAGAAACTGTGGATTCCAAAACCAGCATAAGGGTACATAAATGTTGCCATCATAACAATTACCCAAATCTTTACAAAATCCTCTACGGATTCCTCATCTGTTTTGCAAGAAATTGACTCCAGGACATCCAATGCCCTTGTGACCTTAACTTCTCCTTTGAAGTATTTACCATATATAACAGACTTATTAGTTTGATCTTGAACTACAACATCACCTACATAACAAATCAATCTTTTGTTCTACACAATTCATTCCGTTACAGTAACTCATACTGAATTACTACAAACAGAAAACATTACTAACCTTGTGTTGGTAGTCCCAGGATCCGACCTACCTACTTTGCATCAAAAGTGACAAGGTTGGTCTCAAGCTTAAAACACATTGACTTGGAATTGTATTTTTCAATCAACCACTTTATCAGAGAAATGTCAAATGTTTTAGGGCAATTCAACGACATGAAGTGACCAAACACAGTTGAGTTAAGCATTTGTTTGTGCCGCTCATTTGCCATACCCAATACCATATTGAATTTCTGATATGAACACTGAGTTGTTAGCCCCTTAGTCTTTTGCCTTTTATCAACACTGACCGATTCATCTGCAGACACGCTGCGTATGTGCACAACCATACGTTAATTCATGGAACAATAAATATCCTACTAGGATACACGTTACCTGTCAGTATATTCTTCCCATTCCATATAACTCAATGCACATTTCGCTTAACAATTGAAACCCCTTTGTATGAAAACTAATATATTGTGGTTAACTGACATACAAAATGGTAAATTTTATAAACAAATCATTGCATTGTTATCATGTTACATGTAACAACATATTTTATGGACTTAACAATATCATGTTACATGTAACAACATATTTTATGGTGTCGGTGGGCAGTAGCTCGGGTGGTCAAGCACGGGCGCCCCTCACGAAGGGTCCCAGGTTAGATTCTCCACATAGCGTTGTCCGACAATTAGCTCCCTGCAGCATCAACCTGCCTCTGATGCGACCATTTGAGATGCCGATGTGTAGCCATTACGGGTCTCTAGGGGTTTACTGTAACATCCCTAATTTTTAAGAGTAAAATAAAGCCTTTTATGTAGTTTTCCTTAAATAATATTTTGTTAAGAGCCTTAATGCAATTTGCCCAAATTAGTATTATTTCTAGGATTTTAGTACAAAGAGAAATAAGAAAGGGCTTCAAATAGGTTTCTTTTATATTAATGTGTTGCAAATAGGTGTAATAATGATAATATGTCTTCCCCTTTTCTTTTCTAAAAGTAATGGGAGAGAAAGAGAAAGAGAAAGATAAAGAAGCAAGAAATTCGAAATTTAAACCACTTGGACAACAAGTATGCCTTTCCTTTTTTTTATATTTCAAAATAAAACCTATGATGTTCATTTTCTCTCTCTCCTCCAAATAAAGTACACAAAAAAGCAATAAAGAGGTGTGGAACGATTTTTATTGTTTATATCATAATTTGGAGCAAGAACTCACCAAGGAAACCTTTATATTAATTATTTAATTAGTTTGTACACTTAAATTAAGATAAGGAACAAAAATAGAAAATGTGGACCAAACGTTGAGAAAACCTAAATCTAATTGGCTAGGAATATTCTGGACCCATTATTTGGTCAATGGTCCAAATTTGGACTCATTTGGAGCTTGTTTGACCCTCCAATTAAATTAGGAAAGTTTTGTATTTAATTTGATTGAATTTACTTTCAATGCACTTGATTTTATAAGGTCCAGCCGTTTATTTTCCTGTCACGCGCTTTATTCCTCCTTCCTTATATGCGCGCATCGCCATCCGTCCATCAAGGATCAGACGACTCAGAAATCGTCTTCCTCCTTGGCCGTTTTAGGCAACAGAGGCGCCGATTCAATGAGTAACCCCTCGATTGATTGCTCCCTCTCCAGTCAGCCTTTTTGTGAGATTTTCTCTGTGTTGGTCTCGTCTCTCCCCCGCGCATCTCCCGAGCCCTAGAACTCCCCCTCTCGTCCTCATTTAAGGAAACGCCCATTAGGGCTCACGCTGCTCTCTCCGCCGGTTATAGCAGCCGCCATCCTAGACCTCCTCACTGCTCTTTTAAGCTACCAAAAGCACCGCCAGCTACCGTAGCTACCTCCTCCACCTTCAATTGAATCTCGAAAGCCCCGAGGTTCCCCAACCTACTTGAGATACCTTCTCCGGCGATCTCGAGTTTGCCTGGCCTCGTCGGTTCACCTCGGATCAATCGAGTGTGCGGTGAGCATCCTCGACCTCTTTACTTACTTCCGGTATCGTTGTTTTGGTTCGTCGTGCCATGGATCGCTGTACCCTATAGACCCCCGCAAGGTCCTCGCCGACACTTTGACGCCATGGTGCCTCAGGGGCTCTCTGGCCAAGATGACACTACCGGGGGTTTCGCACGAATCCGACCGACCTTCCTCGACCTTTGGTGGGTATTTTTCCGCCCTTTGCACCCACGATTAGCTTTTCACCATCTTCCCCTATTTCTCACTGGTTTCTGGTGTCCATCGCTACGCCAAGACACGCCTGCCTTCTGTCTGCCTCTCTATCTTCGACGGACTCCCACAGGGCCTCTGTTGATGTTGTGATTCCGTTTCATCGCCTTTCCGTGCAGTTTCTTGAGTCCAGTATGGGTGGTGCTGTTCCGATCATGTCTTAGCCACCCCAGCACCTCTAAGCATGGCAGCGCTTTCTCAACGTCTCGCTGGCCTCGACGCCGTGCAAGCAAGTCGCAGAGGACCTCAGGTTCTCGGGCTTGGCCCTCCAGTGACCGATCTAACTGGAAGCAGGAGCTTCGAGGTCTGCCCATCGGGGCCAGGGCGGGGGTGGAAGATGCTTGGTCAGTAAATGACCGTAATACCCCCGCCGTGTTAAGCTACACATTTTCAGTCGCAAGGGTACTTCCGGGTTTCCAAGATTTTAGCTTTTGTTAACCACTTATCCACCTGGGCGAGACCCGCACCTATGTGGCGGGCTCTCATTGGCCCATGTGGCATATCTCTAATTTCTGATTGTTGTATTTTCATTAATTCATAGTAAATTACTCGATGCTCAGAAAAATACACAAAAATATGTTTTGGAAAGGATTTTTTGAGAGGAATCCGAATATGCAGTTTTTAGAGTCTGATTTTGAATCGCCAAACGTTGGTTTGATAGGAAATGGAATTTAGGGTTTTATTTGGTGAATAAAATGTATAATAATGTGAGATTTGTTGCAAACAGGATAATTAGGGTTCTTTAGACCCACAGAGTGGTTAGGACTCATTCAACCTAGGAAGAGAGAGAATTCACTCTCCAAGTGAAAAAGGTAAGTGGTCCATGCAATTGAACATATAATTATCTTATTTTGAATTATTATGCATGTATGGATTTCATTGGATGCCATGATTATGTTATTTACTGTTCTTAATTGCTAAAGTCAGTAAAGTTGAGATAGATTGAATTGCATATTATGTATAGTATCATTTTCATAAATCTTAATGATAAAGTTACAAATGAAGTTAAATGTAAAGATAAGAGCATTAAGAGAAAGAGAATGATAAAATGAAGCTTATATAAGTACCTCATAGGAGAAGAGGCACTTCGGTGCATAAGAGAAGAAGCACTTCGGTGCAACCTAAGAGGCACTTCGGTGCATAAGAGAAGAGGCACATTTGTGCAACCCGAGGTTACTTATATAGGTTAAGATAAAAGAAATTGATCTAAAAGAAAATGCATGTCTTTTCAATGTTCAATGTTTAATACTAATGCTTATTTTCAGTTTTCAAGTTTCTTATATTATAACATGTTCAATCCACTTACCATTTGTTTGATGCATGGATGGGGGCGTGATGCCCACAGGTTGGAGGCTAGATAAGGAGGGAAGTCCATCTAAGGAGGAAACCCTAGCTCAAGGACCTACAGGAGAAGAGCTTTGGTGGGGTGCCAACCATACCTAGTTTATAGACTTTTTTCCTGTTGCCATGATTATGTGCATGTAACTTTTGTTAAAGTTTGAGAATGAGGAATTGTAATCTTAATCCTGTGATGGTTTATTTAAACTCTATTTTGTGCAACGAATATCATGCTTGTGACGATCCCTCCCTGAATTGCCAAGTACCCCACATTATGGATAATGTTGGGGATTAGGCTGTGCTTCCGCTGGTTATGTATGTAACCCTAGGGAGGGGTGTTACAATAATGGTATCAGAGCCAAAATATGGTTGGCCGCCAGGCTTTTCTCATGATCTCATGTAGTTTATGTCTTTTTCACAGTGATGGCTCCTAAGAAGAAAGGTGAGAGCGAAAAGATAGCCATGGATGGAGATGAAGGTGAATCTGTTAGCATAGGAGAACAACGAGGATCTCCACATCATGAAACCCCCATGGTCCCCTTTGACGTCCTTGTTAGAGCCCTAGCCACTGCCATGGGAAGAGGAGAAGGACAAATGGACAACCCTAGGGTCAACCCCGAGCTTTCCCTAGTCGACTTTTTGAAGATCAAGCCTGACTCCTTTGCTGGGGAAGAAGAGGTGGATGTGGTGGGAAAAGCTGAGAGTTGGATGCAGCATATGGAACATTGCTTTCGTGACCTAGACTGCCCCAACCACTCCAGGGTCCGTTTTGGGACGCATATGCTGAAGGGTGCTGCTAGGACTTGGTGGGAGAACCTACTAGGTTCTCGTGAAGTTGATGCTCCTCCATTCACATGGGATGAATTTTCTGAAGCCTTCAAAAACCACTACATATCTGAGGCCATGATCGAGAAGAAGGAGGAAGAATTTCGGAACCTACGTCAACATGGTGACATGACGGTCACCCAATATGCGATGAAGTTCCGGATCCTGCAGAAGTACGGCTACGACTAGGATGAAAGTCGCAAGACCAAGAAGTTCATTCGAGGTCTCAAGCCAGACCTTAGCTTTGCCTTGGCAGGACGTGGGCACCGCACACTCCAGAGTGCCCTAGATGCTGCCCTAGAGTTAGAGGATCATCCAGGAAGAGCTTGGAAGAAGGAGAGTCATCACAACAACCACAACTCCAATCACCACAATGATAAGAAAAGGAAGGCTCCAGTTGAAGCTGTTCCAAACCAGCATGCAAACCAGGATGGGAAGACCCAATGTGCTAAGTGTTCTAAATATCACCTAGGTGAATGTAGGTTTGGAACAGGTGTTTGCTATGCGTGTGGCGAGAAAGGCCACATTAGACCTAACTGCCCCAAATTTCAAAAGAAGGAGCCTAATGTCAACCAAGCACCTAAGGAAAAGAGACATGCAAGAGTCTTTGCTATGGTAGATGATAGTGAAGATGATAAGACCGAGTAGAGTCTAGTAGTATAGTTCCTTTCCTTTCAAAGCTCTATCTTTCATGCAATGTATGGAACTATGGTTTTACATGGTAATGAGTATATACCAATGCTTTATGTTAAAAATATGAAAATTCCTAAGGTGGGTAGCCTAATGAAATTTCGAGGACGAAATTTAATTAAGGTGGGTAGTAATGTAACATCCCTAATTTTTAAGAGTAAAATAAAGCCTTTTATGTAGTTTTCCTTAAATAATATTTTGTTAAGAGCCTTAATGCAATTTGCCCAAATTAGTATTATTTCTAGGATTTTAGTACAAAGAGAAATAAGAAAGGGCTTCAAATAGGTTTCTTTTATATTAATGTGTTGCAAATAGGTGTAATAATGATAATATGTCTTCCCCTTTTCTTTTCTAAAAGTAATGGGAGAGAAAGAGAAAGAGAAAGATAAAGAAGCAAGAAATTCGAAATTTAAACCACTTGGACAACAAGTATGCCTTTCCTTTTTTTTATATTTCAAAATAAAACCTCTGATGTTCATTTTCTCTCTCTCCTCCAAATAAAGTACACAATAAAGCAATAAAGAGGTGTGGAACGATTTTTATTGTTTATATCATAATTTGGAGCAAGAACTCACCAAGGAAACCTTTATATTAATTATTTAATTAGTTTGTACACTTAAATTAAGATAAGGAACAAAAATAGAAAATGTGGACCAAACATTGAGAAAACCTAAATCTAATTGCTAGGAATATTCTGGACCCTTTATTTGGTCAATGGTCCAAATTTGGACTCATTTGGAGCTTGTTTGACCCTCCAATTAAATTAGGAAAGTTTTGTATTTAATTTGATTGAATTTACTTTCAATGCACTTGATTTTATAAGGTCCAGCCGTTTATTTTCCTGTCACGCGCTTTATTCCTCCTTCCTTATATGCGCACATCGCCATCCGTCCATCAAGGATCAGACGACTCAGAAGTCGTCTTCCTCCTTGGCCGTTTTAGGCAACAGAGGCGCCGATTCAATGAGTAACCCCTCGATTGATTGCTCCCTCTCCAGTCAGCCTTTTTGCGAGATTTTCTCTGTGTTGGTCTCGTCTCTCCCCCACGCATCTCCCGAGCCCTAGAACTCCCCCTCTCATCCTCATTTAAGGAAACGCCCATTAGGGCTCACGCTGCTCTCTCCGCCGGTTATAGCAGCTGCCATCCTAGACCTCCTCACTGCTCTTTTAAGCTACCAAAAGCACCTCCAGCCACCGTAGCTACCTCCTCCACCTTCAATTGAATCTCCAAAGCCCCGAGGTTCCCCAACCTACTCGAGATACCTTCTCCGGCGATCTCAAGTTCGCCTGGCCTCGTCGGTTCACCTCAGATCAATCAAGTGTGCGGTGAGCATCCTCGACCTCTTTACTTACTTCCGATATCGTTGTTTTGGCTCGCCGTGCCCTGGATCGCTGTACCCTATAGACCCCCGCAAGGTCCTCGCCGGCGCTTTGACGCCATGGCGCCTCAGGGGCTCTCTGGCCAAGATGACACTGCCTGGGGTCTCGCACGAATCCGACCGACCTTCCTCGACCTTTGGTGGGTATTTTTCCGCCCTTTGCACCCACGATTAGCTTTTCACCATCTTCCCCTGTTTCTCGCTGGTTTCTGGTGTCCATCGCTACGCCAAGACGCGCCTGCCTTCTGTCTGCCTCTCTATCTTCGACGGACTCCCACAGGGCCTCTATTGATGTTGTGATTCCGTTTCGTCGCCTTTCCGTGCAGTTTCTTGAGTCCAGTATGGGTGGTGCTGTTCCGATCATGTCTTAGCCACCCCAGCACCTCTGAGCATGGCAGCGCTTTCTCAACGTCTCCCTGGCCTCGACGCCGTGCAAGCAAGTCGTAGAGGACCTCAGGTTCTCGGGCTTGGCCCTCCAGTGACCGATCTAACTGGAAGCAGGAGCTTCGAGGTCTGCCCATCGGGGCCATGGCGGGGGTGGAAGATGCTTGGTTAGTAAATGACCGTAATACCCCCGCCGTGTTAAGCTACACGTTTTTCAGTCGCAAGGGTACTTCCGGGTTTCCAAGATTTTAGCTTTTTTTAACCACTTATCCACCTGGGCGAGACCCGCGCCTATGTGGCGGGCTCTCATTGGCCCATGTGGCATATCTCTAATTTCTGATTGTTGTATTTTCATTAATTCATAGTAAATTACTCGATGCTCAGAAAAATACACAAAAATATGTTTTGGAAAGGATTTTTCGAGAGGAATCCGAATATGCAGTTTTTAGAGTCTGATTTTGAATCGCAAAACGTTGGTTTGATAGGAAATGGAATTTAGGGTTTTATTTGGTGAATAAAATGTATAATAATGTGAGATTTGTTGCAAACAGGATAATTAGGGTTCTTTAGACCCACAGAGTGGTTAGGACTCATTCAACCTAGGAAGAGAGAGAATTCACTCTCCAAGTGAAAAAGGTAAGTGGTCCATGCAATTGAACATATAATTATCTTGTTTTGAATTATTATGCATGTATGGATTTCATTGGATGCCATGATTATGTTATTTACTGTTCTTAATTGCTAAAGTCAGTAAAGTTGGGATAGATTGAATTGCATATTATGTATAGTATCATTTTCATGAATCTTAATGATAAAGTTACAAATGAAGTTAAATGTAAAGATAAGAGCATTAAGAGAAAGAGAATGATAAAATGAAGCTTATATAAGTACCTCATAAGAGAAGAGGCACTTCGGTGCATAAGAGAAGAGGCAATTTGGTGCAACCTAAGAGGCACTTCGGTGCATAAGAGAAGAGGCACATTTGTGCAACCCGAGGTTACTTATATAGGTTAAGATAAAAGAAATTGATCTAAAAGAAAATGCATGTCTTTTCAATGTTCAATGTTTAATACTAATGCTTATTTTCAGTTTTCAAGTTTCTTATATTATAACATGTTCAATCCACTTACCATTTGTTTGATGCATGGCTAGGGGCGTGATGCCCACAGGTTGGAGGCTAGCTAAGGAGGGAAGTCCATCTAAGGAGGAAACCCTAGCTCAAGGACCTACAGGAGAAGAGCTTTGGTGGGGTGCCAACCATACCTAGTTTATAGACTTTTTTCCTATTGCCATGATTATGTGCATGTAACTTTTGTTAAAGTTTGAGAATGAGGAATTGTAATCTTAATCCTGTGATGGTTTATTTAAACTCTATTTTGTGCAACGAATATCATGCTTGTGACGATCCCTCCCTGAATTGCCAAGTACCCCACATTATGGATAATGTTGGGGATTAGGCTGTGCTTCCGCTGGTTATGTATGTAACCCTAGGGAGGGGTGTTACATTTACCTTCCCAGGGCAGGTCACAATTGTGGCGTGTTCTCGGGAAGGGTTCCCACATCATCAAAAAAAACATTATGGCAACATTGTAATGTCATTAAAATACTACATTGTTCTCATGTTACACGTGGCAGAATCATGTTGACTGTAACATAATCATAATTAGTATGTAACGTTAACTATATAGTTATTCATAACGACATTGAATTGTTCTCTTGTTGCACATAACAACATTGCATTTTTATCATGTTACACATGGATAAAGGATGATAATTGTACCAATATCATATGTACTAGGTAACGTTAAGGATATAGTTGTTTATAACAACATTGTGTTGTTCTCATGTTACACATAAAAAAATTACATTGTTATCACGTTACACGTGGCTAAATGATGTTAACTGAACCACTAGCATAAGTACTAGGTAACGTTAAGGATACAGTTGTTCATAGCGACATTGGGTTGTTCTCATGTTACACGTAACATCTTTGCTTTGTTATCATGTTACACTTGGTTAAATGATGTTAACTGAACCAATAACATAAGTACTAGGTAACGTTAAGGATACAATTGTTCATAACGACATTGGGTTGTTCTCATTTTACATGTAACAACTTTGCTTTGTTATCATGTTACCCCAAACAAGATCATTTTCAGTTGTACCGGTACCATTTTAACTTTAACAAAATCATAATTTGCATGTAATATTATGAATATGATTGTTAATCTCATGACAAAAACTAACACATGTAACTAAATTATGATTCAAACTAATCAATACCAGTAACAAAAGTCTTACTCCATATATCATACCCATAACATAACTTGGTTCGCCAATAACAACAACTTTTATCAAACATAACATCTCTTCATATGACCATCATAGATCAATACCAATAACAAAAGTCTTACTCCATATACCATACCCATAACATAACTTGGTTCGCCAATAACAATAACTTGGGTCACCTAAGTAATAAAATACACAAATTGTAAAAGCAACATTTACAAATTACACATTCTTATGGCAGATATAACATCATTATACTTCCTGTAACAGAGTCCCTCTGTAACAGTCACCCCCCTGTTACCAGTAACAACTTACACTATCAGATAACCATTCCTATGCTCTTACACATTCCACTGCCCATGACCAACATTAACACTTCCCCACCATTTCCACTGAGTATCACAAGTTTGTTTTTGGGTCTGGTATTGTAATGCCCACCCTATTACCAGTAACGTCTTGTACATAGTCATACCAAAAGTTGTGATTTTTAAGGTTAAACTGCTGTGCCCACCATTAACCATTACCCAAAATCTTCACATGGTACTCGGTTATGCAAACCCTCTAAATACATAATAACATGTTGCACGCAAAAAAATGAAATGTTGATTAACGAATAAGAATTTTCATGACATAGCACCATAAGGGATCATTCCATTCGCCAACATCAAATTTTCGACCGAGGACATAGGGTCACATGAACCGTTTCTGCGACATGGATATATGGATACATCGATAACAAGGAGCCACCTAGCAACCCAAAAAAAGGGAGTTCTATAACAGCGAAATGGAATAAGAAGGTGGTATAACCGATTATCTAATTTTGAATGACTTAGGGTTAGGTTTTATCAACAAGAATCTCACATGGGGGACAATGTGAACGATCGTGTTTTATCTTACCTGAAATCTATGTACGAGAAGGCCACGACAACAGAGAATGATGTGGCGCAGGGATCGGAGTTGGAGACGGAAGGGTTTCACCTGCGCAGCAGCGGCGGGGAGTCCGATCCGAGGTGTAGGCGGAAGGGTTTCACCTTCGCAGCAGCGGTGGGAAGTCCAATCGTTGGTGGACGCGGAAGGGTTGCCCCTGAGTAGCGGCGGCGAGGAGTCCGATCAGAGGTGGAGACAGTGGCTTTTCACCTGAGCAGCAGCGTCGGGGAGTCCCTTTGGTTTACAGGAGAGCACCTCACTCTTGTTCGTTGGTTGATCGACGCGATATGGTGAGGAACGATGATCGGCGCAGGACAGTTGATCGTCTGAAGCTGCACAACTAAATCCCTAAACAACAGTGGGAGGAGGTAGTCGAAAGGGGAGATGCGGAGTGACCGAGGGAAATATGGCGGGGAGGGGGGTAGTGGAGTGAGGAGGAAGTCTCACGCGTTGAATTTGTTTCGAATTCCAAAAAAAAGTCAAAAGCAAATGAAGCTATCTCCTGTCCATCGAGATGGGAGATGTGATAGGACTTTTTTTGTCGTTATGTGGTTCGGGTCTGGATTCGGGGCTGAGAATGGGGTGTATAGCAAAGCTCAGCTCTTGTTAGTATGCTTCTTTACTTTGGTGTGTCCCGTACCTCTGTCCGGGCCTCTTCTTGTCGTATTCTACATATCACCATGCTTGTGTTATTTTTTTTAATGAACGATGATAATGATAAAAAATAATTTGTCCAAACTTAGCTTTTTGTGGGCCATATTTTTGTTTGCCTAGCTAGCAGCCAAAAACTTATTTTGTGGTTAAAATTGATACTTAAGATTGATTTTGCTATTATAAAGGGGCACAACTTATTGCCGTCTACCCTTTATAGCAATGTAATTGTTTGTTTTATTAAATTCCAACCCCAATGGATTTAATAACTTATTTTCCCTTTCAATCAAAAGCTGCACACCCTCCACCCCACCCGTCTCTGCCGATTTCACTAGTAAGTTTGGAAGTCATCTTCCATCCTCGGGCCTGATTTCATTGGGCATATAAGACGGCAGCGGAACAACCAAACGGTTCGGTTGGAGGCGAGGAGGAGTTGGCGTCGCGACTGTGAGGTTTTACTGAAGAATCTAATCCACTTGACAGTGTCTGCTCTCCACATGATTCGGAACCAAACCCTCGTTTTCCGCCAACCAAACATACAAAGTAGAAATGAGGAGGAGGATTGCCGAGAGGCACGGTCCCGATTCCTGTCGTCCCGCCCTAGCTGAGCTGGGCTCATCCTCCAGCACTGCCACACTATGGCCTCTGCAGCGGCAGCTTCGCCGGTCCTATTGGCCTTCCCCAATCCTGCCCTCAACGCTACAGTATCCAATGGGAGGCCACGCTTGACACATTCCCGCATAGAGGGATCGCCCCTGCATTTGAGGCGCGTTGTAGATGCTTCTTCAAATTGGTCGCCTGTGAAGGGTCGGTTCGCGAGCTTCTCGGCTCCCAAGTTCTCGGTTGCTGGACTGGGGCCAACAGCAGCTCGGCGCAATGTCAAAGCTAGATCCGTCGGAGATGGCGGTGCCCAAAAGAGCGAGCCTGCCTTATTGTCCAATGTGAGTTCTCCCTGATGCTGCTATGATGTCTGATAGTCACCTTCCTTCTCCCTCTTCTTAGTCGTTTATAGCAGAAGTAGATTCTCAGGTCAGAGTTGACTTCTGTCTCAGATTCTTGGGGTGTTCCACCTCCTGGTCTCCCTTGGGCTGTTTCTGACTGCTGACAAGTTGCTGAAGACAGCATTTGTCGCCGCATCCATTAAGTTTCCCAGCGCTCTCTTTGGCATGTTTTGCGTCTTCACGGTGCTCATGGTGTTCGACACCATCATCCCGGCGGCAGCCAAGGGGGTAATGGACTTCTTCGAGCCCGCCAACCTCTTCATCCAGAGGTGGCTCCCGCTCTTTTACGTACCATCCCTCGTTGTTCTCCCACTCGCAGTCAGAGATGTCCCTGCGGCGTCCGGGCTTAAGATTTGCTTTATAATTGGTACGGACTGATGCCTAACTCTCCGCAATTGATCTTTCTTTTTAAGGGTAATATGCTATTCAGCTCTATAATTTGTCTGTTCTACAATTTACATCTATATTTGTTGGGTGAGGCTAATTGGTGACTTTCATTAAACTTCGATACATGATATGATATTGAGAATGTCGTATTCATGGAAAATTTTCAGCTACCTGATTGACGTAACCAGCTTACTTTAATCTCAAATTTATGTAAGATAAAATGTTGGTCTAATAAGGTTGAAGGAACCACAACAGTTTTATTTCTAATGGACAATCTAGCTGAAAGTAGTCATGTCTGTATGTAATTAGCGGCTTTTAGGAGAATAACTTGTACGCCCATGTAATTTTCTTCTTAGATATTTCATAATGCATATTTCTATTCTGATCATTCACTGGTATAACTTCAGGCTGATCTCTATTCCTCTTTGGAATCTAACAACAGGCATTTGGTTTCTGTTTCTTACAGTTGCTGGATGGTTTGCTTCACTCTGTGTTGCTGGGTACACAGCACTAACTGTAAGAAGAATGGTAAAAACAGAAATGACAGAAGCAGAACCAATGGCTAAGCCTTCTCCCTTTTCAAGCTTGGAAGTCGGAGCTTGGTCTGGCGTTTTTGTTGCATCGTTTGTTCTGGCATTTGTTTCACCAAACGCACTTGGAACAACAGCACTGACACGCCTTCCATTCCTGCTTGCTGCCACGGTTTTAGGATATATGATTGGTTCTGGGTAATGTAACTCTGCATTTATCTTTATTCATTGACAAGTTGTATTGAACCATGGATCACATAATATGAGTTTAACATAAGAAAGAGACATACGTCACAGCTGACTCAATAAGTTTATACTTAATGTAGTTTACTCAACAAAAAATCTAATCTATATCCTCATTTCCCCTGCAGATTAAATCCAAACATCAAGAAGGTACTCCATCCAATCATATGTTGTGGATTATCTGCAGATTTGGCTGCAGTAGCTTTTGGTTATTTTTCTGGGGTTGGAACAGACGCTGTACTAGGTTTGTAATATACCTGTATACTCATATTAACCCTCTGATTAATTCCACTAGCACACTACATCTAAATAGCAAGTAAAACATGTACTATCACATTCCCTTTATATCCTATTAACTAGTGTCGAACAATGCAGCATCAGACTGGCAGATACACTTCGGAATAATCCATTATTATAGAAATGCTACTCAGTCTAATGACTTCTTGGTAGTTTAAGAAAGTACATTCATTAATCAACTGATAGTCTTGCCTTTTGTAACTTTTAACCGTAAGTTAGCACCAAAACTTACTTTGTGCTCCTAATATTTGCATGAAACTGATTATACTCCTGCAATATGAACTATAAAATTTTAAAAGTTTGAATGACAGCCAAAATTGTAATCTTGTGTAGCATAACTTGAAAAAAATACTTAGTCGGAGTTAGACCTTTCACATATAGTAGTTAAGTGACAACATAAATTTATTTCAGGGGATTATCTCACAAAACTACCTTCAAATCCTGGAGCCGGTGACATTCTAATGGGCTTCCTTGGCTCTGTCATTATTTCATTTGCCTTCTCGATGTTTAAGCAGAGAAAGGTAGACATTTTTTTCTAGTGTGACTTGTCTATCTGGCAGTAATAGAAGAGTATAAAGACTACCTTTTCAGTAGTGACCACCTTGTTTACTCATTTTGCAATCTGAATGCAGATATTAGTGGTGATTATTTGACAATATCATAGACCATCTGTATATAGTAGAAACCTTTTTCTTTCTCTAGCTATTTTGTAATGCTTTTAGCCTTTCATTACCTTGAAAGTTAATTTTCAACTTCTATTGCAGCTTGTCAAGAGACATGCAGCTGAGATATTTACATCAATTGTGATCGGAACAACATTTTCCTTATATTCAACTGCTATAGTGGGGCGTCTTATAGGATTGGAGCCCACACTGACTGTATCAGTTTTGCCAAGATGTATTACAGTTGCTTTGGCACTGAGCATCGTATCACTGTTCCAAGGTACTGTTTACAAGGCATGGTGATAGTACCCTTTAGACATGTTCGTTAAAGTGTACTTTCGTTTATATGCATTTTTCTCAATTTAAGTAAGATTATTTGCTTTGTTGGAGAAGGAGCCCATATTGTGTTATCTTACCACTTGAATGTAACTTGGGAGAGCATCTTTTCAGTTTTTTTCACACACACACACACACACACACACACACACACACACATATATATATATATATATATATATATATATATATATATATATATATATATATGGAGTCAGGCTAGAATACATTCGGGTGTACAAATCGCACGAATACACTCAAGTGTGTTTGCATATCAAGACTATTTTTTGCAAAATGTAAACCATTGATCTTCGCCGTCATACTATAACTAGGCTACATACAAATTTTGAGCCCATTTGATATAATATATACAATATGTAGTACCTTTCTTAATGCTCATATGAGACGTATGATTTTATAGTTTCATAAATCTATGTGGTGCATTGTGACCATATAGACGAACTCACAAACAGTTAATTAAAAAAGACTTGTTAGATAAGCTTAAACCCTTGTAAGCTTATGATTAGGCGGTCATCCCACCTAGGGGAAGCCTAGGAGGCCTAGGCGCCTAGGTGGAAGCCTAGGCGTTCTTCATATTTGTTTATATTTTACATATATATAAATGATTTTGTGTATACATTCTGTTCTAGTAGGAAAGTCTTATATTCTTAAATTTTATCTGAAATCTGAAAACCGTTGAATTATTGAAAATAATTTCATTTTGATAGTTTATATTCAAATATGTACATCAGTATGTACATTTGTATTGCTTATCCCTAAGCTTAATCAATCATAACTTCACTTACATCACACCTGTCACGACCTAAGATAGACCTATTCGGCCTTAATTTGACCTAAAACGATTTAAATTGGACCTAATTTAACTCAGTCTTACCTAATTTATCCAAGGTCAGACCGATTTTGGCATAACATGACCTAATCAGACGTAACTTCCCCTAGTTTGTCCTACATTTTAACTAAACGAGCCCTAATTCAGCGAAATCAGATCTAATTCCCCCAAATAAGACATTTTTCCCCAAATCAGACCTATTTCCCCCAAATCAAACCTAATATGCCCAAATTAGATATGATTTGACCTATATTAGATCTATTTCTTCCCCAAAATAACTAAACATAATTTAATTTGACCAATCCGGCCATAATCTATGCTAATTTTGTCTTGAAGTGTCTTAATTTGGGCCTAAAGGGCTTTAGGCATCCACTTTAGTTATCTAAAAGCCTAGGCGCCCAGTTTAAGCCTAGGTAGCCCAGGCAGAGTCCAGACGGGAGCCTGGATAACTATGCTTATGGATTCATGTTGATTAGATTTTGATTTAGTTTTGTTATGGATGGTACAACATTCAAGTTATTTGTCCAAACATTTCACATGTAATCCATGGCCTCCTTCAGTACATATTCTATTGTGTACAAAATTCTCCAATTAGAAAGTGTATGGTAATTGGATTATACATGGTTGTACATGCGTCCAGGCTGCTGGGCGTTGCCCATGGCTAACGAGACAGCCTAGATGTTCTTGGACGTTTTTATTTATTTATATCATTATATGTTTTTATATATATAATTAGTGGTTCAAATTTCATATCAGGTGTGAAGAGGGTATTTCTGGGATAATGCATGTCGACCAAGGTCGAGGGCCTGAGGGATTCTGGTAAGTAGCATGATGATCCATGCAGACTATGCCATGACCCAACTTGGTCTCCTAGTCAGACTGTAAGTGATGGGCAGCATGATGATTCATGCAGACTATGCTGCGACCCCATTTCTCAAAGAGGAAGATTGGGGGGGGGGAGGAAGGAAGGTGGGGAATAAGAGGAGGAAGAGGAAGGGGGACGATGCCATGGATTACAATAAGAGAGCGAAAGAGGACGAGGAAGATTAGGCAAGAAGAGGAAGAGGACGTAGGGGAGGTGAGTGACAAAATAGGAAGAAGAGGAAGCCAGGAAGTGGAGGAAGCAGGAAGAGGAGTCAGAATGAAGAAGAGGAAGCAAGAGGACGAAGAGGAGGAAGAGAAGGTAGGGAGATAGCAGGAATGAAAAAAAGCAATCAGAATTGTAACAACCCCGCCTCCCGGTAACCCCCAATTAAGGGAGACCAAAAGGTCAGAGCCGTTATCCCAATTAACAGGATCAATGGTTCGACAAATAATCAGTAATAATTATAAAATTCTACCAAACTAAACTGAAATCTGGAATAAAATAAAACTTTGCATACCTTTTTCAAAAACTTGGATATCTACTTCTATCCCCAGTTGGAGTCTATTCTAACTAATCCTCCTTGCACTTTAATTCTTACTTTCACAATATGTCACTTTACTGTTTATCCTTTTCAACTTTGTACCTAAAACGCCGACAAACAAAACGTCGGTCAGCATATAGGAATGTCGGTATGTGGGGACAACCAAAATTTCACACATATGGCTAACAATCTAAATATCACAATCAAGTTAATTAACAAGCCAATTTACGCTTTCAATGTGACATTCTCCACCGCTTTTGCCCTAACCCTGGCATACCCACCTTAGGGTTTCTCTTTTGCCAATGACTTAAGGCCACCTTCTCAATCCCGAGCTTGGTGCCTGGGGTCACCTCTCATGGTGCCCATTAGTCATGCAATAAAGACCACCTTCTCAATCCCGAGCTTGGTGTCTGGGGTCACCACTCATGGTGCCCATGGGTCTTCCCTCTTGGGCTTGACCTTTTGGCATCATCCATTAGGGTGACGTGTAGGTGCGAGAATACACACTTATATTATTATTGTGATAATCATAGTGACTTTATGATTTGCAAGTATGAACATCCAAACTGATAGGTTGCATTCAATGCGATTAATCATCCGGAAAACCTTCAGGAAACTAATGCGATTAACCATAATTAACCACATACCTGTCAGGCTGACCTGAGTGCAGAAATAATCCAACTAAGCAAGAAATCCAGTAAACAAGCTAGCACACAAGATGATCCTGAAATATGCATCCAATTTTCCTATCACTGATCAGGCCATTAAGGTCTATTAAACCTAGCTCGCTTCCTAGGATTTCTAGTCCACTTTTTGGGTTTCTATTGCAATTAGGGTTTTAGCCTCCATATTTATTACTTCTAATGATCTTTAGTCCACAAATCCTAATTTCAACATCATAGGCACAATTAAATGTCAAATAAGTCTATTATGCCTCTTTTACATTAAAACTATCATTTTTATCCTTTATGATCATTAGGCCCAATTATCATCTTTGGTTTCTTAACATCTCATAGTTCAGTATGGTCTAATTCACATATGAACTCTATTTATCATTAATTCCACCTTTATTCCTTAGAAAACCCTAATTACCATATTAAGGGTATTTATCCACAATTAGGAACTTTTATACTCGAAATAACTTGGAACCATCATATCTCAGCTTTATTCATGAATTTGAACAATTAAAGCCATTAAGAGTCACAATTACTAACATTAGGGTTTCAAGGCCCATTAAAGCTCATTTATGCACATGGACCCTAAATTAATCCAATTACGTGTAAAGTTCATCCTTTTAGATCTTGATGTGTCTTTTTATAATAAACATGTTAATATCAACTTTAATCATCCATATAACCCTTCTCAATACATTAATCATCTCAAATTAGGGTTTCTTAATCATTAATGCATTAAAGTTGATAACTTCCACTACTTTTCGAATTGTAAGAGGAATTAGCTTCTAAATATATTTTTAATGGATTCCTCGCATTTTTTGAGCAAAATTGATATTTTACATGTATCGATCCGAGCTACCAATAAAAAGATATGAATTTCGCAATATTTCACTTACTTGGACCAATCACCGAGGGCCACATCATCTCTTCGATGCAACGTAGCCCGTTTTAGAAAACATAACACAATTACGTTTATACCCTCGCGTAAGTGGTTGGTTCTTCATACCCCGGAGGGGCAAAAACGTCCAACTGTCGATTGGTCGTCTTCAAGCTCGCGACGCTACGTGGGGCTGGCCACCCCTTCCTAGGGTTCGCGGACTGCCACCAATGGCCGCCCAAGCTCCTTTGTCCTCTGCCGCACCTGGGGCGCCACCCAACTCGCGGCCTAGGTGGCTAGCTCAAGCGCGCCAAGCCTGCGACGCTTTGTGCGTCGTGCAGGCCTGCAGCAGGTGGCTGCGCGAGGTTAAATCTTCGGAGATGATAACCGATCCTCCTCCGGTCACCGCAAGATCAACAAGCTTCTATCGCATCCCATCTAGCCCCCTCGAAACTCCAGGGTTCAAACTACCCTCTTCGCTAGGGTTTGCATGCAAAGGAGAAGGAGAAGAGAGAGAGAGAGACGCGTGGGATCTCCTTGGGCTCGGCCATGGGCTCTACCCTTATATAGGGGAGGGTAACGAAGCCCTAGGATGACTATCCACGAGTTAACAAGTCCCTTTCCCAATAGGAACCCAAGTTCCTTCATTAGGAAGCAAACTTCTCTCTCTTAATCATCTTCTTAAAAAAACATATTTACTGGATATTTAGGAATTCGAAAATCCTTTCTCTCAATCTCTTTATGCTTGTCTTTTAATCCATTGGCACGAAATTATACTTTCTTATAGTAGAAAATACCTCTTTTTAACAATACCACAAAATTCATTAATTATGTATCACATTATCCTCTTATTTTGTATTATTTGTATTTTCTCTTTCTTTTTCTCTATTGGGGCTCCTTGGACCCCAAGAAACTCTAATATTTCGAAATCCTTTTTAGTGGATACTCATTATCCTTCTAGATGCATCTATATCCATAATTTCTCATTATCTTACTATTTCTTTATTAATATAATCTTTTTTTGAGGATTTCTCTTTATCTCTCTCTTTATTTTCCTTATTGGAATTCCTTCTAACATTAGAAACCTTATGGATACGAAAATCCACCAAAGATGACTCAATCATACCTCTTTCCACTTATTTCCCATATTTTATCATTGTCTCGAATTTACTTCTTAATAAAGAAATATTTAATTGATCTTTTCTTTTCTTGTTGCATTATCTTTGCAACTTTGGACTCCTTGGTTCCCAAGGAACCCAAGAGGCACGAAATCCACCTTTGGATAATATTCTCTTCTCTTGCCTTCTAGAGATTTCTACATCTTTCTTTTCTCCACTTCTTATTTACTCATTTAATAATAGAGTTTTCTTTGTCTTTTCCTTGTTATTGGGCCCAATAGCCAATAAAGCCCACAAAACAACCAACAAGGCTATTGTAAACGAAATTCTTTTATTCAAAACAAATCATATCATTATTTGTTCAAATATCTTTAATAGGAGAAATTACATTTCTCACCAAAAGAACCCAAAAATTGGGGTTGTAACATCCTTTCCCTCTTATAGGAATTTTGCCCCCAAAATTTCACCAGGCACACAAACAAACGGGATTAGCCTTTCTTATGTCCATCATGGCTCTTATGTGGCTTCACCCTCTCCATGGTGCTTCCCAAGAACCTTCATCATCTCATATTCTTTCATCTGAGTTCTCTCTCACCTTGATATATTGTACCCTCATAGGTGACTCAGGACATTTCAGCCTCTCACAAAGCTGAATAGGTTCATGGCTCAGCACATGGCTTGGGTACCTCACATAGTGCTCTAGATCGGATTTGTGGAACACATCACGTTATCCTGAGGGGTAGACTTAAAATAACCATCTCCACCAATCCATCTCTCAAATGGACCCATATATCGGGGACTCAACTTTCTCAGCCGTAGCTTAGATGGGTCGGATTTTCACATCCCATATTCTCCCACAGTGAACTGCATGTCAGTCTGCTTTGCATCAACTTACGACTCATGTCGCCCCTGGATTTTCTCAACCATCGCATGATCAAAGCGACTTCATCTGCACACACTGTGGTCTTTTTCTGACCTTCGCGAGGTCCCTTCACCAACATCATCTTAATGAAGTGGTGACCGACACAACCTCCCTTACAGAGCTTCTTTACATCCCGATACCGGCTATGGTGGTTATCATCATATTTTATAGAGGACAAGAACTGTCTCCATGTATCACCCTGAACGAGCACACATGCTCTCATCAGACCCTCTAGTCTGGATCATACTAACCATTAGTTAGGGTTGATAAACTGTACTAATATCGAGTTCTTCATGTACCTACTTCCACCGCATGGAAGTGAATCTTTAGATTATACTCAAGAACTTTGGAACTCGCATCATGGTGTGGTTGAACCATCTCTCTCTCATATGTAGTTCAACCGGATCCGTCCCTTGACAGTATTCTTTCTTTCTCATGTCATCTAGGTAAGGCGATCTACCATAACCCATATTGCATCTTGACCTTCCTTGGTCTAGGGGAGACTTACCACAACATCCATAGTGATGAACTCCCATTCCCTCTCGGGGACTCTTTATCCTCTATATTAATATACTGGGTTACTGGTGTTCGTCCTTCACCTCCTGGCTTGCATGGCGACAAGCCACGTGCAACTTTATCTTAAGCATCCAAAGTACTACTGTCACCATGGTACAAAATTTCGATCGAAATTGCGAAATTTCGATCGAAATTTCCGATTTTTTTCCAATCGGACATCGAAACACATGTACGCAGAGAATGGGACGTCATTTCGCAGAAATTTCGCACTTAGGTGCGAAATTTCGCAAAACAGTGCAAATTTCGCCCAGTTTGGGCCATAATTTCGCAAAATGGCACAAAATTTCGATAGAAATTTCGAAATATGTGTTCCTAAGACTGCTGCGACTACATGTTAGGTATTTTGGCGATTCTCTTTGTATCTTTTGCTTATAGAGGCTATTTTCTTTGATTCTAAGGTATGTTTCCCCTATCCCTAGCCCATGTATACCTCTTTCTATGTTTACACTCTTCTAAAAGATGTGAAGAGATACTATGAAAAATAACAAAGTTCTAAGTGCTGATACTAGTACTACCTACTACATGTTAGCTATTTTGGCGATTCTCATTCGAAAATCACATGAACTACAAACAAACTTGTGGATCTATGAAATAATAGTATTAAGTCTGCAATTCTACAATAAATTTGTTATTATTACACATATGTATACATAAAATGACTTTAAAATAATGCATTTTCTTTGATCTATGTATACATGACCCATGTAACCTAACTAAATTTGAACACTAGACTTATATAAGTTGTAACATGTAAGTTTGTAACTTGCAACTGTAAGTTTTAAGGTCTAAGTGGTAAATTGTGGGTTTATAAGTTGTTTACAGTCTAACAGACTTGACAATTCTGTTCATTTGTGCACTCACTCATTAAGATATGGATCCCACCCTAACCTCTAAACATATAACTTTAATATATAATCTAGTGTATCTTTGTCTAAACATTGTGTATGCAAAATTTCATAATCTAATTCCTTCATTTTGTCATCGAAATTGCCATCGAAATTCTGTCGAAATTGTTCAGCTTCCTTCACTTACAAATGTGGGATACCCCCCACCCTACATATCCAATATGAAATATTATTGCATATTTGAGTAGATCTTGGTGTTTAGATCGTCCTGGTAAATTTTCATAATTAAATTCGCTTATTTGGTCGTCGAAATCGTTAGGGCCGTAAATATCGAAATTTCGTGCGAAATTTCGAAAAATTTCTGTTTCTGGGCCATCGGACACGGCATCGAAATCGGACATTTAATTCTATGACTGTCACTTACTATCTTCGTAGTACCACAGTGTATGGTGATCTTAAAATCATGATCTCCTGTATGTCATGATTCCTCAAAATGGATTCCTCGGAAACCCTAAACCACTCTAGTCGGGGTTTCATCACCTTCTTTTCTAGAGAAGTGCATCTGAGGTTCTACCACCATCCTTTTTTTGCATCAAGGCCTAGGCTGGCTAACCAAACAACCACTAACTTGATCTACAGATATTGTTACATCTGAGTGTTAGCCAAACATATCTCCTTTTTCAAACTGAGGGCTAACCTAACAACCTCTTCTAACCTCTAGCTAAACTAGGCAGCTGCATCTCAACCAGAGCATCCATTACCACCTCACATCCTCATGTATAAGGTAATGTTGAAGACATACACCTCCATGTATTCCACTTATCATCTCATCTCGGACTCTAAGTCTATCTTCATCAAGGGAACTCAGAGCTCATTCTCTTGGTTATCGAACTCTACCTTGTATAGTTCATAAGTTCCACATAGCTCATGATAAAAACATCCTCACAAGATGACTACCTTAGTACTCTTGGTGTTTGTACAACATCCACACATCGTACACTCCACAAGGGCACGCTATCATCTCTGTCCTCATACCTCATAGCAACGTTCCAACTCACATCATCTTTATCCTTGGTGTATGGCAGGCGTACTGTCCTATCTCTCACTCCCATAACAAGAGGAAATAAGCATTTGGCGGCCGTCCAAACACAAAGTTCTTCCTGTTCCAAGAGTAGGGATGATACATCCCACATTGCCAGTACACCTTCAAATTCGAGTTGATACGTGCAACATATGTCTCTACCTCATGAAAATCTCGATATCAAGGTTACTTCCTTGGAAAACTGGTCTTGAACCCACTTGGGTCACCACACAATCCTTGGTCATCTCCTCTAGGTCTGTAGGGTGCCGACACTTTTGGGGTTATCCCTCTTCCCTTATGCATCCAGAGAGTGCCCTCCTCATCTGCCCTTTGGGTCCCATGAGTTCATGAAGGTGATCAATCTCCTAACCCATGGCCCTCAGATAATGATAGCTGTTACCTCCCGACCCTATGGTCATGTGCAACTAGGGAATTAGGCAACTCCTACTTCCATCGGTCTTATCCCTACCTGACCCTAGGATAGACTTATGATTCTAACATAGTACATGTCCAACTTAGAACCTTACCCAAGTCTCCATCATCTCTCTCTGCATTCAAGGGATGACTTTCATCCTTTCATAGGGGTCATGGCGACCTGCCTATCTTGGTCAGGCCCCATACCGGTTACCTCCATGGTAACACATCCACATGCACTTAGAGATGGTTATCTATGGGTCTACATGTTCATTCTCTTACCATGTACCCTTCACTTAGCTTCTCAAGATTCTATTAGACCTCTTTAGGTTACCTCAAAACCAACAAAACTGGTATACACCCTACAAAAGGGTCCCTCTCCCAGGATGGGAGGAAACTTCAAAGGTCACAAACGTCCTTATATCTAGGGTTTACATCCACATGAGCATGCTTAGCCCTAGCAAGCTACTAAGGCACGTAGCTAACAAGCAGACTACCTACTAAACCATGCTAGGTCTCCATGATAGGTCCTACTTGTTCTCAATCCTCAACATTGGACCAAAAACATACCTGCCCATGTCACCAACTTAGAGGTGAGGGGTTCATCAAACATACCTTAATCTTAAGGGGTTTCCCTTTTCCTCTAATCATGAGGAGTGCTGTAACGACCCCGCCTTCCGGTAACCCCCAGTTAAGGGAGACCAGGAGGTCAGAGCCGTTATCCCAATTTTCCAGATCAAAGGTTCGACAAATAATCAATAATAATTATCAAATTCTACCAGGCTATACTGAAAAGCTGTGATAAAATAAAATTCTGCATACCTTTTGAAAACTTGGATTTCTAAACTTCTATCCACGTATGAAATCTATTCTAACTAATCCTTCTTGCACATTAATTCATGTATTCACCATATGCCAATTTACTGTTTGTCCTTTTGGGTTTGTACCTAAAACGCCGACAAACAAAACGTCGGTCAGCATAAAGCTGCTATGTGGGGGAAACAATAATCGTGCAATTAATAACAACATATTGCAGTCAATTACAGTTTAACAAACAACTTTACGTTTTAAATATAACTGCTCGATCCATACACACCCTATCCTCTGCGCTGTCCCTGCAGTGGACCTGGATCCTTATGGTAGATCCCCATTAAACCCCTCATGATCCTACCTAATAGGTGAATCAGTTTCTAGGGTTGAGTCACATGGCACTACCTGTAGATAGCCCACTCCTTAACTCATGGTGTGCTAAAGAGTCTCATGGCACCACACGTGGGTAGCCCAATTTCTAACTCATGATAGCCTAGACCTTGCTCTAGGTTACCTTTTTTAGCATTTGCTAAGCCACAGAGGAGGACCCGGATCCAAACCAGTTATACATACATATTTATAGTGATAATCATAGTCACTTTATAGTTGCATGAAATAAAAGTCATCCAAGCAGTTATTTTCAGGCAACCGACAAAAATGTTTGGGAATCGCCGTGAAACTAAAACGATTATCCATAAGCGTAACCACATACCTGTAACTGCAGATTTGGAGACAGAATCAACTACGTAGAGAAAACCCAATCAAGCAAGCAAAATGCACAGAAATCCTGAAATAAACATACCAATTCCCTTCTATCAATATTTATCCAATTTCATCTTATTCCTTAGGATTTCTATTCTAATTTCAACATCACAGGCACAATTAAATGTCAAATAAGTCTATTATGCCTCTTTTACATTAAAACTACTATTTTTATCCTTTACGATCATTAGGCCCAATTATCATCTTTGGTTCCTTAACAACTCATAGTTCATTATGGTCTAATTCACATATGAACTCTATTTATCATTAATTCCACCTTTATTCCTTAGAAAACCCTAATTACCATATGAAGGGTATTTATCCACAATTAGGAACTTTTATACTCGAAATAGCTTAGAACCATCATATCTCAGCTTTATTCATGAATTTGAACAATTAAAGCCATTAAGAGTCACAATTACTAACATTAGGGTTTCAAGGCCAATTAAAGCTCATTTATGCACATGGACCCTAAATTAATCCAATTACGTGTAAAGTTCATCCTTTTAGATCTTGATGTGTCTTTTTTTAATAAACAGGTTAATATCAACTTTAATCATCCATATAACCCTTCTCAATACATTAATCATCTCAAATTAGGGTTTCTTAATCATTAATGCATTAAAGTTGATAACTTCCACTACTTTTCGAATTGCAAGAGGAATTAGCTTCTAAATATATTTTTAATGGATTCCTCGCATTTTTCTGAACAAAGTTGATATTTTACATGTATCGATCCGAGCTACCAATAAAAAGATATGAATTTCGCAATATTTCACTCACTTGGACCAATCACCGAGCGCCACGTCTTCTCTTCCATGCAACGTAGCCCGTTTTAGAAAACATAACGCAATTATGTTTATACCCTCGCGTAAGTGGTTGGTTCTTCATACCCCAGAGGGAAAAAACGTCCAACCGTCGATTGGTCGTCTTCAAGCTCGCGACGCCCGACCTGGCGCCGATTGCAGCCCTACGCGGGGCTGCCCACCCCTTCCTAGGGTTCGCGGACTGCCACCAATGGCCGCCCAAGCTCCTTTGTCCTCCACCGCACTTGGGGCGCCGCCTAGCTCGCAGCCTAGGTGGCTAGCTCAAGCGCGCCAAGCCTGCTAGACTCTGCGCGTCGTGCAGGCCTGCAGCAGGTGGCTGCGTGAGGTTAAAGCTTCAGAGATGATAACCGATCCTCCTCCGGTCATCGCAAGATTAACAGGCTTCCGTCGCATCCCATCTAGCCCCCTCGAAACTCCAGGGTTCAAACTACCCTCTTTGCTAGGGTTTGCATGCAAAGGAGAAGGAGAAGAGGGAGAGAGACGCGTGGGATCTCCTTGGGCTCGGCCATGGGCTCTACCCTTATATAGGGGGGGGGTAACGAAGCCCTAGGATGACTATCCACGAGTTAACAAGTCCCTTTCCCAATAGGAACCCAAGTTCCTTCATTAGGAAGCAAACTTCTCTCTCTTAATCATCTTCTTAAAAAAACATATTTACTGGATATTTAGGAATTCAAAAATCCTTTCTCTTATTCTCTTTATGCTGGTCTTTTAATCCATTGGCACGAAATTATACTTTCTTATAGTAGAAAATACCTCTTTTTAACGATACCACAAAATTCATTAATTATGTATTACATTATCCTCTTATTTTGTATTATTTGTATTTTCTCTTTCTTTTTCTCTATTGGGGCTCCTTGGACCCCAAGAAACTCTAATATTTCGAAATCCTTTTTAGTGGATACTCATTATCCTTCTAGATGCATCTATATCCATAATTTCTCATTATCTTACTATTTCTTTATTAAAATATATCTTTTTGAGGATTTCTCTTTATCTCTCCTTTTATTTTCCTTATTGGAATTCCTTCTAACATTAGAAACCTTATGGATACGAAAATCCACCAAAGATGACTCAATCATACCTTTTTCCACTTATTTCCCATATTTTATCATTGTCTCCAATTTCTTTCTTAATAAAGAAATATTTAATTGATCTTTTCTTTTCTTGTTGCATTATCTTTGCAACTTTGGACTCCTTGGGACCCAAAGAACCCAAGAGGCACGGAATCCACCTTTGGATAATATTCACTTGCCTTCTAGAGGTTTATACATCTTTCTTTTCTCCACTTCTTATTTACTCATTTAATGATGGAGTTTCCTTTGTCTTTTCCTTGTTATTGGGCCCAATAGCCAATAAAGCCCACAAAACAACCAACAAAGCTATTGTAAACGAAATCCTTTTATTCAAAACAAATCATATCATTATTTGTTCAAATATCTTTAATATGAGAAATTACATTTCTCACCAAAAGAACCCAAAAATTGGGGTTGTAACAAGAACTTACCTATGGAGAAGCTTGCAGTGGCGACGACCTGTCTTGTGCTGCCTTGCTGTCGTCCGCCAGCCAATCCTTTGTGGTGGAAGCAACACCCTAAGGAGGAGGGAGAAAGGAAGGCCGTGAGGGGAGGAGAAAGGAAGAGGAAGAGGAAGAGGGAGAGAAAGGAAGAAGAGATAGGAAGATACCTCACATAGCTGTTGTCTGTATCGGGAGGGGGAGTGAGCCTCGGGGAGAAGAGAACCAATAACTTGAATGACAAGTTTTCATTGTGTTTTTTATCCTTTTTTTTAATCCCAATACAACCCAGACCAATTAGGTGCCCAAGAGGGATGCCCAAATCGGCTGGGTGTCTGCCTTTTGGGGGTTGGTGGCTGCCAGGCACGCCTAGCTGGCGTCCAAGCGGGCACCCGTACAACACAATAAAGTATTCATTAATGCTTAGTTAATTACTGATTTGTTGATTAGATACGTGTAAAAGTTCCTTAGGCTTAGTTTGGCCGTCGTAATTCTGATTACCTGTATTTGATGCACGGCGTGTACAGTGAACTAAGATTAACGGTCGTCCTACGGTATTTATTGTATACCGTCGTGTATATGATTTAATAAAAATCTGGTGATTGTATACCGTTGTGTATATGATTTAATAAAAATCTGGTAATCACGAATCACGCCAGGAACGACGGTTTTTGGAAAAGCAGATCCGTGCTCCCGTATCACCAATTTTATGTCCTTCCCCCATGCAGAGTTGGCCGCTTTCCCAGCCTGCCCTCAGCTCCTTTATCACGGAATACCAGAAACTGTACCATTACACACTCGACTACCAGCATTTCCAAAGTGCTTACCCAAACTAGGCCTTAGAATTATATGTTTTTTATATACAAATATGTGTAATTTTGTATAAAATTATATTAAAAGGCACCAACTTTTCAGAAAGCACCCACATGGCGCTTAAGCGATTACAAGGTATTGTCCGCACGCCTCCCACTTCTTGCTTTTTAAAACATTGGCTCCAAACCATGCAGAAAATCTTTGTGTTCTCCGATGAATCATTGTTCGAAAAATCAATAAGGCCCGAAGAGGACACTGAGAGACAAAGCGGCAAGTGCCATGAAAGTGAAAGTTCCCACAACCGCGAGGAGCTGGACTGTCAACAGTTATTTACCTTTCGATAGGCGGAGTAGAAGCAATTTGAACAGGAGAAGCCTGCCATGAAGAGGCAAGAAAGGGATGAGCATGGATTGTCGCGGTGACCAAACTGAACTAACCAAAGCATTGCCCACTAGATTGAAAGTGGGGGGGGGGTAACATCCTGGTGCTGAGGAGTTAAGTGGACAATATTTTGCCTTTGAGAAGTAAAGTGAGCAGCCAGTGGGGTGTTTTTGAACAAAAGGAACAGCCTGTGAAGGCTGGATGGAAAGAGAAACCTTGTGTGGAAAGAATTGAAGTGTGTGCCTAGGGTCTACTAAAGGATCAAGGGTTTCTATGGGTTGATATCTTATGTTCTCAAAAAATTAAAAGGGGGGGGGGCAAGGGTGTGAATAGGAGTTCGCATGACAGGGAGTATACTGTACCCAGAGTGGGGAGGCATTCCATACCCATAGCTGAGGTATTGCATGGAATAATGTCCTTGGGCATGGTGCTAGATGGATAAAACGCAGTTCACACAGTACTGCACCAAATAGTTGGCTAAAAGTTTGTACCTGCTGTCCTAAGTTGGCTAGGATAAATTGAGTGTGTGTATATATATATATATATATATATATATATATATATATATATATATATATATATATATATATAATGTGACAGTGATCCGGTGAGAAACATATCTCGGTGAGAGCATGAGAGGCATTTGAATAACTTTATGTAGCGATCAATTTTTCATAATCCAACTGTATGGATTAAAAATACACCTTGTTAGTTACCTTCCCACAAAATTTCATCATCATAGGGCTTGTATTGCATTCACAACAAGCAAATACTTTTCAACGCTCAATATTGAATTTCAGGCTGACCGTTGGATGTAAAATACATATATTTTATATATGGACATGTAAAAAATATTGGATTGTAGTGATTTTTTGTGTGAAGGTAAATAAAATGATGTTCTTCCCATCCATAAAGTTGGATATTGAAAAAAAGATATAACTTTATGGTTATTCAAATGCCTCTCATGCTCTCACCGTATAATGTTTCTCACTAGATCGCTACCCTATATATATATATATATATATATATATATATATATATATAGAGAGAGAGAGAGAGAGAGAGAGAGAGAGAGAGAGAGAGAGAGAGAGAGAGTCAGGCTGGAATATACTCGAGCATACCGGAGACCGAATACACTTAAGTCATTTTCCGTCATGCAACATATATTTTAAAAATTGTAAACTGTTGATCTTATTGGATATGTTATGAACATACTACATATAAAATTGTGGTCATTTGGACACTTATAGGTCATGCATCTAAAGGAAACAAAAATTATACAATTCAAATAAGTAGTTGTGCGTCGATTTTGTAAGTCATAAAAGAGTGGCTTAGAAAAATCCAAATGAGCTCAAATTTTGTAGGTGTCTATGTTTAGTATAACCATGAATATCAACGGTTAGTATTTTCTGAAAAATACTCTAGATATGTGAACGCCACTTGAGTGTACGGTGTGATCTGTACACTCGAGTGTATTCTAGACTGAATATATATATATAGACGTGGCACTGATTTTGTGACAACATCTGATTTTGGCAACAACTATGGGCACGCATCCCCAATTAACGTTGTGATTCAAATGGATTGATATGGCAAATAGAGCAACAAAATTTATGAAAACAAGTATCCAACAATATGACCAATATGAAGATAAAGGTAGCGGGGGAGTGGGTGAAGAATGGAGAGAGGGAATGGCAACATAATAAGGGGGATGACAACTGCCTAACCTTGCGATTGGAGGAAACTCGGGGCCGATTGGTGGAAATGGAGTAGACACGGGAGACAACGGCCATAACATGTAGGGGTGGAACAATCAGTAGACACGGGAGACAACGGCCATAATATGAAGATAAAGGTAGCGGGGGAGTGGGTGAAGAATGGAGAGGGAATGGCAACATAATAAGGGGGATGACAACTGCCTAACCTTGCGATTGGAGGAAACTCAGGGCCGATTGGTGGAAATGGAGTAGACACGGGAGACAACGGCCATAACATGTAGGGGTGGAACAATCAGGAAGACCCAAACCCTGAAGTTGTTTTAGGGTTTAGGCTCTACTTGCAATTAACGGAAACCCAAATAATTGATAATAAATTGCTAACTGAGTTGGAAACAAAAATCTAATGTAATATAACGATCCAAGATAATTCCCTTACAGAGAGGTACAACTATGTATATGCACAAAAAGAAAGACGACTTGGATGATAGCTGATACCGGACTAAAGCCCACTAACTTAGCAAAATGGCAACATAGATAAAAGAAGACATAATATGACTCAAAGCAAAAGCTTAATAAAAGTAACCAAAGTGCGACCGTGTGGGCAGTTGCATATATGTAGGTACCGCTGGGGTTGGCTGGCTGGAAAATGAAGCACCTATCCACATTTTTGGGAGTAGGAAATGGGATCACATTGAAGTCGAGTAGTTCTTGATGTATCCGTTGGCTTGGTCGGTTTCCTACTATTCTTTTAAATGCAGTGAGCTGCTATAGCTCGTTGATAATCAAATGAAAAAAAGAGAGGCAAAACTATGGGATCTTGTTGAGGGTCGAAAAGATATCAAGCAACTATAAAAATAGGTAACCCTTAATTAAAAGAAGATTGCTCTAACAGAATTTCGGAAGAGTCAACCTTTCTTATAGAATCCAATCACCCCAAATGTGAATCTGAAACATCACTATATACATATCTATTGTTGTTTCTGTTTCCCTAATGCTGCTGTGTATGCTAAAGCCATGTTCGGTAGCCTCAAATCATTCTCCCACGTTAATGGTTCGTCTTATCTGCATTGTTTATCAACAATTTGCTTCACCGTGTACTGCGAATAGAGAACAAACACAAGCACTTCTTTAGTCCAGTATTGCAATATATGCAAGTCAAACCATTGTTTGTTAGATGACAGAGCCGCCTGACTACGAAATCTCCCCAGAACAAGTATTATTGGAAACAATAAATTTACTTTCTCAGATCACTATCATTTACACGTGCAGTAATGCCAAAAAACAATTGGCGTTCGCTAGATATCAAACATTTTAGAACGAAGTTTAGCTAATAATGCCAACACAACTGTGTTTATCATTTTGTGTTGTTTATTTTCTTACTATTTTGACATGTGACCTTGGCTTGGGGCCTTTTCAGGAGCAAATGCATCTCTTACTGCTGCGGTAGTTGTGCTAACTGGTCTCGTTGGGGCTAATTTTGTGCAAGCAGTACTGGATACATTAGGACTGAAAGACCCAATTGCTAGAGGAATAGCAACAGCCTCCAGGTAATTTTGTTGTCAATAGCACTCCTATAGTGCCGAAATCGCAATTTTTTTTTGTAAACTATATAGATTATTGGTAATTACTATGCTGTTGTCAATAACTTATTTTTATGTCACCGTTCTTCATACCAGGCCTAACTTTTTTTTTGTTACTTTGCAGTGCCCATGGACTAGGAACTGCTGCTTTGTCAGCAAAGGAGCCTGAAGCTCTTCCATTTTGTGCTATTGCTTACGCCTTGACCGGTATATTTGGTTCTCTGCTTTGCTCTGTGCCGGCAGTAAGGCAGAGTTTACTTTTGATTGCAGGATAAGTTCCAGAGAAAACTGTCCTTTGCGTGAAACTGAACTAGATATTGAAGGCATAGAAGAAATCTACATATTGTGAATATTTCAAGAATATATTTATGCGAAACTGAGTTTCACATTTTGCTTAACTTTGTTGCTCCAGTATAGACATTTTCTAACTAATGCTCTAAGAGAAAATGCACCAGATGTGTATTACTCAATAATTAACGAAGCATCCCTGACCGAATGAATAGATTACATAGGCAATGTTTTCTATACACGTGACACGCTCCTCCCCCACGCCTGATCCCACGAACAGAGAAAGTGGTAACCATAACAGCACAAGCCTGGTACTTCACCTGTTCTCGCATTCGTATTGCTGTTCGAACAGTACCACTAACAGTAGTTGATACGCAAGTTTTACATATTGCTACACAACGTTGCATTTAATTCTGTATATGTCATAGCTAGATTCATATTGTGGATTGTATGTTACAATCCTGATTGACTCTATTATATAACCGTGTATGAGTTTGGTTTTGTTATATGTATTGATGAGTGTAAGGAAACACAGCTTAGAAACTTTCCTCTACTTTTCATGTTTGATTTGGCATCAAAGAATTTTTTTTGACTCCCATCTTATTCCTCGCATGGCTGCTGCCTCTTTCTTCTCTCATGAATCTCTAGCTTCATTCTCTCTGTCCCTTTGTCTTTACAAAGAATGTTTTCTCATTTGGCTGTTTCTTCTTTGATTTCCCTTTAGATCCCTCACTAACAAGCATTTGATCTGAATATTCAACACTGACTTCTGTGACAGGAGATCTATTAGTCTCATACCTACTAATCCATGGTTATTGTCTCAAATGTTGTTGAATTAGGCTTATTAAATCCATTAACATTCTTATGTTCGGATATAAAAAGTAAAGCATAATCGAAAGCAATTGGCTCCATTACTTTGTTAATGGATTTGAGATCCCTTCAATGTGTGGTCTTAACGAAGGAAAGAGAAATTCAACCCTAAATATGGATAACTTTTTTGTTAAGCCCACAATCATTCACACGTGAGCGAGCGAGGAAGTTGTAGATAATAGTTTAGGTCTAAACGCGGACCAAGGTTTGGAATTTCTACTCATTCTACTAAGTCCCTCAATTAAGATACTTTCACAAATGAACCAATAGTCTTAATGATTACACACAGAAGCTTCAAGTGATTTTGTGATCAAATAAACGTCTTAAGAAACCTATTACATAATAAAACAATGTTCTATATCTTAGAAATTCTTGATTAAAACCTACCGTATGAACATCCGATTCATACTGACAGGAAACCACCAATAATCTTTTCCACAACGTGGTGCTTCTTTCAGCAGATCGTACAAGATGATGGATAATATACATGATCATATATATTATTGTGTTGCATTGTTCACTTAAAAGATATGACGAAAAATGAAAAAAAAAATAGAGGATGAAAATGCTCATGCGGAAGGGGACAAGGCCACAAACACAATAATTTTATTCTTGCATCTAATTCATATAGTTAGTGTCTCAATATTTTCTTGATGTCATGGATTCATCCTAACCGTAACTACTAGAATCTTGAATCCATTCATTTAAGAGACAATTTCAACAAACAACTTGTAATATGCTAAATCTATAAAAAAGAGATATGATGCAATTTGTTGATTACATCGATTTGGTAAAATTTCTAGGACAAAGTGTTCCGGACGATGTAAGGCCAAACCAATTAAGCATTAGTAACTTTAAAGTCTACTGGTTGGAATTGTTTACTAGCATATTGATACATACACAACAAACGACATGGTTGTTTTGAGGACTTTATTACGTCTAACTCCCTATGAGGGTGAAAAATGTATAATGGTCGGAAATATTGTTCTTTTTCCTATTACACATCAAAGGTCATACGATATCTGAGATTAAGTAGATCTTTACATCAAGATTGGTTTGGTTTCATTCAATAAAATGCAATACTTTCTCTTCCCCTACTCACTTTACATCAACCATGCCATCTATCTTTTTTAAGGACAAGTTCTTCTTTGAGACTTGGACACTCATATTATGTGAGGTAGTAGGAGTAGGAGCATTCTAGACATACTATATCCTATACCTCCACTTGTATTTACTTGCTTTACTTCAACTCACAACTATATTTTATCCTTATTTCACCCTAGAATTTATAGATGGAAGATATGCATCATGGGAAAAGATATGATCATCTCAAGAAAGACAATGAAAATACAACAAAAAGGGACAAACACTTTCTTAGAGTTGAGACCTCATATATTAATGCTTGAAACAAGGAAACCACGGGTCCCGCTAAAAGGATAGATGGTGTTTGTGAACAAAAAACTTGGGGCAAGGGTCCTAGTTATGATTTGGGAATGGATTAGGCACCCTAGAATCACCCAAAAGAATTATGTTTTTGGTGAACTTTTGTGTTTTCAAAGCCAAAAGAGTATACTAAGCTAAAATTAAGACATGAAATGGACGTGAGAATTCGGAAATCCATATATGGCTATTTATAGAAAACAAAATGCTAGCTAGCATGTGTCAGATTCTTTGGAATCACAAACCTATGGTCGAAATCAATACAATTGAATATGATAAATTAGTGAGAATAGTATACTTCATAAGAAACTATCAAAATGATTGGAATGAAAAATATAAAACCTTGCCATGGTTTACTAGAGAGAGGTCAATTGAGTAGGAATTCTTGATGCCACATATTGCCCACCTAAGATCGATGTTGCTCTTGATCCCCAAAAATACAAGAACTGAAGCTAGTCTGGATTATCTATCCTAGGCTGCATGTTTTTGATTTCTCGTTACTAGGATCCCTTGGGAAATGAAGAAGATGTTTAGTTATAAAAATAAAAACTTGAATGATGAATTAGGGTGATATAGGATCTTTATATGATCCTTGGATCTCTATGATAATACTAGATTTTTTTTGAAAGGTATAATGCTGGATATTATTTGTAGGAGAGTCAAGTCAACATTCAAGGGGTGACCCTTTGAGTTTGTTCATGTCATGAACTATGCAATGGATGATGTATTGCACCAATCCATCATTGATCCATTTTTTGTTGACCATCTAGAGGTTGACATATAATCACATGTCAAAGCAAGGTGAGATTCTTGGGTTGGCTTAATAAGGTCAAGTAGAGGAACACATACTATTGAGTTATGTTGATCCATTACCTAGTATCACCCAAGGCATCACCTAGATGATTTTTCCCACCATGCTATGGTTTCCCAATCCCATCGCAAGTCTTGAGTCTACAAAGAAACATATAGGCTCCATAGGGAGGCTATGGTATCATCATGGGCTATCTCCGTAGTCATTAATTGAGGTCTAGATCTAGACTGAACCCCATGTCAGAATTAGGACTTCATACTTTTTGATTCCATTTGATCCCCTTCAAACTGAATGGGTAAAATGTGATGCAAAAGACTTATGGAAATATGTAAACAATATTATGTGAGTGAATTATTAAATACCTCTTCAACAAAAACTCCATCATGATTGTTGATTAGAAGACCAAAAATTGGGTCTCAACAATGGACTACGTAACATTTGTGGTGTAAATTTTTGAGAAACTCTATTCACTTTCTCTAGAGAACCCAAAAATTATCGTGTTTTGCATAGAATGACACCTAGCCTATGTGTGCAACACTGCTTAGATAGGCAACCCATTGAATAAATATTGTGCTCATTGAATAACCATAATATCATACCACTAATAAGACATTGCTGTTAGTTCTTATTCACACTCTAATACGATTGACTCTTGTTAATATATTGTTCATATATTGATGCACTAGAAAGGGAATGTTTAGTTTATCTAGCAGTGTCAAGGCAATCTAAAGGGTGACTCTTGTCTACTGTTGTTGTGGTGGACTCCATAAAGGAGGAGGAATAGGGAGAGGTCAATATGGACACATGACACGAGGACCCAAAAGATTAGCTATTGATGGAGTCTGATTAATAAATGGAGGAGCATGCATAGGGAAACACAATTGAAAATCTAGGAGTTAGTTTGCCGAAGGAGTTTGGAGAAAGAGGAAGTCATTTCTCTACCTTCTGTTGGAACCTAAGGGATATGAAATATGTACAATGAAAGTTGAGTTTCTAAGTATTCAAAATGAAGAAATTTTTATTGGAAATTATGGTTGTATTCCAAAATTCTTCGTCTCACCAAGGGGAAATGACAATTTGGACAAATTCTAGGAGTTTGTTGTGATTGTGAAGCTATTAGAAAAGGGGATTTTGTATCTTTTCTCGTGAACCCAATCAACATGATGTGAAAATTAATTGAGTTGTTTACTCTCATTCACTTAGAGGGAGGGTTTCTACATTACACAATTATCAAACCAGGTGAACTAGAATACTATCATTATAGAGGAGCCATGGACCATATTTGGTGCATATCTTACAGTAATCATAGAGAGCAAGTTTTGATCTAATCAATGGCTCCCACAATTCTATTGTTGCATGTTTGAGGATTCCCAATCTGTTGCTTGGATTGTATGAGGAAAATACCATACATAGGATTGGAGACACTCTTGAAAGGATAATGAAGGCAAACCTTGATATGAAGGAGAAACATGAGGCAACTTAGTGAGGTTGGAAGTATAAATAAATATGAAAAACCCCTTATTGGCAAGAATAAAAGTTGAAGGGATGGAGTATAACACCATGTATGCATAATTCAACTCATATTTGCTCATTGTGCAGTAATAGCAGTCATGATTTCATAAACTATTTGCCCAAGGAGCATACAAGTCTAGAAGAAATGAACTTGTAAAGGGAAGAGGCAAGTGAAGAACAACAAAAGAGACTAGCAGTGAACCAAGTAATGGTATATGTGCATGTTTTGGCATTGGATACTTGTACCTCTGAGAAGATCCAAAGGGGAGATACATGGACAAATCAACATGAATATGAATCCTACAAACCCTAGAAACCTTATGAAAATTTTTAAGATGAAGGGGGAGATATAAGGAGGGTAATCAAAAGAACTAGAAAAAAGGGGCATCAGAAATTGACAAATCTTGACTAATGATCTGTGGGGAAAATATCAAGATAATAACATAAACCTCTGAAGGAGATAAGTGTATTTGAATGGAAGTAGTAAATATAGAAGGATGGAAGAAGGATGGATATGTGAGATTGAATATGGAAACAAGGAAGAAGATACGTTCCTTTACTACTCCATCTGATGACGAGAGCTAATATTATGTTATTGAACTCAAAGGGTTTTGCTGATAATTCTAAAAGAATGATTTTATATGACTTGGTGTTTGGCACTAAATCCTTGGTTATTGGCTTAATGAAATCGCAAGTCACTAGTCAGAGAGATGACAACATCATTAACAAACTTGGTTTTGTGGGAAGTCACTAAGTTGAGTCCACTGAGAAATCGGGAGGCATTTAGGTTGTATGGAACTCCTTCAAATGCCATGTTAATGCCGCTATGATCACATGTTTTTTTTTCTTTCATTTGGAGCTCAAGCTTAGATGGACTGCCTGGCTGGTTACCAATGTGTGTGGTAGCCCCAATCATGTGATCATAAACTTTGTGGAAGGTTAGGGAAGCTTGGTGATGTTATAAAAGAACTATGGAACATTATGGGAGACTTCAATCCTATTGTTAATAAAACTAAATGGATAGGATGCAATAATTTAGTTATACTGATTGCAAGAGATTCTTGAACATAATTGACATCAATATTCTTATTGGATTTCCTTATGATGAAGGAATATTTACTTAGAGAAGAAAGTCTCCTTTTTTGAGATTGGATAAAGGTCTCTGTAATAAAGAGTAGGATAGTCAACAACCTAAAGGACATTTAAGGCACTTAGGCCACATGAATCCCATACCATTATGGGAAGGAAATAGGTTTGTTCTTATACCCCTCATTTCTTCTATAAAACTGCTTAGCCAAAAAAATAATAATTTTATTAGTTTAATGGAAAATCCTTGGGGAAACTCTATATCTTTTAAGCCTTTCCAAGACGTTTTTCAAATAAGGACAAAAATATAAGGAGTTATTGGTGATGTGTTTAACATGATGACCATTATAAAAAAGTTGTAGTGGATCCAATATAAGAAAGGGACAATCCCTCAAGCCTCTTATCTTGAGGTAGAGTACAACCTTTAATGTCAATTAGAAGACATCTTTAGTTAGGAGGAGTCTTTCTAGACACATAATGCTAAGGATGAATGGATTCAACTAGGGGAAGTAAACCCTAATTACTTCCATTATATGTGCATGATTATAAGGAAATAAAGAATAAGAATGCTGAAGTATTCAAAGGGAGGTTGGTAGACTGATGCATGCCCAATTGAAGATATGGTGCTTAATCACTTCAAGGAGATTTTTGTTGTTCCATAGGTATCATGGATCTTTTTGGTACATGGTAAGAATTACAATATTAAATCCTTGAGTTAAATTGGTAGAGAAGGATCCCAATGAAGATCAAATTAAAGAGTCCCTCTTTGACATGAGTTGTCTAAAGGCTCCTGGACCATATGGCATAATTGCCTTGTTTTATCAAATCCCAATGGGACAACTTGGGAGTTTGACTCATCAAATTTGTCAAGGTATACTTTTTGTAAAGGGAAAATGAGTAGAGATAAGCCCAAGGCCCTCATTCATTTTGTCCTTACGACTAAAAACCAAGTTCTTCTCACCACCTACGACACATATGCCTTGTTATAGTGCCTACAAAGTTGTCATAAAAGATTTTGGTAATAAGATATCTACTCTCATGTCCATGTTTGTATGTGAGGCACACTCTGATTTCATAAAAGGTAAAAAAATCAATGATAACATCATTATAGCATAGGAAGTTGTTGATTCCATGAGGAAATTAAGTCAAGAAAAGGGATGATGAAAATAAAGTCCTTGGAGAAATCTTATGATAAGTTCCATTTGAATTTTGTTGAGGAAACTCTATTTGACAATGGTTTACTTCATAATATAATCAATCTTGTTCTGTATAATATTCATCAAGAAGCTTGCAAGAATTTGTGAAACGACAACACTACTGAGGGAATTCAACCAAATAGAGTGATCGAAATGGTTTATCCACTTTTTCTTTATATGTTTGTACTTTGTATGGAGAGACTTGCCCAATTCATTCAGAGATAAATTGATCAACATAGTTGAAAACCCATTACTATTTCTAGAGGGATCCCTACAATATTGCATTATTTTTTTCATGATGATATGATGCTTTTTGTTGAGGATACTAATACCCGAATGGATAAATTTATCAATCAATTCTCTTATTTTAAAGGTGTTCTAGACATATTATGTCCAAAGAGAAATCTCACATGTTTTTCTCTGCCAATGTCAAGTTAGCTATGAAGAATAATGAAAGTGGGATCATTGACCACAAAATGACCAACGATTTTGGAAAATATGTAGGGTTCCTCTTATAATTCTAAAATAAAATGTAAAACTTATTCCCATCTTATTGTAATTTATAAAGGAATCTCAACAAGTGGAAAATTGAACATCTCTATTTAGATTGTCAAATCACCACAATTGAGAGTTTTCTATGTGCTATATCTTAGTATGTTATGCAAACTTCTAATATACCTCAGTCCTTGTCCAATATGATTGAAAAAATTACCACAAAGTTCATTAGGGGGCATATTGATGAGAAGAAGAAGGCCCATCTTGTGATTTGGACATTGTTTGCCTTCCCAAAGATAAGGGCGGTCTGTCCATTAGTCTGGATGGAGATATGAATAAGAGACTTATCATGAATATTGGTTGGAAGGTTCTATTTGAGATAGATCATCTACGGTGATAGTTATCAAGGGGAATTACTTCAAGAAGCTGAAAAACTAGATAAAGATGCTAAGAAGGGATTAGACCTATCCAATTCTATACGGGGGTTGAGATGCAAGATAAAGGAGGGGTTGATGTAGAATATCTGCAAAACAAACCAATCCATTTTTGGAAAGATCCCTGGTTGAAAATGACAACAATTAATGAACTGTTGTGTTGCTAACATAAGTGAATTTGAGAAATCTTATCTTGGAAAATATTTTGTAAGAGAGGATGGTGCTTGAGACTGGGACAAGTTTAGAAATAAAGTTCCAATTTCTTTGATTTTGAATACAAACTATATTCAACCTCTAAACATTGTGTAGGGTAATGATGAACTCTTATGAGCTTTTTTTCCTAATGAAATGTCTTTATAGTATATGCTTATAAGAATATTTTACACTATTGTGATCATGTTCCTTCATCAGACGAGTGGAGCCATATATAGAATTGGAATGAGCCCATGAGAATTGAAGTTTTTCTATGGACTCTACTACAACTAAAAAGTCTTGACTAATACAGAGAAGAAAAGAAGATACCTAACTATTTGTAATATATGTCCAACTTGCCGTCATGAAGAGGTGGGGATTGTTCTTGTTGTTAGGGATTGTGGTATATGAAGAAAGATTGTAAAATCTGAAGGATGACAAGATGCAAAAAGAATTTTCACCCGTGATGCTAAATCATGGATAATTACCAATATTAAGAATCCTGGTCCTAAGTGGTCCATTACCTTTGGAATGACTATTTAGAGATAATGAGGAAATAACAATAGAAGGACATTCTATGAAGTGCCTCATGATTTCAAACAAACCATAATGGCCATCAAGAGCAAAATAGGCGACATTATACTTGTTAATGAGATGGAAGCTAAGGTGAAGGGTAGAGCAAATAAATTTAGATGATCGACTGGATATCTCTCCGTGATCTATGGGTAAAGGTCAACTGGATTGGGATGTCAATAGAGAGAATCATGTCCCTATGGCTGATGTTATTAATAGAAGTGACCTTGGGGAATGGATTGAAGGTTACCTTCTAGTGATTGATTAATGTTATGTTTTGAAGGTAGATATTTTCAGATCATTGAGGGAATTAGAATGACATGGAGGCTGAATTATATAGAGTCACTCTGGAGACAAACTCTAAGGTGGAATATGATGCAATAATTGGTGGTAGGAACATGAAAAATGATTGCAAACCCCTTCATATTCTTATTCAAGAGCTTATTGGTTTGGATTTGATTATTCAGATCAACCATCTAAAAAGAGTATAATACACCGTTGATGAGATGAAGTGATTTTTTTGGAGAGGCTAACCATGTCTTGCAGTTCTTGAATGTCCCTACCCTGGAGATCACTGTTGCTTTGGAGATGAATAAATTGGGTTAAGACTAGGTGTATTATCAAATTTAGCAACATTGATTAACCTCTTATCTTTTGATCTATAAGAAATGTTGATTTTTCTTTCCTTTATGGAGAGGGGGATGTGAATAGGCAGACTCCCAAATTTCTTAAAAATGTACTTATACATTAGATCATTGATTTTTCTTTTTATTAATTATTTTGTAGCATTTTATTTCCAATTTACATTATTAATCCCACATGAAGTTTATAGTAGTCATGCTTGTACCAACTCAAGAAATTCATGTAAACATCAAAATTTGTCTTGTATTTTTCAATTTTCCTTGGTGGATCTAACAAAAGATTGGGATAATTTGTATAGCCAAAGTAAACCATGTAAAATGCTCAATTAAATTTATTTAGGGAGAATAAATGATGTTATAGCTGAACTGAGAGCAAGGACAATGGGTGAATTTTCAAATTTTCAATAATTTAGTTCCTTCTTCTACTAGTTGATTTCTAAGGATCAAATATCTGATTGTAGTCTAGTGAGCATTTAGTTGTACTCTACAGAATGCATGAAGAAGATGGTGCTAATGGATATGTTGCAACTATAGTTCTTATGGTGAATAATGATACATTGTGGGTATAATTGTGACCCTTTCGTGATGGTTATAACAATTATAACCAAATTTATACAAATAATAACATAGTCCACACTAGTTTTAATGTGAATGTATAAGTAACATAAATATAGACTAACAAGTTGATAATTCCTTTCTAGATCATCTAATAAAGGTTTGAATGTAATTCAGAGACATGGTTAGATAATCAATACTTGGCCCAAGTATTGAGTAGATAAGATTAAACTTTAAAAAGTTCAATTAAAAGATGAACAAAATTCATTTAAAAGAAACACCATAATAACAACCAATCACTCCTTTTGAATCGTGTAAGTGATTGAGTAACATTCTACTTGGACCTTGTTAGTTCGAGTTGGATGCAACTACCTGGTCTTTTTATCTTGAAGGTAGTGAATGTAAAGGGGTTATGATGGTGTCTTTTATGTAGAATTTGTAGAGACACAATATCTAAGGATCTTATGGGGTTTTGTGTGCCATGATAAAAATGAAGAGGATAATGTCCTTTAGGGCTTGATTTTGTACTCCTCAATATTTTAGTTGAGATTGATTCACAGAAGGAAGAATGAAAAGATTATATGGGTATGATGTCATGCTAGGAGAGGGTAAAGATGAGGAAAAGGGATTCTTGTTATCAAAGAAGAAGGGGATGGAAGAATCAAGAAAATGCTTAAGGTAACTCACCATATTTGTGAATTGGTTATATAAATGGTTTGAAGGGAATATTTTCGTTAGTTACTATAAATAGATATATCATCAAGAATTGTATATATTCTCTTATGCAAGAACATTTTTAAGGAAGAGAAGTTTAATTATATTCAATTTTTTTGTTTCCAACAATAATGACTTCAAGTACACCTAAGAGATAGACTTTCATATCTAAATACTAGACCCTAACTCAACCTGAAACATATATAGAATTATCAGTTTCAATTGTAAATTCAAACTTAAAGATAAAGTTTCAACATTTAATCTTTAATTTGCCTTGTTGAAAAGATATTAGAAATACAATTTAATGCAAATTAACCTAAAATTAGAAATAAAACAATGAAATAATTTTTTTTTCACAAAAGTTTTAGGAACTTGATTAACAATAAAACTAGTAAGACAAAATATACAAATGTGATCATGAGATGCTGATGAATGCATATTCATCCCTTTTTATCTCATCTTTTAGTTCAATTATTTATAAAATTATCTTGTATTTCCCAATTTTAGTAAGTACTTACAATTTACTTGCTTTTATCCCCCTAATTAGAATTCTTATCACTTTTTTTAACATTTTTTAGGATTCATCGCATTGAACTACAAATACAAAAACCTACAAAAAATAGAAGATACGATGACTTCAAATGTACATTCTTGACCTCTAGGCTCGCAAGTTGATTGACTCATCCCATTAGTTGATTGACTCACATGTGTCCGATTCCAACTTCCGGTACTCCAGTCCTCCCGGTTGACAGACTCACATTCAAGACTTGGTCAAATGCCAAAACAAGGAAGTCATCAATGCGGTCAAAGCTTGACCTATGTGACTTTGGACTAAAGGAGGCAATCAAACCTAGTCAATCGACTCATCTCACCATTCGATTGACAAACACCCTAGATTCAGCCAAAGCAGCCACCACCAACAACCATTTCTAGAGTTTCAGTCAAAACCGAGTCAACAAACCAACACCGACCCTAGCATTTGAAGGCACACAACCTCCAAACCCAATTTAGTGACTCGCCATCCTGGTCAATTGATTGGAGGTCCAGATCTAATATCCGCCACCACAAAAAGCCTCATTTCTAGGGGTTTCCCCCTCCTTTCTCCCTATAAAAGGAGGGGGGACTCTAAAGCAAAATCATCTCTTCTTACATGATATCTCTCCCCCAGGCATCCAATTTTTTATATTGTAATTTTTTTCTTTACATTATGTTTAAGTAGTTCCCCTCTAGGTCATGGGGAGTAGCCCCATAGCCCATTCTCTACATTAGTTGTATTGACTTTGATATCTTAGTGAAAGGATGTTTCCCAACCAATTTTTGCTTCAATAAACAAATATTGGTTATATTCTTGTGGGGGTACCGAAATCTCAAATCCTAACAAGAGCAAATGCATAATCTGTTGATGCAGTTTTATGATCCCGTTCTGATCTGCAGTTGTTTTCTAGTTAAAAAGATTGCATTTGTGGGGATTGAGTTCTCGGGCATCAACAAGAATAAATGCATAATCTTTGACGCGAATTAGATTATGATCTTTGTACTTAGTTATCTTGTTTGTTAAAACCTATGGTGACGCAATCACCTGATCTTTGAGTTTGAACATCAGAGTGGGAATCACATATTCTTGATGTGATCTCTTGATAGATTTATGTTAAATGGTTGGACAAGGATCCTCAAACACCACGACCTCGTGTTTTAGAGAAGTCTATCCTTTGTGCGATTTGTGCCCCCATGGGATACAAATCCACATAATCTTGATTCAGTCATTAAAATAAGGAATTTGATCGGTTAATATGGGAACATGGTTTTTGGTGGTGATCCTACAGACTCTCTAGTAACCTTTATCATTTGTTTAGTTAAGTTTTATTTATGCATTCTTACTTTCTATTCTTAATATAATCCAACTCTCAACAAACCATATTTTCCCTTCTTGTTCTAGCGATTGGTTTTAGATTTCAGCCATCTTTTGTCACCCCATGGATTGGTACTTTACTACTAAAAAGTTGACTCATTTGTTGCAAAAGGTTGACTACTTTTTTAGAAGGTTTAACTCTTAGACTTCCCCTCCTAGTGATTTGGTGTGCGAACGATACACATCAAATTTGGCACCATTGTCAGGGACGACATACATTGTCTTTAAAGCCCGAAAGCTTGAGTATTTATGATTTTTGCTTTCTAGTTTGTTTTGTAATTTTAGTTCTTTTCATAATTTTTAGTTTTGTTCTATAATTTTTAATCTTGTTTTATTTTTCTTACTTTTTCCATAATTTCTTTTTAGATTTCTTTTCTTTCTTTTATCTTTGTAAATTATTTCCAAAGCTTCCTACCGAGACCCATTCCTGTAGTGTATCTCCTCCTTCTACCGAGTTGCTATTGCAATAGTGTTGTTTTCCTAGTTGTAAGTTTTAGTATTGTTTATAATTTTTTAACTTATCTTTGTAATTTTTAGTTCTTTTTGAAATTTCTATTTAATTCCTTTACTTTTTTTTGTAAATTTAGTTTGTTTTCATATTTTTTAATTTTTAATTTCATATAGTTTAGATATTTTTCTTTTCCTGGTATCTTAGATTCCTTTTTTGTAAACTATTTCTTTCAATTTTTTTAAAATGGAGTGGTCAACACATTATTGTTCACAATGTCAAATGTGTGGTTGTTACAACCATATATCACTATATTGTCCAAATGCATCCTCTCATATTATAGTGGCACCTTATAATATCGAGTCTTCCTACCATAGTGGATATGATGAAAATTACAATCCGCAACTTTTTGAAGGCAATTATGAGGAACAATGCTACACATATCAATATTAAGGATGTTACGACTAAGAATATTATGGTGGGTATGGTGAGAATAACTAACAAAATTTTAGGGGTTATGAACCTTATTATAGGCAATATACACCTCATCAGGAGGAACGAATTAAGGCCCTATAAAGGATAGTAGCAGAGCGACATGAAATATTAGAAAACTGACAAGACCTGTTATCTATTTTACTAGAGGCCCAATCAAAGAGCCCCCCTGTGTAAGTTAGAGTAGCTGATAACACCCAAATTAGCACATATTTTCTATGCATTTTATCTATAGTTTTATGCCACTTTAGTCTTAATATGCACTCTTTTGTTCATGTTTTATGTTTTCTGTCTCTCCATTAGATAATGTAGTGAAAATAGCCAATAATGTAGCTAATTAGCCTGTTTTAAACTTGCATGCACCGAAACTAGCCAATCTTGGGACTCTCAAGTACCGAACCTGAAAAGATAAGAATTCCAGCAGCTGGCCGATACGGCCGCGCCGACCGATATGGTCACGCCGCCCGATACGGTCGCTGCCTGATACGGCCGTCGCCTGATACGGCCACCTCATGCCTCAAGATCGAAGCCACGGATGAAGGACACGTGGACCAATAAAAGCTACAACTCCCATCAACTCGCTACCTATAAATAGCAGCTGCCAACCTACAGAGAAAACGAGGAGCCGGAGGGAGGACCCTGCAAGAGCTAGTGCCTAGACCAAGGAGCTAGTGTGTCGAGTTCCCCAAGAGTCTACTGCCCAATACGGCCCGCCGGCCGATACGCCCGCCGACCGATACGCCTGCCGGCCGATACAGGCACCGACCGATACGGGTGCCGACCGATACGGGCGCCGACCGATACGGGCGCCGATCGATACGGGTGTGCCGACCCATACGGGTGCGCCGACCGATGCGGGTGCCGACCGATACGGCCGCCGACCGATACGGTCTAGAGAGAGAGTGAGCTGAGAAGTCCAGAGGGACAAAGAGAAGACCCAAGGGCCGAGATCCGACCTGCACAGAGGCTGAGGAGCGAGAGCCACCTCTCCTCTATGGGCTATATCTCTTCCCTCTTCTCTTTCATTCTACTGCATTCCTTTGTTTCTTGTACAAACGATGTTTATCCATCTTTGTTCGGTGCCAGCTATGCTTGTCTATGGCTAGCTAGCTCCTTCTTGGCTATGTGGCCTGATCTGGGCATGTTTATATACTTTTGCCTTAAGCAAGTAGATTCATATCAGATCTAGTATGTTGCATGTTCTATTTTCTCTTTCCAAGTTATTTTTGCTAGTTTGGTTGATCTCTTACTCGCTTGAACTGCTATTTCTACCTGTATCGAGAGATCCATTGTAGGAATAGCTAAGAGAAGATAGTTTGGATCTGAACCTGAGAGGAGGACGATCTGAGGTATTCTGTTCCTAACGCCCCAGAATATCCTAAGACCCAAGAGGGAACTTAGTATATTCTGAGGTGTTGATATGTCATTCCTTGAGAGAGGGTCGATGACATATCATTCATGGTTTTAGTCACGTATCGCGAGAGCGAGTGGGACGACCCCACATGAGAGATGCCACTGTGCATGCTAGATGCTTGCTTAGGTGTTCGAGGGTTGTCTACGCCCGAGAACGAGTGCATAGACTGCCCCGTTTGTGGTTACATAGCCAGGAACTCTCTTTCTCTATTTAGTAGACTCACGAGCTTTGTTTTGTTTTGTTTTCTTTTCTTTGTTTTGATTTAAATTGTGACAACCCGCTAGACTAGTTCTAGCATTTACTTTTATCGACTATCGTCTTGGCTTATCTGACTAAAGAACGAGATCTGTGGCGTCCTAAACGTCACCACGTCCCTGTGTTCGACCCCGTAATAAAAGTTGCGGGGGCCTAGAAGGTTTTGGGTTATAAATTTAAAGCTTGATTCCTTCCTTCGTCCCACGTTCATTTCTGGACGCGTGAAAAGGCCGGTCAACTTTTGGCGCCGCTGCCGGGGACGTGGTTTTTCACGTTTACACGCCTAGTAGATTTTTGTTATGTCACTATAAGCCTGTATATACATGCATAGTTTTCCTTTTACTTTACACATACTTGTTCATATATACTAAATCACTTTTCTTTTTCTCATACCTTTTTCAGCCATGGACCTTGCTTCCGCAAGACAAGTCATCTTGTCCACCTGTCCTCCCGAGTTTTTCCATAGTTCCGACTCCTGGCAAATAATTGAAGGTCGTGCTGTGCAACTAGTCGAGTTCTACGCAGCTCCACCGTCGTCATATGTTGAAATTCCAACAAAGGAGACTGCCAGTCAACCATCGACTCATGTGCTATCATGGGATCAAGAACTGATCAAGGAAGTGGAGTTAGCTGGAGAAAGTGTCAAGGCAATCACCTCCCTAGTTCCTCATCTCTAAGAAAACGTCAATCCACTCTAGCAACTATTAGACAAGCAGGAGCATAATCTCAAAGTAGCCACCAGGGCTCCAGACCGCAGTAGTAGTATAATTCAAACCGTTAAACAAGGATCCATCCTAAAACATCAGTTTGATACAGCGGGTTCCCCTTATATGTACATGGCAGAATCGACGGGTCTCGAAAGTATTGCTGCTTAAGTACAACAACTTAATGATAAAGATGTTGAACAAGGTAGGAGGCTCCAAGAGCTCATCGATCTGGTTACAATTCGGTTACAACTGCCATCACAAGACAATGAAGATGTTAGTCATCAAGACCATTCCATTGGGTATGAAGTGGAGTATGAATCACCATCCTATTCAGACCATCAACTGGATTCACCAGGATTTTTCCGTGAAGACCAACCTACTTGGGAAAGCCCTTCATTCTATCCAGATGACCCAGTTGATGAACCAATGGAAGAAATGAGTCATAGACATGAATGGGTCCATGATGACGATGATGAAGACTCAAAAAGCCAATCGACCTCACAACCAGAAGGTTGGTTTGAGGAACCAGAGTCAGATATTGAACCAAATCAGAGTGACATTTCTCATATTGAGACTTGTCATTTTGCTTTGAGCAGTACGTCAACCATGGTTTGGAACAATTTGTTTGACGACGACGACGACGATGACAGCTGCTCGACATGGAGCAGTGAGTATAGTAACGAAGACGAGTTGGAGCAACATGAGCCATCATTCGCCACCATCCCTTTACAAGGCTTGGTGGACGTCAAGGGGGTAGGATGGACAATTCACTAAAACATGGCTGCTGAGCATGAAGACACCCCTGACTCCACGCCAAGTGATAAGCTTGGGGTGGTAGAACCACAAACAGATTCTTCAGGAGGTACTTTTTGCTCAGAAGATGATTGGATGACTCAGACTGTACATGAAGATCTATATGAACATCCAACCTCAAGTGTAGAGATGGAGAGAGAAGATATGAGTCATCAAGATGAAATCCAACCTCTCTCATCCATCTCATCCTGTGTAGACATCCCAGGACCTTCATTTTCAGATTCATATAATGAAAGGTACCTTGAGGATGATTTGCCAAAGAATTCATCCCAGTGCAGCTCAAATCAATTCCAGCACAAAGATGACTTCACCGAGTCGCCAGATTTTACTTTTCTTCTTCAGACTCGACAGGGCCAACACATCCGCCTATTCTACTCATATTATGTGGCGGAACCCGTCGGCAAGACACAGGTGACACTGGTCCCAAAGCTGAGAATTTGGGATCCCAGTGTCGGTATCGTGGGGCAACCACCCCCTTTTCTCTTACCCACCTCCCGCCCTTTTATTACAATAAATTTTTCTTTTCATGTTCTTGTTGGTTAATTTCTTTCCTCTAATTGTTTTGATATCCTTGCACCCATGCAACATCTTTAGAACTTCAATAAATGTCGCTAAACTCATGCATTCCTGCCTCACTATTTCAAGTTTGAGTCTTGCTCGAGGACGAGAAAAATTTTAAGCTTGGGGTGGTAGGCTTCACCCTTCTTTTCTCTTCACCCTTCTTGCATGCATGTCTATTTCCTGCATTTAGTCTTAAATTTTCAAAATTTTCAGCTTTTTAGCTTTGCAATTATGGCTATATGGTGCGAATCTAATAGATAAATGCTTGATTGTATGCCTAGATGCACAATTTTTATCTTAAAAATTGCTTGACCTCTTGCTTGACTTGCTCTTTGACTCTTTCCTTGAGTTTGGTAATAAATCTAAGGTTATGTCCCTTTTTCATAGCTTAAAGCTAAATTCCCTTGATCTATGTTGTGAATGGAAAATCCATGGTAAAGGACCGTTGGAATGAGATAAATCATGATTAAAGTCTCCTAGCTGCGAATTTCACAAGCTTGCCTCTATTTCTAAGGATTCTTGAATCATAATTGCTACTTCTCACACAGGTATCAAGCAGATTATGATGGGATTTGAGCTATGATCAAGATGAAATGTTTCTCCTTGATGGACTACACACCTTCTCACATTAGATTGAGTCAAAAAGATGAAAAATATAAAAATGTGCAAAAGAGGCTTGGCCGCCCATAAAATCCCAAAAATATCTATATAAGTTCTCACCCAAGCCCAAAAAATAGAATACAGATGATAAAAGCCTGAGTGTGAACAATAAACGAGCGCTTGTTTTCTCTTCTAGGAGAGTTGAGGATGGTGCCCAGCCGGTGTATGACTGCGCTCATGAACGTGGATATTTCGTTCCTGGTAGTACCACTCTAAAAGCTCATTAGAGAGTCACTAGGAACCCCGTAGGTGACCTATGAGATCATCTCAGTAGTAGGGTTGGTTCGGGCGCAGTACGAGGAGTTCATCTCACTGCTTTGGACCAACTGGTTCAGACTGCAGGGACTGTTGCTCGCTACATGGACCAACCTGACGCAGATCGGGATCCTCAGAAGTCATTAGAGTCTTTTTGCTTTGTTTCTTAGGACATGAATAAGTGAGAGGCATGGTATTCTTGATTGGTATGCATGGATTCATGGTGATGGCTCATTTCTCATCACCTGCTTGATCACCTAAATGACAACTCTTTCATGTTTAAATAATTATGATTCAAACCCTCAGGAGTATCAGCAGGCTTTAGTTAATTCGCTTAATCTTGCCTAGAAATTCTTTGATCTTACTTTGGAAGGATTGTGCTTGTTTGGTGGGGGTTTGTTATGAAATGACATGGATCAAGAGTATTGATGCTTTAAACTATTTTTCTTAACCTTAGCATTTATTGACAAGCTTAATTTGGATGTTATCTTTTTCTCTTTGAGCACAGTCTTGCTTGAGGACAAGCAAGTTTTAAGCTTGGGGTAGTTGATAACACCCAAATTATCGCATATTTTCTATGCATTTTATCTATAGTTTTTTGCCACTTTAGCCTTAATATGCACTCTTTTGTTCATGTTTTATGTTTTCTGTCTCTCCATTAGATAATGTAGTGAAAATAGCCAATAATGTAGCTAATTAGCCTATTTTAGACTTGCAGGCACCGAAACTAGCCAATTTTGGGACTCTCAAGTACCGAACCTGAAAAGACAAGAATTCCAGCAGCTGGCCGATACGGCCGCGCCGACCGATACGGCCGCACCGACCGATACGGCCGCACCGAACGATACGGCCGCTGCCCGATGCGGCCGTCGCCCGATACGGCCACCTCATGCCTCAAGATCGAAGCCACGGATGAAGGACACATGGACCAATAAAAGCTACAACTCCCATCAACTCGCTGCCTATAAATAGCAGCAGCCAACCTACAGAGCAAATGAGGAGCTGGAGGGAGGACCCTGAAAGAGTTAGTGCCTAGACCAAGGAGCTAGTGTGTCGAGTTCCCCAAGACTCTACTGCCCGATACGGCCCGCCGGCCGATACGCCCGCCAACCGATACGCGCGCCGGCCGATACGCGCGCCGACCGATACGGGTGCCGACCGATACGGGTGCTGACCGATACGGGCGCCGACCGATACGGGTGTGCCGACCGATATGGGTGCGCCGACCGATACGGGTGCCGACCGATACGGGTGCCGACCGATACGGCCGCCGACCGATACGGTCTAGAGAGAGAGTGAGCCGAGGAGTCCAGAGGGACAAAGAGAAGACCCAAGGGCCGAGATCCGACCTACACAGAGGCCGAGGAGCGAGAGACACCTCTCCTCTATGGGCTATATCTCTTCCCTCTTCTCTTTCATTCTACTGCATTCCTTTGTTTCATGTATAAATGATGTTTATCCATCTTTGTTCGGTGCCAACTATGCTTATCTATGGCTAGCTAGCTCCTTCTTGTCTATGTGGCCTGATCTGGGCATGTTTATATACTTTTTCCTTAAGTAAGTAGATTCATATCAGATCTAGTATGTTGCATGTTCTATTTTCTCTTTCCAAGTTATGATTGCTAGTTTGGTTGATCTCTTACTCGCTTGAACTGCTATTTCTACCTGTATCGAGAGATCCGTTGTAGGAATAGCTAAGAGAAGATAGTTTGGATCTGAACCCGAGAGGAGGACGATCTGAGGTATTCTGTTCCTAACACCCCATAATATCCTAAGACCCGAGAGGGAACTTAGTATATTCCGAGGTGTTGATATGTCATTCCTTGAGAGAGGGTCGATGACATATCATTGATGGTTTTAGTCACGCATCGCGAGAGCGAGTGGGACAACCCCACATGACAGATGCCACTGTGCGTGCTAGATGCTTGCTTAGGTGTTCGAAGGTTGTCTACGCCTGAGAACGAGTGCATAGACTGCCCCGTTTGTGGTTACATAGCCAGGAACTCTCTTTCTCTATTTAGTAGACTCACAAGCTCTGTTTTGTTTTGTTTTCTTTTCTTTGTTTTGATTTAAATCGTGACAACCCGCTAGACTAGTTCTAGCATTTACTTTTATCGACTATCGTCTTGGCTTATCTGACTAAAGAACGAGATCTGTGGCGTCCTAAACGTCACCACATCCCTGTGTTCGACGTCCCATATATCTACTTCGACCCCGTAATAAAAGTTGCGGGGGCCTAGAAGGTTTCAGATTATAAATTTAAAGCTTGATTCCTTCCTTCGTCCCGCGTTCATTTCTGGACGCGTGAAAAAGGCCGGTCAGTAGCCTAAGATGTTTTTTTCCTGACGATGTTGATGATGCCCTATTTATGTCATTTATGTCGGATCCTATAGAAATAGCACAGACTAAGGAGTCACAAGCTTCATGCTATGAGTACACTAATATTCTGACCCTTCTGCTAGAGGCTTTATTACTTGAGATGCAAACTTACAACAAGAGATTCATCCTTATCCTAAAGCTCCAATAAAGCATCCTATCATTGACATAAATCCATACGTTATCAATGACCAATCCACTTAATTTGATCCTTTTTTGGCTAATAGATAGCCACCTTGATAAATCAATAGATATTTCTTGAGAAATGCTTCCTCATCAAGAGACTTACACTCCGCCACAACCAATTTATTTTTCATGTACGTATGATCTAGACGGGGAGCCATCACCACTTGAAAGAAGTTACATGCCGTCCTGAACCCTTGGGAACATATTGCATAGAGGAAATTGAGCTACATGCTATATCAACAAGGAAACCCACTAATTCTTCTAACTATAGTGTTTATTGCATGATTTTCGAGGAGAACAAAAATATCTATAATGCTGATTTTATTGAATTGATTCCTTTAATATCTACACCACTTCTCATGTGTGCAAATCTAGGTGATGAGAAGAAACTCAAGCCAGGTCCTCTGCCTTATCTTGCACAGTAGACACTATATCTGTGACTAAACTGGCTCAAGCTCCACCTTGAGTCAATCTTTTCCGATCCACATACTTCGATAACACTTCCTCCATCATTGAAGGAAGATCTATGGATCTTATTGGAAGGACTACAAGGCAACAAGCAACATCTTTTTCTCTACCTAAAATCCCCTTGGAGCTTCCACAAATACCCAATTAATGGGTGCACTATGAAGCTCCTCTCTACAAGGTTCCAACCCTCGTGAACATTCCATTCAACTATCTATATATTGAGTTACCAGGGCCTCCCGATGGCCCCATAGAAACTCTTCCCTCTACTCCAAATTTTATTTTTGCTCAGGATGAGCAAGGATTTAATTTTAGGGTGGGGGTGGATAGTGCATACTAATACCACCCACTCTATCTTAAATTTCTTACAGTTCCATCATGTTATGTAGTTTAGCATTAAATTTTTCAAAAATTTACCTTTAATTTTGACCCTTATACAGTCAGACAAGCCTTAATGTAGTTGACCATAATGATATGCATATTTATCAATATCCCCCCTTGAATTGTAAAACTTCTTTTATAATATAATTTATAAAACCTGCCATTTATAGAAATTATCTGGTCACCCATGACCTTAATTAACACCATTCCTTGGAAAAGATGGCAAGCCTCAGAGGAATGATAGAATTTAACAAAATCTTCCCTATGTAGAGTTATAGATTAACTTGAAAAAAATTCTTGATTTTACATAACGAATTAATTGACTCAATGTATGATACCCCCAATGCACTTAAATTTTAAAAATATGAGTTGAATAAAGAACTACCTTTTCTACACTTCTTCCATCACCTTCTTATCTCTCCATCTACAAAATAAAAAAACAAAAATCCAAAATGGCAAAACCCTGAGTTCGGCGTGGCACCCTTCCCTCTCTTCTGCTTCTTCCATACCCTTGTAATTAATTGGGATATACCACCAAGAAAAATGTCAACGAGCACAGAAATTTGTCATCAATGTAACTTCAATACATAAATAAAAAGATCACAAGTTTAATAGAGGAGAGATCATTCTTCTTCCATACCTCCCTTCACTCTATTTTATACCCAGGGGAAATGACATAAACCCGAACCAATCAAAATAGCCCTATTCTTGTGCAAATGAATCGTAAGAGCATGCGGGAGCACCAAATACAAAGGGAATATGAATTCTATTTTATTGCGAGTCTTGAAATAAAACCAACCTATGAAATAATATTGAAGTAGGGAATATGAAATTGTCTTTCGTGAATCTAAGAAATCAAGGTTTCTTGGCCATTGACACGCGTATAACGTTCATATAATACGCAAGTGTACGTGTCGAAGTAATATGAGATTATGAGTCTCGAGTTATCGAACACAGGGAGTTGTGAGGTTAAAGACTATTACTAATTAGGATTGATCAGCTAAGCCGAAAACAAGAGTTGATTGAAAAAGAAAATAAAAATAAAAGAAAACAAAACAATCGATTAAATGGTTGGTTTAATCAATTAAAAATGGAATCCTTAGGATTGTGGTTTCACCGCAGGTTCTCGTTGTACTAATTCCTACACAATTATCCTAATTCGTCTCCTATTCCGGGTAGTTGCCTGTAGTCAGAATTTCTCACTATCGTGATACAATTCACTACCTAAGTCTAGGTCGGTTCCATTGTCGTAGTAACCTATACCCTAAACTAGGTGCATTAGAAACAACCTCTGGGTTTCCACCATTAACCGTACATCACCTTGTTCAAGGGATTTATTAATTAATGTGAATCTCGTCTCTTTTCAACCGTTAATTCTTCTTTCAAAGCAATTAAAGGTATTCGATTATCATTAGGGTGATCAATCATAATGATATAATGGAGAAAATAAAATCATACCACAGATTTGAGAGACAAATTATGATAAACTATGTAAAAAGTATCATACAACGATTACCCGGGCTACTCCCGAATCCTAAGAAATTACGATTTTTAGCCGAAAATAGACGACATGGTATCACAGTAAGTCGAAAAGATGTAAAACATGAATTTCAAGATACAATAAATTGGAGAAAGGGTTAAAGAGTGGATCTGGAGAAGATGGAGAGAATTTGTCGTCGTTTCCGCCGCCGAAATGCCTCCGAGGTCTTCCGTGTAGGGTTCCTCTACTTTTCTCCCTCCGTTCGGCTGTCGTATCATCCCCCCATGATAGATCTCCCAATTGTGGTTCTAATGGTGTCTTTTATAGCCGTCATACATGTTTAGGTCAAGAGGAAACCTAAAAATATAATTTTTAATACAATATGTGTTAGATTTAACACATTAAAATTTAGTTCGCAGCGTCTGAGTCGATGGTATCGAGTTGGAAGACGATGATATCGACTTTGTCACTATAAAACGTCCTTTTCCTTTTCAATCTCGAGCAAAAAATATTTGTACTCTGATGCCATGTCGCTACCATCGAGTTGCAAGTCGATGGTATCGACTTTGCTCCAGTAAATAATATTTATCTATAATAAAATAATCAATGAATAAAATCAAATAATTATTATAATAATTAAAAACATGTAAAATGCATGTAAAATACATGTAAAAATATAAGAAATGATGGACAAGTGATTTTTACTAATTTGGTAAAATATGTATTAAAAAGATATTCAATTAAGCACAAATGACACAGAAAATAACCAAATTAGATATCAAAATAATAACAATTTATGCATACATCACACCCCTAAGCTTGAATATTGCTTGTCCTCGAGCAACACTACTCTTGGATTTGTTTTAAAAAGTCAGCAAGAAGACAAGTACCTATGAATTATTTTTTCTAACCGCCCTCCACCAGTCGGTCCCAAACCGATCCTTGCCAACCACTGAACAAGTAACTACTCTAAAGCGATCAATAATGTTCATAATAGATGTCCACAATAAGATTAATGAAAAACACTATCAATATGAAGCAGTTAATATCATGGCTAGTAGGACACATGCTTGATGCACTATGTGATCTCCCTATCTACATTGCTCTGATCTACCTAAATAAACTACTTGGAAGCAGATCCCCAAATAAAAATGGATGAGGGGATTAATTATGATGGTGGCCTACCATGCAGAGCAATGGGTGGAAAAGATGGGTGGCTATGAAAATAGGATTCACAAGAATCATCCAAATTATTTATGCAAAAAGGAAAAATATGATGCACTTGTATGATGGATAAATGTGAATGTATGATTTCTAATGATTTTTTTTTATTTTGGTGGAATGATGCATGCAATGGATGTCTCATCCTAATGATGAGTATAAGTGGAAAGGTGTTTATAAAAAGAATCACAATCCCCTCATTTATTGCTTAGAGAGAATATGACATTGAAATGAAAAATCCTTTTCCTCCTTTTCTCCTCTTTTTTTTCTTTTTCAATAACTCTTTTTTCTCTGCCCTTTTATTTTAGCAAGATAAATACTTCATGCTTGGGCTTTTTTTTAATTTATTTTTTTCTTTTATTTTTTTGGAGGAGTAAGGATAAACACATTTTTTCACTCTTACATGAGAGAAGATCATAGAAGATAACAAATATGTAATGCCTTATGAAATATGCAATGCAAATAAAACTATATGTGATTTTGTTATGCAAACTACAAATGCTCAAAAGATGATATGAATTTTTTTCTCCTTTTCTAATGCATAATAAAATGAACTAACTATATGCTTCCTATCATGCCATGTATTGCAAAGAAGAGGAAAATAATTTGGATTAAACTTGATCATCCTATGGTGGTGAATGAAGATGAATGGAAGGTGGATGAGATCACATGAATAAGAGACAATGTCTTTCCCAACCATGATATGTCCCTCTTCTATCAACTTGTGTAACAGGGTAACCTTAGAGTTTATTTTTAGAATTCACATTAAAGATCACGTTACTGTTTGGTTGGCTTGGACTCAAACATCATCGTCGTAACACAAGCCATAGGGTTAAGTTAGGTTTTTCATTCAATCAGTATGTCTTCAAGCTGACTAATCCAAACAATTCCTCCAGTTATGTACTCTTAAACATAGCAACTTTAGCTTAAAGTGCAAAGCATAAGAGCACATTCAAATTTTTATTTAGAATTTTCAGAATTGATACCACATCATCAACAAACGGCTAATCCTAACCAAAATTTTATATTTTGTCCACAAGTACACTAGATAGAAGTGGACTCTAAAAATAAAATGAAAAATCTAATTTTTTTGAAACAAAAACATGTAGATGTATGATATAAAGAAAAGATGCAAGAGGTAAAGATAGAAGCACTGTTCCATTCCTCCCCCTAAGCTTGAATATGACATTGTCCCCAATGTCAAAAGCAAAGGAAGATAAATGGAACTGATGTACCGATATGTGAGATGAGATTCAGGATAAAAGACGAGTGGGTGGGATCCACATGAAGACATGCCCTCCAATAAGCACTCGAGCTCGGTGAAGTGTCGATGCTTGCTCAGCTTGTGAGATGTCACTGATGAGAACTTAGTACTACTGACAATGAAGTCGGTGGTACCGACTCAATGCGTCCCTGCACACTGAATGCACATATCAAGGCACCTTTTTTACTTGCATCAAAACTAGATATCATAATCTACAAATAGGAATGTAAAAGTAGAATTGAAAGTTTAACAAAATAAACCTAATTTGTGGGTTGCCTCCCACAAGCTTCCTTGTTTAACGTCCTAGGATAGACACATGTCAATAAAAAATAATCAGGTGGTCGTGGAGGAGGGTGAAGCTCTCTCCGCCTCTTCCTTCTAAACTTTTGGTTCCTTGCAACAATGATAAAAAACAAATAATAGTCAGAAGACCAGCATGCATGGTTGACGTTCCATTTCAACAGTAAACTATCACTGCAATGAACATGAACATGAACACGACTCACTATCAAGTCTTGATGTGGGCACACATGTAGAAATAGATAGCCATGAGGTGAAAGGTATAATGATGATTGATCCTTAATTTCTATGACCATCCCCAATGGATCACTCCTATCTACACATAATGGAGGGGTTATATCAAAGGTGAATTTATGTGCCTCCTCCTCTTCTAATAAATCAATTCCTCTACATTCATTCATATCCTCACAAAAAATTTCAAAATTATCATCTGGATATATATCCCATATAGGATCCTCAATAAGGAAACGAAGAGATGGGTCTTGTGGTGAAGGAATTATATGATGGTTAATGGGAAACTCCTCCACCTTTTCACTCTCAATATCCTCTTCCTCACTCTCTTCCTCCTCTCTAAGATCACTATCAAATAAAGCACCTTTTGGATCCTCCTCTCCTTCACTCATATCCCAAATACATGTATTAAAATTGTCTTCCACCTTATTTGCATCATTCTCCTCATCTTCCTCATCAGATCCCCAATCATATTCAAAATCAATCCTAGGATTCGAGGGTGTGGGTGTGGTCTCAATGGAAGGATATAGTAGAGGTGATTCTAAAACTTCTTCCAATATGTTCTCCTCACTCTCTAATTCCTTATCCTCAACCTCAACTTCTTTCATTTTCTCTATTCTACCCCAACCTCCATTAGAAATAGGACCTTTGCGATTTAAAACATATTGAACCATAATCCTAATATGCTCACAATGAATTTCCTTTGAGATTTTTTCATGATGTAATGAAGGTGAACTCAGACATCTATAACCAACATGTGCAATTCCACACTCAGAACAAATAGGGGCCATGTGTTTTTTTTTACTTTTTTTTTTAAAATGAAAGAAGACTAACTACAAAGAAATATTTAGATGAATATGTACAATGCCTAAAATGATAGTAAAGTTTTATATAATGAAAAATGGGAAGAAAAAAAAACTAAAAAAAGAAAATAAATACAATGGCCCAGAGTGGTCGAACCTAACTTTTCATAGTGTTAACCATGCCAACTCCCCAGCAACGACGCCAAAAACTTGACACGCATATAACGTGCGTGTAATATGCAAGTGTACGTGTCAAAGTAATATGAGATTATGAGTCCCGAGTTATCAAACACAGGGAGTTGTGAGGTTAAAGACTATTACTAATTAGGATTGATCAGCTAAGCTGAAAACAAGAGTTGATTGAAAAAGAAAATAAAAATAAAAGAAAACAAAACAATCGATTAAATGGTTGGTTTAATCAATTAAAAATGGAATCCTTAGGATTGCGGTTTCACCGCAGGTTCTCGTTGTACTAATTCCTACACAATTATCCTAATTCGTCTCCTATTCCGGGTAGTGGCATGTAGTCAGAATTGCTCACTGTCGTGATACAATTCACTACCTAAGTTTAGGTCAGTTCCACTGTCGCAGTAACCTATACCCTAAACTAGGTGCATTAGAAACAACCTCTGGGTTTCCACCATTAACCGTACATCACCTTGTTCAAGGGATTTATTAATTAATGTGAATCTCGTCTCTTTTCAACCGTTAATTCTTCTTTCAAAGCAATTAAAGGCATTCGATTATCATTAGGGTGATCAATCATAATGATATAATGGAGAAAACAAAATCATACCACAAATTTGAGAGACAAATTATGATAAACTATGTAAAAAGTATCATACAAAGATTACCCGGGCTACTCCCGGATCCTAAGAAATTACGATTTTTAGCCGAAAATAGACGACATAGTATCACAGTAAGTCGAAAAGATGTAAAACATGAATTTCAAAATACAGTAAATTGGAGAAAGGGTTAAAGAGTGGATCTGGAGAAGATGGAGAGAATTTGTCGTCATTTTTGCCGCCAAAATGCCTCAGAGTTCTTCCGTGTAGGGTTCCTCTACTTTTCTCCCTCCGTTCGGCTGCCGTATCGTCCCCCCGTGATAGATATCCCAATTGCGGTTCTAATGGTGTCTTTTATAGCCGTCGTACATGTTTAGGTCAAGAGGAAACCTAAAAATATAATTTTTAATACAATATGTGTTAGATTTAACACATTAAAATTTAGTTCGCAGCGTCTGAGTCGATGGTATCGAGTTGGAAGTCGATGGTATCGACTTTTTCACAGTAAAACGTCCTTTTCCTTTTCAATCTCGAGCAAAAAATATTTGTACTCTGATGCCATGTCGCTACCATCAAGTTGCAAGTCGATGGTATCGACTTTGCTCCAGTAAATAATAATTATTTGCAATAAAATAATCAATGAATAAAATCAAATAATTATTATAATAATTAAAACATGTAAAATGCATGTAAAATACATGTAAAGATATAAGAAATGATGGACAAGTGATTTTTACTAATTTGGTAAAATATGTATTAAAAAGATATTCAATTAAGCACAAATGACACAGAAAATAGCCAAATTAGATATCAAAATAATAACAATTTATGCATACATCAGCCATATAAGGTTAAAGGACTTAAGTGATGAGTGAGGATGATGGGTTGAAGTATTATGTGGTAGTGTTTTAAATTCAATGTTGCTCAGGACGAGAAAAGTTCAAGTTCAAGGTATTTTGATGAATGCATATTCATCCCTTTTTATCCCATCTTTTATTTTAGTTATTTAGGACACTATCTTACTTTTCCCCAATTTTAGTAACTAATTAAAATTTACTTACTTTAGTCCCCTTAATTAGAATTATTATCATTTCTGTTCACATTTGGTAGGATTCACTCTCATTGAACTCCAAATATAAAAGCCTACAAAGAAATAGAATACTAGAGGACTTAAACTGCACATCCTCAACCTCCAGGCTTGCACGTCGATCGACTCCTCTCACCAGTCAATCAAATCACATGCATCAAATCCTGACTTTCCAATACTCTAGTCAACCGACTCACCATCCCGAATGACCAACTCTCATTCAAAACTTGGTCAAATACCAAAACAAGGAAGTCATCAATGCGGTCAAAGCTTGACCAACGTGACTTTAAGATGAAGGAAGCGATCAAACCCAGTGGATCAACTCACCTTTCTAGTCGAGCGAGTGACACTCCAGATTCAACCAAACCAACCATTGCAGGCAACCATTTCTAAGGTTTTAGTCAAAACCAAGTCAACAAGCCAGCTCCAGCCCTAGAATTTAAAGGCACGCAACCTCCATACCCAGTTGATTGACTCACCATTCTGGTTGATCGGTCGATTGTCCAGATCCAACAGCTGCCACCGCCACAAGCTTCATTTCTAGGATTTTTTCCCCTTCTTTCTCCCTATAAAAGGAGAGGGACTTCAAAGAAAAAATCATCTCTTATTTTGGGATATCTCTCCCTAAACATCCAACTTTTCATATTGTAATCTTGTTCTTTACATTATGTTTGGGTAGTCCCCTATGGGGAATGGGGAGTATCCACATAGCCCGTTCTATGCATTAGTTGTATTCACTCTGAAATTTTAGTGAAAGGATGTTTCCCAAACCGTTTTTGCTTCAATCCATGGATATTGATTATATTCTTGTGGTGGTATTGAGATCTCAGATGCTAACAATAACAAATGCATGATCTCCTGACACAATTTTATGATTCTTTATCTTTTTGATCCGCACTTGTTTTCTAGTTAAAAAGATTATATTATTGTGAGGATGTCAAAATCTTGGTTGTCACAAGAATGGATACATAATATTTTGATGAAATCAACTAATTTAGATTATGATCTTTTTACTTAGTTATCTTGCTTGTTATAACCTATGGTGATATGATCACCTAATCCATGGGTTCAATCATCGGAATGGAAATCACATATTATTGAATGGATAACCTGATAGATTAATGTTGGATAGTTGGATGAGGATCCTCGAACACCGTACACTCAGGTTTGAGAGAAGCCTGACCTTTGGGTGATTTATGCTCCCATGGGACACAAATCCACATAATCCTAATTCAATCATTATAATAAGGAGTTGGATCGGTTAATGTAGGAATGCAGTTTTTGGTGGTGATCCTTCAGACCCCCAATATCTTTTATCATTTGATAAGTTAAGTTTTATTTCAACATTTTACTTTCTGTTCTTAGATTAATCAAAATCTCAACAAAACAAATTCTTTCTTCTTGTTTTCACAATTGATTTGAATTTCAACCCTCTTTTTCCATCCCTTGGATCGATACCTTAATACTACACAGTTGACTCATTCATTACAAAAAGTCTACTACCTTTTTAAAATGTTAAACTCTAGGACTTCCCCTCCTAGAGATTTGATGTGCACACGACACACATCAGGTGCTTACAAAAATTAAAAAACACCTCTGGGCAAACCATAACCCAAGACAAATCTTTCCTCTGCTTCTCTTATAACATGAAAACCGTAGTGAGGAATAACATTTGTAGGTATTCAAGCATTCATGAAACAAAAAATTACAGATGTCGCCTGGGAGTATCTATCATTCACAGAAGGAAATCTAAAGAGCACTACAATCATATCACTAAAAAACATCAACGAAAAATACAATCAATGCAAAACATATCACTATCCCTAGTAGGTCGGGTCACACTTACTAAATCCATTCTTTTCTCTCTTTCTACTTACACCATGCAGACCACATTGCTACTGATGTCCATCTGTGATAGAATCAATCACTTGGATAGACACTTCATATGGAACGAGGCTGCTTCAAACAGAAGGACCAATCTTGTTGCATGGAAAAAAATTGTTAAATCTAAAAATCAAGGTGAACTAGGAATTGAATGCACTAGGGACTATATTAAAGCATTGCTTATGAAGATGGGTTGGGACTACTTACAAATGAAAACCTCCCATGGATCAACCTAATGAAGGCAAAGTATCCAAATGTGAAAGACCATAGCAACTCAATCTCCAACACATGGAAAAACCTAAAATCATGCCTCATTTCATAATGGAAAACTCAAAGAAAATAGTACTCACTGGCACATACACTAATGTCTTAGTTATATGAGGGATTTGCCACTATACTTAAACCTAGGAGAGTGGTACCAGACTCATTATCAAATCTCTAAGTTTCAAGCCTAATTTTGGACTATAGTAACTGGGATGTAGATTTCCTGGATTGTTGATTCTCAACCTCCATGGTAACCTGAATCAAGGAAATGCCAACTCCAAAACCCAAGTATATCTCATATACATATGCATGGACTTTGACAAATGATGGGTCCTCCTATGTGAACTCCTCTTACATAACCCTCAATATCACCCTTGATTCAATCAATGATATTGGCTACTTAAAAGACATTTGGCAAGTCCAAATTCCATTACAAATGAGAACCATCTTCTGGCTGGTTTGTCATGACAAGATTCTAGCAAACCAATTGAGATATATCAAAAGGATGATCATTGATATCCTTTTTCCAAGATGTGTAAGTGAAGAGGATATATCACTATGCACAATGAGAGATTACACTTCATCTAAGATAATTTGGAACTAGTTACTTCCCAATGAGGCACAATCCTTCTATGTCTCTACAATGTTAATATATTGTCTTACCTACAACGTGGTTTCTCTTAAGAAATTACTGTAACAACTTGAAAATTCTCTCTCCTCTGGCTATTCACACTTTGACTTACTTGGACTCATAATGCAATATATTTGACTCAATATTCTCCTTGGAATTAATTAGATGTTTTCAGATCACATATTGCTCAAATGTTGAGATACGATTGATATTTGCAATTTTGAATTCGAATATATAATGTTGAGTGTCTTATATCATTCAAGAAGTTTTGAATTTTTTTATCCACTCAAAGTTATGATATTGATTTCAGTTTGACCATTACATAGAGAATGAAATTTGTGATCCAATGAAAAAAATTTCACTCATGTTCGATAATTGAGCACAAAGTTATGGCTATTGAAATTTTGCCTCTTTTGTAGTCTTTTTAACCTTCTTTTCCCTTTTTGCTCTTTTTTTTGCCTTGCTGGGCCTCGACCCTCTTCTTTTATCTTGGGATCAACCCATGATTGGACTCATCAATCCATACCCATGTTAAGGCAGGAGGCTCCCAGCCGCAAGATCATGCGCCCACAAATTGGGGCTGATCCAATGGTTGGGGAGTTATCCCATACCTTGTGCAAAAGTCAAGGAGCTACCTGCAACAGCTATGTTTGCGGGCAGTGTTTCTTGAAGACTTTTGAGGTCGCCAAAGTCTTTTCCTCACCCGTACGACCTTTCCCTACCATGTTTGAGCAGTATGGGCTATGGGACAGGGGCATGGGAGCCCCCCTCCACCTCGCCAGCCTCGGTGGTCGTGGTAAGGGCGGACCATGGAGTCCCAAGCCTCTTTTCCCGCTATAAAATCCCCCACTGAGTCCCCGAGCATCCTTTACGCATTCCCGACATGTTTCCACCCTTCCTCTCCTCCCTCTTCACTACTTTTCTTCTTCCCTGACCAAGTGCCGCCGCCGCCGGTCCAACTTTAGATGCCGCTCCCTCACGCCACCATGCAAAGATATGATGATGGATATCATCTCTCCTTCAAGCATCAAGAACGGGCGACAATTTTTTCAACCTCACTCCTCCTCCTTCTCCTACTACCCTATGCTCCAGCAAGCTGCACTGAAGTCTGCTGCTGCATCCATGGGAGATCTTGCACAAGCAGGATCAGGGATGGGCGACAAACCCTGGACCTTGATATTCTTGGGACCATCATTGTCCAAGCCACATATGGCACCAATCGTGAGGGTACTCGTACCCTCTCTCACTTCCCCTTTTCTCAGTTTCTCAATGTCGACCATTCAATAGACGACCAAGGACTCATGCTACACTAGCTCGCTTGACCCCCCAGCCTCCCAGTCGTGGCATGCCACATCACCTCATCCCACTATGGTATATGATCTTGCCCTCTCTCTTGCATGCTTGAAATATCCTAAATCTTGTAAAATTCATATAAAATCACTCCTACCACAAAATGAGACATGTTATATATGAAAATTGATCTACTCGACGAGATCTATCTAATGAACTTTGTTCTAGAGGCGAATTTCATTATTATCTCATGTTATGATGAAAATGGCATCAAATGCATATCCTTTACATGATTAATGATGTTTAATGCTCAACCATGATCACATGATGCACCCAAATACTTTTGATGAACCCTGATTAGTAACCTATGCTATTATATACTATATAAATCGAACTTGATCATGCCATACTCTATTAATGTTTCTAATTCATGAAAAGAACCATGAAATGTATGTGATATGGACTTTGATGCTAATTATCCTTATATTGATGCTCAACTTGATTATATGAAGTCAAAATCTTTATGTTTGATCTAGATCAGTAACTCTACATGATTTTATCACTGAAATGATTTATGGATCAATCTTGCTCACTATTATGACTAAATGACTTAAAAATGATATTAAAATGTGACCTGATGTGCATGTTGCTATATTTGAGATCTAAATTTGCATAAATGTCACCCTAATGGTAACCCATGATATTTGATGTCCTAAAATAAGTAATTTGTTGATCTTTATGACATTCTAATCTAGCTTGATCTATCTTGTACTCTAGTGATGACTATCTTGCTTGGAAATGACTCAATATGACTTAAATGGATGATATAATGATTAAGACATTAGTCATATTCAAATATTATTATTTCCCTATTGAGATCCATGAAACATAATTTTGAATTCCCTAATCTTGCTAAAGATGTTTCACCTTATGTCTAAATATATATGATGTAGAATGTAGCTTGATGATGATATTGCATGAATATTGGAGATGTCGAAATCAATCATCATGAATAATGGAACTTAGATTAGGTGAAACATCCACCCTTGATGATATGTTTAAGATGAACTAAGTGTTGTGTTGTTAATGTAATCACACTTTCTTGTAATGTAAGGATCTCTTCAATGGATTCTTTTTAAAGATCTAATAATGTTGCATAATGCTAGTTTGCTCATATCAAGGTATGCTTTTTCCTCCTATTGGCCAGACTAGTGGTATTGAAATTTCATGTATGTATGTAGTATAAATGCTTGGCTTAATATACTTGTTTGAGATACATCTTACCTATGACTAATATGTTTTGGTCTTGATTACATATATTGAACAAACTTGAAAATATAATGATAGATGTTACATGCCTGTATTCTCAGGGTAAGGCCACATGGATGGGTGTCCTACTTGAGTTGTCATGATAGGGAAGACCATGTTGATCTAAGGGTTAGATCTTGGCAATGGCCTTGAGGTCCATTACAAATAGGGTTAACTCTTGACGTTTAGTCTTGTAGTCCCTCATGTAGAAATAGAGTAGCTAATCTTGAGCACCCTCACAGACCCCTTCTTTTGAGAAGCTGGTCAAAGGCCTAATGATATTGTTGGTATAATGGGAATGAACATAAAACGTGCTTGCATGTTAATAAGAAAGTTTTTAGATTTTTTTGCCTCATTCTTATTATTTACATTATGCTTTTGCCATGCAATATATGTTTTTAAACCTACGATTTTATATGTTAGCCAGCATACTCAACACAGTTGTGCTGATCTGTACCCATTTTCTTATTTCAAGTAACATGTACACTATTAATCTTAAACGATGATCAATGCTTCTACACTTATGATAATCACACTCTTACTCTGATGATATATACTGATATGCAAATGGAATACACATGGTTGATATATGGGACCTTAGATATTGTCAGGTATTAGTTTAGCATTCTTTTATGCTTTCCTGTCTCATGCCTTAGTTGTTGTTTGTGGTTTTATTCATGTGTATGTTATGTCATCTATCCTACAGACAGACACTCGGGTCCTCTCGCCTTTGGCTTTCTAGCCATTAAGAGTGAGGATTTGGGTAACAAATGGTTCCATGATAGATGGTATCAGAGCAATCATATATCCTCTATGCATGTTTAATAATCCAACTTGTATGAACCTGGGGAAAACCTACGTCAATAATGGTGAAGCTAAGGTGTCTAGGTAGGTCACTACATGGGGGCTGATGCACCTCCTATCTGCCTAGATGTGGTGGCTGAGGTCTCCCTTGTATACCTACCTAGCCGAAGTGAATCCAAGACTGGATTAAGGATTTTTTCCTAAAAAACTTAGAGAGTCTTCTAGAAACTCATCTCTTCATTAAGGACTACCCTAGCCACCCATTAGATGATGATTAGACAGTCTCTCATCTTACCATGTGATCTTTCATGACAATTAATCACAAGATCTCTCGATTATGGGTAGCTTATGTATGGTGAAACTAATATTTGAATGAATTGGTAAAAGTTGATTAAGATGATAATGATTCCATGATCTGACCCTAATTTGGAAACTCGATTTGAATAATGAAAGTACTCTTGAAGTTAAATACTCATGCATAATATCTCAGATCATGCAAACATGATTTTACCAAATATGACATATGTTCTTTCCATGTTTGAGGTAAATGATAATGATCCTTAAATATGATGAAATAAGGAGAACTCATGCTTTATACCTCATTGTTGATGTGGTCACTATTGATCAAGTCCATGTTTCCCCTATTGTTGATCAAACCTCAAACACGATTAAGAAAATCTTTTTCACCTATTATGACATGTATCATGATAATGATTTGAAATGACTATGACTTTGGACTCTCAAAATCATAATAAAAATTTTGATACAAGAGGAAAAATCCCCTATTGATTATAATGCCTCATTATTTAACTCGATTTTGAATAAATATGACAAATATGAGATCTTAATCATACTCGATAATGCCCAAATTGTTGAAAGAGCCTATATTAACTTATCTATTTTCATGTATAGCCCCTTGCTCTTAATTATGAAGAGAAGGAACAATATTATGACCTCAAATATATCAAATCTTGAATCATGGTTGCTCTATTATGACACATTATCTTTGATCTCATGACCTTGTGAAATACAAATTGATAAACGATGCTCTCTCTATTTGATGGACGTGATACTTCATGAATAACAAGGACAAATGTGCTAGTTTAGGGTGGTAGTTTGTTTCATAACCCCCCTAACCTAGGTCACATCCCTATAATGATTGCCTCTACATTTTCTTCTTGTTGACTATTTATAGTTTGGAAAGGTAACCCCTTCCATACATTTAGATCTCTTGAACTAAGTCTCTAATAGGTCAAATAATGTGACGATGTTGAAACTCGATATTGAATCTCAATTTTATAATGATATTGAAATACAATTATGTTGACTATATATTGTGGTTAAGTTTCCTAGAAGGACCTAGTCTAGATCATTCATCAACCTTGAATACCATGATAATGACATTGTTGTTGATACCACAAAATGTTGCTCAATTGTAGATTATGGATGAATGATGCCACCTATTGTCTAAAAGGAATCTTGTACCCTAGCTTCATGATTTTGGTCTATGACTTTTGTTGTCCAAAATCATGACTCTCAATATTGAATTTCAAAATCTTGACTAGTGTTGACTCATCTAGATATTGATTTGACTCCTATGATCACCCTATTTGGATCTTGAGATCACCCTCGATATAGGATTGATGACTTTCGTGTTCCTAAATCTCAAAAGTTTTGAAATGATGATTATATTGATTCACTTGATTTATTACTCAGGGACGAGCTCTCACATGGACTAGGGTGGGACCTTCCATTGATTTTGAGATTGAAACCACGATTTTGAAATATGATGTTTGTCTCGAATGTTGAAAAAAAAATCTCACACAAGGATGTATAAACCCACCTAGTGATAATGTAGAAGCTAAATCCCTACACATTGGGATTGAAAGTCATTCTTTACTCTTGAATCAAAGAGCTCTATTTGTTTGACCTAAATGGTGATCTCTCCAAATTGTGATCTTTTAATGATCTATTTGTATCAGAGTGGCGCAGTGGAAGCGTGGTTATGTTTGGACTTAGATGTTTGGTATCTTGATATTGGAATAATGTTGATGATTGAAGGATGATGCTGTTATGTATGGAGTACTATGATGGATATGATACTGAATCTGAAACCGAATGTCCTTTGAGGATTTGATTTAATTTTAGGGACAAAATTCCTTTTAAGGTGGGGAAGATGTAACAACTTGGAATTTATCTCTCCTATGGCTATGCATAGTTTGACTCATAATGCACTCTATTTGACTCAATATTCTCCCTAAAATGAATTAGATGTTTCAGATCACATATTGCTCAAATGTTGAGATATGATTGATATTTGCAATTTTGAACTCGAATATATAATGTTGAGTGTCTTATATCATTGATGAAGTTTTGATTTTTTTATCACTCAAAGTGATGATATTGATTTCAATATTTGACCATTAGATAGAGAATGAAATTTTTGATCCAATGGTGAAAATTTCACTCAGTTCCGATAATTGAGCACAAAGTTATGTCTATTGAAAATTTGCCTCTTTTGTAGTCTTTTTAACCTTCTTTTCCCCTTTTGCTCTTTTTCTTTGAATTCTTGGGCCTCGTCCCTCTTATTTTCTCTTGGTCTCAGCCCATGCTCACACTCAGCAATTCGGACCCTCCCAACCGCAAGATCATGCACCCATGGATCAGGGTTGATCCAATGGTTGGGGAGTCATCCCCTACCTTGTGTAAAAGTCAAGGAACTACCAACAATAGCTATGTTAGAAAGCAGTGCTTCTTGAATAATTTTGAGGTCACCAAAGTCTTCCCCTCGCCCATCTTACCTTTCCCTTGCCATGCAATATGGGCTATGGGATAGGGGCATGGGAGGCCCCTCCACCTCACCGGCCTCAGTTGTAAGGCCCCTGAACTTGCTTAATAAGTTGAATGGGCTTAATTACCATAATTGAATACTTAGAACCATAATATAACCTTTTTATATGTTTTGAAATCATAAGACAAGCTTAAGTTTCAAATTTGGTCCAATTTGGACACGGTTTGAGCAAGTTATGCAACTTTCTGTACATTTTGGACTTTTCTGCAATTTACCCAATTGATGGGTTTTCTTTGCACTTTTTCACATACATTATGTTCCTTAGATGCTATATTATCATTATTGAGTGTTTTTAGCCATGGGGCTCCTAGTTGAGTCATTGTTTGAAGGTGTTTTCTCTAAGGGTATTTTAGGGTTTATCCCTTCACGGATGAGCTACCTTTAGTAGCTATCAACTAGTGAATTATGTGATTGGCTGGGAAATTCGACAAAGGAAAGCCAATCAGGTATATAGGTACGGTGGGGGATATGCTTGTGTGTGTGCTTGTATATTCTTAATAATTTAAGGCCATAGACACATGGGGAAGCCACTTTTACACCTCATGCTTGCTTCTATCCTTATCCATGGGCTATATTTACCCCTTCCTTGCGCAAATTCGAAAATATGCTTGCTTTATCTTTCCTATAACCTGGAGAAACTAATTCACTCTGTTTTTCTGTGGAACCAACTGATCTAAGGTAGAAGACAACCTCTTTTTGGAGAAGAAGGTCTCCTAGAGCTCCATCTAGCCCTACCTAGGGTTTCCAAGGTCATCTTCTAGGGGATTCGACCAAGGCAAATTGTTTTCTTCCTTCCTTCTCCATTTTTCTTTCTCTTCACCTTCCTTATATCTCCCTCCAGGTCGGAACCCTGCTGTTCCATGGTGAAATTGGCTCTACAACTCAAAACTCTATCCTTCTTGTTTCTTTTTCTAGGGTTTTGCTTCCATGTGGAGAGAAGTGCTTATTTGGCCAAGTTTAGATCTGAATCCAAGGTTTTCTTGCCCTATTTTCTCGATATTCTTGCTGTTTGGGATCTGAACTACTCTATAGAGGCGAGTTATATAACATTCTTCACTTATATTTCTTACTAGAAGCTTGTTAGTTCATGTTTATGCCTTAATGTGTTGAATTAAGCATAGAGAAACCATGCTTGTTTAGAATTACGAATTTTTGTGGTGTTCCCTGTTTTGTTCCAGTTCTATATGAACTTGTAAACATGTTTACATACTTTATAAGGTGTAACATGATCTGGGACATGTTGATATCAACAACCTATGGTGCTAAGCACAAAACAATTGATGGTTCAAATTAGGGTTGTCAAGCTATTTCCTTCCTTATCACACAACTGATGGTCATACCATTCAAAAACCAATGGTGTTGCTATTTTTCCAACTGATGTTCGTGATCAAGGGTGTAAAATTTATGGTGAAAACCTATGGTCACCCCCTTAGGTCAGGTTTTGACTCAATTAGACTTTTAATTATCATCCACTAAGTATTCTAATGATGTTATCAATCGATGATGATATTGGCTTAATATTTGATGGTGTTAACTGAATGTATTGCCGATCTAGCAGCCAATGGTGACCTAATGATCAAAATTAATGGTGGATCAGGTCATCACCATATGTGATAAATTAGGAATGTAATTGAAGATTTGACTAAACCTTGAACCAATGGTTCCTTAGTTCAATTGATCTAATGGTTAGACCTATACTTCAATTGATAACCTTGAACAATGAACCTGATCCAATGAATAATATTGGATGCTTTAACATCTAATGGATTATAATAAATCACATGGTATTATATGTGGGTCCTAGTGATGATAAGTCGATGATTCAATACCATTAATTTGTAGTCTTACCTTTTCCATCATATAGTTATATTTGATAAATCACTATAATAAGTGGATGCGTAACTCCCATGTGATCTAGCTTGTTATACCTAGCCTTAGTGTAATTATATGATGTTGATTGGTTATAATCAAACCTTTTGAATGATTAATGTGGTAATGAATTACACTCTTCTTGTGTTGAAACCACATTGTAGTACCATTTGAATATCATAGCGCCTTGCCATGTTAATATTTATGGACACATATGTGCTAATGATCGTTTGAGCCTTGTTTAAGGCATGGAATGATGATGATAACCTTACTATGAATAATGTGATGGTATTAACGACCTTTGGGCATGTTTGAAACCATTATTGAGGTGAAATCCTCTTCATGTTCCAATAAGGGTTAAAACCCTGGAACTTGTGATAAGATATTGGTATCTTGTAAAAGTATGATGATAAGTGTGGTCCATTAATTTACAATGAATGATAGCATGTGGTGATGTGATTAATATTTATATCTCAAATGTTTTATATCTTTTGAAGTTGTTATACATATACTCTTATTAGAAAAGAATTAGGGTTTGAATGTCCATTTGTATGATTTAGCCTTAATTCACCCAATTGGCATAACTAATCAAGTGAAACTCTAATCATGTAGTGCCCTGTGCCATAGATCCATCTGAGTGTCAGAAATTGCCAGATGGTGAAATGAGTATTCCTAAGGGAAAATTAGAACGCATACTGATGAGTATGTGGGGTGCTTGTCATCTTGAATTCAAGTGTTTAGGGAGGATGACTGTGGTCATACCTAGCCCTCAGTTTGAGAACGGATGTGGTCGTGTCTTGGTGATTATATATGTGATGAGATTGGAGGACAACTATGGTTGTACCTTAGATGGTAGGGTATGCGTACCTACCTCCTTTCACTAGTTCCATGACCTATACCAAGGATGGACTAGGCTGTTAGCAGCTTGACCTTATGTGTCACTGTGGCGGGCCCGTACTGACCGGGGGTGGAGAAGATCTTAGGAGTCTGACTCTTCCTAGATCTTGTATGGCACTGATTTCAACTTAGTAGTGGTCAGTTGGGACTTGAGTGGTATTTCTCAAATCCCTCTGGGCAATGTAATAAAAGAAGTAATATAAGCCGTGTAGTATACTGACCATGGTTAAATACGTCTCACATTTTTTGATTAGTCTTTAACTTGTCTTTATACTATTCAGTGTTTATAAGATGATGTCATATGATCTTTGAGTTATACTTCTTGTCAAGTTAATTTGCTTAATGGCTTAGTATGCTTAACCTATTCCGTCTGCTTAAATTGCTTATTCATTACTATATCTTCTCAGTTCATTTACTATCAATCAATATGTTATAATCAATATATGTTGGAGAGAGTTATATCTTTTGCTGGGACTGGGTCTCACCCGTGGGTTACCACATTTTTTTAGGTGGTAACGGGCCATGAGGTCGAGGTCGTGCTGTGGAAGAGAACCAACCAAATATGTTATTTCATAACATTTATACAATCCTAGCTACCATCAAATACTTTATTGACACAATTTTAAGTAGATCTACATGAAACCAACAACATGTCTTTTCATCTTAACTGACATTGCTAGATGGATCAAACTCTTAGATCTTATCATCCACATTAAGTTTGATCAATAGATTCAGAAGGTTGGTTAGTTGTAGATGTTAGTAGTAGAGTCCTAGTGTCTTCCCTGTACTCTCAGGTCCGGGTATGGGATGTGTTTTCTAGATGATATACTCGTATCGAAACGAGATTTTTGTAGTATGCCAATGTTTGTAAATATATGGAATGTTCAAGTAAAATATCTTTTGTATGTAGGATGTGACTGAGGTCTTTGGACCCATATGTAAATATTTGTTATAGTATATGAGAATGGAATGATGAACCTTTTATAAATGTTCTAGAGTTTATTTACATTGTTGGAATTGGTTTTAAGTATTCTGCATTTTTGACTATGTGATTAATTAGTAGTTGATCGTGTTTTGTGTTTTGAGTAATCTCGTTTAGTGTGATGAGATGTCACATGGGTATCATAACTCTAGGTTTACTGAGTCTACAGGGACATATGACTTAGGTTTGAGTATGTTCTTATGTATCTAACATATATGATCATAGTTTATGCTTATGAAGATATGTCTGGAGGACATGAAGAACATATTGAGAGTAGCTATGTAGCACTAGGAGGAGGTGCTAAGAGGCAGGCACATGATGAGAGAGTGCCAGAGCAGCCCACACTGCCTCATCTAGACCCAACAATGATGGCCAATCTTGAGTTTTAGTCCATGTTTAGACAAATGATGGCCACAATTACACATATTGCTGACAGAGCGCTAGCACCTCAAGCTAGGGAAACCACTATAATGTGGAGTCCCCAGGTATCGGGAAGATATTTGAGCATCTTAGATGTGTTGGGGCGATTGAATATGCAGGTACTTCTGATCCAGCAGATGCTGACATGTGGTTGACTGAACTGGAAAAGGCGTTCAAAATCCTAAACATCGCTGAAGAAAACAAAGTTAAGCATACAATATACTTGTTTAAGGGTAGTGCTGGCCATTGGTGGGCTATAGAAGAGGAAAAAGGCCAGGAGTTGTGATAGGATGGGAGAAGTTTCATAGAGAATTTGTTAGTCGATATTTTCCAGAGACCTACCTAGATGAGAAAATTTCTCAATTTGAGAAGATTCGTCAGGGAGCCATGACTATCAATGAGTATGAATCAAAGTTTATGGAACTTTTGAGGTTCTACGCACACATGGAAGCAATGGACAAGGAAAGGATCTGGAGATTTGAGTAGGGTCTGAGTACGAAGTTGACTACTATATCATCAACCTTGGAGAATAGGGAAAGGTTTTCCACCTTTGTGGAATCTATCAGGAGGATTGAGAGGTATTCCATAGAGAAGCATGACGCTATTGCAAAGAAGTGGCCTATGTAATTTTATGGGAAATCATCTAGAGGCTTTAAGAAGCCAAGGTTTTTCCCATTGCCATCGTAACCAAGGTCAACCTTCACTGAACCAAGATCACATGGGCCATCACAGTGGACCCCGATTAGGGGTAGAGGTCACAATTTTCCACCAATAGGAGCTCGTAGTTCATCATCAATCTCAGTTACAGGGCCGTTTAGACCACATAGTGATAACTGAGTGTGTCATCAATGTGGACAAACATGGCATATTATTCGGAATTTCCCTATGAAGGTTGAGGAGGTGACTCAGTAGCCAAGGCAAAATCAACAAGGATCACAACAACGACAGTTTGATACTGGTAGTGGCAGAGGATGTGGTCAGGCATCCCATGTAGGATCCTTAGGATAGGAGAGCAGAGGACGTGGATGGCAGCAGGTGACATCTAGGTTCTATGCCATGACCTAGTCAAAAGCAGTGGTCAATCCACGAGTCGTGACATGTCCGATGGAATTATTTCATTCTGATTTTCCACTTCTTGTTTCGTATCTGTGTTAGTAGATCTGTGTGCGACACACTCTTTTATCACCAGAGAGGTGATAGATAGTTGTTATCTACCTGTTAGTCTTAGATCTGATAGTCTTCAGCTAGAGAATCCTTTGGTTGATTCCGCTGAGTTGCGGGAAGTGTGCCCTTCTTATGTTCTTTCTTTCTCTGGACACAACATTCAAGTGGATCTTTTGCCACTTGACATGCATGGTTTTGATGTAATCCTAGGAATGGATACCTTGGAGAAATACAAGGTAGTCTTGGACTGTAGTACTAAGGTGGCGACGTTCCATGATGGAGATATACAGTGGATTTTTTAGGGTGATAGGAAGATTCTTCCTACATGTTTGATGTCAGCTATGACAGCTGAGCGGTCGATGAGACAAGGATGTGAGGCTTTCTTAGCTCATGTTGTGGATACCAAGGTGGGAGGTCCTAGTATCTAGGAGGTACTAGTGGTGCAAGAATTTGAAGATGTCTTTCCTGATGAATTTCCTAGCATTCCCCCTCCTAGAGAGATTGAGTTTGAGATTAATCTTGTTCCTGGAACACAACCCATAGCACAATCAACATACATAATGGCACCAACTGAGATGCAGGAGTTAAAGAAACAGTTACAAGAACTGTTAGAGAAGGGTTTTATTTGGCCAGGGTTTTATCCGGCCAAGCACTTCCCCTTGGGGTGCTCCCGTGTTGTTTGTTAAAAAGAAGGATGGTTCAATGAGGTTGTGTATAGACTACAGATAGTTGAACAAGGTGACAATAAAGAATAAGTATCCTTTGCCGAGGATTGATGATCTTTTTGATTAGTTGAGAGGTGCCACTATGTTTTCAAAGATAGACATGAGGTTAGGTTACCATCAATTGAGAATTAAGGCTTATGACATACCCAAGTAAGCTTTTAGGACTAGGTATGGTCATTATGAGTTTGTGGTTATGCCATTTGGGCTAACCAATGCACCCACAACTTTTATGTATCTAATGAATAGGGTGTTTAGACCTTATCTTGATTAGTGTGTGGTCATGTTCATAGATGATATCCTGATATACTCCAAGGACAGCCAACATCATGAGCAACACCTTCGCCAAACATTGACTTTGTTGAGGCAGCATCAACTATATGCTAAGTTCAACAAGTGTGAATTCTGGTTATCTGAAGTGTCTTTTCTCGGCCATGTTATATCTGCAAAATGCATTTGTGTTGATCCCAAGAAAGTGGAATCTGTACTAGAGTGGGAACAACCAAAGACACTGACAGAGATCTATAGTTTCCTAGGTTTGGCATGTTACTATAGGAGGTTCATCAAAGACCTCAATTCTATAGCATTACCCCTAACTAGATTAACCAGGAAAGATGTTCCTTTTGCTTGGAATGACAAGTGTCAACATTCTTTCTAGCTTTTGAAAGAAAAGTTGACTAGTACACCAGTGTTAGTACTTCCAGAGCAAGGAAAAGGCTATATTGTCTTTTGTGATGCTTCAAAGAATGGGTTGGGATGTGTGTTGATGCAGGATAAAAATGTGATTTCTTTTGCTTTACAACAGCTTAAGAAACATGAGGAGAATTACCCAACACATGATCTGGAGCTTGCAGCGGTGGTCCATGCCTTTAATATCTGGAGACACTATCTTTCTGGAGAAAAGTATCAGATCTTCATTGACCACAAGAATTTACAGTATATCTTCTCAAAACAGGAACTGAATATGAGGCAGAGGAGATGGATGGAGCTGATTAAGGATTATGATTGCACAATAGACTACCATCTAGGGAAAGCAAATGTGGTAGATGATGCATTGAGTAGAAAATTATCTTCATTATAAATGGTAGATAATGCACAATCAAATTCCTTGATGTGCCATAAGAGAGATATGCTAGTATCTCTTCGCTAGATGAATGTACACCTAGAAGTTTCCTTGCTGGCAGGATTGTTGGCACAATTACAAGTGAAACCTACCTTGAGACAATAGATTCATGATGCACAATAGAATGATATTGTGATACAGAATATTTGATCAGGGATTGGCAGTGAAAAGTATGATGGCTTTCATGAGGCAGATGATGGTACCGTTTGTTACCACAATAGGACAGTAGTTCCTGATGTTGATGGGTTGAGGAAGATGGTACTTGAGGAGGCTCACTCCTCTATGTATGCAATGCATCCTGGAAGTACCAAGATGTACCAAAACTTGAAAGACATGTATTGATGGCCAGGTCTAAAGCGTGATGTGGCAGAGTTCATTGCCAAATGTCCAATTTGTCAGCATGTGAAGGCTGAGCACCAGAAGCCTGCAGGCACATTACAACCCTTGCCAATACCACAATGGAAATGAGATCATATTACTATGGAATTTATGGTTGGTCTTCCTAGGATAACCAAGGGTCATGATTCCATATGGGTCATAGTAGACAGATTAACTAAGTCAGCTCATTTTCTGTCAGTTAAGACGATGTTTACAGTAGATAAATTGGCACAAATATATGTTGATGAGATAGTCCGTCTACATGGCATTCTAGTGACTATAGTTTCTGATAGAGGTCCACAATTTACAAGTCATTTTTGGGAGCGTATGCATTCTGCAATGGGAACACAACTGAGATTCAGCACAACTTTTCATCTACAGACCGATGGCCAGTCTGAAAGGACTATTCAGATTTTAGAGGATCTGTTGAGGGCATGTGTTTTGCAATTTATTGGTAGTTGGGATGTACATCTGACTCTATTAGAGTTTGCGTACAACAATAGCTATCGAAGAAGCATATATATTGCTCCTTATGAGGCTCTGTATGAAAGACGATGTGGGTCTCCTCTTTGCTGGTATGAGATAGGTGAATATCAACTTTTGGGTCCTGAGCTAGTACATTAGACTACAGAAAAGATTAAAGTGATACAACAACAGTTGAAAGCATCCCAGGACATGCAAAAATCTTATGCAGAAAATTGACACAGACCACTTGAGTTCTAATTGGGAGATAGAGTATATCTTAAGGTTTCTCCTTGGAAAGGTGTGCTGAGGTTTGGAAAGAAGGGTAAGTTGGCTCCCAGATTTATGGGACCATACCCTGTCCTAGCTCGTGTTGGAAAGGTAGCATATAAGTTGGAGCTACCACCAGAGCTACATAGATTGCATAATGTATTTCACATCTCTATGTTGAGGAAATGCCATCCAGATACTTACCAGACAATCCAACCAGTAGAGGCTGAGTTAGATGAGGATATCTCCTATGTTGAGGGTCATGTGTTGATCCTAGATAGAAGGGTGAAAAAGCTAAAAAGAAAAGATATAATACTAGTGAAAGTTTTATGGAATAATCATGGCATAGAGTAATCCACATGAGGACTAGAGAATGATATGCACAGAAAATACCCATCTCTTTTTGCGTAGGATTTTAGGGCGAAATCCTTGTTAGGGGTTTATAGTTGTAAGGCCCCTAAATTTGCTTAATAAGTTGAATGATCTTAATTACCATAATTTAATGCTTAGAACCCGAATCTAACCTTTTGATATGTTTTGAAATCACAAGACAAGATTAATTTTCAAATTTGGTCCAATTTGGACATTGTTTGAGCAAGTTATGCAATTTTCTGTACATTTTGGACTTTTATGCAATTTACCCAATTGAGGGATTTTCTTTGAAATTTGTCACATACATTATGTTCCTTAGATGTTATATTATCATTATTGAGTGTTTTGAGCCATGGGGATCCTTGTTGAGCCATTGTTTGAAGGTGTTTTCTCTAAGGGTATTTTAGGGTTTACCCCTTCATGGATGAGCTACCTTTAGTAGCTATCAACTAGTGAATTATGTGATTGGCTGGGAAATTCGAAAAAGGAAATCCAATCAGGTCAATAGGGACGGTGGGGGAGCTTCTTGTGTGTGTGCTTGTGTATTCTTAATAATTTAAGGCCATAGACACATGGGGAAGCCACTTTTACACCTCATGCTTGCTTCTATCCTTATCCATGGGCTATATTTACCCCTTCCTCGCCCAAATTCGAAACTATGCTTGCTTTCTCTTTCCTATAACCTGGATCAATGAATTCACTCTATTTTTCTGCAAAAACAAATGCTCTAAGGTAGAAGACAACCTCTTTTTGGAGAAGAAGATCTCCTAGAGCTCCATCTAGCCCTACATAGGGTTTCCAAGGTCATCTTCTAGAAAATTTAGACCAAGGAAAGTTGTTTTCTTCCTTACTTCTCCGTTTTTCTTGCTCTTCACCTTCCTTAGACCTTCCTCCAGATCAAAACCCTACTGTTCCATGGTGAAATTGGCTCTACAAATCAAAAATCTATCCTTCTTGTTTCTTTTTCAAGGGTTTTACTTCCTTGTGGAGAGAAGTGCTTATTTGGCCAAGTTTAGATCTGAATCCAAGGTTTTCTTGCCCTATTTGCTCAGGATTTTTGCTTTTTGGGATCTGAACTACTCTATAGAGGCGATTTATATAACATTCTTCACTTATATTGCTTACTAGAAGCTTGTTAGTTCATGTTTCATTAATGTGTTTAATTAAGCATAGAGAAACCATGCTTGTTTAGAATTACAAATTTTTGCGGTGTTCCCTATTTTGTTCCAGTTCTATATGAACTTGTAAACATGTGTACATCCTTTCTAAGGTGTAACATGATCTGGGACAGGTTGATAGCAACAACCTGTGGTGCTAAGCACAAGACAATTGATGGTTCAAATTAGGGTTGTCAAGCTATTTCCTTCCTTATCACACAACCGATGGTCATACCATTCAACAACCAATGGTGTTTCTATTTTGGAAACTGATGTTCGTGATAAAGGGTGTCAAATTTATGGTGACAACCTATGGTCACCCCCTTAGGTCAGGTTTTGACTCAATTAGACTTTTAATTACCATCCACTAAGTATTCTAATGATGTTATCAATCGATGATGATATTGGCTTAATATTTGATGGTGTTAACTGAATGTATTACTGATCCAGCAAGAAATGGTGACCTAATGATCACAATTAATTTTGGATCAGGTCATCACCATATGTGATGAATTAGTAATGTAATTGTATATTTGACTAAACCTTGAACCAATGGTTCCTTGGTTCATTTGATCTAATGGTTAGACCTATACTTCAATTGATAACCTTGAACAATGAACCTAATCCAATGAATAATATTGGATTATTTAACATCCAATGGATTATAATAAATCACATGGTATTATATGTGGGTCCTAGTGAAGATAAGTCGATGGTTCAATACCATTAATTTGTAGTCTTACCTTTTCCATCATATAGCTATATTTGATAAATCACTATAATAAGTGGATGCGTAACTCCCATCTGATCTAGCTTGTTATACCTGACCTTAGTGTAATTATATGATGTTGATTGGTTATAATCAGACCTTTTTAATGATTAATGTGATAATGAATTACACTCTTCTTATGTTGAAACCACATTTTAGTACTATTTGAATATCATAGTGCCTTGCCATGTTAATATTTATGGACACATATGTGCTAATGATCGTTTGAGCCTTGTTTAAGGCATGGAATGATGATGATAACCTTACTATGAATAATGTGATGATATTAACGAACTTTGGGCATGTTTGAAGCCATGATTGAGGTGAAATCCTCTTCATGTTCCAATAAGGGTTAAAACCCTGGAACTTGTGATAAGATATTGGTATCTTGTAAAAGTATGATGATAAGTGTGGTCCATTAATTTGCAATGAATGATAGCATGTGGTGATGTGATTAAGATTTATATCTCAAATGTTTTATATCTTTTGAAGTTGTTATACATATACTCTTGTTAGAAAAGAATTAGGGTTTGAATGTCCATTTGTATGATTTAGCCTTAATTCACCCAATTGGCATAACTAATCAAGTGAAACTCTAATCATGTAGTGCCCTATGCCATAGATCCATTTGAGTGTCAGAACTTGCCAGATGGTGAAACGAGCATTCCGAAGGGAAAATTAGAATGCATACTGATGAGTATGCGGGGTGCTTGTCATCCTAAATTCAAGTGTTTAGGGAGGATGACTACAGTCATACCTAGCCCTTAGTTTGAGAACGGCTGCGGTCGTGTCTCGGTGATTATATATGTGATGAGATTGGAGGACAACTGTGGTTGTACCTCGGATGGTAGGGTATGCGTGTCCACCTCCTTTTACTAGTGCCGTGACCTGTACCAAGGATGGACTAGACTATTAGTATCTTGACCTTATGTGTCGATGTGGCGAACCCATACTGACCGGGGGTGGAGAAGATCTTAGGAGTCCGACTCTTCCTAGATCTTGTATGGCACACATTTTGACTTAGTAGTGGTCAGTTGGGACTTGAGTGCTATTTCTCAGATCCCTCAGGGAAATGTAATAAAAGAAGTAATATAATCTGTGTAGTATAATGACTATGGTTAAATACATCTCACATTATTTGATTAGTCTTTAACTTGTCTTTATACAATTCAGTGTTTACAAGATGATATAATATGACCTTTGAATAATTATACTTCTTGTCAAGTTAATTTTCTTAATGGATTAGTGTTCTTAACCTATTCAATATGCTTAAATTTCTTATTCATTATTGTATCTGCTCAGTTCATTTATTGTCAATCAATATGTTATAATCAGTATATGTTGGAGAGAGTTATATCTTTCGCTGGGACTGGGTCTCACCCGTGGGTCACCACATTTTTTTAGGTGGTCGTAGGAAACGAGGTAGAGGTCATGTTGTGGAAGAGAACCAACCTAGTGATCAATAGATTCAGAAGGTTGGTTAGTTATAGATGTTAGTAGTAGAGTCCTAGTGTCGTCCCTGTACTCTCAGGTCCAGGTATGGGATGTGTTTTCTGGATGATATACTCGTATCGACACGAGATTTTTATAGTATGCCAATGTTTGTAAATATATGGCATGTACATGTGAAATATCTTTTGTATGCAGGATGTGACTGAGGTCTTTGGACCCATATGTAAATACTTGTTACAGTATATGGAAATGGAATGATAGACCTTTTATAAATGTTCTAGAGTTTATTTACATTGTTGGAATTGGTTTTAATTATTCCGCATTTTTGACTATGTGATTAATTAGTAGTTGATCGTGTTTTGTGTTTTGAGTAATCTCATTTAGCGTGATAAGGTGTCACATTGGTGGTCGCGGCAAGGGCGGACCATGGAGTAAAACCCTCTTTTCCCCCTATAAAATCCCCCATTGATTCCCCGAGCATCCTTTACACATACCCAACATGTTTCCACCCTTCCTCGTCTCCCTCTTCTCTACTTTTCTTCTTCCCTGACCAAGCATCGTCGTTTCTAGTCTAGCTTCAGATGCCCCTTCCTTATGCCACCATGGGAAGATATGATGGTGGATATCATCTCTCCTTGAAGTAGCAAGAAGGTTCTGCATGTTTTTGAGCCTCACCCTCCTCCTTCTCTTAGTACCCTATGCTCTGGTGAGCTGCACTAAGGTCCACCGCCGCAACCATGGGAGAGCTTGTACAGGCAAGATCGGGGATGGAAGACATACCCTGGCCCTTAATCCTCTTGGTACCATCTTGGTCCAAGCTGTAGATGTCATAGATCATAAGGGTACTCACACCCTCTCTCACCTCCCCTTTTCTCAATTTCTCGGTGTTGATCAGTCAACAAACAACCAAGGACTCATGCCACACTGGCTCACTGGACCCGCCCTAGCCGCCCAATCGTGGCATGCCACGTCACCTCGTCCCACTATGGTATATGATCTTGCCCTCTCTCTTACATGCTTGAAATATCCTAATATAGTAAAATTCATAGAAAATCACTCATACCTCAAAATGTGACATTTATATATGAAAATTGATCTAATTGACAAGATGTATCCAATGAACTTTGTTTTAGAGGCGAATTTCATTCTTATCTCCTGTTATAATGAAAATGACATCAAATGCATATCTTTTACATGATTAATGATGTTTAATGCTCAGCCGTGATCATATGATGAAACCCCACTTACTTTTTATGACCTTGATCAATAACCTATGCTATTCTATACTATATATAATTCAAACTTGATCATGCCATTCTCTATTAATGTTTCTAATTCATGAAAAGAACCATGAAATGTATGTGATATGGACTTTAATGCTCATGATCCATATATTTATGCTTAACTTGATTATATGAACTCAAAATTATCATGTTTGATGTATATCAGTAGCTCTACATGATTTTATGACCTAAATGATTTATGTATTAATCTTGTTCACTATTATGACCAAGTGACTTATACATGACATTGTAATGTGACCTAATGTGCATGTTGCTATATTTGAGATCTAAATTTGCATAAATGTCACCCTAATGGTCACCCATGATATTTGATGTCCTCAAATCAGTATTTTGTTGATCTTTATGACATTTTAATCTAGCTTGATCTATCTTGTACTCTAGTTATGACTATCTTGCATGAAAATGACTCAATATGATTTAAATGGATGATATGATGATTAAGACATTAGTCATATTCAAATATTATTATTTCCATATTAAGATCCACGAAGCCTAACTTTGAAATCCCTGATCTTTATAAAGATATTTCACCTTATGTCTAAATGATATATGACGTAGAATGTAGCTAAATGATGATATTGTATGAATATTGGAGATGTCAAAATCAATCATCACGAATAATGGAACTTAGATTAGGTGAAACATCCACCCTTGATGATATGTTTAAGATGACCTAAGTGTTGTGATGTTAATCTAATCACACTTGCTTGTAATTTCAGGATCTCTTTGATGGACTCTTTTCAAAGAGCTAATCATGTTGTATAGTGCTAGTTTGCTCATATCAAGGTATGCTTTATCCTCCTATTAGCCAGACTAGTGGTATTGAAATAGCATGTATCTATGTAGTAAATTCTTAGCTTAATATACTTGTTCGAGTTACATGTTCCCTATGAATAATATGTTTTGGTCTTGATTACATATGTTGAACAAACTTGAAAACATAATGATAGATGTCTACTATACAACTTTGTCTACCTACATGTATTCTCAGGGTAAGGCCACAAGGTCGGGTGTCCTATTGAGTTGTCATGATAGGGAAGACCATGTTGATACAAGGGTTAACTCTTGGTGATGGCCTTGTGGTCCCTTATGAATAGGGATAACTCTTGATGTTTAGTGTTGTAGTCCCTCATGTAGAAATAGGGTAGCTAATCTTGAGCACCCTCACAAACCCCTTCTTTTGAGAAGCTGGTTAAAGGCCTAATGATTTTGTTGGTATAATGGAAATGAACATAAAACACACTTGAATGTTAATAAGAAAGTATTTAGATGTTGTTGTTTCATTCTTGTTATTTATTTTATGCTTTTGCAAAGCAATATATGTTCTTAAACCTGCGATTTTATATGTTTGCAAGCGTACTAAGCACAATTGTGCTGATGTGTACCCATTTTTTGATTTGCGGTAACATGTACACTATCAATATTGAACGATGATCAATGCTTCCACACTTATGATAATCATGCTCTTACTCTGATGATATAATGGTATGCAAATGTAATACACATGGTTGATATATGGGACCTAAGATATTGTTAGGTATTAGTTTTGTATTCTTTTATGCTTTCCTATCTCATACCTTAGTTGTTGTTTGTGGTTTTATTCATGCATATGTTATATAATCTATCCTACAGATGGACATTCAAGTCCTCTTACCTATGGCTTTCTATCCATTAGGAGTGAGAATTTGTGTAACAAAAGTGTCTGTGACAATTACCTAGTTGGAAATGTTTCTTTTCGATCACATGCTGGTTGTTTACACCTCATTTTTGGAACCCCATCAAATCCTTTCTATATGATTATTTACATAATTTGAGTTGCATCATGCTCCAATGAGTGAAAACCCCAATTTCTTCTAAAATAACTAAATATGGGCCCACCAGATACATTTTGGTTAGTTTAGAGTGCAAAACCAATTAGCACAAAACTCAGGCAAAATATGGACCCACAAAGACTTAGCAAATCTTAAATTTTTTATCCTAACCGGTCTTGAACCTTAATGGAAAAAATTTACACATTATCTAGGTTAAGGTGCAATCTACAAACAATACAAATTGACCTTACTAATTATGGTGCAAATCCTATTTGCACCTAGATTAGAAAAATTTCCAAACCCCATCCTTTTTAGAACTTTTTGAGAAAGTATCTCATTTTGGTATCAAAGGGTTTTGCACCCAAATGTGTCAAACTAGACCGCACACATTTTGGTTCCCCTTTTACATACCACATTGGGCGCCAAGGGGTTTCACACCTAGATGTCTCAAACCCAGACCACATACATTTTGGGTCCCCTTTTGTAGACCACACTAGGTGCCAAAGGATTTCACACCCAAATGTTTCAAACTGAACAATACACATTTTGGATCCCCTTTTAGAGACCCCACCGAGCACCAAAGGGTTTCACACCTAGATGTGTCAAACAATAATGCACATATTTAGGGTCCCATTTCAACATAACACCTGGATGCCAAAGGGTTTCACACATAAATGTGTCAAAGCGATTCACACAAATTTAATTTTTTCTTAAGAAAAGACAACTGATCACCAAACCCTTTCGTGCCAACAATTGGCAACAGAATCCTTACCTACTAAAACCAAGTTGATCTTGGGAAGTGTGAGAGATGAAAACTTGGCCTCCCATGACCATCCTTAGAGAGAGTGGGGTTTCTGTTTGGAGAAAGAGGGGGAAACCAACTCAAAAACTCCCTTGACCCTAGAAAAGGAGGGAGAGACTAGAGAGAGAAAGAGATTATGATGACCACAACTTTGTGCAAAACCTATTCGTGCCTAGAAGTGCAAAAACAATTCGTGCTGAGAAGTGACAAAGCTATTGGCACCCAGAGGTGTGAAAGTAGTTGCCGTTGGATTAGATTAGTGTATGCTCTCGATCTGGCTCTATTATCGCAAACGACCTAAAGTGAAAATCCATTCCACAACTAGAAGTGTGAAATTATTTTGCACACAAAATGCAAAGCAATGTGAGAGCAAAATCAAATTGCTTTTCTTCTTGTTATTTACACAATCATTTCAATGTGAACCCCCACATTTCTATTTCAACAGGGAAATTTGGGTACCAATTTCCGACCCTTTCTTGATTTGTAAATGAGTGCACCGAATTCAAATTATGCATTCCTTCCTTATCCATGCACAAGTCAATTTTTTAGGTTTTCTAAGTTTTTCGACTAAAGAACTTGATGGAGACTCCAAAATCATTTCTCATTTTTGATTTCTAATGAAAACAAAATGGTGAATCAACTGGTGATTTCATCAAACTCTAGTTGCAACTTTTTTTCCAAATCTACTAGCGTTTGACACTTGTTAGCAGAATTTGGTTTTGCACTAGGAACAAAGTTTTCTTTTTTCGAGTCAGAAGCGATAAGGGATGAATTTCATTCACTTCCATAAGCACACAAAATGGTCTTCAGTTTGATAATCTTTAATTTTTTTGGTATGACAAGATCAGTGCAGATCTATTTTGCACTCGATTTTTTTTCTGACACTGGTCTAAAACCAGTTGGCACATGGGATATCCTTTTCTATGTCAGATCTATATAGGCATAGATTTTATTCACGTGCAAGATCTTCACAAATTAGGTTACAAATTGTCTACAAATTTATGTTAATTAATTACATATATTAACTGTTGAGTGCAAAAGGGTTTGATACACGTAGTTTTTTTATATAAAAATTTCAACTCCGATAAGGCATATATTTTATTTATGTCTGAGATCTTCAAAAATTTAGGATCATTTTTATGACCAGCCATGCTATATGGAAGTGGATGTTGGACAGTGAAGAAACAAGGTTTCAATAAGATGAATGTGGCTAAAATGTGTATGTTGAGATGGATGTGTGGAAAGATAAGAAAAGACAGTTTAATGCATGACTACATTAGGAATAAAGTGAGGGTGGTGAGCATCAAGGACAAATTACCTGAAGGTCTCCTAAGATGGTATGGACATGTGCATCACAAACTGACAAGTGCATCTATTTGAAATTGAGTCAATCATAATTAAAAGAAGCAGAGACATACCTAAATTAACTTGGGAAAAGCTTATAAAGTGATATTTCAAATCTTTACATATTGATTAGAGTATGGCCCATAATAGAGATGATTGGTAAAGAAGGATCCATGTAGCTGACCCCAACATGGTTAGGATTGAGACTTAGATGACGACGACAATGATGATGATGATCTTCACAAATTAGATTAATATATGGTATATAATCATTCTTTTTTTCAAACCCTAAATTTTGAGTGTCAAAGGGTTTGACACCTGAAACATTATTTAGGTACAATTTCACTTGTTTTGGTTAAACCTGGACTGGTTTAAGTCTAGATCTTAGCAAAGCACATGATGGAATGTTTTATAAAATAATGTCAAATGCTCAAATGATTACCTGCTAACTACAAAAGGGTTTGACACCTCAAATTCTATATAGGTTCATTTCACACAAGTTTAAATAAAACTAGATTTTTTTTAGATCTTGAGAAATCGTGAGATATAGTATTCGAAACATTCTTGTCAAAATTCTTAAAATCAAATTCTTGAGTGCAAAAGGATTTGATACCTCAAATGCTCCACATGTCCATTTCACATATTTTAAACAAGGCTAGATGTTTTTTAAGATGTTGTGAAAGCACACGACCTAATATTTTAAATGTTTTTGTCAAAATTAAAATCAAATTGCTGAGTGCAAATGGGGTTGACACCTAAAATGTTTCTAGTTTTAAATCCACATGTTTCAATCAAATCTGGAAGTTTGAGTCTAGTCTTTGCTAAAGCACACAATATAATATTTTTCAAGTGTTTCTATATAATTCTAAGATGATAGATATATAGTGTAGATTAGTTTGGCACTTTCCAATGTGAATCCGTTTCACACTTTCACTCAAATACATCATGAGTAACTCAACCTTTGCATGATTAGAGAAATCAATTTGAATTGTATGATTGTTATGATGGTTTGGGGGGGATATTTATCTGACGAGGGATTTTTGATAAAATTTGAGTTTGCTTTTTATTTCCTGGGTTCAGACTACCGAAAGACTGACCGATCTTTCTAGATTTAGTGCCATATACCTTCCCCTTTCTCTATTTAAATCTTATCTATGATTTAACATATCTTCTTGCATGTTTATTAACCATTCTATTCATATATTAAACATGTAAAATCACCATGTTGCACATGCACATGTCCCATTTTCCTATTGGTCACAAGTAACAGACTGTTGGAATCAGTCTAACACTCTCAAAAGTGTCTATGGATGACTTGTATGGGTCCTGTACCCACATTTTTAGGTATGTGCAAAGGTCCAAAATGCTTCCTCCTCTACTATTACCAAAGACCAGTTGCACCCTCCATAACCACAAGGTATATTGGGGGTTGTGCCAAAACTAAAAGAACCATGATATTCCCTTGAGAGTGGAGATATCATAGATACTATTAGAAAAGTTAAGGATCACCTATTCCATGTATGTAGGTACCTTCCTAGGTGAGGACAAAAAATTTAAAAATGAACATGGGGATAATTGAGGGTATTTATCCTACCATCTGACATGTTTGTTTGATATATGATACTTGTAGTTAAATAAGGTTATGAGAAAAAATATCCATGTTTTAGAAAAAATTGGATTGAACGCAAATCACTTATGCACAATTTAGTGCAGATCCCTTTTGCACTATTATGTGCAGAACCTTTTCTACACATTGGGTGCAGATCATGCCTGAACCAGAATGGATATGTGTTAGATCTTCTCTTATTGAGATACCTCTGCAAACCTAAATTACATTCAATCTCTACACTAGTTTAAACCTAGTAAATATGGTACTATACAAAACCCAGATTAACTCAAGATTTTGACTTGGTAAATCATTGTCATTCGAGCATGAATCCCCTTTTCACAATTCAGTGCATAATCTATTTGCACATTTGGGTGCATACCATGCCTGCACTAGACCAGACATGTGTCAGATCTTCTCTGATTTAGAGACCTCTACAAACCCATATTATATTCAAGCTCTATATGAGTTTCGATCTAGTAAATCTGGTATAACATCACAAGTTCTACCCAAGATTTAATATGATAAATCCATTACCAAGTTTAAGTAAATTTTTTGACCTGGTGAACCATTATGCTTTTAGTGTAGATCCCTTTTGCACAAGTCAGTGCAAAACCTTTCTACACATTTGGGGGTAGATCAAGCCTTCCCTAGACTAGACATGTGTTGGATCTTCTCTTATTCAAACACCTTTACAAACCCATATTACATTCAAGCTGTACATGAGTTTCAATCTAGTAAATCTGGCATCAAATCACAAGTCCTACCTAAGCTTTAATATGATTCCATTACCTAGATAAAGTCAAAATTTTGACCTGGTGAACCATTATGCTTTCAGTGCAGGTCCCTTTTACACAATTCAATGCATACCACTTTGCACAATTCAACGCAGATCTCTTTTGCACAAATTCGGTGTAGAACTTAGTTGCACATTTGAGTGCATGCCAAGCCTACACCAAATTGGACATTTTCCAGATATGTTTTGACAAAATCTATATCATACATACCCACATTACATTGAAGCTCTTCCCAAGTTTCAACCTCGTAAAGTCAATGTCATACAAAACCCAGATTAGGTCCAACTTTTGAGGCTATAAACCCTCCTCCTTGACTTGACTACCCACCTCAAAATGCTTAAAAAGATCCAAAATATCGTGTGATTCATCTCCTTAAATGGATAAGATACTAAGCTGGTTTGATTCATCCAACTTGATGCTTGGCCAGGTTCATACAAATCATAATCCTAACATCTAACATTGAGATATTTTCCTTTTCACACATTTATCAAACATATGCACATCACTTTCACCCACCTCACCTCTAACCACTATCTCCTATTAGTCACCACCATGAAATATCATCGGTTGTCCCTACTTTCAGAGTATTATGAGTTTCTCTTCTAGTCACCATAAATGACTAGCGGTCGAGAAAACTTAATACCTAAAAAGGGATCATACTCTTTAGTAAGATCATATCAAGAAGAGTACACTTTATTCATCCAATAAGGATTTCTAGACCAAAGGAAATAAGAAACACCCTTCTAGCATGCGTAAGGGCTAGCGGTCAACTAGTTCTTAAATCTTTGGGAGATCTAATAGTTGAATGATTGATATCCTATACACGATGGTGAGTCTTCCACCTTACTCCTATAAAGGAGATAGTGATAAACATTTCCTACCTTCCATGATCACCCATCTGTCTTATTCCAATTGTCCTTGCTATGCAAGTGGAAATTTCATTCACTATATACCCCATCATAATCATGGGAACATCCTCACTCAATAAAAAGGGAGATCTTATATCTACACAAGAACTTACCTCTCCTAATGGAGATCATGTTCCAGTATGTGTGCTCAGCTCCTTGCTAAGGGACAAATCTTATTTTCTTTTCATTCACTGTTCACCATCACATTTACCCCTTGCTATGCAAGGGGAAAATTTTCATTCACTAATGGCCCTACTTTAAAAGAATGCTCAGGAACCTCATTATGACCACATGAAGAGTTCTATTTATATGCCAATTTGTGTATATAATTTTCAATGTTTATATGCATGTGTCTCAGGTTTGTTAGTCACGGGGTCTGCCAACGACAACTCTCCCTATCGATGTAGTCCTTATCTTTTGTGATTTGGAAAGAAGATAATATCAAATTTTTTTGATATGTAAAAAATAGACATCTCTACAACTCAGCTTGACCTCGATGAGCTAATCACTTGGTATGCTTATCCTGGATGTCAACTTCCAGAAGACTTGGGAGTGCAAGTCAACAGTGGGTCTCAACATGATCACATGATTATGCAGTCTCAATCATCATCATCCAAGCTAATGCTAATGTGAACATTTCAAAAAATATCAGGAATAAAAAACAAAAGGAAACCGATCTATCTATGACAATCAACACTTCTCTGATGATGAAGATGAAAATGAACAAGCCAGTGCCTAGCAATAAACAGATAACCACCTTACATCACATGTGGATCATATCAACTACCACCATTCTTCCCTCAGGCTTTCCCATATGGGATGCCTTTTATGAACCCTATGTGGCAAGTAAATCCTCATGTCTAAGGTACCATCTATCCTTTGTTCTTGACCACCCCTATATTAACAGGAGACACAACAATGATACCTCAAACATGTGTTCCAACCAATATATTAGAATATGATGCACAACCATCCTCAGGGAATTCAACATATATAGATATAGAATAGAACAAGAAGAAGAAATAGAAAAACCAATGCATGTCTATTCCACATGCTCCACATATGATACCATACACATCATCTGTCTTCCCTCCTTATGCTCCTTTTTTGGCCCTATCACAATTTCTATAATCAACCAAGAGTTATGCAAGGAGGACAACACACTCCACAATTTTTGCCCACTATTGTCCCAAATACATCCAATGGGAATGGTCCATAAGTGACAAAGATTACACTAGAAGCACTAGACAAATAGTTGAAATAAATGCAAGGTCAAAAGCGGGTTTAAAGAAGTTTGGATATTTTTGCTATTTCCATGAGGCCCGATTAGCTAAGAAGTTTGAAATGATAGACTTTTCTAAATATACAGGGAGAGGTGAACCCATTATCCATATTCTTAGATACTATTATGATATGATAGAAGTTCAAGCCAATGAAAACTACTCACCCAATTATTCCAACATTCTCTAGAAGGACCGACCCTATCCTGGTACAATCAACAACAACTTGAGACACCCAAGTCATAGATAGAGCCTACTAGTCATTTTATTGAGAAATATGCATGGAATATTGATCAACAACCTACTAGAGATGATTTAGAGGTTCTCACTCAAAAGGCAGAAGAAACATTCACACAATTTGTTGGCAGATGAAGGGAACTAGAAACACAAATTGAAAACAAGCCTACTAATAAAGAAGGGATTCACATGTTCATCAAAGAAATGTCCCATGAACTATATGCAATATTAAATTTTCATTCATACAAGACCTTTGCATATTTAATTCAAGCAAGAACAAACATAGATTCAAAAATTGAAAAGGGAGTGTCTAATAACATCAACCTCAATCTTAACCCATCAATAGAAACAAAATACACACTAGGGATCAAGTCTTTTCAGTAGTTGTATATGCAATCTCCATACCAGGTGCAACTGCAAGGGCCAATCACAGTAAGGTTCAACAACCTGCTAAATTTAAAAATGGGGCAAATGTACCTCCTCCTCCTATTCAACAACCACATTTGCGTCACTTGTGCCACAACCACAAGGATATTATGCCCCACCAAGATATAATCCTCATTTAGGGTATACACCCTATGCTTCTACTATAGAAATATCCCACCTTTTCAGCAAATGAGTCAGCCACATAAAATGACACAACCTACAATCTGTCAACAAACTTAACTTGTGAGTTCATCTGTTCCAGTCCAATTTCAGAATACTAGAAGTATTGCTACCCGAAAGACCCTGATAAAGTTTAACCCATTAGGTTGCACCTATACTGATATATTCCCAAAGAAAGAAGCTATTCCAAAATTCACTACACAAATGCCACTTTTGATTTTTTTTCTTCTAAAAATTATGACCCAACTGCTTATTGTCAGTTTCATCGGTACCATGGTCACTTATTGAGACATGTTGGGCATTCATGCATGAAATACAAGATCTAATAGAAAATGACACTCTCAAGGTCACAAATGAATAAGATTCATACACAACAATAGTGGTCATCTTGGAAGAAATTATAGAACTAGATCAATCACCAGAATGGTGGCACCATTTATTAATAGGAGGATACATGAGCAATCATACATACATACAAATGATGTTTATTCCATATATTTAGATGACTCAGCCTAGCTACTTCTAGGTCCTTTGATCTCGATTCATCTGATCCAGTGTTGGAAGTAATATGATCTATGGTATACAAACTGGATGCATATGAACTTACTTGCCTTATGGAACATATACAAAAGCAACTAGAATTTCTACACCTAGGGATACAAGAAAAAGGTAGTCACGTTGAAGATCCACATGAACCATTCCTACCAAGTCATCCAGAAGGTACTTCCAACCAACACCCAACAATGTCACATAATCAACCTCATCAAGGACAATGGAGGCGAAAGTGTAAGAAGTTGAATCCAGAATTTGGAGAAGTCAGACTTTCTTTGAGTGATCTGTTGCTTGAGTTGTGGGAACATCTGACTTATCCATATATAAAGACAACATCGATGACCCTCCAAGAATCACAATCCACATAATTTTTGTTGCTTTCATTGTGTTATTAGACATGACACCAATGATCGTAAAGCACTACGAAAGAAGATCATTTGATTTTGAAAGAATTATTCTTAAGCATATAATTGGGCTAAAAAATTCCTCTTATCTCGTCATCCCACTTTTGTTAGTGCAATCAAAGTTCTAGACAAGAAAGCCACCTCAGTAGCGTCCCCAAGATAACAAATCGTCAAAGTCCCTCAATTGCCAAAGTCATCTGGATCAGTGAGTTCAGCTACATGACACATTTGTGTTCCCATAATGTGATCATCTCCATTCACACCACATTAGGTTTTGATAGGTTCCTCACCTAGAAAACCTCACAGTACACCTCAAATTCACATACCTAGATTGAATAGAGCACATAAAATATGGATGCACCTTCTCCTTCCTCCACTCGGGTTAATGAAGATAGTCAAGTTGTAGAATTTGCTGTTGACAATGCTAAGGATTTTCTTCACAATCACACTTCAAATATGATTGACAAAGGAAAAAAGTATCACCGACAGAAAATTCAGTTGCCCGGAGTTGTCGGTTGCCTCAAAACCTTGATAAATGTCAGTACGACCAACTTATGTTTCAGTGCACTGAGTTGATTCCTATGAGTTTTGACTTGTTTTGGCTACAAAAGTCGATACCACCAACTAGGCTCTCAGTGGCACCGAACCCATAAAATCTTCTACTGACGTTCCTGGCTGATTGCGTCGAACGCCTTCTCGGTAGCACTGAGATTTTGAGATTTCCCTACTGGATTTCTCCTAATGTCGGTACCATTGACTTTTATATCGGTAGAACAGAGTTGTGCTATAAATATTGAAATAAGAGAAAACCAACATAAGTTCAAATTATGATGATTTAACTCAATTCAACAAAAATACTCACAATTTTCTATAATAGTGTTTCACAAGCTAATAATGTTCACTAATGCCTAAATAATGTCAAAAAGTACAATTACACATGAAATGCTTGGGAAAATAGTCTATGAAATGTGAATAAAAATTAGTGCATCAAAATCCCATAAGCTTGAATGTTTCTCGACCTCGAGCAACCTTTGGATATGTTTGAGATAAGTCAGCTAGAGGACAAACAATATGAACTACATTTCTCACATACCCCCATATGACAGTCCCGAACCAAACCTTACCAACCACTAAACATGTGACACACCAATGCCACACAAATGAGTTAATTCAAAACAAAGTGTGCGATCAATAGTTAAACAACAACATAACCATAAAAGTAGGTAAATTAAAATCGATCTCATATAACCATCACTATGGAGAAACATATTACATCAAGGAACACAACCTGTAACACATCACATACCATACCAGGTAGTTACATCTGTAAAGTGGCCATCTTCCACACCTATTATAAAAGATCCGTTCACATGTACACACCACTTATATTCAACCACAACATACTCCCAAAAACACGTATCGAGATACAACATCTACAAAAAAAACACATTCCTACCAAACCTGAGAGTACATGGATGACACTAGGACTCTACTACACAACACTAGCAACATACAACCTTCTAGAGCTACTGGTTTCCAAGGCGCTCTTCCTCAACAACACGATCTCCACTACACCACTAACAACCACCTGAAAGATATTACAAACCACAAGGGTGAGACCCATGTCCCAGCGAGAGATATAACTCTTCGCCAATGATTATTCAAACATAGAAGGATATATCATTATTAAGCAGGATGAGTAGATTTAGCTAAAATAATAATTTAAAACTAATGACATGAGATAAGTAGGTCGAATAGCTATAACTGATAAGCATAGAAACATGATAAGAAGGAATATGAAGAACATGTATAACAGTTGATTTCTCTTACCACATTATATAACAACTAAGCAGTAATAAAAACAAGGCAACAGTAAACATACAATGTGAATCATGTTTAACCCTAAGCAAATATATGTCACGGTTGTATTATGTATTTTACGCATTGAGGAGATGAGGTATACCACTCATACTCCAATTGTCTATTGTGAAGTAAAAAATAGTGCCATACAAGATCTAGGAGAGTCAGACTCTTGATCTCATCTACCCTCTGTTATGAGTCTGCTGTAGTGACATATAAAGTCCAATTGCTAATCAGCCTAGTCCTCCTTGGTATATAGGTTGTGGCACTAGAACAGTGTATACAAACCGAATCATCTGAGGTAAAACCACAACAATTCTCTATCACATCATATACACTTAGATACAACCACAGTCATTCTCCTATCGAGGGACAATGGTAGCCATCCTCAAAACCTTGGGATCAAGATGACAAGGACACTCGGTCACTTGCACCTCACATACTCAAGATCATGTGCTCCACGTTTCCCTTATGAATACTTGTTTCACCATTCATCAAGTCCTAACACTAAAATGGATCTATGGAAACTACATGATTAGGGTTTCATCTGATTAGCTAATGCCAATTGGGTGTGTTTTAACTACATAAATCAAGCTCATACAAACCCTAGAGAGATTCTATAAAAAATAAGTAGATTGCAACTTTAGAAGATATAAAATGTATTCAGTACAAACTTGTCACATCATCACCTGGTATTGTTCCATTGTCATACACAAGGCCATCACCATTATCACATTATCATGGGATACCAATCCCTTATCACATCATACAGAGGATAGCACCTCAATTAGAGCACAAAGCCATTTCCCAGGTTATAGGACCATTCATGTTGTTTCCCGTAAGACTATTATTATATCCCATGCCTCATCAAGGCTCATTATCATCACATATGTGTCTCATAAGAAATATCATAATGAATTATCAAATTTGATGCTTATTCAACAATAATTAGGGTTACTATGTTAAGAGAGAGAAAATACTTCATCATTATGCTAAATACTCCAGTAAGCGAGGCAACATCATTACACACTTGCAAATTAAGGTTAGGGTTTTAAAATAGCTAATTGAATTAGGGGTTCAAAACAACAATTCACATTCAACCCTAATGATCACCATCTCCAATATTTTTGGAAGAACATAGGTTGGCTATTATTATCACAAGGTAACAACACAAGGCAAACACATGTCCAGGATTTCTGATCGACCAAAGAGAAGTATATCACACCATCTTCATCAGTCGAAGAGATGAATCACTTCTCATAGACCCCTTAGGTCAACACATCAACGGTCAAAGAGAAATAAGGTCTTAGCCACCGAGGAGAAAACATCACTTCTTCATTGACCAAAGGGACTTGAAACCCTTGGCGATCGAAGACAACATACATAGCAACCACTGTCATGATGGTCTAAAAAATTTGGTGACCGAAGAAGCAAGGAGAAATCTCATAGACCTAAGAGAATAGGTCATCTCTACAACCACTCAAGGAAACCAACCTAAGCAACCCATAAGTCATCCATAACACAACGACCCCATAAATCACAACTTGAAACCATCAATAGAAAGAAGAACACATCAACCATATGATCAACAAGTTGTTTATCACCATGAAACCAAAACCAACAAGTAAAGAACATGAAGGAAAACAAGACCAAAACCCTAATTCTAATCATCATCAAGTCAAGGCGAAACCATGTCATAAGAGAAGAGAAACCACCATTTAGCACATTTATGTTATGATCAACACTCCCATCACCAAAAAATAAATGTGCATAAGATTAGGGTTTAACCAAAGAGGGCTTTATCTACTTAAGACCACCATAAAACATAACCCTAGATCATAGGTATTATCACCATTCTATTTATAACCACATTATAAGATTAGATTGATTGCATACAAGGTTAAGTGCAACAATTATCAAGGAGAAAGTTATATAACTCACCTTGGGTGTGAAGAAACAACTCCAAAAGCAAGGATGCTCCAAGAGGAGTGGTAACCTTGCTTGATCACATCCACGTTCAAACTAGCACCACCTCAAAGAAAGAAGAACAAACCCAAGGTTAAAGGAGAACAGGGAAGAGGGAAAAACCCTAGGATGAAAAGATAAGAAAGAGAGGTGATCTTCAACTCAACTTAGGTACTACCATGAAGAACCTTGGATTTGGCCAAGAAGAGAGAAGTTCCTCATGCTCAACTCAAGAACTACCATGGAGTTGTTGGCTAAATTGGACATTATGATAAATCCCTTTGTTTTGATGATGACAAACATTTCATTCTTGTCGATCTAACGTGCTACCTGAGTGTTGCAGGAATAAGGTGGATGACAAAGTACTAGGGAATCTATATGCTTGAATGCTTGTAAATTTCATGAAATGTAATCAATTGTAAACTTGTACAAGTATATAATGTACAAGTACTTAGATATCATGTAAATCAAGCGTTAGATCTTCCGTAGCCAATCACTACACTTAGATAGGTCATCCCATCCAATAGTGTCACCTATGCACACTCATAAACATACTTAATGCCTTAAATTGAAACATTGAAACAGGGTCAATCTCAGTCGACAAACTCCTCGACCGAGACACTCTCGGTCGACAAACTTCTCGACCGAGAAAGACCCAGGTAGCCGTTAGACACAACTGACAAGGTAGTTGGCAGTTGGAGATGAACGTTGCAAATACTTGATCCAGAGAGCCTGTCGATCGACAAAACTTCGACCGAGTAGGTGTCCCGGTCGACAATTTCTCGACCGAGATGGACTCTGACAGCAACTGCAGAATTAATTAAACTAGCCGTTGTTAAACCAACTAGTGGATACCTAACGGCTAATTGACCACTTGGAACCCCCTAGAAAGTATCTAGAATATCCTTAAGCATCCATAGGCCATTCCTATAAATAGGACAAGCCATAGGACACCTAAAATACACTTGTGCATATACTTGAGCTTACACTTACAATTGGCAATCTGTTTTGAGCAATTGAGCAACACTAGCATTGGCTATTCTTTTCCTTGCTCCAAATTTCGTGTCCTATAGGCTAGCATCTCCTATCCACTAAACCTACATTCCAATATTCATTGGTTAGGAGATCTATATGCTTGATATAGGCAAATCAAGCCTTGAGCTACAAGTGGTATTGTAATTTCTGTTTTTCCTTCTTGTTCCTTGTTATCTTTTGTATTCTCCTTGCTACTCCTAGGGTTGGAGGCTGCGGATTGGAGAAGGTTCTTCTCGGTGGAGAAGGTGGACTTCGGACTACTTCAAGAAGGCTGTTGCAACGGGAAGCTACTTCAAGAGGAAGGCTACTTCAAGGGGGAGCTTGAAGTTACTTCAAGAAGGCTGCTTCAAAGTTGGTGCAACTACTTCTAGGTGAAGGCTGTTCGAAGGGTTTGGTGAAAGAATTGTAATTTTATGTAAAATCCTTGCGAGGTAATAAAATTTGATTCTTTCAAAATCCCGGTTGGGTAAGCAACCGGGTAGTGGTTTGACTGCCTTAGTATTTGCTAAGGTTGGAACCACTCTAAATCCTTGTCCCCTTGTCCAATATTTTTGTGGTTGGTTGTTTGAGTTAAATAATTGTTAAATTAACTTTAAAACCCTATTCACCCCCCTCTAGTGGTTTTTCAGGAGTACCATAGGTTTGGCCAAAAAGAGGGAAGAGGGAGAAGGAAGGTAGGGTAGCATGAAAATGAAGATCAAGAAGGGTAGATCACTTACCAAGTTCAAGGAACATCAAACAATCACCAAAGAAGAGTTGCTCCAAACCCTAGTCACATGTAAAGGGGTTCAACCACCTTATCCAAGGTCAAGCTCCTTCCTTCTCCACCAACAAAACAAGGGTCAATCTCAAAGATAAGAGAGAAAGAAGAGGGTGAGAAAGGATCACTTGCATGCAAAGAGGGGTATATATACCCAAGGGTAGGAGAGAGGTAACTAAGGTTAGGTGTCAAACCAAACATGACATGTGACCATAATATCTTGTCCATGCAAGCACTAAGCATGCATGCAACATGGGTCATTAAAAACAAGGAGAACCCTCGACCACCCTATTCTAGGAAATACCATTGGTTGAAGGGGTACAAGGTCCAAAAGACGTTCGGTCAAAAAAAACATAGCAACCAAGGAAGATCCAAACTCTAGTGACCGCATAGAATCCAAACCCTAGGGTATCTTGGCTCATAGACTGCAAAGATCACTAGGTGCACCCAAACCTCATCGACTAAAGGAACCAAGGTTGAAGAAACTTCATGGAAGTTGCTAAAAAACAAGGTACACCATCGGTCAACACTCAAGGTCAACATCAAACTAAGGCATCCAAGCAAACCCTATAACATCAACACATGATGCCACATCATCAAACCAAGGTGTAACAAAGCTATGGGGCTCCACTCTATCTCCAACATGATGCTAAAACATGTGAGGAGCATCAAGGATGTGACAAATCACAAGATAAACCCTACACATGGGTAAATTTCAATTTGCCCAAAATAAGCATATATAAGCATAGCTAGCTCAAAAGCATTCAAACTGGACCAAGCTAAAAACATAGGCCTGTCACATGTTAATAAAGAACATCACATGATTAGATTAAGGTTTTATTCATCTTATTATGCTAAGAAAGCAAGATTGAGAAAAAAATATAGGTCTGGAGTCTTACAACCCTAAACCCCCAACAAGGATTTCTCCCTCAAAATCCTACACGAACAAATAGGGGTACTTCTGATGAATCTCATCTTCTAAGTCCCATGAGGTTTCCTACACACTGCTGTGATGCAACAAAACCTTAAAAAGAACTATATCCTTCTTCTTCAACTTCTTCAGTCTCCTATTCAAGATAAACACGAGACCTTCAACATACGATACATCCTCTTCCAACTCAACATCCACCAGCTACAACACTTACTCTATATCTGGATGGCACTTCCTAAGCATAGAAACATGGAACAAAGGATGTAACATGTGCAACTTTGGTGGTAGCAACCTGTAAGACACCTTCGCAACATGTGCCATCATAGGGTAAGGTCCCATAAACTTGAGAGCCAACTTACCCTTCTTACCAAACCTCAACACACCTTTCCAAGGAGAGGCCTTAAGATACACACAATCTCCCACTTGGAACTCCAAAGTCATATGACAATTATCAGCATATGACTTCTTCCTATCTTGGGCTACCTTCAACTACTACTGTATCACTTTGATATATTTTGTAGTCTGTTTCACAAGCTCAGGACCCAAAAGTTGATACTCACCTATCTCATACCAACAGAGAGGTGAGTGACAAATCCTTCCATACAATGCTTCATATGGTGCCTTGTCTATACTCTATTGATAATTGTTGTTGTAGGAAAAATCTATCAAACTCAAATGCATATCCCAGCTTCCAGCCTTAACATATCCTCTAAGATCTGAATGGTCCTCACTGATTGACCATCTGTCTACGGGTGAAATGTTGTAATAAACTTCAACTATGTACCCATGGATATATGCAGATGCTCTTAGAAATGACTGGTAAACTAAGGACCCCTATTAGATACTATTTTTAATGGCATACCATGCAAACACATAATCTCATCCACATATATCTGTGCCAACTTCTCTACTATATATGTTGTCTTCACATTAAGGAAGTGAGATGACTTGGTCAACCTATCCACTATCACTCAAATGGAATCATGACCTTTGGTTGTCCTTGGAAGACCAACCGCAAAGTCCATAGTGATATGATCACATTTACACTGTGGTATAGGCATTAGTTGCCACACCCCTTCAAGCTTTTAATGCTTAGCCTTGACCTACTAACACATTGGACACATGGCCACAAGATCTACCACATCATGCTTCAATCTAGGCCACTAATATAGATCCTTCATGTTTTGGTACATCTTGGTACTTCCTGGATGCATCACATACACTGAGGAATGAGCTTACCCAAGGACCATCTTCCTCAGACCATCAACATCTGGGACCACTGTCATGCCATGGAAACAAACTATCCCATCCTTTGTCTCATGTAAGCCATCACACTTCTCACTACCAAACTCTAACTAGATCTCTTATATCAAAGTATCATCACGTTGTGCATCTCTGATTTGTTGTATCAATGTGGGCTTCACCTGCAACTGTGCTAATAAGACTACCAACAAGGAGACTTCCAGCTGGACATTCATCTGGTGAAGTGACACCAACATGTCTCACTTATGGCATACCAAGGAAAACAATTGTGCCTTATTGGCAGATGATGATGAAAAGGCCTTCCTACTAAGAGAATCTTCCACCATGTTCTCCTTCATGAGATGTTAGTCTATCATGCAATCATAGTCCTTGATCAACTCCATCCATCTCCTCTGTTGCATGTTTAGCTCCTTCTTTGAGAAGATGTACTTAAGATTCTTGTGGTCAGTGAAGATCTAATACTTCTCTCCATAAAGGTAGAGTCTTCAAATCTTCAAAGCATGGACCACAGATGCAAGATCCAAATCATGCTTTGGGTAGCTATCCTTGTGTTTCTTAAGCTGTCATGAAGTAAAAGAAATCATATTCTTGTCCTGCATCAACACACATCCCAAGCCATTTTTTGATGCATTACAGAAGATTATATAACATTTCTCTTATTATGGAAAAACCAACACAGGTGCACTGGTTAACTTCTCTATTTAAAGCTAGAAAGAATGATGAAACTTGTTAAGGGCACACCTTTACTTGTTATCTTGGTTATGGGTAACACCACGACACTAAAATTCTTGATAAACCTCCTGTAGTAGCCTGCCAAGCCTAAGAAACTACAACCCTCCATCGATGTCTTAGGTTGCTGCCATTCCAAAACAGACTGAATCTTACTCAGATCTACACAAACACCCCTAGCAGATATCATGTGCCTTAGAAAAGACACATCTTTCAACCAGAAATCACACTTGTTGAACTTGACATACAACTTGTTTTGCCTCAACAATGTCAACGCTTGTTGTAAGTACTACTCATGCTGTTGACTATCTCTGGAGTATATCAAGATGTCATTGATGAACACCACCATGAACTAGTCAAGATACGGCATGAACACCCTATTCATCATATCCATTAATGCTTTTGGTGCATTGGTATGCCCAAATGGCACAACCACTAACTTGTAGTGACCATACCTTATCCTTAAAGCTGACTTGGGTATGTATTCTACCTTGATCCTTAGATGATGGTAACCAGATCTCAGATCTATCTTTGAGAACACTACAACAACTCTTAGCTGATCAAAAGATCATCTATCTGTGAGAACATGTACTTGTTTTAGATCGTAACCTTGTTAAACTATCGATAGTCGATGCACAACCTCATAGAATTGTCCTTATTCTTCACAAACAACACGGGAGCACCCCATGGGAAGTGCTGAGTTTGATAAAGCCCTTCTCAAATAGCTCTTGCAACTACTTCTTTAACTCCTACATCTCTGTGGGTGCCATCATGTACGGTGACTGATCGACACTGAGAGCTTGCTCCAAAAGTGGAGGTGAGATCCCAAAGGAGAAAGGAACTTTAAATTTATAACCTGAAACCTTCAAGGACCCCCACAACTTTAATATGGGGTTGAACACAGAGACATGGGGACATTTAGGATGCTTACGATCTCACTCTTAAATTAGTTAAGACAATCTAATAGTTGGTAAAAATACTTAACTAGAACTAGTCTAGAAAAATGTCATGAAGAAAAAAAAACAAAGTAAAGGAAACAAAACAGAGTTTTTCGGATGCTTCTAATCAAAGAGAAGGAGCTACTAGCTATGTAACCACAAGTTGGATAGTTTATGCACTCATTCTTGGGTGTAGCCAACACTCAAACACCTCAGCAAGCAACCTATATCAAAACATAGTACGTTATGTGGTATTTGTTGATGTGGGGTCATCCCACTTACTTTCACGCAACATGTCTAAAACCCATCAATGATATAACACCTCTCTCAAGGATGAAAAACCAACACCCTAGAATATTCTAGATACCCTCTTGAGTCTAGAGTATTCTGAGATGTTAGGAACAGATGTGATCTGGATAGAACCTAATGGTGGGCCTGACCGTGCCCAGGTCTCTGGTTTTGTACAGATCACCTTGAACCATTCTCTTTTTAGATTATGATCCAAACACCTTCTCTTATCTATTTCTAAAACAATTCCCTCAATATAGGGAGAAATAGAAGTTTAAACAAGAAAGAGATCAACCAAACTAGAAATCATGACTAGAAAGAGAAGATAGAACAAAAAATGCACTAGATCTGACATAAAATTACTTCCTTAAGGAAAGAGTACACAAACATGCCCAAAAAAGGATACATAGCCAAGAGGATATTGACTAGCCATGGACAAGCATAGTCGGCACCAAACAAAGATAGAATAATGTCATTTGTATAGAAACAAAGGAGAATAGTAGAAGAAAGGAGAAGCAAGAAGAGATTTAGCCCGTAGAGAAGAGCTGGTTCTCACTCCTTAGCCTCTGTATAGTCTAAATATCATCTTTGAGTCCTCCGCCTTGGTCATCTGGACTCCTTGGCCTCCTTTCTCTTCCATTCATCCCCAAATAGTAGCTTGGTGGGTGTATGGAGGTGGAAAATTGCTTGGAATAGTAGGAAGTGGGTGAATGGTGGTGGAAAATGATGGTGGATGGAAGAAAACTGAAGGGGTGGATGTAGGTGACCTCTTCAGCATTTTTAGACCTTGAAACTCTCCCATGGGACTCTGAGATCAGTTGAGCTTTGTGGGTTGGATGAACAATCGAATCCTTTTCTAGGTAGCGAGGGGTGGGTATTTGTATGTGAAGGTGGATTGTATGTGATAAGTGGTCGCTACACCTTCAGCGGTCGCAGCCGAATTTGAAGTTATCCTGGCCTAACAATACCAATATGGGATGACCGAGCCAAGCGTAGTGGTCGTTTGGCATTGTAGAGGTCAAGACAGATGCAGTGGTTGAGGCTTATCACGGTCGCTAGAGTTGTTTCACTCGCTACGGTTTTAAACATGTAGCGATCACTATCCCTTTTCCTCGACCCAACTGTGTCGGACTTGGCTCGGTCGTGCTGAGCATTATAGTTGAAATGGACCTTCATCTATAGCGGTCTCTATAGCTGTATCGTTCGATACAGGTATAGCGGTCGCTACAAATGTAGCGGTCGATACGGATGTAGCGGTCGATACAGATGTTGTAGCAGTCACTGCTTTCTCCTCTCAGTTTGACCATGCCAGGCTAGGTCCAGCTAGTCTGAGTGTATCGGTCTACCGTTGAAGGTCATAGCGGTCTCCATGGGGAGATTAGCTGCTACAAAAATCATGTGTTGGTCCTGACCAGGCCGTCGGCTGGAGGAAATCCTAGAGAATTGATTTCTTTTCAAGTTTGGTCCATGCATGTCCCAAAATTGGCTAGATGAGCGAATTTATCTTCAAAAAATATATAAATAATGAACACATAAGTATCTAGAGATTGTTTTAGGCATATTCAGGCTATAATGACACAAAACCATAAATTAATGCTAGCATAAATGCCTGAATTTGGGTGTTATCAACCACCCCAAGCTTAAACCTTTACTTGTCCTCAAGCAAGACTGCACTCAAAGAACAAAAAGATAACACCCAAATTAAGCATGGCAATAAATACTGAGGTTAATAAAAATAGTTTAAAACATAAATTCTACCAATGCATGTTGTTTCAGAATAAACCACCACCAATCGAGCAGAACCTGCTAAAGTAAGAACAAAGATCATCCATGAAAGATTAAGTGAATTCATTGCGACTTGTGAGTACTTGTGAGTCTTGGATCATAATTATACAATATTAAAGCATTATCACATAAGTGATCCCGTGGGTGATGAGTAATAAATTGCTATCGTGCATTCATTTAGGCCAATCATTGACAATGTGCCTCCCGCTTATTCAGGTCCTAAGAAGAAACAAAAAGTAACATACTCTAATGGCTTTTGAGGATCCCAATCTACGTCAGGTTTTTCCATGTAACAAGAAATAATCCCAACAGTCCGATCCAGTTGGCCTAGAGCAATGAGATGAACTCCTCGTACTGCACTCAAACCAACCCTGCTCCTAGAATGATCTCATATGTCTCCTAGGGATTCCTAATGACTATGTAATGAGCCTTTTGGATAGAACCCAGACACAACATATCTGCGATCATGAGCACAGTCGTATATTGGATGGGCACCATCCTCAACTCTCCTAAAAGAGAAAATAATGCTCATTTATTCACACTCAGGATTTTATTCTCTGCATTCTATTTTGTAGGTTTAGGTGGAACTATTTTGAATATTTTTGGGGTTTCTGTGTGGCCAAGCCACATTTGCACATTTTTAATTTTTCATCTTTTTTACTTAATCTAAGGTGAGAGGATGCATAGACCATCCAGAATAAAAAATCCTACTTGATTGTAGCTCAAAACTCATCATTTTATGCTTGATGCATGTGTGAAAAGTAGTAATTATGATTCAAGGATCCTTAGAGTAGAGGCAAGTTTGTGAATAACGTGTCTTGGAATATTGATCAAACTCTAGCTCTTTCTAATGGTTCCAAATCATGGGTTTTTCATTCACAACATAGATCAAGAAAATAATGTTTTAAGCTATGTAAAAGGCACATAACATTAGATACATTGCCAAACTTAAGGAAAGAGTCAATGAGCTAGTCAAGAAAAAGATTAAATAGTTTAACATGAAAAGAGTGCATTTAGGAATAATAAGAATTTAGCTATAAATTTAGCATAGCACAACCTTAATTGCAAAGCTACAAATTACAAAGTAAAGTCCTACAAAATAGTAAATATAATCTAAACTATTGAAAAATTTTAAAAGTTTAAATTTATGCCTATATGTAAGAAGTAAACATGCATGTATGAAGAATAAAGAGACAGAGGGGTGAATATCCCTACCACCCAAGCTTAAAACTTTGCTCGTCCTTGAGAATGCCCTAAACTCAAGATAGTAGGGAAGGAATGCATGGATGTAAGGGGAAGAATCTTATTAAAGTCCTAAAATGATGCATGTATGCAAGGATATGTAAAAGCAGTTAGAGGAAAGAAACTATCTAAGCAAGAACATGAAAAAGGAAATTATTTTAACAAAAAGAGAAATGAAAGGAGTAAGAGAAAGTGGGTGGCTGCCCCACGATACTGACACTGGGATCCCAAATCCTAACTTTTGGAACCAGTGTCACCTGTGTCTTTCCGATTGGATCCTCCATGCATGAGAACACGAGGTGGAGATTTGGGCCCTTCTGAGTCTGAAATAGAGGAATATAATATGATGAGTCAGTAAATTCATCCTTATGCTGGAATTCTCTTGAATTTCACTTAAATGAATTCTTTGACAAATCATCCTTAGGGTACCTTCCAAGATATGAATCTGAATAGGAAGGCCCTAGGATGCTGACACAAGATGACATGGAGGGGAGAGGCTAGTCATCCAATCATCTTTTGAACAAGAGGTATCCCTAGTTGAATTGGTTTGCAGTTCTACCAACCCAAAGTTGTCACCTTCTATGGGGTCTGGGGTATCTTCATGCTCATCGGCCATGTTGTGATAGATTGTCCATCCTGCTCCTTCAATGCGAACCACCCTTGAGAAGGGATGGCGGCAAATGTCACCTCATGCTGCTCCAGTTTTTCGTCACCAGTATACTCACTCCCCCAATTTGAAAGGTCGTCATCATCATCCTCATCAAAAAATTATTCCAAACCATGAAAAGCATGTTGGTTGAAACAAGGTGACAAGTCTCAATGTGACAGGTATCACCATGGTTTGGGATAAAGGTTGATTTAGGATGCTCAAACTCCCTCTCAAATTTTGAGGTCATTTGTTCACCTTGAGGAGAACACAAGTAATCATTATCATCAGACCATTCTTCCAGGCGATGTGTATCCTCCATTGGTTGCTCGAATGAATCATATGGATGAAATGAGGAGCTTCCCTGGATGGTTGACTCTTCACAGAAAAATCCTGACGATTCAAGCTGGTAACCCAAATAGGAAGGTGAAATATGTTCCTCATCAAGTTCAATGGAGTGATCTATATGATTGAGGTCTTCATGGTTGTGCTCTAGCATTTGTAGTTGCATAGTAACCAAATTGATGAGTTCTTGAAGTCTCCTACCCTGTTTAGCATCCTTGTCATGAAGCTGTTGGACTTGCACATAAATGTTTTCTAGATTCACCAATTCCATCATGCATTTTTGTGGGATCTCTGCTGTGTCAAATTGTTGCACTTGGATGGCTCCTTGTTCAACAACATGAAGTACACTTCTACTGCAGTTTGTGACCTCTATGGCTACATGAAGTTGACAATCTTGAATTTTGAGTAGCCCCTGAAATGAATCAGCTTGGTGTTAGAGATGAGGTGCTAAGTAAGATGAGAGTGTATCAACACTCTCTCTTGCTAGTGCCACTTCTCTGATTAGCTCTTGATCCCACGACAATGTAGAGGTCGAGGGATGATCAACAATTTCCTTTGCTGAGAAATCTGGTAATGACGATGGTGGGGGTGAGTATAGCTCAACTAGTTGCAAAACATTACTTTTAATTATTTGCCAACAGTTAGGAATGTAGAAAAATTTGGGAGGATAGGTGGACAAGATAACTTGTCTTTCAGAAGCAATATCCTTGACTAAAAAGATGTATAAAAACAGGAAAGCTATTCAGTATATATAAACAAGTATGTGTAAAACAAAATAAGAACTGTGCATATATATGCGGTTTTATGGATGATGGGCTTATGGATGACATAATAACATCTTTGGGCATGCAAACTTGGAAAGCCACATCCCTGGTAGAAACACCAAAAGTTTATCGGCCCTGAGAGCGTGCTCTAAAAGTGGAGGCGCGAACACAAAGGAGAATTGGACTTTAAAGTTATAACCCGAAACCTTCAAGGACCCTCACAAGTTTAATACAGGGTCAAAGTAGATATACAGGGTTGAACACAGGGACATGGGGAAGTTCAAGATGCTTAAGATCTCGCTCTTTAGTTAGTTAAGCCAATTGATAGTTGGTAAAAGTATGGAACTAGAACTAGCCTAGAAAAATGTCACGAAGTAAAACAAAACAAAGTAAAGGAAACAAAACAAAGTTTATGGGATTATACTAATCAAAGTGAATGAGTTCCTAGATATATAACCACAATTTGGGAAGTATATACACCCATTGTTAGGCATAGACAACCCTAAAACACCTCAACAAGAAAAATATATCCAAACATAGTATGTTATCTGGTATCTGTTCCTGTGGGGTCATCCCACTCGCTTTCGCACAGCGTGACTAAAACCCATCAATGATTTGAAACCTCTCTCAAGGATGACAAATCAACACCCTAGAATATTCAAGATACCCTCTCAGATATAGAATATTTTGAGATGCTAGGAAAAATGTGATCTGGACACAATTTGATGATGGGCCCGACCGGGCCAGGCTGGACCTGACTGTTCGTAGGTCTCTGGTTCAGTACCGATCACCTTGAACCATTCTCTTTTTAGATTATGATCCAAACTACCTTCTCTTGTATATTTCTACCATGAATCCCTTGATATACATAGAAATAGAAGTTCAAGCAAGAAAGAGATCAACCAAACTAGCAATCGTGACTAGAAAGAGAAGATAGAACAAAAATGTACTAGATCTAAAATAAAATTACTTGCTTAAGGTAAGAGTACATAAACATGCCCAAAATGGGATACATATCCAAGAAGGAGCTCAACTAGCCATGGACAAGCATAGTTGGCACTAAACAAAGACCGAAGAACATCATTTGTACAGAAACAAAGGAGAATAATAGAAGAAAGGAGAATAAGAAGAGATTTATCCTGTATAGGAGAGGTGGCTCTCACTCCTTAGCCTCTATATAGGTCAAATCTTATCTTTGGGTCATCCTCCTTGGCCTTTTGGACTCCTTAGCCTCCTTTCTCTTCACTTCCTCCCCAAATAGTAGCTTGGTTGGTGTATGGAGGTGGAAGATGGTTGGGAAAGGTAGGAAGTGGGTGAATGGTGGTGGAAGATGATGGTGGATGGAAGCAAATCGAAGGGGTGGACGTAGGTGATCTCATCACCCTTTTTGGACCTTATAACTGTCCCACAGGGCTCTGGGATCAGTTGGGCTTTGTGGGCTGGCCAAACAGCTAAACCCTTTTCTAGGTAGCAGGGGGTGGGTATTTATAGGTGAAGGTGGATTGTATGTGATAAGTGGTCGGTACACCTTTAGCGGTCGTGATAGAATTTGAATTTGTCCCTACCTGACCGTGCCAATCTGGGCACGATTGGGCTGAGCATAGTGGTATTTTCGAGTTGTAGAGGTCAAGATGGATGCAACAATTAAGGTTTATCATGGTCTCTACAATTGTTGCGGTTCCTACAGTCTTGAATATATAGCGATCACTATCCCTTTCCTTGGCCCGACTGTGCCAAGCTTGGCCTGAACATGCCGAGTGTTGTGGTCAAAATAGGTCATCATTTATAATGGTCTCTATAGTTGTAGCTATCGATACAGATGTAGCTATCGCTACAAATGTAATGGTCGATATGAATGTAGCGTTCCATACAGATGTTGTAGCAGTCATTGCTTTCTCCTCTCGGCCCAACCATGCCAGGCTTGGCCTGGCCGGGATGAGTGTATCAATCACTATCGTTGAAGGTCGTAGTGGTCTCTATAGGGAGATTAGTTGCTACAAAAACTAGGTGTTGGTTTCGACCAGGCCGTCGATTGGGGGAAATCCTAGAGAATTAATGTCTTTTCAAGTTTGGTGCTTGCATGTCCCAAAACTGTCTAGTTGAGCGATTTTATCTTCAAAATATATACAAATTATGAACAGATAAGTATCTAGAGTTATTTTGGACATATTGAGACTATAATGACATAAAATCATAAATAAATGCTTAGCATAAATGCCTAAATTTGGGTGTTATCAGTGATTGTGCTATAGGTTGTGTTCTAGGAACAAGATTGATCTCAAAATCAATCTCTCTAGGAGGGGGATATCGAGAAGCTCTTCAAAGAAAACATCATCAAACTCACACACCACTGACACCTCATGGATGCTAGGACTCCTCACCTTGGTATCCATCACATGTGTCAAGAAAGCCTCACACCCTTGCCTCATCAGCCTCTCCACTATCATAGTTCACACCAAGAACGTCAGAAGAATCTTCCTATCCCCTTGGAAGACCCATGAAACATCATGATCATGGAACATCACCATCTTAGAACTATAGTCCAAGACCACTCAGTACTTCTCCAAGGTATCCATCCCAAGGATCACATCAAATACATGCATGTCATGTGTCATAAGGTCCCCTTGAATGCTACATCCTAAGAAAAAAGAACACAAGATGGAAACACCTCCCGCAACTTGGTGGAACCAACCAGAGAGGTTTCTAGAAGGAAACTATCAGATGTACGATTAACAGGAAAAAAACACCTACATATCACCTACAAGGTGGTAAAAGAGTGTGACACACATGGGTCAATGAAAATAGACACAAAAGAAGAGGTAGACAAATCAAAATGAAAAAGTTCCATCTAACTTGTTACAAATGATGGATTGACCACTCCTTCTAGCTAACTCATAGTGTAGAATCGAGTCGTCGCATGTTTTCATCCACGTTCTCTATCAGCCTACCCAGAATAACCTACATGTGACACCTGACCGCGTCTGCTACCTCCACCGCTACTGAACTATTGCTGTTGGGAACCCTTTTGATTCTACCTCAGTTGTTGCATCATCTCCTCATCTCTCATAGGGCAAGACCACTTGATATGCCCCACTTGTCAACATTTGTGACTCATACTCTAGTCATATAGTTGCCTATATAGCCATGTCACAGATATTGACACTACATTGTGACCTCCAGCTAGCAGAAAGCTATGGCCTCTACCCTTGCTCGGTGACAACTATGATTATAACATCATTCTCTGATGTGTCTGAGGTGACAAAAACCTAGGATTCTTGAAGCCTCTATAAGACTAACCTTGGAATTGAGTTGGCCTCTTCTTAGCATTGGCTTCACGCTTCTTAACATCTAACCACTCTATCCGTCTCATCAACTCCACGATGGTATAGAACCTCTCCCTATTCTCTAAAGCAGACATCATCGTCAACTCCATGTTCAACACCTTATCAAACCATCAGATCCTCTCCTTGTCTGTAGTAGCCATGTGACCGGCCTAAATCGCGCGTCCAAAATTGGAGGCGGATTTGAGGTAGTCGAGATTTTACATTTATAAACCCGAATCCTTCTAGGCCCCCACAACTTTGCTCACGGGGTCAAAGTAGTCATACGGGGTCGAACACAGGGACAAGGGGGTAGTGTTGAGAACCATAAATCGACACACTACACTCCGGTAGGTATAAAGAGATATAAATTCCCGAAAGGGAACGGTAAGATGTCACGAAATAAACAAGAAAACTATCTCCAAATGGAGCTACAAGAGAGATTTAAGGTTTTAGTCATTTAGCAGTTTTTAGGGGTTTTCATGCAACAGAAGCAGAAAGATAAAGACTAGAGCTCAGGCAAGGTTCGGAGGATAAGACTGTAGTAAAACAAGCAGTAGCAGTAACACCCTACACCCCTCCTCTCAGAGCGGGTACCTCTAACCTCTACATCAACACCCCTCTCGAGGTAGCTGGGCTTCAGTTAGAGTGGAATGTTACAGAAAACAGCTCTGTTCCAGGCACTCTCGTACTCCAGAATCGGACCAAACGCTAGAGCCGCAACACAACTCTCGAAGTTGTTGCGACGAGAAAATGGTTCGGTAGCTAATCGAAACGCGATCCAAATCATGCAAGCTACGGTTCGGATATTAAACAGAGCAGTCATCCAACATTGTACACCAAGCATAGAGCAACAAGTAATTGAATCTTTCCATTTCCATAAACATTTAAAGGTCTTAATTCATTGCATAAACAAAGAATTAAATAACATAATTAAAAGATAGGTGTCGCCTCCTTGATGTAGAACGATGACAGGGTGCTGTAGCTCTCCTGCCCGATATCGGTCAGAGGCCTAGCCCGATACAGAGGTGTCGGGCGACACACCCTCTCGGGAGGCACACGTCGACTGGCGACTGCATCGGTCAAGGGCTCTAGATGATACGCTCATGTCGGACGACACACCCTCTCGGGCAGCACGTTCGATAGACTAAGCGTATCAGGTTGATATCGTGTCGGGCTAAGAGCTAAGCATTATTGATGTCGGTCACTTGTGTCGGGCAGTGATGTCGGCCGATATCGGCCCGCAGTGTCGCCCGGGACGGTCCTAAGTGAACTGTCCCCTACCTCTCGGGATGAGGAGAAGCTCACCTAGTGTCGCCTGAGATGAACACTGGGGCACGATACGGGTGCTCTCGGAGTTTCCTCGCTCAAGCTCCCAACTGTCTAACTATCAGTTGTCCGAATGCAACTGTGCGAGCCGTGCGAGATGTGCGAGCCGTGTGAGCCGTCTTTTCGGCTCCCTGTAGCTGCTATTTATAGTCAGCTGGTTGGTGGGAAGACATGGTGCTCGAAGCGCCACGTAGCTCCCTTGTACGCCGGTCGATGGAGATGGATGACCGATACAAGCATTTCTCGGCGCAAGGTGCTGGATATTGGTCACGTGGCGGGCGACACGCCTGCCGGTGGGTGGCTGTGTCGCCCGATGAGCTGGGTCGTCGAGGCGGCTTTGGCTCCCTGTCGGGTAGAAGGTGTGTCAGCCGGCACGTTCCTGTCGCGCGACATCTCCTCATCGAGCATCTTTGTGTCGCCCAGCCCATGTCGGGCAGAGGCTGTATCGGGCATCTGGGAGGCCGAGACGGGTCTGGACTTATTCATGGGCCGGAATCGGCCTTATTGCACAAAAGCGAGGAAAATTCTATAAAAGATAGGAAAATCGGAGTAAGAGCATTGCTTGGCCAATTATTGCGAAAATGCTAATAAAATAGAGGAAAATAGCAGAAAAAGGGAAGTTTTGATAACAAAATAAAGGGCAAAAACGTCACAAAAACTGATGTTATCAACTCCCCCAAACTTAGCGTTTTGATTGTCCTCAATCAATATTTAAACTATATTTTTGTGATGCTTCTTTTTGCTCGGATAACTTTCAGGCCAAGAGGTAAAACAAGTGTAGTAATGCCTTTAGAGATAATGCTGCTTCACTCAAACAAAAGACTACGCGTTTCCTAGCCTTCTTATTTCAATAAAATTTTTCTCTACAGCTTCAGCGAGACTTTGTTGTATGATTCCGAAGTTAGCTTACGCACCAAACAACTTTATTTTCGGGGCATAAAGTTGTGTATAGGGTAGGCTAAGGCTTTTTGGGTTTTTCATTCTTGTTTCCCATCAGTCCATCCAGGTAAGGGTCTGTTAACGGGCAAGTGGTCCCTGCAGTCCAAGCCAGTTGGCTTTAGAGAAGTGATTTCACATCCTACGTACCACTGCCCCGGATCTACCATGCCTAAAGATGGGTACTTTTGGAAAAACAAGTGGTGTATATATATTTTTTTCTTTTTCTTTTATTGGGCACAACTCTCATGCTTTTATTCACGCTCATAAGGCTTTTCTCTCTTTTTGGGATTTTTGTTGGGTAAGGGGGAACAAAGAGAATCCTGCTGTTTGGGCAGCTTTTTCCTTCTCCATACTTATCTCTTAGCTGTTCGCGAGATTATTATATTTTTGAAATTTTTGACATGGGAAAGTATACTCTTTTGTTCGTTTGGAGCAGCATTATCAAAAAGATATAACAGGACTTGCATCACATTTAGCACAAAGAAAATAAACTTTGCAAAAAGTAACAACAGTTTTTTTCATTATTATTACAGCAACTTTGTACATATGCATAGGGGTGATATAGACAAAAGAATTTTTCAAAATTTTCACAATTTTGGTATGAAAACGTATATGTACAAAACTGAAAGTGTATATGTACGTAAAAGAATAACGAATATGGGACAAAAAGAATGAAAGAACAAAGTGGAAGAGGAAGGAAATTTGTACCTCCCTCACTGGAACATGGTACCCCCCCAAACTTACTCCACACTCTGTCCTCAGAGTTGTGAAGTAGATAAGGTGAGGTGATGTTTATTCCAGTGATGTCACGCCTGCGTTAGAGAGGAGCTCCCACACATATTCTCCTCATTTGCTGTGGTATCCTATGTGTTGGAGCTGGTCAGGCGTCGCTTCATTTTCCATCCACTCCAGGTTGATGCGATGCATGCACAAGGCCGGGCTAAGGCCTCTGATATCATCCACTGAGTATCCTATAGCCCCCCTATGGAGTCTTAGCTCTTCAAGGAGTCGGTCTAGCTGGCTGCTTGAAAGATCAGCGTTCACGATGATGGGGTTTCTGTGCTCTTTATCTAAGAATTCATACTTCAGGCCCTCGGGTAACGCTTTTAACTCTGGTTTTGGTCTGGGTGTCTTCTCCTGAGGTTCTCCTTTAAGAGAGACATACATCGCAAACTCTACCGCCACATCTTCCTCTGACAAGCCTTCCTCAGAAAGGCTGAGAAGGTCGAGATGCTTTGCGACCTCAGGATCTTTGAGGTCAGGATCTTTACAGTTTATAGCCCTCAAGAGGGGGTCTACTGTCCGGAAGTCCTCCTCTATCTCCTCGCAGAATTTATTGTAACTATCTGCGAACTGTGCTGATTCAGAGATGGACGGGCCCCTCATTATTTATTTCAGCTTGAAGTCCATATGGTCGTTTCTGACCCTTAAGGTGATCATCCCCTCAGAAACATCAATTAGCGCTCTTCCTGTTGCCAAGAAGGGGCGCCCAAAGATGATCGGGCACCGGGGGTCTTCAGCTGTATCCATGACTACTATATCGCAAGGGATGAAGAAATCGCCAACCCTTATCGGCACATCTTCGACAATGCCAACAGGTCTCTTAAAGGTGTGGTCTGCCAGTTGAATCCGCATGCTGGTTCCAACCCTGTCGGTCAAGCCCACCCTTCATGCGAAACTTAGAGGCATGAGGCTAATGCTTGCCCCCAAGTCTGCTAGACCTTTGCGCTCGACGTTGTCCCCGATGGAGAAAGGGATTGTGAAAGCTCCGAGATCCCTTCTCTTATTTGGTAAGTCGGGTTTGAGGAAGGCAGATGAGGCGGAAGCTAGCTGCACTGTCTCTATCCTTCCTCCCCTTCTCTTCTTCGTGATAAGGTCCTTGAGGAACTTGGCGTACGTAGGCATCTCCTCCAGGGCATCAAGGAAGGGGACTTCAAGATGCATTTTTCTGATCGAGTCCATGAACCTTTCGTGATGCTTCTTCAGATTCACCTTTATTAGTTTGTACGGGAACGGGATCCTAGGAGCGTAGGCATTCCTTCTGCCAGGTAGCTCCTCAGGGAAACCTTGGGCAGACTCCCGAACGCCTGCCTGTCTTTCTTCTCCTTCTGCTGGATCTGCACCCTCAGGCCTTTGCTCAGGCTCGGGCCTGGCTTCATCAGGGCGCTCCAACGTCCTTCCAGACCTCATAACTGCCATTACCACAGATTCAGGGCGTGGGAGTGCTTTTATTGCAGGATTCTTCATCAGAGAAGCCATTTGGGTCATTCGCTGATCAACCTCGTGCTGGCGCGTCTGCAAGCTGGCCATCTGGCACTGCATTGAATCCAGAGCCCCAGGGCTAGGGAGCGTGTTATGCACCAGTCAGCTGATGATGGCATCCTGTCTCTTTATATAGGCAGAAAGCTGGCCAACCAAGTTAGGCTGGCTTGACCTCTTGCCCTTTCCCTGACATTCATCCACAAAAAGGGACTGCTCGCAGTGAGACATGTCTCAAAGCTTGGCGGAACAAGTCGCAGATCTTCAGAGTTTCTGAAAAGGCATGGAAAATCAAGTTTAGAAAATTGAAATTTTTATTTAAAGCAAAGTATAACACTACGAAAAGAAAAAGGAAAAAGAGTGCTGTTAAGCTTATCTCTAAGCTTGAGGCACAGGAGTGTAGTTAGTGGATTCAGGTTCGTCTTACAGTACCATTATTGCCTTGTCCCCGGCAACGACGCCAAAAAGTTGACCGGCCTAAATCGCGCGTCCAAAATTGGAGGCGGATTTGAGGTAGTCGAGCTTTTACATTTATAAACCCGAATCCTTCTAGGCCCCCACAAATTTGCTCACGGGGGTCGAAGTAGTCATACGGGGTCGAACACAGGGACAAGGGGGTAGTGTTGAGAACCATAAATCGACACGCTACACTCCGATAGGTATAAAGAGATATAAATTCCCGAAAGGGAACGGTAAGATGTCACAAAATAAACAAGAAAACTATCTCCAAATGGAGCTACAAGAGAGATTTAGGGTTTTAGTCATTTAGCAGTTTTTAGGGGTTTTCATGCAACAAAAGCAAAAAGATAAATACTAGAGCTCATGCAAGGTTCGGAGGATAAGACTGTAGTAAAACAAGCGGTAGTGGTAACACCCTGGACCCCTCCTCTCAGAGCGGGTACCTCTAACCTCTACATCAACACCCCTCTCGAGGTTGCTGGGCTTTAGTTAGAGTGGAATGTTACAGAAAACAGCTCCGTTCCAGTCACTCTCGTACTCCAGAATCGGACCAAACGCTAGAGCCGCAACACAACTCTTGAAGTTGTTGCGACGGGAAAATGGTTCGGTAGCTAATCAAAACGCGATCCAAATCATGCAAGCTACGGTTCGGATATTAAACAGAGCAGTCATCCAACATTGTACACCAAGCATAGAGCAACAAGTAATTGAATCTTTCCATTTCCATAAACATTTAAAGGTCTTAATTCATTGCATAAACAAAGAATTAAATAACAAAATTAAAAGATAGGTGTCGCCTCCTTGATGTAGAACGGTGACAGGGTGTTGTAGCTCTCCTGCCCGATATCGGTCAGAGGCCTAGCCCGATACAGAGGTGTTGGGCGACACACCCTCTCGGGTGGCACGCGTCGACTGGCGACTGCATCAGTCAAGGGCTCTGGACGATATGCTCATGTCAGACGACACACCCTCTCGGGCGGCACGTTCGATAGACTAAGCGTATCAGGTTGATATCGTGTCGGGCTAAGAGCTAAGCATTATTGATGTCGGTCACTTGTATCGGGCAGTGATGTCGGCCGATATCGGCCCGCAGTGTCGCCCGGGACGGTCCTAAGTGAACTGTCCCCTCCCTCTCGGGATGAGGAGAAGCTCACCTAGTGTCGCCTGAGACGAACACTGGGGCACAATACGGGTGCTCTCGGAGTTTCCTCGCTCAAGCTCCCAACTGTCTAACTATCAGTTGTCCGAATGCGAACTGTGCGAGCCGTCTTTTCGGCTCCCTGTAGCTGCTATTTATAGTCAGCTGGTTGGTGGGAAGACATGGTGCTCGAAGCGCCACGTAGATCCCTTGTACGCCGGTCGATGGATATGGACGGCCGATACAAGCATTTCTCGGCGCAAGGTGCTGGCTATTGGTCACGTGGCGAGCGGCACGCCTGCCGGTGGGTGGCTGTGTCGCCCGACGAGCTGGGTCGTCGAGGCTGCTTTGGCTCCCTGTCGGGTAGAAGGTGTGTCGGCCGGCACGTTCCTGTCGCGCGACATCTCCTCGTCAAGCATCTTTGTGTCGCCCAGCCCGTGTCGGGCAGAGGCTGTATCGGGCGTCAGGGAGGCCGAGACGGGCCTGGACTTATTCATGGGCCGGAATCGGCCTTATTGCATAAAAGTGAGGAAAATTCTGTAAAAGATAGGAAAATCGGAGTAAGAGCATTGCTTGGCCAATTATTGCGAAAATGCTAATAAAATAGAGGAAAATAGCAGAAAAGGGCAGTTTTGATAACAAAATAAAGTGCAAAAACGTCACAAAAACTGATGTTATCACCATGTGACGACAAAACCTCAACAACTCGATGAACGTTACCTCATACTCATTGATCGTCATCGATCCCTATCATATCTTCTCATCAAGATACATCTTCAAGAAGTATCGGCTCAGAGACTCTTGCCAAAATTCTTCCCAATTGATCACCACTCCAGGTCTCTTCTCTTCCTTGACGGCCCACCAATGCCCAACACTACCCTTCAGTAGGTACACGACATGCTTCACCTTATCATGTTTTGGGATATTGAGAATCTTAAACACCTTCTCTAGATCTGTTAGCCACATGTCCACATCCTTTGGGTCTTCTGTACCCACATGCTCTACTGCCCCAACACGTCGCAACCTCTAAAAAGTCTTCCCAGAACCTCAGGATTCCGCATTGGGAACATCAACCCTTTCTTGAGATACAGACAATCTATTCGCTATATGAAAAATTATGGCCATTAACTATCCAAACATGGACTTAAAAGCGAGATTGGTCATAATTGTTAGGTCAAACTAAGGCACTTCAGGCACTCCATATACTGTCATGCCTCCTCTCAGCATCTCCTAGTGCAATAAAGCTATCTCATCATGTTCTTCGTGTTCTCCATACATATTTACATAAGAAGAAGCTATAATCAGATATGTTAGACAACACAAGAATAGACAAACCCTAGTCCTATCTCCCTATATACTCAATGAACCTAGATGTCTAATATTAACCTTAACTGTGACACACCAATGCCACACAAATGAGATAATTCAAAACAAAGTGTGCGATCAACAGTTAAACAACCACATAACCATACAAGTAGGTAATTAAAACTGATCTCATATAACCATCACTATGCGAAAATATATTACATCAAGGTTCACAACCTATAACATATCACATACCATACAAGTAGTTACATCTGTATAGTGGCCATTTGCCACACATATGTTACAAAATATCTGTTCAAATGTACAAGCCACTTATATTTAACCACATCATACTTCTAAAAACATGTATTGAGATACAACAACTACAAGAAAACACATCCCTCTAAGAACTGAGAGTATAGGGATGACACTAGTACTCTACTACACAACACTAGCAACATCCAACCTTTTACAACTACTGATCTCCAAGCTAATCTTCCTCAATAGCACAATCTCTGCCATGCTGCTGACGACCACCTAAAAGATGTGGCAAACCACAAGGGCAAGACCCATGTCCCAGTGAGAGATATAACTTTCCATCAACAATTATTGAAACATAGCATGATATATCATTATTAAATAGGATGAGCAGATTCATCTAAAAGAATAATTTAAAACATATGACACGGGATAAGCAGGTTGAATAGCTATCACTAATAAGCATAGTTACATGATAAGAAGGAATACGAAGAACATGTATAATAGTTGATATTTCTTGTCGCATTATATAACGACTAAGCAGTATTAAAAATAAGGTAAGGTTTAACATCCAATGTAAATCATGTTTAACCCTAAGAAGATATACTACACAATTTTATTCCATCTTTCAAGCCCTAAGGAGATGAGGTATACCACATATACTCCAACTATCCACTATGAATTTGAAAACAATGCCATATAAGATCTAGGAGATTCAAACTCCTATGATCTCATCCACCCTCGGTTAGTACGAGTCTGCCGTAGTGACATATTAAGTCCAACTGTAAATCAGCCTAGTTTGTCTTGGTATATAGGTCGCGACACTATTGAACAGGGTGTACAAACCCTATCATTTGAGGTACAACCATATCTTTCCTCTATCACATCATTTACACTAAGACACGACCACAGTTGTTCTCCTACCAAGGCTTGACCGCAGTCATCCTCAAAACCTTGGGATCAGGATGACAAGGACACTCAGTCACTTGAACCTTGCATACACAACAATATGCGCTCTGGGTTTCCCTTATGAATACCCGTTTCACCATCTAGAAAGTCCTGACATTAAAACTACATAATTAGGGTTTCACTTGATTAGTCAATGCCAATAGGGTGTGTTTTAACTATAGAAATCAAGATACATACAAACCCTAGAGAGATTCTACAAAAGATAAGGTAAATTTCAACTTCAGAAGATATAAAACATATAAAGTATACACTTTTCACATCATCACATGGTACAGTTCCATTGCATATACAATGCCATCACCATTATCACATTATCATGGGATACCAATCCCTTGTCACATCACACAGAGGATATCACCTCAATTAGAGCACCAAGTCGTTGCCTAGGTCATAAGACCATTCACATCATTCCCTACAAGAACAATATTATCTTTTCATGCTTCATCAAGACTCATTATCATCACACACGGTTCTCATAAGAAATATCACAAGATATCAATAATCAACTATGATGCTTATTCAACAAAAATTAGGGTTACTACATTGAGAGAGAGAAAATACTTCATCATTATGCTAAATAATCAAGCAAGAGAGGCAACATCATTATGAACTTGCAAATTAGGGTTAGCGTTTTAACATAGCTAACTAAATTAGGGTTTCAAAACAATAATTAACATTCAACCCTAATGATCACCATCTCCAACATTCTTGGAAGAACATAGGTCGACTATTATTATCACAAGGTAACAACACATGGAAAACACATGTCCATGGATTCTCATCGACCCAAAGAGAAGTAGATGACACCATCTTCATCGATTGAAGAGGTGAATCACTCCTCATCGACCCCTTGGGTGAACACATCAATGATCAAAGAGAAACAAGGTCTTAGCGACCAAAGAGAAAACATCACTTCTTCGTTGACCGAAGGGACATGAAACCCTTAGAAACCAAAAACAACATACATATGGACCACTGTCATCATGGCCTAAAAACTTGGCTATTGAAGAAGAAAGGAGAAATCTCATCCACCAAAGAGAATATGTCACCTCAATGACCACTCAAGGAACCCATCCTCAACAACCCAAAAGTCATCCATAACTCAACGATCGCATAAGTCACAACTTCAAACCATCAATAAAGAGAAGAACACATCAACCATATCATTGACATGTTGTTTGAAACCAAAACCAAAAAGGAGTAAAGCACATGAAGGAAAATAACACCAAAACCCTAATTCCCGTCATTGTCAAGTCAAGGCAAAACCATGTCATGAGAGAGAAACCATCATTTATCACATGCATGTAAAGATCAACACTCCCATCATCATCAAAATAAACGTGCACACGATTAAGGTTTTATCAAGGAGGGGTTTATCTATTTAATACCACCATAAAACATAACCCTACATCATAGGTATTATCACCATTATACTTAGAACCACATTTTAAGTGTAGATTAATTGCATACAAGGTTAAGTGCAATAATTATCGAGGAGAAATTTATATAACTCACCTTGGGTGAAAAGAAACAACTCTAAAAGCAAGGATGCTCAAATAAGAGAGGGAACCTTTCTTGATCACCTCCGCATTCAAGATAGAACCACCTCAAAGAAAGAAGAACAAACCTAGGTTAAAGGAGCATAAGGTAGGCTGAAAAGATAAGAAAGAGAGGTGATCTTCAACTCAACTTAGGCACTACCATGAAAAACCTCGAAATTGGCCAAGAAGAGAGAAGTTCCTCATGCTCAACTCAAGCACTACTATGGAGAACCATGGGTTCATCTAAGTAGAGGGAAAAGGGAGAAGGAAGGTACAGTGGCATGAAAATGAAGATCAAGAAGGGTAGATTACTTACCAAGGTCAAGGAACACCAAAATATCACCAAAGAAGAGTTGCTCCAAACCCTAGCTCACATGTAAAGGGGTTCAACCACCTTCTCCAAGGTCAACATCCTTCCTTCTCCACCAAGAAGACAAGGGTAGATCTCCAAGAGAAGATATAAAGAAGAGGTGCAAAAAGATCACTTGTGTGAAAAGAGAGGGGTACATATACCCAAAGATAGGAGAGAGGTAGGGAGGTTAGGTGTCCAACTAAACATGCCATGTGCCCATCATATCTCATCCATGCAGTACTAAGCTCATGCATGCAACATGGGTCATTAGAAACAAGGAGAACCATTGACCACCCTGGTCCAGGAAATCCCATCGGTCGAAGGTGAACAAGGTCCAAAATCTATAGGTCAAAGAAAACATAGTGACCAAGGAAGATCCAAACTCTAGCGACCACATAGATTCCAAATCCTAGGGTATCTTGGCTCATCAACCTCCAAGATCACTAGGTGTACACAAACCTCATGGACTGAAGGAACCAAGATTGAAGAAACATCATGGCGATCACAGAAAACCAAGGGACACCATTGGTCAACACTCAAGGTCAACATCAAACTATGGCATCCAAGAAAACCCTAGAACCTCAACACATGATGCCACCTCATAAAACTAAGGTGCAAAAAATTTGTGGGGTGCCACTCTCTCTTTGATATGATGCCAAAACATGTGTGTCACATCAAACATGTGAATCACAAGATAAACTCTACACATGAGTAAATTGCAATTTGGCCCAATAAAAGCACATATAAGCATAGCTAGCTCAAACAACATTCAAACTGGATCAAATGAAAACATAAGCATGTCACTTGTTATTAAAGGACATCACATGATTAGATTAAAGTTTTAAGCATCTTATTATGCTAAGAAAGTAAGATCAAGAAAAAATCTAGGTCAAGGGTCTTACAAAACAAATAACTACTTTACAATGAGCAATTTTTTTATTAAAGATGTCTACCCTTAGATAATGAAACATCATTGATAGAGAAGTTAATACCATAGTCAATAGGGAATCTTCTTGATGCGCCTTGTGATTCCATGTCTACATTTCTCTTATCTACCTACCAAACTATGTTGGAAGTAGTTCCCCTTATAAAAAATGAATGAGGGGAGCAATCATATATGTGTCCTACCATAAAAATCAACGGTTGGAATGAAGTAGGTCTTTATGAATATGAATCACAAATAACATCTAAATCATTTATGCAAAAAATACAATGAACCTATGGAATGAAAGAAATGAGAAATGTATAAATCTTAATGCCTACTGCTTTGGTGGAATGATAAATGCATTGAAATTCTCATTGTAGTGATGAATGTGGGTGAAAGAATCCATATATGTAACTATTTTCACTTCTCCTTGAAGAAAAATTCAGTTCGAGTTCAAGGCATCCTCTTCTCCCTCATTATTTGATATTTTTTCTTCCCTCTTATTCTTAGCATAGTTTATTATTTATGCTTGGGTTTTTATTCAACATATCATTTCCCTTTTCATTCTTTTTCCTTTGGGAGGGAGGTGGATGTGTATCCTTTTGCTTTCGATGAGGAGAAAGCTACATAGATACACAATATACATAATGATGCAAAGGAAATTACAATCTACATGAAATTTATTATGCAACTAATTGTTTATGCACATCTCTCTATATAATTTTTTCTCTTTTTTTATTTCTGACTAATGCACTCTAAAGAAACTAGTTATCATGCTACCTATTATGCTATTTAGTGTAGTCAATAGGAAGCAATTTGGGTGACTTGATCATCTTAAGGTGGTGGATGAAAAATAATGACAGGAGGATGGAATCACATGATTAAGAGACAATGCATGTCTTAACTATGATATGTCTCTCTCCTATCAACATGTGTACATGGTAACCTTAGGATTTCTTTCTAAAAATCCCATTTAAGGTCATTTACTTGTTTGGTCTCAATCCTCATTGTTATCCATAAATCATGGATAAATTAAGATTTTTATTCATATTAAGTGTCCTCAAGTTGAATAACCCATACACTTCCTCTAGATAGTGTTGCCTTAGACTTGGAAAAATAAGCTTATAAAGATGTGATAATTTAAAATTTCATCTTTAGTTTTCAATGCAAATGCGCAAAACACTTTTTTCTTTGATGATAAATGAAACCATGATAATTTAGATCCACAATTATACTATATAGATGTGGATCATATACTTATAGAAACAAAAAAAACTAAAATAAGACAAAAGATAAAATAGATAAAGCCGTTCTAACACCCCCAACCTTGAACTTGACTATGTACTCATAGTTAGAATTCAAGCAAAGAGGTAGAAGGGGGCACCATATGCTGAATAAGGTGGTGGTGGTGGATGAAATGTTCATGGTGGCCTCTGCAAATCCAAGCCCTATAGGGTTTGTTCCTTCGTGTAGGTTCCACCGACTTGTGTGTTGGTGGTACCGAGATATGACGTCCTGTATACTTCTTTGAGTTGTATGAGTTGGGGCCACCAACTTGTGTGTTGGTGGTATCGACAACTTTTTCCTATAGCTCTATGATTTTTCTGAGAAAAGTCAGTGGTACTGATTTGGATGTCAGTGGTATTGACTTTCTGTAGAATTCAACCTGTCATGGAGTCGATACCACCGACTTGTGTGTCGGTGTTATCAAATTTTTGTTGAATCTGTGTTGAACATTTTTAGTAGGTTGGTGCCACCATTCTGGTGTCGGTGGTATTGACTTTGACTCTAGATACGCACCAAATAAATGCATCAAGGTACCTTTTTACATCAATTAAACTTATAATAAGACACATGTTAAATTTAAACAATGAACAATACTAACAAAATGTAAATGACAGGAATAAAATTGGGTTGTCTCCCATAAGCGTCCTTGTTTAATGTCCTAGGCTCGACAAGGTGATTTTCTTCATCTTGGGTTGTCATAGGATGGTTGTGAAGACTCATCTGGCAGTCTAAACTCCACTCTAGTATCATCTATCATGAGTGTCATGCTACCCATGGCAGTGATCACATTGTTTGTAGCTTGGAGCGACCTTCCTAATAGCATCTTGGATCCCCGCATCTTGTGCATATCTAACCACAAAATTGATAGGATATATGCGGTTATCAACTTTGGCTAAACATCTTCGTGCATCCCATATGTCCCCACAATCGATCCATCTTCCAATTGTATTGTGATGGATATCTTTGTTGGTTTCTTCAATCCTAAATTTTGAAATGTGGAGAGAGGCATGAGATTCGTGCTGGGCCCCAAAGCACAATGTGCTTACTGTAAATGTTTTTTAACCTATATAACAAGGGACATAGAAGCATCTGGGATATTTTCTCTTCATCATCAGCCTTCCCTGGATCATAAAATTCACCACTTCATCAATGTGCAAGACATCTATATCTTTTATCCATCTCTTCTTGATGATGATATCCTTCAATAATGTCCCATATGTAGGAATTTTTTCTATCACCTCCACAAGTGGGATGTCAATTGATATTTCAGAAGATATCTAGGAATTTATTGAATTGCTTTTCCACCTTTCTCAACTTTAGAATATTTGGGAATGTAACATGTGGCTTCTCTACACATTTGTGTGGTGGAATATAGGAAACATTAGGGATCTTCTCCTCTAAGCTTGCTTCAATACCACCTTCTAGGATAGAATTTGCACATCTCTTGTGGATGGAATGGCATGTGTTTCTCCTTCAGGTTTGTGGGTGTCTCCTTGTTGACTGTGACATCTCCACTAAGAAGTAGAACCTTCACATGTGCTTCTTACATGGTCACCTTTTCTAGAACTGGGGGCGATGACATAGAAATGGTGGAACTTTGAAGTTTGTTATCTTGCACAGCCGGTGAATATGGGGTGTCCGTGTTGCTTGTCTCTAAACCTATATTTAATGAGGTGCATGTGTGAGCATAATGCACTAGTGTTCTGCATCCCCCTTGTCTTCTGTACAGGATGCGGGGGGATGTAACTTTTGGAACATACACCCAATTCGGATGTAGAATGTGGAGATCTAGTAACTCCTCAATAACATATTGTGGTTCCTTGAGAATAGAAAAAAAATTACTTGATGATGTTGATGAACTATCTTTGTGTTCCAAGGAAATTCCTACTAAATGGGCTTGTTTATGTATGCCACCTCCACTGCTAACTGAGATATATGATTTTCAATGATGTGAATGTTGCCCCTTGATTCTTTTGCACCTTTTTAATATGTTCCAATAGAGATTCATCTTGACTCACCAAGCCACCCAACTTATCTTCAATTTCATCTATCGTTCTAGGGCCCCTATCCTTTTGATATTGTTGATGCATGTACATGCACTCCTCCTCTTCAATTCCAGATGAGATGTCATATTTTTCCTTAATATGCCGTGGAGTCTGTCCATCAGAGCCTTTAGTTCAGTGATCTCACTAGATCCCATAACACTCTTGATTATTGTTGGTTCTTCTCTCTCCTTACCCTAGGACTAGTTTTTAGCCATGTTCTTTAAGATCTTATGACACATGATAGCCTTGTTGTTTAGGAAGAAATGTGCTCATGTGTTGTTAATACTAGTCCTCTCCCCTTTGTGTAGGCCATAGTATAATGTCTTTTCCTAGTCACACAGGCCAATCCCACGATGAGGGACGTCCCTAAACATGTTCTGAAATCACTCCCAAGCTTCAGAATAGGACTCCTCAACATGCTTCTTGAAGTTTTGGATCTTCCCCACTATCTCATTGGTCTTCTGATGTGGAAAGTACTTCTCAAAGAATGCATCCATCATATCATCCTAGGTCTATATGGATTTTGGTGGAGGCTCAAGAACCATGCTTGGTTTTGTCTGAAAATGAATAAGAAAACAACTTCAAGAAGATCATCATAGCTAGAACCCTATTGAGTTTAAAAATATCACATCTCTATTGGATCAAGGGCTCTAGAGGGGGGGGGGTGAATAGAGATTCACAAATCTCACAAAATGAATTAAACCTTCAAATTATATTTAGTAAAAAAGCTTAAGCATACAACCAATTTGAAGTCCTAACTAACAAGCATAGCAAGGGTGAGAGACAAGGATATCATACACTTGGACAAAGTGGTTTAGAGTGGTTCTACACTTCAAACGAGAAGTGAGTCAGTCCACTACCTAGAGGTGGTTAGTCTCTAGGACTTTGCAATCTTGATGCTCTTATATTCATTCATAAGATTACAAGACAAAACCACATTCATCCTAGGACGTAATACCTCAAGTAAGGATCTTCAACCTATCAAAGGAACTTACCCATTTGAACCAGGGAGTCTTTATCCTTCAACAAGGACTTACCCACTCCATCTTCAAGTCTTTGGCCTTCCAGGAATTACCTGTCCTTCTTGAACATCCTCCTTGCCTATCTCCTTCACTCATAGATCTTGATCACCAGATTTCTTCAACCTTGAAAAACAACTCCTTCTCCTTCACTCGGAGAAGATCTTCAAGCCTTTTCTTCAATAAGGAAAGGGGATAGGAAGATGTAGGTGGAGAGCTTTACATGGATACAAGGGATAACTCTCTTATAATAGATCCTAAGTCACTCATATTCATGGATTTGAATTGAAAGTAGAGAGAGAAAGGAGCTCAAAGGTGTGCAACACTCTCAACTAAGTAAGAACCAAGAATATATGGAATGAGCAACCTTGGAATGAACTCCAAGTGGCCCTTTTTATAGCTGGGGTGCCCCTTTGAGTTGGGGAACACTTAGGGCCAAGTTATAGCATTTTTTCATAGGGAAACCAATCTATTTTTGTCCAAACAGGTCACCAACGGTTAGAATCACTTTTTCTGTGTTTTTTGTATAGTACATTCGGTCGAGATTCAATAAAGGTAACTTGACCGATCAGATAAAAGACAAAACAAAATTTCAAACCATCGATTGAGTTTGTCCTGGGGAAACTTGACCGACCAATGAAAATAGAATTTGGTCAATAACCCGATCGGTCGAGTTCTGTGAATGCACAACTCGACTGATGCACTCTCTAGAAATGGATCTAGTGGATCGGTTGAGATTGTAACTCAACTGATCAACAACCTGTGATCAATTTTCTAAAGTGTTTAAAAAGTGATTAAAACTTGATACTAAGTGTCCCACATAATTTTCTCATCTTAGTTACAAGTCATATCATTAATACAAGTGATTACAAAATTCTTCTAAGGTCATTTACATGGATTTCCTATTTAGCACACTTGCATTGCTTTTGACTTGAACTTTGACAAGCTAGGGATTGTGTAATTTGATCCTTTTCATGTACCTAACACCTAAAATCAATCTTGAATACACATATTAGATACATTTGAATGGAATGGTTAAGTCATTATCAAAATATGGACAATGTATAACCTCTTGGTCAACATTCTCCCCCTTTTTAACAATGACAAACCATTCCTCAAACATATCAAAAAGGATATAGAAATTATACCTTTGCCTTATGAATTAGGGGGATTCATGATTTGAACATTGTGAATTGCTCCCCCTCAATCTATGATTACTCTAACATGCATAGTTAGTCTATCTACACAAAGCAAGTATAGTATACATGTACTATATGGTCCTTTGCAAGTCACATGATAAAGCATAAAATGAACAAGAAATGGATCTCATAAGCAATAAGCAGCAGTATGACAAAGAATAGCAATATGATTGAGTTTTAAGACATTGAAGTTCTCTCCCCCTTTTGACATTATCAAAAAGTAAGGGGGGTAGAAGAGCATACAATCAAGTCTTCTCCAAACACAATCAAGTAGATATTCAAACATACAATCTCATATCATATATCAACCAGAGATAAAAGAAACACACATGCGAATTCATAATCAACATATGGTGAAAGATGGCACCAACTCATAGGATATAACTGATCAAAGAGAAAGAGTGCACATAACACATATTACAACTCAAAAGCATGTTCTCATAAAAGCATCGATAAATAAGAAGCGATGAAATTGAAGATAAAATAGTACATCTCAGATAACATTCCCAGATGTTTCTAATACAAAATAGCGTAGAAAGATATATATGATCAACAAACTAGACTAAAAACTAAGAAACAACTAGACATCTAGACTATCTATGTCCACAACATCATCATCATCAACTCTAGGCTCATAGTCCTCATCTCCATCTAAAGGTGCAGTAGTAGTGCCTTCATCACCGGAATTAGCACTAGAGCCATCACCATCATCAGAAGCATCCTCACCATCACCACCATTGTCATCAGTAGCAACAGTCTCAACATCAGCCTGGTCAGACATCTCCTCATCTACAGAAGGACCAAAACCACGATCAGGCCAACGAGCATTCTGCTCATCCCAAGTCATACCAAGAGCATAGAGCTCATTGGCCTGAGGGAAGGAAGGAGCAGAATTGCCAAGACTGGAAAGTAGGGTGGCCAAAGGGCCAGTAGGTAAGGGCAGGTAGATGGGAGTAGAACCACCAATAGCAGAGGGTGTGGGAGCAACAACGGAAGGCTCAGGGTTAGGGTAGTAATGATGATATGCATAGGAAGCATAATCACTACCGGGGAAAGGCTAGTAGGTGGGGTTTGGGTGTGCATAGGATATGTTCATGTTTGACATGATTGAACATAAATCCTGGTGCAGGTGCTCTTGAACCTAGAGGTTGTATGCTTGTTGGTGCATCATGTAGCCCATGGGGGTTTCATTAGACACAAAAAATGAGGCACGACTAGGTCGGGGTGGCTGAGGAGGTGGAGCAAAGTTAGAGGTGGAGGCAGGGGTAGCATAGGCAAAGGATGAGGGTGAAGCACTGGGTGTGGTGGAGGCAAAGACAGGAACAAACTTCTAAATTGTGGTTTCATTGATACATACACCCTTCCTGGCAAGTTTGTAGTGGAAGTCAGAAAAGAGTAATTTCTCAGTAGCAAATTGAAACAGACCACATATCAGGCCTGGATAAGGTGGATGGGTGCCGCAGATGTTCTTATCAGAGTCAAAATAGGTCATGCGGTGGAGAATGTGTCTTGACCATTTGACTCCGATATTCTCTAGAATGCAGTACATTATGACCACAATGTTCTCTACAATATCCATTTGATTTTTCTTCATATGGATGTTGCAGTTGACCACTAGGGATGATATACACTTTTTGAGATCAAGGGAGGAGGAGGGTAGGGTGCTCTTCGTCTTGTAAGTAACATCGGGTTTCTTCAGTAGTGATGGATATCAGGAAGAGTGATCTGATTCTGCTTGTAGAAACCCTCATGATCTAAAAGTTCAAAATACTCCCCGTAATCCTTATGCCAGGTGTCATTCTCATCATCTCCTAAAAAGAAAACATTCATGATATCTTCAGATATTTGAAATTTCTTCCCGATGATCATGTATGTAAGGATTACTTGAGTATTCAGAGGGGGTACAAGGGAGTCGTAATTCAAATGCAAGTTAGTGCAGAATTCGTGAACTGCTTTTGTGCTTGTCATAGAATTATGAAAGCAGTCATGCTCAAAAGCTAGGGATGATAGGTGATGAATGGCTAGCAACCTTGCCACTTGGTCTATGATAGATTGACGCCTAGGGCTAGTCTCAAATAAGGTTCTAAACAGAAAAGGACTCCTAAGAAGAAGGTCCTTATACCTATTTACAACCTCTATTGAGACAAACAAGGTATCATCAAATGAAACCAAACGAGAAGACAAAGAGGATGATGGTGCATTGCTAGGGGCAGGTATCTTTCTTCTATGAGAAGACATGGAGGCAAAAAGGAGAAGAAGAGAGAAAACATATAAAACAAACCACCAAAACCATTCACACACCAAGGGTGAGCAAGGGGGAAGGTCTAGGGCAGTCTATCTAGGTCGAAAAGGGCTAGGAGAGGGAAGGTAAGGTCTGGGGTTGAGAGCTTAGGGCTAGAAGAAGGGGAATCAATTGGCTATTCTCTAGTTGAGAGGGAGAATAGTCAGCCGAACCCAACTTAAGTTGGTTTCAGCCTATTGATCGGTCGAGTTCTGAGAGTCGGAAACTCGACCGATTGGTCCATTTCAGAACAACTCTTGACCATGGATCAGTCGAGCTTGTCCTGGGGGAAACTCGACCGATGGTCAATGATGCAAGGGTTTTGAGTCACTTTTATAGGCTAGTTTTACATTCATTTTATGCATTTATTGGTCATATTTGTGGTTAATATCACATGATTCATTTCCTTTAGCCTATAATCTCATTATGCATCAATGTTATCTTGTTTTATCTTATTTGGTATAAAGGATCATATTTTTCAGATTTGATTGGTGTTCTTCTCTTTATTTCAGGGAATTTGCATATTTGGCAATGGTCGATACCATCGACATTAGTCGATGCCATCGAGATGTTCACGGTACCGAGCCAGAGAAGAAGCAGAACTGGTCGATACCATCGACGTCATAGTCGATGCTATCGAGATTACATCAGCATGCCAAAGATCAACAAGTCGATACTATCGACATTTTAGTCGATAGTATCGAGATGCCTTCAGAAAGAACCCCAAAAATCAAATAAGTGTCACTACCCTAAGGGGTCGATACCATCGACACCCCATCAATGGTATCGACACCGTCAGATCAGGAAATTTCCCGGAACGATCTTAATCATACAGTTGTGATCTTTCGGCGCCCGTAACTGGTATTTATACCTATGAAAAGATGACCCAAGCGGTACTATCATGTCATTAGCCGCCACATAAGTCTCATAAGTGGAGAGGATGAAGAACGGAGACCAGAGCTACACCCCAGACATTTCCAGAGCTACATACAAAGTTTTCTACCACCGGAAGGCTGCAGAACGCCCGTCCCATGCCGAGAATCGTCCGGTTATCCTTCGTTCAGGGGTTACACCATCTCCATCCACATTTCCCCTATGTTTTCTTCTCATTTCATCATGTTTCTCATTGAGATGAACATGCGGGGCTAATCCCCTTTGTCTTCAGGACCGATAGTAGCCCGGATAATCGTTGTATGACACTTTTTACATAATTAACCATAATTTGTCTCTCAAATCCGTGGTATGATATTGTTTTCTCAATTCTATCATTGTGCTTGATCACCATATTGGTAATTCAATTCCTTTAATTGCTTTTGATGAAGAATTAACGATTGAGAAGACGCAATAATCACATTAACTTATAAATCCCTTGGAAAAGGCGATGTACGGTTAATGGTGGAAACCTAAAGATATGTTTTTCATGCACCTAATTTAGGGTATAGGTTACTAATGACGTGGAACTGACCTAGATTAAGGTAGTGAATTGTATTGCGGAAGTGAATAATTCTATTCACATGCCACTACCCGGAATAGGAGACGAGTTGTGATAATTATGTAGGAATTAGTACAACAAGAATCCGTGGTGAAACTGCAATCCTAAAGATTCCATTTTAATTGATTAAACCAACCATTTCATCAATTGCTTTGCTTTCTTTTGTTTTTATTTTCTTTTTCAAAACAACTCTCAAACTTTTATAATCGGTCTAGCTGATTGCAAGTAGTTAGTAGTAGTCTATTGAAATTACGTTCCCCGAGTTCAACTCGAGCCTCACAAAGGCATATATTACATTGACGCTTGTACTTGCGTTTTACACACAGTTTAATCATGTCAAGTTTTTGGCTCCGTTGTCAGGGAGAAGAAATTTTCGACACTACGAGTGCTGCGAGCGGCCACACTAGGCCACTTTTTCATATAATTCTTATAAATTTTAAATTTAATTTCTCATCTTTTAATTACTTATTCTTTTTTAGCACTGTACTGAAATAATTTCCATCTTTTCAGGTGCTAGTTGATGGTAAAGACGCGTAGCACAGACTACGCAGAATTACTAGTAATTCTGCCAGTAGGTGAAGGAGTTGAGTTGACAAATCCACCACCTGAGGAATTCGAACAAGAACCTGAATAAATGGCTGAAGAAAAGACAATATGGGAGAAGATCAAGGCTTCTTCCTCATCAGCATCAAAGGGGCCGATCAAAAGGCAGGAAATCAACATTCCCACATACAAGATTGATCCGACATTGATAAACCTGGTCAAGTCTCAAGCATTTCACAGGTTGAAGAATGAAGATCCTGTTGCTCACATTAGCACATTTGTGGAAAACTATGACATGATAAAGATTGACAGGTTTCCACAGGAGGCACTCGACTTGAAGTTATTTCCCAGCTCTCTCGCAGGAAATGCATGAGAATGGCTGCACAACCTTGATGATGAAATCTTTGAGACTTGGGATCAAATGATTGAGGTCTTTTTCGAGCGATTTTTCCCACCCGAGAAGACCAATGACCCAGTGAGGAAAATTCACAATTTCAGCCAAAAGGTAGGAGAAACCTATTCTGAGACGTGGGAATGCTTCCAGATCATGCTGAGGATGTTCCCACATCATGGGCTAGACAAGGAAAAACAAGTAAAAATTTTCTACTTTGCTCTCAATGAGCATGACAGAAGCAACTTAGATTCAACAGGCTCATGTTTCTTCTTGAACAACACAGACACAAGGTGTTGGGAGATCTTAAAGAACATGACTAAGAAATAGTCCTGGGGATATAGTATGTATATGATACGTACTATGTATTGTGGTGATTGGATATGCATATGTACCAATAAAACCAAATCCCTCATTAAATATTAAATTTTTAGATGCCTTCCAAATGCGACACACGTGAAAAGCTTGATCGGCCAAGTGTGGGCATGCCCTAGCATGGTACACCGTCTATCTCGTGGAAGCGTGAAGGATGAGTATGTGGGTCTTCCCTAGCAGGGTGCATATTCATCGTGTTGGCTTTGGGTCGGACTTAACAAGGTGACCTAGATAGGATCTAGCACCTTGAGGCATGGAGGTGATCATGGAAAGGAGTTGCGCATGACATCTTTCAAGAGTTGCATATGATGCAATTGGAAAGAGTTGCCTACCTAAAAGATCTAAGTTGTGGGTGACAGCCCTAGCTGGTCCATGACTCAGAGGATTTCAGGATCTTGACCCACTAGAAGATTGTACGCTGCAATCTTCTGAATTGATGGTGAGGGCTATCAATTTGAACAAAAATAGTGGGAGCGATAATTAATTAAAGTCCTAATTAGATCGTCAACTTTTCAAATCAATCAAATAAGTCAAAATTGAGTTTTGGACTAAATTGCATACATTTCCTTTTGTAGTACAAATGACAATAAACAACAATCACTTTTCGTTGCGACCGGTCCTTGAAAAGGACAAGCTGAATGGGACTAACTTCCATGACTAGTTTAGGACATTGAGAATTGTTCTCACTCAAGAGAGAAAGCTCTATGTCCTGGATACTCCAATTCCAGAGGAACCTACTCCTACGACACCAAAGGTAGAAAGGGATGCTTATAAGAAGCATTTTGATGATGCCATTGATGCAAAATGCTTGATGTTGTGTTCAGTGAACCATGAGTTGCAGAGATAACATGAGAACATGGGTGTCATTGAGATGATTCAACATCTCAAGAAAATTATGAAGATCAAGCATGACAAGAGAGATACGATGTCTCCAAGGCGCTGTTCAAATGTGTCATGACAGAAGGAGATCCAATTGGTCCTCACACACTCAAAATGATTGGGTATGTGGAGAACTTGACAAGTCTGAGATTTCCCCTGGGCCAAGAGTTGGCTACTGACGTGATACTGCAATCGTTGCCAAAATCCTACAGTCAGTTTGTGATGAACTACAACATGAACAACTTTGACAAGCCGTTGACAGAGTTGTTGGGCATGTTGAGGACAACCGAGGCACAGATGAAGAAGGACAAGCCTAAGTCTATGATGGTGATCAATGACAAGAAAGGCAAGTCCAAGCACAAGGGTAAGGGCAAGGCTAAGAAAGGTTCTGATGCTAGCCAGCAGCCCAAGTCGTCTTCAACTATCGAGGCCAAGGGAGGTGTGACCAAGAGAGGCAATTGCCACCATTGTCAAAAGCCAGGACATTGGAAAAGGAATTGTCCACTCTATCTAGAAGAACTAAAGAAGAAGGAGGCGACAGACGTCTCCACCTGAAGGTGTCAAGAAATAAACTTGTAACAATTTTGAGGTATATGATACCAAGATATAAAATGTAAAGCACTCAATAAATGGGGGCAAGTGTTGCCACCATAGATAGGAGTACTTTAGTTTATTTTCAGCCTTGAAGGCATGTAATAAAGTTATGAACTGCTATTTCATATTTTCCAATGGATAGAAACACTTTAATTTTTGCATATTGTATGACAATGATGGCAATTAATAAAGTTGATGTTTCAATCTTTGTGGCAATGCCTTGCTTATCTTGTGGTACTTGGTATGCATAAGATAAAATGATACCTAAAAGTTATTGATAACTCAAACAACAAAATTAGCATAAATCATGAGAAATTCATTTCTAGTTTCCATATGATGGATAAATCTAGACTCTTTTGGTTAGAGAACCATTAAGAGACATGGATCTCTTAGACATGATTAATCAATCTTCACTAGTAGTAGTGGAAGAATGATTATCCTATTAGGTATAATACATGTGATGTATTGACATACCTATTGGAGTTAATGCTAGTACTTCAAATGGTTTTAGAGAAATACCAATATGAATATCTTGAAGTGTTCAAGAATATCATAGATGAAGTATGAATTTGGTAAAGTATTAATTCTTGATGAGATCAATTAATGAAATACTTGAACCAAATGTTTGAGATCCTTATGAGTGATTATGATAGTGTATCATAATGAACTCATGATTAAGGCATGGTGATGTCTAAATCAAAAGGAGTCATACTCTAAGGAGTTAGACGATGATTATCAAATAACTAATTTCTTCTTAAATAAAGAATGCCCTACACTAATAAAGGACATTAAGAATCACAAAGAGTTGTGAGTTCTTATATCCTTGACAGATACAACTCAAATATCTAAAGATGAGTTGGTCATATGATGAGTCAACAATCTAAATGAATATTGAGTAACTGGATTTTGAGTTATGGTTTATGACCATTACATCCTAAATGACTTCCATGTGAACCATAAGGTATGACCTTGATGGTAGCACCCATTGGGATGAAATCCATAAGTGCGAATGAGTCTTAAGTGTTAAGACACATGGATAACATTTTGAGAAGGATGATGCTTGTTAATTGCAACTTAATGACTAAGAGATTTGGCATACGAATACTAAAACTGCATTCCTAGAAGGAATAAAATAAGGATGTGTACGTGACACAACCTACAAGGTTTATGAATCCATTAATGCAAATGAAGTCTATAAGTTACAATGGACTAATCAATGTGATTGATTAAGTACAAGCAACTCATAACTGGATCTTTACTTTGATGATATAGTCAAAGGGTTTGGCTGATATGTCAAAGATAAAGAGAGATCTGCGATTTAGTGGGAGCGTATTCACATTCCACATGTTGATGTGAAATGGAGATGTTCTAGAATGGAAATCAAAAGTGGAAATCATCTTTAAGGAAGCTATAGACATTTCCTATGTGATAGGAATAGAGATCTATACAGATAGTTCTCGAAAATCTCTTGATCTGAAAAGAGAGAGCATACATTGGCAATCTATACTGAAGGGTTATGTATGCACAGATTCAGTGGGAGAAAACTTGTCCATGTTACATGGAATTAGTATCCCAAGGTCAAGTGTCCAATTCTTATGAAGAATGGGAACACTAAGAATAGATATGGATATCTCATGTATGTAATCATCCCATTATCTTGCATGTATGAACATAGCAAGAATAAAATGCATTCATCATCTTGTATGTAGGACATGACAATATGATATGCTCATCCTGATAACTCATATGTGGGACATGACGAGTGGATGTTTGTCTAGTTCTAGTAAGAGTTACTGGAATATCATAAGAACTTGATAAGTACTTGAGAAGTACTAGTTCTATGGAAATAAGGAAGGGGTCACTTTAAAGAGTTACACTGATGCGAACTTCTGAAAAGGACAGAAAATTAATCGCAATATATATATATAAGTGAATGTTTGTTGATAAATGGAAATGTTCCAATAAAACTATTTAAAAGGAAATGCTGAGTATCTGTGTGTTAGAGAACAACAGTGGATACTATATGGATCTAAGAGTTCATATAGATGAACTTATAGTTATTCCGATCATTGATGACAAGTTAGGAGCGCTTGGTCATGCAATGTGGCTAAAGGTTAGCAAAGGAATACTAGATTGCATATTACGACAACTCCATCTGATATGTGTGACGTATAGTGAAGAGATGAGTGACATGCAATTAATACCGACTTTGGAAAGGTGTTGACATAATTCACTGTGTAAGCACTAGAGCACAGTAACATGTGGGACATGTTTGAAGATCACTAAGAATATGATTCAAGGGTGATTGGCTCGCAGTGCAAGTGGGATTCTGTTGGTATGTATGCCCTGAGAGCCAATCATGGGATGATTGGTGGGATACATTAAGATTGATTTGATGAACATCAAAGGCAAGCTTCCAATTCTTTCTGGTTCAGTCATATGAGATACTGATAGAACAGATTGAATGTCTAGAGAATGATAATACTCAATGACGTATGCTTTTAGGTTAAGGACCTGAACGATGAGATCATACAGATGCTAAGAGTTTGTACATTCTTATTATGTCCCTAGTCGGATGTCATTGTGGAAGGTAGATTGACAACAATGACACACAAGACTAGATTGTGGTGTTGGTTGATGACAGAATCTTGTTAGTCATGATATGGAGATATCAAACCAAACACATAGGTACTTGTTAGAGAACAAGCGTACCGGACAGACCCACCGTGAGTTTGACACATGGAACCATGACATGGTAGTCACAGTCAGTTCTCATAGTGATGGTGGTGAGTGTGATTCTTTGACCTGAAATCACTACACTCAACACATGTCGTTGGGTGCACTTTGACATCATCAAACACACTCCTGAAACATGGGTTGTTATAAAGGTGATGATTGGGTGGCTTTGACACATGGGGCTTTTGAGGGGTGAGTGATAAATATGGGATTTGTCCCTCCTGAGGGAGTTTGATATCCATGGCCACTTGATGAGTAGGATTGAGATAGGCGTGCACGCATGTGTGAATCAATATGTGATATTGATGTCATACATATCTCCTCCAATCTACTCTGAGATCAAGAAAGTGAATTAATGTTGATAGGATGACTGTTCCATGCCTTGAGTTCATTCAGGAAATCAGGGACAAAGGAATTATACATTCACTGTAACACCATTCACGAATTGTAGGATTGAAAGTTGTTCTCCAACTTTCCTTTTCACTTGGGTAGCACTGATGTGTGACTAGGCACCACTCTTTGCTTGTGAAGTCATAAGTGTTATGGACTTTCACTGCCAATGTGGAATGGACCTGCAGGGTCACACACATAGGATTTAACCTGGAATAGGAGTTTGTCCACAAATGATGTTTAGATTGATTACTAAAGGAGTTTAGTAGTTCAATTAAACACTCAATCAATTGATAGCTCAGTATCATAGTGTTCAAGGTGTTGGACCGATTGATTAGAGTATTGGGTTGATTGAAACTGCAATTGACTGATTTTGCATAGTATGCTGCCCCAACTGATCGGCTCATGGGATGAACCGATCGGCTCATGGGATGAACCGATCGGCTCAGGTTATTGAACCAGTCGTCTCAAGTTGTGAGTCGATTGACTCATGTGTCATGAAACGATCGGCTCAATTGTTGAACCGGTCGATTCATGTGACCAACCAAGATCGTTTGGAAAGTCAGAAGACTATTTTGCAAATACAATTTGTTTCACTTGTACAAATTCGATTTGGACAAGGATTAATACTTGATTAATCGGAAACAAATATGAAAGTCAATTTGAGTTGGATCAGGACCACAAATCGATTGGTTTAGGCATGAACCGATCGACTCAGAGCCCCGAGATGATCGACTCAGGTCCCAAACGATCGGCTTAGGGCCTGAAACGATCGTTTCAGGGTGTGAAATGATCGGTTCAGGTGGCGCAGATTGGTTGTTTTGTGGAAAATCTCAAACCCTTATACTCCTGCTTTAATCCCGTATTTCCCGGGGTAGAGAACCCTGTCCCATGACCCTCCTATATATATAGGGGTAGTGGGGGCTTCTCAGAAAAACAACTCAGAACACCAGTTGCTCTACAAAGTTATCATTCTCTCTAGTTGTGGTAACCGAGAGAGTCCGAGCAAGTGCTACCCGATAAGGGAGACACAACAAGGGAAAGACAACTGCAGAAAGGTAACTGGTTGCATGAGAGTGTGTTGGTGACTAGTACACTGACAGGAGGGTGCGACCCCTTCTGATTCCTTGTGGGACAAGGAGATTAGAGTTCCAAGGGGGTCTGTGTGGACTACTTCAGAGGCGGGAGACTTCTGCCGCTCGGAGGACAACTGTCAATTCTAACAGTCCCGGTGAGACCAGGAGCTGCATAGACACCGTCCAAGATCGGAGGTGAAGACCGCACAAGCCGCGAGGTATCGTTGCCGAGCAAGCCTTGGGACAAGGTATGCCTCTACAAACCATCCTTCCTACTGTATAGACGTTGACGTGATTCCTTCATTTTGGGTTATGGGGAGAGAATTTTTTTTCCACTGCCTTCTCTGTCTCCCCTAAAACCCAACACCTGTTGCAGAGAAGGAGAAGGATAATATGATGCCATATGTGCCACCACATCAAAGGGAACATACCGTCCCCGTCCCTTACCCCAACAGTCTCAAAGCTAAGAAAGTGGATGCACAGTTTAAGAAATTTTTGGACAGTTTTAGAAAACTTTATGTTAATATTCCTTTGTTGGAGGCGATTGAGTAGATACCCTTGTATAGTAAATTCATGAAAGACATAATTACCAAGAAGAGGAAGATACTTGATACAGAGGTGGTAGTGCTTAAGGAGCAGGTCAGCGCCTTCATTCTAGGTAAACTACCACCAAAGAGACCAGATCCGGGCTGCTTCAACATCTCATGCTATATTGGAAAATAAAATTTGGTGAGGAACTATGTGATTCCGGGGCAAGTATCAACCCGATGCCCCTCTCTACATTCAAAAAGCATGGGCTAAAAGAATCTCGGTAGAGCAATATGACAATTCAACTGGCAGACAATTCTGTGGTGAGGCCGTATGGTATTTGCAAGGATGTCTTAGTAAGGGTTGATAGGTTTATGTTCCCGACTGATTTTATTGTTATGGAGATGCAAGATGAACCAGGGAATGAGCTACTTTTGGGAAGAACCTTTCAAGCCACTTCCGACATGATCCTGGAAATGGGTAGAGGCCGGTTGACAATGGGTATAGCCGATGACTGATTTGAAATACTCATGCCACCAAATCCAAAGAAGTCACAAGCAAATCAACAATGCCATAAAATAAAGAACTTTGAGCACCACATCTCTCTTTTTCTAGGGAAGCCATTTCTTGATATGGCTCACGTAATGACGAAGGTAGATAAGGGAACAATTGCTGCGGACATCATGGAGCAGACAAAGGTAATTTCTCTTGTGAAAGCAGTGGGTTATCTTGACGATAAAGAAGAAGAAGTTTCACAATCTACTAAGGATGAGGCTATAGTAGTCTCCATGTTTGACTCATACTCGCAACTGCCCCTTGAGGCATGTCTTTTCAACTTAATGGAAGATTGGATGAGAAGAAACTCATTACAAGAATGTGTAAAGATGCTTCAAGTACTTCCTTGCTATTACGCCAAGCACTATGAAGATCTGGGACCGCTGCCACCACCGATTCAATCTTCCTTGGTCAGCCCACCTGAGTTGGAACTTAAGTCGCTTCCCCCCCCACTTAAAGTATGTCTTCGTGGCAGATAATGAGAAGCTTCCGGTGATCATATCGACATATCTGAGTGCTGATGAGGAAGCGCAGTTGATGATTGTGTTGAAGAACCACCGTGGTGCATTTGGGTGGTCCGTTTCTGACATCAAGGGGATCTCCCCTACTCTATGCTAGCATAAGATCCGGCTTGTGGAAGGAGCCAAGCCAGTGATTCAGCTACAACGCCGACTCAATCCTAGCATGATGGAGGTCGTTAAGAAGGAGGTGACCAAGCTTCTTTCGGCGGGCATCATTTATGCTATTTCAGATTTGACATGGGTAAGCCCCACACAGGTAGTCCCTAAAAAGGGGGGAATCACTGTCACTCAGAATATGTTGAATGAACCGGTCACCACCCGATTGGTAACCTGGTGGCGTGTTTGCATGGATTACCGTCGTCTGAACTCTGCTACTTTGAAAGATCATTTTCCTCTCCCATTCATTGATCAAATTTTAGAGCGATTGGCTGGCCGCTCTCATTTTTTCTTTTTAGACAACAATTCCAGCTATAATCCAATTTCCATTGATCCTAAGGATCAAGAGAAGTCAACCTTCACTTGTCCTTACAGAACTTTCGCTTACCGCCGCATGCCTTTTGGTTTGCTCAACGCACCGGCCACTTTTCAGCGCTGCATGCTTGCCATTTTCTCTGATATGGTGGAGCGCTTTTTAGAGGTTTTTATGGATGATTTTTCCATGTACGGTGCGTCATTTGATGAATGTTTGCAAAATCTTGATAAAGTGTTGTAGAGATGTGAGGACACACATTTAGTCCTCAATTGGGAAAAGTGCCATATGATGGTAAATGAAGGCATAGTGCTAGGACACAAGGTGTCCTACAAGGGACTGGAGGTGGATCCCGTAAAGATTGAGATTATTTCCAAACTACCTCCACCGAATATGGTGAAAGGGGTGCGGAGTTTCCTTGGTCACGTAGGGTTTTATCGGCAGTTTATCAAGGAATTTTCAAAAATAGCTAAGCCTCTATCGGAATTGCTTGAGAAAGATGCAATTTTTGATTTTAATGATAAATGTCTGCATGCTTTTGAGGTACTTAAGGAAAAATTGATTTCTGCGCCGGTTGTTCAAACATCGGATTGGACTAAGCCATTAGAAATTATGTGTGATGCATCACATTTTGCCATAGGGGCTGTTCTTGGGCAGCGTCTTGAGAACAAACCTACAATGATTTTTTATGCGTCTAAAACTTTAAATGATTCCCAACTAAATTACACCACTATCGAGAAAGAATTTCTTGCCGTGGTTTTCACTTTCAAAAAGTTTAGGCAATATTTAGTGGGTTCTAAGGTTGTGGTGTGGACTGATCATGCCGCCATAAAATACTTAATGGAGAAGAAAGATGCTAAACCTAGATTGATTAGGAGGATCTTATTATTGCAAGAATTCGACATTGAAATTAAGGATAAGGAGGACATTGAGAATGTAGTTGCAGATCACTTATCTCAGTTAGAGTGGGTTAATGAGAGGGATACTAACATACCCATTACCGAGACATTTCCAGATGAGAAAATTCTTTCAATTCAATCTACAGATCCTTGGTTTTCGCATATTATCAATTACCTTGCATGTAAGGAAATCCCTTATGATTGGACTTATCAAGAGAAAAAAGGTTTTTCCATTCTTTGAGATATTATTTTTGGGATGACCCTATTTTGTTGAGACAATGCATGTATGGAATCTTGCGCAGGTGTGTACCGAAAACTGAATATGATAGTTTGCTTAGTCACTGTCATACACTACCCACCGGCGGTCATCATGCGAGTGCAAGGATGGTGGCCAAGGTGTTAGAGAGGGGCCTCTACTGGCCTACACTTTTCAGATATGCCTATGACTATGTGAGGCGGTGTGATTCCTGTCAAAGGGCAGGTAATATCTCAAAACGGCAAGAGATGCCCCTCAATGTATTTCAAGAAGTTGAGGTATTTGATTTGTGGAGTATTGACTTCATGGGACCCTTTGTATCCTCTAATTCTAATTTATATATCTTGCTTGTTGTCAATTATGTATCGAAGTGGGTAGAGGCAATACCCACAAGGACTAATGACGCTGCAATAGTGTGCTAGTTCGTGAAGGAGCATATTTTCTGCAGGTTTGGTGTGCCACAGATGATCATTAGCGATGGGGGCACCCACTTCACGAATCGGAAATTTGCTGCATTCTTGAGAACATATGGGGTTAAGCACAATGTAGGTACCCCGTATCACCCGCAAACACAAGGTCAGGTGGAAGTGTCGAATAGAGAGATTAAGAAGATCCTGGAGAGCACAGTGGCCTCGTCAAGGAAGAATTGGAGTGTGTTGCTACTGGATGCACTATGGGCATACATGAACACATTTAAAACACCTATAGGCACTATGCCTTTTAGGTTGGTGTAGGCTGGGCCTGCCATTTTCCGGTAGAGTTGGAGCACAAAGCGCATTGGGTGCTAAGGAAATTGAATTTGAGCATGGACGAGGCAGGGAGAAAGAGAATGTTAGAGCTCAATGAGCTAGACGAACTAAGGATGAATGCCTACGAAAATTCAAGGATCTATAAGGAGTGGACAAAGCAAATCCATGATCTCCACATTCAGTTGCGAGTGTTTAAAAAGGGTGAGAGGGTGCTTTTGTTCAATTCAAGGTTAAAGTTGCATCCTAGAAAATTGCAATCCCACTGGAGTGGAGCGTTTGTGGTAGAGGAGGTGCGACCCCATGGTGCTATCATGGTTAAGGATGGTGATAGTACATTCTTAGTAAATGGTCAAAGATTGAAGCACTATTATGGGGAGGACTACACAAGGAAGGTGCATGAGGTTAAACTCATGGCACTTCAGGAAGAATGAACAACTTGATTTTGTCTAGCCTAAGATGTTAAAGTAGGGCGCTTGTTGGGAGGCAACCCAACCATTGGTAGACTTTATTTCCATTTACTTTAGTAGTTTTAGTTAATTTCATTTTTAGTGTAAAAATGATGCCCTGATATGTGTGTTAAGTGTGCAGGACTGCTTGGGTGTTGATACCATCGACCCTTGTGTCAATGGTAGCGATAAGGGTGTAGAGAGACAACTACAAAAAATTTGTTCCGTCGATACTATCGACAGCCTCGTCGATAGTATCGACCACCCAACAGGGTGATCGACTCAAATTCTAGAGCAAGTCGATAGCATCGACCCCAAGGTCGATGCTCACGGGATCCTTGAAGATTTTCAAAAAAATTGGTAGCAGAGATATCAATACCATCGATGGCCATGTCGATGGTATCGACATAGCTTTAGGGGAATCCACCGCCAAGGCCTCGTGAGGATAATGGATGCATACAGAAGTCGATGCCATCGACGCCATGTCGATGGTATCGACGGGCCACGTCAGCGATCCGCGAGATGCCATCAACGAAGCGTGCCAAATCTGGAGGTCGATCTGAGGGACGGGTCGATACCATCGACCCTTATTGATAGTATCGATACGTCACCGATCCGGGCCCCCACATCCAGCAATCGACAATCGTTGATGCTAGCAAAGGAAAAAATTGTGCTACAGGTGTCGATACCATCGACAACCTGTCAATGGTATCAATGGGGTACCAGGGGCGCCGACCTCATCTATAAAAGGAAGGGTTGTATTTCATTTTTCTTCACACCTTCAGAGTATTCTGCCTCAACCTTGACATTGAGCATTGACGAGAAGACGGAGACCTTCACCGAGCATCCGACGAGCTACACATATTCCCCGAGTTCGTCATTGACTGCGAAGATCATCTTCTCTGACCTTCACCGAGATCTTTTTCTCTATCTTTTCTCTATTCATCATGGTGAGGCATGGAGCGTCATCTTCCTCGCATACTGCTCCAAGGGAGATCGAGACATTCATACCACCACCGTTAGGCTCCATTCCCCGTCCGAGAATTGCACATCCCTCGGAGGATGTGAATAAGATATTCAACGAGTTAATGAAGCGGTCAATCAAGCCCACTTGTTATGTTGATCAGGCCCTAATTCAAGACCTGGGCTTTGTGGACAACCTCAAATTTGTCCCCCATGGCCAAGTTGGGAGGTTGAAATATGCTTGGGAATGAGTTCCTTATCACGTGGAGGGCCACCCTTTCTTCGGTGAGTGGCCGACGTACAAGGAACTTGTGGTAGAGTTCATGGCATCTCTCAACATTTGTGTCGTGCCCAACGACCTTATCGCCACCGACCGTGAATGGATCAAGGGCCGAGTCTCCTTCCTGCTTTTCAACCGCAATTACAACATCACGCTCGAACAGTTCAACTCAGTCTACAACTGGTGGCATTGGCCCGGGCAATACAGATGGTCGGACAATCAGGCCGTCTATGATGAGATGTTCTTACAGTTGGTGACCGCATCGATAGGCAAGATGCTTAGCTATCACAATGCAGCCATCACTGACTTCGAGCACCCGTTCGTGCCGATTCTTCACCGTATGCTGTGTATTACTTTCTTGCTCGTGGCGAGCTATCGCTGAGCAAGTTCCAGCAGACAGACCTATTTTTCCTCTACAAGCTCCTGACGAGGCAAAAGCTCAACTGGGGCGCATTCTTCTTAACGTGTGTGATGGCAATGAAGAGGAGCACCAGACGAGCCCCTATTCACTTTGGGGGGCTTACCACGCCACTAGCCCTCTACCTTGGGCTAGACCTGCCCACACTCCCTCCACTGGTCAGCCGAAACTCCATCAATCTGGCCCATTTCCACCACTCCAATCTTCTTACATTTTGCAATGGTGTGGTATATGCTCATTGCCACATTAACAAGGAGTACCAGGAGTGCGTACTGCCAGACCCCGTCTTCAACCTCCAGCCAGACCAGCACTTCCGGTGGCCTATCATTGCCATTGAGGATTCTGAGGAGGAAGAGGATGCGGGAGACGACGACGATGCAGGCAATGGCGATGAGGAGGAAGAGGAGGCTTTCACACCTCTTCAGTCAAGAGTATCCCCGATGAAGCATCCATGCTTCTACCTGGGAGCTTCATCATCTTCCCAGCCGCCACCACCACAGCCCTCTCACGACGGAGATGACCCCTATTATATGCAGGGGATGTATACCATGCTCCAGTCTATAACATCCCTGACCTGGGTTATGCTTTAACCCTAGATGTTTTGTTTAAGAAAGATAATTATATGCTTGCTTTTATCTTTTGAAAAGTAATTAAGGCTCAATAGGAACTTATGTTTCAATTTTATTCCTTTTTGAATAATGTTGAAATCAATGTTTTGCCCATTTTGGACTAAAGTGCAAATTACCCAAGTTGAGGGGTTAACTTGCAAATGTTACATGATAAACTGTTCCTCAAGTGTTGAAGCATCATAAGAATTAAAATGATGCAGAGGTATGGCTTGTGGCAACCTGAGCACCAAGAAAGAGCTTATTAAGCAATGTTTGAGCATTAAAACCTAGTTTTGGTGTAATGTGCAATTTACCCAAAACCTAGGGTTCAATATGCAAAATACCACTTCTAGAGAGTCCCTAATGTTTCTTGGTATCCATTAGAGACAAGAAAATCATAGGTGCGTCTCATTTGAATCTATTTGGAGGAGAGAGAATCTTGAGATTAAAATAATCAAGATTTAAGCATAATTGAAACCCTAATTCAATTTAATGCAAAAAATAAATATATTAATTGAAGTGCCCATCAACTAAAAAGGCATTGGTTGAAATCCTATAGTGAAAGGACATCCAAATGCCTTGAGTTGCACCAAAATATCCTAAGTAGGTGAAGAATCCCCTTGCATTTGTTAATTAATAAAAAGAATTGTCCACTAAAAATGGATAATAGTATTATAACGATTAAGGTGCTTAAAGTGGTTGCTTTTAATTCATGGATAAATGAGAGGTTTTTGAAGGCAAAAATGATGGCTTCATATGTAAAGAAGTGAGGGGGATAAGTGGCACCAATTTTGGGAGTTGAAGGAATTTTCTATTGCTTTCTCTCTCTTGAAATTCCCTTACATATATCCCATTTTTCACCCACATGAAAGACTCTTTTTCGACCCTTCTTTCTTTCCTTGCTTTGGCCGTGCACAAGGGAGTGTAGGAGCAATAGGAGGACGTGCCCCAACATGTAGGTTATCTCCATAGTCATCTTCAACCTTGAATTCATGGTGGAAATCGAAATTCAATGCTTATTTTCTTCTTTTCTCGACTCAATGCTCAACCTTGATCATCCTTTGCATCCAAAGACTTGAGAACGGACCTTGGACAATTGAGAAAGCTTCATTCACCATTTAGGACGTGAAGCTTGAAGCTTGCATTCAACTTTGAAGGTGGGTTATATAACTTGAACCCTTAAATATCATTATTGATTTCATTTCTTCATCATATGTTGATTCCCTTTTTATTCCCGAATTTCCTTTTGATTAATTGATGAAATCACCACAAAGATCACAACAAATTTCGAAGGTTTGTAGCTTGAATATGATGATGTCATCTTAGAAAACACCTCAATAAAAATTATGAGCAAACAGTTTTGAGTCTCGATGACCAAACAGTCTCAATATTGTTTGAGATCAAACGGTCTCAAGACTGTTTGAGGGCAAATAGTCTCAAGACCGTTTAAGGGAAAACAGTCTCAAGACCATTCAGGGTCAATATGAGATGCTAAGAGATGAGAATGCCCATGATGTGACAAGGGATTGAGATCCCAATGTTTTATAAAGCTTCAAAAAGTACTTGATAGAAGTATTACATATTCTTTGTAGAATTTGTTATAATCATTCATGTTTGGAATCTTGATTGATGCTAAAAGAATATGGTAATGTACTCAATAAATCAAGTGAAACTTTATCATGTAGAGCCCTGGCCATAGATCCATCATCATCAGTAGTTGGTGATGGTGAAATAGGTTTTCCTATGGGATCTCCTAGAAAGCATACTGTTGAGTATTTGGGGGTTATGGGCGCGAATATCCTTACACCCTAATGGAGGAATTGATGTGAGATAAACATTAAATCTCTCAATCCTTCATTATATATGCTGGGATGGATATATTACTAATCTCCCGATGCCGGGATGGATGTAACATGAATCTCCCGATAATGTTTAATGTCGGATCGATGTGAGATAAACATGAGATCTCTCAATTGCGAAGAGAGTACAACCGCCACTGTAACTCTATAGCAAAGTTTCCAGTATACCCTGGAAAGCTATTTAGCAGAGACACAAGATGTCCTGCATGGGATCTCGTACTGACCGAGATAAGGATGAGGTCATGGAAATCCGGCTCTTCCATTGACCTAGGTATGGTACCGATTTTGATTTCGCAATGGTTGGTTGGAGTATGAGCAGTATACCTCATCTCCTCAGGGCTTAAGTATGATTGTAAAATGTAATCAGACGTGTAGCATATTTTCTTAAGGTTGAAATACAAGAATTGGTGGTTGATGTTACCTTGATTAACATAACCTAGATGGATAAATATAATACATGTTGTTCAATTCCTTGTTGGATAAGTGACATGCTGCTTTATCAAAATAAAAGTGAAATTCTTTGAATAAAGAATAATGCTCTAATTTGTTTAGACATTGATTTATTTGCTATTGAACATATATGATTCTTCTGCTCAGTTTTATTCAATTAAACTGCAACAATAATATTTCTGGCGGAGAGTTATATCTCTCGTTGGGACAATTTCAATTATCTCACCCCCGTGGGATCCAACTTTTTAGGTAGACGCAGAAGAAGAGGCAGAAACCCTTTAGCAGGGGAAGAGCAACAATAGCAGCAACAAGGACAACAGTGATATCTTAGGTGGAGGCATTGGTTGTCATGTTTTGTATAGAGAGTCCTATGTGTCGTCTCTATACTCTCAGGTCCTCAGAGTTTATAGCTAGTACTTTTAATGAATCGATTTGAGATTTTGGCTTGATGCCTTGAGGTTTTTATATTACCTGTGTATAGTTTTAACAGGGCAGTTGATGCTTGTAATCCTCGAAAAGGGATGATACAGGTCATGTACTTATGAACCAGAATGCACATGTAATACTTTGGTTCTTGATGAAAGAGTTTTCCTATGTTTGGATCTCTTTGTAAATGGTTTTAATTTTTAGTGATTTTTAGTAATATGATGTGAATGATCGCTTCCGCATTAATCATATCTGATATTTGGTATTTGTCATCACAATTTAGTGGTATCAGAGCTCTAGGTTCGCTGAGTCTATAGAGATATATGATTAAGGTTGTTGAGTCTGTTCTAGTGTCTTCTAGTTATCTGATAGTGTCTTTTGCTCATATAGGAGGAGAAGAAGAACTTAAAGATGTCTGGATCACACGAAGAACATGCTGTTGAGAGCATCATTGCTACACCAGGAAGAGGTGCAAGGGATCAGGATAGGGAGGAACTAGTACCTAAACATCCCCAGCTTAACCAAGCTGCACTGGAAAACCCAGCCTTCCATGATCTGTTTGGGCAGTTCATGGCAACCATGATGCATATGGTGGATAGGATGCCACCACCCGCACCTCGGGCACTAGCTCACCATGAAGGATAGGATTTGGCAAGACTTTTGAACGACTTTGCTGGGTTGGAGCCACAGACTATGCTGGAACAGCTGACCCAACAGACGCAGATATGTGGCTGACTGAGCTGGAAAAGGCTTTTAGAATCCTCAATATCCCTAAAGCAGAGAAGGTGAGGCATGCAGTATACCTTCTAAAAGGGAGTGCTGGCCACTGGTGGACAATAGAAGAGGGCAAGGGGCCAGGTGTTGAAATCGGATGGGAAGTATTCCGACGAGAATTCGTCAGTAGATACTTCCCCAAGATGTTTCTAGATGAGAAGATCTCTCAGTTTGAGGACTAATGAACATTAGTGAGTATGAAGCTAAGTTAATGGAACTTTTGTGGTTCTGCCCGCATATGGCAGCTATTGATGAAGAGAGAATTCCGCATTTTGAGAAGGGGTTAAATGCTGATTTGACCACTCCTGTGTCTGCCTTAGAGAACAGGGAGAGGTTCGCCACCTTTGTGGAGTATGTGAAACGGATAGAAAGGTCGGTGATTGAGAAGCGTCAGACTAAGAGTAAGAAGATGTATACTCAGTTTCAAGTATAGAGGTTCGGAAGTTTCAAGAAACTGAGATTTTCTACACCAATAGGACCATCAAGATTCAATACCCAGACGCAATGGACGTCGAGTAGGGGTAGAGGCCGTAGTTTACTGCCAGAGGGAGCCCACAACTCAGCATCAGTATCAGTGATAGGACCACCCATGCCACAGAGGGAGAGCAGAGGCTTTTTTATATGCGGAAAGATGGGGCATTTGATGAAAGATTGTCGAGCTAGAGATGTAAGTGTGACTCAACCTCAGAGGCAGAGTCAGAAAGGCTCGCAGAGGCGACAATTTTTTAATGGCACTAGAGGACATGGACAAGCATCCCAAGCTAGTTTGTTGGCACCTAACAACTGAGCACATGGTCAACAGCAAGCAACGACGAGATTCTATGTGATGAATCAACCCGAAGCAGTAGTCAACCCTCAAGTTGTGACATGTCAGGTGGAACTATTTCATTCTGATTTGTCTTCATCCTACTTCATATCTATTTTAATTGATCCAGGTGCTACACATTCCTTTATCACTCGAAGAGTGATTCATGACTGCAACATGACTATCAGTCATAGAGCAGATAGTCTGTTATTAGAAACCCCTTTGTTGGGATTTGTAGTGCTGCGGGAGCTGTGTTCCCCCTACATTCTTTCTTTTTTTGAACATTGCATTCAGGTGGATCTTATACCACTTGCGATGCACGGGTTCTATATAATTCTTGGGATGGAAACCCTATAAAAGTATAAGGTTGTCTTGGATTGTGATTCCAAGCAAGCTGTGTTCGCAGATGACAGTGATACATGGATCTTTCAGGGAGATAGAAAGATTCTTCCAACCTGTCTCATGTCACCTATGGTAGCTGAGAAGCTGATGAGACAAGGATGCTTTGCATTCTTGGCACATGTGGTAGATACTACAATGGAGAGCCCTAATCTTTCTGGAGTTCCGATAGTTAGAGAGTTTGAAGATGTATTCCTCGAGGAACTTCCATGTGTTCCTCCGCCCCGAGAGATTGATTTTGAGATTAATCTAATCTCGGGAACGCAACTAATAACACAAACACCGTATAGAGTGGCACCTACTGAGATGGCAGAGCTCAAGAAACAACTGCAGGAGTTACTTGAGAAAGGTTTTATCCGACCGATTACTTCACCATGGGGTGCTCCGATTCTCTTTGTTAAGAAGAAGGACGGATCGATGCAATTATGCATTGATTATAGACAGTTGAATAAAGTAACCATAAAGAATAAATATCCTCTGCCAAGGATCGATAACCTGTTTGATCAGTTGCGTGGTGCAACTATCTTCTCTAACATAGATCTGAGGTCAGGATATCATCAGTTGCGTATCAAGGAGAGTGACATACCTAAGTCTACCTTTAGGACAAGGTATGGTCACTATGAGTTCATAGTTATGTCGTTTGGACTAACTAATGCACCAACTGCATTTATGGAACTCATGAATAGAATCTTTCGACCTTTTTTTGATCAGTTCATAGTATCCTTCATAGATGACATCCTGATATACAGTAGAGATGCTCAACAACATGAGAAACACCTCTGTCAGGCTTTAACTTTGCTAAGAGAGCATAAGTTGTATGCTAAGTCTAACAAATGTGAGTTCTGGTTACCAGAAGTTTCTTTTCTAGGACATGTAATATCTACCTCAGGTATCTGTGTTGATCCTAAGAAGGTAGAATCTGTCTTGCAATGGGAACAACCAAAGAAATCAACGGAGATACACAATTTCCTAGGATTGGTGGGATATTACAGGAGGTTCATTAAGAACTTTAGTTCTATAGCTTTACCCCTAACCAACTTGACCAGGAAGGAGGTTCCATTTGTCTGGAATGTCAAGTATCAACATTCTTTCTAGCTGTTGAAAGAAAGGTTAACAAAAACACCTGTGCTGGTGTTACCTGAGCTAGGGAAAGGGTACATAGTTTTCTGTGATGCATCTAAGAATGGTCTAGGATGTGTGTTAATGTAGGATAATCAAGTGATTTCTTTTGCCTCTCGACAGCTTAAGAAACACGAGGAGAATTATCCGACACATGATCTAGAGCTAGATGTTGTGGTTCATGCCTTGAAGATCTGGAGACATAATCTCTATGGAGAAACATTCTAGATTTTCACACACCATAAGAATCTAAAATATATCTTCTCACAACATGAGTTGAACATGAGACAACACCGTTGGATGGAGTTAATCAAGGACTACGATTGTACAATTGATTACCATTCGGGAAAGGCTAATGTAGTGGCTGATGCACTAAGTAGAAAACCATCATCGCCAAATATAGATAAAGCACAGTAAAACTCCTTAGTGTGCTTTAAAAGAGATATGCTTATCTCCTTGAGGAACAATATACAACTTAAAGTATCATTGTTAGCCAGGCTGTTAGCTGAGATGCACATAAAACCTACTCTGAGACAGCAGATTAAAGAAGCACAACAAGCTGATGTTGTAGTTCAGCAGATCAGGTCAGAGTATGGTAGTGAGAAATGAGATGGCTTTCATAAGTCAGAGGATCAAGTAGTCTGTTACCATGGTAATATGGTAGTACCTAACGTCAATGACTTAAGGAAGTTAATTTTGGAGGAAGCTCATTCTTCGATGTATGCAATGCATCCAGGAAGCACCAAATGTATCATAACTTGAAAGATATGTATTGGTGGACAGAAATGAAGAAGGATGTAGCCGAGCTTGTTATGCGGTGCCCGGTGTGTCAACAGGTTAAAGCTGAACATCAAAAGCCCATAGGAACAATGCAACCTTTGACTATACCGCAGTGGAAATGGGACCATGTGACCATGGACTTTGTGGTTGGTTTTCTTAGAACAACCAAAGGTCATGATTCCATATGGGTGATAGTTGATAGGTTGACTAAGACAACACATTTCCTTCCTGTCAAAACAACCTACACTGCTGAGAAGCTTGCATAAATCTATATAGATGAGATAGTGCGGTTGCACGGGGTTCCAATTACTATTGTTTCTGATAGAGGTCCCCAGTTCATGAGTCATTTTTGGGAACGAGTCCATAAAGCTTTGGGTACGCAGTTAAGATTTAGTACTACCTTTCACCCACAGACAGACGGCCAATCTGAGAGGACCATACAAACTTTGGAGGATTTGCTTAGGGCATGTGTCCTTTAATTTGTAGGTAGTTGGGATCTACACCTGAGCTTGATAGAATTTGCTTACAATAATAGTTATCAGCATAGTATTGATATGGCACCATATGAAGCATTATATGGTAGATGTTGTAGATCTCCTTTATGTTGGTATGAAACAGGAGAATATCAACTTTTGGGTCCTGAGCTAGTGCAACAGACAACTAAGAAGATTAAAGTAATACAACAACAATTAAAGACTGCACAAGATAGACACAATTCGTACGCCGACAAATAGTGAAGACCTTTAGAATTCCAAGTTGGAGACATAGTATATCTCAAGGTCTCAGCTTGGAAAGGTGTCCTTAGATTTGGAAAGAAGGGAAAGTTAGCTCCTAGATTTATGGGGCCTTATCCAATCATTGAACGGATTGGAAAGGTAGCCTCTAAGCTAGACTTGCCACCTGAGCTGCATAAGTTGCATCCAACATTCCATATCTCCATATTGAGAAAGTGTCATCTTGACACAGAGTTAGTTTTGCAACCTGTGGAGGCAGAATTAAATGATGATATATCATATGTTGAAGGACCTGTGATGATCCTTGATAAAAGAATTAAAAAGCTGAAAAAGAAGACATATGTCTTGTGAAAGTTCTCTGGCATCATCGTGGCATTGAAGAAGCTACATGGGAGCTAGAGGAAGAGATGAGGAGGAAGTACCCTTCTCTTTTCTCTTGATGATTTCGGGGACAAAATCCCTATTAGGGGGGGATAATTTGTAACATCCCTGACCTGGGTTATGCTTTAACCCTAGATGTTTTATTTAAGAAATATAATTATATGCTTGATTTTATCTTTTGAAAAGTAATTAAGTCTCAAGAGGAACTTATGTTTCAATTTTAATCCTTTTTGAATAATGTTGAAATCAATGTTTTGCCCGTTTTGGACTAAAGTGCAAATTACCCAAGTTGAGGGGTTAACTTGAAAATGTTACATGATAAAATGGTCTTCAAGTGTTGAAGCATCATAAGAATGAAAATGATGCAGAGGTATGGCTTGTGGCAGCCTGAGCACCAAGAAAGAGCTTATTAAGCAATGTTTGAGCATTAAAACCTAGTTTTGGTGTAATGTGCAATTTACGCAAAACCTAGGGTTCCATATGCAAAAAACCACTTCTAGAGAGTCCCTAATGGTTCTTGGTATCAATTAGAGACAAGAAAATCAGAGGGGCATCTCATTTGAATCTCTTTGGAGGGGAGATAATCTTGATATTAAAATAATCAAGATTTAAGCATAATTGAAACCCTAATTCAATTTAATGCAAAAAAAATATATTAATTGAAGTGCCCATCAAATAAAAATGCATTGGTTGAAATCCTATAGTGCAAGGAAGTCCAAATGCCTTGAGTTGCACCGAAATATCCTAAGTAGGCGAAGAATCCACTTGCATTTGTTAATTAAAAAGAATTGTCCACTAAAAATGGATAATAGTATTATAATGATTAAGGTGCTTAAAGTGGTTGCTTTTAATTAAAGGATAAACGAGAGGTTTTTGAAGGCAAGAATGATGGCTTCGTATGCAAGGAAGTGAGGGGGATAAGTGGCACCAATTTTGAGAGTTGAAGGAATTTCCTATTGCTTTCTCTCTCTTGAAATTCCCTAACATATATCCCATTTTTCACCCACATGAAAGACTCTTTTTCGACCCTTCTTTATTTGCTTGCTTTGGCCATGCACAAGGGAGCGTAGCAGCAACATGAGGACATGCCCCAACCTGTAGGTAAGCTCCATAGTCATCTTCAACCTTGAATTCATGATGGAAATCAAATGTCAATGCTTATTTTCTTCTTTTCTCTACTCAATGCTCAACCTTGATCATCCTTTGCATCCAAAGACTTGAGAATAGACCTTGGAAAGTTGAGAAAGCTTCATTCACCATTGAGGACGTGAATCTTGAAGCTTGCATTCAACTTTGAAGATGGGTTATATAACTTGAACCCTTAAATATCATTATTGATTTCATTTCTTCATCATATGTTGATTCCCTTTTCATTCCCGAATTTCCTTTTGATTAATTGATGTAATCACCACAAAGACCACAGAAAATTTCGAAGGTTTGTAGCTTGAAGATGATGATTTCATCTTATAACACACCTCAATAAAAATCATGAGCAAACAGTTTTGAGTCTTGATGACCAAACGGTCTCAAGATCGTTCGAGATCAAACAATCTCAAGACCGTTTGAGGGTAAACAGTCTCAAGATCATTTGAGGTCAAATGGTCTCAAGACCGTTTGGGGTCAATTTCTGATGTAATTGGATGAAGATCCAATGGTTCCAATCAATCTAATTAAAATAGTTCCAAGTAGGAGTGATCCATTGATTACAAACCCTAATCGGATTGATTTGGTTGAAAACCCTAAATTGATTGAATCAATTTTTCCATGTTGAATGGCTCAAACGGTCTCAAGACCATTTGAGGGAAAATGGTCTCAAGACCATTTGAGGTCAAGAGGAGTCATGGATGGATGGAGATCCAAGGGTTGTATATTGATGTACCTTCAATGGTCTCAATGTTGGATGGTTTAATGGGTGCAAACCCTAAATCGATTGATTGTAGAAACCCTAATTGATCCATTCGGTTTCAAGGTGTTTTGGACCAAACAGTCTTGAGACCGTTTGGGATCAAACGGTCTTCATACTGTTTGGAGGGCAAACGATCCCAAACCGTTTGATGTTCAATCAGTTTCAATGATGGGTTGTTCATTCGGTTTCAATGATAATTTGATCAAACGGTTTTAAGACCGATTGAAGATTTTGGACAAGACCGTTTGGAGGTCAAGCACCTCAAGACCGTTTGGAGGTACAAAAGGTTCAAGACCATTTGGAGATGCAATTGAACCAAGACCGTTTAAGGTCTAACGGTCTTCAAGATCATTTGAAGGTCAAGTGACCTCAAGACCGTTTGAAGGGTCAATTGGTTCAAGACCGTTTGAAGGTTTAAAAGTATCAAAATCATTTGGAGACCTAATAGTCTCAAAGCTATGAAAGATCAATTAACCCTATGATTGTTAATGATGCTTATCAAAGATAATTACAATGGTTGTACCTCTGAAGTACTTAGGTGATTAATACCTTTTGAGTGGCTAACCTTTGATATTTATGAAAGTAGTAACTCAATACACTATAATAACCATAGATGTATGCACTTGATTGAGGTGTTGACCTAATCTAATCAAGTTTGAAGTAATCAACATCCTAGAGAGGATGAGAGAGAGAGAGGAATTCATACATGTATAATAACCATGTAGTGGATAAGCGTCAACACTTTCAATATGAATAAAATATGTAATTAGGGTATGATCCTTGATAAAGAGATCATGAAACTCTAATTGATTAGGTTGATGAGCCCTAACCCTAATTTAGGGCAATGTTAGGTGAAACCCTGATCTAGGGTAATGGTGTAACCCTAATCTAGGGTAATGATATGAGTAATCCCAATTCAGAGTAATATAATGAAAACCCCTAATATAAAAGGATGCTTCATGAAACCCTAATTGCGGGTAAAGTTACATGAAACCCTAATTTGGGGAAAAGCTATAAGGAACCTTAATTCAAAACAATGATGTGTGAAACTCTAATCTAGGGTGATGTTATGTGAAACCCTAATGCAATAATGTCATGTGAAACCCTAATCAAGGGTGATGTCATGTGAAACCCTAATTAAGGGTGATGTCATGTGAAACCCTAATCAAGGGTGATGTCATGTGAAACTCTAATGCAGTGATGTAATATGAAACCCTAATCAAGGGGGATGTCATGTGAAACCCTAATTAAGGGTGATGTCATGTGAAACCCTAATTAAGGGTGATGTCATGTGAAACCCTAATTAAGGGTGATGTCATGTGAAACCCTAATCAAGGGTGATGTCATGTGAAACTCTAATGCAGTGATGTAATATGAAACCCTAATCAAGGGTAATGTCATGTGAAACCCTAATGAAGTGATGTGATGTGAAACTCTAATCTTGGGTAATATGATGATAAACCATAACCCTAATTTTGGGTAATGGGATGAGTATCCCTAATTGACATGAATTTGGGAAACCCTAACCCTAATGAGTGAATAGTGATGCTACCATCACATTGCATAATGCTGATATGTAATTGATATAACTGTTATCATGTGTACTAATCATGCATGTATCATGATATGTTGGCCATAGCCAGGTATGAGCTATGATGTTTTATTATTGAAGTTTTTTTATGGGCCTTGTGAGCCATAATATGCTTTGTTGCCTAATAAGAGGTAACATGAAATTAATGGGCTTTAAGAGCCATGTGAGATGCCTGTATTACAAGTATCATGTTTACCTTGGTCAGATGACCTGAAGGTATTAGTTACCTGATAAGTGGTGACAAGTGTTCTTGATGAACTGAGGGTTTGAATACCCATATTCTATAATCATGATGATGAGATGCTAAGGGATGAGAATGCCCATGATGTGACAAGGGATTGAGATCCCAATGTTTTATAAAGCTTCAAAAAGTACTTGATAGAAGTATTACATATTCTTGTAGCATTTGTTATAATAATTCATGTTTGGAATCTTGATTGATGCTAAAAGAATATGGTAATGTACTTAATAAATCAAGTGAAACTTTATCATGTAGAGCCCTGGCCATAGATCCATCATCGTCAGTAGTTGGTGATGGTGAAACAGGTTTTCCTACAGGATCTCCTGGAGAGCATACTGTTAAGTATGTGTGGGTTATGAGCGTGAATATCCTTATGCCCTAATGGAGGAATTGATGTGAGATAAACATTAAATCTCTCAATAGTTCATTATATATGCCGGGATGGATATATCACTAATATCCCAATGTCGGGATGGATGTAACACGAATCTCCTGATAATGTTTAATGCCAGATCGATGTGAGATAAACATGAGATCTCTCGATTGCGAAGAGAGTACAACCGTCACTGTAACTCTATAGAGAAGTTGCCAGTATACCCTGGAAAGCTATTTAGCAAAGACACAAGATGTCCTGCATGGGATCTTGTACTGACAGAGATAAGGATGAGGTCATGGAAATCTGGCTCTTCCATTGACCTAGGTATGGTACTGATTTCAATTTCGCAATGGTCGGTTGGAGTATGAGCGGTATACCTCATCTCCTCAGGGCTTAAGTATGATTGTAAAATGTAATCAAACATGTAGCATATTTGCTTAAGGTTGAAATACGAGAATTGTTGGTTGATGTTACCTTGCTTAGCATAACCTAGATGGATAAATATTATACATGTTTTTCAATTCCTTATTGGATAAGTGACATGTTGCTTTATGAAGATATAAGTGAAATGCTTTGAATAAAGAATAATGCTCTAATCTATTTAGACATTGATTTATCTACTGTTGAACATATATGATTCTTCTGCTCAGTTTTATTCAATTAAACTACAATAATAATATTTCTAGCGGAGAGTTATACCTCTTGCTGGGACAATTTCAATTGTCTCACCGCCGTGGGATCCAACATTTTAGGTAGACACAGAAGAAGAGGAAGAAACCCTTTAGTAGGGGAAGAGCATCAGCAACAACAACAAGGACATCAGTAATATCTCAGGTGGAGGCACTGGCTGTCATGTTTTGTATAGAGAGTCCTATGTGTCGTCTCTGTACTCTGAGGTCCTCGGAGTTTGTAGCTAGTACTTTTAATGAATCAATCTAAGATTTTGGCTTGATGCCTCGAGGTTTTTATATTACCTGTGTATAGTTTTTACCAGGAAGTTGATGCTTGTAATCCTTGAAAAGGGATGATATAGGTCATGTACTTATGAACCAGAATGTATATGTAATACTTTGGTTCTTGATGAAAGAGTTTTCCTGTGTTTGGATCTCTTTGTAAATGGTTTTAATTTTTAGTGATTTTTAGTAATCTGATGTGAATGATCGCTTCCGCATTAATCGTATCCGATATTTGGTATTTGTCGTCACAATTTAGTGGTATTAGAGCTCTAGGTTTGCTACATCTACAGAGACATAGGATTAAGGTTGTTGAGTCTCTTCTAGTGTCTTTCAGTTATCTGATAGTGTCTTCTGCTCATATAGGAGGAGAAGAAGAACTTAAAGATGTCTGGATCACACAAAGAACATGCTACTGAGAGCAGCATTGCTGCACCAGGAACAGGTGCAAGGGATCAGGATAGGGAGGAACCAGTAACTGAACATTCCCAGCTTAACCAAGCTGCACTGGAAAACCCAGCCTTCCATGATCTATTTGGCCAGTCCATGGCAACCATGACACATATGGAGGGTAGGATGCCACCACCTGCACCTCAGGCACCAACTCACCATGAAGGACAGGGAGTCGGCAAGACTTTTGAATGACTTCGCCGGGTTGGAGCCACAGACTATGCTGGAACAGCTGACCCAGTAGACGCAGATATGTGGTTGACTGAGCTGGAAAAGGCTTTTAGAATCCTCAATATCCCTGAAGCAGAGAAGGTGAGACATGCAGTATACCTTCTAAAAGGGAGTGTTGGCCACTGGTGGACAATAGAAGAGGGCAAGAGGCCATGTGTTGAAATCGGATGGGAAGTATTCCGATGAGAATTCGTCAGTAGATACTTCCCCAAGATGTTTCTGGACGAGAAGATCTCTCAATTTGAGAGGTTAAGGCAAGGACTAACGAACATTAGTGAGTATGAAGCTAAGTTCATGGAGTTTTTTTGGTTCTTCCCGCATATGGTAGCTACTGATGAAGAGAGAATTCAGTGTTTTGAGAAGGGGTTAAACGCTGATTTGACCACTCATGTGTCTGCTTTAGAGAACAGGGAGAGGTTTGCCACCTTTGTGGAGTCTGTGAGATGGATAGAAAGGTCGATGATTGAGAAGCATCAGACTAAGAGTAAGAAGGTATATACTCAGTTTCAAGGATAGAGGTCCGGAAGTTTCAAGAAACTGAGATTTTCTGCACCAATAACACCACCAAGATTCAATACCCAGACGCAATGGACGTCGAGTAGGGGTAGAGGCCATAGTTTACTGCCAGAGGTATCCCATAGCTCAAAATTAGTATCAGTGACAGGACCACGCATGCCACAGAGGGAGAGCAGAGGCTATTTTATATGCGGAAAGATGGGGTATTTGATGAAAGATTGTCGAGCTAGAGATGTAAGTGTGATTCAACCTTAGAGGCAAAGTCAACAAGGCTCTCAGAGGTGACAGTTTTCGAGTGGAGCTAGAGGACGTGGACAAGCGTCCCAATCTGGTTCGTCGGCACCTAACAACCGAGAACATGGTCAACAGCAAGCAATGGCGAGATTCTAGGCGATGAATCAACCTGAAGCAGTAGTCAACCCTCGAGTTGTGACATGTCAGATGGAACTATTTCATTCTGATTTGTCTTCATCCTGCTTCGTATCTGTTTTAATTGATCTGGGTGCTACGCATTCCTTTATCACTCGAAGAGTGATTCATGACTGCAACATGACTATCAGTCATAGAGCAGATAGTCTGTTATTAGAAACCCCTTTGTTGGGATCTGCAGTGCTGCGGGAAATGTGTTCCCCCTGCATTCTTTCTTTTTTTGAACATCACATTTAGGTGGATCTTATACCACTTGAGATGCACTGGTTCAATATAATTCTTGGGATTGACACCCTAGAAAAGTATAAGGTTGTCTTGGATTGTAATTCCAAGCAAGCCGTGTTCACAGATAACAATGATACATGGATCTTTCAGGGAGATAGAAAGATTCTTCCAACCTATCTCGTGTCATCTATGGTAGCTGAGAAGATAATGAGAGAAGGATGCTTTGCATTCTTGGCACATGTGGTAGATACTACAATGGAGATCTCTAATCTTTCTGGAGTTCCGATAGTTAGGGAGTTTGAAGATGTATTCCCCGAGGAACTTCTAGGTGTTCCTTCGCCCCAAGAGATTGATTTTGAGATTAATCTAATCCAGGGCACACAACCAATAGCACAAACATCATATGGAGTGGCACCTAATGAGATGGAAGAGCTCAAGAAACAACTGCAAGAGTTGCTTGAGAAAGGTTTTATCCAACCGAGTACTTCACCATGGGATGCTCCGGTTCTCTTTGTTAAGAAGAAGGATGGATCGATGCGGTTATGCATTTATTATAGTCAGTTGAATAAAGTAACCATAAAGAATAAATATCCTCTGCCCAGGATCGATGACCTATTTGATTAGTTGTGTGGTGCAACTATCTTCTCTAAGATAGATCTGAGGTTGGGATATCATCAGTTGCGTATCAAGGAGAGTGACATACCTAAGTCTACCTTTAGGACAAGGTATGGTCACTATGAGTTCATAGTTATGTCGTTTGGACTAACTAATGCACCAACTGCATTTATGGAACTCATGAATAGAATCTTCGACCTTTTCTTGATCAATTCATAGTAGTCTTCATAGATGACATCCTGATATACAGTAGAGATGCTCAACAACATGAGCAACACCTCTGTCAGGCTTTAACTTTGCTAAGAGAGCATAAGTTGTATGCTAAGTTTAGCAAATGCGAGTTCTGGTTACCAGAAGTTTCTTTTCTAGGACACGTAATATCTGCCTCAGGTATCTGTGTTGATACTAAGAAGGTAGAATCTATCCTACAATGGGAACAAACAAAGACAGCGAAAGAGATACGCAGTTTCCTAGGATTGGCGGGATATTATAGGAGGTTCATTAAGAACTTCAGTTCTATAGCTTTACCCCTAACCAAGTTGATCAGGAAGGAGGTTCCTTTTGTCTGGAATGACAAGTGTCAACATTCTTTCTAGATGTTGAAAGAAAGGTTAACAAGAGCACATGTGCTGGTGTTACCTGAGCAAGGGAAAGGGTACATAGTTTTCTGTGATGCATCTAAGAATGGTCTAGGATGTGTGTTAATGCAAGATAATCAAGTGATTTCTTTTGCCTCTTGGCAGCTTAAGAAACACGAGGAGAATTATCCAACACATGATCTAGAGCTAGCTACTGTGGTTCATGGCTTGAAGATCTGGAGACATTATCTTTATGGAGAAACATTCCAAATTTTCACAGACAATAAGAATCTAAAATATATCTTCTTACAACATGAGATGAACATGAAACAATGCCTCTGGATGGAGTTAATCAAGGACTATGATTGTACAATTGATTACCATCCGGGAAAGGCTAATGTAGTGGCTGATGCACTAAGTAGAAAATCATCATCGCCAAATATAGATAAAGCACAGTTGAACTTCTTAGTGTGCTTTAAAAGATATATGCTTATCTCCTTGAGGCAAAACAATATATTGCTTAAAGTATCATTGTTAGCCGGGCTGTTAGGTGAGATGCACATAAAACCTACTCTAAGATAGCAGATTAAAGAAGCACAACAAGCTGATGCTGTAGTTCAGCATACCAGGTCAGAGTATGGTAGTGAGAAACGAGATGGCTTTCATGAGTCAGAGGATCAGGTAGTCTATTACCATGGTAGGATGGTAGTACCTGATGTCAATGACTTAAGGAAGTTAATTTTGGAGAAAGCTCATTCTTCGATGTATGCAATGCATCCAGGAAGCACCAAAATGTATCGTAACTTGAAGGATATGTCTTGGTGGCCAGGAATGAAGAAGGATGTAGCTGAGCTTGTTATGCAGTGCCCGGTGTGTCAGAAGGTTAAAGCTGAACATCAAAAGCCCACAGGAACAATGCAACCTTTGCCTATACCGTAGTGGAAATGGGACCATGTGACCATGGACTTTGTGGTTGGTTTGCCTAGAACAACCAAAGGTCATGATTCCATATGGGTGATAGTTGATAGGTTGACTAAGATGGCATATTTCCTTCCTATCAAAACAACCTACACTACTGAGAAGCTTGTACAGATATATATATAGATGAGATAGTGCGGTTGCACGGGGTTCTAGTTACTATTGTTTCTGATAGAGGTCCCCAGTTCACGAGTCATTTTTGGGAATGAGTCCATAAAGCTTTGGGTATGCAGTTAAGATTTAGTATTGCCTTTCACCCACAGACAGACGGACAGTCTGAGAGGACCATACAAACTTTGGAGGATTTGCTTAGGGCATGTGTCCTTCAGTTTGTAGGATGTTGGGATCTACAACTGAGCTTGATAGAATTTGCTTACAATAATAGTTATCAGCACAGTATTGATATGGCACCATATGAAGCATTATATGGTAGATGTTGTAGATCTCCTTTATGTTGGTATGAAATAGGAGAATATCAACTTTTGGGTCCTGAGCTAGTGCAACAGACAACTGAGAAGATTAAAGTAATACAATAACAATTAAAGATTGCACAGGATAGACAGAAGTCGTATGTCAACAAATGACGAAGACCTTTAGAATTCCAAGTTGGAGACAGAGTATATCTCAAGGTCTCACCTTGGAAAGGTATCCTTAGATTTGGAAAGAAGGGAAAGTTAGCTCCTAGATTTATGGGGCCTTATCCAATCATTGAACGGATTGGAAAGGTAGCCTATAAGCTAGAGTTGCCACTTGAGCTGCATAAATTGCATCCAGTGTTCCATATCTCCATGCTGAGAAAATGTCATCCTGACACAGAGTTAGTTTTGCAACCTGTGGAGGTAGAATTAAATGATGATATATCATATGTTGAAGGACCTGTGATGATCCTTGATAAAAGAATTAAAAAGCAGAAAAAGAAAGACATATGTCTTGTGAAAGTTCTCTGGAATCATTGTGGCATTGAAGAAGCTACGTGGGAGCTAGAGGAAGAGATGAGGAGGAAGTACCCTTCTCTTTTCTCTTGATGATTTCGGGGAGAAAATCCCTGTTACGGGTGGATAATTTGTAACATCCCTGACCTCGGTTATGCTTTAACCCTAGATGTTTTATTTAAGAAAGATAATTATATACTTGCTTTTATCTTTTGAAAAGTAATTAAGGCTCAAGTGGAACTTATGTTTCAATTTTAATCCTTTTTGAATAATGTTGAAATTAATGTTTTGCCCATTTTGGACTAAAGTGAAAATTACCCAAGTTGAGGGGTTAACTTGCAAATGTTACATGATAAAATGTTCCTCAAGTGTTGAAGCATCATAAGAATGAAAATGATGCAGAGGTATGGCTTGTGGCAGCCTGAGCACCAAGAAAGAGCTTATTAAGCAATGTTTGAGCATTAAAACCTAGTTTTGGTGTAATGTGCAATTTACCCAAAACCTAGGGTTCAGTATGAAAAATACCACTTCTAGAGAGTCCCTAATGCTTCTTGGTATCAATTAGAGATAAGAAAATTAGAGGGGCGTCTCATTTGAATCTCTTTGGAGGGGAGAGAATCTTGATATTAAAATAATCAAGATTTAAGCATAATTGAAACCCTAATTCAATTTAATGCAAAAAAATAAATATATTAATTGAAGTTACCATCAACTAAAAAGGCATTGGTTGAAATCCTATAGTGAAAGGATGTCCAAATACCTTGAGTTGCATCGAAATATCCTAAGTAGGTGAAGAATCCACTTGCATTTGTTAATTAAAAAGAATTGTCCACTAAAAATGGATAATAGTATTATAACGATTAAGGTGCTTAAAGTGGTTGCTTTTAATTCAAGGATAAACGAGAGGTTTTTTAAGGCAAGAATGATGGCTTCGTATGCAAGTAAGTGAGGGGGATAAGTGGCACCAATTTTGGGAGTTGAAGGAATTTTCTGTTGCTTTCTCTCTTGAAATTCCCTTACATATATCCCATTTTTCACCCACATGAAAGACTCTTTTTCGACCCTTCTTTCTTTCCTTGATTTGGCCGTGCACAAGGGAGCATAGGAGAAATAGGAGGACGTGCCCCAACCTGTAGGTAAGCTCCATAGTCATCTTCAACCTTGAATTCATGGTGGAAATCGAAATTCAATGCTTATTTTCTTCTTTTCTCTACTCAATGCTCAACCTTGATCATCCTTTGCATCCAAAGACTTGAGAACAGACCTTGGACAATTGAGAAAGATTCATTCACCATTGAGGACGTGAATCTTGAAGCTTGGATTCAACTTTTAAGGCGGGTTATATAACTTGAACCCTTAAATATCATTATTGATTTCATTTCTTCATCATATGTTGATTCTCTTTTCATTCTCGAATTTCCTTTTGATTAATTGATGAAATCACCACAATGATCACAGAAAATTTTGAAGGTTTGTAGCTTGAAGATGATGATGTCATATTAGCACACACCTCAATAAAAATCATGAGCAAACTGTTTTGAGTCTTGATGACCAAACGGTCTCAAGATCGTTTGAGATCAAACAATCTCAAGACCATTTGAGGGCAAACGGTCTCAAGACCGTTTGAGGTCAAACGGTATCAAGACTGTTTGGGGTCAATTGCTGATGTAATTGGATGAAGATCCAATGGTTCCAATTGATCTAATTAAAATAGTTCCAAGGAGGAGTGATCCATTGATTACAAACCCTAATTGGATTGATTTGTTTAAAAACCCTAAATTGATTGAATCGATTTTTCCATGTTGAATGGCACAAACAGTCTCAAGACCATTTGAGATCAAATGGTCTCAAGACCATTTGAGGTCAAGAGGAGTCAGGGATGGATGGAGATCCAAGGGTTGTAGATTGATGTACCTTAAATGGTCTCAATGTTGGATGGTTTAATGGGTGCAAACCCTAAATCAATTGATTGTGGAAACCCTAATTGATCCACTCAGTTTCAAGGTGTTTTGGACCAAACAGTCTTGAGACCGTTTGGGATTAAACAGTCTTCAGACCGTTTGGAGGGAACAGTCCCAAACCGTTTGATGTTCAATCGGTTTCAATGATGGGTTGTTCATTCCGTTTCAATGATAATTTGATCAAACAGTTTTAAGACCGATTGAAGATTTTGGACAAGATCATTTGAAGGTCAAGCACCTCAAGACCGTTTGGAGGTACAAAAGGTTCAAGACCATTTGGAGATGCAATTGAACCAAGACCGTTTAAGGTCTAACAGTCTTCAAGACCGTTTGAAGGGTCGATTGGTTCAAGACCGTTTAAATGTTTAAAAGTATCAAAATCGTTTGGAGACCTAATAGTCTCGAAGCTATGAAATATCAATTAACCCTATGATTGTTAATGATGCTTATCAAAGATAATTACAATGGTTGTACCTCTTAAGTACCTAGGTGATTAGTACCTTTTGAGTGGCTAACCTTTGATATTTATGAAAGTAGTAACTCAATACACTATGATAACCATAGATGTATGCACTTGATTGAGGTGTTGACCTAATCTAATCAAGTTTGAAGTAATCAACATCCTAGAGAGGATGAGAGAGAGAGAGAGAGGAATTCATACATTTATAATAACCATGTAGTGGATAAGCGTCAACACTTTCAATATGAATAAAATATGTAATTAGGGTATGATCCTTGATAAAGAGATCATGAAACACTAATTGAGAAGGTTGATGAGCCCTAACCCTAATTTAAGGCAATGTTAGGTGAAACCCTGATCTAGGGTAATGGTATAACCCTAATCTAGGGTAATGATATGAGTAATCCCAATTTAGAGTAATATAATGAAAAACCCTAATTTTAAAGGAATGCTTCATGAAACCCTAATTGCGGGTAAAGTTACATGAAACCCTAATTTGGGGAAAAGCTACAAGGAACCTTAATTAAAAAAAATAATGTGTGAAACTCTAATCTAGGGTGATGTTATGTGAAACCCTAATGCAGTAATGTCATGTGAAACCCTAATCAAGGGTGATGTCATGTGAAACCCTAATTAAGGGTGATGTCATGTGAAACCCTAATCAAGGGTGATGTCATGTGAAACTCTAATGCAATGATGTAATATGAAACCCTAATTAAGGGTGATGTCTTGTGAAACCCTAATTAAGGGTGATGTCATGTGAAACCCTAATTAAGGGTGATGTCATGTGAAACCCTAATTAAGGGTGATGTCATGTAAAACCCTAATTAAGGGTGATGTCATGTGAAACTCTAATGCAGTGATGTAATATGAAACCCTAATCAAGGGTAATGTCATGTGAAACCCTAATGAAGTGATGTGATGTGAAACCCTAATCTTGGGTAATATGATGATAAACCATAACCCTAATTTTGGGTAATGGGATGAGTATCCCTAATTGACATGAATTTGGGAAACCCTAACCCTAATGAGTGAATAGTGATGCTACCATCACATTGCATAGTGTTGATATGTAATTGATATAACTGTTATCATGTGTACTAATCATGCATGTATCATGAGATGTTGGCCATAGCCAGGTATGAACTATGCTGTTTTATTATTGAAGTTGTTTTATGGGCCCTGTGAGCCATAATAAGCTTTGTTGCCTAAAAAGAGGTAAAAATATATTAATGGGCTTTAAGAGCCATGTGAGATGCATGTATTACAAGTATCACATTTACCTTGGTCAGATGACCTGAAGGTATTAGTTACCTGATAATTGGTGACAAATGTTCTTGATGAACTGAGGGTTTGAATACCCATATTCTATAATCATGATGATGAGATGCTAAGGGATGAGAATGCCCATGATGTGACAAGGGATTGAGATCCCAATGTTTTATAAAGCTTCAAAAAGATCTTGATAGAAGTATTACATATTCTTTGTAGCATTTGTTATAATAATTCATGTTTGGAATCTTGATTGATACTAAAAGAATATGGTAATGTACTTAATAAATCAAGTGAAACTTTATCATGTAGAGCCCTGGCCATAGATCCATCATCGTCTGTAGTTGGTGATGGTGAAATAGGTTTCCCTATGGGATCTCCTAGAGGGCATACTGTTGAGTATGTGGGGGTTATGGGCATGAATATCCTTACACCCGAATGGAGGAATTGATGTGAGATAAACATTAAATCTCTCAATCCTTCATTATATATACCAAGATGGATATATCACTAATCTCCCGATGCCGAGATGGATGTAACACAAATCTCCTAATAATGTTTAATGCCAGATCGATGTGAGATAAACATGAGATCTCTCAACTGCGAAGAGAGTACAACCGCCACTGTAACATTATAGTGAAGTTTCCAGTATACCCTGGAAAGCTATTTAGCAGAGACACAAGATGTCCTACATGGGATCTCGTACTGACCGATATAAGGATGAGGTCATGGAAATCCGGCTCTTCCATTGACCTAGGTATGGTACCGATTTCAATTTCGTAATGGGCTGTTCAAGTATGAGCGGTATACCTCATCTCCTCAGGGCTTAAGTATGATTGTAAAATATAATTAGACGTGTAGCATATTTGTTTAAGGTTGAAATATGAGAATTGTTGGTTGATGTTACCTTGCTTAGCATAACCTAGATGGATACATATTATACATGTTCTTCAATTCCTTATTGGATAAGTGACATGCTGCTTTATCAAGATATAAGTGAAATGCTTTGAATAAAGAATAATGCTCTAATCTATTTAGACATTGATTTATCTGCTGTTGAACATATATGATTCTTCTGCTCAGTTTATTCAATTAAACTGCAATAATAATATTTCTGGCGGAGAGTTATATCTCTCGCTGGGACATTTTCAATTGTCTCACCCCCGTGGGATCTGACTTTTTAGGTAGACATAGAAGAAGAGGCAGAAACTCTTTAGCAGGGGAAGAGCAGCAGTAGAAACAATAAGGACATAAGTGATATCTCAGGTGGAGGCTCTGGCTGTCATGTTTTGTATAGAGAGTCATATGTGTCGTCTTTGTACTCTGAGGTCCTCAGAGTTTGTAGCTAGTACTTTTAATGAATCGATCTAAGATTTTGGCTTGATGACTCGAGGTTTTTATGTTACTTGTGTATAGTTTTAACAAGGCAGTTGATGCTTGTAATCCTCGAAAAGGGATGATACATGTCATATACTTATGAACCAGAATGTATATGTAATACTTTGGTTCTTGATGAAAGAGTTTTCCTGTGTTTAGATCTCTTTGTAAATGGTTTTATGTTTTAGTTATTTTCAGTAATCTGATGTGAATGATCAATTCCACATTAATCATATCTGATATTTGGTAATTGTCATCACATAGTCTATCCAGGAGTCCCAGCAGACCATGCAGTAGTCCCACCACACATATTTTGCAGGGATCCAGGATACGTAGAATAGGCTATATGAAAATCAGCAGGTGATCTTTGAGAATGAACGCCTACTATTCGCCAACCAGCAGCAGGTCTACGACCGGTTGGGAAGGATAGAGCAGCAACCACAAACTTTCTACGGTTATTACTGGAGCCAAGGCTACTTCAGGGGATATCCACAGCCACCACCCATGCCACCTTATGATCTGAGCTTTTAGGGGCAATATTCATATTGGAACCCCCATACCCAGGAGCACCCACCATTTACGCCACCTGAGCAATAGAGGGTATCACTGTTCCACTTTCTGAGGTTGTTTTTGACTATGAGGCCATAGTCGAATTCAAGCTTAGGGGGGAGATGGAACAATTTCTATCTTAGTTTTTGTTTCATTTTCTTTTATTTTAGCATTTTTTAGCTTTTTGCAATTTCTTTTAAGTTGTGGAATTTTGTTATTTATAGCTTTCTAGGATCCACATTCTATCTAGTGTAATCTGTGGATGTCTAATGTAAGCGTGTCATATCTATGTCAGTCATATGGGGGTAATGTGTGCAACTGTCTGAAATTTGAGCATAATTAAATTTTTTCCAAGGAATTATAAGTTGGACTTGTTTGAAATTGAGTGCCTAACTTATGAAAATAATTGGGTAGGTCAACTTTAAAACATATGATCATAATTGTACATCCAGATGATTCAAGAAATGTAGATGGAATTGGATGTTGAGCCTAAACTAACCAAACGGTAATGAGACTTTAATCATAAGTGAGAGAGAGAAACTCGTTGATTGATTGGTACACATGTTAGTAAGGAGGGACATATAATCGTTTCCAATGGTTCAGTCAATTAGTCATATGATCTATCCACCTCATTTCATTCCAACTCCACCATAAGGACTGGGAGCACATTACAGTTTTAATCTTTCGATTGCATGCCATTTAGATAGGATTGCATTATAGCTAGATTTTGCATTAAAAAATGAAAAATGAAAAGAAATTTGTAGATTAGTCATGCATGCACACATTCTAGAGTGCATGCCATTGTAGTTGCATAATTACTTTCATGTAGTTGCATTTTGCATACTCTTCAGCATATAGGACATTATGTGCCTTACTTATTCTGAAAAATAAGAAATGCGGGGAACTTGTTCTACACTCTCTGAGAAGTGAATTGTAATGCACCAATTGTGGTAGTTATGTGAAAATAAGCTTGAAAAAATATATAGTTTAAATGTGTCTCTAGTCAAAATTGAGAAGAAGAAGGGCTTGAAAAAAAAGAATTTTTTTAAGTAGAAATTAGAGGGAGAAAAGAACTTGTTTCACCTGTATATTAAAAAAGAATAAGCACATGATGTAGTTTTGTAGACATTCCATCTCACCTTGAGATGGAATAGTAGAGCATGCATCCTTCCACCTAAAATGTAGGCATTAGGTCATTTCAATACACATATGCATCATTTAGGTCATTTTTATTGTTTTTGCATGTTAAACTGTATTATACTTCCTCTTCTTCCACAGCCGCCCATTTCATCCACCCGTTGCTCAAAACAGTAGGCCACCCATGATTATCTCCTCATTCTTGTATATCAGGAGATCTTCTTCCATGTAGATGGTAGTTAGGATATGAGCAACATAGATAGGAGATCACAAGATGCACCAAGCATGAACCAGATGAATTTATTATATCAACTGCTTTATTTGATAGTGTTCGTTGGTCTTGGGGTGGGCATCTCTCATGGACGATTATTGTCACCTTTAGGGTAGTTATCGTTCCGTGGTTAGTAAGGGTCGGTATGTGCATGTAAGGAGGGAATCATATTTTGATGTCTTTTATGCTAATATGTTCTTTAGTTGACCCTCATAATTATATTATGTAGGTTTGTTTCTCGAGGACGAGCAAAGTTCAAGCTTAGGGGAGTTTGTTGCAAGGGTTTTGAGTCGCTTTTATATGCTAGTTTTACATTCATTTTATGTGTTTATTGGTCATATTTGTGGTTAATATCGCATGATTAATTTCCTTTAGCCTATAATCTCATTATGCATCAATGTTATCTTATTTTATCTTATTTGGTATAAAGGATCATATTTCTCAGATTTGATTGGTGTTCTTCTCTTTATTTAAGGGAATTTGCATATCTACAGTGGTCGAAACCATCGACATTCGTCGATGCCATCGAGATGGTCACAGTACAAAGCTGGAGAAGAAGCAGAACTGGTCGATACCATCGACATAATAGTCGATGCTATCAAGATTATATCAGCGTGCCAAAGATCAACAAGTCGATACTATCAACATTCTGGTCGATAGTATCGAGATGCCTTCAGAAAGAACCCCAAAAATCAAAGAAGTGTCGCTACCCTAAGGGGTCGATACCATCGACACCCCGTCGATGGTATCGACACCGTTAGATCAGGAAATAGCCTGGAACGATATTAGTCGTACGACTGTGATCTTTTAACGGTCATAAGTGGTATTTATACCTATGAAAAGACAGCCCAAGCGGTACTATCACGTCATTAGCTGCCACACAAGTCTCAGAAGAGGAGAGGACGAAGAACAGAGACCATAGCTACACCCCTGACATTTCCAGAGCTGCAAACAGAGTTTTCTACTGTCAGAAGGCTGCAGAACACCCATCACGTGTCGAGAATCGTCTGATTATCCTTTATTCAGGGGTTACACCATCTCCATCCACGTTTCTCCTATGTTTTCTTCTCCTTTCATTGTGTTTCTTATTGAGATGAACATGCGGGGCTAATCCCCTTTGTCTTTAGGACCAGGAGTAGCTCGGATAATCGTTGTATGACACTTTTTACATAATTAACCATAATTTGTCTCTCAAATCTGTGGTATGATATTGTTTTCTCAATTCTATCATTGTGCTTGATCACCATAATGGTAATTTAATACCTTTAATTGCTTTGGCAAAGAATTAACGGTTATAAAAAATGCAATAATCACATTAACTTATAAGTCTCTTGGAAAAGGCGATGTACGGTTAATGGTGGAAACCTAAAGGTATGTTGTTCATGCACCTAATTTAGGGTATAGGTTACTACTGACGTGGAACCGACCTAGATTAAGGTAGTGAATTGTATTAAGGAAGCGAACAATTCTATTCACAGGCCACTACCCGAAATAGGAGACGAGTTGTGATAATTATGTAGGAATTAGTACAGCGAGAATATGTGGTGAAACAACAATCCTAAAGATTCCATTTTAATTGATTAAACCAACCATTTAATCGATTTCTTTGCTTTCTTTTGTTTTTATTTTCTTTTTCAAAACAACTCTCAAACTTTTATAATCGGTCTAGATGATTGCAAGTAGTTATTAGTAGTTTACCAAAATTACGTTCCCCGAGTTCGACTCGGGCCTCACAAAGGCCTATATTACATTGATGCGTGCACTTGCGTTTTACACACGGTTTAATCGTGTCAGTCAACCTGACCTAATCAAACTCAATTTCTAGCCATATGAATGCTAATTAAATTTATTTTTCAAGTCTATTATGTATGTTGAACATACTTAGGCACATATCACTCATCATTGGGTACTATTTAGCGATAGAAATCTGAAATTTGAGAAGTGCCCAAAAACAAGTGAAACTAAGCATGACAATAAGCAAATCTTAGCAATTTTAGGCAAGCAAGGCGATTTAAGCATGAGAAAGACATATAGAATAAAAGCAACTAGCTAGATAACATGTGAATATCATCTAAAGCAATTATGAGCAGTTTAGATCTAATGAAGTTAAATTGCTCCCTAGCTAACGGTTTGGTGAAAATGTCCACCAACTGATTTGCTATGTCCACATGCGTGATATAAATATCCTTTTTGGCAATATGATCACGAAGAAAGTGATGACAAACCTCTATATGTTTAGCTCTACTATGCAATATAGGATTATAAGAAAGATTTATTGCACTAGTATTATCACAATAGACAGGAGAAGCATAACCAAAAAACCTACATAATTAGCATCACTATATGCTATAAGAGTAAAGTCCCTTGACTTAGGGTACCATAGTCCAAAGTTTTGAATTTTGGTTAAGTACCTCAAAATCCTCTTAACAACAATAAGATGTGATTTCCTAGGACTTGATTGAAAGTGAGCACACAAGCCAACACTAAACATTATGTCAAGTCTAGAGGCAGTTAAGTAAATTAAACTTCCGATCATACCTCTATAGATCTTCTCATCTACCTTCTCACCTTCTTCATCTCTATCAAGTTTGGTGGTGTTGGACATGGGTGTGTCCATTGGCTTCATGTTCTCCATTCCAAAGCGTTTGAGTAGCGCATTGGTGTACATGCCTTGGTTGATGAAGTTTCTCTTTGGTTTTCTTGATTTGGAAGCCAAGGAAGAAAGTAAGCTCACCCATCATGCTCATCTCGAACTCACTCTGCATAAGAGAAATAAACTCCTTGCAAAGATCAAGATTAGTTCTGCCAAATATGATATCATCAACCTAAATTTGAATGATAAGAAAATTGCTAGAAGTGTATTTTAGAAATAGAGTACAATCAAATTTGCCCATGACATATCCATTGTCTAACAAAAAGTTCTTTAATTTCTCATACCAAGCTTGAGGTGCTTGTTTGAGTCCATAGAGATCTTTTTGTAGCAAATAAACATGGTTAGGTAGCTTGTCATTTTCAAAGCTCGGAGGTTGAGAAAAAATACTTCCTACTCGATTTTACCATTCAAAAATGCACTTTTAACATCTATTTGATATAGTAAGAAATTCTTATAACTAGCAAAGGCAAGTAGCATTGTCATACATTCAAGTCTAGAAACAAGAGCATAAGTTTCATAAAAATTTAATACCTTCCTGCTGATTGTAGCCTTGAGACACTAACCTTGCTTTGTTTCTTACCACCTTGCCATTTTCATCAAGCTTGTTGTAGTAGACCCACTTAGTGCCGATGATTTTTCTGTCACTTAGTCTTGGTACTAGAGTCCACACTCGGTTCTTCTCAAACTGCTCTAGTTCCTCCTATATGGCTAGGATCCACTCATCATCTCCAAGAGCTTCCTTGATGTTCTTTGGCTCCAGCTGTGAGATGAAGGCACCGTCTACTTGTTCTTTGTTATAGGCAGCTCGTGTCTTCACCCTCTCAAATGGATTACCAATGATTAGCTTTTTGGGATGATTCTTTGCGAAGCGATGAGTGGGATCCTTCTTCTCTTCATCTTCTGCTTCAACCACCTGCTTACCTTTGTTGTCGATGTTGAGGTCTTTTAAGATTGGAATTAAGTCATCTGCAACATCATTATCAACAACATTCTTTCCAACAAAAGGGTTAGATCCAAAAAATTTGACATTAATGGATTCTTCAATTTTAGATAGATCAAAATTGAAAACTCTATATGCGTGCTTGTAGTGCTATAGCCTAGGAAGAAAGCCTTGTACGATTTTGGATCAAACTTTTTGAGAGAATCCTTCATGTTTAAAACAAAACAAGGACATCCAAAAACGTGAAAGAAGTCGATGGATGGCTTTCTACCACGCTAGAACTCATAAGGGGGTTTTCTTCAAAGATGGATGCGTAAAACCTCAATTTTGCACAAAGCATGAGGTGCTAACAGCTTCAACCCAAAACTTGTTTGGAGTGTCATACTCTAGAAGCATGGTCCTAGCCATCTCCTACAGCGACCTATTCTTTCTCTCTACTACTCCATTTTGTTGAGGTGTATGAGGAGAAGAGAAATTGTGCGAGTAACCATATTTTTTGCAAAAATGCTCAAAAAATATCATTTTCAAACTCTCCCCCATGGTCACTACAGATAGAAATAATCTATCAAGAAAATTCATTTTCAACTCATTTACAAAAGCTCGAGAAAACATCTAGAGTATCACTTTTAGAGATGAGAAAGAATGTCCAAGTATAGCGAGAGAAATAATTGACAATCACAAGATAATACTTGGAACCACGAAGCGTTTGAGTTCTCATAGGTCCGAATAGATCAATATGAAGAAGTTTAAGAGCTCTTTTGGTACTAAGGACTCCTTTGGATTTGAAGGAGGACTTGGTTTTCTTGCCTTGTGTGCAAGGTTGGTATTCCTCATCCTTTTCAAAATCCAATTTAGGAAGTCCCCTAACCAATTCCTTTTTGCTCAATTTCTTCATTTGATACATATTCACATGACCCAACCGACAATGCCAAAGAGAAATATCATTTTTATCCACAACTAAGCATCTATCAAGTACAGGCTTTAGAGCATCAAGCACAATAACATATAGATTACCATTTCTAGTTCCCTTATATATAACATTGTCAGTGAGGGAATCTAGAAGCAAACATTCTAAGGAAGTAAATAGAACAAGATAACCATTATTACAAAGTTGGCTTACACTTATCAAATTGTGATGTAGACCATCAACAAGAAAAACATTTTTAATACAAATATTATTGCCTACATCACCCTCACCTATTACCTTACCCTTTTTGTTGTCCCTGAAGGTGATCGATCCTCCTTTCTTCTTCATGAATTTGTTGAAATGGCTGATTTCACCTGTCATACTCTTTGAGCAGCCACTATAAAAAATCCACCTTCTTTTGACCTGCATGAAAGAAGGATGTCGATTCCCAACTCAAACTTTGGGATCCGGGGTTAGCTTGGGGAACCATTTCATCTTTGGGTTGGTCCCCTTTGTCTTGTAAGGACAATAAGTAGAATAATTGTCATCACATTTACAATGAGCACACACCATTGGATTCTTAGAGCCGGAAGTCTCTCCATGGAAGAAAGGAGGTTCCACACTCTTCTTCTTACCCTTACTCTTGTTCTTGTTCTTACCCTTAGGAGCAGTCCCATCATATCCTAAACCACTAGTACCAATTTGTTTGGTAGAGTGTTCTAGGACAACATTAAGGGATTTTTTTCTCGTAAGAAACTTTTACAAAGCTCTTAATTTAGCATTATCATCACTAAGATTAATGATAGTAGAAGATAAGCTAGCAAGATCATCTCTAGCATACAACATGTCATCCTCTAAATAGAGGGCTTTAGTATGAAAAGAATCATGTTCTAGAGCAGTGCTAGCTACCTCATTACTTTTCAAAATAGGTCTAGAGTATAGATCATTAACTTGAGCAAGCAACTTAGCATTTTCAGATTTAAGCAAAAGAATTTCTTTTTGATAAGCATGAGTTTCTTGCTTCCTAGCTTCATCAATGAGGTTAAGTTCTACATTTTCAGTTTTAAGAACATCAATCTCATCTTGGCATTTTTAGTTTTCTTCCTTAAGAGTAGCAATGGTCTTAAGGTAGACACCATTCTCAACTTCAACTCCATTGTATTGGAGCTCAAGATCAAGAAATTGCCCTTATAAAGTATCAATGCTATGAAGATGTAGATTTTCATTTTGATCTAGAATTTCAATCTTAGCATAAAGATCATCTATAATTTTCCTAACCTTTTCTTTTTAGCTTTGCATTTAGTAAAAGATGATCAGAAATCATTAAGCATATCAATAAGAGTTTCCTTAGACAACTCATGCAAGTTAACTTCACTTACCTCACTTACCTCACTTACCTCACCTACATCATCACTTGTAGAGGCCATGAGAGCAAGGTGGCATTCTCCATCTTCAGAGCTAGAAGAACTTGAGGAAGACTCTTCCCAAGTTGCATGAGCTACATCTTTGCTTCTTCTTTCTTTCTTCTCCTTTCTCTTGTATTTGGCTTCCTTCTTGTACTCCTTGTCCTTCTTGTGGCTGCTCTTATGGTGGCTCTTCTTGGCCTTGGGGCAATCACTCTTGTAATGGTCTTTTTGGCCACATTCATAGCACCTTGGAGTAGATGAAGAATACTTCCCTTTGAAGTGCTTTCCCTTCAAGTAGTTAGCTTCATGCTCATTTGGGCCTTCATCTTCACTTGAGGAAGGAGTAGGGGACTTGAGTGCAAGTTGTTGCTGCTGAACCATCTCTTCAATTTGAGCTTTGAAGGCTGTGTCCTTGATCTTCTTGGACTCCTTCTCTTCTCTCTTTTATTCTTCTTCTTTCTTATCAAGCCTTGGCTCATGAGATTAGAGGTTTCCAATTATCTCCTCAGTTGATAATTCACTAAGCTTATACACTTCTTCAATGGATGTCACCTTGGGCTCCCATCTCTTTGGAAGAGATCTCAATATCTTTGAGTTGATTGTGCCTTCATCCATCACACTACCAAGAGCTGCCAATCCATTGATGATGACATTAAGCCTTGTGTACATGTCCGCCACTCTTTCATTCTTGCCCATCTTGAAGTTCTCAAGGAGACCACCAAGCATGTAGATCTTTGCTTCTTTCACTTGCTTTGTTCCTTCATAGGCGACACATAGTTTGTTTCAAATCTCATGTGCAATGTCCCATGAGGGGATTCGGTTGAACTTAGATGGGGTGAGGGTTGCATAGATGATGCTTACAGATTTGGCATTGAGATGAGCTTGCTTCATTTAGGCTTCCGTCCATGTAGAGATTCCCCCCTTTGGATCTTCATACTTTAGGTGCATCACCTTCCACATCTCGTAGCTTACTCCTTGGAGGTAGAACTACATTCTTCTCTTCCAATAGAGGAAGTTGGTGTTGTCAAAGACCAGAGGTCACATGGAGAAGCTTCTCTCCAAGTTGAGAGATCCAAGTGCTAAATCACCCATCTTCTCCTACTTGTGGAAGTAGCCTGGAGAAGACCTTCTCTGAAACCACTTGTTGGATCAAGGGCTCTAGTGGGGGGTGAATAGAGCTTCACAAATATCACAAAATGAATTAGACCTTCAAATTATATTAAGTGCAAAAGCTTAAGCATACAACCAATTTGAAGTCCTAACTAATTAATAAGCATAGCAAGGGTGAGAGACAAGGATATCATACAGTTGGACAAAGTAGTTTAGAGTGGTTCTACACTTCAAACTAGAAGTGAGTCAGTCCACTACCTAGAGGTGGTTAGTCTCTAGGACTTTGCAATCTTGATGCTCTTATATTCATTCATAAGATTACAAGACAAAACCACATTCATCCAAGGACTTAATACCGCAAGAAAGGATCTTCAACCTACCGAAGGAACTTACCCACTTGAACCAGGGAGTCTTCAGCCTTCAATAAGGACTTACCCACTCCATCTTCAAGTCTTTGGCCTTCTAGGAATTACCTATCCTTCTTGAACGTCTACCTTGCCTATCTCCTTCACTCGGAGATCTTGATCACCAACTTTCTTCAACCTTGAAGAACAACAACTCCTTCTCCTTCACTTAGAGAAGATCTTCAAGCCTTTTCTTCAATAAGGAAAGGGGGTAGGAAGATGGAGGTGGAGATCTTTACATGGATACAAGGGATAGCTCTCTTACAGTAGATCCTAACTCACTCATATTCAAGGATTTGAATTGAAAGTAGAGAGAGAAAGGGGCTCAATGATGTACAAAACTCTCAACTAAGAAAGAACCAAGCATATATGGAATGAGCAACCTTGGAATGAACTCCAAGTGGTCCTATTTATAGTTGGGGGTGCCCCTTTGAGTTGGTGAACACTTAGGGCCAAATTATAACCATTTTTGCACAAGGCAACAGATCTATTTTCATCCAAACAAGTCACCAACGGTTAGAATCACTTTTTCTACATTTTCCATATAATACATTCGGTCGAGATTCAATAAAAGTAACTCGACCGAACGGATAAAAGACAACCCCAATTTTCAAACCATCAGTCGAGATTTTCCTGGGGAAAATCGACTGACCAATGAAAATAGCATTTGGCCAGTAACCCGGTCGGTCGAGTTCTGTGAATGCACAACTCGACCGATGCACTCTCTAGAAAATGGATCCAGTGGATCGGTCGAGATTGTAACTTGACCGATCAACAACATGTGATCGATTTTCTAAAGTGCTTAAAAAGTGATTAAAACTTGGTACTAAGTGTCCCACATAATTTTCTCATCTTAGTTACAAGTCATATCATCAATACAAGTGATTAAAAAATTCTTCCAAGGTCATTTACATGGATTTCCTAATTAGCACACTTGCATTGCTTTTGACTTGAAATTTGACAAGCTAGGGCTTGTGTAATTTGATCCTTTTCATGTACCTAACACCTGAAATGTATTTTGAATACACATATTAGATACATATGAATGGAATGGTTAAGTCATTATCAAAATATGGACAATGTATAACCTCTAGGTCAACAAGCTCTTCACGAAGCTATTAATATGAGTCATAGGATCATCCATGCTGTGGCCATTAAATGACTAAGATTTGATTCATACCTCCAATCCACTGTCTATCTTGTAGGTACCCACATTGCTTGCTTACCATTTGATTGGCCCTAGTTGCACTTTGTTTGAAGATGATTTAATCTTCTTCCAAACATTATGTTCTTCAGGCCATTCTTCAACATTTTCTTCAGTATTTGGGTCTATGTCTACGACATGTGTCTGCTCTTCCTAAAGTGATGGGGTTTGGATGAGCTTCTTAGATGAATATCTAAACTCTTGGGCCTTATGAAAAATCTCCTCTTGATCTACAGTAGATGGAATAGACTCTCCGTAATTTGTGGTTCGAGTGTGAACCATGCACTAGTACCTAAAATGTAATGGCTATGTGAGGATAAAAAAAACTAGTAAATTTATAAAAGAAAAAATTCAGTTATGCTCTTGCTCAATGAAAAGTTTTAAAATAAAATAAAATAAAAAATATCTTAGAGTGGTTGGTCACAATGCTCATAGTGTTTGAGTTGCCATTTCCCTAGAAACGATGCCAAAGATGTGAAACCCCCAAACTATGCGTGCAAAATGCAAGTGGATGCATCAAGTAGTATAGGCCTATGAGGTCCAAATGTCAAACTTAGGGAAATGTATTTTAGAGACTAATACTAACTATAACCTAATCAGTCAAGCCTAGAAAAAAGTGATTGATTGATGTCTATAATTAATTTAAAGAACTAAAATCTAAATTAAGTGGATTTTGATTATAGATGGATGGATATCTTAGAATTATAGTTTCACCACAGTTTACATTGCATTTAACGCCACTTCATTAATAATCATTTATCATTAACCATGTACCATGGGACATGTAGCAAGTATTACCCACTCCCACAATGTAATACACTATATATACTAAAACAATTTTGCTTCAATAGCAATTTAGGAATTAGATAGGTGCATAAGATATCTCTGGGTTATTCCCTTCACAGTCCTAAGCCCTCTCTTGAGACACAGTATAGGAATTATAAATCCATGACTTGTCCAACCCTTAATCCCTCTCCGAAAGTAATTAAATGTCTAAGCAATTAAATGTGGTGATCAAGAATAGGAAATTCATTAAGCAATTATAGATTTATGTCCAAAATTTAATGAAATATAAATATTAAATCATAGAGGTCAATTACAATGCAAAATCAGGCTACTCTTGGGCCCAAAGGAATAAGGGGATTAGCCCCAAATGGTTTCTATCAACAAAGACATAGAGAAGAGGGAGACAAAATGCTAAACTTCAGGAAAAATAATGAAAAACTTTAGAGAAACCGATTTGTATGATCCCCTTTGGTGAGAACCATGATTTGTAGTGTTTCGACTGCAAATCCTCTTCCAGGAGGTGCCTGAACTTTCCAGTACATGGTTGTCTCCTTTGCCTCCTCCTCGTTTGGCTTCATTCTCAATTGCAATGTGACAAAACATGGATCAGTCTAGCTGAACTCCCTTTAGGTCATAAGTGAGGCTCTAGCCGTCATTAATTCTAGACTGTCAGATCTTTCTTAATCTTTAATTTTCATTTGTTATGACCACATCTGAGCTTAATTGGTAAACTGGGGTTTACCTGGATGATTATATGCTTATTTGGATTGATCATTGCTTAAATATAATTAATGATGATAATTCAATTATGATGTTTTAAACCTAATAAGAACGTTAAGTGTTCTATTGTTTGAGAAATTAGGGTTTGAGAAATATAAACCCTAGTTGCTTGAAATTAGGGTTTTGATGGTACATGAGTATGTAATTTGATCATGATACTATTGTGGTAAATGATTTTTCATATTTTCTTAAAATTTTTATTTAATTGAATTTTGGATATGATATGAATAAATCAATAATGCATATTGGAGAAAAATTTCAGAATATTTGAGTATTCTTTGAATGTGGTTCTCGGTCGAACTATACTTCGACCAAAATGTTGACAGAGTACTTTTCAGCAGTATAGTGTTTTATGTTCAATTATTTATTGGTAACTCCAAATGATCTAAAATTTTAACTAGAGATCTGAAACTCAATCATAAACAACATGTAAAATTTTAATAATTTTTGGATGTGTTTAGACCTTATTAGTAGACGAATTACAGTAACTGACATTTCTGTAGAATTCTGGATAGCAATGCACTATTCGATTTTTAATTATTTAATGGAAGCTTAGAAGGATTTCAAATTTTATGATTTGTAACAAAATTATACACAACATGCTAAATTCTAATAATTTTTGGAGAAGGCTTGATCTCTAAAATATATGAATTCACAAAAACCTTTTTATGACAGAAAAATCTGCTGAAATAAGAAAAAGTTTAGTGAGGGGTCAATGTGGAATTAACCCAAGCAACTCAATTGCTCTATATGGTCAAACTAACACATAAGGAGATCTCATAATTTGTGATTAAATATAGAGAAATGAAATCCTAGAGAGAGAGAGTTAGGGTTTGATAGGAGAAATTCATGGAGATGCTGACCTAGGGTTTTGCGGTCCGAGGAATGATGAAATCATGTAATTTTAACTTCTTTGGATATTGTTTCATGGTGAATCTTCTCTCACATGTCAAAATTCCGTCCCTCCTATGATTTGATCAAAAATGATATCAAAATTTCCCCTTTTCTCACTCTTTCTTCATAATCCCTCATTTTTAGGGTTTCTGAGTTGAAAGGAAGAAGAGTTGGGTGAATTGCTAGGGATTTGATATGGATTCGAGATTTTCAGATATGGGATACGTTTTTAAGGTTTTTTCACACCATAGGGTTAGTGGGAACATCCTTTAAACAATATATTGCACAAAAATTGGTTAAATCATCCATAATCTTTAATTGCTTAGTATGCGACTACAAACGCTGAATTGTGTGTTTGATCTAAGTTGTTGCAAAATGATATGAAATGGATTCTTCCTCTGTTTGGATGAACTTTAGATGATAAAATTATATTAGAAATGTATACAATACATCCAAATGAGAATTCCCTACGTATTCATATAGGTTATAAGAGTAAACTGAAATATAGGGAATTTGTCTATGACTGAAATTGCTGTATAATTAAATAGAGAAATTTGTTTATCTGGATCCCCTTGGTTATGAATGATTGTTTATCTAAATGCATAGTACATATATGTCAAATACTATCTTGGATTTCATTTAAGGTGAATAGTGTTTGTTTGATATCTCAGTAAAGAGGGTGAAACCCTAGATGCGAGGAAAATTGGATGTTTGCGAATAGATATCGTGAAATCCATTTGAACGGATTTTCTTGACATGATAGACTTTTTTTATTCAATTTTATTATTGATGCATGTTATCTCAGTGAATGACATGGAAACCCAAATTCAGCTCAGTTCCAAGGTTTCATACATATATTTATTTTATATGATTTGTTGATAGTAGTCTTTATTCAGTGAATGTTTATGTCGCATGAAATTCTTATGAGAGCCATGTGATAAGTGAATGAGGTAAATGAAACCCTAAGGATAGGGTGTTCAATGAACCAAGTATTTTGATATCATTTGTTCTCAGTATGAGATGTGGTGATGCACAACTCAAGATTTGGGTTGAGGTGCATGTTTTCCAAGAAAGTATAAATAATTTACAGGTACAAATGAAGATTACTCGTATGCCAAGTGATTAACTCTTATCAGCATATTAAGAAGCTCAATTGCATGATTTCAGTGTATATGTGCCAAGTTGACATGTATTCAGTTTATTTAAGAACTTTAGTTTGCCTGCATTTACAGTATGTTGATTTCTCAGTAAATTACAATGTTTTAAATATACTGCTCTGCCAAGTTTAGAATGATGTACATGTTGTATTATAAACTTCAATTAAATAGACGTGATATCATAGAGATATCAGAGTCATGTATAAGTAAGAGAATGGTACAATGTATAAAGGGCTTTCCAAGAATAATAAAATAATAGACATAGGTACCCTGAACACCGTAGATTCCCTACGGATGTCTGCACTGTAGGGAGGAAACGATCCACCCTGGCAGCGACCAGTATACAGGGATCGGATTGCACCCACAGAGAGTGCGGGGAGACGAAGCCCTTGAGGAAGTCTCCTAAGAGAAGATAGGTTACCCAACATGAACCGGAGATCCCGGTGGTAACCCAGAGGTACCCACAGAGCGTACCGAGATGAGGCCCACAGAGCGTCTCAGACCCTCCACATGTGTACTCAGCCTAGAAGGAGAGGTCCAATTAAAGGACAGCTATTTAGCTGCCTTAGTCAGATGTGACAGTTTGAGTCAAGCAGACCCAGATTTAGTTCTAGGCTTAGCTTTCTAGGTTTTATGCTAAGTCTTGTACGGGTCTTCATATGTAGAGTACACTACATATGATCAGGGCATAATAAAATGAATGAGAGGTCAAACAAGTGTGTAAAATTATTCAATTATTCTTTGTATGTTTCTAAATTATTAGTTCTCTTTATGATCAATCAAGCGTTTCATATATTGATTCACTCTTATAAATATCTAGAGTATCCTGCCATATTTATGATTGTCAATTATTAGACTCTTTAAAGCTTACTGCTGTTATAATTGATATCAGATGCTCAAAAGTATATCTGTAATTATATCAGTACTTTAGACTGTTTCTTTGAAGTACTCATTCACTGAGCGAGTAGGCTCACCCCTCTACTCAAAATTTTTAGGGAAATCACATGGACTTGAAGAAGATATCATTGCATCAGAGTAGATCTACCACAAGAGTTAAGTCTGAGTATAGTTAAGCTCAATCGATCCCTGTCACTCTAGGTCCTTGTATAGATGTGAGAGAGTTGTAAATGATGTTTGTATCTTCGTTTCCTTAATAAGAGAGAATGCATTTGATTATCATGGCATATGTACATGGAAGTGTAAGAAACCGAATGAATGTATGGATGTGTATCATTAATGTTGAGATCATATTAGAGTAATCAAGGTTTAATTCTCTTATAAAGTTTGTTTATGTGATTCAATGCGAGAAAACAAAGAGTTTGAAAAAGAAGGAAGAGTTAAGGGTGATCTTTGTATTATGTTAAATCCTCAATTTATGCCCTAATCTCATGATTAATTGTAATTGTGAGATCGAGGTGTAACATCATTGATCGCAAAAAGTCGATACCACCGATAAGAAAGTCGATGGCACCAATTTATTAGCTACCTCAAAACCCTAATAAATGTCGGTATGACCGACTTATGTGTCAGTAGCACCAAGTAGATTCTTATGAGTTCTAACTTGTTTTGGATGCTAAAGTCGATACCACCGACTAGGTTGTTGGTGGCACTGAACCCATAAAATATTCTACTGACGTTCCTGGCCAATGAATTGGTAGTACCGACTACACATTTCGGTAGCATCAAATGCCTTCTTCATAGTATCAAGTGATATCTTGATAGCACTATATTTTGAGATATCCATGTGGAATTTTGCCTAAAGTTGGTATCACCGACTTTTCTGTCGATGGCATTGAGTTGTGTTGTAAATGTTGAAATAAGAGAAAACCAACATAAGTCTGAATAAAATATGTTTATTTAACTCGATTTGGTACATCTACTCATAATTTGATGCAATAGTGTTTCATAGGCTAATAATGATAACTATTGCCTAAATGATGTCAAAATGAACACTTATGCATGAAATACATGGGAAAACAGCCTGTGAAAAATGAATAAAACTCAGTGCATCAATGGTTTTAGGCATCACTGGACAAAGTGAAACAAATAGGAAGGATCTTCATATCCATCATCGGTACAAGCTTTGTTCAAATATAAGATGAGGAGACCATCTAATGTTACCTTCTAGAACTAGGGATTAATTCAAGATTTTCAAAGTGATGCTTAATTCCTTTCTTCCAACCAGTTATCAGATATGGATTGCTTCATTACTTGACTTGTGAGCATGTTAAATACTTCAAATAGATATTCTTGTTCAATGGTATCCCTTCCAAATTCTTTCTCCGTGGTTTTCTCATCAAAATAGCCAATGACTAAAGTGAATATGTCCTTTAGTCTTGAATATTGGTGGTAACGGTAAGAAAAGAGGTCATTCTGATAGTAGTAGGGGTGGAGCTATAGTTGGGCTCTTCTTCATTATCATTTGCATCGTCATCATCTTCTAAGCCTCAATCCCAGCCATGTTGAGGATACATGGATCCTTCTTTTCCAATGAGCTCTGTTATGGGCCATATTTCAGATCAGATGTAGAGATCTAAAATCTCTCTTTGTAAGCTCTTCCCAAGTTAATACACACATGCATCTTCTTCTTTTAATTGTTCTTGAATTGATAGTCTTCTCGTATAGGCACATTAGTTGGTCTTCTTTGCACATGTACATACCGTCTCAAAAGGGCCTTGTGCATTTTTTTCTTCAATACTCACCACCCCCACTTTGTTCCCAATATAGTCATTTCTCAAGCTATCTTTTCTTATCTTCCAACATTCATCTTGATGAGACCTTGTTTCACTGCCCAAGATACACTCCCATATAGCATGACTAACTGTACAATTGTTCTATAAAACCTATTTTCTAGTCTAAGATGGACCTTATGTTCACATAATAATACTCTAGTTGCACTCCTCTGTTTAAACCATCCTATAGTGATTTTGTGAAAAACATCATTTTGGAAATCATCATCAATTTGAATAAGAGAACTCAAGTAACAATTTATGACATTTTTGATACATCCACTCCATCCAACTTGGTCCCACCATTCACAATTCTAGATTAGCTAAAATTGTAATGCATATACTCAATTTTTCTCCTACTAGTCATCAATCCATTTGATTATAACAAGTTGAGCTTTACCATTGGACAATTTCTAGTTTCATCAATCAACACAATATCATCAACAAATAACATGCACCAAGGAATATCATCATGTTTTGTCAACCATCCACTACTAGAACAAATAGATATGGGCTCGGTGTTGATCCTTGATGTACCCCAACTGTGATAGGAAATGTTGGTATCTCTCCTCCAGGAGTCTTCAAATTTGCAATCAAGCTATCATCCATGTCTTTAATCAAGCTAACATATTGGATTGGCACACCAATTTTCTCCAAAATAATCCACAACACTTCCATGGGTACTCGATCATAAACCTTTTCCAAAATAATAAAATCCATATGAAGATCTCTTTTTCTCTCTATATACTTCTCTATTAGTCTTGTTATCAGAACTATGACATTTATTGTTGATCTTCTTAGCACAAAACCAAATTGGTTGTTTGAATCTACATTATAGATCTTAGAATTTGCTTAATAATCCTCTCCCAAAGCTTCAAAGTGTGACTCGTCAACTTGATACCTCTATAGTTTGTGCAGCTTTGAACATCTCCTTTGTTCTTGTAGATGGGGACTACAATACTATTTCTCCACTTATCCAGTGTGTTCTTGGTCTTCATAGTCTTAAGAAAATTGTTAACTACATAGATCCTTCATCCCCAATTTTCTTCCACACATCAACGAGTATACCATCTAGTTTGCATGCCTTTCTCATTTTTCATCTTTTTCAAAGCATTCTTGACCTCCAAAAGTGAAAATCGTCATGTGTATATCATATCTCTTATATGAATGTCACACAAGTTTCTTACATAATTAAAATTGACTCCATTGGAAAGCTTATGAAAGTAGTTTCTCCATTGGTTCTTGATATTATCATCCTTCACCAACACTCTACCATTGTGGCATACAACTCATGAAAACATAATTAACTAATGTGGAAGAGGTCATTAAGCAGTGGATTACCAAAAATCACTAAAAATTAAAATCTTTTTATCAAGAGGTCCATCAAGTAAAAACTTTCTCACATAGAACAAAAGTAACACATTTACATTCTATTTTTCAAAAGTACATATCTTATATCATCTCTTTCTGTGAATTACAAGCATCAGCTGTCCTGCTAAGCTAAATACAGGCAGTATGGAAACCTCGAGGCACTGAGCCAAAATCTCGAAAACATTATCTACTACTCCAAGGACCTGAGAGTACAGAGACGACACATATGACTCTATATACATCTATACAAGGCATAACAGCCAGTGTCTCCACCTGAGACTTCACTGTTGTTCCTGCTGCTGCTGTCCTTCACCTACTGAAGGATTCCTGCCTCCTCGTCCATGTCCACCTAAAAATGTAGTTCCCACGGGGGTGAGACAATTGTAAATTGCCCCAGCGAGAGATATAACTCTCCTCCAGTAACATTATTATTGTATCTTAAGAAGATAAATATGAAAAGAGGAATCATATTTGTTTGACAGCAGTTACTTCAATGTCTAACATATTAGAATATTAATCTTATTCAACATTGCATCTATAACTTGAAAGAGCAACATATCACATATCCATTAAGGAATATGAAGAAAATGTATAACATTAATCCACTACAGAATCATTATCACATCATTAACTTTCTTCAGGCTTAGATCATACATCTAGAGCCTGGCATTGTCATAGTGGAGTCATGGCCTGTAGCCACACTATTTTCTCAAAGTATTGGGATCTCAAACCCTCAACTCATCAAGTACAATTCCACTTCTTAACATATTCATCATTATGATTATAGAATCTTGGTATTTAAACCCTTATCTCATCATAGAGCACTTGTTACCACATATTAAGTAACTTCATACCTTCAGGTCATCTGACCAAGGACATTATGATTCTTGCTACACAAAGTATTGCACATAGTTCACAAAGCTCATATCACCTCTTATTACCCCTTAATAGGCAACAAGGCATATGAAAGCTTATAAGACCTATAGAACATTTTCAATGTACAGAACATCATAGCCCATACCTGGCTATGCTCATCTTCTCATCATATCTGCATGATTAGTAATCATGATGCAATTACATATCAGTACCTTGCAATACAAGGGTTATCTTATTATATTCATAACCCATTAGTCTATATTTGAGCTTCACATAGGATTACTCAGTGTTAGAACTTCACATAGCATCACCTTGTATTTGGGTTCCACATAGCAGTACCCTGTATTAGGGTTTCACATAGCATTACACTGTATTAGGGTTCACATAACATTACCCTGTATTAGGGTCCACATAACATTACCCTGTATTTGGGTTCACATAACATTACCATGTTTTAGGGTTCACATAACATTACCCTGTATTAGGGTTCACATAACATTACCCCTGTATTAGGGTTCACATAACATTACCATGTATTAGGGTTCACATAACATTACCATGTATTAGGGTTTCATAACATTACCCTGTATTAGGGTTCACATAACATTACCCTGTATTAGGGTTCACATAACATTACCATGTATTAGGGTTCACATAACATTACCCTGTATTAGGGTTTCATAACATTACCCTGTATTAGGGTTCCATGCACCTTTACCCCATTTTAGGATTTAAGGTTTACTATTCACATACAAGTAAGGTTTCTCTTACCTCATACCCAAATTAGGGTTAGGATGTACAATTCCCATTAAATTAGGGCTTCTTACATTGTGACACTAAGTTAGGGTTACATCATCACCCTAGATTATGATAACACTCAGTTTTACTCTAGATTAGGGTTTCACACATAGCATTGAGTATCTAAATAGGTTCATCATATTGGACCTTCAATTATATGAGATATTCAAATGGATAAATGATGTTGACCTTCACAAAGTTACTTACTTAGACCCTTAATGATCTTGGTTCTCATACATCAATTGGTTGAAAATCATTTGAACAAGTTGTATTTGAAATTGATTAGACAAAGTAGGTATTGAACCTATTTGCACTTTGGGTCTCCAAATGGTTTGGGATCATTTGGTCCCAAACGGTCTTGAGACTTTTGGTCCAAACCTCCTCAAAACCACATGGACCAAATATGGTCTCAACCGATCAAATCAATTTAGGGTTCTCAATGTTGATTCTTTCAATCATTGAATTCATGTACCCAATCATCAATTGGACCTATCATCATACTTCAATTGATTTAAATAGGTAAACCTACAACTGATTTAGCCCTCAATTGACACTCAATTACTCATCAACTAGGGTTTGAATCAATTGAATTAGGGTTTGGAATCAATGATCCTTCAACACTAATCAATGCAAGATTAGTTACTTTGAAACCTTTGAACCATCATCCAAATTGAACATGACCTGACCCCAAATGGTCTTGAGGTCGTTTGGATGACCTCCAAACGGTCTTGAGACCGTTTTACCATCATATCATCAAAATTCAAGTCAACCAATTAAGGTTTGTATCATTGGATTGATCACCAAATCAGCAATTGATTACACTTTAACTTAGTAACATTAGATCATCAATTGCTTAACCATACTCACCCCTAGACCTCCAAATGGTCTTGAGTGACCTCCAAACGGTCTTGAGACCGTTTGGATGAGCTCCAAATGGTCTTGAGACCGTTTGGATCATCCAACCCTTGGATTATAGTGAAATTTCATCAAGGTTTGGTCTATTGAATCGATCAACAAATCATCAATTGATTGCTTTGTAACTTGGTAACATTGGACCTTCAAATAGGCAACCATACTTAACCTTAGACCTCCAAATGCTCTTTGGTGATCCCCAAACGGTTTTGAAAACGTTTGGGCAAATCAACCCAAAAAGTCACATCAATCAAGTTGAAAATCAGCACTTAATCCCATTTGGGTTTGCCCAATTGATTGGCCTTCAACTCATGATTCCTTTGGAATTAATCCATCAAATTTGGTGGTTTATCACCCAACATAATTAGTAACAGGAATATCAAACGGTCAACCCTTTGGCAACCCTCTCAAATGGTTTTGAAACCGTTTTCCCAAAAAGTCAGATTAATCAAGTTGAAAATCAGCACTTAATCCTTTGCCTAATTGATTGGCCTTCAACTCATGATTCCTTTGGAATTAATCCATCAAATTTGGTGAGTTATTAACCAACATAATTAGGAACAGGAATATCAAATGGTAAACCCTTGGTCAACCCTCTCAAATGGTTTTGAAACCGTTTGCTCTTCAATCAGTTTCAAACCGTTTGCTCTCAAACGGTTTCAAACCGTTTGCTCTCAAACGGTTTGGTGAAACCGCATGAGCAATTAACTCAAAACCGAATGGACCATGATTTCTTTGGAAACGTGTCCAAGACGATGTAATCATCATCTACCATCGTCTGTGAAGCTCATAGTACCTCTGATTTCATGAATTAACCAATTTCAACCAGTAATTCATCAAGATAATGAAGGAATCAATGAAATTGCAAGATTAATGGTTGAATAACAATGTAAAGGGGTTCAAGTTATAAAACCAGCCTTCAATTCTGATCCCAATCTCCAAGCTTCACGGCTCCAATGGTGGTTGAAGCTCTAGCAACCTCCCAAGGTCATTTCTCAAGCTTTTGGAGTAAAAGGATCGGCTAGGGTTGAAGATGGAGTGAAGAAATGAAGAAATCATGTATTGTTTTATGATTTTCACCATGAAATAATGAAGAACGAATATCAAAGGCTTACCAACAGGTTGAGGACGTGATCCCTGCTGTTCTTAGCCTTCTTGGTCGGTTTTGCAAGTAAGGGGAAGAAAGGAAATCCGAAAAAGTCCCTTGAGTGGGTTGGAAAAGGCTCTTTTATAAGAAATTTGATGAGAGAGAAAATCCTTTATAAAAGTCTTTTAATTCCAAAATTGTTGCCACCACTTCCCCTTTGGTTTCTTGCATGAAAGGGCATATCTATCCCCACCGATATCCCTTCCATTATCCATGAATTAAGGGAAAAGAAATTAAGCACCTTAACCCTTATAATAAGAATATCCATATTTGAGTGGAAATTCTTTATCTTATAATAATGGTGAGTGGAATTTCACCTCCTTAGGATATGCTCGTTCCTTTACAAGGCTTTAAGCTCATCCACACACATCTGAATCTAACCATTTTAATTTCGGTTGAAGGCCCTTTAATTAATACATTCATTTTTGCCCTAAATTGAATTAGGGTTTCACTTAGGATTAAATCTTGATTATTTTAATATCAAGATTCTCTCTCCTCCAACTTAATTCAAATGAGGCACCCCTCTTATTTTATTTGCTCTACATGATTCCAAGAAACATTAGGGACCTTATTGAAGTGGTAATTTGTATATTGAACCCTAGGTTTTGGGTAAATTGCACATTACTCCAAAACTAGGTTTTAATGCACAAGGATTGCTTTACAAGCTTAATCTTGGTGCCCAAGCTTGTGAAAACCATACCACTACATAATATTCATTCTTATAATGTCTCAACATCATAGGAACATCTTATCATGCAACATTTGCAATTTAACCCCTCAACTTGGGTAATTTGCACTTTAGTCCAAAATAAGCAAACATTGCTTCAACATTGTTCAAACAGGACCAAAATTGAAACATAAGTTTCTCATGAGCCCTAATTACTTTTCCCAAGATAAGATTAAGCATTTAATGAACCTTATTAGGAAAAACATCTTGGGTATAACATAACCCAGGTCAGGGATGTTACAAATTATCCCCACCTTATAAGGATTTCGTCCCCGAAATCCCATGAAAAATGAGGGACATGTTATTCATTAATCATACCCTCGAGTCTCCACCTAACTTCTTGATGTTATGGAAATACCATAGATCTGTAATTCACACAAAGTTCCTTTCACTAATTCAGCCTTATAAATGTTTATGCTTATACAGAGCATGAACCCCTAACATATGATGTGCATATTATTGAAAGGAAGAAGCATAAAAGAGCATACTTCAATCACTACTCAAGAATATTTACCAAAAGAAGAACATATATATCTAACAGAGATAATTCACTCAGCAATCCTTTATTCATTTAGGAAGGTTCACTCAGCAAACTCTATGTAATTGGGAATGTTCACATAGCTTTTCCTTTTAGTTGGGAATGTTCACATAGCTCTTCCTTTTAGTTGGGAATGTTCACATAGCTCTTCCTATTAGTTGGGAATGTTCACATAGCTATTCCTATTAGTTGGGAATGTTCACATACTCTTCCTTTTAGTTGGGAATGTTCACATAGCTCTTCCTATTAGTTGGGAATGTTCACATAGCTCTTCCTTTTAGTTGGGAATGTTCACATAGCTCTTCCTTTTAGTTGGGAATGTTCACATAGCTCTTTCTATTAGTTGGGAATGTTCACATAGCTCTTCCTATTAATTGGAAATGTTCACATAAAACTTCCTATTAGTTGGGAATGTTCACATAGCTCTTCCTATTAGTTGGGAATGTTCACATAGCTCTTCCTATTAATTGGGAATGTTCACATAGCTCTTCCTATTAGTTGAGAATGTTCACATAGCTCTTCCTATTAGTTGGGAATGTTCACATAGCTCTTCCTATTAGTTGGGAATGTTCACATAACTCTTCCTATTAATTGGAATGTTCACATAGCTCTTCCTATTAGTTGGGAATGTTCACATAGCTCTACCTATTAGTTGGGAATGTTCACATAGCTCTTCCTATTAGTTGGGATTGTTCACATAGCTCTTCCTATTAATTGGGAATGTTCACATAGCTCTTCCTATTACTTGGGAATGTTCACATAGCTCTTCCTATTAATTGGGAATGTTCACATAGCTCTTCCTATTAGTTGCATTATACTCTCTAGATTGTTTCAGAATGACTACTTGATCAGAGTAATAAAAAAATGACAATCTAAGAGTTTCATACTTGCCTTATCTTCAATAATCATATACCTGGTCAGGGTATATAAGTATTGAGTTTAGGTAGTATGCACTTTATTTGCTATCATATTCCTCACTTTTCATATCATTATACACACATGATTTTCCATTCCTAGATTTTCTCCAGGCATCACTTATATATATCTCATCTTTCAACACACAGATAAGGGAGGTTATAAAACATTTTAAGGAACACTGAGTAAGATATAAGTTATCATCTCCCTTGTGTCCTTATAGGACTAGTCAAAGGAATTAAAAAACAACTACTTTCATATATTTAACACATAGAATCATAATATGAAGTATTGGATTGAATATATTTCATTTAAGTATCACCCCTCAAGGTCACTTACCACATTAGGTCGATTTCAACACATAGTGTCCAGTTACCTCATGTTGCTTCTTTTTCCTTCTCTTACTGGCTACTGCCCTGGTGCACTAGGCATTTATTGCACTGGTGACACCAAAAACTTTGGCTTTTCAGAATATTTAGGCAAATGTCTCTAAAATTATAGAGATATTACCTTAATTCTCAGCTTATTGCCCCTCCTTGGGCACTATCATAACAGATGTACTTATCGGTCTAAACTTATGGCAGAGTCTACTTTCTTGCCATATGTTAATCTTTACATCATTTCCATTGTTCTAACATGACTATGTCACTCAGGAATCCTTTCAAAGCCCAAAGTTTATGCATTAAAGACTAGTAACTTAGGTTGTAATACTAGTATCCAGTCTTCTTTATGCATCAATGTTGTCCTAACCTGCCCTTCAAGAGCATAACATAGGATTCTCTATCCTGATTGGGTCAGGATGGGAATTCTCGGGCACTTATTCTCCTCTTTCCTGGTCCCATGCACCCACTCCTGGTTCAACTACATTGCCCTTAGCAATGTGTTCCTCATATTCTCCAGTCATTTTCAAGTTCTTCTTCTCCTATGTGAGTAGAAGATACTATCAGATAAACTGGAAGACACTTAGAACATACTCTACAATCTTAGTCCTATGTCTCTGTAGACTCAGCGAACCTAGAGCTCTGATACCACTTAATTGTGGCATACAACTCATGAAAACATAATTAACTAATGCGGAAGCGTTCATTAAGCAGTGGATTACCAAAAGTCACTAAAAATTAAAACCTTTTTATCAAGAGGTCCATCAAGTAAAAACTTTCTCACATATAACAAAAGTAACACATTTACATTCTGTTTTTCAAAAGTACATATCTTGTATCATCTCTTTTTGTGAATTACAAGCATCATCTGTCCTGCTAAGCTAAATACAGGTAGTATGGAAACCTCGAGGCACTGAGCCAAAATCTCAAAAACATTATCTACTACTCCAAGGACCTGAGAGTACAAAGACGACACATAGGACTCTATATACATCTATACAAGGCATAACAGCCAGTGTCTCCACCTAAGACTTCACTGTTGTTCCCGTTGATGCTGCTGCTGTCCTTCACCTACTGAAGGATTCCTGCCTCCTCATCCACGTCCACCTAAAAATGTAGTTCCCACGGGGGTGAGACAATTGTAAATTTCCCCAGTGAGAGATATAACTCTCCGCCAGTAACATTATTATTGCAGCTTAAGAAGATAAATATGAAAAGTGGAATCATATTTGTTTGACAGCAGTTACTTCAATGTCTAACAGTTTAGAATATTAATCTTATTCAACATTGCAGCTATAACTTGAAAGAACAACATATCACATATCCATTAAGGAATATGAAGAACATGTATAACATTTATCCACTACAGAATCATTATCACAACATTAACTCTTTTCAAGCTTAGATCATACATCTAGAGCCTGGCATTGTGATAGTGGAGTCATGGCCTGTAGCCACACTCTTTTCTCAAAGTATTGGGATCTCAATCCCTCAACTCATCAAGTACAATTCCACTTCTTAACATATTCATCATTATGATTATAGAATCTGGGTATTTAAACCCTTATCTCATCATAGAACACTTGTTACCACTTATTAAGTAACTTCATACCTTCAGATCATCTGACCAAGGACATTATGATTCTTGCTACACAAAGTATGGCACATAGTTCACAAAGCTCATATCACCTCTTATTACCCCTTAATAGGAAACAAGGCATATGAAAGCTTATAAGACCTATAGAACATTTTCAATGTACAGAACATCATAGCCCATACCTAGCTATGCTCATCTTCTCATCATATCTGCATGATTAGTAATCATGATGCAATTACATATCAGTACCTTGCAATACAAGGGTTATCTTATTATATTCATAACCCATTAGTCTATATTTGAGCTTCACATAGGATTACTCAGTGTTAGAACTTCACATAGCATCACCTTGTATTTGGGTTCCACATAGCAGTACCCTGTATTAGGGTTTCACATAGCATTACCCTGTATTAGGGTTCACATAACATTACCCTGTATTAGGGTTCACATAACATTACCATGTATTAGGGTTCACATAACATTACCCTGTATTAGGGTTCACATAACATTACCCTGTATTAGGGTTCACATAACATTACCCTGTATTAGGGTTTCATAACATTACCCTGTATTAGGGTTCACATAACATTACCCTATATTAGGGTTCACATAACATTACCTTGTATTAGGGTTCACATAACATTACCCTATATTAGGGTTTCATAACATTACCCTGTATTAGGGTTTCATAACATTACCCTGTATTAGGGTTCCATGCACCTTTACCCCATTTTAGGGATTAAAGTTTACTATTCACATCCAAGTAGGGTTTCTCTTACCTCATACCCAAATTAGGGTTAGGATGTACAATTCCCATTAAATTAGGGCTTCTTACATTGTGACACTAAGTTAGGGTTACATCATCACCCTAGATTATGATAACACTCAGTTTTACTCTAGATTAGGGTTTCACACATAGCATTGAGTATCTAAATAGGTTCATCATATTGGACATTCAATTATATGAGATATTCAAATGGATAAACCATGTTGACCTTCACAAAGTTACTTACTTAGACCCTCAATGATCTTTGTTCTCATACATCAATTGGTTGAAAATCATTTGAACAAGTTGTATTTGAAATCGATTAGACAAAGTAGGTATTGAACCCGTTTGCACTTTGGGTCTCCAAAGGGTTTGGGATCGTTTGGTCCCAAACGGTCTTGAGACTGTTTGGAATCAAATAGTCTTGAGACCGTTTGGTCCAAACCTCCTCAAAACCGCATGGACCAAATATTGTCTCAACCGATCAAATCAATTTAGGATTCTCAATGTTGATTCTTTCAATCATTGAATTCATGTACCCAATCATCAATTGGACCTATCATCATACTTCAATTGAGTTAAATAGGTAAACCTACAACTGATTTAGCCCTCAATTGACACTCAATTACTCATCAACTAGGGTTTTAATCAATTGAATTAGGGTTTGGAATCAATGATCCTTCAACACTAATCAATGCAAGATTAGTTACTTTGAAACCTTTGAACCATCATCCAAATTGAACATGACCTGACCCCAAACGGTCTTGAGGTCGTTTGGATTACCTCCAAACGTTCTTGAGACCGTTTTCCCATCATATCATCAAAATCCAAGTCAATCAATTAAGGTTTGGATCATTGGATTGATCACCAAATCAGCAATTGATTACACTTTAACTTAGTAACATTGGATCATCAATTGCTTAACCATACTCACCCCTAGACCTCCAAACGGTCTTGGGTGACCTCCAAACGGTCTTGAGACCGTTTGGATGAGCTCCAAACGGTCTTGAGACCGTTTGTCTCATCCAACCCTTGGATTCTAGTGACATTTCATCAAGGTTTGGTCTATTGAGTCGATCAACAAATCAGCAATGGATTGCTTTGTAACTTGGTAACTTTGGACCTTCAAATAGGCAACCATACTTAACCTTAGACCTCCAAACGGTCTTGGGTGATACCCAAACGGTCTTGAGACCGTTTGGGTGATCCCCAAATGGTTTTGAAACCGTTTGGTCTAATCAACCCAAAAAGTCACATCAATCAAGTTGAAAATCAGCACTTAATCCCATTTGGGTTTGCCTAATTGATTGGCCTTCAACTAATGATTCCTTTGGAATTAATCCATAAAATTTGGTGTTTTATCACCCGACATAATTAGTAACAGGAATCTCAAACGGTCAAACCTTGGTCAACCCTCTCAAATGGTTTTGAAACCGTTTGCCCAAAAAGTCAGATTATTCAAGTTGAAAATCTGCACTTAATCCAATTAGGGTTTGCCTAATTGATTGGCCTTCAACTCATGATTCCTTTGGAATTAATCCATAAAATTTGGTGAGTTATTAACCAACATAATTAGGAACAGGAATCTAAAACGGTCAACCCTTGGTAAACCCTCTCAAATGGTTTTGAAACCGTTTGCTCTTCAAACGGTTTAAAACCATTTGCTCTCAAACGATTTGGTGAAACCGCATGAGCAATTAACTCAAAACCGAATGGACCATGATTTATTTGGAAAAGTGTCCAAGACGATGTCATAATAATCTACCATTGTCCCTGAAGCTCATAGTACCTCTGATTTCATGAATTAACCAATTTCAACCAGTAATTCACCAAGATAATGAAGGAATCAATGAAATTGCAAGATTAATGGTTGAATAACAATGTAAAGGGGTTCAAGTTATAAAATCCGCCTTCAATTCTGATCCCAAGATCCAAGATTCACGGCTCCAATGGTGGTTGAAGCTCTAGAAACCTCCCAAGGTCGTTTCTCAAGATTTTGAAGTAAAAGGATCGGCTAGGGTTGAAGATGGAGTGAAGAAATGAAGAAATCATGTATTGTTTTATGATTTTCACCATGAAATCATGAAGAACGAAGATCAAAGGCTTACCAACAGGTTGAGGACGTTCTCCCTGCTGTTATTAGCCTTCTTGGTTGGTTTTTCAAGCAAGGGGAAGAAAGGAAATCTGAAAAAGTCCCTTGAGTGGGTTGGAAAAGGCTCTTTTATAAGAAATTTGATGAGAGAGAAAATCCTTTATAAAAGTCTTTTAATTCCAAAATTGTTGCCACCAATTCCCCCTTGGTTTATTGCATGAAAGGGCATCTCTATACCCACCGAGCTCCCTTCCATTATCCATGAATTAAGGGAAAAGAAATTAAGCACCTTAACCCTTATAATAAGAGTATCCATATTTGAGTGGAAATTCTTTATCTTATAATAATGGTGAGTGGAATTTCACCTCCTTAGGATATGATCGTGCCTTTACAAGGCTTTAAGCTCATCCACACACATATGAATCCAACCATTTTAATTTCGGTTGAAGGCCCTTTAATTAATACATTCATTTTTGCCCTAAATTGAATTAGGGTTTCACTTAGGATTAAATCTTGATTATTTTAATATCAAGATTCTCTCTCCTCCAACTTAATTCAAATGAGGCGCCCCTCTTATTTTATTTACTCTACATGATGCCAAGAAACATTAGGGACGTTATTGAAGTGGTAATTTGCATATTGAACCCTAGGTTTTGGGTAAATTGCACATTACTCCAAAACTAGGTTTTAATGCACAAGGATTGCTTTACAAGCTTAATCTTGGTGCCCAAGCTTGTGAAAACCATACCACTACATCATATTCATTCTTATGATGTCTCAACATCATAGGAAAATCTTATCATGCAACATTTGCAATTTAACCCCTCAACTTGGGTAATTTGCACTTTAGTCCAAAATAAGCAAACATTGCTTCAACCTTGTTCAAATAGGACCAAAATTGAAACATATGTTTCTCATGAGCCCTAATTACTTTTCCCAAGATAATATTAAGAATTTACTCAACCTTATTAGGCAAAACATCTAGGGTTAACACATAACCCAGGTCAGGGATGTTACAACCATCTTCATTCTTGACGTATTTTACTTGGCTCAAGTCTCTTTCTTTCCTTTCTCTAATACAAGCCGTTTAAGAGTTAGGCTCATGTAGGGACCAAATATACCTTAAGGATCCAAAAGAACTAGATCCCCAGCTAGTTTAAGGCCAATTTCAACTTATCAGATTAGGTTAAAGAATGTTGGTTTGCATCCATGGAAAACTAACTTGTGTGGATATTTCAAATTTATCATGTAAAACATTCAGTGAGTATGTGGTGTCATGAATTGAAGGTTTAATAATTTTACTTCCCCCACCCCCCACATATGAGCACTATGTGTTGTCTTGATGTCCCAAACTAATCAAACCACCAAATTTGGCAAAAATTAGTAACCATGGGCAGCAAATTGGGATTTTTGACCTTTAATGGAAAGTTGATATTGATCAGAACTTCAAGGAGTTGAAGTTATTCTTATCTAACAACTTGATAGGAATTTATTCCATGTTGTACTTTGTTGTTTCTCTAAGTAATGTAGCAATTCATGATGGCATGGAAAATGTGTTATAAAAGAGTTTCATGTGAACGATGTGTAGACATGATACATTGTTAGTGAAGCACATGGGTATACAAGTTGCAAAGATCAAACAAAAATGAAAGTGACCAAAGTTTATAAAAAAGATAGATATTGTCTTTATTATAATAAAATCTCTAAACCAATGGTTGTGAAAATATGACTACATATGCACAACAAAAACTTATAGTAAAATTGAATTGTGGAATCTTAGTATAAACAATTCTTTAGAAGGTTTGTCATACATACCTAAATTTATGCAAATAATGAGTTTCATGAATTATATTTTGAGTAATTACATTGTTATTTTCCATTGTATGTACTTTTTTGATAAAGATGTAATTTCTATTGCAACACTATTTTTATTTGAGTTGGGTCGAGGATGTAGTTACAACTAGGGATGAGCATCAGATCGGGTCAGTCTGATCTGACCCGTGTCCCGACCCGCATAACCTGACCCAGGCCCGATCTATGTAATTTACATAGGTGGGACGAGCCTAAGATGTTGACCTAAATTTTTATATGGGCAGGGTTAGGGCCAAGGTAAACCCAGGCCGGAAACCCATATACCCAGATTAATTATATGCATGAGTATATGTAACACATGTTTGTATATGATATGTATATTTTATATGATACATTTGACTACAAACTTTCAAAATTACATTTGATTAATATATATTTAGTCAGTCATATTATTATACTATAAGAGCAATGTATAGAGTAAATCTAGGACATTCAAATTCATGTTGTGTATAATATGTTCATTATAATTTATACAAATTAGATCTAAAAGATCGTATTTATACTACTTGCATGTGTTCCATAGATCACCTCGGTCGGACATTGCTAGACTATTGATTGAAATACAAGTGCATCTTCTATTCGATGTTAAATGTAAAAATCTCATTCACATAAATAAATAAATTGTGATTCTGATTTTAAATGTGTCTGATTTAATATTTTATGTGTTTCGAATTGATATAACAATTTGTAAATATATTAGTATCTCTAGTGATACATACAGATTACATGTACTTAGTGAAACACATTTTAAAAAAATGTTAATATTTTGTATTATGTATATGTTGAAAATATATTTATTTACTATGTTATCTGGACCGATCCGAATCCAACTTGAAACTCAACTATATTATGTAGGTTGGGTATGGACCAAATTTTCTAAACATTACTCAGGCCTAAACCCGACCGAAACCTAGTCAAAAATATGAATTTGGACATGGACTTGCTAAAAGCCAAGGTAACCCAACCCGACGCTCATCCCTAATTACAACTTAGTCGACCCATTGGCCCAAAAGAACAAATGGAAAAGCGAGAGACTTACAATATTGCGCTTGCCAGATCCATAGTTTCTACCAGACTACCACCGACCTTTGGAACAGGGTAATACAATTAAAAAGGTGGACAACGGGTTTTCCGGGACAGCGATTGAATAGTTTTTTTTTTTTTTTGAAATTTCAGCGATTGAATAGTTAGTCATATCGGCAATATAATAAAACAGACTAGGTGGACAACGGGGTCTTTTCCGGGCAGCGATTGAATAGTTAGTCAGATCTTCCCACTGCTTTCATCGTCGCAACAATGGGGCCGAAATCGCTGTTCCTGTTCCGAGATACTTTTCCGGACGTGTAGCACCTAATTTCTACCGTGGATAATACTCAATTATTTTTTTATTAGTGAGTCTTTAGGTAAATGTAAGGTTAAGATTAAATGTAACAGCAAGTCGCAACAACAGATCTGAGTACTGCAACAGTATTAGGTGTACTATTTTGTGTTTCTCAAGCTGAAACCTATATTAAATGCCGATTTGCAACATAATCCTACTAATCACCGCTTGGACAAGATAGTTCGAACATCAATAATAAATCCTGCAGCAATGGCGCAATAGAACTAGCATATCTGTGTTTCCTAATTATTGATCGTTTTCCGTAAGCTTATTGTATATCTGGTGGACTTTGTGTTTAATCATATTCTGTAAACACTTCGACCACCTCCGTGATATCTAAATACAAGTTCTCTAGCACACCATATATGGATCTAGATTGCATGTGGGACCTGTCCCCTGATGCAAACGCATGCACCATCTTTCCCATCTGGATCCAACTACACCCAATAAGTTTCTTTGCATCACCTGTTCTCATTTTCTTCCTGATCCGCTCCACCTCAGCCCACTCTCCCTTGGCAGCAAAAATATTAGCCAGTTGCACGTATCTGGAAGCATCACCTGACTCCAACTTCAAGAGCTTCTCCTCTGCTACTCTTGCCAGGTCTGTGTTCCTGTTTATTCTGCAGGCATTCAAGAATGTTCCCCAAACTACAGCATCTGGATCGTAAGGGAGGCTCCTGATTAGTGAAAGTGCCTTATCCAACTGATTCGCTCTTCCTAGCAAGTCGATCATGGAGGAGTAGTGATCTTTCTCTGGGATTATACGATATTCTGCAGTCATGGAGTTAAAGAGTTGCTCTCCTCTCTCTACTAATCCAGCATGCCTGCAAGCAGAGAGGAGAGCAATAAAAGAGACTTCATCAGGCCTGTGCCCCGCCAGCAACATCGCTTCAAACAACTGGATGCAGTCATCTGCTCGGCCACTGTGAGCAAATCCAGACATCAGTGCATTGTAAAGAGCCCGATCTTTCCTGGGAACCTCCTGGAAAACCTTATCAGCATATCCAACCTCACCACATTTGGCATACATGTCAACTAAAGCACACCCCAGTGTCTTTTCTATGTCATTGCCAATTCTTAAAACATAAGCATGAACCTGCTTTCCTGCAAGCAAATCAGTCCGGACTGTACCGCACCCAAGCACATGTATGAGTATGGCGCTGTCCCTGACAAGTGGATCACCTTGGAAGGCAGACTCCTTGAATAGATCAAATACTTCATTGATCAGACCAGAGTTGATGTAGCCACTGAAAAGAGCAGTCCAAGCTACTGAAGTATTCTCCTCGAGTGAATTGAAAAGCCTCCTTGCTTCCTCCAAGTTCCCCCTTTGTGAGTGCACTTGGATCATTGAAGTTGCTGAAAAGAGATTCCCAGAACAATTGGCAGAGAAAACAGCTTCGGCATATCTAATTTGACCACATTTGCAATAGCAGTCCACTAAGCAGCTACTTACAAAGGAGTTCATGTCCAAACCTTTCCTCAAAATTAAACTATGGACTTGCTTCCCGTGCAGCAAGCTCTTTAAATCTGTACAAGCAACCAGAATACCCACAACCGTGTACTCGTTATAACTGACACCAGCGCACGACATTTTAGCAAACATCTGAAGTGCAGTTTCCGGGAGACCATTCTGTGCACAGCCACAGATGATGGTATTCCAACATACAACATCGTTTACGGCTATTGGAGCTCCAGAAAACAAATCCAACGCCATTTGAATCTCGCCATCTCGGCAACAAGCTGCCACCAAGGCATTCCTTGAAACAGAGTCCACCACTCTGTCATTGTCTCTTGATGTTTCATTTACAAGTAAAGCATGTCCAAAAAGTCCGCATTTTGAATACATGTCAATCAAAGAACTCACACCAAAATCATCAGAATCACTGGCAGTCTTAATCATGCATGCATGAATCTGTGTCCCATATTCAACATCGCATTGTCTGGCTGCCACGTTCAGCATTGTAGGGAGTACAAACCCATCAGCCTGTAGCCCACTCCTTCTCATCTCATGGAATAGATCAATCGCTTGATAGTCACAAAATTCACTCGCAAACCCTGATATCATGGAATTGTACGTGACAGAATCCTTCTCGGGAGAAGATTGAAAGAGCGAGTGGGCAGATTCCATGTCATTGTTCCGGATACAACCATGGATCATTGTGTTCCATGTGAATACGTTCTTCTCGGGCATCCCAACGAACAGGGCGCGCGCTTCTGCCACTCGGCCCAGCTTCGAGTAGGCCTCAACCAGCTTGTTACAACCGAAGACCGTAGGGCAAAGGTGACCTGATTTAACAAAGTTGGCGATGGACGAGAACCTCGGAAGTGTCTGCCAGCAGGACATGCGGGACAGGGGGTGAAATTCCGCCAAATGAACACCATTGGAAGGGGGGAGGGCTGTGGAAGAAGACACCGAATGACCGAAACTTCTTGCCGCGCGACGCAGCGGATGGTACATAGCTAGGGATGAAATATTAGCCGCCACAAGGGCGGGGGAGAAAGTTTTACTGCTCTAGCGGCATTTCCTTCGAAGCAAAGCCACTTCAAAAAAGTGCAGACGGAGCGGAGGAAATATAAGCGCCCTAACTTTGTTTTGGTCTAAGATTATGGTCTAATTCATTGTATTTGTGCATTAATTTGTTATTCTGTATTAGCTTTTCCTCGTTCCACACTAACCTGGCATATTTTTGAATTACTAATTAACACACACGTGCACATGCACATGTGTGCACATGCACATGTGTGCACATGCACATGTGTCATTGAACGTGTTTATTTTGTATTAAATATTTGAAAAATAAAATTTGTCAAAAGGATAATGATAATTCTCGTAAATATTTTGTAAAATTTTTGAAAATGCATTATTTATTGACTCCGAAACGCACGTTTGAAGGAAGGAATATAACAGAGAAGTTGAGAGGTTTGCGGTAATTAATTTTATCATTAAAGAGAAAAAATAAAATAGAGTAAATATAAAAAAAAGTTGAGAAAAATTGTGAAAAGAGAGAGAGAATCAAGGAGAGCGCATCATGAACTCACTCTTTTTATAGTAGTATAGATATAAAAGAATGATGATCTATTATATTTATCCGTATATTTTCATACTTTATGCATTAACGTTGCCTACGTCCTCGTTTATTTCCTGTACTAATTTTATTATCTTTATCATTAGTAACCCTGTGAATAAAGCCAGGTGACAAATTGCTCTTGTAGTTGTTACCTTACCTGAAATTCGAGCGGCTTATTTATCTATCTATCTATCTATATATATATATATATATATATATATATATATAGAGAGAGAGAGAGAGAGAGAGAGAGAGAGAGAGAACATGCGATTAATTTTATAACATTCTCTAATTTGTAGCATGTCATTAATAAAAATATATGTGTTCTCTTTTTTGATTATGCGACAATTGATGAGTAATTGTGGGTTCATTTTTTTATCAAAATTATCATAATTGTACAATAAAAAATTATTAACTAATACTTTAAATAACATGTAGAACGCAAAACACAAAATAAAATATGGAGTGAAGGAGCTCGACGACACGCAGTCTAATTGAGAGGTAAGAAAACTCTACCAACTTTGTTGAACGTCTACTAAAACTAACTTTTTTGCCAGACTTATGGTTAGCACTACATTGCATACATAATATTAAGAAAGAGCTAATCAATTGTCATGCAATATTTTATAAACAAGTTTACTACAAAAGTACATTTTGATTAAAAGCAAGTTGGGTTATAATAATCTAAATGGTATGTTATTCGAGCAAATGATGCATGTGATTCTTATAGTTTTAAACTAATTGATTGACCAAAAAAATAATGTAAATAAATCGGCTAATGAAGCAGCTACATAAATTGGTAAAAAAAGTGTAAATAAAAGGGAGCAGCTTGATAACACACGCAGCTAACTCCGTTTTATTGTAGGTATACTATCAGTTGGCACGTGTAATGACGTATTATTTTGCACAAAGAAGACGAAGAGAAGCACGAACTTGAGCATTCCGCGTGATGCTTAGCATACTGCTGTGTATTCCTGATCTGTAGTTGCAGTAAGAAATGATCAAACATGCACATTACTACGTGTTTAGGCTATACATTATCAGAAGTCACTGGAGAGTTTCGTTGGCACAGTCTAAGACACTCGTGCAATTATAATAATAGATCATAACTGCAAGCCAATGTGCACAAAGAAAACGATACGTGGAATAAGCCAAGTTGAAAACAACCATTTCTATTACAGTAAGACAACAATTGGTTAAGAAATATTAAACAAAGAGGAGCAGCTCGATAACACACAACAGTAAATGTTAATTGCACACATTAACATTTTTCTGAAATGTGGCAAATCTGTAGGACATCCATCATTGTTCAACTTTGTTAAAATTAATAAATAAATGAATGTCCTTCAGAAATAGTTACCAATCAACTGGATTAGTCAGACATATAATCACGTGTTGCACTACCGTCGAACAACAACTCGATTAACAAACACACAGCCTCATGACTCAATATAATAACATTTAAAAAAGGGAGCAGCTGAAGCAGCTCGACAGCAGCCAGTTGACTCCCTTTTATTATAGGTATATAGACTAGTCATAAGTGTGTGCCATGCACGGCCGTTATCAATGCATGTAGAGTTGTAAATGGATAAACATAATTTGTGCATGTGATCCACATTCGAATCTGAAATTTGAAAAAAAAAATCTGACATCCATGAAATTAAGATCAAATTTTAGATGTTGAATTTTGAAACTAAAAGTTTTAGATATGATATCAGATATTATTGTATCCACTCTGAAAAAATCCATATTGGATAAATAAATAGACACCCATTAGATATCATTGGACTTTCTTTTTTTGAATTTGGATATTAGGTATGGCATATCTACTCCGTGTTCCCTTCATATTTAATCTGTTTACATATCTAAATGCAGGCAACAAAGTGTTAAATAACTCACTTTCTAGATCTTCTGTCACCATTAATTTCATGGAACCTTTTGGTTGATACACATTGATTTTACATTCAAAGCAGGCATACAATGATATAAATGTGTCCTAAAAGCTAATCTTATCATGCATGTAATAGTTATATTCTCCGACTATGCATTTACAACTTCAACAGATTCCTATGATTGTAATGGATCCATGTAATTATCTTGAATGCATGAAACTTTTTAAAAATATACAACAATGCATGCCCACAACCCTATTCCATTGTCTTTTAAAAAACTTTATATTTCTATGACAAATAGAAATACCTACATTTAAGTAAGTAATCAATTAGGCAACACAAAGTAGGTCTTGTCCTTATCGGGTTTGACATTGAAATAAACTCATACACCTTTCAAATTTCTACTTCACTATCATAAGTCAAAAAGAGAAGAATTATTTTCAAGAAAATACTTCCAAGCCTACACAAAGAAAGATCTTCAACAAAATAAATTAGCTATCCATAAATAAAGTGTCTCAATAAACTAATTAGCTAGCTAACTCAGACATAAAAATCAGTTCCCAGGTTTCTAAAATGTAATTCTACATATTGGACCCATTGTTTTCTAGCTTGTATGGTGAGTGAATAAAATGTGGAAAAGGGATAAAAAAGGTACATATCTGAATATAATTTATTTTTCTAGAAAGTAGCAACATGCATTCCAAAAGTTTGACATCAAAGTCAGGTTGCATACATACATTTCGAACATTGTTTGCAGACTATGAACATTATGGCCATTGGCTTACAAAAGAGCCCAAAACATTACAACCTCTATAGAATAAGGAAATTCTAAATGTTTCCCTACATAAGAGCCCAAAATGCAACAACTAAAATCTATCCATTACAAAGTTGCCCGTACTATGTTTTTCCTGTCAATACAGAGTGCTTTGGCGTTATTGCAGTTTGACTAGATACATAGGTCATAGATTGCCATATGCTGGGTACTTGTGTGGTTTCTTTCATTTGACATTTACCTTACATGATGGCAGCCAAATTTTCTTGTCAGTGCCCACTATTGCTTGGGAAGCTCTCAAATATGCAACTGTATACACACATAGAAACAAACTTAAGTTAAGTAGGACAATTTTTTAGATAGAGATTTGAGACTGTAAAAATGGAAAATTGAGGATTATAACATTGGTACGGACGGACAAACACAAAATAGGTCATAGTTAAGACATTCAAAGAAAAATTAATTCCGAATGACAATACTATGAAGAATACTTTTTCAATACTACTGCTGAAGCTCACATTTAGAAGTGGTACTTAAAACATAAGTGCCAAACATAGTATTTCTAATAAAGTTACCGTAACATATTTTATGTGAAAAGTATACACATTGTAAGTTTCTTACTTTGCTTCTCCCAAGGTGCTAAAAATAACAATGTGAAGTATGAGCTGAAAAAATACTATCCATTAATTTGGAAAAAAGAGAGGAAGATAAACACGAAAATAGGGATGACAAAATGTGGATATCTATATCCACAACAAATTTTATCCTAACGACATGTTTGGTTACCTAGATTTTGATGTATTGGAGTTCGATTGTCCATACAAAATAATAAAAAAAATCTTCATTTTTACAACAAATGTGATTGTTATAATGCCTTAAGCAACACCAACAACATGTAAAGGGGTCATTTAGAGCATCATAAGTTTCTAAGATCATCATCGAAACCATTCCTCCATCGAAAGCAACATTTTCATTTGATGCATCACAACTTTATTGTATAGAATCCTATATTAATCTTCAAAGTCAAGTGCAAAGTAATAGTTGCAAAGGCAAATACATCTAATACAAAAGTAAACCAAAACACAATTAGATCAAGAAGATAGAAAGATGTATTGCTTGTATTGCTGCTTTCTATTTGTACCAAAATATGACTCAAATAAGCACCTCAAATGACTAACTGATAAAATGATAGTGTTAAGAGAATATCTATAATGGACCCTAATCAAGTCTAACAACCACAAATTGACAAGTGGTTCGAATATGGGCCAAAGAAATACAATTTGTATAACAAATCTAGAAGACAAAATTGTGAATGCTTGTTTTGTATTAGATGTATTTGCCTTTGCAACTATGTGAATGGATCTATTCTTGTTATAATGGATCTATTCTTGTTCATCACTTGAACTTATCAAAATTGTGAATTCTTGTTTAATGAATTTAAGTGCACTTCTATCGAGTCTATGGACCTAAACTGATGGATATAATATTATGAACCAATTGAATATACACAAATTTATACTGGACAAGGAATGTAGTTTAATATAATATCATCAACTAAAGAAGTAATGAAAACTAAGCATATTCTTAAACAATAATTCAAATTTATTTTGTCTTAAATAACATAGAAAACAACAAACCTAATGCATCCTTTCAGTATGACCTGATGGCAAAGCTAAATTGGGTAGAGGAGTTTGAATATTGCCATATAACATTGAGACAAAAAAATGAAGGAACATATGAAAAGTATGAATATGATTGCACTCACATTTATAAACTTAATCTGGTTTTGTTGCTTAGGGGCAGAAGCAAGCAATCGCCTAAAATTGATCTCTGTCCTGCTCATGGCCATTGCAAACCTGCTTTGATGAGTTCACCCACCGATAGAACTGCCTCAATGCCGGCTTTTATTCCTTTGCTTGTGCATTTCTGGTGACCAGTTGACTTCGAATTGGGAGAAAAACCTACTTCGTCATTTGGCTTCAGACGCTGTCTTCAGACCGCTGCAAGCTATGTGTGACACCCTGATCCCCGTACCATCTCTAATGATCCCGAAGACCAGAGAGTCAACCTTGGTAAACCACCCTTAACCTTTTCTTTTCTTAATCACTTAAAATTAACTTAAAGGAAAATCTTATAACTTGGAATAAAATGAAATCTTACTAAACTGCGGAAGCAACTACTATTTACTTTACTGGGTAGGTAAAGCAGATTTACACAACATATTACATTTTTCATACGGAATATAAAGCACAACAGATAACTTAAAACTAAACTACATATTACATTACATTCCCTCTCTACCACACCACATGCCCCAAGGACCGAGGGGAAAGGACTAAGATACCTCTATTCTAACTATGAACTACCTTCTAAGAGCCTAGGTGATAAGATCCTTCAGCTTCCTCGTGCTGACGTTGACCTGAAAAACATTTTCAGTAGGTTGGTGAGCTACTGGCTCAGTGAATAGAATTTCACCCAACCATCACAGATAACTCATTTTATGTTTATTAAATTGAAATAAAATATAAAAATTTCTACACTGAGCAGATCTAAAATAATATAGTTAAAATAACATAGAATGCCAAAATTACATTTAAAGAACAACTACTGTGAAACTATACTCAAATCTTTCTTAGCCTTTCTTACTTATAAGAAACTCTTTAAAACTTATATTATCATATTTTAGCTTATTCCCTGATCATATGTAGTGTACTCTACATATGAAGAATCGTAACGAAATACGATCTCACCGTACAAGACTTAGCTGACACACCCGGGATGCTAAGTCTGATAATGTCGCTGGTCCGCAATAGGAAAAATGGCTCTCTGGCCTCGACACACCTTTGGGATATAAAACTAGACTCCTCCTCTGACCTGAGCACACAAGCGGAGAGTCAAGCCACCTATTGGCTTTTCTGTACTCTAGTGCCACCAGGATCTCTGGTTGATGTTGGACACTACATACTGTATTTTTAAGGAGACTTCCATTAGGGTTTTGTCCCCCGTACTACCTGTTAGTACGTTCCAATCCCCCGTATACTGGACACTGCCAGGGTTAGGTCATTTCATCCCTACAACGCAGACCTCTCACAGGGAATCTACGGTGTTCAGGGCCCCTAAGTCTATTATTTTATTATTCTTAGAAAGCTCTTACTATATTGTATCTTTTCCTTATACTTGACTCTGGTACCTCTATGGTACCACATATATTTATTTGAAATTTATAATACAACATGTATATTATTCTAAACTTGGCATAACAGTATATTCAAAACATTGTGATATTCTGAGAAATCAACATTTTATACCTGCAGGCAGACTAAAATTCTTAAATAAATAGAATACATGTCCACTTGATACTTTATACACTAGAGTCATGCAATTGAACTTCTTAATACACTGATAAGAGTTAATTACTTGACATATGAATAATCATCATTAGCACCTGTAAACTATTTGTACTTCCTTGGAAAATGTGCACCTCAACCCAAATCTTGAGTTGTGCATCACATAACATAATTAAGAGTTAATTACTTGTCATGGAAAGAATTATTAATAATAACTGAGAATTTCTAAAGATATCCTTAAGAAATGTGCCAATTCATGTTAATACTAAATCACACACATTAACTATAACAGAGAGCGCACAACAGATTTATATTGAGACATTGCGAGTCATCGTCTATTTCTTTAAATCATGCAACTAGTTAATTACTAAAATCATACAACCTGGGTTTATATCCAAACCGTATAGTTACTGGAAATCTAGGTCATGTGCTAATGTCTTTAACCTCTAAACTGAGCAGTTTAGGATTTGATCAATCATATAGTTTCAGTAATCCAAATCATACAAATTAGCTAACAAACTAAATCATACAAAACGTGAAGAAGCGAAACATGAAATAAAGGTCAGGCGATGTCAATACCGCACGACACCTGGGTAACTGATGTTACCCATGAATAACACAATTCTAACCTAAAACACTCGTTTATTGGAGTTAAAACTTGCTTGGTGAGTGAGATTCTACTCACATAGGTTTGAGATGGCCGAAATCGACTGGAAATGTGCCCAAAGACTACTTCTGGGCATCCACGGGGTTGTCTTCAACCTTGGGCTTGCCCTGGTTTGGACCTGCTGCAAGTAGCAACTACTTTCCCACGCTCAAGTTGAGGAAAGGAGGGGGAAGCTAGCTAGGAGTTGTGGATTCCTACTTAGACCTCACGACTGAGGTCAAGGGCACCGTTTCAAGGTGCTTTGCTGTGCCAATAGGGCTCCTGGCCGTGCTGGTGGCGGCGCCGCACCTGCTGCTAGTCAGGGTGCTGCCCTAGCTGGTCGAGGCGTTGCGATTGAACGAGGATGAGGAGGAAGGAAGGAGGAAGAAGAAGAAAGGGGCTCACGTTGCTGGAAATGAAGCTAGGGAGCCCTACGATCGCCCGCACATGTCTCTTCTCCGTAGGTCGATTGAGTGCAGCTACTGTGCACCGCTCAAGCACCGATCAGGGGTAAGGGATAAGGGATAAAAGGGGTCATTAACCAAATAAATGGGTAAATTGCATATCTCATCCCAAGAAACTGAAAATGCCATATCTTTTGCCTCGGAGGTCCGATTCTAGAGATTCCTTTTGCAAATTTTCAAGCACGAGATCCACTACAACCTCAAGGCAAGAAAACAAACTAACTAGATTGACTCAGCTTAATCTAAGCACTAATCGCATCTTGAACACTTATCTTAGCTTAATGAACATGGTGATGCACTAAACACTGTACTTACTAGTTAAACTCAGAGTGGTTCATAACACTACAGAAATCCTAGCGATCAGGGAATAAATTGAGGATTTAACGTAATACAAAGATCACCCTTTACTTTTTATTCTTTTTCAAACTCTTTGTTTTCTCGCATTGAACCACATAAACTAACTTTACAAGGGAATCTAAACATTGATTTCTCTAATCTGATTTTAATAGTAAAAATGCATGTATGAACATTCATTATGTTTCTCATACTTTAAGCACATAAGACTTGCTGATTCACATATATTGCTAAAAGAGGAATAATGTTATACATCATCATTTACAACTCTCTCTTATTTCTTTACAAGGACCTAGAGTGACAAGGACTGACTGAACTTAACTATACTCATATTTAACTCTTGTGGCATATCTACTCTGATGCAATGATATCTTCTTCAAGTCCACATGGTTTCCCTAAAAAATTGTGAGTATAGGGGTGAGCCTACTCGCTCAGTGAATGAGTACTTCAAAGAAACAGTCTAAAGCACTGATATAATTACAGATATACTTTTGAGCAACTAATATCAATTATAGCAGTAGTAAGTTTTAAAGAGATTGATCATTTACAATCATAAATATGGCAGGATACTCTAGATATCATAAAGAGTAAATCAATATATGAGCATGCTTGATTAATTTCAAAGAGAACTAATAATTCAGAAACATACAGAGAATAATTGCTGGGAAACTATACTCGAATCTTTCTTAGCCTTTCTTACTTATAAGAAACTCTTTAAAACTTATATTATCATATTTTAGCTTATGCCCTGATCATATGCAGTGTACTGTACATATGAAGACTCGTAGCGAACTACAATCTCACCGTACAAGACTTAGCTGACACACCCGGGAATGCTAAGTCTGACTACGTTGCTGGTCTACAATAGGAAAATGGATCTCTGGCCTCAGCACACCTATTATGCCATAAAAACTAGACTCCTCCTCTAACCTGAGCACACAGTCAGAGAGTCAAGCCACCTATTGGCTTTACTGTACTCTAGTGCCACCAGGATCTCTAGTTGATGTTGGACACTACATTTTGTATTTTAAGGAGACTTCCACTAGGGCTTCATCCCCCGTACCACATGTTAGTACATTTCGACCCCCATATACTGGACACTGCCAGGGTTAGGTCGTTTCATCCCTACGGCACAGACCTCTCATAGGGAACCTACGGTGTTCAAGGCTCTTAAGTCTATTATTTTATTATTCTTGGAAAGCTCTTACTATATTGTATCTTTTCCCTTACTTATACTTGACTCTGGTATCTCTATGGTACCATGTCTATTTATTTGAAGTTTATAACACAACATGTATATCATTCTAAACTTGGCAGAGCAATATACTCAAAACACTGTAATATACTGAGATATCAACATTTTATACCTGCAGGCAGACTGAAATTCTTAAATAACAGAATACATGTCCACTTGATACTTTATACACTAGAATCATGCAATTTAACTTCTTAATACACTGATAAGAGTTAATTACTTGACATATGAGTAATTGTCATTTGCACCTGTAAATTATTTGTACTTTCTTGGAAAATGTGCACCTCAACCCAAATCTTGAGTTGTGCATCACCACATCTCATACTGAGAACATTGATATCAAAATATTTGATTAATTGAAAACCCTATCCTTAGGGTTTCATTTACCTCATTCACTTATCACATGGATCTCATAAGGATTTCATGTGACATAAACATTCACTGAATAAAGACTACTATCAACAAATAATATAAAATCAATATATGTATGAAACCTTGGAACTGAGTTGAATATGGGTTTCCATGCCATTCACTGAGATAACATGCATCAATAATAAAATTGAATAAAAAAGTCTATCATGTCAAGAAAATCTGTTCAAATGGATTTCACAATATCTATACGCAAATATCCAACTTTCCTCGCATCTAGGGTTTCACCCTCTTTACTGAGATATCAAACAAACACTATTCACATTAAATGAAATCCAATATAGTATCTGACATATATGTACTATGAATTCAGATAAATAATCATTCATAACCAAGGGGATCCAGATAAACAAATTTCTCTATTTAATTATACAACAATTTCAGTCATAGACAAATTCTCTATATTTCAGCTTACTCTTATAACCTCTGCGAATACTTAGGGAATTCTCATTAGGATATATTTTATACATTTCTAATATAATTTTATCATCTGAAATTCATCCAAATAGAGGAAGAATCCATTTCATATCATTTTGCAACAACTTAGATCAAGCATACAATTCATGGTTTGTAGTCGCATACTAAGAAATTAAAGATTATGGATGATTTAACCAATTTTCGTGCAATATACTATTTAAAGGAAGTTCACACTCACCCTAAGGTGTGAAAACACCTTAAAAACACACCTCATCCCTGAAAACATCAATCTCATATCAAATCCCTAGCAATTCACCTGATTCTTCTTCCTTTCAACTCGGAAACCCTAAAAATGAGGGATTATGAAGAAAGAGTGAGAAAAGGGGAAGTTTTGACACCATTTCAGATCAAATCAGAGGAGGAATGGAATCTTGACATGTGAGAGAAGATTTACCACAAAAATATATCCAAAGAGGCTAAACTTACATGATTTCATCATTCCTTGTACCGCAAAACCCTAGGTCAACATCTCCATCACTTTCTCCTCTCAAACCCTAACTCTCCCTCTCTCTCTAGGATTTCATTTCTCTAGATTGAATCAAGAATTATGAGAGCTCCTTGTGTGTTAGGTTGACCATATAGAGCAATTGAGCTGCTTGGGTCAATTGCACATTGACCCCTCACTATACTTTCTCTTATTTCAGCTGAATTTTCTGTCATAAAAATATTACTGTAATTCGTCTACTGATAAGGTCTAAACACATCCAAAAATTATGAAAATTTTACATGTTATTTATTATTGAGTTTCAGATCTCTAGTTAGAATTTTAAATAAATAAAAATAAAACACTACACTACTAAAAAACACTCTGTGAGTATTTTGGTCGAAGTATAGTTTGACCGAGAACCACATTCAAAAAACACTCAAATATTTTGAAAATTTTCTCCAATATGGATGATTGAGTTATCCATATCATACACAAAACTTAATTAAATAAAAAAATTTGTAGAAAATATGAAAAATCATTTACCACACTGCTATCCTGATCAAATTCCATATTCATGTCCTATCAAAACCCTAGTTTTTTCCGATTAGGGTTTACATTTCTCAACCCCTAATTCTTCAAACTAAAATTATAGTTATAGTTTCTTATTATATTTGAAACATCACAATTGACCTACTATCATTAATCAAGTCTCAATGATGTTCAATCTAATCAAGCATGTAATCATTTAGGTAAACCCTAGTTTACCAATTAAGCACAAATGTGGTCATTACACAGATCCTTCTGGGTGAAGATATATTTCAAGCTCTTATGATCCATAAATACCTGACACACCTCACCATAAAGATAGTGGCACCATGTCTTAACAACATGAACTACTGCAGCTAACTCTAGATCATGTGTCGGGTAATTCTCCTCACTCTTCTTAAGCTGTCTAAATGAATAAGCTACTACTTTGCCTTCCTGTATCAACACACAGCCTAAACCTCTCCTTGAAGCATCACAAAACACTATGTAGCCTTTATCTATCACAGACAGGATCAACACTGGTGTTGTAGTCAACCTCTTCTTCAAGATCGGAAAACTCTTCTCACAGTTGTCTGAATAGACAAACAGTGCATCCTTTCTCGTTAAGCGTGTCATAGGTGACGCTACAACACTGAAGTTTTGGATGAACCTCCTGTAGTAACCTACCAATCCTAAGAAGCTTTTGATCTCAGTAGGAGTCTTAGGCTGCTCCCACTGTAGAACAGATTTGACTTTCTTAGGGTCAACACTTACTCCATCTCCTGAGATGACATGTCCCAGAAAAGACACCTCAGCTAACCAAAACTCACACTTACCAAACTTAGCATATAACTAGTGTTGTCTCAACAACTGTAATGCTATCCTCAGATGCTACTCATGTTGCTCATCATCTCTGGAATAAATCAGAATGTCATCTATGAAAACCACTATGAACTGATCCAAGAACAGCTTGAAAATTCGGTTCATCATATCCATGAAAGTTACTGGGGCATTAGTCAGTCCAAACAACATGACCAAAAACTCATAATGCTTGTATCTTGTTCTGAAAGCCGACTTAGGAATATCTGAAGCCTTTATCCTCAACTAATTATATCCAGATCTCAAGCCTATCTTAGAAAAGATCGTCGCTCCACACAATTAATCAAATACATCATCTATCCTTGGTAACAGGTACTTATTCTTGATGGTGATCTTATTCAACTGTCTGTAGTCTATACATAACCTCATAGTACCATCTTTCTTTTTCACAAACAAGACTGGTGCTCCCCATGGCAAAGAACTAGGTCGAATGAAACCCTTATCCAGTAACTCATGTAACTGGATCTTTAGTTCCTTCAACTCTGTAGGTGCCATTTTGTAGGCTGGCAGTGCTACATGGTGACTACCTGGCAACACCTGGATCTCAAAGTCTATCTCTCTTTTTGGAGGTAGACCTGGAAACTCATCTGGGAACTCACAAACCACTGGCACATCCCATAGACTGACTATGTTCTTCTCTACTCTAGTATTTACTACATGTGACAAGAACGCCTCACAACCTTTCTGCAACATCTTATCAGCTACAACGGCTGATATGATACACGTAGGCAAAACTTTCCTGTCTCCAAAAAAGACACAAGAAAATCCACCATGTTGAAAGACAACCTCCTACTTCCAACAGTCAAGTTGAACTCAATACGTCTCTAGGAAATCCATACCCAAGATAACTTGAAAAGCGTTAACATCTAGGGGTATAAGGTTAACCGCGATGGTGTAACCACCAAAAGTCAACAAACATCTGGGACAAAACTCCATCAACACTGTTGGTTCACCTAACGGAATCCTCAACAACAACTCAAACGGTAAATCCTGGGTTAACATGTTAAGTTCACAAGATAAAGAACTCTGTATAAACGAGTGAGTAGAACCCAAATATATCAAAACTGTATCTAAAATGCTATTAAAGAAAAGCATTTCTCCTGTAATTACTCGAGAAGAAACAATACCTTCTTGTTGTGTTAGAGAGAAGAAGCATCCTGAAGATCTTCCTCTCCCACTATGCCCTCGTTGTCCTTCCCTTCCATTGGGTGCTCCTCCTCCTCACGAACCTGAAGCCACTGAAGAACCCACTCCTCCAGTTGGAGCCTGTCTCGGAACATTCTAGTACTGTAACTGGGAACCCTATGTTTCCACTTGCTGTAATTGGGGACATTGCCTTCTAAAGTGTCCCATCTGTCCGCAGATGTGACATCCCTAAAAATTTGCACCCCAACACTGACTGGAGTGTAGCTTTCCACATATATCACACATTGATATCTCTCTCCTTGGTGGACCTGTCACTGAGGCTGATGATCCAGAAGACCTTGTAGGAGGTGTCCATGTAGACTGTGTATTCCACCTACTGGAATTGGGCCTTCCTCCACTTGAGGAAAAACTAGATCCTTGTCTCCCAAAATAGCCAAGTCCTTGTCCTATCTTAGAAAAGAAACCACCACCTCCTCTATATCCACCACTATTTTGTCCCCCTCTAATAAAGTCTCCAGATCTTTTCTTAATCTCAGACTGCTTATCAGCATTAACTGACTCTTCTACACATCTTGATGCTTCCACAAATTTCCCAAAGTTTTCTCTATCTCTTTGACTAATGGCTGACACAGTGTGTCTAATCTCTGATCTTAATCCATGTTGAAATCTTCTGCACTTTTCTACATCATCAGGTACAAGTTGCAGACAGAAATTTGCCAACCTTGTGAAATGTGCCTCGTATTCACCAATTGTCATATTTCCTTATCTTATATTCTCCAACTGTTTGATCTTATCACTTAGGAAGGTAGGAGGAAAATACTTAAGGTGAAACTCATCCATGAAGTCCTTCGAGGTCATCTCTGCATTTCTCCTTTTATCTTCCACTCCCCGCCACCACAGTTCAGCATCTCCATTGAGTAAATAAATTGCATGATTGATTTGCTTATCTTCTGATAACTTCATTAGGCAAACGACCTTTTCCAGTTGTCGAAGCCACACCTCCGCTACAGTTGGATCTGTTGTTCCAGAAAATTCAGTTCCACCAAGCTTTTTCACCAACTCATAGGATCTCATCAGATCCTTACTAGAAGATGAAGACTTCATGTCCATCTTGTATTTTTATTCTGTCTCCAGAAAAATACGACACATTCTTGTTGCCTCATTATCCTCTTCACCTTGAGCCATTGCTCGAGGGTCAAGGCCGTAATGGCTCTCAAATTGTTCCTCACCATGTCCACATCCTCTGTAACATACTGAAATCTCCTATGTACCTCTTTATACTCTTTTCTATAAGTTTTGTCCTTCATTTTCATTCCTCTTGTCCTTGGCTTGGATTTAAAAGAAATTAAGATGGTTATTGGATAAATTTTTCCCATATATTCTTATTTCAAGGTTGCATGCACAAATGCCTCAGTTAGAATTAGATAATGGGTCTAAAATGCAATTTCACCTTAAGAAATAAAAAGGAATAAAACAATTCATCCTAGAACCTTCTAGTGTTTCCTAGAATATGAGAGATAAGAAGAAAATCCGAATTTTATAAAAGGAATAAGATAAATATAATAATTAATGGTAATATGAGAATTTATGAGTAATGAAGATAATTACAAAAGATTTTTGCAACAAATATTATAATCTGAAACCATCATGATAATTTGATAATTTAATTCGTTTCCTTGAGAAAAAAGTAACTTAAGGGTCAAGTATCATTTAAAATGGAACATAAATATAAATATTAATAACTTTATCAAAAGAATATAGGAAATATGCCAATAAAGAGAAATAAAATACTTAATGTTCTCAAATCAGGAAAATTACTTCAAATTCGTATTCTAAACATAAAAATAAGCCTCTATGCAAATTTGCAACTAATTTGGATAATATATGAATAATAAGTAAATTAGGAGAGAGAGAGTGTGTGAAGAATGTTCAATTTATTTAATAAATATAAAGATAATTTCAACTTGTGAAGATAATTGCAAAATCGTGTTCCAAACCTTTAAGGAGACTTATGGGTGAATTTACATTAATCTTAGATAATGTTATCACCTCTTTTGAAGGAGGAAAGAGAAAATTACATATTAATTATTTCACCTATTAAACTTTCTCAAAATAAAAAACTAACTCCATATTTGGATTCTACGCGTCGAAATAAGTCAGGATATAAATTTTCATAATTTTTGGGCAACATTTGAGCCTCCAAAAGAAGAAAGAGAAAAACATTTAAAATATAATAGTTTTAATCGACTTTTGCTAAGGGATATTTCCCTGATCTAACGCGAGATCGGACGGTCCAGGTTCTTTAGTGGACCTGTGTCCACCGATCCAACGACGTACGGTCGTCTTCTACCTTTAGTCAGATTAGGCAACAAACTTGATTTTTCATTTTCTTAAAATCGCAATATCTTGAGATTTACTCAACGATTTTCCTTGAATTTTGTTTTGTTGGATTCCTTGTGAGATTTTGCACAGGATTATCCCAAAATTTGTGAGCTTTAACGCGTATTTGCGAAACGCCCAAAGTAGCCGTCAGCCACTTCCCCTTGCTCCTACCCACACCCTAACCTAGGGCACGTTGCCTATAAATAACTCAACCCTCGCAACCGCCGACGCCCTAGCAACTCGATCGTATCCTCAATTTGGGTATTCGTGGACGAACTGACCTGTGTAGCCGCCGACGACGCCTGGGATTTGCGGCACTTCTTCCTCCTCGTTTTCTCCCTCTCCGTCCAATTAAAAGGTACCACCAACTCCGGTTCTTCTTCCTCTTTCTTTTGAATGCTTGAACGAGGATTTTGGTCATGTGTAGCATTTTCGCCCAAATCGGACGAGTTGCCTCTACGGCTCCTCGCACAGGTCGCGATCCAGGGAAGAGGACGATGCCATATTTCCACTTTTGCCCCTGCCGGCTTCCTTCTTTTCATTTTCTCGCCAGGGGCATTGCTGCCCTTTCCTCTGTTTGACCGCCGGGTCGCTCGACCGGTTGCGGGAGTCCCTGAGACGCGGGTCACCACTCTCAGTCGCTCGCGACCGCTCGATGCGGTTGGCCTTGCCTACGTGGCAAGCTGCCATTGGTCGAGATAAAATGATTTTTATAAATTATTCCGTTGGTCAAAAATAGTAAATAAATAGTGTTTTGAAATCAGGAAAATGAGATCTATTTAATAAAAATATTTTTGAGATCTGGTTTTGAGGTTTGCGAAAATGTGTTTTCAAAGTTAATTTAATTATCTTAAAAATCACTAAAATTAACTCTAAGAATCCATATTTCCAAAATCTACAATATTATATGTTATTTTGATCAGGAAAACCTAACTAAGATGTTTATGAGGTTTTTGAAGTCTGAATCGAGAGTTTGTGCAAAAAGTTAGTGAATTAGGGTTTTCAACCTTTTAAATGAATGCATGTAATTCTGATTTATGAATATAATGATGTATTAGGTAATTTGGGTTTATAATTTGTGTGAAGAGTTGAAAAGGGAAATTTAGGACATCTGAGGCTAAGGTATGTGTTTAGTATGAGTTTTGTTGTGCATCTACCTATCAGTTGGGAAATCTTTAGTCCAATACCTATATTTCTTCTATGAGGTTTAACTTGATCTAAACCATTGAATTCTTGAAACCTAAATGTCTTATTTGCCTTAAAAGTAGATATAGTATTCTCTTGTTTGGGTATTCATACCCCACTGCCATGATATATATTCTTTTGCTTATTCTTGCCATAAATCTTTTGTTAGCATGAAATTAAATGTTCTATTTAAATTTTAAGTAGTGGTACTTATGTACAACCACCCATAGAGGGCATGTATAAAATTGCCCTAGGGGAATGTTTATTATTCTCCCCATTAAAAATTTGTAGGTGATTTGGAAATGTTTTTAATTCTTCCCTCACCTAAGGTTAGAGGTCCGGTAGGTGCCTCAACCCTACTTAGTTAGATAGACATATTAATTAACATGCTAAACCCTTTAATTATTTTGTTAATGGCAAGTTCTCTTATAAAAACCTCATACTCTTTGATATCTTCTTACACCAAATATCTAGCCTAAATTTACTTGTTACATCTTTCTTTGCCTTTGATAGATTATTAGTGTAACACATACTTTTCTTTTTTTCCCTCTTGCTGGGTGTCTTCCCAACCACCCAGGTGTTGGAGCTGTGCAAGGTGAAGGAAGGGCTTGAAGAAAGATTCCTCTGCTGAGATCGTTAGCTTGAAGAAGGATGGCTAGGTTGCTATAGCTAGATCCTCTTATCTATCTCATCTTTTCTTTTAGAAAGCAATCATGTAATAAACAATAAAGCCATTAGAAGGCTTGTTATTTCTTTCTTTCCGCTGCTATTGACATTTTATTATGTATCTGGAATCATGCTTATTTATTTGGAATATTATGCATTCATCCTCAAAGTCTAAATTTTTGTTAAAATTGTGGATGGTTGTATTTCCTTTAAATTTTAGTAGATAGGTGATCTCGCCTCTTTACAGCATGGTATCAGAGCCTTTAGGCGACTATTAGGGCATGCAGTTGAGGCAAGGGTGTCTAGAAAGGATCAGCGCATGGGGGCTGGCAAGATTTTCCTCCGACCCACTAGCTTGGCATACGGGGACTCCCATGCCCATATGATCCGGCCTGGCCTGCGCCGAAACGAACTGCCCGAAATAGTATGCTTTTAGGCAATATCATTCTAGTTATCCTTTTCTCATCTCTATTTCTTTTCCCTCTCATCTATGATTCTTTACTCCTGAAAATTTAATATGTTAACCCTAATTTCAGGAGAGGTGACTTGTTCGACAACACAAACCAGGAGTCCACCACTGACAACCCCGGCACTCCTGTGACTCCTGCTGTTAACCAACCAACTTATGGTGTTCCCGCCTTCACACCTGAGCAAGAACTGGCGATGTTATGACAATTGTTGTCCTCCACAATGATGGGACAACTCAACACCATTGCTGCTGTTGCCGCCAAGCCGAGGGAGTTCACCCTCACTGACTTCATCAAGATGCAGCCACCCTACTTCAAGGGTGAGAGTGAGCCTAACATGGTGGACAAAGCCGACGACTGGGTGTTGGCCCTGGATCGGACCTTCAAGGGTATGGCTTGCCCTCCTCACCAGAAGGTTCAGTTCGCGACGTACGTGCTGGATGGACCGGCGCGTGTTTGGTGGAACGGAGTTGCCCGTACTCGAGACACCTCCTCCATGGAGTGGACCCAGTTCCTGAAGTTGTTCAGAGAGAAGTACATTTGCCCTGCTTTCCTGAGGAAGAAGGAGGCTGAGTTTTACAGTCTCAAGCAAGGAAGCATGAGCGTGGCCGACTACGTTCAGAAGTTTCTGCTGTTAGAACGTTACGCCACCGACCTTGGAGCTGACAGAAGAGCGACCTTGTTCTTGGAGGGCCTGAACTACCATGTTGGTCGAAGCCTCGTTCCACAGCTGCCACTCACATTTCAACAAATGGTGGACAAGGCTCTCGCCATCGAGTCTTATCCGGGATTTCAGTCTTCCAGTGGCTTCAACAACAACAAAAGGAAAAATCCGAACCAGCATGAGAACCATGGACGTGATCGCTGCAACAGATGCAATCACCATCATCCTCCTGGAAGATGTCCCACCAACAATGCACCTGCTCGTGTTGGCAACCGCCCTCCACCAACCTGCCATGAGTGCGGCCAGGTTGGGCACATCCGACCCAACTGCCCCCGTTTCCAGCAAGGGCAGAATAATGCCCCGCAGCCGCAAACGCCGAGACAGAACCCTCCACCGCGGAACAACAACAACAATAACAACAACAACCAGAACCCGAGGCATCCCCCAGCTGAGAGGCGGAATGGGAGAGTATTTGCTCTCAATGCTGAAGAAGATGGTGAAGGCAATGAAGTGATTGAAGGTACACTACACCTCAATATGCATCCTTTAAAAGCTCTGTTTGATTCTGGTTCCTCCAATACCTTCATATCTAGACAGTTTGCCTCTATGCTTGAAATCGAATCCGAGTTTATGGATCATGTGTTAGATGTAAAAACTCCTAGTGGTAAAATCTGCTCCTCGTACCTCCAAACTCCTACCTTGAACCTCTGTGTATCCGGAATAATGTTTCCCACCGTTTTTGTCTTGCTTGATATGACCGTCTTTGACATCATCCTGGGTATGGATTGGTTAAAGAAGTATAAAGCTGTTCTGTTCTGTGAGGAATCCAAGGTTAGTCTGTTTCATTCTGATAAAGGAAGAGTGTGTGTCAAGGTCAAGAAGCGAGGAGAGCGACAGTTCATCATCTCTGCCATCAAAGCTGAAAAGCTCATCTCACAAGGGTGTAGAGCCTTCCTAGCCTCCATAGTTCTTGATGCTACACCTCCTGCCCTAGATCATGTTGATGTGGTGAAGGATTTCCCAGATGTCTTTCCTGAGGAGTTACCCGGGTTGCCACCAAATCGCGAGGTAGAATTCTCCATCGAGCTCATACCGGGAACTTCACTGATATCGAAGCCACCTTACCGCTTGGCTCCTGCTGAGCTGGCGGAGTTGAAGAAGCAGCTGGAAGAGCTTCTCGACATGGGTTTCATTCGCCCTAGTGTTTCCCCTTGGGGAGCACCTGTCCTGTTCGTGAAGAAGAAAGATGGCTCTTTGCGGATGTGTATGGACTACCGCATGCTCAACCAGGTGACAGTGAAGAATCGTTATCCGTTGCCACGCATCGATGACCTATTCGATCAACTGAAGTCAGCCACTGTGTTCTCCAAGATGGATCTATGAAGTGGCTACTACCAGATGCGCGTGAAGGATGATGATGTGCCAAAGACAGCGTTCAGAACTCGTTATGGGCATTATGAATTTATGGTCATGCCTTTTGGTTTGACAAATGCCCCTGCTGCGTTCATGGACCTGATGAACCGAGTATTCCGCCGATACCTCGACAAGTTTGTAGTGGTGTTTATTGATGACGTTTTGGTTTATTCCGAGACGTTGGAACAACATCGTGAGCACCTGCGGATTGTACTCAACACATTGCGAGAAAATCAATTGTATGCAAAATTCTCAAAATGTGAGTTCTGGATAAAGGAAGTGATGTTTCTTGGTCACGTGATTTCTGCCGGCCATATAGCTGTTGATCCTACAAAGGTAGAAGCTGTGACAAAGTGGAATGCTCCGAGAAACCCGTCAGAAATCCATAGTTTCCTTGGTCTAGCTGGTTACTATCGGAAGTTTATCAAAGGGTTTTCTGAGTTGGCTTTACCTTTGACCAAGCTGACTCGGAAGGAAGTCAAGTTCTCATGGACCCCTGAATGTGAGGACAGTTTTCAGAAGTTGAAGACGAGTCTGACTTCTTCTCCCGTGCTTGCTTTGCCTGTTGAGGGCATACCCTATGTCATCTACACTGATGCATCCCAACAAGTCTTAGGATGTGTTCTGATGCAAGACGGAAAGGTGATCGCCTATGCTTCTCGACAGTTGAAACCTAATGAAGCTAATTGGCCTACGCATGATTTAGAGCTGGCTGCCATAGTTCATGCTTTGAAGATCTGGCGACACTACCTCTATGGAGAAAAGTTTGAAGTCTTTTCTGATCAAAAGAGTTTGAGATATTTGTTGACTCAGAAGGATCTGAACTTGCGACAACGTAGGTGGATGGAATATCTTAAAGATTACAATTTCACCATCACCTATCATCCTGGTAAAGAAAATGTCGTAGCTGATGCTTTAAGTCGCAAGAAGGATGCTGTTTGTGCTGCTCTGAGATGTTCTGTGTGGGAAAACCTTGAACATGTGGCCAGTTGGAAACCTCAACCTGTCGATTTGGTGGAGGAAGATAAGTTGTGTGTTCATATGGCCAGTTTGACCGTTACACCAACCTGGATCTCAGAAGTCATGACTGCACAGTTGGAGAGTTCCGAGCTTGAAGAGTTGAAAGCTTTATCTGAGAAACCGCAATCTGACTTCTCTGTCAGAGTGGATGGTGCTATCTGCTTCAGACAAAGGTTGTGGGTACCCGATGTTGGTGATCTGAGACAGAAGGTTCTGAGTGAAGCTCATGGTTCCAAGTACACTATTCACCCTGGCACAACCAAGATGTACAAGGACTTACAGCGAAGCTTTTGGTGGAAGAACATGAAGAATGATATAGCTTTGTTTGTGGCGAAGTGCTTGACATGTCAGCAAGTCAAGATTGAACATCAACGACCCGGTGGTCTTCTTCATCCTCTTGAGATTCCAGAATGGAAGTTTGAGAGAATATCACAATGGACATTGTTACCGGTTTTCCTAAGTCCAAGAAAGGTTATGATGCTGTTTGGGTGGTGATTGATCGGCTTACAAAATCTGCTCATTTCTTGCCTTTCAAAACCACGTATAAAGTTGTTGAGATGGCTCAGTTGTATGTGGAGTGGATAGTTCGTCTGCATGGTGTCCCTGCTGTGATAGTTTCTGATCGAGACCCGAAATTTACTTCTCGTTTATGGGGTCAGATTCAGGAAGAGATGGGTACTGATATGCGTTTCAGCACTGCTTACCACCCGCAAACTGATGGTCAGTCCGAGAGAACAGTTCAGATTCTGGAGGACTTGCTACGTGCTTGTGTAATGGATTGGGGTGGTGCCTGGGATCGATATCTACCATTAGCAGAGTTTGCTTACAACAATAGCTACCAAGCCAGTATTGGTATGCCACCTTTTGAAGCTCTCTATGGTAGACCTTGTCGTTCGCCTTTGCACTGGGATGATGTTGGTGAGCGTTCCCTAGTGAAGACTGATGACATGTAGATGATGCTTGAGAAGGTACAGTTGATAAAGAAACAGATGAAAGCTGCTCAAGACAGACAGAAGATGTATGCTGATAAGAAGAGGTCTGATGTAAGCTTCTTAGTGGGAGACTATGCTTTTCTAAAGATCAAGCCTATACACTCTATTGCAAGATCTAAAGTAAAAGGCAAGTTGAGTCCTCACTATGTTGGACCATTTGAGATCTTAGATAAAGTGGGGGATTGTGCATATCGTCTAGCTTTGCCTCCTGCTTATGATAAGATTCACAATGTGTTCCATGTTTCTATGCTGAGGAAGTACGTTAAGGATCCGTCTCATGTGCTCACCTTTGAACCTGTGGAGATTAATGAGAATCTGACTTATGAAGAACTACCTGTGAAGATCCTTGACTCCCGAGTAAAGCAGCTGAAGAATAAGGAGATAGAGTTAGTGAAGGTTTTGTGGAGATACCATGGTTTAGAAGAAACCACTTGGGAGTTGAGAGATGAGATGTTACGTACTCACCCTTCCCTCTTTGTATGAGATTTCGGGGACGAAATCCTTTTTAAGGGGTGGAGTGCTGTAACATACTGAAATCTCCTATGTACCTCTTTGTACTCTTTTCTATAAGTTTTGTCCTTCATTTTCGTTCCTCTTGTCCTTGGCTTGGATTTAAAAGAAATTAAGATGGTTATTGGATAAATGTTTCCCATATATTCTTATTTCAAGGTTGCATGCACAAATGCCTCAGTTAGAATTAGATAATGGGTCTAAAATGCAATTTCACCTTAAGAAATAAAAAGGAATAAAATAATTCGTCCTAGAACCTTCTAGTGTTTCCTAGAATATGAGAGATAATAAGAAAATCCGAATTTTATAAAAGGAAGAAGATAAATATAATAATTAATGGTAATATGAGAATTTATGAGTAATGAAGATAATTACAAAAGATTTTTGCAACAAATATTATAATCTGAAACCATCATGATAATTTGATAATTTAATTCATTTCCTTGAGCAAAAAGTAACTTAAGGGTCAAGTATCATTTAAAATGGAACATAAATATAAATATTAATAACTTTATCAAAAGAATATAGGAAATATGCCAATAAAGAGAAATAAAATACTTAATGTTCTCAAATTAGGAAAATTACTTCAAATTCGTATTCTAAACATAAAAATAAGCCTCTATGCAAATTTGCAACTAATTTGGATAATATATGAATAATAAGTAAATTAGGAGAGAGAGAGAGTGTGAAGAATGTTCAATTTATTTAATAAATATAAAGATAATTTCAACTTGTGAAGATTATTGCAAGATCGTGTTCCAAACCTTTAAGGAGACTTATGGGTGAAGTTACATTAATCTTAGATAATGTTATCACCTCTTTTGAAGGAGGAAAGAGAAAATGACATATTAATTATTTCACCTATTAAACTTTCTCAAAATAAAAAAACTAACTCCTTATTTGGATTCTACGCGTTGAAATAAGTTAGGATATAAATTTTCATAATTTTTGGGCAACGTTTGAGCCTCCAAAAGAAGAAAGAGAAAAACATTTAAAATCTAATAGTTTTAATCGACTTTTGCTAAGGGATATTTCCCTGATCTAACGCGAGATCGGACGGTCCAGGTTCTTTAGTGGACCCGTGTCCACCGATCCAACGACGCACAGTCGTCTTCTACCTTTAGTCGGATTAGGCAACAGACTTGATTTTTCGTTTTCTTAAAATCATAATATCTTGAGATTTACTCAACGATTTTCCTTGAATTTTGTTTTATTGGATTCCTTGCGAGATTTCACACAGGATTATCCCAAAATTTGCGAGCTTTAACGCGTATTTGCGAAACGCCCAAAGTAGCCGCCGACCACTTCCCCTTTCTCCTACCCACACCCTAACCTAGGGCACGTTGCCTATAAATAACTCAACCCTCGCAACCGTCGACGCCCTAGCAACTCGATCGTATCCTCAATTTGGGTATTCGTGGACGAACTGACCTGTGTAGCCGCCGCCGACGCCTGGGATTTGCGGCGCTTCTTCCTCCTCGTTTGCTCCCTCTCCGTCCAATTAAAATGTACCACCAACTCCGGTTCTTCTTCCTCTTTCTTTTGAATGCTTGAACGAGGATTTTGGTCGTGTGTAGCATTTTCGCCCAAATCGGCCGAGTTGCCTCTGCGGCTCCTCGTGCAGGTCGCGAGCCAGGGAAGAGGACGATGCCATATTTCCACTTTTGCCCCTGCCGGCTTCCTTCTTTTCATTTTCTCGCCAGGGGCATTGCTGCCCTTTCCTCTGTTTGACCGCCGGGTCGCTCGACCGGTTGCGGGAGTCCCTGAGACGCGGGTCACCGCTCTCAATCGCTCGCGACCGCTCGATGCGGTTGGCCTTGCCTACGTGGCAAGCTGCCATTGGTCGAGATAAAATGATTTTTATAAATTATTCCGTTGGTCAAAAATAGTAAATAAATAGTGTTTTGAAATCAGGAAAACGAGATCTATTTAATAAAAATATTTTTGAGATCTGGTTTTGAGGTTTGCGAAAATGTGTTTTCAAAGTTAATTTAATTATCTTAAAAATCACTAAAATTAACCCTAAGAATCCATATTTCCAAAATCTACAATATTATATGTTATTTTGATCAGGAAAACCTAACTAAGATGTTTATGAGGTTTTTGAAGTCTGAATCGAGAGTTTGTGCAAAAAGTTAGTGAATTAGGGTTTTCAACCTTTTAAATGAATGCATGTAATTCTGATTTATGAATATAATGATGTATTAGGTAATTTGGGTTTATAATTTGTGTGAAGAGTTGAAAAGGGAAATTTAGGACATCTGAGGCTAAGGTATGTGTTTAGTATGAGTTTTGTTGTGCATCTACCTATCAGTTGGGAAATCTTTAGTCCAATACCTATATTTCTTCTATGAGGTTTAACTTGATCTAAACCATTGAATTCTTGAAACCTAAATGTCTTATTTGCCTTAAAAGTAGATATAGTATTCTCTTGTTTGGGTATTCATACCCCACTGCCATGATATATATTATTTTGCTTATTCTTGCCATAAATATTTTGTTAGCATGAAATTAAATGTTCTATTTAAATTTGAAGTAGTGGTACTTATGTACAACCACCCATAGAGGGCATGTATAAACTCGCCCTAGGGGAATGTTTATTATTCTCCCCATTAAAAATTTGTAGGTGATTTGGAAATGTTTTTAATTCTTCCCTCACCTAAGGTTAGAGGTCCGGTAGGTGCCTCAACCCTACTTAGTTAGATAGACATATTAATTAACATGCTAAACCCTTTAATTATTTTGTTAATGGCAAGTTCTCTTATAAAAACCTCATACTCTTTGATATCTTCTTACACCAAATATCTAGCCTAAATTTACTTGTTACATCTTTCTTTGCCTTTGATAGATTATTAGTGTAACACATACTTTTCTTGTTTTCCCTCTTGCTGGGTGTCTTCCCAACCACCCAGGTGTTGGAGCTGTGCAAGGTGAAGGAAGGGCTTGAAGAAAGATTCCTCTGCTGAGATCGATAGCTTGAAGAAGGATGGCTAGGTTGCTATAGCTAGATCCTCTTATCTATCTCATCTTTTCTTTTAGAAAGCAATCATGTAATAAACAATAAAGCCATTAGAAGGCTTGTTATTTCTTTCTTTCCACTGCTATTGACATTTTATTATGTATCTGGAATCATGCTTATTTATTTGGAATATTATGCATTCATCCTCAAAGTCTAAATTTTTGTTAAAATTGTGGATGGTTGTATTTCCTTTAAATTTTAGTAGAGAGGTGATCTCGCCTCTTTACATCCTCTTCCTTCCATCTCTGCATATCCATAACAGAACACATCTGATAGAAAATTACAGTTCAAAGAGGAAAACATCCTAATCCTATTGGTCTCTTATCACCCATGTCCCAAACCTAAATTCATTTTAGGTTCAACCTATGTTTTGATGCCAAAACGCTGTGACACCCCGATCCCCGTGCCATCTCTAATGACCCCGAAGACCGGATAGTCAACCTTGGTAAACCACCCTTAACCTTTTCTTTTCTTAATCACTTAAAATTAACTTAAAGGAAAATCTTATAACTTGGAATAAACTGAAATCTTACTAAACTGCGGAAGCAACTACTATTTACTTTACTGGGTAAGTAAAGCAGATTTACACAACATATTACATTTTTCATACGGAATATAAAGCACAATAGATAACTTCAAACTAAACTACATATTACATTACATTCCCTCTCTACCACACCACATGCCCCAAGGACCGAGGGGAAAGGACTAAGAGACCTCTATTCTAACTATGAACTACCTTATAAGAGCTTGGGTGATAAGATCCTTTAGCTTCCTCATGCTGACATTAACCTGCAAAACATTTTTAGTAGGTTGGTGAGTTACTGGCTCAGTGAATATAATTTCACCCAACCATCACAGATAACTCATTTTATGTTTATTAAATTGAAATAAAATATAGAAAGTTCTACACTGAGCAGATCTAAAACAATACAGTTAAAATAACATAAAATGCCAAAATTACATTTAAAGAACAACTATTGTGAAACTATACTTGAATCTTTCTTAGCCTTTCTTACTTATAAGAAACTCTTTAAAACTTATATTATCATATTTTAGGTTATACCCTGATCATATGCAGTGTACTCTACATATGAAGACTCATAACGAAATACGATCTAATTGTACAAGACTTAGCTGACACACCTGAGTTGCTAAGTCTGACAACGTCGCTGGTCGGCAATAGAAAAAATGGCTCTCTGGCCTCAGCACACCTATGGGCCGTAAAACTGGACTCCTTTGACCTAAGCACACAGGCGGAGAGTCAAGCCACCTATTGGAATTTTTGTACTCTAGTGCCACCAAGATCTCTGGTTGATGTTGGACACTACATACTATATTTTTAAGAAGACTTCCACTAAGGCTTCGTCCCCCATACTACCTGTTAGTACGTTCTGATCCCCCGTATACTGGACACTTCTAGGCTTAGGTCATTTTATCCCTACGTCGCATACCTCTCATAGGGAATCCACAATGTTCAGGGCCCCTAAGTCTATTATTTTATTATTCTTGGAAAGCTCTTACCATATTGTATCTTTTCCTTACTTATACTTGACTCTGGTACCTCTATGGTACCACATCTATTTATTTGAAATTTATAATACAACATGTATATCATTCTAAACTTGACAGAGCAGTATATTCAAAACACTGTGATATTCTAAGAAATAAACATTTTATACCTGTAGGCAGGCTAAATTTTTTAAATAAATAGAATACATGTCCACTTGATACTTTATACACTAGAATCATGCAATTGAACTTCTTAATACACTAATAAGAGTTAATTACTTGACATATGAATAATCGTCATTAGCACCTGTAAACTATTTGAACTTCCTTGGAAAACGTGCACCTCAATCCAAATCTTGAGTTGTGCATCACATAACATAATTAAGAGTTAATTACTTGTCATGGAAAGAATTATTAACAATAACTGAGAATTTCTAATGATATCCTTAAGAAACGTGCCAATTCATGTTAATACTAAATCACACACATTTACTATAATAGAGAGCGTGCAACATATTTATATTGAGACATTACGAGTCATCATCTATTTCTTTAAATCGTGCAAGTAATTAATTATTAAAATCATATACCCTATATTTATACCCAAACCGTACAACTACTGGAAATCTGGGTCATGTGCTAATGTCTTTAACCTCTAAACTGAGTAGTTTAGGATTTGATCAATCATATAGTTTCAGTAATCCAAATCATACAAATCAGTTAACGAACTAAATCATACAAAACATGAAGAAGCGAAACATGAAATGAAGGTCAGGCAACGTCGATATCGCACGACACCTAGGTATCCTCTATTACCTACAAATAACACAATTATAATCGAAAACATCCGCTTGGTGAGTGAGATTCTACTCAGAGAGGTTCGAGATGGCCAAAATCGACTAGAAATGTTCCCAAAGCCTGCTTCCGGGCATCCATGAGGTTGTCTTCAACCTTGGGCTTGCCCTGGTTCAGACCTACTGTAAGTAGCAACTACTTTCCTGTGCTCATGTTGAGGAAAGGAGGGGGGAAGCTAGCTGGGAGTTGTAGATTCCTACTTAGACCTCATGACCGAGGTCTAGGGCACCGTTTCAAGGTGCTTTGCTATGCCAATAGGGCTCCTGGCCATGCTGGTGGCAGCGCCACACCTGCTACTGGTCGGGGTGCTGCCCTAGCTGGTTGGGGCATCGCGATTGGGCAAGGATGAGGAGGAAGGAAGGAGGAAGAAGAAGAAAGGGGCTCGCGCCGCTGGAAACAAAGCTAGGGAGCCCTAAGATCACTCGCACACGCCTATTCTCCGTAGGTCGATCGAGCTCAGCTACTGTGCGTCACTCAAGCACCGATAAGGGATAAGGGATAAGGGATAAAAGGGGTCATTAACCAAATAAATGGGTAAATTGTAGATCTCATCCCAAGAAACTAAAAATGCCATATCTTTTGCCTCGGAGGTCCGATTCTAGTGATTCCTTTTGCAAATTTTCAAGAACGACATCCACTACAACCTTAAGGCAAGAAAACATACTAACTAGATTGACTTAACTTAATCTAAGCACTAATTGTATCTTGAACACTTATCTTAGCTTAATCAACATGGTGATGCACTAAACACTGTACTTACTAGTTAAACTCGGAGTGGGTCATAACACTATGAAAATCCTAGCGATCAGGATTCCAGACTGGCGTACGACAAGGAGAAGAGGATCCTAGTCAGGTAGGGCACTGTCACCACTGGAAAGAGATAGAGGAAGATGTGAATCGTAGAGGATAGGTGGGGAGTCGTACATAACAATACTTGATCATCGCTTTGAAGCCATCCTCTTGTCACACTATCCCTTTGTCTGTTGACCAGCAACCATCGACGTAGTGGAAGAAATCATCAGAACAACAACTCACTGATGATAAAAAAGATGTGTTGCCTTAACAAATTCACTCCCACCATAGACTAACCATGAGGAAGAAGAGAAATAGGGAACAAAAGCAGAGAAAGAGATATAGGGGATGGGAGTAGAGGATGAAGATGAGAAGAAGGGAGATAATTTATCTAGCGATGGTGGTACTGAAAATACGCTTTGCTCCAATCACCGTATGGAACAACATCCATCTTTCTCCCCTTTCTCTCCAAAACCCTACCAGTAGTCCCACACAAAGGGGGTGTTGCAAAGACTCGAGAAGGTGGTCGGCCCTTCAACCTCGTGTGTAAACTGTATGTTATAACATGCGGAAGTCTTTTTTTTCACAAAGCCAAGATTGTCTGTCTTAATCCATAGACGAGGACCAGTTAACCAATTATAAAAAATATCAGCAAATATTGCAGAGAACCCCTTTAACGGGCTTTCCTATATAGTATATATTTGAAAACTTAATATACTTGAGCCATGGTCTCAGGTTTATTTTTTTCAACCAGAGATATCTATCCTTATTCGACATGTGGACTCGAGCCTTTAAATATTGTTGCACTCTCTTTTTATCAGGTTATCCAATTGAAAACTGAATCAAAGACTTCCACCGAACAAACTCACCAAACTTACCAATTCAGCCTATTACCAAGTATTAGTTGAGAGTTTAATTTAGATTTCCCATCTTAGCATTTGATATGGTGATATTGTATATATAAATACTAAATTTGTACTTTCTAAAAATACCTCTTAAATATATTTTGTATGAAATAGTGATATACATTTATTAGACAATACATGATGGGGATCATCCCTGAATGGATTCCTACTAAAAATTACTTTTCATAATTGGTTACTTACCACAAACATGTTCATTTTGCATTTAAATGGTCCAAAATGGACATGAGCCCAACTATTCGAGAAGTAGGTTACCAAGTGACCATGCCTATGAGCAGTTTCCTCAATAATAAAACATTACTAGGAATTAAATTTATATAATGTAAAAAAATTACAATACATATTAAGTAAATAATAATTATATTATGGCATTGAATTAAGCTTACCTTGAACATGGCTAAAGAAAAATATGGATCTAAAATCAAAGATCAACCAACCAATATAAGTCATGTGGGTCATATATGAGTGAGGCTCAATGGAGGAATCGTGGAATAGATCAAACTAGCTAGTTTTTTACTCACCCTTGACAAATGTATTATTTTGAAGTTAATTAACTCTAGCACACGTTTTGAAAAATAATAATTCCCATTATATTTTTCAACTGGGATCACAACAATAAAATACATATATAATGAGTGAACAACCTGGTGATCCACTCTAGTGTCATCCTTTTAATAGTTTCTTTGAAGGGACAATTTAGTATATGTTTTTTAGTGGTTGCATCAGGGCACAAATTGGTTTGACCACTTTAATAAAAATAACATATCAATGCAATTGTCATTTTTATCATGCATATATAATAAATAATGCAATATATATATATATATATATATATATATATCAAAAACTAAACTTTTTGTGACAATTTACTAATTTTGTAATGAAATTTGTATTATTCTATAGATACTAAATTCTTTTTATGATATTGATGATAAAAATAGAGGTTTTGAAAATATGTCATTTTCAAATTTAAAGATGGCCTTAGTATAAATGTTGGTATGTATGCTCAGAGAGTCAATTATATGATTATTGTAATGAAATCTTTTAAATGGTTTGATTAATAATAAATGTAATCTTCAAATTTATTCTATTTTATGTAGTTATGAGATAATGATGTAACACAATAAATGTCTAAAGAATGATATTACTCAATGACATGTCTCTTTAGGTTGACGACATGAACAATGAGATCAAATGAATGTTAAAATTATATGCATTCTTGGTATGTCCCTAGTCATATGTTATTGTAGAAGGTTGATAGATAGCAATAACACTTAAGACTAGTGTGTTGGTGATGAAAAAATCTCATTAGTCATGATATATGATACCAAACCAAACACATAGATACTTGTTAGAGAGTAGTGTATCAAAAAGACCCACCTTGAGAGTGATGCATGGAAACCATGATTGGTATTCAAAATCATCTCCCATAGTGATGGCGGTGAATTTGGTTCTTAGACCTAAAGTCACTACACTCATCACGACATTCAATGTACTTTGACATTGTCTACCGTGACCGTGAATAAGGGTTTCCATAAAGGTGGTGCTCGGGTACATTGTGACACATGGGGATAGTTTGTGAGTGATGTAGATGTGATTTGTCCCTCCTATAGGAGTTTGATGTTGTGGTTACTTGATAAGAGAGAGTGATAAATGCATTGACATGCTCATGTGATTCCATATGTGATATTGAGCTTATATATATCTCAAACACTCTACTCTAGTTCAAGTAACATGGATTGAATGTTGAAGAGGACAATGCTTCCATGCCTCAAGTTCAATATGGATATCAGAGACAAAGGAATATACAATCACTGTAACACCAATAGCAGATTGTAGGTTGAAATTGTTCTCCAACTTTTCAATTACTTTGGTGCAATGATGTCTTGCTAGATACCACTCATTTCTTGTGATGTCATAAATTAGTTATGGACATTCACTAATAACGTAACTTGGAGCCTATAGGATCACACACATAGGATACACTTGGAATGGGAGTTTATTCATGAATGTAGTTTGAACTGGATTACTAAAGAGTTAGGTATTCAATTCAAACAAAAATGGTTGAAAGTTGACTGACTTGACTGTGAACTGAATGATTCAAGTGTTGAACCGATCGATTCAAGTGTCAGGTCAATTGAATCAACATTGGCAATTAGATCCATGAGACAACTGGTTTAGCAAGCGAACTGATTAGTTTCGATCTGTGAATTGACCGATTCAGTTTGTAAACCTACCATTTGGTTGATTAATTCGATTAGATCAAGTATTGATATTGATGTCATGTTGCGCATTAATTGAATATTAATTGCCAATACAATTACGAATGGGAAAAATAGTGAAATGAAAGTTCAAGTGTTGAACCGATCATCTCATTTGTGAATCGACCGGTTCAATATTTGCAGTTCCAAAAAATTCATGAAATTATGTCTCTTCAACTCCCAGATTGGAAACCTTGACCCTAGCCCTCCTATAAATAGAGGGGTATTGGGGGCCTTCCAGAGACACAACAATACGATTTGATAATTTTTGTCTTATCACAGTTGTGGTAACGTAAAACTCGATAAAGTTCTACTTGTCAAAGGGAGGAACATCAAGAGAGATATAATTGTGGGAGAGCAAGTTGATGCTAGCACGTTAATTAGGGGGGACAACTTATCCTATCCATTCATCTAGAACAACAGGAGTTCTTGGTGCTCTGTGTGGACTACTACATAGGCGAGGAGGTCATTTCCACATGCTAGGAGGATGAAGTCAACCGTCATCTGTGGTAATCAACCAGGATGCTGACATTGACAGCTGTAGAAGTGTAACTTGAAGAAAGGTGCACACTACTACAAGCAATTTCCACTGGACTTGCTCTAGGACCAAGTATAAACCTTGCAACTCTCTTTCCCATCTCATAGTTGTTGATGTGGTCTGTTGTATTAGGGGAATATGACAATTAAAAAAAATCACTACCATATCTGATGCCATATTTCCCAACAGTGGCATTAGATCCACGTTAATTTACTATATTTTGGGATTTAAATGATATGATCAGATTATAGTTTTTGTTAGGACCCTAACCTGGGTTTTGGGATAACCCTATTTGTTTTGCTTAAGTGAGTTTCTTAGTACTTTAATCTAATCCTTCGAGGTGTTTTTTAATTATATGACACACTTATGTTTGAAGTTTGGTTCTATTTGAATGTTGTTTGAGCAATGATTGCTTATTTTGGACCAAAGTGCAATTTACCCAAGATGAGGGGTTACCTTGCAATATGTCACATGATGAGTGTTCCCTTAGTGATTTATCATCATAATAGAGAGAATGATGCTATGGGGCACCTTGTGGAGAGTTCAAGTATCAAGCTGAGGCTGTGTGGATAATCCTTGTGTTTTATGTGCTAGTTTTTGTGTAAATAGAAATTTACCCACAGTTGGGGGTTAACATGTAATTTTACCATCTCTATATTGTTCCTTCTCTTGTTTTATATCATATAGAGGATAAAGTAAGATATGGTAACCTTTTTTGGATCTTGGTTGTATGGTAACATCTTTGGTGATATATGGAGCACATGAGAGAGATGTGTTTTGCTTTTAGAGGTGTTATCTCGGGTTAGAGAACCTTAGGGAGGCTGCCTATCAGTTTGTGAGTATGTAGGGTTGCGGTCTATCGGTTTGTGAGTGTGTAGGGTTTTTTTATATCGGGTATGACCTTGGTAGGAGACCAAGAGGGTGAGATCTAGCCTAGATCTTATCACCATGTCTTTCATGTTGTTGCATGTGGCCTTTTTTGTGGACAAGTGTCACCTAAGCTCCTAAGGTCATGACACCTATTATTTGATCACTCTTCCTTCCCTCAAGTATATAACCCCCTCCTTATTCCTACAAGTGAACCCATTTGTCCATTCTTGTTCTTCTCCTCTTAGTGGGCGAGCTTGGGAGCTTAAGGAGGAAGGGGAAACTCCCCATGGAGCTTGGGAGGCCGAGTTCCTTGCTCATGGTGATTCCTTGTTCAACTTCCATCTTTGTGAGTTATGTTTCTTTAATGGCCATTTTTTTGAGATCTCTTCTTCATCTTATTCTTCCTCTCTCAGTAATGGATCATACCTTAGATGAAGGATGATTAGGTCGTGGTACTCTCCTTCTTTCCTTTATTCTTGAGCTATCATAACCATGTCATCTTCTTCTTCTTTCTTGAGGTGATGTTGAGATCGAGTTGGGGCTCTTGATGGGCTATCTTTCACATTGAGATCGTGTGCCTTGGAGATTTGATCATGGAGCTTGAACTCTTAAAGGAGACCTTCTTAAGGCGGGTTATATAACTCTTAACCTCCTTTGTTATTTTCACTCTTCATATGCTTATGTTGGTCTTCATCTCTAGATCATTTATCTCATATATGGTAGTAGTTAGTAATGGATTTGAGGACTATTTTGATGAAGGAATTTCATTTTTTTTCCTATCCATACTTTTCACCTTCTTGAAATGATAGTAGGTGGACTAGTGGCCGAGCATCCTATGCTTGAAGATGACAAAGTCGATACATACTCTAAGTGGTGTGTGGTCGTCATGACTTGTGGTGTTCAAACTAACACATCATGAGACAAGTCATCATGACTTGGAGATGCTTAGGCTGATGTACTTTGATGGGTGACAAACCATCATGCCCTAGAGATGCTTAAACCGATATGATGGCTACACAGTCATGCTCTAGAGGAGCTAACCCGTCATGCCCTAGAGGTTCTTAGACCGATATGATGCCTAAAATGATATGCTTTGAGGGTGTTAGCCCATCATGACCATGAGGATACCTTGTGGGATGATATGCTTTGGGTGCCAAACTGTGACGACCTTGGTTGAGTGAGAGGACGACATGGCAAACCCTAACTCTAACAACCCGTCACACCTAGTGTTTCCTGTCATACCTAGTGTTGTCGTCACACTTAGTGTTGCCTGTCACACCTAGTGTTTCCCTTCACATTTCAAGTAGAGTTGCCCGATACCCCTTGAATGTAGATAACCCGACACCATGGGTGCTAAACTTATACACCTAAGGTGAGCTTTCCCAAAACATCTTGATGGGGTCAAGCCGATATATGAGGATGATGAGACTGAGATCCTCCTAGCCATGAGAAACTGATATACCAAAGCTAACCCAAGATGTTGCAAATCGAGACACACTTGATGGGGTACACCGATACACCTAGTGGGTGTTCAGACCCTGATGCAATGTGGATTTCAAGATGACACACCTTATAAAGGAGGAAATAAATACCTAGGGTGAATGATAAACCGATACCTCAAGATGAAGTGAAACTGACATCTAGTGTTAGGGGATAGATTGAGATGCTATGTAATTTATTAGTCGTTACATGAGTTAAGATGGGTCATTACACCTATGCTCTTGTGTATGGATGTAGTCAATATATAGTGTGGTGATCTCTCCAAGATCTCATGACTATGAATGGTTAATCCTTAATTATGATGATCAACCCTAAAACCCTCCAACAATGTGGTAAGTGATGGATGTAGGGTTTAATGGTTGAATATCCATATGATAACCTTAATCATGGAATAATATGTCCCATGTGCTCATCTTAATGAAAGTTTATATTCCATGACAAGTGTCTACCATATTTAATTTATATATAATATTAACTTATGAAGAGAGGTTAATGACACAACTATGTGAATATATAAGATGGTGGTGATTAGACCTGTCAGACTGGGTCAAAATCTGCGGGTGCCCACGGGTCGACCTGTTTAAGTTGGGTTTGGGTGGTGAAATTTGCCACCCACTGAAAATCACCCAAACCCATACCCACCCATTTATTTAGCGGGTTTCACGGGTGATCCGCGGGAACCTGCAGGTGACCTAGTTAACTGAAGCAAGTATATTTATATACATAATATACACATAGAGCAATCAAAAGACGATACTCATTTCATACAAGTTAACTCTTTACATTTACCGACAACAATTGTATTCTCTTTATTTTGTGTTTGCAATATGCACAAACAAGTACTTGTAATATCATAAATGTCTAATGTTACATGAAAAAAATATGTGTTGTTTTTTGTGATATATATCTATGAAAACTACATACATTTTTCTATTTTAAATCAACATACAACAATTAGTTGTTATTATTTCTTTAAGTTTGCATAAACATATATCAACAACTAATTGAATGGTTTGACATAAAACATAGTAGTTGGTTGGTTCCTTTGCACTATATTTGACATAAAAATAACAGTTATAGTCAGATTTAAATGTTATTTTTAGTGTTAAGGAAAGAAACTAACAACTTATTATTGATTGGACACATTTTATATGGGGACCCGCGGGCAACCCGCAACCCGCTAGGTCGGGTTTGGGTGTGCTTTTCTTCCACATGTTTAGAAGTGTATCTTTTTGACCCACACCCACCAAACCCACACCCACAACGACCCAACCCAAACCCAACCCACCCACCCGTTTGACAGGTCTAGTGATGATAAGCCTTGTTGCAATAAAAGGTGACAACATTTGTGCAGAAATCATATAAACAAGTCTAATGATCTAATAAGTGCATTGTGTATAATTTGGAATGAAACACTCTAATAGAAGGTTTGAAATCCCTTAGTAAGATATTGTGGTTGATAACTTGTGACAAGTAATGACATCTGGATCATTTAATGATGGAACATCATGTTCGTGTAATAGTCAATGTGTTTGCATGATGCCTTGTTGTAACCCACAAATGACTTAATGAGATGATACACACACACTTATCAAATGGTGATATCTAGTGTTGATGATACAATGATCTAATTATATCTAGCTAATGTTGTTCAATCCTAAATTAGCTTCAAAATGTGGGAATTGGTGTGATTAGGGTTTGGTGATGTAACCATGATGTAAAACCCTAATCGGCTATATGTGAAAAGCGTTGACCCTAATTCTAAGGGCATGTCATATTATTGTATGTGTATGAGTAAAAAGCATGATATTGTACACGCTCTCTCTCTTAAATTGCATGGCTTTAACCTAATGGGTTAACTGGGTGTTATAACTTGTGAGTACTATGAGGATGGTTAAATAATATTAAGCTTTGGATATGAACTTTGATAAGGAAACACATGAAGTATGAACATGTGAATGTTCTTACTTGGTTAACTTGTCTAATTCTTAGCCTCATACATTCTCCAACTTATGGGAGGTAGTGAAAGTCATAGATTTGAGATAGAATGATGCTTGGGAACCTTATGTGAAATCAGCATGAAGCCTAATCCTAAATTATAGAACTTATGTTGCATTACTTGTCTTATTTAAAGGTTTTATGTATTATATAATATTAACTTGTCATAAAGATGAATGTAATAGTTAATGGTTGTTGTGGTATGTATATGTGATATGGCACAAATGATAATTGGTATAAGTAATGATTATATGTCCAATGAAGCATGATGAGGTAACCATGAATCACAAGCGTGATGTGATGGGTCTTAGGACCTGACAAGGCTTAGTGCCTAGTTGAGGTGATATCCTCTAGTACTGAAATGAGGGATTGATATCCCATGATAATATGTTGATGATGATGGCCTTGTGGATGGCAGTGATATAGTGTTATGAGATGATGGGAATCATTTTATAGTTTAAATGATGATATCTGTTGTTGTAATACTATGACACTTTCTTATGAAGGACTTTTTTTTGGTTTGTACATTGTAGCTTGATTGATACTAAAAGACACTTTAATTGGTCTAATTAATCAAGTGGAATATAATCATGTAGCTTGCCCTGTGCCATAGATCCATTCAGTGTCAACATTTTCTAGATGGTGAAATGAGTTTAACTCAAAGCACATATTTTTGAGTATGCGGGGACAACTTGGTACCATAATATCAAGCAATCGAGGGTGACTTTGTCCATGCATGAGCCTTAGATCATGCCTTGGGATATGTGAAATAGGATTGGCTATGGGCCATACCATGGAAAGAGTGCGACTTTAGGTCGTAGCTCAGTGATATTATGTTATTGAGATTTCACATGATTAGTTGTGGGCCATACCCTGGAAGAGTGTGGCTGCGGGTCGCAGATGAGTTTCACTAGCACTGTGACCTGTACCAAGGCGGGCTAGGTTTTCACAACTCGACTATATGTTTCTAGAAGTAGTTGACTCGTGATGTCACTACAAGTTCACTCGTACTGACTGAGGGGGTGAGGTCGTGGATTCTACCTCTTCCACTAGACCCTGTATGGCACCAATTTTGACTTAGTAGTGGTTGTTTGGATTTGGATGGTAGCACTCAAATACTCATGGCATAATAAATATGTAATCAGCCGCATAGTGTGCATGTATAGGATCAAACACGAAAACATTGGATGAAGCCTTGCCTTTCTTTTATACTGTTTAGTTTATAACAGTTATATATGTTCTTCATATTCCTTTTTTAAATTATTAGTTGTTCTACTACTCATTGGCAAGTGCATATTACTTCTCTATTTACTTTATCTGAGAGGTATATGTAATTTAGTTAATTCTGTTCAACCTGCTCAGTATGATAGTCTATCTACTTAGTTATTTGTGATAATAATAAATTTGGCAGAGAGTTATATCTCTCATGTTGGGGCTTTTGTCTCACCCTATTGATTAAAAATCTTTTAGGTGGATGTGCATGCCAAGCTAAAGGTTAGATAGCTGAGGACATAATATTAAGATGAACTACACCTAGTGGATCATGGTATATGGATAGTGTCTAGTAATAGAGTCCTAAATGTCATCCTTATACACTCAGGTCCTTGGGGGTATTCTCGATGTGTTTTGTAGACATGATGATCGACGTGTGGTTTTTGGCTTGTGTGCCTTTGGTGGTATGTACATACATGTGCAACTGTTATCTTATGTAACAACATGATTGAAAAACAATGATGCAACACCACGAATATATGTTATGAAATGCAAGTGTTGACTCTTATGTGATAAATCTCAGCTCCTAGTGCGTGTTCCAAATCAGTTTTAATTTCCTATGATTTTCGGTAATCCGTTGTTAATGGCTGATCGTGGTTTAAGTTTTAAGTAATCTCTCTTTGTGTGGCAAATGGTGTTCCATTTGGTGATATTAGAGCTATAGGTTCGTTGAGTCTACTGGTACACTAGGACTAGGATTAGGATGGTGTCTAAGATAAGAACATGATATAAAATATGGTGCATACTGCCTAACAATAGTACTTGAGTGCCCTAGCTAGGTATTCAGATGTTGAAGAAAAGGTAAGTATGGAACTCTTAGATTGATTTCTCTTTGATTACTCTGATCAAGTAGTCATTTTGGAACAATCTAAAGAGCATAACAAGCAGGAATCATGAAGTTAATACCTCCATCATATTATAAAAAGAGATAAGAATTGCACCATAACTTACTAAAACATGAATCTTTGGATATTAAAAGAGAAAGATATAAGTCCATGAAACCTAAATCTAAGTATGAATATGATAAGAAAAGTTCTTTAAGCCATAATTGTTAGAAATGCATGAAGAAAAAGACAGATGAATATGTGCTAATAAAGTAAGTCAAGATGTAAAATTCACATAACATGGAGAGAATTCCTAAAACAAGGATGAAGTGAGAAGACAAATAAGAAGGAATGGTAAATAAATAAGATGGAACCTGAGTTAATCTCAGACCAACCTATGAATATGAAAAGATGTAAAGTGCAATCCTCATGATATGTGAAAGGGAACAAGGGAGATGATCCATGTTCAATAAAGGATAGGTAAAGAGTAATGATCTTCTTCATGATGTAAAGATGAAAAATGTGGTAAAATAAGAAAATGTTCATGAACATGATATATAGTAACAAATAAGGGAGTAATGACATGTAATCATGTTTAGAGATCCTATGCTAATGGCAAGGAAACCTAGGTGAGAACAAGTTAAAATGACACATGAATAGTTGAAAACTCGTGAAATAATCAAAGAAAGTGGTAATCCCTACACCTTGACAAGAAAACTCTAGGTAATGATGTAGTGATAAGAGGAATATGTCCCCTTGTGTTCTTCCTTTTAAGGATGTGGCAGTCAAGTGAGTCTTATGACACTTGATGTGCATGGTTTAGAAGTGATCTTAAGAGGGATACTCTGGTAGGTATCAGTTGGTTTTGGATTTTATTCCAAGATAGGGATATATGTGATAAGAGATGTCTCAAGATGAAAGAAAGATCTTTTTGACATGTTTGGTTTTGGTAAAAACAATAGAAGATGGATGTGATAGGAGTGTGATGTGTTTCTAACACATGTGATGGATACCAAGGTAAAGAATCATAGTATCCAAGTAGTGTACCAATTGTATGGGAGAGTGAGAACATATCGCTTGATAGGGTGATTAGGTGTTTGGCTACCTAGAAAGGTTGAATTTTGATCATTTTGATTACAAGTACCTAAACTATAGTATGGATATCACATGTTAGGGTTTTATGCTCTGCATAAATGTAACATCGATAAGAATGCATGAGTTGAAGAGACAGTTGTAAGATCGTCTCGGGAAAAGTTCATCAGGCTGAGTATAATCCCTTAGAGTATTCCTATCAAACTTGCAAGTAAGAAAGATTCCAAGAAGATTGTATATTGGATACAAATAGATAAGCAGGGTTTTCAATCCCTATCTGGGTCAGTTAAGGTGATATATATAGCATCTTGAGTTACCTCTGAGGTAGTTTTTCTTGGATAAGTGGCTTCTTCTTATGATAGGAGAATGTACAGCTAAGAGTGAGTATGTTGGCAAGATAGTTGGTAAAAGTAAGACTAGTATTGAGTAAGAAGATCAGAGTAGTACAACGGAAGCATGATAGGTTTTGTAGTCCCAAGTAAGTGACAAAATGCATCTCTAGTTTTCTTTGGAAGAGAGATGTTGAGGTTTGTGAATGGTATGGTAAACCTTTAGGTTTGACAATCTTATCGTACGATGTTGTATGTTAAAAAGGTGATACATAATAAAGAGTTGAGACCTGAGTTGGATAAGTATGTATAGTGCTTCTATGGCTAAGAAAGTATCACCAGGCATAGGGTTGGCTTTGCAACCGATAATGGAAAGGATAAGTTGAGTATATGCCCTATGCAACAGATCTTGTGTTGACCATGGATGCAAAAATAGTATGTTCATCAAGTCTTATGACATAACCCTAACATCAATGAGCTATGTGAAAGTTTGAAGGAGCAATGCGTGAGTAATATCCATCTCCTTTCGCCTGGTATTTCGGGGGCAAAATCCTTAGGGGTTTATGACTTGTAAGGACCCTGACATGAGTCTTGGGATAACCCTATTTGTTTTGCTTAATTAAGTTGCTTAGAACTGTAATATAATCTTTTGAGGTGTTTTATAATCATGTGACACACTTATGTTTCAAGTTTGGTTCTGTTTGAATGTTTTTTGAGCAATGATTGCTTGTTTTGGACTAAAGTGCAATTTAACCAGGATGAGGGGCTACCTTGCAATATGTCACATGGTGAATATTCCCTTAGTTCTTTATCATCATAAGAGAGAGAATGATGCTATGGGATTCCTTGTGTAGAGTTCAAATGTCAAGCTGAGCCTGTGTGGATGATGCTTGTGTTTTATGTGCTAGTTTTGTTGTAAATTGTAATTTACCCACAGTTGGGGGTTAACATGCAATTTACCATCTCTAGAGTTTTCCTTCTCTTTTTTGATATTATCTATAGGATAAAGGAAGAGATGGGCACCTTGTTTGGATCTTGGTTGTATGGTAACATTTTTGGTGATATATGGAGCACATGAGAGAGATGTGTTTTGCTTTTAGAGGTGTTATCTCAGGTTAGAGAACCTTGGGGAGGCTACCTATTGGTTTGTTAGTATGTAGGGTTGAGGCCTATCAATTTGTGAGTGTGTAGGGTTTTGGCATGTCGGGCACAAGTAGGAAACCAAGAGGGTGAGATCTATCCTAGATATTATCACCATGTCTTGCATGTTGTTGCATGTGGCCTTTTTCATGGACAATTGTCACTTAAGCTCCTAATGTGATGACATCTCTCCTTTGATCTCTCTTCCTTCCATCAAGTATATAACCCCCTCATTCTTCCCACAAGTGAACCCTTTAGTTCATTGTTATTCTTCTCCTCTTAGTGAATGAGCTTGGGAGCTTAAGGAGCAAGGGGAAGTTCCCCATGGAGCTTGGGAGGTCGCGTTCCTTGCTCATGGTGATTCCTTGTTCAACTTCCACTTAGTTAGTTATATTTCTTTGATTACCATTTCTTTGAACTATCTTCTTCATATTCTTCTTCCTCTCTCGACCATGGATCATACCTTGGGTGAAGGATGATTAGGTCGCGGTACTCTCCTTCTTTCCTTTCTTCTTGAGCTATCATAACCGTGTCATCATCTTCTTCTTCTTCTTCTTTCTTGAGGTGATGTTTAGATCGAATGGGACTCTTGATGGTCTATCTTGCATCTTGAAAACATGTGTCTTGGAGCTTTGATCATGGAGTTTAAACTCTTGAAGGAGACCTTATTGAGGCGGGTTATATAACTTTTAACCTCCTTTGTTATTTTCACTCTTCATATGCTTATGTTGTTATTCATCTCTAGATCATTTATCTCATATATGGTAGTAGTTAGTAATGGATTTTAGGACTATTTTGATGAAGGAATTTCATTTGGTTCGCTATCCATACATTGCACCTTCTTGCAATGATAGTAGGTGGATTAGTGGTCGAGTTTCCTAAGGTTGAAGATGACAAAGTTGATACATACTCAAAGGGGTGAGTGGTTGTCGTGACTTGTGGTGTTCAAACCGACGCATCATGTGACAAGTCGTCATGACTTGAAGATGCTTAGGCTGATATACTTTTATGGGTGCTAAACCATCATGCCCTAGTAATTCTTAAAATGATATGATGGCTAGATCATCATGCTCTAGAAGAGCTTACCCATCATACCCTAGAGGTGCTTAGACCAATATGATGCCTATATCGATATGCTTTGATGGTGTTATCTCGTCATGACTATGAGGATACCTTGTGGGCTGATATGCTTTGGGTGCCAAACCATAACAACCTTGGTTGAGTGAGAGGCAGAAATGGCAAACCCTAACACTAACAACCCGTCACACCTAGAGTTGCCCGTTACACCTAGTGTTGCCGTCACACCTAGTGTTTCCCGTCACACCTAGTGTTTCCCGTGACACCTAGTGTTACCCGGGGCACCTAGTGTAGCCCTTCACACTTCAAGTAGGGTTTCCCGATACACATTGAATGTAGCTAACCCGACACCATGGGTGCTAAACTGATACACCTAAGGTGAGCTTACACGACACACCTTGATGTGGTCAGGTCGATATATGAGGATGATGAGATTGGGATCCTCCTAGCCATGAGAAATCAATATACGAAAGCTTTCCCAAGATGTTGCAAATTGAGACACACTTGATGAGGTAAACTAATACACCTAGTGGGTGTTCTGAACGTGATGCAATGTGGATTCCAAGCCGAAACACCTTAGAAAGGATTAAACCAATACCTAGGGTGGATGATAAACTGATACCTCAAGATGAAGGTGAAACCAACATCTAGGGTTAGGGGATAGATCGAGATGCTACCGAATTGATTAGTTGTTACATGAGTTAAGAGGGGTCGTTACACCTATAGTCTTATGTATGGATGTAGTCAATATATAGTGTGGTGATCTCTCTAAGATGTCGTGACTATGAATGGTTAATCCTTACTTATGATGATAAGCCCTAAAACCCCCAGCAATGTGGGAAGTGATGGATGTAGGGTTCAATGGTTGAATATCCATATGATAACCTTAATCATGGAAGAATATGACCCATGTGCTTGTCTTATTGAAAGTTTATAATCCATGACAAGTGTCTACTATATTTCATTTTCATATAGTCTTAACTTATGAAGAGAGGTTAATGACACAACTATGTGAATAAATAAGATGGTTATGATAAGCCTTGTCGGAATAAAAGGTGACAACATCTGTGTAGAAATCATATAAACAATTCTAATGATCTAATAAGTGCCTTGTGTATAATTTGGAGTGAAACCCTCTAATAGAAGGTTTGACATCCCTTAGTAAGATATTGTGGTTGATAACTTGTGAGGAGCAATTAAATCCAGATCATTTAATGATGAAACATCATGTTGGTGCGATAGTAAATGTGTTTGCATGATGCCTTGTTTTAACCCACACATAACTTAATGATATGATACACATAGAATTATAAAATCGTGATATCTAGTGCTGATGACACAATGATCTAATTGTATCTAGCTAATGTTGTTCAAACCTAAATCAATTTCATAAGGTCGGAATTGGTGTGGTTCGGGTTTGGTGATGTAACCATGATGTAAAACCCTAATAGACTATATGTGAAAATCATTGACCCTAATAAGGGTAGCTAATATTATTGTATGTGTATGAATATAAAGCATGATATTGTCCACTCTCTCTCTCTCTCAAATTACATGGCTTTAACCTAATGGATCAATTGGGTGTTATAACTTGTGAGTACTATGAAGATGGTTAAATAATATTAAGCTTTGGCTATGAACCTTATTTGGGAACACAGGAAGTATGAACATGTGAATGTACATACTTGGTTAAATTGTCAAATTCTAAGCCTCATACATTCTCCAACTTATAGGAGGTAGTGAAAGTCAGAGATTTGAGATAGAATGATGCTTGGGAACCTTGTGTGAAATCAGCATGAAGCCTAATCCTAAATTAGAGAACTTACGATGCATTTCTTACCTTATTTAAAGGTTTGATGTGTCGAAACATATTCTCTCTCTGATTATATAATATTAACTTTTTCACAAAGATGAATGCAATAGCTAATGGTTTCTATGGTATGTATATGTGATATGGCACAAATGATGATTGGTATAAGTAATGCTTATATGTCCAATGAAGCATGATGAGGTAACCACGAATCACAAGTGTGATGTGATGGGTCTTAGGACTTGACAAGGCTTAGTGCCTAGTTGAGGGGATATCCTATGGTACTGGAATGAGGGATTGATATCCCATGATAATATATTAATGATGATGGCCTTGTGGATGGCAGTGATATAGTGTTATGAGATGATAGAAATCATTTTATAGTTTAAACAATGATATCTGCTATTGTAATACTATGCCCCTTTGTTTTGAAGGATTTGTTTGTGGTTTGTACACTGTAGCTACATTGATGCTAAAAGACACTTTAATTATTCTAATTAATCAAGTGGAATCTAATCATGTAGCTTGCCATGTGACATCAATCCATTTAGTGACAAGATTTACTGGATGGTTAAATGAGTTTAACTCAGAGTGCATACTGTTGAGTATGCGGGGACAACTTGGTACCCTAGTATCAAGCAACTGTGAGTGACTTTGGCCATGCGTGAGTCTCAGATCATGCCTCAGGATATGCAGCATAGGATTGGCTGCGGGCCATACTCTAGAAAGAGTGTGGTTTCGGGTCATAGCTTAGTAATAGTATGTTTATGAGATTTCACAAGATTGGCTGCGGGCCATACCTTGGAAGAGTGTGGTTGCGGGCCGCAACTCAGCTTCACTAGCATCATGACATATACCAAGGTGGGCTAGGTTTGCACAACTAGACTATATGTCACTGGAAGCAGTTGACTCATGATGTCACTGCAAGCTCACTCATACTGACTGAGGGGGTGAGGTCGTGGATTCTATCTCTTCCACTAGACCTTGTATGGGACCGATTTTGACTTAGTAGCGGTCAGTTGGATTTGGGTGCTACGACTCAAATCCTCAGGGCATAATAAATACATAATCACTCGTGTAGTTTTCATGTATAGGATCAAATACAAAAGCATTAGATGAAGCCTTGCCTTGATTTTATACTGTTTAGATTATAACAATTATACATGTTCTTCTCATTCCTTTTTGAAATTATTAGTTTTTCTACTACTCATTGACAAGTGCATCTTACTGCTCTATTTACTTTATCCAAGAGGTATATTTCAGTTAGTTATTTCTGTTCAACTTGCTCAGTATGATAATATATCTACTTAGTTATCTGTGATAATAATAAAGTTGACAGAGAGTTATATCTCTTACTGGGACTTTTCTCTCACCCCATTGGTTAAACATCTTTTAGGTGGACGTGCATGCCAAGCTAAAGGTCATATAGCTGAGGACATATAATGAAGAGGAACTACACCTACTGGATCGTGGTATATGGATAGTGTCTAGTAATAGAGTCATATGTGTCATCCCTATACACTAAGGTCCTTGGGGGTATTCTCAATGTGTTTTGTAGACATGTTGATTGACATGTGGTTTTTGGCTTGTGTGCCTTTGGTGGTATGTATATACATGTAGAAATGTTATCTTATGTAACAGGTCGATTGAAAAACAATGATGTAGCACCATGAATATATGTTATGAAATGCAAGTGTTGACTCTTGTGTAATAAATCTCAGCTCATGGTGCTTGTTGCAAATTGGTTTTAATTTCCTATGATTTTCGGTATTCCATTGTTAATGGTTGATCATGGTTTAAGTTTTGAGTAATGTTGCTTTGTGTGGCAAAGGGTGTCACATTTGGTGGTATCAGAGCTCTAGGTTCGCTGAGTCTATAGAGATATTAGGACTAGGATTAGGATGGTGTCTAAGATAAGAACATGATATAAAATATGGTGCATACTGCCTAATCTGAGTCCTTGAGTGCCCTGGCCAGGTATTCAAATGTTGAACAAAAGGTAAGTATGGAACTCTTAGATTGATTTCACTTTGATTACTCTGATCAAGTAGTCATTTTGGAACAATATAAAGAGAATAACAATCAGGAATCATATAGTTAATACCTCGATCATATTATAAAAAGAGATAATAATTGCACCATAACTAACTAAAACTTGAATGTTTGGATATTAAAAGAGAAAAATACAGCTTCATGAAACCTAAATCTAAGTGTGAATATGATAATAAAAGTTCTTGAAGTTGTAATTTCTAGAAATGTATGAAAAAAAGACATATGAATATGTTCTAATAAAGTAAGTCAAGATGTAATATTCACATAAGATGGAGAGAATTCTTGAAACAAAGATGAAGTGAGAAGACAAATAGGAACGAATGGTAAATAAACAAGATGGAACCTGAGTTAATCTCAGACCAACCTGTGAATATGAAAATGCGTAAAGTGCAATCCTCATGATATGTGAAAGGGAACAAGGGAGATGATCCCTGTTCAATAAAGGATAGGTAAAGAGTAATGATCTTCTTCATGATGTAAAGATGAAAAATGTGGTAAAATAAGAAAATGTTCATGAACATGATATATAGTAACAAATAAGGGAGTAATGACATGTAATCATGTTTAGAGATCCTATGCTAATGGCAAGGAAACCTAGGTGAGAACAAGTTAAAATGACACATGAATAGTTGAAAACTCGTGAAATAATCAAAGAAAGTGGTAATCCCTACACCTTGACAAGAAAACTCTAGGTAATGATGTAGTGATAAGAGGAATATGTCCCCTTGTGTTCTTCCTTTTAAGGATGTGGCAGTCAAGTGAGTCTTATGACACTTGATGTGCATGGTTTAGAAGTGATCTTAAGAGGGATACTCTGGTAGGTATCAGTTGGTTTTGGATTTTATTCCAAGATAGGGATATATGTGATAAGAGATGTCTCAAGATGAAAGAAAGATCCTTTTGACATGTTTGGTTTTGGTAAAAACAATAGAAGATGGATGTGATAGGAGTGTGATGTGTTTCTAACACATGTGATAGATATTAAGGTAAGGAATCATAGTATCCAAGTAGTGCCAGTTGTATGGGAGAGTGAGAACATATCGCTTGATAGGATGATTAGGTGTTTGGAAACCTATAAAGGTTGACTTGGGATCAATATGATTACAAGTACCTAACCTATAGTATGGATATCACATGTTAGGGGTTTATGCTCTGCATAAGTGTAACATCGACAAGGATGCATGCGTTGAAGAGATAGTTGTAAGACCGTCTTGGGAAAAGTTCATCAGAACGAGTATAATCCCTTAGAGTATTCCTATCAGGCTTGCAAGTAAGAAAGATTCCAAGAAGATTGTGCATTGTCTATAGATAGATAAGTAGGGTTTCCAATCCCTATCTGGGTCAGTTAAGGTGATATATATTTCATCTTGAGTTACCTCTGAGATAGTTTTTCTTGGATAAGTGGCCTCTTCTTATGACAGGAGAATGTACAACTAAGAGTGAGTATGTTGGCAAGATAGTTGGTAAAAGTAAGACTAGTCTTTAGTTAGCATATCAGAGTAGCACAACAAAAGCATGATATGTTTTTTAGTCCCAAGTAAGTGATAGAATGCATCTCTAGTTTTCTTTGAAAGAGACATGATGAAGTTTGTGAACGGTATGGTAAACCTCTAGGTTTAAGAATCTTATCATACGATGATGTAAGTTGAGAAGGTGATACATAAGAAAGAGTTTACATCTGAGTTGGCTAAATATGTTTAGTGATTCCATGGAAAAGAATATAACACCTACGTTAGGGTTGACTCTACAACCAATAATGTAAAGGATAAGTTGAGTATGTGCCCTATGCAACAGATCATGTGTTGATCGTGGATGTAAGAACAGTATGTTAGTCAAGTATTGTGATAATACCCTAACATCAATGAACTTTACAAAAGTTTAAAGGTGCAATGCGTGAGTAAAATCCATCTCCTTTCGCCTAGTATTTTGGGGGCGAAATCCTTGTTAGGGGTTTATGATTTGTAAGGACCCTGACCTGGGTTTTAGGCTAGCCTTGTTTGTTTTTCTTAAGTAAGTTGCTTAAAACTTTAATATAATCCTTTGAGGTGTTTGGTAATAATGTGACACACTTATGTTTCAGGTTTAGTTCTGTTAGAATGTTATTTGAGCAATGATTGCTTTTTTTGGACCAAAGTGCAATTTAGCCAAGATGAGGGGTTACCTTGAAATATGTCACATGATGAGTGTGCCCTTAGTGCTTTAGAATCATAAGATAGAGAATGATGGTATGGGGTGACTTGTGGAGAGTTCAAGTATCAAGCTGAGCCTGTGTGGATGATGCTTGTGTTTTGTGTGCTAGTTTTGGTGTAAATTGCAATTTACCCACAATTGGGGTTAACATGCAATTTAGCATCTCTAGAGTGTTCCATATCTTATTTGATATCATCTAGAGGATAAAGGAAGAGATGGGGACCTTGTTTGGATCTTGGTTGTATGGTAACATCTTGGTGATATATGGAGCACACGAGAGAGATGTGTTTTGCTTTTAGAGGTGTTATCTCAGGTTAGAGAACCTTGGGGAGGCTGCCTATCAGTTTGTGAGTATGTAGGGTTGTGGCCTATCAGTTTGTGAGTGTGTAGGGTTTTGTCATATCGGGCATGACCTTGGTAGGAGACCAAGAGGGTGAGATCTAGCCTAGATCTTATCACCATGTCTTGCATGTTGTTGCATGTGGCTTTTTTGTGGACAAGTGTCACCTAAGCTCCTAAGGTGATGAAACCTCTCCTTTGATCACTCTTCCTTCCATCAAGTATATAGCTCCCTCCTTCTTACCACAAGTGAACCCTTTAATCCATTCTTGTTCTTCTCCTCTTTGTGGATGAGCTTGGGAGCTCAAGGAATAAGGGGAAAGTCCCCATGGAGCTTGGGAGGTCGAGTTCCTTGCTCATGGTGAGTCCCTGTTCAACTTCCATCTTGGTGAGTTATGTTTCTTTGATGGCAATTTCTTTGAGCTCTCTTCTTCGTCTTCTTCTTCCTCTCTCGGCCATTGATCATACCTTGGATGAAGGATGATTAGGTCATGGTACTCTCCTTCTTTCCTTTCTTCTTGAGCTATCATAACCATGACATGTTCTTCTTCTTTCTTTAGGTGATGTTGAGATCGAGTTGGGACTCTTGATGGGCTATCTTCCACCTTGAAAATGTGTTCCTTGGATCTTTGATCATGGAACTTGAACTCTTGAAGGAGACCTTCTTGAGGCGGGTTATATAACTATTAACCTCCTTTGTTATTTTCACTCTTCATATGCTTATGTTGTTCTTCATCTCTAGATCATTTATCTCATATATGGTAGTAGTTAGTAATGGATTTGAGCACGGATTTGATGAGGGAATTTCATTTGGTTTTCTATCCATACCTTGCACCTTCTTGCAATGATAGTAGGTGGACTAGTGGTCAAGTTCCCTAAGGTTGAATATGACAAAGTTGATACATACACTAAGTGGTGAGTGGTCATCATGACTTGTGGTGTCCAAACCGTGACAAGTCGTCATGACTTGGAGATGCTTTGGCCGATATAATTTGATGGGTGCTAAACCATCATGCCCTAGAGATGATTAAACTAGTATGATGGCTAGACCGTCATGCTCTAGAGGAGCTAACCCGTCATGCCCTAGAGGTGCTTAGATCGATATGATGCCTAAACCGATATGATTTGAGGGTGTTACCCCGTCATGACAATGAGGAAACCTTGTGGGCTGATATTCTTTGGGTGCCAAACTGTGATGACCTTGGTTGAGTGAGAGGTCGACATGGAAAACCCTAACCCTAACAACATGTCACAACTAGTGTTGCTTGTCACACCTAGTGTTGTTGTAACACCTAGTGTTGCCCATCACACCTAGTGTTGCCCTTCACACTTCAAGTAGGGTTGCCCGATATACCTTGAATGTAGCTAATCCGACACCATGGGTGATAAAGCGATATGCCTAAGGTGAGGTTTCCCAACACACCTTGATGTGGTCAGGCCCATAAATGAGGATGATGAGATCGGGATCCTCCTAGCCATGAGAAATCGATATACCCAAGCTAACCCAAGATGTTGCAAATTGAGACACACTTGATGAGGTAAATCAATACACCTAGTGATTGTTCAGACCATGATGCAATGTGGATGTCAATACGACTCACCATAGAAAGGATGAAACCAATACCCAGGGTGGATGATAAATGATACCTCAAGATGAAGGTGAAACTGACATCTAGGGTTAGGGGATAGATTGAGATGCTATGTAATTGATTAGTTGTTACATGAGTTAAGAGGGGTCGTTACACCTATACTCTTGTGTATGGATGTAGTCAATATATAGTTTGGTGATCTCTCTAAGATGTCATGAATATGAATGGTTAATCCTTAATTATGATGATCAGCCATAAAACCCTCCAACAATGTGGGATGTGATGGATGTAGGGTTCAATGGTTGAATATCCATATGATAACCTTAATCTTAGAAGAATATGACCCATGTGCTCATCTTAATGAAAGTTTATAATCCATGACAAGTGTCTACTATATTTCCTTTTCATATAATATTAACTTATGAATAGAGGTTATTGACACAACTGTGTGAATATATAAGATGGTAATGATAAGCCTTGTTGGAATAAAAGGTGACACCATTTGTGTAGAAATCATATAAACAAGTCTAATGATCTAATAAGTGCATTGTGTATAATTTGGAGTGAAACCCTTTAATCGAAGGTTTGATATCCCTTAGTAAGATATTGTTGTTGATAACTTGTAAGGAGTAATTACATCTGGATCATTTAATGATGAAACATCATGTTGGTGCGATAGTCAATATGTTTGCATGATGTCTTGTATAACCCACACATAACTTAATGAGATGATACACACTCTTATCAAATTGCGATATCTAGTGCTGATGACACAATGATCTAATTATATCTAGATAATGTTGTTAAAACCTAAATCAGTTTTAGAAGGTGGGAATTGGTGTAATCAGGGTTTGGTGATGTAACCATGATGTAAAACCCTAATCGGCTATATGTGAAAATCATTGACCCTAATTCTAAGGGAAGGTCATATTATTGTATGTGTATGAATAGAAATCATGATATTGTACTCTCTCTTAAATTGCATGGATTTAAACTAATGGGTTAATTGGGTGTTATAACTTTTGAATACTATGAAGATGGTTAAATAATATTGACTTTTGGCTATGAACCTTGATAAGGGAACACATAAGTATGAACATGTGAATGTGCATACTTGGTTAAATAGTCTAATTTTTAGCCTCATACATTCTCCAACTTATGGGAGGTAGTGAAAGACAAAGATTTGAGATAGAATGATTCTTGGGAACCTTATGTGAAATTATAATGAAGCCTAATCATAAATTAGAGAACTTATGCTACATTGCTTGTCTTATTTAAAGGTTTGATGTATTGAAACATATTCTCTCTCTGATTATATAATATTAACTTTGTCACAGAGATGAATGTACTAGTCAATGGTTTCTATGGTATGCATATGTGATATGGCACAAATGATGATTGATATAAGTAATGCTTATATGTGCAATGAAGCATGAGGTAGCCATGAATCACAAGTGTGATGTGATGGGTCTTAGGACTTGGCAAGGCTTAGTACCTAGTTGAGGTGATATACTCTAGTAATGGAATGAGGGATTGATATCCCATGATAATCTGTTGATGATGATGGCCTTGTCGATGGCAGTGATACAATGTTATGAGATGATGGGAATCATTTTATAGTTTAAACGATGATATTTGTTGTTTTAATACTATGCCCCTTTCTTTTAAAGGATTTGTTTGTGGCTTGTAAATTTTAAATTGATTGATGCTAAACGACACTTTGAATTGGTCTAATTAATCAAGTGGAACTAATTATGTAGCTTGCCCTATGCCATAGATCCATTCAGTGCCAACATTTTCTGGATGGTGAAATGATTTATCTCAGAGCGCATACTATTGAGTATGTAGGAACAACTTGGTACCCTGATGTTAAGAAATCGAGTATGACTTTGGCCATGCATGAGCTTCAGATCATGCCTCAAGATATGAGACACATGATTGGCAACAGGCCATACCCTGGAAAGAGTGCGGCTTCCGGCCGTAGCTTAGTTTTACTAGCTCCATCACCTGTACCAAGGTGGGCTAGGTTTTCATAGCTGGACTATATGTCGCTGGAAGTAGTTGAGTCCTGATGTTACTGCAAGTTCACTCGTACTGACCGAGGGGATGAGGTCATGGATTCCGACTCTTCCACTAGACCTTGTATGGAACCGATTTCAACTTAGTAGTGGTCAGTTGGATTTGAGTGGTACAACTCAAATCCTTAGGGCATATTAAATACATAATCAGCCATGTGGTGTGCATGTATAGGATCAAACACAAAAACATTATATAGAGCCTTGCCTTGCTTTTATACTATTTAGTTTATAACAGTTATACATGTTGTTCATATTCCTTTTTGAAATTATTAGTTGTTCTACTACTGATTGGCAAGTGCATATTACTGCTATATTTACTATATCCAAGAGGTATATGTCATTTAGTTAATTCTATTCAACCTTCTCAGTATGATAGTCTATCTACATAGTTATTTGTGATAGTAATAAAGTTGACAAATAGTTATATCTCTCATTGGGACTTTTGTCTCACCCCATTGATTAAAAATCTTTTAGGTGGACATGCATGCCAAGCTAAAGGTCAGATAGCTGAGGACATAATATGAAGAGGAACTACAGCTGGTGGATCATGGTATATGGATTGTGTCTAGTAATAGAGTCCTATGTGTCATCCCTATATACTTAGGTCCTTGGGGGTATTCTCGATGTGTTTTGTTGACATGATGATCGACATGTGGTTTTGGCTTGTATGCCTTTGGTGGTATGTACATACATGTGGAACTATTATCTTATGTAACAAGTTGATTGAAAAAAATGATGTTGCACCATGAATATATGTTATGAAATGCAAGTGTTGACTCTTGTGTAATAAATCTCAGCTCATGGTGCTTGTTGCAAATCAATTTTAATTTCCTATGATTTTTGGTAATCTGCTATTAATGGTTGATCATGGTTTAAGTTTTGAGTAATCTCGCTTTGTGTGGCAAAGGGTGTCACATTTGTGGTTTTAGAGATGTAGGTTTTCTGAGTCTACAGGGACACTATGACTAGGATTAGGATGGTGTCAAAGATAAGAACATGATATAAAATATGGTGCATACTACCTAATCTAAGTACTTGAGTGCCCTGGCCAGGTATTCAAATGTTGAAGAAAAGGTAAGTATGGAACTCTTAGATTGATTTCTCTTTGATTACTCTGATCAAGTAGTCATTTTGGAACAATCTAAAGAGAATAACATTCAAGAACCATGAATTTAATACCTCCATCATATTATAAAAAGAGATAAGAATTACACCATAACTTACTAAAACTTGAATGTTTTGATATTAAAAGAGAAAGATAAAGCTCCATGAAACCTGCATCTAAGTGTGAATATGATAAGAAAAGTTCTTGAAGCCGTAATTTCAAGAAATCTATGAAGAAAAAGACAGATGGATATGTGTTAATAAAGTAAGTTAAGATGTAAAATTAACATAAGATGGAGAGAATTCCTGAGAGAATTCTTGAAACAAGGATGAAGTGATAAGACAAATAAGAACGAATGGTAAATAAATAAGATGGAACCTAAGTTATTTTCTGACCAACTCGTGAATAAGAAAAGATGTAAAGTTCAATCCTCATGATATGTGAAAGGGAACAAGGGAGATGATCCCTGTTCATTACATGATAGGTAAAGAGTAATGATCTTCTTCATGATGTAAAGATGAAAAATGTGGTAAAATAAGGAAATGTTCATGAACATGATAGATAGTAACACAGAAGGGAGGAATGACATGTAATCATCTTTACAGGTCCTATGCTAATGGCAAGGAAACCTAGGTGAGAACAAGTTAAAATGACACATGAATAGTTGAAAACTCATGAAATAATCAAAGAAAGTGGTAATCCCTTCACCTTGATAAGAAAAATCTGGGTAATGATGTAGTGATAAGAGGAATATATCCCCTTGTGTTCTTTCTTTTGAAGGATGTGGTAGTCAACTGAGTCTTATGCCACTTGATGTGCATGGTTTAGAAGTGATCGTCAGAGGGTTACTCTAGTAGGTATCAATTGGTCTTGGATTTTGTTCCAAGATAGGTATATTTATGACAGGAGATGTCTCAATGTGAAAGAAAGATCCTTTTGACATGTTTGGTTTTGGTAAAAGCAGCAAAAGATGGATGTTATAGGAGTGTGATGTGTTTCTGACACATGGGAAGGATACCAAGGTAAGGAATCCTAGTATCCCATAGTGCCAATTGTAGGGGAGAGTGAGAACATATTGCTTGATAGGATGATTGGGTGTTTGGCTACCTCAAAAGGTTGACTTTGGATCAATCTGATTACAAGTACCTAACCTATAGTATGGATATCACACTTTAGGGGTTTATGTTCCGCATAAATATAACATCGACAAGGAAGCATGTGTTGAAGAGACAGTTGTAAGATCATCTTGGGAAAATTTCATCAAGCTGAGTATAATCCCTTGGAGTATTTTAATCAAGCTTGCAAGTAAGAAAGATTCCAAGAAGATTGTGCATTGGCTATAGATGGATAAGCATGGTTTTCAATCCTTAACTGGGTTAGTTAAGGTGATATATATAGCATCTTGAGTTACCTTTGAGATAGTTTTTCTTGGATAAGTGGCCTCTTCTTATCATAGGAGAATGTACAACTAAGTGTGAGTATGTTGGCTGAATACTTGGTAATAGTAAGACTTGTGTTGAGTCATCCGATTAGAGTAGTGCAACAAAAGCATGATAAGTTTTATAGTCCCAAGTAAGTGACAAAATGCATCTCTAGTTTTCTTTGGAAGATACGTGCTAAGGTTTGCGAATGGTATGGTAAACCTTTAGGTTTGAGAATCGTATTGTACGACGTTGTAAGTTGAGAAGGTGATACATAAGAAAGAGTTGACACCTGAGTTGGATAAGTATGTATAGTGCTTCTATGGTTGAGAAAGTATCACCTAGCATAGGGTTGACTCTACAACTTATAATGGAAAGTATAAGTTGAGTATGTGCCCTGTGCAATAGATCCTGTGTTGACCTTGGATGCAAGAACTATATGTTTGTCAAGTCTTGTGACAGTCACCCTAACATCAAGGAGCTATGTGAAAGTTTGAAGGTGCAATGCATGAGTAATATCCATCTCCTTTCGCCTGGGATTTTAGGGGTGAAATCCTTGTTAGGGGTTTATGACTTATGAGGACCTTGACCTGGGTTTTGGGCTAACCCTATTTGTTTTGCTTAAGTAAGTTTCTTATAACTTTAATCTAATTCTTTGAGGTGTTTTGTAATCATGTGACATTCTTATGTTTGAGTTTGGTTATATTTGAATGTTGTTTGAGCAATGATTGGATATGTATAAAAGTATGTGGTGATTGGATATGTATATGTATATAAATACCCTCAATAAAATATTAAATCTTAGATGCTTTCCATAAGCAACACACATGAAAAGTTTGATCGACTATGTGTGGGCACGCAAAGCGTAGTACATTTTCTATCTAATAGAAGTGTGATGATAGTCATGTGGGCCTGCCTAGTAGGGTGCATCACTACCGTGTTGGCTTATGGGTCAGACTTAACTAGGTGATTTTAATGAGATTAAGTACCTATAAGCATGAAAATGACTATGACAATGAGTTTTTCATACTATCTATCTAAGAATTGCATAAGATGCAATTGGAAAAAGTTGCCTACCTTAATGATTGATGATGGAAGCTGGAGTTGGTCGAGTAATAACTCCATTGTTTTGGGTATTGGCTCACTAGAAGGTTGTACGCTGCAATCTTACAAACTGATATGTGAGGGTTGTCAATTTGATCAAAATAGTGGGAGTAATAATTAATTAAAGGCCTAATTAAACATAGTCAAATTTTATTTTAATCAAATCAAATCAAAAGTATTTTGAGAAACAACAATTTTTTCTTGTAGAATCAACTGGCAACCAATAACATGTTTTCCTTGCAATTAGTCCTTGAGAAGGACAAGTTGAATGGGAATAATTTCCATGATTGGTTTAGGATGTTGAGAGTTGTTCTTGCCCAGGAGAGAAAGCTCTATGTCCTGGAGACACCAGAGCCAGATGAACCTTTTCCCACTGCACCTAAGCCTGATAATGATGCTTATAAGAAGAACTTTGAGGATGTTGTAGATGTCAAATGCCTGATGTTGTGCTCAATGAACTATGAGTTGTAGAGACAACATGAGAATATGGATGTGATTGGGATTGGTAACACATCTTAAGAACATGTACAAAGATCAGGCAAAATAAGAGAGATATGATGTCTCCAAGGCATTGTTTAAGTGCAACATGGCCGAATGAGATCCAGTAGGTCCTCATGTACTCAAGCTTATTGGGTATGCGGAGAAACTAGAAATCCTTTGGGTCAAGAGTTGGCAATTGATGTGATTCTATAGTCACTACCAATGTCATGCAGTTAGTTTGTCAGGAACTACAACATGAATAATTTTGACAAGTTGTTGTCAGAGTTACTTAGCATGTTGAGAATAGCTGAAGCGTAGATGAAGAAAGACAAGCCAAGTCTATGATGATGATCGACAGAAAAGGGAAGTCCAAGGGAAAAGGCAAAGCTAACAAGAGTTCTAAATCTAGCCAGAAGCCCAGGTATTATGCACTCAAAGCATAGGTAGGGGTGAACAAGGGAGGCAATTGTCACCACTGTCACCAACCTAGACATTAGAAGAGGAATTTCCCTCTTTATCTAAAGGAACTAAGGAAGAAGGAGAGGATGGAGATCTCCACATCTGGTCTATACATTATTAAGATAATTTTTTCTACTTCTTCATCTTAGGTACTAGATACCAGATGTGGATCGCACATATGCTTGAATATGCAAGATCTCAAAAGAAGTAAGCCTTTATGAAAGGGTGAGGTTGAACTACACATTCTAAATGGAACAAGAGTTTTTGCCACTGCAATTAGAACCTATAATTTATCTCTACCCACGAGGGTTGTGATGGACTTAAAGAATTGCTATATTGTACCTGACTTTAATAGAAATATTATTTATGTATCTTTTATGGACAAGGATGGATATGAATTTAATAAAAATAATGGTCAATGTTCTATTTGTAAAGGTCAAATCTTTTATGGAAGTACCATGATGTCTTATGGTCTTTATTTGTTAGATATAAATACTAATGAATTTCATAAAAAGAATGGTCAATATGGCCCTTTTAGAACAAATGCTAGATGGGGTTATCAATACTTCATTACCTTCACTAATGACTTTAGTAGGTATGGTTATGGTTACTTGATGAAACATAAGTCAAAAACTCTTTAAAAGTTCAAGGATTTCATGAATGAAGTACTGAACAACTTGGTAAAACTATTAAGGCACTTTTTATGGTCGAGGTGGAGAATACTTAAGCCAAGAGTTTGAGGGCCCTCTATGAGACTATAGTATTGTATCACAATGGACTCCACCTGGAACACCATATCACAATGGTGTATCAAAATGAAGGAATCACACATTACTAGATATGGTGAGATTAATGATGAGTTTTACTGATCATCCAACTTCCTTATGGGATTATGATCTAGAAACCATTATGTTTATACTAAACCGTGTACTGTATAAATTATTTCAAAAGATACCATATGAGATATGATATGGAAGGCATCCAAATGTGTTTTTTATGAAGATTTGGGGTTGTGAAACTTATGTGAGAAAGCAGTTTCCCAAAAAGCTTGGAACCAAATCAAATAAATGTTATTTTGTTGGTTATCCTAGGAAAACCAAAGGATATTACTTTTATAATCCATCTGAGGACAAAGTGTTTGTTTCTTGGGATGTTGTATTCCTAGAAAAGGAATTCATTTGCAAAGAATCAGTGGGAGGAAAGTAAAACTCAAAGAAGTTTGAGACCAATAAGAAAGCATTGAACCTATAGAGGTACAAGAGGAATATAGAGAGTCACAAACCTTTTTGGAATCTCAAATTCCTAATGTGACACATGAGCCTCACAGATCTAGTAGGACATGCCTTGAGCCAAATAGATTTGGTTATCTAATAACTCAAGAAGTCAATGAGACGATCATTGATGATGAACCAGCTACCTGCCTAGAAGCCGTTAAGGGACCACAGTCTAAGAAATGGCTTGAGCCCATGAGATTTGAGATGGAATCCATGTATACCAAGAAGGTACAGACCATGGTGGATCCACATGAAGGGGTAAAACCCATAGGGTGTAAATGGGTCTTCAAGAAGAAGACCGAAATGGATGGTAACCTACCAACTTACAAAGGTCAATTGGTTGTAAAGGGTTTCAGACAAGTTCAAGGTGTTTACTGTCACAAAACCTTTTCTCAGATTGCCATGGTTAAGTCCATCAAAATTATGCTTGGCATTGAAGCTTATCATGACTATGAGATTTGGTATATGGATGTTAAAATTGCATTCTTTAATGAGAAACTTCTTGAGGATGTGTACATGACACAACCTAAGGGTTTTGTAAATCCAAATGATGCAAATAAATATGTAAGATACAAAGGTCAATATATAGATTGAATTAAGCATCTCAGAGCTAGAATCTTCAATTTGACAAAACAGTCAAAGACATTGGCTTTAGTCAAAATGAAGATGAACCATGTGTTTATAACAAGGTTAGTGGGAGCATGATTGTATTCCTCATATTGTATCTGGATGACATACTATTGATGGAGAATGACATCCATACTTTATAGATGGTAAAGATCTGGCTAGGAAATATGTTCTCCATGAAGGACTTGGGTGAAGCATCCTATATCATAGAAATCATGATCTATAGACATAGATCTAGATGACTTCTTGGGATAAGTTAGAGAACATACATAGACAAAGTGTTGAAGAGGTTCAGCATGGGGAACTTGAAGAGAGGAAACATGCCCATGTATCATTATGTTACTATCTCTACAGATCAATGTCCCAATTATCCTGAAGAAAGGGAGCACATGAGTAATATTCCATATGCATCAACAATTGGATCTATTATGTACCCAATGTTATGTACTCATCCAGATGTCTAGTATGCCTTGAGCATGATCAGTAGATATTAGTCAAATCCTGGTGAAGCTCACTAGACTTCCATGAAGAATATCCTTAAGTACTTGAGAAGAACAAAGGATCTGTTCCTTATCTACGGCGAAGAGGAAGAGTTGGTGGTAAAAGGTTACACCAATGCAAGCTTCCAAACTAACAAAGATGATTATAGATTGTAGTCTAGATTTATGTTTTGCCTGAAAAATGGAGTTGTAAGCTATAAGAGTTCCAAGGAAGAGACAATTGTGGATTCTAAAATAGAGGCCCAATATATTGTTGGATCCAATGCAGTAAAGGAGGATGTTTGGATCAAGAAGTTCATCTTAGAACTCAGAGTGGTTCCAAGCATCAGCAATGCAATTGAGCTATATTGTGATAACAATGGAGCTATGGCACAAGCTAAGGAACCAAGATTGTATTAGTGTTATACGTATATTAAAAGGAGGTTCCTTCTCATATAAAAGATCTTAGAGTGAGGATATGTGAATATTTGTAGTGTACCAACTGAGAGCAATGTGCCTGACCCCTTGACAAAGCACTTTCACAGTACAAGAATGACGGTCATGTTAGATCACTTGGGATTGATTTCATGGGTGCTTGCCTCTAAGTACAAGTGGCAGTTTTTTGGTATGTATTCCCAGAGAGCCAATCATATGATGATTGAAATGGCATATCTTATAAACAATGTGATTAATAATAAAGGAAATCTTTCAATTTATTTTGTTTTATTTAGTTATGAGATACTGATGTAAGATAATAAATGTGTAAGGAATGATATTACTCAGTTATGTATGTCTTTGGGTTGAGGACATGAACAATGAGATCATATGAATGAAAAGAGTATATACGTTCTTGTTATGCCTCTAGTCGGATGTTATTGTGGAAGGTTGATATGAAGCAACAGAACTTAAGACTAGAGTGTGTATTGGTTGATAATAGAATATCATTAATCATGATACATGATTTCAAATAGAACACATAGATACTTGTTACGGAATAGTGTATCAGACAGACCCACCTTGTGAGTGATGCATGAAAACCATGATTAGTAGTCAAAATCATCTCTCATATTGATGGTGGTGATTGGGGTTCTTAAACATGAAGTCACTACACTCATCACATGTCATTCGATGTACTTTGACATCAATCACCATGACCTTGAATAAGGATTGCCATAAAGGTGGTGATCAAGTGCATTGTAACACATGGGGATGACTATGAGTGATGTAGGCGGGATTTTCCCCTCCTACTTGAGTTTGATATCCTGGCCACTTGATAAGTGAGACTGAGAAATGCATGGTGATTCTCACGTGAGTCAATATGTGATATTAACCTTACACATATCTCATACATTCTGCTCTAGTTTGATGAACATGGATTGAACATTGAAGAGGATGATGATTTAATGCCTTGAGTTCAATCTGGATATCAAAGACAAAGGAACTATTCAATCATTGTAACACCAATCATAGATTGTAGGTTGAAATTGTTATTCAACTTTCTGATTACTTGGGTAGCAATGATATCTTTCTAGATACCATTCATTACTTTTGATTTCATAAATTAGTTATGGACATTCAATGAGAACGTAACTTGGAACCTATAGGGTCACACACATTGAATATAGTTGGAATAGGAGTTTATTCATGAATTTAGTTTAAACTTGATTACTAAATTATTAGGTCTTCAATTTAGACAACAAAGGCTGGAAGTTGATTGACTGGACTATGAACTAACTTGTCCAAATGTTGAATTGATTAATCCAAGTGTCAGGTTAATTGAACCAACATAGGCAATCATATCCATGAAATGATCGGTTCAGTAAGTGAATGATTGGCTCAAAACTATAAACTGATCCGTTCATGTTGTGAACTGACCATTTGATTGATCTATTTGATTGGATCAAGGATTGATGTTGATGTCATGTTGTGCGTTAATTGAATATTAATTGTCAATACAATTGTGAATGGGAAACATAGTGAAATGACCGGTTCAAATGTTGAACCAATCATATAATTTATGAACCGACCAGCTTACTAGTGAACTGACTAGTTCTACATTCACATGTTTCAAAATATTCATGAAATTCCATCTCTTCAACTCCTACTCAGACTGGAAACCCTGAACTTGGCCCTCTTATAAATAGAGGGGTACTGGGGGCCTTCTAGAGACACAACAATAAACTTTGACAATTGTTGTCTTTTTCAATTGTGGTAAAGTGAGAACCCGAGAAGTTTTACCTATCAAAGGGAGGAATAACAAGGGAGAGACAATTGTGGGAGAGCAAGTTGATGCTAGCACGTCAACTAGGAGGGACAACTCCTTCCTATCCATTCATCTACAATGATAGGAATTCTTGGTGGTCTATGTGGACTACTACAGTGGTGAGGAGGTTGTTGCTACCCACTAGGAGGACAAAGTCAACCGCCGTTTATGGTGTTCAAATAGGAGGCTGACATTGACAGTAGTTTGTGTGCAACTTGAAGAAAGGTGAACACGAATGCAAGGGATTGTTGTTGGGCTTGCTCTAGGACCACGTATAAGGAATATGGTAAGTAAATTTTTTGTTTCCACGTATAAACCTTATGACCCTCTTTTCCATCTCATAGTCGTTGACATGATCTGTTGTATTAGGGGAATATGGTAAGTAAATTTTTTGTTTCCACTTCCATATCTAATGTCATATTTCCCAACAATAAATACCTTCATTTTTCATCAATTTGACATTTATTCTATGTGATACCTAATCATTAATGTCTGTGTGAATCTAAATACTAACTAAATAATTATGTAAATTTTCATAATTTATCTATGTGTTATCTTACTATCTCATATCAACTGTTTTCCATGTGCTATTTATATATTAGTACCAAGTAAATACATAACTTATATAATGATCCTCCTTCTCACATTTTCATTAATTACTTTCCTTCTCCATCCCTCTTTTTCTCACATCTCAAATGCATGGATATATTCATGATTTGTTGACCTAAGATAGCAGTTTTTGAACCTCAGATATACTAAATCTATATTAGGATCAAATATGTGGTTGGGCATTATCCCTTAATTGAATATAATGACTTATACTTCACACTTTATTACCTAAAAATTCAAAATCATAAACTTTAACTTGAAGGGATTTTTTGTATTAATATAACTTCCCGAGGTGAGTTTGTCTCAATTCTTTCTTATTAATGTTTTAGTATATAAATATGTTTATTTATGTATTCTTTTTTTTGGTAGACAAAGTTAGTCATAGATGAATTCTGGTTACATTGGATATGTCTTCATGATATGTGGAAAGCAAAAATGGAGGGCAATTGCTCCATGGATCAACGAACTCTGGTTGCTTCAGGCAATGTTTCACAAGTAGGTCTGAAAGATAGTTTTGAAATATTTTATGATGAATGTTATTCTAAATATTTGAACTAGATCTTGCTTCATGGATGTCATCCATCCAAATCTTGAATTTGGTGGGGCATGAATTGATATTGGAGATCGTCTTGGCTGCATTCTTGAGTCAGAGACTATGCTAGTAATTGTTGTTCAACAACATTCCATAGAGTTTTTGAAGCCATGAAGGATGGCAAAAGGATCATTCCAAATAGGGTCACACCTATGTTCTAATGCGTTTGACCCATGTAACTAGGACCCATTGTGATCACGAATTATACAGATAGTAGTCATGAGGTTAGAGATCTTGTTAATGGCAACATCAATGTTGATTTGTATTATATTGATAGGGGGCATACCAGTGAGGAGTATTTGTGGATTCATTTTGAGTGATATGAAGAGCGTAGAGAATAGATGTTGTTTCATACTTGCATGAGTAAATCAATTTATTAGTAGATGAAGGTTTAACATTGAAGACAGTGGCGATTATATTTTTCTATAAGAGCTAGTGTTTTCATTAGAATAAAAAATGAGAAAAGAGTTTTTGAGTCACCACTAAGTCTTTTGATCGGACAACCCAAAAAACCAAAAAACAAGTACTCATGTGTGCATAATGAAGGAATACATACAAAAATCTAAATTTGGCACACTCATTTACGAATTAGGAAAGGGTAAAAAACTGGTACCCCAATCCACCTGTTGAAATAGTATTCTGGGAGTTTACATTAAACGATTGTGTTAATAATGAGAAGAAAAGTGATTTGATGTTGCTCTCTTCTTTGGGTTTTGTGTGAAAAAGGGGTTCACACTTCTAGGCGTTGAGTGGATTTGCACTTTAGGGTGTCTCCAACAATAGAGTCAGATCAAAAGCAGACGCCAATCTAATCCAGCGTCAATCACATTCACACTTCTGGACACCAATAGTTTTATCACTTCTCAACATAAACTCATTTTGTACGTCTGAGCATGAGTCATTTCACACAAAGTTTTGGTCATCTTTCTCTCTGACTTTATCTAGTCTCTCCCCTCCTTTTCTACAGTCAAGGGAGTTGTTGAGGTGGTTCCCCCTCTTTCTCCAAACTGACGACCCAATCTCTCCAAGGATAGTCATGGGATGCCAAGTGGCCCTCTTCACACTTCCCAACACCATTTTGGTTTTGGTGTCCACAAATTTTGTTGCCACTTGCTGGTACAAAAGTGTTTGGTGCCCAATTGTCATTTCTCGAGAACAATTGAAATGTGTGTGAATCGGTTTGACACAGTTATGTATGAAACCCTTTGGGCCTAAAATGTGAGCTTAAATGTGTTTGGTCTAGTTTGGCACATTTAGGTGTGAATCCCTTTGGCATCCAATGTGGTCTATAAAAGGGGACCCAAAATATGTATGGTCTGGTTTGACACAGATGGGTGTGAAACCCTTTCATGCCCAGTGTGGTCTGTAAAAGGGGACCCAAAATGTGTGTGGTCTTATTTGAAACATTTGGATGCGAAACCCTTTGTCACCCAATGTGATCTGTAAAAGGAGACCCAAAATGTGTGTGGTCTGATTTGACACATTTGGGTGTAAAACTTTTTAACACCAAGATGAGATACTTTCTCAAAAGAATCTAGAAAGGATGGGGTTCGATTTTTTTTCTAATCTAGGCGCAAACCAGATTTGTAACCCATAATTTTTGGATTTTTTTGTAGATCTCAACTTAACCTAGATAATATACAAATTTTGTCCAGTAGGGTTCAAGACCCATTGGGATCAAAATTGAAGGTTTTCCCAAGTCTGATGTGAGTCGACATCTTGCGTGAACTATGTGCAAATAGGTTTTGCACTCCAAATAGACCAAAATGTATTTGGTGGACCCATGCTTGATTTTTTAGTAGGAATTGGGGTTGTCACTCATTATAGTTTGACACAACTTAGATTTTTTAAATAACTAAAATAGCAAGTATTTAATAGGGCTCCAAAAATGAGGTGTCAATAGTTTTTCCCTCTCAAAATGGGGTCCACGACATGGTTGGTGAATCCACCCATGTCGAGGGTTGATATATTGAGACTAATTGACATGCATTTTTTTATCGCCATGGATAATATTTTTTTGGCTAGATTGATCTTTCATAATTCTCATTGATTGAGAAAACTCATAACTGAGAGCCACGAAACACGTGAATAGAAAAAACTTGTGATATTAAATCACAAAATTTGATGACAAAATATTAATTGCCTACCTTGGTAGGGCTTTAAACAATATCTACCTTGGTAGAGTTTGACTTAAATGTATAGGTAATACCTATCACGATATCCCTTCAAGAAAAAAGTTAAATTTCCAAGTTACTATGAGCAGATTGAAGAAAGATTTACCACAAGTTGGGGTTGAAGAGATATGTATGCATTGATATTTGGTAAGAAAAATCAAAAGAAGGGTTTGAAGAGATATGTATGCCAAAGAGGTCAGTGTTGGTTTTTTTTGGGTGCCAAAGAGGTCGATGTTTTTTTTGTGTTGGCGCCAAAGGGGTGTGCACGTTTTAGTTTTTTTTGTGATTTTTTTTGGGAATTAAAGGGGTTGGTGCATGGGTTTTTTGAGGTCTTTTATATTTTTTTGGGGCGCCAAAATAGTCAGCGCTGGGTTTTTTTGCACTTTTTTTTGTTGGGCACCAAAGGGATGGGTTTTATTTTATTATATATATATATATGTATTATGCAATGTACTAATAGTGGAGTGGATTTATGGTATGATTTGACAAGTAGCCTTTATAAAATAGAAACCCTAAAAAAGAATATAAATAAGGAATTTTAGGGTTAGATCAATCACCACTTTGGTGAGAGAGAAAAAATGTGGGAGCAAAATGGTTTGGAAATCCAAAGCGCAAAAGGGTTGGCACTCAAAAGTGTGAAAAGATTTAGCACTCAAAAGTAGGAAAGGGTTTGTCAGTTCATGGAGAAGATCTGTGTCTAAAAAGAATAATGTCATATCAAGTCATTATGCATCAACATGTGTCAAATTTATCTGCACTTGATAGGTGGAAAGTTGATACATGCTTGTAGGTAGAACATTGTTCTTTATCTGATAGGTGGATTCTGATCTGTGCTTGATAGGTGAAAAGTGTTCTTTATCTGTGAAAGAGATCTGAATCTGATTGGTATGAAGTCGATCTGCACCAATCTGTGTCAAACTGATTTGTGTCAATCTGTGTCAAATCGATCTACACCAATCTGCATCAAAATGATTCATTCCAATCAAGTGAAAAAGTGGATGATAATGAAAATCTTTTATCAAGTTCTAGGATTAAAGAAAGGTTGTGATAACTTCAAAATTGCACATGAATAGATAGTTGATATGGAGATTAAAAGGATGAACATGCACAGTTATGACATGAAGAAATCCTTGATGGATCTGGTATATTTTCTTGTATCTCAAGAATGAATAATATTTATGATTCAGTTCTAGGATAAAAATTCACACTTATTTCAATTTGGCAATGTGATCTTGACACCGACACTGCAAGACATAGAGTTGATCACACTATTGAAATTGAATGATAAATGGTCTCATATCGCACAGAGACAACATTGGCACATAGAACTTAGTCGATTGCTTGATGTGAAGAAGAAGGTTGCAGACAAATTCTTTGATGCAGTGCAGTGTTGTATAAAAATTGGTACGTTATGGGGTACTTTCATCAAAGTAGTTGCTTACAAGAAGCCAACGTGAGGAAAAGATCATTTTCATACCTTCTTAATAGTTTGGTTTTGATACTCTATTCTTTGGGAATCAAAATGTAAAGGTTAGTTCTAATGCAGTAGCTATGGTGGCCATAGTAGAGAAGTGAGAGACTATCATCCCTTGGATCCAGAGTGAGCTTTATCAGTGTCTCGATGCTGCAAAAGATTCTGGGAAAGTGGTGGGTCCATTCCAAGTGTTGCAACTGTACTCTGGGATGCAATTGGGTTTTGGTGCCTTCGTCGTTGATTGTAATATGATGACTAGTCTTGTAAAAAATTATCTTGCTAGTCGATATATGTTGATGCCCTTCTAGAAGAAAGGTGAGATAGCTGCATGATTGGGGAATCTTAAAGATGAGGCAGTCAGCTGGAGATCGATGTCATGAGGGGTTGATACATCCTAATATGGTATTGTTATGTTGGATTACTATAGTCTTGTCATTCTTCCAGGATTTGGGAGTTGTCGTGTGCATTTCCCTATTATATATTATGCCAAATTGAGAGAAATCAGGTTGCATATCAACTGGATCAAATTCTGCACGGTTATACCTAAGGCGTTGGACAAGGTGATCATTATTTGTCACCTAAGTTAGAAGATATGTGGAATAACCAAAAGATGGTCCTGGAAGAATTCCCTGTTGGTTGGAGTTGCATGGAAGAATATCTGCATCAATGTAAAGCATTTGAGTGTGTACAAGTGACTTGCAAGCTTAATGGAGATCTCATAGCAAATAAACTAGTAGAGGAGGAGTTGAATATTAGATATAGCTTTATCATGATCTTTCCATTCTTTTTCTTAAGGTTGGTTGATTAGGGTAAAAGTGGTTGATTTTATGAGATAGTAGATTTCATATTGCATGTTAGAATTTTTCTCTCTCATAGATTTATCATTACAAAACATGCTTCAAGTTTGTATTATTATTATTTATATTACATCCAATTATAGTAATTTAGACTTCTAACCTTGAGACATTTCAAGATAATACATGAATCATTCTTTTCTGTAGAACATCAGGGCTCATAGTCCCAATCATGGCAGAGGTTAATGTAAATTTAGTTCCCTTTCTGAATATGTTCACTTGGTTTAGTCAGATGAATGGAAGTGTGTGTTGAAATAGAAGTGGGTGATCACTCTACGCATTTGAAATCCATTTGCTACCGTTGATAGGGATCCAATCAATATGTCAAGCGGATTTAAGCAATATCATAACCTCTTTAAGTTACTAATAGGTATTTATTCCTCACAAGATGTTCCTATGGGGATCACCTAATAAAGGATTTAACAAAATTTTGATTCCTCACTAGCTCTGGATAGTATGACTTGTCAAATAACAAAGACCAAATTCCTTTTAATTGCATATGATATACCTTCTTCTTTTCGTTTATGTTATTTTTATCAATTTGTCACAAACACATATTGATTTGGTCCAATTTGAAAAGGACCAAGGGATATTGGTGTTCAAGGCCTTATGATGAAGGCTTTTGCACCTCACTGCTATTTGATAGCATGTCTAATCACTTTTATAATCTTGGAAAATTTGTAATAAGAACATATCACCTTGATTCAATTACAAATGAACCTTGGGGAAATGGTGCTGAAGATCTTAGTATGGGGTCTTTTGTGCCTCATTGGTCTTTGACATTCAGTCTCATCACTTATTGAGATTAAGCAATGTATCACAAGCACATATCCCTTCTGGTTCAATCCAATTTTGGGATTGTAGGACATCCATGTTTAGAGCCTTGGATGGGGAAATTTTTTAGTAACCCAACATTGACTAAGTTTTTTTGAAGCAAGCCATTCCCCCATGAGGAGTATCCATGGAGGAAAGCACCTACGTTCACTAAGTGAGGTCTAGATATCACAACAAGGGATGTTGACTAGTCACAATCATAACCTCCTTCCTTGCATGTCCTACTGGTGGAATGATGAGGTTAGTGTTGTAGTGATGAGTGTTGTGGATGTTGACATTAGTAAGTGTGTGCATATTCTGATGAAGGTATTTGATTGAAGTGAATCTTTCATAATTAAAATGAAGAAAAGGATTAATGACATCATTGCCTATCAGTTCTAGATGTTTGATTGAGTCATGATTCATCTTTTTGTCCCTACCTTGATATGTAAAACAAGCTGGAAATTAAGTATGTGCAATATGAGTCATATAGATTTTTTAGATGGGAAGTAGGTGAACATGGAGACTACAATACGGTTTTGTTACTGTAAATAAGAACCTTTTGTTCTAAATTTTGACATGTGCCTTTGTAAAGGATTTGAGTTTTCCATGTATCATTGGCAGAGGGTTTGCATGGGATGTTTGAAAAGTTGATTTTAAGATTATGAACTATTGCACGTCGAGATTCTTGGTATAGTATGCCCAGAGAGCCAATCATATGATGATTGCAATGAGGCATATGATACTTTATTTGATAATGATAAAGGTAATTCCATCTATTATGTTTGTCTCACTCATGAGATGATGACACATACATGATAGATGTCAAAAGACTGATGTGACTTGATGAATATGTCTTCTGGTTGAGGACGTGAACAATGAGACCATATGTATGATAAGAGTCCATACATTCTTGTTATGTCCCTAGTTGGATATTATTGTGGAAGAAAAATAGACAACAGTAATACATAAGACTAGAGTGTGTGTTGATTGATGACAGAGTCTCATTAGTCATGATATATGATATCAAGTCAAGCACACAGATATATGGTAGAGAATAGTATATCAGACAGACCCACTATGAGAGTGATACATGGATACCATGGAATGGTAGTCACAATCGTCTCTCATAGTGATGGTGGTGATTGTGGTTCTTAGATATGAAATTACTACACTCATCACATGTGATTGGGTAGACTTTGACATCATCAAACGTGGTCTTGAAACATGAGTTGTTATAACGGTGATGATTGGGTGACTTTGACACATGGGGACTTGACCGTGAGTGATAGATCTGGGATTTGTCCCTCCTACAAGGAGTATGATTCCAGGGCCCCTTGATAAGAGAGATTGAGAATCGTATGACCATACTCATGTGATTCAATATATGATATGTGAATTCACATGCATCTCAGACAGTCTGCTCTAGGTTAAGAAACATGGATTGAATGTTGAAGAGGATGATGTTCCATGCCTCGAGTTCAATCTAGATGTCAGTGACAAAGGAACTATATGATCATAGTAACACTAATCATAGATTGTAGGTTGAAGTTGTTCTCCAACTTTCTGACTTACTTTAGTAGCAATGATGAGTTACTAGATTCTGCTCATTGCTTATGATGTCATAAGTTGTTATGAACATTCACTGCCAACATAAATTGGAACCTGTAGGGTCACACACATAGGATAGCCCTAGAAGAGGATATTGTCCATGATTTATGTTTAGATTGAGACTAAAGGTGTTCAAGTACTCAATTAAACAAACAATTGTCTGACTGAACTCAAAACTATCAAGTTCAAGTATTGAACTAGCTGGTTAGAGTGTCAGGTCAATTGGAGACTACATTGGCAATGTCAGGACTGCCAACCGACCGATTCACCCTTGTGAGTTGATTAGCTAGTATGAGCCAACTAACCGGTTCACTTGGTGAACCGGGCAGCTCACAGTCCTGCCAACTAAGGAAATAAGGATTTGCCATATTGTAAGAAAATTTTAATGTTTCACTTGTTCAATTCGATTGGAATAAGGATTAATTTTTGCATTAATTGGAAACGATTGAGGAAAGTCAATTGCGGGAAAGTCTGGGAAGTGAAACGACTGGTTCATTGGGTGAACCGATTGGCTCACCTGCCCAAATGACTGGTTTAGTTATGAGCCGATCGGATCACCTGCCCAAACGATCGGTTCAATTGTGAACCAATTGATTCACCTGCCATAGTATAAATTATTCATGGAATTTCTGAATCCTTCTACTCCCGAACAGACTGAGAACCCTGAAACTGCCCTCTACTATAAATAGAGGGGTACTGGGGGCTTCTTAGAACACACAACTTAGAACATCATTTACTCTATAAAGTTGTTGTCCTCTTTAGTTCTAGTAACCGAGAGAGCCCGAGAAAGTGCTACCGAACTAGGGAGGCACAATGAGGGAAAGACAACTGCAGAAAAGTAGTCTGAGTTTGGGAGAGTAGGTTGGTGCTAGTACACCAACAAGAGGGTCGTCTCCTTCCTGCCAGTTCTTTTAGAATGGCAGGAGTTCCAGATGGTCCTTGTGGACTATCTACAGAGGCTGGAGATGTCTGTCACTCAGGAGGACACGTCAGCCACCATCCGTAGTGGAGGCCAGAGTCCATGTCAAAGACCAGGAGATGCACAGACACCATCCAAGACATGGCATCGAAGACTGCACATGGATGTGAGATATTATCACTGGGCAAGCCCCAGGACCAGGTATATCTCTCTAAAACCATCCTTCCCATTACATAGTCATTGATGCGATCTGCTAGTTATGGGTTTGTGGTTAGATAAAATTTTTGTTTCCACTGCCTGTTCTGTCCCACAAAACCCAACAATGGTATCAGAGCCACATCAACATACTATGTTTTAGGATTAATAGATATGATCGAATTTTGGTTTTTCACCATTTATTTATTGCATGCAATATGAATACTTTAACTGGCTAATGTGCATATTCCATTAAACACCATAAATCCCTATATACATATATGATATGGTATATATATGCAATCAATATGTGTCGCACTAAAATGGTTTTGATGGTGGATGTGTAGCGTGGTTATGGCCTATAAACTCCAATGTGTGTGCTTTGTTGATTGTGGTTTATTGCATCTTGGTTTGCGTACCAAGTCCTTTCTTCTATTCCAGATGTAACTCGAGCCTTCTCTTCTACCTTTTCTTCCCCCAAATGTAACTTGGGTTTCCCAAAGAGATATGTAAAAGTAAGATAGTTTTATATCCTGTTATGTCAAAGAACGATGGGTGCCCAGACAAGCAATTGGAGGACCAAGATGACCGGATGATGGTGACGAGCACCTGGTGTCCTGACAAGGAGCTTGACGGATTGACGAACTGACCGTCTGGAGGAGCCAGACGATCAGTTGGTGACAACCAACCGACCGACCAGGAGGCAAGCCAATCAATCATAGGATGAGCTGATCAACTCAGAACGGCCCAATCACATATCTTCATCCACAACAGGTTGTTTCATGTGATGTAGACCTAGATGACCATAATTCCTTGTGGCTCAAGGAATTACAAATAGGATGGCCATAATCATCGCTTTATCACTTTGCAAGTTTTCTTGTGGGATATAGCATGTATATGATACATACTATATATGTGGTGATTGGATATGTGTATGTATATAAATATCAAACCCCTCAAAGACAATATTAAGCCTTAGATGCCTTCCATTAGCAACGCACATGAACAACTTGATCCACCAAGCATAGATTTTCACAAAGCATAGTTCACCGTCCATCTCGTGGAAGTGTGATGGTAGATATGTAGATTTGCACAAAGCATGGTGCATACCTATTGTGTTGGCTATTGGGTCAAGACTTAACTGGTGACTTGGAGAGCCCAAGCCCAGAGGCATGAAGATGAACATGATAAAGAGTTGTGCATGAAATTTATCCAAGAGTTCCATATGATGCAATTGGCATGATGGCCTACCTAAATAGTCAAGTTATGGGTGATCAGCCAAAGCTGAGTCATGACTTGGTGAAATATGGATCTTGGCTCACTAGAAGGTTGTACTTGCAATCTTCTAAATTGACGGTGAGGGATATCAATTTGATCAAAATAGTGGGAGATATAGTTAATTAAAGACCTAATTAATATTAACAACTTTATCAAATCAAACAAATCAAAAATATTTTTAAATGTTGCAAAATTCTTTTGTAGAATCCATATGACAAACACAAATACATTATCATTGTGATCAGTTCATAAATGGGATAAACGTAAAATCTAGTTTGGGACTTTTAAGAAGTGTTCTCAATAGTGAGTGTAAACTCTGATGTCCTTGAAAGACTAGATCCAGTAGAACCACTCCAAGTGTGCCTAAGGCTAAAATTAGATGCTTACTTGAAGTATGCCAATGATGCCTAAGACATCAAGAACTTTATGCTGAGCTATATGAACTATTGGTTGCATAAATAGCTTGAAGCATGGACATTCTTGAGATGGTTATACATCTTAAGAATCATGTAAAGCATGAAAGGTATAATGTCTTCAAAGCAATGTTTGAGTATAATCAGACAGATGAAGATCAAGTATAATCTGATATGCTCAATATGATTGAGCATTTAGATTAAATGTGATTTCTTATAGGTCAAGAGTTGACCAAACATATGATTCTACAAATCATTGTGTGAATCATATAGCCAGTTTATCAAATGTTGAGAAACTTGATCAAACCAGTGTTTGAAGTGCTTGGCATGCTGATGCTAAAGCATAAATGAAGAACAAACAAAACTCATGATAATGATCAGCAGAATGAAGTCCATAGACTAAAGCAAGGTCAAGAATTGTTCTGAAGCCAAGTGAAGGTCCAAATCTTCATCAATCAAGATATGGAGAAGGGATAAGTGTAAAAGGGAATATGTCCTTTTTCACTTATAAAGATAAGGAAAGAAAGTGCCACCATTGTCACCTGTTTGACATTAGAAATGGAAATAACCTCTTTATAGAGAATTTCAGGAAGATGAAAGAGATAGAGATCTCTACTTCAGGACCTAAGAGAAAGTAAGATAGGATCTATGCAGAGAAAGAGCTTCTACCATTACAGTTACAATATGACATTCATGGGCATATAATATAATTAGTGAATTGCTATTATACATCTGCCATCAATGAAATTGTCATACATCTTGTATGCGTTAGAGTGTAATGAACTGATGTTTCATTTCAAAGATATGATCATTGATGGCAATGCCTATGTCTCACTAACTATACTTGATAGTTGAAAAGACAGATGTGTAAGACGCATATAATGAATGGTATAAATAACTCAAACTTGAATGCCTATACCGATGTCCTCTAGAGCGCATAAATGGGAATTGCATTTCTAGAATCCATATGATGGATATCTAGACTCTTTTGGTTGTTGAACCAATAGAGGCATGCTAATATCATTCATTATGCAACATGACAAAAGTTTCTTCACTAGATATAGTGGGAGAATGATTATTCTATTAAGGATTATATATATTGATGTATATAGACCTTTTAGAATAAATGCTAAAGGTAATCAATAGTACTTCAATATATTTACTGATGACCTCAGTAGATATGGTAGTTAGTATTTAATAAAATACAAACATGAATCTCTTGAAGTGTTCAAGGAGATCATAATGAAGTACATAAAAAACTTGGTATAAGTATTAAATTTCAACATGATTGATATGGAAATACTATGAACTAAGAGTTTGAGAACCTTCTAGAAGATCATGATAATGTTTCATGATGGACTTCATCTGAAACACAATGATAGTGTATCATCAAAAGTGTATCAGAAAGAAGGAATCACACCTTGATAAGTCAGAGTGTGACTACTAGATAAAACTTCAAATTTCCTTTTATCCACATGCTTAACACTGGGAATAAAGAGAATCACAAAATGTTATGGAATCTAAAAGTTCCATAAGTAACACATAGAACTCATGGTTCAGGTATAACACGCCATATCTTGAATAATATACGATATCTTGAATTGATCATATGATGAGTCAATAGTCTACCTAGAAGCTAATGAGAATCAGAAATTAAGATATGGCTTGAAGACATGAAATCCAAGATGGACTCCATGTACATCAAAAAAGTATGACCTTGGTTGATCCACCTGAAGGGGTAAAACCCATAGGGTACTTTTGGGTCTTCCAGAAGAAGACGGGCATGGAGGGTAATTGGGTTGTAAAGCGTTTCTAACAAGCTCAAAGTGTTGAACATGATGAAATCTTTTTAGCAGTTACCAAGGATAAATCTATTAGGATGATGCTTACTATTGTAGCTTAATGGAAATAAAGTCCATGAAGCTGCATAGACCAATCTTTGGATCGAAGTGGGCACCTTAAAACTTGGATCTTCTATTTGACAAGATAGTCAAAGAGTTTGACTTGAGTTAAAATAAAGAAGTAATGTGTGATTACAAGAATTTAGTGGGAGTATATACATATTCCACATATTGATGGGGAGTATCATCCTTATACTACAAAATCCGGCAATGAAATGCATTCTAAAAGGTTTTTTTTTGAAGCATCCTATGTGATAGGAATCAAGATCTATAGAGACATATCAAGAGGGTTTCTTGACCTAAAAAAAGAACATACATCGGCAAGATGTTGAAAGGGTTCAACATGATGAGAGAAAACCTACCCATGTTCCATGGAGTTAGTCTCTCAAGAGCTGAGTGTCCTAATTCTTATGAAGAATAAGGAACACAGGGATAGATTCCATATGCATTCACAATTGGATCTATCACGTATGAACTCATCTCATTATCTTGTATGTATTGGAGATGACAAGAAAAATATGAACTAATTATATTGTATGTATTGGACATGACAAGAATATACGAACTCATCATCTTGTATGTATTGGACATGACAAGAAGATATGGAATCCAATTATTTTGTATGTATTGGACATGACGAATGAATATCTATAGAACTCTAGTAAGAGTTACTGGTATACCATGAAGGAGATCTTTATGCACTTATGAAGTATTAAAAAGATTAGTTCTTTAGTTATGGTAATAAGGAAGAGTTGGGTGTAAAGAGTTACACCGATGCAAGCTTCTGAAATGAAAAAATTGTGTTTGACCTTGGAATAAGAATTGTTAGTTGGAAATGTTCCAACATAAAACAATTGATTAATTCTACAATAAGAAGTTGAGTACCTTAGTGTTGTGAACACTTTAAAGGATATTGTATGCATCTAGAATTTCATATGGATGAACTTATGGAAGGTTCTAACCATTGGTAACTCAGTAGTAATATTGTGGCAACAATGGAGCTATTGGTTAGGCAAAGGAATTTCAGATAGCATAGTATGGCACTTCCATCTCAGATGAGTTGTTGTACAGTGAGGGGATGTGAAACATGCAATATACTGACTTGAAGCAAATGTTTCTTACCAACTATAAAAGAACTCGTGCAGTAGAAACATGATGAAGATGTTGAGATCACTTGGAATATGATTCGTGGGTGATTGTCTCAAAGTGAAAGTGGGAGTTTGTTGGTATAGTATGCCCAGAGAGCCAATCATATGATGATTGCAATGAGGCATATGATACTTGATTTGATAATGATAAAGGTAATTCCATCTATTATGCTTGTATCACTCATGAGATGATGACACATACATGATAGATGTCTAAAGAATGATGTGACTCGATGACATATGTCTTCAGTTTGAGGACATGAACAATGATACCATATGTATGATAAGAGTACATAAATTCTTGTTATGTCCCTAGTCAGATATTACTACAGAAGAAAAATAGAGAACAATAATACATAAGACTAGAGTGTGTGTTGACTGATGACATATTCTCATTACTCATGATATATGATATCAAGTCAAGCACACAGATATATGTTAGTGAACAGTATATCAGATAGACTCACCGTGAGAGTGATACTTGGATACCATGGAATGGTAGTCACAATCGTGTCTCACAGTGATGGCGGTGATTGTGGTTCTTAGATCTAAAATCACTACACTCATCACATGTGATTGGGTACACTTTGACATCATCAAACATATTCTTGAAACATGGGTTGTGATAACGGTGATGATTGGGTGACTTTGACACATGGGGACTTGAGTGTGAGTGATAGATATGGGATTTGTCCCTCCTATAAGGAGTATGATTTCCATGGCCCCTTGATAAGCGAGACTAAGAATTGTATGGCCATACTTATGTAATTCAATATATGATATGTGAATTCACATGCATCTCTGACAGTCTGCTCTAGGTCAAGGAACATGGATTGAATGTTGAAGAGGATGACGTTCCATGCCTCAAGTTCAATCCGGATGTTAGTGACAAAGGAACTATACGATCACATTAACATTAATCACAAATTGTAGGTTGAAGTTGTTCTCCAACTTTTTGAGTTACTTGGGTAGCAATGATGAGTTACTAGATTCTGCTCATTGCTTGTGATGTCATAAGTTGTTATGAACATTCACTGAAAATGTAAATTGGAACCTACCGGGTCACACACATAGGATACCCCTAGAAGAGGAGATTGTCCATGAATGATGTTTAGATTGAGACTAAAGGTGTTTAGGTACTCAATTAAACATACAATTGACTGGATGGACTCAGAACTATCAAGTTCAAGTGTTGAACTAGTTGGTTAGAGTGTCAGGTCGATTAGAGACTTCATTGGCAATGTTAGGACTATCAGCTGACTAGTTCTCCCTTGTGAGATGATCGACTAGTGTGAGCCAACCGACCAATTCACTTGGTGAACCGAGTGGCTCACAGTCCTTCCAGCTGAGGAAATAAGGGTTTTCCTAGTTGGAAGAAAACTTTCACATTTGACTTGTTCAATTCAACTGGAATAAGGATTAATCTTTGCCTTAATTGGAAACGATTGAGGAAAGTCAATTGTGGGCAAGTCTGGGAAGTGAAACGGCCGGTTCACTGGGTGAACCGATCGTCTCACATACCCAAACGACCAGTTTAGTTATGAACCAATCGACTCACTTTTCCAAACAATCAGTTCAACTGTGATCCGATCAAACTATTCATGGAATTTTCAGATCCTTCTACTCCCCAACAGACTGGGAACCCTAACCCTACCCTCTACTATAAATAGAGGGGTACTGGGGTCTTCTCAAAACACACAACTCAGAACATCAGTTGCTATGCAAAGTTGTTGTCCTCTCTGGTTTTGGTAACTAAGAGAGCCCGGGAAAGCGCTACCCGACTAGGGAGACATAGCGAGGGAAAGACAACTGTAGAAAAGTAGTCTGAGTTCGGGAGAGCAGGTTGATGCTAGTACACCAACAGGAGGGTCGTCTCCTTCCTTCCAATTCCTCTAGAATGGCAGGAGTTCTAGGTGGTCCGCGTGGACTATCTGTAGAGGTGGGAGATTTCTATCACTCAGGACACATTAGTCGTAGTCTGTGGTGGAGGCCAGAGTCCATGGCGAAGACCAGGAGCTACACAAACACTATCTAAGACATGGCGTCGAATACCTCACATGGCTGTGAGGTTTGTGGTTAGATAAATTCTTGTTTCCACCACCTATTCTATCCCACAAAACCCAACAGAGATGATAGTCATGATCCTCCATCATAGACTCGTATCCTAGTTTATTTTAGGTCACCATTTTTATATTTTTCATTTATTATTACTTATTTTTTATTTTTATATATTTATCCCTTGTATTCTCAAGTGATCTATCCTTATAGACAAGAGCATGATGTATTTTATGTGCCTTTATAGGGCTATACCTCCATTAGGACTCATCAACAATAGTATATCTTCACATGACTTGCGTTGAAGTGTATCAAGTGTATGTATCCATCTATATCTTGTAAACGTAGAGCTCCACTGGAATATATGTCATGGACAATGTAGGGCCCCTCACACTTTTGATTAAATTTACCATGAGTGTCAAGGTTGATGAGCATACAAATAACAACATCAACTTTTTTGAATTGTTGTGGATGCACTTTGTTACTAAAGGTGTGATTCATTCTGGCCTGGTAGCATTGGGTGTGATGTGATGCTCATAGTCATTCCTCCTCAATGGTATTCAAGAAATAGATATGATCTTGTACTTAGTTTATCTATAGAATATTGGCTTCTTGATTGATTCTTAATGAAGGTATTACCACCTCAAGAATAAGGGGTGGCACCTGTTGATGTAAGGATTGACGTTTGACAAGCCCATAATGCTAGTGGAATTTGTTCATGCTATCTCTAGATGAATGCATTGTCTTTCTCCAAATGTTCAAAAAAAATTTATCTATAGCTTCCACTGTACCATTCATCTGCAGGAGGTATGGAGATGTGTGACAATGCTCGATTCCAAATAAATCCATGTATTCTTGTACAACTATAGCGACAAATTTGGTGCCATTGTCAGTTATTGTCTCTGTAGGAATAATGTAACGAGTGATGATGTCATTCTTGAGGAAATTGATGACCAGAGAGGCTGAAGCTACTGATATAGATATAGCCTCCACCCATTTAGTGAGATAATCAATTACTACCAAGATGAAACAATGACCATTAGAGGCTCTATGATGAATTTTACCCATCATATCTAATTCCTAAATAGAAAATAGATAAGGAATGACCATATTGTAAAGATGATTAGGTGGGGAGTGAATATTATATGCATGAAGTTGGCATATTAAACATTTATGAACATCTTGAGAACAATGAGCCTCTATTGTGTTCAAAAATACCTTAATAGCTGATTTTTCCTAGCTAGCATCACTCCTTCCATGTGGACACCATAAATACCTACATGAACCTCTATGATGACTTCAATTGTTTCTTTATGAGTCAAACATCAAAGTAGAGTTTGATTATGAGAGTGATGATAAAGTTGTCCATCTCCTAACATATATAGAGAAGCAATACACCTAATTGCTTGATGGTCACTTTTAGAAGATCCTTTAGGGAAGGGTTTCCCTTCTAAGAATCTTTTAATATCATAAAACCAAGGGTGTCCATCACTCAGATCTATTTTCCCTATTTGCATGCAATAGGATGGTTTTGCTAACGTCTTTACTTCAATAGAAAGCACTTTCTGGGTCTTGAATTTTTGCCCATGAGGCAAGTGTAGCAAGTACATCTGCATAAGTGTTTCTTTCTCACTTTAAATGGTTGAATTTGATTTCTTCCAAAATCCTTACTTAAGGCAATGAGATATTCATGATAATAAATGAGATGTTCCTGGATACTCTTCCATTCATGACATTTTTGAGAAACTATAACTAGAGAATCATCAATGACTTGAAGGTAATGAGCTCCCATATGATTTGAAACTTGTATACCTAGAATTCAAGCTTCATATTCAGACATATTGTTTATATCATCAAACTCCAATTGTCAAGAAACATTTATATGTTCACCCTTCAGATAAAGGACAATGATGTTGATTCCCCTTCTATGTTGATTGGTTGCTTTATTAAAGAAAACCATCCAAGTGTCTAGATATTATGATCATTTGTCACATAAGCTTCAAGCATATTAATATCTTCATATAGAATAAAAAAATCTCATTCTTATATATGTGCATTCAAATTCTCATCTAACTGATCAGTAAGAGGAAATGACTTTACAGTCTTCATTGTCACATAAGTAATGTCAAATTCTAATAGTAATACATGTCATTTAGCACAACGACCTAACATTGATGTGCGTTCACATATATATCTTAAAGGATCATGGTGAGCCATAAGTTATATTGGATATGACATGAGGTAATGATGCAACTTGCAAATGGCATGCACCAAGGATGGACAATGTCTCTCCACCATAGTGTACTTACTTTCAATTTTTGAAAACTCTTTTAAAATATAATATATTGTGTGTTTTCCAATTTTGACCTTCTGGGTTAATACTCCTCCCATAGACCCTTCCATCACAAGAAAATGCAGTGTCAAAGGGTATCCTGACACTGGTGGTTTGAGCACTGGTGGATTGGATAAGTATACATTGATCTTGTCACATACACCTTGGCATTGATCATTCCATCTTGTGTTTGAGTTCTTATTTAGGAGTTTAAAAACAGTTTCACATATTGGTGTCAACTTTGCAATAAATTGACTAATGTAATGAAGCCTACCAAGCAAACCATGAAGTTGTTTTTCAACTTTCGGAGGGTGTATATCAATAATGACCTGAGATTTTCCTAGATCCACTTCAATGCCTTGTTAGTTGACTATGTAATCTAATTGATTTCTAGAGGTGACCTCAAAGGTACACTTTGTTGGATTAAGTCAAAGAAGAAATTGTCTAAGACTTTCAAAAATCTTTTCTAAGCAATCTACATGTTCATCTTCATGCTTTGACTTAGCAATCATGTCATCGATGTATATTTCAATCTCCTTATGCTTGAGGTCATGAAATAAATTTGTCATAGGACACTAGTATGTAGCGATTGCATTTTTCAAACCAAGTGGCATAACCCAATAACAAAAGACTCTTTATTCTGTAGTAAATGTTGTCTTTGCAATGTCACAATGTGCCATCTAATCTGATTATATCCTAAGAATCCATCCATGAAGCTAAGAAGAATGTGCCCTACTGTATTATCAACTTAAACATCAATATATGGAAGTGTGACATCATCCTTGTGACTTTCTTTATTCAAGCTTCTATAATCAACACACATTCAACCACGTCCATCTTTCTTTTAAAATTGTATGTGTTGGCTAACCACATTAGATATGATACATAGAGTATAAAATTGACATCATATTGTTTTCACATCTCTTCTCTAATTTTCAATCCCCATTTTGGACAAACACAATGGGCTTTTTGTTTAATAAGTTGAATCCATGGAATTGTAGGAAGATGTTGAACTTTGATGGATTCATCGATACATGTCATGTCAACATAACTACAAGTAAAAACTTCAATGTATTGACATAGAAGATATATTGATCTAAGTTTGATAGATGAGGACAATGTTGCTCAAATCTTTATTTGATGTATTATGGGTCCAACACCAATATTTACTAATTCTACTACATCTGCAATGTGGAATGACTGATGTTCTTTTATTATATATTTATGTATGGGGACATCTTCATAATTAGGGTTAGAATCTATGAGTCATTCGACCACTTCTTTCATAAGATTCCTCTTTTGTTGTCATCAACAATGGATGGTGCCAACTTAATGGTTTGGCGCTTGATGATTCCTTTTATTCTTCTTGTAAGGTGTTTATATTCAGGAACCTAATGAGGAGACTATGGAAGATCCAAGATAGTGCCTCCTCATCAGTCATTAAACATTTTTTGGACAAAGACCCGTCATACGGAAGATAGGCCCTTATCTTATACATGTAATCAGTGAGAACTTCATTTTGATGGAATGTTCAACTTGTATGGTCTATTGAAAGAATTTTCACCCAAGATTCATACGTGGTGCATTCATCACTTGATATGTAGTCTGAAGAGTTATTCAAGTTGATGGAATCATCATATGTCTTGTGAGAAATGTTGGACATATTTCTTGTAGGTTTACTGTTTTCATGTCTCCATTAAGTATAATATGTCCCTTTATTACATTCAAAAGACATCTTTGAGAAACTCCATGGCTTGTGTTGGTTTTGTAACATACTGAATTCTGAATGTAATCTCCATGTAACCCTTTTCCCTAAGTTTTCTTCTCATTTTGTCCTTCATGTCTTTGTTGATAAATTAGTGGAATTTATAGTTATTTGGTGAAAATTTGTTCAATAATTATACCAATGGAAGGTTTTATGCACAGATACCTCAGTGAAATCCTATTTGAGGATCTAAAATGCAAAATCACCACTTTAGTAGAACAATGGTAAATAAAGTTGTGCTAGAAGTGTAAGGCCCCAAACCTTGCTTAATGTGTTGAACACGCATAATTACCATAATTAATTGTTCTAAACCTTAATCTAACCTTTTGAGGTGTTTTTAAACCATGAGATAAGCTTAAGTGCCAAATTTGGTCCAATTTGGATGTTGTTTGTGCAAGTTATGCAATTTTTATGCATATCTTGGACTTTTTTGCAATTTACCCAATTGCGAGGTTTTATTTGCAAATTTTCACATGACTTATGATCCTTATATGTTTCCTTATCATTCTCTAGCTTTTTTCGCCATGGGGCACATAGTTGTACCTTGGTTTGGAGGTGTTTCTCTTCAAGGGCATTTTAGGGATTTCCCCCTTTATGGATGAGCTTGTTTTTAGGAGTTATCAACCAATGGAGTGGTTTCTTTGTTTGGAGGTCACTAGTAAGCCTGGAGAACCAACAATTGATGGCTAAGAAGCCTCTCGGAGATGTGGAACAACTGTTTGCATGGCCATAGAAGCTCTAGGCTATGGACACATGGAAAGCTCCATGGACACCTCATGCTTGACTCCTTCCTTATCCATAAAGGCTTGCATGTCCATGGGAACCCTTAACCATGGACACATGGAAAGTAACCTAACACCTCATTATTTTCTTCTTCCTAATTCATAAAGGTTTTCATGACCATGGGCACCCATATACATGGACACATGGAAACTAGCTTGGACACCTCATGCCTTGCTTATTCCTTAACTATAAAGCTTTATATACTCCTTCCTTACCTCCCAATCGAAATATATGATCCATATCACCTCTCTCCTATTTATAACTTCATCCACTCTCTATTTTTCCATTAAGGAGCTATACCAAGGTAGAATAAGATTCCATCTTGGTGAAGAAGGTTTTCTAGGGTTTCATCTAAGCTCATCTAGGGTTTCTAAAGTCACCTTTTGGCGTTTTTGACCAAGGCAAGTAGGTTTCTTCCCCTTCTCATCTGTTTACCTTGTTTTTATTCTTCCTTCCACCTTCCTCTAGGTTGGAACCCTATTCTTCCATGGTGTAACTCCATCTAAATCTCAAAAACTCTTCTTTCCATGCTCCTCTTGTTTAGGGTTTGTATCCTTGGGAAGAAGGTGATTCTTGCTCGAGTTTGGAGCTTGTGCTTGGAGCTACCAAACCATCCTGCTCGAGTTTACTACTGATTGGGATCTGATATTCATCCTAGAGGCAAGTTATATAACCTTCTCCACGTTTATTTCTTATTATAAGCTTATTAGTTCATATTCTTATGCTTAAATGATTATCTCCACCTTTAGATGATGTTCTTGTTTAGGGTTTCATTTCTTTGTTGTTTTATACTTTGTTACTAGCTCTAGACGAACTTGAAATGATTGGTACATCCCTCATAGGGTAAATGATGACGTAGGATAGGCTGTGGGGGGACAAGTCATGGGCCAGTCCCTCTCCCTCTCTCTCTTCCTCGCTTGCAACTAAATTGCTGACAAGTCATTTTCTGGTTGGTCAGAATTGGAAGATTCATATCGTTTAAACCGCTTGTCAAAAAATAATAAAAAAATATGTTTTGGAATAAAAAAATTATGATATACCTAAAAAATGCTTTTGTGGTCGGATTTCAAGGTTTTTTGAAAGGTGGTTTTTGGAATATGATTTTAATACATTAAATCCACAAAAATTACAACTTAATCGTCAAAAATGCAAAATTAGCATAAAGACATGTTTCATTGACTAGGAGACCCTAATTATCCCAAGGGTGAGATTTCCAGAGTCTAAAAATCTACATTTTGTGAAAAAGAACCAATCTTAGGGTTTCTATACAATAATGTGTGATATGTACACTAATGAATGTTAATAAATTGAAATAGGCCAAAGTTGAACTTCGAACATCTAGAAGTGATGGAACTTGGTATTTGAACACACTAAAGAGGTATGTGCATTCTTACACCCTGAGTTGGGATATTTACAAACAAAACCCTATATTCCCTAATGAGGCACTATATGAACCCTATTTTCTCTATTCATGACTCTTTTGCTAAATTGCCTCAAAAGTTAGTATTCATATTCTATTTCTTGGGTCTTGTACCCCACTTCCATGCTTCAAATATATGATTCTTCTACTTGCCATAGTTTCTCTTAGCATGTTGGTTTTATTAGACTATTTAGCTAATGTAATGGTACTTATATACAACCACCCATAGAGAGGGCATGTGTTATTTTTTGCCCTGGGGAATGTGTTATTCTCCCCCATAATTTGTGTAGGTGAGTGGGAATGTGTTATTTATCCCCTAACCTATAGGTTGGGGTCTAATAGGTGTCTTAACCCTACTTAGTTAACGTATTCAATATTAATCATGCATGCAATTCCTTTACTATTTTAATGCTATGGCAAGCATCTATTTTGATTGTGCCTCATACACTTGATCTTTTCATCTATTGACAAATTTATAGCCTTTACTTCTGTGTTATTTTCTTTCTTTTGTTCTTGATCATATTGTTGACACACATCTTGAATTCTTTCCCTCATGCTGGTTGATTTCCCAACCACTCAAAATTTTGACAAGGTGTTAAACAAGATCAAGGAAAATAGGACCAGGAGTAGATTCAAGACTTGCTTGAAGTATGTTTAGGTTTCTAAAGCTAGATCCCTTGTTTTCTCATCTTTTTCTTCTGAAAAACTTATGTAGAGAATAACTATGGAAGTCATATAATAGCTTTAGTTTCTTTTCCTTTCCACTGCTATTGACATTTTATATGTATCTGGTGCATGATTATTTACTTGGGATATCATATATACATCCCTCAATATCTATTATCTTTTTGAAAATATGGATGTTTTGTATTTCCTTCAAATTTTAGTAAGGAGGTAATGTCACCTCTTTACATAATAGTATTAGAGCCTTTGGGCATCTACTAGGGCATGAAGTTGAAAGTAAGGGTGTCTAGAAATGATCAGGGTTTGGGGGCTGGCAAGGTTTTCCTCCACATCACTAGCTTGGTTTATGAGGACTCCTGAATCCATATGATACCTACCTGGCCTGAGAAGATACAACTAGTCTGAATAGCATCTATTTAGGCAATAGTAGCCTTACACATTCTTTTCTCATCTATGTTGCTATACTCCCAGAAACCTAATATGATAACCTTGCCTTTCAGGAGAGTTGACTTATTCGAAAACAAGAACAACAACAACTCCAAGGGTTCTACCCAGAATGACTCCAACAGTTTCGAAACCACAGTGACACCACAAGGAAATAGTGTGGTGAACCCTAACACCCTTGAACCCTAACACCCTTGGTCTTACCCCATAATATGAGTTGGCCATGTTGCACCAGCTACTCTCTTCTACCCTGGTAGGGAAACTCACTACTACTTCTACCAATGCTAACAAGCTAAAGGAGTTCAACTTGACATACTTCATCAAGATGCAGCCTCCTTACTTCAAAGGAGAGAGTGAACTGAACATGGTTGACAAGGTTGATTATTAGGTTTTGGCCATGGGCCAAACTTTGTCCTCCTCATCAAAAAGTCCACTTTGCAACCTACGTGATGGATGGACCGGCCTGAGTGTGGTGGAATAACATAGCCTGCACTAGAGATACAATCACCATGACTTGGGACTCTTTCTCAAGCTCTTTAGGGAGAAGTACATCTCCCGACTTTCTTGAGGAAGGGGGCTGATTTCTATAGCCTTAAGAAGGAGGGCATGAGCATTGCCGACTACATTCAACAGTTCCTATTGTTGGAATGTTATGCCATGGTCCTTGGTGGTAAGAGAAGATCAACCCTATTCTTGGAGGCTCTAAGATATCAGGTTGACTGAAACCTTATTCCACAACTTCCACTCACCTTCCAGCAAATGGTGGACAAGGCCTTGGATATTGAATCTTATCCTAGATTCTATCCTTCAGGGCACAACAACAACAACAGGAAGAAGCATGGTGACAACTGTGGTCGTAATAGGTGCAACCAGTTCTCTCACTACCATCCTCCTGGGAGGTGCCCTGCTAACAATGCCCCTGCTCAAAGAGATGATCAAACCACACCTACCTTCCATGAGTATGACCAGGTTGGATATATTTGACCTTTCTATCCCCAATTTCAGCAAGGACATGCTCCAGTCCAACAACCATTCCAACAGTCAGCACAGCAGCCGCAACAACCACAACAAAATCCACCTCTGCAAAACAACAATCAGAACCAACGACGACTACCTGTGAAGAGGTATATTGGAAGGGTGTTTTCTATGAATATTGAAGATGCTGGAGAAGACAATAAAGTCATTGAAGGTGCCTTACATATCAATATGCATCTTATCAAGGCACTTTTCGATTCTGGCTCTTCGAACACCTCATGTCTTTCAACTTTTTTCAATGTTAGAGTTTGAATCTAAATCTAAATACATGGACTATGTATTAGATGTAAAAACACCTAGTGGTAGGATCTAATCTTCTTATCTCAAACTTCCAATCTTAGACCTTTGTATATTGGGAAAGATGTATCCTTCAAACTTTATCCTACTTAGCATGTTTTCCTTTGATGTTATCTTGGGCGTGGATTGGTTGTAGAAGCATGTTGCAACCTTATTCTATAAGGAAAAGAAAGTTAGCTTGTTTCATACTAATGGAGATAGGCTATGTATCAAGAGTAGGAAGTGAGAGGATCGACAATTCATCATCTCTGCCATCCAAGTTGAAAAACTTTTCTCGTAAGGGTGTATAACATAACATCTATCATTTTTGATGCCATACCTCCTTTTCTAGATCATATAGATGTGGTGAAGGACTTTCCTGATGTGTTTCTCGAGGAGTTGCCCAGACTTCCACCAACTCGTGAGGTGGAATTTTCCACCGAGCTTATGCCCGACACTTCACTAATCTCAATGTCGCCTTACCGTTTGGCCCCTGTTGAACTTGCTGAGCTCAAGAAGTAGCATCAGGAGCTTCTTGACATGGGTTTGATCCACCCCAATGTCTCACCTTGGGGAGCCCCTATCTTGTTTGTAAACAAGAAGGATAGTTTGTTGCAGATGTGCATGGACTACTGCATGCTCAACCAAGTGACAATGAAGAACTGTTGTCCCTTGCCTCACATCAATGACCTATCTGATCAGCTGAAGTCTACCACCATGTTTTTGAAGACGGACTTGCAAAGTGGCTACTACCAGATGTGTGGGAACAATGAGGATGTGTCAAAGACAGTGTTTAGAACTCACTATGGGAATTATGAGTTCCTGGTCATGCCTTTCGGTGTGACTAATGCCCCTGCTACTTTCATGGACCTGATGAACTGAGTATTCCATCCTTACCTCGATTAGTTTGTGGTGGTGTTCATTGATGATGTTTTGGTTTACTTTGAGACGGAAGAACAACATCACAAGCACTTGCATATTATGCTCAACACACTGAGACAAAACTAAATTTATGCTAAATTCTCAAAATGTGAGTTCTACAAAAAGGAAGTGATGTTTCTGGGTCATGTGATTTCTGTCAGATATATAGTTGTTGATCTTGTGAAGGTAGAAGTTGTGACCAACTGAAAAGCTCCAAAGAATCCATTGGAGATTTGTAGTTTCCTCGGGTTAGAAGGTTACTATCGGAGATTCATCAAGAGCTTATCAGAGTTGGCCTTGCCTTTGACCAAGTTGACATGGAAGGAGGTCAAGTTCTCATGGACACATGAATGTGAGGACAGTTTCCAAAAGCTGAAGGAGTGGTTGACATATGCATCATTCTTGCCTTTCCTATTGAAGGCATATCCTATATCATTTACACCGATGCTTCCAAACTAGGCTTAGGGTGTGTCTTGATGTAAGAAGGTATAGTGATCACCTATACTTCCTAGCAATCGAAACCAAATGAAGCTAATTACCCTACACATGATTTAGATCTATCTACCATTGTTCATGCTCTAAAAATCTGGTAACGTTGTCTCTATGGAGTGAAGTTTGAAGTCTTTTCTGACCATAAAAGCTTGAGGTACTTGTTGACACATTAAGATCTGAACCTGTGATTATGAAGGTGGATGGAGTACCTTAAGGACTATGACTTTACCATCACCTATCATCTTGATAAATCAAATGTAGTTTTTGATGCTCTGAGTCAGAAGAAGGATCTTATATGTGCTTCTATGAGTTGTTCTATGTGGAAGAATCTAGAACATGTTTCTACTTGGAAACCTCGGCTTGTTGATTTAGTGGATGAAGATAAGTTGTGTGTGCACATAGCTAGTTTTTCTGTTACACTGACCTAGATCTTGGAGGTTGTAGTTGCACACTTGGAGAGTTTTGAGCTTGAGGAGATGAAGACCTTATCAGAGAAACCACAATTTGACTTCTTAGTTGGAGTGGATGGTGTTTTTTGCTTCCGACACAGGTTGTGGATTCCTGATGTTGGTAATCTAAGGCAGGAAGTTTTGAGTGAAGCTTATGGGTCTAAGTTCATGATTCATCCTAGAATAACTAAAATTTATAAGGACATATAGTGAAGTTTTTGGTGGGAAAATATGAAGAATGACATAGCTTTGTTTGTTGCCAAATGGTTGACCTATCAGCAAGTCAAGATAGAGCACCAACGGCCTGGTGGTTTTCTTCATCCGCTCGAGATTCTAGTATGGAAATGGGAGAAGATTAACATGGACTTTTTTATAGGATTACATAAGTCCAAGAAAGGTTATGATGTTGTTTGGGTGGTGGTTGATCGACTCACAAAGTTTGCCCACTTGTTGTCTTTTAATTCCATCTACAAAGTTGTTGATATGAGTGGATGGTTCGTATACATGGAGTGCCTAAAGTGATAGTTTTTTACTGTGACCCAAAGTTTAACTCCCGATTATGGAGTCAGATTCAGGAAGAGATTAAGACCGGCCTATGATTCAATACATCATATCATCGACAAATTGATGGTCAGTCAAAAAGGACAATGCCTATTTTGGAGGATTTTCTTTGTGCTTGTGTGATGGATTGGGGAGGTTCTTGGGATAGTTATCTGCCATTAGTTGAGTTTTCTTACAACAACAACTACCAAGCTAGTATTAGTATGTCACCTTTTGAATCACTCTGTGGTAGACCTTGTTGTTCACCTTTGCATTGGTATGATGTTGGTGAACGTTCTCTAGTGAAGACAGATGCTATGCAGATGATGATAGATAAAGTTCAGCTAATTAAGAAGTGTATGAAAGCTGCTCAAGATTGATAGAAGATGTATGCTGACAAGAAGAGATTTGATGTTATCTTCTTAGTGTGTGACTATCTGTTCTTGAAGATCAAGCCTATACGCTCTAATGCTAGATCTAAAGTTAAAGGCAAACTGAGTTCCTGCTATGTTTGACTATTCGAGATCTTGGATAAGGTTGGAGATTGTGCATACTACTTAGCTCTTCCTCTTTCCTATGATAAGATTCATAGTGTATTCCATGTCTCTATGTCAAGGAAATATGTGAAGGACCCTTCTCATGTGATTAATATATTTGTCTTTGGAGATTCATGAGAATCTAGCATATGAGGATCTACCTGTGTAGATCTTGGACTCCCGAGTAAAGCAGTTGAAGAACAACGAGATTGGGTTGGTGAAAGTCTTGTGGAAATATAATGGTTTGGAAGAAACCACTTGGGAGTTGAGAGATGAGATTTTTTTTACTCACCCTTCTCTTTTTGTTTGAGATTTTGGGGACAAAATCCTTTTAAGAGGTGGAGTGTTGTAACATACTGCATTTTGAATGTAATCTCCATGTAACCCTTTTCCCTAAGTTTTCTTCTCATTTCTATCCTTTATGTCCTTATTGATGAATTAGTAGAATTTATAGTCATTTGGTGAACATTTGTACAATAATTATATCAATGTAAGGGTTTATTCACAAAAGGCTTAGTGAAAGTTTATTTAAGGATCTAAAATGCAAAATCACCACTTAAGTGGAACAATGGTAAATAAATTCATGCTAGAAGTGTAAGGCCCCAAACCTTGCTTAATATTTTAAACAAGCTTAATTACCATACTTAAGTTCTCTAACCCATAATATAACCATATGAGGTGTTTTGAAATCATGATATAAGCTTAATTTTCAAGTTTTGTCCAATTTGGATGTTGTTTGTGCAAGTTATCCAATTTTTATGTACACTTTGGACTTTTTTGCAATTTACCCAATTGGGAGGTTTTATTTGCAAATTTTCGAATGCCTTATGATCCTTAGATGTTACCTTATCATTCTTGAGATTGTTCGGCCTTCGGGCGGCTAGTTGTACCTTGGTTTGGAGGTGCTTCTCTTCAAGGGCATTTCAGGGATTTCCCTCTTTAAGGATGAGCTTATCTTTAGGAGTTATCAACCAATGGGGTGGTTTATCTGTTTGGAGGTCAATGGTGGGTCTGGAGAACTGAAAATTGATGTCTAAGAAGTCATAAGAGATATGGAACAGTTTGTTTGCATGGCCATAGAAGCTCTAGGCTACGAACACATAGAAAGCTCCATGGACACTTGACTCCTTTCTTTGAACTCCACAAAGGCTAGAATGTCCATGGGAACCCTTAGCCATGGACACATGGAAATTAACTTGAAACCTCATGATTTGATTCTTCCTTATCCATAAAGGCTTGCATGAACATGGGCACCCTTATACATGGACACATGGAAAGTAGCTTGGACACCTCATGTCTTGCTTCTTCCTTAACCATAAAGCTTTATATACTCCTTCCTTACCTCCCAACGAAAATATTTGATCCATATCACCTCCCTCCTACTTAGAACTTCATCCTCTCTATGCTTGTCCATGGAGGAGTTGTCCCACGGTAGAAGAAGATGCCTTATTGGTGAAGCAGGTATTCTAGGGTTTCGTCTAAGCTCATATAGGATTTCTAAAGTCACCTTTTGGCTTTTCTGACCAAGTAGGTTTCTTCCCCTTCTCCTCTATTTTACCTGATGTTCTTCTTCCTTCCACCTTCCTCCAGGTCTTAACCTAGGTATTCCATGGAGGAACTCCATCTAAAGCTCAAAAACTCTTCTTTCCATGCTCCTCTTGCTTAGGGTTTGTATCCTTGAGAAGAAGGTGATTCTTGCTCGAGTTTGGAGCTTGTGCTTGGAGCTACCAACCCATCTTGGTCGAGTTTCCTACTGATTGGGATCTGATCTTCTTCCTAGAGGCAAGTTATATAACTTGCTACACATTTTTTTTCTTATTATACGGTTGTTAGTTCATATTCTTATGCTTAAATGATGATCTCCACCTTTAGATGATGTTCTTGTTTAGGGTTTCCTTTCTTTGTTGTTGTATAATTTGTTACAAGCCATAGATGAACCTGAAATTATTAGTACATCCCTCCTAGGATAAAGGATGACCTAGGATAGGTTGTTGGGGGCCAAGTCATGGGTTGTCCCCTCTCCCTCTCTCTATTTCTCGCTTGCAACTAAATTGTTAACATGTCATTTTTGGTTGGTCAGAATTGGAAAATTCATATCTTTTGAACCGCCCATTCAAAATTAATAAAAAAATATGTTTTAAAATTGAAAAATTAAGATCTTTCTAATAAAAAAACTTTGAGGTTTTATTTCAAGGTTTTGAGAAAGGTGATTTGTGTAATATAATTTTAATGTATAAAATTCATAAAAATTACAACAAAATCGACATAACTCTAAAATTTACATAAAGATATAGTTTCTTGATCAAGAGAACCTAATGAGTCCAATGCTGAGATTTTTAGAGTGAAAATATGAGTTTTGTGAAAAAGGTCCAATCTTAGGGTTTCTATGCAATAATGTGTGATATGTACACTAATGAATGTTAATAAATTGAAATAGGCCAAAGTTGAACTTGGAACATCTAGAAGTGATGGAACTTGGTATTTGAACACAGTAAAGAGGTATGTGCATTCTTACACCCTAAGTTGGGATATTTGCAAACCAAACCCTATATATCCTAATGAGGCACTATATGAACCCTATTTTCTCTATGCATGACTCTTTTGCTAAATTGCCTCAAAAGTAGTATTTATATTCTATTTCTTGGGTCTTGTAGCCCAATGCTATGTTTCAAATATATGATGCTTCTACTTTCCATAGTTCTCTTAGCATGTTAATTTTATTAGACTGTTTATGTTATGACCCACTCCATGATTAACCAGTAAGCACAACGCTTAATACATCATTAAGTTGATTAATTTGAGTTAAGTACTCACAGATGCAATTAGTGCTTTGATCTAGTGTTACAGTCTAATTAGCATGATTTCATGCCTTGAGGTTGTAAAGAATTTCACGCTTGAAATTTTTCAAAAGAAATCATTCGATTTGGACCTACGAGGAAAAGGTTATGAAGGTTTGAAGGTTTTGGGTTTAATTTGCAATTTTCCCAATTGTTGGCTATTAATTCCATTCTCCCTTATCTTCTTCCCCGATCGTTTCCTTGAAGTTGTGCCCAAAGCAGCTCGATTGGCCACAGCAGAGGGTGATTTTAGGGGCGATATTTGGCCCCTTGGCTTCTTTCAGAAGCACCCTGCCTCTGTCCACCCTTCTTCCTCCTTCCTTCCTCCTCTACCATGCCCAAGCGCGGCCATATGACCTGCTAAGGCGGCCGACCAGCAGTAGGTGCGGCGCGCAACAGTTGCTGCCCGACCAGTCGAGGAAGGGTGGCCGATTAGGGCCTTGAAGAGGGTCATTCTAGCGACACCCTACCTCCTTCCTCTCCCTTTCTCCTAGCCCCATCTGACACCCAGCTAGAAAGGGCGGTGCCCCTACCTAGCAGCAGCAGAAGCTGCACAAAGCAGTGGCCATGGGAGCTAGGGCGTGAGCTGCAGCACCAAGCAACATCATCAAGTCCGGCCATGAGTCCAGAACTCAAATCCGTAGCCAACAAGCCACAAGCAGCGACGATCAGCTGAGCCCTTGCTTCCTCTGTGTGTGCGTGTGAACCTACCACGTGAAGTAGGTTGTTCAAGAGCAATACCAAGGTTGAAGATGACAAAGTGGTGCCTGGAAACAGGCTTCAGACTGATTTTTGGTCACCTCGACCCACTGTGAGTAAAATCTCACTTACCGAGCAAGATTTGACTCTAATAATCAGACGTTTTGGTTGAAATCAGTATCACTCCCAGATGTCAGCGTTTACCCAGGTGCCGGGCAGTGCCGGCGTCGCTCAATTTCTAATTTGCACATTTTATTTATTAATATATGCACGATGCTAATTAGTTAATTGATATGTGTGATTTGGATTTGTGAAAATCCACGATTAATCGAAACTTAAATTACTCGATTAAATGTTGAAATCAGTAGCACATGACCAGTTACGAAACAGTTTGGGTATAAACCCAGACGGTACATTTTTAGTAAGTTAATAGATGCTTGATTTCAAAGAAATGACGATGACATGAAAAATATTCAAAGAAAACCTAATAATACACTCTTTGTTTAATTTAAGGTGAATGATTTAATATTTATACAAATTGACACGTTCTTCAAAGATATCAATTGAAATTCCCAATTATTATTAATAATTCATGCCATGATAAGTAATTAACTCTTATTTGAGTTATGTGATGCACAACTCATGATTTGGGTTGATGTGCACGTTTCCCAAGAAAGTACAATTAAATTACATATGTTAATGACGATTGCTCATATGTCAAGAAATGAACTTTTATCAGTGTATTAAGAGGTTTAATTGCATGAATTTAGTGTATAAATGTCAAGTGGACATGTAATCTATTTTTTTAAGAATGTCAGTCTGCCTGCAAGTATAATAATGTTGATTTATGAGTAAATTACAATGTTTAAAATATATTGCTCTGCCAAGCTTAGAATGATGTACATGTTTCATTATAAATTTTAATTAAATAGATGTGGTACCCTAGAGATACTAGAGTCAAGTATAAGTAAGAGAAAGGTACAATATAGTAAGAGATTTACAGGAATAATAAAATAATAATAGACTTAAGGACCATGAACACTATAGAACCCCTATGTGAGGTTTGCGCCTTAGGGGTGAAACGACCTAACCCTTGCAGCATCCAGTATACGGGGGTCGGAACATGCTATCAGGTGGCACAGGGGACGAAGCCCTAGTGGAAGTCTCCTTAACTCATAGTTTGTAGTGTCCAACATCAACCAGAAGTCCTAGTGGAACTAGAGTACAAAAAAGTGTGTCCAACATCAACCAGGTTTCCTGGTGGCACAAGAGTACAAAAAATCCAATAGGTGGCTTGATTCTCTGCCTGTGTGCTCAGGTTAGAGGAGGAGTCCAGTTTACGGCACCATAGGAGTGCCGAGGCCAGAGAGCTAGTTTCCCTATTGCACACCAGGAGAGTAGTCAGACTTAGCTATCCCGGGGTGTCGGCTAAGTCTTGTACGATGGGATCATAGTTCGCTATGAGTCTTCATATGTAGAGTACACTGCATATGATCAGGGCATACGATAAAATATGTTCATATATGTTCACAGAGTTTCTTATAAGTTAAAGAGTTAAGAAATATTTGAGTTAGATTCACATCAGTTGTCCTTTAATGAATTCTAGTATTCTCTATTATTTAATCATATTACAGCTTTGCAACAGTTGTTATCTTAATGAAATGTTGACATCTCCTGTCACTTAAATTATATTGTTTAGATCTTCTCAATATAGTATTATATTGAATTTTATTCCAATTAATAAACATAAAATGAGTTATTTGTGATGGTTGGGTGAAATTCTATTCACTGAGCCAGTAGCTCACCAACCTACTGAAATATTTTTTAGGTCAGCGACAACACGAGGAAGCTGAAGGATCGTACCACCCAAGTTCTTAGAAGGTAGTTCGTAGTTAGATAGAGGTCTCTTAGTCCTTTCCCCTCGGTCCTGGGGCATGTGGTATGGTAGAGAGAGAATGTAATGTAATATGTAGTTTAGATTTCAATTATCTGTTGTGTTTTACTTTCTACATGAACAATGTAATATGTCGTGTAAGTTTGTTTTTCTTCCTAGTTAGGTAAATAGTAAGTTGCTTCCGCAGTTTTATTACGATCCGATGTTAGTCAAGATATTAGGCTTTTCCTTTAAGTTAATTCTAAGTAACTAAGTAAAGAAAAGGTTAAGGGTGGTTTACCAAGGGTGACTCCCCGATCTCTGGGGTCATTGGAGATGGCACGGGGATCGGTGCGTCACAAGATTTTTGTATCAGAGCATAGGTTGAGTACATAGTTACTCTAAGTCAAGGTCAGGGGACGATAATAGACCAATAGGATTAAGACTTAGGTGTTTTCCTTCTAACTGCAATTTTCTAATAGGAAGTGTTCTGTTATACTATTACAGATGGCAGGAAGAGGACATGGTCATGAGGACTAAGATGAGAGCCACATTGGACCTAATCTTCAGGAGATGGGTCCAGGTGGTGGAGATGATGTGGATGAGGCATCAAGGATGTACATGATGTTTCTTGAGACCAGGGAAAAGTATAAGATGGAGAGGCGAGCTTCTACCTCGAGCAACAAGGACCTGATGAGATCCTATGAGCTGGTTAAGAAGCTTGGAGGTACTGAGTTTAATGGAATTACAGACCCTGCAGTGGCAGAAGAATGGCTGAGACAGTTAGAGAAAGTGTTCTGTCTGATGGAGCTATCTGAGGAAAGACAAATCAATCACATAGTTTATTTGCTTAAAGGTGATGCAGAGCTCTGGTGGCTTGGAGTGGAAGATAAAAGGAGGAACACAATATTGACTTGGAAGGATTTCATTGATGAATTCCATCTTAAGTACTACCCACCTACCTTTCTGAGTGAGAAGATAAGACAAATGCAGAATATCAGACAAGGAAGTATGACAATTGGTGAATACGAGGCATATTTCACAAGGTTGTAAAAATTATGTCCGCAACTTGTTCCTAACGATGTAGAAAATTGCAGAAGATTTTAAGAAGGATTAAGATTAGAGATTAGACACACCGTTTCAGCCATTGGTCGAAGAGATAGAGAAAACTTTGGGGAATTTGTGGAAGCAACGAGACGTGTAGAAGAGTTAGTTAATGCTGATAAGCAGTCTGAGAGTAAGAAAAGAACTGGAGACTTTATTATAAAGGGACAAATCAGTGGTGGATACAAAGGAGGTGGTGGTTTCTTTTCTAAGATAGGATGAGGACTTGGCTGTTTTGGTAGACAAGGATCTAGTTTTTTATCAAGTGGAGGAAGACCCAATTCCGGAATATGGAGTACACAGTCTACATGGACACCTCCAACTAGGTCATTTGGATCTTCAGTGTCAGTGATAGGTTCGCCAAGGAGAGAGGTACCGAGGTGTGATATCTATGGGAAGTCACACTCTGGTCAGTGTTGGGGTGCAGATGTTCAGGGTTGTCACAACTGTGGACAGGTTGGACACTTTAGAAGGCAATGTCCTCAGCTTCAGTAGTCAGCATCACAGGGTTCCCAGTCACAGTACCCGAATGTTCCAAGACAGGCTCCAACTGGAGGACCCAGTTCCTCTGTAGCTTTAGGTTCCCGAGGTGGTACAACACCCAATGCTAGGGAAGGACAACGAGGACATCGTAGGAGAGGAAGAGCTTCAGGACGCTTCTTCTCTTTGACACCACAAGAAGGTATTATTTCTTCTCGAGTAATTACAGGAGAAATGCTTTTCTTTAACAACATTTCAGTTACAGTTTTGATAGATCTGGGTGCAACTCACTCATTTATACAACATTCATTAGCTTGTGATCTTAACCTATTAACCTAGGAGTTACCAGTTGAGTTATTGTTGAGGGTTTCGTTAGGTGAACTGACAGTGTTGACACTCCCAGATGTTTGTTGACTTTTGGTGGTTACACCATTGCGGTTAATCTTATACCCCTAGATGTTAACTCTTTTCAAATTATCTTGGGTATGGATTGCCTAGAGATGTATCAAGTTCAACTCGACTGTTGGAAGAAGGAGGTTATTTTTCAACAGGGTGGATTTTCTTGTGTCTTTTCTGGAGACATGAAAGTTTTACCTACGTGTATCATATCAGCTGCTGTAGATGATAAGATATTGTAGAAAGGTTGTGAGGCATTCTCGGCACATGTAGTAGATACTAGAGCACAGAAGAGCACATTCAACCTAAGGGATGTGCCAGTGGTCTGTGAGTTCCCAGATGTTTTCCCAGATGAATTGCCAGGTCTACCTACTGAAAGAGAGATAGACTTTGAGATCCAGGTGTTGCCAGGTAGTCACCCTATAGCGCTTCCAGCCTATAGAATGGAACCTGCAGAGTTGAAGGAACCCAAAATCCAGTTACATGAGTTACTGGATAAAGGTTTCATTCGACCTAGTTCTTCACCATGGGGATCTCCAGTCTTGTTTGTGAAAAAGAAAGATGGTACTGTGAGGCTATGTTACTGGATAAAGGTTTCATTTGACCTAGTTCTTCACCATGGGGAGCTCCAGTCTTGTATGCGAAAAAGAAAGATGGTACTATGAGGCTATGTATAGACTACAGACAGTTGAATAAGATCACCATCAAGAATAAGTACCTGTTGCCAAGGATCGATGATATGTTTGATCAATTGTGTGGTGCGACAATCTTTTCTAAGATAGATTTGAGATCTGGATATCATCAGTTGAGGATAAAGGCTTTAGATATTCCTAAGTCGGCTTTCAAAACAAGATACATGCATTATGAGTTTCTGGTCATGTCGTTTCGACTAACTAACGCCCCAGCAACTTTCATAGATATGATGAACCGGATTTTCAATCCGTTCTTGGATCAGTTCATAGTGGTTTTCATAGATGACATTCTGATCTATTCCAGAGATGATGAGCATCATCTGAGGATAGCATTATAGTTGTTGAGACAACACCAATTATATGCTAAGATCAGTAAGTGTGAGTTCCGGTTAGCTGAGGTGTCTTTTCTTGGACATGTCATCTCAGGAGATGGAGTAAGTGTTGACCCTAAGAAAGTCGAGTCTGTTCTATAGTGGGAGTAGCCTAAGACTCCTATTGAGATCAAAATCTTCTTAGGATTGGCAGGTTACTACATGAGGTTCATCCAGAACTTTAGTGTTGTAGCGTCACCTCTGACACACTTAACGAGAAAGAATGCACCATTTGTCTGGTTAGACAACTGTGAGAAGAGTTTTCAGATCTTGAAGAAGAGGTTGACTATAACACCAGTGTTGATCCTGCCCGAGGTAGATAAATGCTACACAGTGTTTTGTGATGCTTCCAGGAGAGGTTTAGGCTGTGCGTTGATGCAGGAAGGCAAAGTAGTAGCTTATGCATCTAGACAGCTTAAGAAGAATAAGGAGAATTACCCGACATATGATTTGGAGTTAGCTGCTGTAGTTCATGCTCTTAAGATGTGGCATCACTATCTTTATGGTGAGGCATGCCAGGTGTTTACAGATCATAAAAGTTTGAAATATATTTTCACCCAGAAGGATCTGAATCTTAGTCAGCGGAGATGGTTAGAATTGATTAAGGATTATGATGTGATGATAGATTATCATCTTGGTAAGGCGAATGTGGTAGAATATTCCCTCAGTAGAAAATAAAGTTCAATAGTAGATGTATTCTCTATGGAGTGCTTCAAGAGATACCTGCTAGTAGAGATGCAGAAGTTCAACTTAGACTTAGGGGTGATAGAGAAGAGTGGTTTGATTGCACAGATGCAAGTCAAGCCTACTTTTTATGATCAGATCAAGGAACTTCAGCAGAGTGACAGTGAGTTATGACAGATCATGCAAGATATGACATAGGGAAAAAGACCAAAGTTTAGGTTTTCAAATGATGGTTTGTTGTATCAGTATGATAGGTTATGTGTACCTAGAGACAGTGATTTGAAAGAAAGGATCCTTGAGGAAGCCCATGCATCGATGTACGCTATGCATCCAAGCAACACTAAGATGTACATGAATTTCAAGGAGTTGTACTGGTGGTCAGGTATGAAGAAGGATGTAGTTGAGTACGTGGCTAGACGTAGTGTGTGCTAGTAGGTTAAGGTTGAGCATCAGAAACCTGCAGGTACCTTGCAATCTTTTCCTATACCAGAGTGGAAGTGGGAACATGTCACAATGGATTTTGTGGTAGGGTTGCCCAGGACACCTAGAGGTTGTGACTCGATATGGGTGATTATGGATAGACTTACTAAGTCTGCTCACTTTCTTCCTATTAAGTCAACCTTTGATGTCCCTAAGTTGGCTAAGATATACGTGGATGAGATAGTCAGGTTGCACGGTATCCCAGTTTCAATTATATCAGATAGAGATCCTAAGTTCACCTCCAGGTTTTAGAATTAGTTGCATCGTGCTTTGGGCACAAAGTTGAGGTTCAGTACAACTTTTCACCCGTAGATGGATGGTCAGTCAGAGAGGACCCTTCAGACTCTTGAGGACATTCTAAGAGCATGTGTTTTACAATTCAATGGAAGTTGGGAAGAACACTTGAGCCTTATAGAGTTTGCATACAACAATAGTCACCATTCCAGTCTTGGTATGGCCCCGTATGAAGCTATGTATGGTAAAAAGTGTAGATCACCCATATGTTTGTATGAGGTGGGTGAAAAAGAGATTCTTGGGCCAGAGATAGTGGATTTGACTATATAAAAGATTACAGTGATCAAAGAATAGTTGAAAGCTACACAAGATAACATAAGAGTTACGCTGAGAAGAGGCATAGACCTCTTGAGTTTGAGGTTGGTGATGAAGTGTATTGAAAAGTTTCACCATGGAAAGGAGTGTTGAGGTTTGGTAAGAGAGGCAAACTGACTCCTAGGTTTATGGGCCCATATCCTGTCATTGAGAGAATTGGACCTGTAGCCTACATGTTGGATTTGCCATCCGAGTTGGCTAATCTACATGATGTGTTTCATGTATCAATGATGAAGAAGTGTTACCCTGGTATGGAAACGATAGTGGACCCAGAACCTGCACAGCTCAGAAAATATGTGTCCTATGTTGAAGGACCAGTACAAATAGTTGATCAGAGGATCAAGAAGCTCAAGAATTGAGAGATACCGTTAGTGAAAGTTCTATGGAGGAACCACAACCTAGAGGAAGCCATGTGGGAGCTTGAGTCTGAGATGCGTAACACATTTCCTTTTTTTAATAATTTTGGGATGAAATTCTTATAAGGGAGGAAGATTGTTATGACCCACTCCATGACTAACCAGTAAGCACATCGCTTAGTACATCATTAATTTGATTAAGTTGAGTTAAGTACTCAAAGATGCAATTAGTGCTTTGATCTAGTGTTACAGTCTAATTAGCATGATTTCTTGCCTTGAGGTTGTAAAGGATTTCATGATTGAAACTTTGCAAAATAAATCATTTGATTTGGACCTACGAGGCAAAAGTTATGAAGGTTTGAAGGTTTTAGGTTTAATCTGCAATTTTCCCAATATTTGGCTATTAATTCCTTTCTCCCTTATCTTCTTCCCCGATCGTTTCCCAGAACCGCTTGAAGTGGTGCCCAAAGCAGCTCGATTGGCCGCAATAGAGGGCAATTTGAGGGACAATCTTTGGCCCCTTGGATTCGTTCAGTAGCACCCTGCCTCCGTCCACCCTTTTTCCTCCTTCCTTCCCCCTCTACCTCACCCTAGCATGACCACCTGACCTACTAGGGCAGCCAACCAGCAGCAGGTGTGGAGCCCAACAGCTGCTGCCCGACCAGCAGAGGAAGGGCAGTCGATTAGGGCCTTGAAGAGGGCCGTTCCAGTGACACCCTACTCCCTACCTCCTTCCTATCCCTTTTTCCTAGCCCCATCTGACGCCCAGCTAGAAAGGGCGGTGCCCCTACCTAGCAGCAGCAACTGCTGCACAAAGCAGTGACCATGGGTGCTAGGGCATGAGCTGCAGCACCAAGCAACACCATCAAGTCCGGCCATGAGCCCAGAACTCAAATCCATAGACAACAAGCCAAAAGCAGTGACGATTAGTTGTGCCCCTACTTCCTGTGTGTGTGCGTGTGAACCTGCTACGTGAAGCAGGTTGTTCCAGATCAATACCAAGGTTGAAGAAGACCCAGTGATGCCTGAAAACATGCTTTGGATGGATTTTTGGTTGATTTTCGGTCACATTGACCCACTGTGAGCAGAATCTCACTTACCGAGCAAGATTTGACTCTAATAATTGGACGTTTTGGTTGAAATTGGTATCATTCACAGATGTCAGCATTTACCCAGGTGCTGGGCAGTGCTGGCGCCGCTCAATTTCTAATTTGCACATTTTATTTATTAACGTCCGCACGACGCTAATTAGTTAATTGATATGTGTGATTTGGATTATTGAAAATACATAATTAATTGAAACTTAAATTACTCGATTAAATGTTGAATTCAGTAGCACATGACCAGTAACGACACAGTTTGGGTATAAACCCAGGTTGTACATTTTTAGTAAGTTAATAGATGCTTGATTTCAAAGAAATGATGATGACATGAAAAATTCAAAGAAAACCTAATAGTACGCTCTTTGTTTTATTTAAGGTGAATGGTTTAATATTTATACAAATTGACACGTTCTTCAAAGATATCAATTGAAATTCCCAATTATTATTAATAATTTGTTCCATGATAAGTAATTAACTCTTATTTGAGTTATGTGATGAACAACTCAGGATTTGGGTTGATGTGCACATTTTCTAGGAAAGTACAATTAAATTACATATGTTAATGACGATTGCTCATATGTCAAGCAATTAACTTTTATTAGTGTATTAAGAGGTTCAATTGGATGAATTTAGTGTATAAATGTCAAGTGGACATGTAATCTTTTTTTTAAGAATGTCTATCTGCCTGCAAGTATAATAATGTTGATTTATGAGTAAATTACAATGTTTAAAATATACTGCTATGCCAAGTTTAGAATGATGTACATGTTGCATTATAAATTTTAATTATATAGACGTGGTACCCTAGAGATACTAGATTCAAGTATAAGTAAGAGAAAGGTACAATATAGTAAGAGCTTTCCAAGAATAATAAAATAATAATAGACTTAAGGGCCCTGAACACCGTAGAACCCCTATGTGAGGTCTGCACCTTAGGGGTGAAACGACCTAACCCTGGCAACGTCCATTATACGGGGGTTGGAACATGCTATCAGGTGGAACGGGGGATGAAGCCCTAGTGGAAGTCTCCTTAAATTAAAGTTTGTAGTGTCCAACATCAACCAGAAGTTGTGGTGGTACTAGAGTACAGAAAAGCTTGTCCAACATCAACTAGAAGTCCTGGTGGCACGAGAGTACATAAAAGCCAATAGGTGGCTTGACTCTCCGCCTGTGTGCTCAGGTTAGAGGAGGAGTCCAGTTTATAGAACCATAGGAGTAATGTGGCCAGACAGCCAGTTTCCCTGTTGCAGACCAGGAGAGTAGTCAGACTTAGCTATCCCAGTGTGTCAGCTAAGTCTTGTACGGTGGGATCGTAGTTCTCTATGAGTCTTCATATGTAGAGTACACTGCATATGATTAGGGCATAAGATAAAATATGTTCATATAGGTTCACATAGTTTCTTATAAGTTAAAGAGTTAAGAAAGATTTGAGTTAGATTCACAACAGTCGTCCTTTTAAATGAAACTCTAGTATTCTCTATTATTTAATCGTATTACAGCTTTGCAGCAGTTGTTATCTTAATGAAATGTTGACATCTCCTATCATTTAAATTATAGTGCTTAGATCTACTCAGTATAGTATTATCTTGAATTTTATTCCAATTAATAAACATAAAATGAGTTATCTGCGATGGTTGCGTGAAATTCTATTCACTAAACCAGTAGCTCACTAACCTACTGAAACATTTTTCAGGTCAGCGTCATCACGAGGAAGTTGAAGGATCGTACCACCCAAGTTCTTAGAAGGTAGTTTGTAGTTAGATAGAGGTCTCTTAGTCCTTTCCCCTTGGTCCTTGGGCATGTGGTGTGGTAGAGAGAGAATGTAATGTAATATGTAGTTTAGATTTCAGTTATCTGTTGTGTTTTACTTTCTGCATGAACAATGTAATATGTCGTGTAAGTTTGTTTTTCTTCCTAGTAAGGTAAATAGTAAGTTGCTTCCACAGTTTTATTACGATCCTATGTTATTCAAGCTATTAGGTTTTTCCTTTAAGTTAATTCTAAGTAACTAAGTAAAGAAAAGGTTAAGGGTGGTTTACCGAGGGTGACTCCCCAGTCTCTGGGGTCATTAGAGATGGCACGTGGATCGGAGCATCACAATTTAGCTAATGTAGTGGTACTTATGTACAACCACCCATAGATAGGGCATGTGTTATTTCACCCTGGGGAATGTGTTATTCTCTCACCATAATTTGTGTAGGTGATTGGGAATGTGTTATTTCTCCCCTCACCTATAGGTTGGAGTTCGTTAAGTGCCTCAAACCTACTTAGTCAATGTAGTAAATATTAATCATGCATGCAATTCCTTTACTATTTTAATGTTATGGAAAGAATCTATTGTGATTATGCCTCATACTCTTGATCTTTTCATCTTTTGATGAACGTATAGCCTTTACTTCCGTGCTATTTTCTTTATTTTGTTCTTGATCATATTGTTGGCATATACCTTGTTTTCTTTCCCTCTTGCTGGATGATTTCCCAACCACCAATATTTTGGACAAGGTGCTAAACTAGATCAAGGAAAATAGGACCAATGGTAGATTCAAGACTTTCTTGAAGGATGTATAGGTTGATAAAGCTAGATACTTTTTATTCTCATCTTTTGCTTCTGAAAAACTTATGTAGTGAACAATGATAATAGCCATGTTATAGATTTATTTTCTTTTCGTTTCTATTGCTATTGATATTTTATATGTATCTAGTGCATGCTTAATTACTTGGAACATTATACATGCATCCCTCAATACATATTATCTTTGTGAAAAATTGGATGTTTTATATTTCCTACAAATTTTAGTAAGGAGGTGATCTCGCCTCTTTATAGGTTTTATCTATTCAAATATTATTTGGTTGTCCATGTAACAGCATGGTGCAAAAAAAGGGATCCATTGTGTCATATGATACCCTTTGGGCCATTGGGTCCATGTAACTGAGTCCCCTTTGATCAAGATTTGTGAATCCAAAGATGTAAGTTGTAATCCCTATCAATGACACCCAAGTTCATGTCTGAGATGGTGTAACATACCTAACATGGGTTATGATTTAACCCTAGATGTTTTGTTTACGAAAGATAATTATATGCTTGCTTTTATCTTTTGAAAAGTAATTAAGGCTCAAGAGGAATTTATGTTTCAATTTTAGTCCTTTTTGTGTAATGTTGAAAACAATATTTTGCTTGTTTTGAACTAAAGTGCAAATTACCCAAGTTGAGGGGTTAACTTGCAAATTTTACATGATAAAATGTTCCTCAAGTGTTGAATCATCATAAGAATGAGAATGATGCAGAGGTATGGCTTGTGAAAGCCTGAGCACCAAGAAAGAGTGTATTAAGCAATGTTTGTGCATTAAAACCTAGTTTTGGTGTAATGTGCAATTTACCGAAAACCTAGGGTTCAATATGCAAAATACCACTTCTAGAGAGTCCCTAATGTTTCTTGGTATCATTTAGAGACAAGAAAATCATAGGGGCGTCTCATTTGAATCTCTTTGGAGGAGAGAGAATATTGATATTAAAATAATCAAGGTTTAAGCATAATTGAATCCCTAATTCAATTTAATGCAAAAATAAATATATTAATGAAAGTGCCCTTCAACCAAAAATGTGATGGTTTAATTTACATAAGTATGGACGTCCTTGTTCCTTGCAATGGCACCGAAATATCTAAAGTGAGTGGAGAGCCCACTCACATTAGTTAAAGAAAAAGTAATATCCACTAATTTTTGGATATTTTTATTATATTGATTAAGGTGCTTAATTATTTTATTTTAATTCATGGATAAAGAAGAGTATTTCGAAGGGGAGGATGATGACTTCGTATTCAAGGAAGTGAGAGGGGATAAGTGGCACCAATTTTGGTAATTAAAGGATTTTTATAACACATTCTCTCTCTTGAAATTCCCTTACATATATCCCATTTTCCACCCACATGAAAGACTCTTTTTCGAATCTACTTTCTTTATTTGCTTTGGTTGAACATAAGGGTGCTTAGTAGAAATAGGAGGACGTATCACAACCTGTAGGTGAGCTCCTTAATCATCTTCAACCTTGATTTCATGATGGAAATCGAAATTCAATGCTTATTTTCTTCTTTTCTCCATTCAATGCTCAACCTTGATCATCCTTTGCATCCAAAGACTTGAGAACGAACCTTGGACAGTTGAGAAAGCTTCATTCACCATTGAGGACGTGAGGCTTGAAGCTTGGAATCAACTTTGAAGGCGGTTTATATAACTTGAGCCCTTAATGTTATTATTGATTTCATTCCTTCACCATAAGTTGATTCCTTTTTCTTTCCCGAAATTCCTTTTATTTAGTTGATGAAATCACCATAAGAATCACAAGAAATTTCGAAGGTTTGAAGCTTGAAGATGATGATGTCATATTGGTACACACCTCAATAAATATCATGAGCAAATGGTCTTCAATTTTGATGACCAAACGGTCTCAAGACCATTTGGTGATCAAATGGTCTCAAGACCGTTTGAGGGCAAATGGTCTCAAAACCGTTTAGGGTCAAACAGTCTCAAGACCATTTGGGGTCAATTGCTGATGTGGATGAATGAAGATCCAATGGTTCAAATTGATTTAATTACAATGGATTCAAGAATGGATGATCCATTGATTACAAACCCTAATCGGATTGATTGGTTGAAACCCTAAATTGATCGAGTCGATTTCTATGTGGAATGGACCAAACAGTCTCAAGACCGTTTGAGGGCAAATAGTCTCAAGACTGTTTAAGTTCAAACACTCTCAAGACTGTTTGAGGTCAAGTGGAGTCATGTATGGATGGAGATCCAAGGGTTCCATTTTGATCTGCTTTCAATGGTCTCAATGTTGGATGGTTCAATGAGTGCAAACCCTAAATCGATTGATAATGGAAACCCTAGATGACCCTTTCAGTTTCAAGGTAGTTTGGACCAAACGGTCTTGCGACCATTTGAGTCCAAATGGTCTTGAAACCATTTGGGATCAAATGGTCTTCAAACCGTTTGAGACCAAACGGTCTCAAAACCGTTTGATGTCCAATCGGTTTCAATGATGGGTTGTTCATTCGGTCTCAAGGTTAATTTGATCAAATGGTTTCAAGGGTTGAAAGCACCAAACGGTTTCAAAACTATTTAAGACTAAACGATCTCAACCCTAGAAAGCCCAAATGGTTTCAAAACCATTTGGAGGTTAAACGATCTCAACCCTAAGGTGGGCAAACGGTTTCAAAACCTCTTGAAGGTCAAGGAGGTCAAAACCGTTTGAAGGTTCAAAAGTATCAAAACCGTTTGGAGACCTAATAGTCTCAAAGATATGAAAGATCAATTAACCCTATGATTGTTAATGATGTATCTCAAAGTTAATTACAATGGTTGTACCTTTCAAGTACTTAGGTGATTAGTACCTTTTGAGTGGTTTACCTTTGATGCTTATGAAAGAAGTAACTCAATACACTATGATAACCATAGATGTATGTACTTGAATAATGGGTTGATCCAAGTTGATAAGTATGGAGTAATCAACATCCTAGAGAGGATGAGAGAGAGAGGAATTCATTCATGTATAATGATCATGTAGTGGTTAAGACTCAATACTTTCAATATGAATAAAATATGTAATTGGGGTATGATCCTTGATAAAGAGATCATGAAACCCTAATCGAGAAGGTTGATGAGCCCTAACCCTAATCTAGGGTAATGGTGTAACCCTAATATAAGGTGATGATATGAGAAATCCCAATTCAGAGTAATACAATGAAAAACCATAAATTAAGAAGATGCTTCATGAAACCCTAATTTCGTATAAAGCTACATGAAACCCTAATTTGGGGAAAAGCTATAAGGAACCTTAATTCAAGATAATTATGTGTGAAACCCTAAACTAGGGTGATGCCATGTGAAACCCTAATGCAGTGATGTGATGTGAAACCCTAATCTAGGGTGATGCCATGTGAAACCCTAATGTAGTGATGTCATGTGAAACCCTAATCTAGGGTGATGCCATGTGAAACCCTAATGCAGTGATGTGATGTGAAACCCTAATCTAGGGTGATTCCATGTGAAACCCTAATGTAGTGATGTGATGTGAAACTCTAATCCAGGGTGATGTTATGTAATGCTATATGAAACCCTAATATAGGGTGAAGGTATGTGAAACCCTAATTTTTGGGTTATAGTGCATGAAACCCTAATCTTGGGCAATATGATGATAAAACATAACCCTAATTTTGGGTAATGGGATGAGTATCCCTAATTGACATGAATTTGGAAACTCGAACCCTAATGAGGGAATAGTGATGCTACCATTACATTGCATAGTGCCGATATGTAATTGATATAACTATTATCATGTATACTAACTATGCAGGTATCATGAAATGTTGGGCATAGCCAGGTATGAGCTATGATGGTTTATTATTGAAATTGTTTTATGGGCCTTGTGAGCCATAATATGCTTTGTTGCCCAGTAATAGGTAACAAGAGATTAAATGTGCTTGAGAGTCATGTGAGTTGCTTATGTAGCAAGTATTATGTTTACCTTGGTCAGATGACCTGAAGGTATTATTTACCTGATAAGTGGTAACAAGTGTTCTTTGATGAATTGAGGGTCTGAATACCCATATTCCATAATCATGATGATGAGATGTTAAGGGATGAGAATGCCCCTCATGTGACAAGGGATTGAGATCCCAATGTTTTATAAACCTTTGAAAGGTACTTGATAGAAGTATTACACATTCTTTGTAGCATTTGTTATAATAATTTATGTTTGAAAACCTAAGTGATGCTAAAACAATATGGTAATGTACTTAATTAATCAAGTGAAATCTTATCATGTAGAGCCCTGGCCATAGATCCATCATTGTCAGTAGTTGGTGATGGTAAAACAGGGTTTCCTATGGGATCTCCTGGAGGGCATATTGTTGAGTATGTGGGGATTATGGGCGTGAATATCCTTACACCCTAATGGAGGAATTGATGTGAGATAAACATTAAATCTCTCAATCCTTCATTATATATGTCGGGATGGATGTATCACTAATCTCTCGATGTCGGGATGGATGTATAACGAATCTCCTGATAATGTTAATGCCAGATCGATGTGAGATAAACATGAAATCTCTCGATTGCGAAGAGATTACATATGCCACTGTAACTCTATAGCGAAGTTGCTAGTATACCCTGGAAAGCTATTTAGCAGAGACACAAGATGTCCTGCATTTTGTACTCACACTGATTGAGGAGGATGAGGTCATGGAAATCTGACTCTTCCTTGACCTATGTATGGCACCGATTTCGAATTCGCAATGGTCGATTGGAGTATGAGCAGTATACCTCATCTCCTCAGGGCTTAAGTATGATTGAAAAATGTAATCAACCGTATAGCGTATTTGCTTAAGGTTGAAATATGAGAATCATGGGTTGATTTTATCTTTCTTAGAATATCCTAGATGGATAAATGTTATACATGATCTTCAATTCCTTATTGGATAAGTGTCATGCTGCTTTATCAAGTTATAAGATGAAATGCTTTGAATAAGAATATTGCTCTAATATATTTAGACATTGATTTATCTACTGCTGAATATATATGTTTCTGCTCAGTTTTATCCTATTAATCTGCAATAATAATGTTTCTGGAAGAAAGTTATATCTCTCGCTGGGACAATTTCAATTGTCTCACCCCTGTGGGATCCAACCTTTTTAGGTAGACGCAGAAGAAGAGGCAGAAACCCTATAGCAGGAGAAGAGCAGCAGCAGCAACAACAGAGACAGCAGTGATATTCCAGGTGGAGGCACTGGCTATCATATTTTGTATAGAGAGTCCTATGTGTCGTCTCTGTACTCTCAGGTCCTCGGAGTTTGTAGCTAGTATTTTTAATGAATCGATCTGAGATTTTGGCTTGATACCTTGAGGTTCTTATGGTGCCTGCGTATAGTTTTAACAGAGCAGTGGATGTTTGTAATCCTCGAGAAGGGATGGTACATGATATGTACTTATGAACCAAGATGTAAATAAAATACATTGGTTCTTGATGAACGAGTTTTCCTGTGTTTGGATCTCTTTGTAAATGGTTTTAATTTTTAGTGATTTTCAGTAATCCACTGTTAATGATCGCTTACGCAATTATCATTATCCGATGTTTGGGATTTGTCATCACAGATGGAGTCTCATTTTTTCTAAGAACTTCATATACACATGGTGATCATCATGTATTTGAGGAAAAACTAGAAATTCTCAGGAATATAGTTGTTGGTTTCCGTAGGGCATGTATATCCACTTCTTTAGCTTCCACAATCACTATTGTTTTTGTTATGGGATCACCTTGAACAATGACTATGCAATGTAGATGGTACAACTTTGTTCTTATGGATCCATGGTCTTCCTGGGAGAAAATTGAAAGATTCATTTATTTCCATTACGATGAAAGTTTCCTTGCACAATCTAGGGTCCACCTAAATAGTTAAAGTTATCTCACCCATGACTTATTTAGGAGATCCATCAAATGTTGAAGCCTTTGTTGATGTTCATTGTATGTTTCTAGATTCAATTACCAATGTGACAAATGCTTTAGGGTGCAAACATTGAGTCATGCCCCATCATCAATGTATACTAAAGGAATCTTCAAGTCCTCATGTTGTACAGTGATGTATAATGCAGTATCAGAGTCCACCCCACTTATGATTTCATCAACTGAGAATGTTATCAACGTCAATTTGGTGATCAAATATATTGTTTAGCTAGATTATCTGGGTTAGCATCATTTGCAACAGATACACCTTCTAGAACCTTCAAGATTGCAGATACGTGAGCTGATGAACTTTGGACTCATAAATATATCAGCACAAGTTTTCTTCATCTATTCAAGTAAGTCAAACGAGGTTGTATCCTTTTTATCTCATTATTTAGTGACAGGACAAGAAAATTACCATGCTTAGTGATGTGCGAGTAGATGATGAGATTGTATCCTTTTTATCTCATTATTTAGTGATGGGACAAGAAAATGACCATGCTTAGTGATGTGTGAGAAGATGAGTTTTGGTGTGTGTGGTACCTTTCTTAACATGAATAGACTTGGTATTTTCAATGGGTTGAAAGGTATTTTAGCCATTGGTGCAGGGATTACATCATTTGTTGTTGTGTCATTTGATGTAGAATCTTTTCCTGTGCATATAGTAACTTTGACTTTTCATGATCAGTAGAAATTAAAGAGTTAAGAAAGAAAGATTCGACGACCATGACTTAATGATGACCAGAGCCTCACTTATGACCTAACAAGAGTTCTCCTAGACCTATCCATAACGTTCTATCACCTTGCAATCAAGCACAAAGATGAGAGCGGAGGAGACGACCATGTATCAATCGATTTAGACACCTCTAGGAAGCAAATTTGTAGCTAGAACGTTGTGAGGTCATCTAGACCAATTTTTCTAGGGGTTTTCAATAGTTTTCCTGATGCTAATCTCTTTGTCTCTCTCTTCCTCTATGTCTTTAATGATAGAAACAATGTGGGGATGATCCTCTTGTTCCTTAGGACCCAAGAGTAACCCGGTTTTGAATTTTAATTGACCTATATGATTATATATATATATATATATATATATATTCTGGACATAAATCTATGATTTCTTAATGAATTTATTGTGCTTTATCACCACATTCAATTCCTTAGACCGTTAATTTCTCCACGATAGGGATTAAGTCTTAGACAAGTCATAGATTTACACAACCTATATTGTGTATCAGGAGTGAACTTATGATTGTGAAGGGAATAACCCAAAGATATCTTAATGTACCTATCTAATTCCAATACACTACAAATGTGGGATTTGTTTTAGTATAGATAGTGTATTATGCCACGGGAGTGGGTAATACTTGGTATAGGTCCCTTGGTCTGGAGTCAGGGATAAATGATTATTAATGAAATGCATTTATTGTAATGTAAACTATGGTGACAATGTAATCCTAAGTAATCCATCCATATGTGATCACAATCCACTAAATTTAGATTTGAATTCTAGCAATTAGTTATGAACAAATAACCACTCACTATTTTATAGGTATAGATAATTAGGTTATAGTTATTAGTAGTCTCTGGAATACATTTCCTTGAGTTCGACATTCAAGCCTCATAGGCCTATACTAATCGACGCCTACACTTGTGTTTTTCACACATAGTTTATGTGGGTCAACCATTCCTTGATCAATTAAGATCCCAACTCGGAATAATGTCTACTTAAATCCATTGAGAAGCACTAAAGTGGTAAAACTAGTATGGAGAGATCATATATTTATATAGTTGGAAGGAAAAATAGACCAGAAGTGGTATAACTAGTATGAGGAGATCACAAATTTATCTACTTGGAATTAAAATAGTTTATACTACAAAGATAGAGGATTAGATCAATTGGCAAAATTTCTAAACTAACTACTGTTTGGAATAATCCTTAAATCCTAGATATGGTTTTAACAACTTTCTAGTCATTATTCCCCAATATGTTTAGTTATTTACCCAATATATGAGAGTGGAATTAATCCAGAGACTGTAGCTGAATTGAAGTACTAACTCCTAATAACACATTCATCTAGATGAGAAGGCGACAACCACCTAGGAGAAATATAGCTTACATAATATGAAACTCTTATGGAGTATAATTCGATACCATGCCCAAGACACAAAAAACATGCATGAAGATCTTCTCTAGGGCACCCTAATTTAACAACTAACACACATAGAGAAGGAATAATGGAATACAAAGACTCTATTTCCATATGCAATCAGAAGTTCTAACCTGGATGTCTTTGAAAAGTTGATATGTTTGTTCAATGATGAAGGTTTAAGAATTGTCAATGTGATGCATACTTTGACGGTTCTCTTCATGTTTTGAAAGAGACTTAGAGAAACCATCTTAATTCTCCAGATTTCTGTAAAGGTTTCTATAATCATATCCCTATTCATTCAAGATGATTGGTACAATACCTAGATTTTAAAGCACATCAGGCATGCCGAGTCATTTCTATTTTTTTGCAACAAGGTGTAAGCCTCTAAAAAGTGTGAGTGGTACATAGAAACATGCATATATACATGTACATATATACATATACATATACATACACATATATATAGACACATATGTTAGTTATTAATACAAGCTTTATACCAAATGACATAGTGGGAAAAATCCATTTATTTGGTCACAGAATAGACCTAGACCATTTTATAGAAGCCTCTAACTTATAAAGAAAGTAATGACCCAAACCCTCCCTGAACTACTTAACTCTCACCTACTCCCTCTTCCCTTCACCCTTGTCTCCATTCCCAACCCCTCTCTTCCCTCCCAATTTTTCCCCCTCCTCTCTCCCTCCAAGTGATGCAATAACAACAAAGGAGAATTTGTGTTACACTTAAGAATATAACATGATGAAACATACCTTCATCAAGAGGACACACCATAAGAATCACCACTATGGCTTGCACTGCAAGAAGAAGCAAAGAACAACTAATATTTATTTAAGGAGAAATGATGAGAACCTCTATAAGGATACGTCATTGTTTCTTACACTATAATGAGATATAGTAAAGAGACATCCATCATTACACTGTTGTGGTTGCATGAAGCATCAACAATGACAACTGCTATTATGATGATCAACATGTACACCTCTGGCTTTTGCTCCCCTCCTCGTTCCCTTTCCCCTGACCTCCTACTCTTAGGCTTCGTATGTCTCTTGGCTTCCTTAGCGAGTTACACCTTTCTAGGATCATTAATAAAATGAGGCACACATCCCTGTGAGCCAAGATGAGGTGCATGCCTCATGATGTACTAGTGGCACCTCACCTCAAGGTGTACACCTTGAGACATGCCTTTTTATACCATGTAAGTGTTTGATCACCACTATCTTTCTTCTTAGATATTCAACAACTACTCATCATCTCATTGATACAAACTATCAAGTAAGTGCTGCTTGACAAAAAATGATGCAAGCTTGTGGTCGAGGAAGGTTCAACACAAAGGGATATTTGAGAGGTTATCCATTGCAAAAAAGACCATAAAATAATGATACATTGTTATATTCAACCAAATAGGCACAAATATCATAATGGAAAATGAGTGGTTACAAAATCCATGGCCTCTCTTGAATGACAAGGCCCATAGGAATGTGTTGACCACTGCTTGGGTTGCCTATCATCTACGTTAATGTTATTAGCTTATTTTGTATATGGGCCCATGTATACTTGGCCTATTAGGTTTGAGTCCACTTGTAAGTGCCCCCCACTCCTATATATGGGAGTGATATTTTTTGATAACATTATCTCATTAACCTACATCTTATTTTCCCCATGACACCAGAGCATTGATCCTAACCCTAGAGAGAAAAATAGAGAGTTTTGACATGTGGGAGACCAATGGCTCTTCTTAAATTGGTTGTCCACTATAAAACATCGCAACCTTTATAGTTGTCTCATCCTCTATCCTCCTTCATAAAAATTCCTAACGCCAGCCTCCCAATAATCACCAACCAACCTCTTTACCCTATCCATTCTCTACACTCCCATGCTATTTTAGTTAAATGGGTGGTTCTCATCTACAATGAGGTTCTTCACTCCATGACATCTTCTCTACAACTGCTACTTCGGTGTGTCTAGCTCCTATTGTGATGCCATCCTATAATTTTCTCCTCTGGTACACCACAACCTGGTGCCTCCTCTTCCTGACTTTCATCTGCAATGAGACTCAAGGACAGTATGATTACAACCTAGACTACACATGTATAAAGCCACATATTCCAAATTCATAGTGCTACATCTCTTGATTCCATTTTAATGTCTACGTGCATTCGAACTCTATCATTCTTAGCTTTCATCCTTCTCACGTTGCCCATGTGTATTATTGGAAGTTCCCAACATACTCATTTGCTTTCGTTCATTTTATCTATTAACAAACTATCCAGTGCATAACCAAAGTCATGTCTTTCCTTTATGTCTATTATTTTGTTGTCCTTTTATTTTGTCCTCTTCTCTCGTTAATGTTTTTCCCTAATATTCTCAAGCCAACTGTTGTTTTCAATATATTTAATTTTGAATCAACCGAAGGTCCTATAATGAAAAGTTATAATACAACTCCCTTTTCTTTGTCAAAGTACTACATGTATGTGTAAGTATTTCCAACCCCTTTTGGTCATATTTCTACCTCACCTATTTTTATCCATTATTCATATATATATTTTAAAGTCCACCCAACTTCATATTTCCTTTGTACTAGAGTAAGGGAAGGAAATAAAGAGGATACAATATGAGAGGGGGGGAGAAAGTATGAAGTGTGGGTATGAGGAGAAATTTCGAGGGAGGCAATATTTATCATTCAAGGCCATTTTAATATTATAACACACATTAATTTTTGATGTCTTTGTGTCACTTCATTTTCACTAAGCATCATGCTTCTAGTGTGCCATTGGTGTATGTCTTTCTCAATGTCAATGCAATTTGCTTTCTGTGTTTGTTCCATGATGTGCATGTTGGTTTCCTATCTGTGCTTATTCTAGTTGGCACAAGTTCACACAACACTGAAGGATCTTAGTTACAACATTGACACATTGGGATATAGACTGTTTTGTTATTCCAATGTAATGAACCAATTTCATCTTAGCATCTAAGTCAGATTTACATGGTTAATTTCAATGTTTAGTGGAGTGATCATTATTTAAGTTTGATTAATAATGAGGTGTATAATTAAGATGTTCTAAACCTAATGAAAAACTATAAACATTTTTTACTTTTGAATAATTAGGGTTTGAGAAGTGTAGACCCTAATCGACTAAAATTGGGATCTTTGTAATATATGAATATGGAATTTGATAACTATTAGTATTTTATATGTAACTTGGATCCATTTGAAATTTGGATTATTAAAATTTGTGTTATTGTAAAAATTTTGAATATTTTTAAATATTCTTTATATTTTTATTTGGTTTAAATTGCAATTCAACTGACCATGCTATAAATTGCAATATACCAATGTATTGTTTTATTTAAATTTATTTATTGGTAACTTTGAATGATCTGAAATTATTGTTGTATATCTGAAACTTCATTTAAGACAACTGACTAATTTTTCATAATTTTCACATTAGTTTTAACTTATTTGGATAGTATAGATTTTTATGATAGAATATTATGCTAGAATAACACAAAATGTAAGGTAGGGCTGATTTGCAATTGTTCCAAGTACTATAATTGCTCTATATGAGTAACCTAACACACTATTAGATCTCACATTTCTTTATTCATTCCATACAAAATAAATCCTAGAGAGATATGGAGAATTAAGATTTGAGTTAGGAGGGAGGAGGAGATGCCAATCTAGGGTTTTATCTCCCAAGGAGTGCTGAAAGAAAGTAAGTTTACCTTCTTTACATAGATTTTATTTTGAATCTTACCTTTTATGGCTACATTCCATACCTCCTCTAATTTAATACAAAATGGTATATAATCACCCTCTTTTCTCATTCCTTTTATACAATTCATTATTCCTAGAGTTCCTGAGTTGGACAAAGAAGAAAATAGTGATTGTTTGAAGTTTGATATGAGTTAAATGAGATTAGTTCTCGGCCTACATTTTTATGGTGTTTCACACCTTTGGTGAGTAAGTACTTCTATTTAACAATATATTGCACTAGAATGAATAAAATCCACCTAATCTTCAGTTCTTAATATACGCAAAAATAAACCTTGAATTTGCCTTTTGTTCTAGCTTCTATGAGGTGATTTCGAAATGAATTATTTCCCGATTTGATGAATTCAAATGATGAAATCATACTAGAAATGTATACAAATCATCTAGAACATAACTCCTAAAGTACTTGCAAAAGTTAGAAGAACAACAGAAACCTAGGGTTTCCAGTTATATTTGAATTTGTAATATATAAGTAAAGAATATTTCCACTCTAAATCTTATTGTATATTATTAAATTTTTATCTAAATTCTAGTATAGATACACCAAGTATTACTAGGGATTTAACTAAAAGTATCACTATTTTCTTGATATCTCAGTAAAGAGTGTGAAACCCTAGAGGATTGAAAACTTGAGAGTTTTGTGAAAAAATAAAATGAAAATAATAAAAAGAATTCATTTTTATGTTTTGTCATATTATTCAATTTGTTTATTCTTGATGCATGACAGTTTTGTGTATAAAATGGTAAATCCTTGTTCATTTTTGTATGAGGATTTCATATACAACTTCAGTTATATGTGAGCCAGTAGATATAGTCTTTTATCGATAAAGATCAATCATGAAAATTCCTTGAGAGATATGGAAACCCTAATTTAAATTTAGACAAATATTTATATACAAGTTCAATCATATGTGAGCTAACAGAAACAATCTTCTTATGAATTTAATCTTATGCTTTAGTAAATTTTTGTGAGTCATGTTAAATGTGAATGGGCAAAATGAAACCCTAAATATAGGGTGAGTAGTAAATCAAATATTTACATTCTAATATTTTTCAGCTAAGATATATTGATTAGATGATTATACAATGAAATTGAAGAGTGAACTAGACATTAGATGTCCTGAACATTCTAGATTTCATGCAGGGGTTTGGACCACATTGGAGGAAAAAAATTACCCATTTGTAGTGTCCAAGAGAGGAATCCATAGCATACTAGAGGGGTACATGAGTCTAGGCCCATTTTAGAAGGAGTCCTTGAAACACAGGGGTATCCAAAGTTAAATGGAGTATCCTGTGATACTCATTTTCGTTCAGTATAGTTTCATTTAGATACCCAACATTTACTTGGGATCATGGTGGTACCCAGTTCAGTTACTACTTAGTGAGTCATCCCTTGTGGAACCAATGGATTAAATAGTCTTATCCAGAGTGCTTTTGACTCTTTACATGAGTACCTAGGCTTAGAGGAGGACTCTAATTTTGTACAGACCAACCTTTTAGATGTTGATGCCAGACGTGGCAAGGCCCATTGTAAACCAGGCATCTAATTAATAGACTTAGAGTCCTAAGTCTTCTCTAAGAGTCCTAAGTCTTGTACAATGAGATTTTGTGTTGCTACTATGCTTTCACATGTTATAATACACTTCATGTGGGTTCAGGGCATGATAAGATGGAAAAGTGATTAATCAAGTATGTTTATTTTTTATTTACTCTTTATAATTATATGGGTGACCAACCAATTTTATGCTTCTAAATGAGTAGTTTCCTTTGAGATTTATCAAGTACGTTCATATATTGATTTACTCCTTGTAGTTGTCTAGAGAAATCTTTCCATTTATACTTTAATCAAGTTACTGAAGACTATATCTTTGATTATTTGAGATATTTGAAACAATTGTTTGATGTATTCATTCATTGCACAAGTAGCTCATGTCTCTATTGTGACATCCCCGAATTTTCTAAAACTTAATCTAATGTGTGACATCCAAATTGAAACCCTCACCTTAGCGAGAATGCCAATTCAAACACTGTACACTACGATAAGAAGAAGAAAATCAAGGGAGTGAGAGGAAACAATAGTAGCACATGCACATGAACAAGAACAAACCATACAACACAAGCTCAACATTCAACATATAATGTAAAATGAATTATTACAAATTGATATTACACGTTGAACTGGTAAACTTATACATACGCATGTACTACATCTATCACATGATCTTTAGACAATAGGTCCACCTATACATTTGATTGCCACACAACTCTCAACTATCATGGTTCTTCAAGAGCATATGTCCAAAACCTAAACTAACAATTACATGTGGTACACATCAACACTATATTCTAAAATATTGTACTAAGCATGCCTACATGTCTTTTTATATACCTCTCTTTACTGGGACTTGAAAATAAGATAAAACTAGAAATTGGAAGTAATAAACAAATATATAAAAAGCATATACCTGAATGAAGATGTTTATTAACAAAACAAAACACACACTTTAAGCTCATTTTCCATTATATAATTGATGAATTTGCCTACCAAAGCAATAAATGCATCAAGGCCTTATGATCTACTTACCAAAGAGATAGATCATTGTAAAAGGTGATCTTCTTACCAAAGAGATAGATCACTCACGAGCACTATGCTTACCAAAGAGATATAGTGATATGATATAATGGATCATATATACTATGTTTCATGTTGCATAACTATAAGTAAGGAAAATCAAGAAAGATGTCATACAAGAACAAATATTCATCCAATATCATATGCCAAGTATTTGTACACACATAATACAACCATACTAAATAATAGACCAAGTAAGAGGTAAAGTGTACCTTCAACTAACATAATCTAATCATCACATTCCCAAGTCAACTACAACTCTGGATCCAACCTTAATTAAGAAAATATCACACATCACCATTGATGCAGCCCTATTTTGGGGCTTCATCTTGTGCCATTTTGTAATTTATTCACATCTAAACATTGTAGAATGCAAGTTAAATTCCCCAATATGCGAATTATTGTGAAATGCACTTATGGACATTATTTGCATACTTTTTAGGTACTTTGACCATGATTTGTATGGATGAGAGAGAAGGAAGGAGTTCTAGGGTTCCTCCACTCATGAAGGGGTCCAAAGAAGGCCCCAAAGCTCCCTCAACCTACCCCTAAAGTCCAAGGGTTGACATCAAGCAAAGAAGTCCATTGAACATGAAGATTCAAGATGTTTTTGCTACTGAAGACCCCAACACAGTCGTGATGCCAAGGAACGGATGTGCTGGCCAATGCAAAAGTTATAGGGAAAATCCCAAATTTTCAAGCTACAGCAACTCAACCACCATGGTTGTGCTACCCAACATGGCATTCCATAAAGCCCCAAAAATGGACGTGTTGCCCAACACAGTCGTGCTAGCTGAAGACAAAATGGGTGTGCTGAAGGGAATGACCTCACCTCCAACTCAGCCACCATGGTCGGCTACCCAGCACGACCATTCTACCTAGCCTCCACCACAGTCGTGTTGCCTAGCACGACTGTGCTACCAACCTCCATTTCACCACCTCAACCTGTGATTTTTCCACTTTCATAGAATGATCGTTCCCCACCACCACAACCGTTCCTACCCCTACCCACCACGACCATGCTACCACCTAAACCCTAGCATTTTCTACACTATTTTTCCAATAATGCCCCTACTTACCCCAGTGCTTCTACCACCACCTATATATACATGGGTAGTGATCAGAACACTATATTAGCTTCCATCACTCCTCTCTGATCACTCTTGAGCATTCATTGCACCCCTTTACATTTATACTCTCCATCCATCATTTCCACCTCATTTCCACCATAGAAACCTAGTTTTCTAGGTTTTCTACCATAATCCCCTTCATTTCCATGCCCATCATCCACATTGGAGTAGGGAGGAAACCCTACAATAGCTAGCAGGTAAACGAGAAGGATCTACTTCGAGCTCCATGGATTCCTATCCCCTTCTTCTCATTTTTTTAATCTTTTCTTTGAGCATGTTTAGCTAAGCCCCTAGTGGTGGGCTGTTTGGGGTTAAAATGTGACTTTGATACCATATTGGGGGGAAATAACTTGTAATGAACATGATTTCATTATATGATGATTGCCTTTTTCTTCTATCTCATTTCCCATTTTATCGCATGTGGTTTGTGCTTTTAACATAGATTGCTTGCTTTGAGATGCTTGATGACACTTAGCTTCTAGGGGTAATTGGACATGTATGTGGAAATCTTAGGAATGACTCCTAGGTCCAATTAGTGGATCCCTATCTATCCCCCTTTGTCCCTACAAACATCTCTACTCTTCTATAAGTGAGTGTGAGATCTAAGTAGCTAGTGTAAGTGTGACTGGTGCAATTGTCTAAAGCTTCCTACAGGCTAGATGGCAAGTAACATGAGGTGAAACACCCTCATCTCGACTCCCATTCCTACCCTTGGATCTCAATCACCCCAATACCACTTACCCTAGAAACCTAGACTTGCCAAGTCTTACTAGAATTACACCTAACCCTAGTTCTCCGACTAGTAGTATAGGGTATATTCTAATAACACTTGCCTTGTTGTTTGGTTTGGTAATCTAGATTGAATTGTGATAATTGCTTGCTATGTTGACCTTCCCCAACTAATATCAAATCACATTTCCAAACGTCCCACCTATCCAATCCATTGCTTAAAACCTAACTTGTCATCTTAACTTGTTAATGCTAGTTTAGTTTAATTGCCTTTGTTCACTTTAGCTAATTGCTTAGTCTAGTTAATTAGGGTTAACCTAGATTCTTGCTTGCTCTAGTGTTTAGCTTAGTTCTCAATAGCTAACTACCTTGCTAGAGTAGTGTAGACCATCTTGTTCTTATTTAGTTGATTGCTTAATCTAGTCTCTTAGACCTAACTTGCCTAGGATAATCTAGTTTTTGGTAATCTAGTTTTCATATTGCCTTTACTTGCTTATTTGCTTAGTGTAATCAAACCAAACCCACTTTTAAATCCTTCAACCCTAGTATCCTCTTTAGGAATGTAGACAACACAAACCTAGATCTATTGCCCCCTCTATCTCTGTGGATCGACCCCCATTGCTTACCTCTCATCTATACTATAACATGACCTCGTGCACTTGCGGGAGCATATTTTAGTGTTGTGAGTGAACCTAGTTTGGGGACCTATAAATTTGAAAGACCACATGTGTGTGCAATACCACACCAAGCTTTCTGGCACCGTTGCCAGGGTTAGAGGCACCCAGACTAGCTAGTTAGTGTAGCTTAGTCATTACTACTGCACTCATCATTGCCATTCTTTATTCTTTGTTCACTTTTTCATATTTTCATTCTAACTTGGTTTTCGTTACTTGTTTGTGTATTGTACAGGTGACAACTGTGCATGCGTAGTATGCGTTCTACTTGTACCTACTTTGAGACATCCTCGGATTTTCTAAAACTTAATATAATGTGTGACGTCCAAATTGAAACCCTCACCTCAGCTAGAATCCCAATTTAAACATCTCACACAAGGCTAAGAAGAAGAAAATCAGAGGATGTCAAAAGGAAACAATTAGTAGCACATGTACATGAATAATAATAAAACCATACACACATGTTCACCATTCAACATATAATTACAACATGAATTGTTACAACATTTGATATTACATATTGAACAACAAACTAAACATATACATGTACTACCACTAAACTACATGATCTTAAGACAACAGGTCCACCTGTACATCAACTCGCTACACAACTCTCAACTATCCTGGATCTTCAAGAACACATGTCCACAACCTAAACAAAATATTTCATGTGGTACACGTCAGCATAATATTCAGGAATATTGCAGTGAGTATGCCTACGTGTCTTTTATATACCTCTCATCATATCTTGGCATTAAGATAAAACTAATATACTTGGTAGTAACAGAAGAATAAAAGAAAAGCAAATACTTACACAAAGATATTCATTAGCAAAAGAGAACTCATATTTTAAGCACATTTCCATCATATATCTCGTACATCTGCCCCTAGGGCTTTGATGTTTTTAGGCCTAATGATCTACTCCCGAGGAGTTTGTGATCATTGTACATGTGATCTACCCCCTAGGAGTTTGTGATCACTCTAATGCAATATACTACCAAAGAGTTTAGTGCTATCATATGATGGATCAGATATTTTATGTTTCATGTGTTCATAGCAATAAGTATGGAAATTCAAGCAAACATATCATATAAGACAATCATTTCAATCAATACCATATGTCAAGTGTTTACTACCATATAACACAAGCATAATGTATAATAAGCCAAGTAAGAGGTAATGGCGTACCTTGATCAAGAAAGACACACATAATCCATATTCCTAATGTCATCTATCCTTGTCAACCCTAATTAAGACAAGATCACATACCACCATCAGGTTCTCATCATCTTAAATCTCATCTTAACCCTAAACGTGTTCATATTAGGGTTTTACTTAGTCTTATGATATTCCCCTCATTACTTGTATTCTTGTCTTAGATTTATCCTATTGATGTCATTTTCTAGATTATGGTTCATTATCTGAACAGTAGGCTCCATATCCTTTTTGTGTACATATTACCCTAGGTTACATGTACTAACCTAAATTAGGGTTGTATAACATGTATTAAGATTCATGTTCATATAACATGGATTGTATTCATCATTATGATTTCATAATTAAAACTGAGGTTACTTATACTGATATGAGCATACACTGCAAATTTCATCATTTATTGAGCATGTGTGCATTTATTGCATTTTATTGAGGGTTAGAAGCCCTAAATAGCAATTCTAAGAAAATTACATGATTTTGTACATCAACATGATCATATCTAACATCATATGAATTGTAAGCATGATTTATGATCTACTAGTATTTTCTCATAATTTTATGCCATCATTTGGTATTTATTATCCATTAAACAAGAATTACACATATTACATGATATTAGTAAGATTAATGCTTCAAAAGCCAGATATTATAGTTCTACTGTGTTCTACTCATTTTTCTGAACATTTTGGTACCTTATTTGTATAATTCTGATAATTAGACTATTTTCTACGAATTATATAAGAACTGAGCATTATTTGGATTATTTACCTTCATTGGGCCAATCGAATTCTGACATGTGTCCCCTAGGGTGCGCTTCACTTGCTGGAGGTAGGCCGGTTGGTTTGGTGATCTGAACCTGGTTCTTCTCTAGTTTGGGTAGATTGGACCCGGTCTGGATACACCTCTTGCCCCTCTTTCTTTCTCCCGTTCAACGCGATATGTTCCCGTGAGGTCGTTCTTCTGGGCGCGAGTCGCCGCTGTCACCTGGGAACTACTCCAGTGAGCAAGCAACCATGGTGGGGTGCTCCTAGACAACTCCTAAGGCTTCCATCAATTTTGGCGGCACCTCTCTGACCTCCACAACTTCAGAACACCCTAGCTTCACCTCCAGAGATCTGCCTCCATGATCTCACCAGCCATGGCGACCGTTGTAGTGCAAGCAAAGGGGGAAAACATCCTCGGGCATGGAAGACGTCTGGAGATCTTCCCCAAAGAACTGTGACACCTCCTCAAGCTTGTCCATGTCCTTCTATTGTGGTGGAAAGCACCCTCACAGTCCCCAAAACCCATTTTCTTCTCCAACAAGGTCGACCTCTTCGACCAAAGAAACCTTAACGAGAGCCCAAATATGCTAGCGCCTTAGAATCCCTAAACCCCCGACCTTTCTTTTCGTATCTCCATCACCCATCGAATTGCATTCTACCTCCATTTTAAGCTCCTAGTCACAACCTACTCATTACGATGGAGAGCCACAGAAAGAGGGAGCTGGATCTCCCTCATTACTTCTCCATATCCCTCTAAGAAATGAAACCACCCACTCCTCATCCCTTCCCAGGCCATGAACAAGACGTGAAGTGAGGCCCTACCTTCCCACTCGCTGCAACCCACGATCTCCAACCTGCCCGGAGGTAGGGGATAAGGATTCGACCGTCGAAGGTGCATCCAACAGCTGCAAAGGACCCCGTCTAAAATGTGATCCGTGGCTCACTTAAGTCAAGGGCCTCAACCATCAGATTATCCACGAATGGCCAGGATTTGTCCATGCAGATGCAGCCCAAACCAAGGGGCGTGTGACACATCCATAAAGCCACAAACTTAGGTCTATGAACATCAAATATGCACATTATTTCACCAATTTCAAACCTAAATATCTCTCTCTAGGATGACCCAATTGCCACCAAATTTTAACCATATCTTCCTCACTATCCAGGGTACCTTGTACACGAATTTGGTGTCAAAACTCAACTGTTAGACCAATCAATTAAATTCCTCAAGTAGGCATAAACTTATGGATCTTAATCATTATATAAATCTCAATCAACATTCCAACTTTACTATAACACTTGGGATTCTCAAAACAACTCAACATGCATGACTTCACTTGTGTCATTGGACATTTTAGGATTCCAAAAGTCCACTCCATCATATCCTACACACCTTAAAATAAATTTCGTCCTCGGAATTAAGCCAGAAACCACTTTGTCACATCATATATATCTTAAAAGAATTTTTGTCCTCGAAATTGAGCCATACTCATACTCCAAGGAAAAACTAAGGATCTTATTTCATATGTAGGAAACTATCTTAGGTGAAAAATATCTAAAAACAAAGCTCCATGATTATATCCAACCACTATTAGGAGGTTTTAAAACATCTAAGGTGAAACATCACTTCAAAGAAGCTCAAACAAGGGTTTAGAAACTCTGATTAGGTCATGATATATTTCATATCTTAGGGTTGAATCCTTATCTTTACCCATGGATTAGGGTTCCCATGTCGTATTACCATGTTCTAAAGGTGTTTACTATACTTAGCCCATTATATTAAGGTGTTATCAACATTTTATTGAGCTAATTGTTAGAACATGTTCAACATTAACATATGCCTTTTAGGAGAGTATTTACTATAGTTAACTCACTCTATCCATCAAGATCATATCAAGGTGTCATAATCATTATGTTGTGCTAACTATCAAAATGTATATTTCATATTTATTAAGCACTAAGATTAACACCTCATGTAACATGTTTCATTCATATGATCTTATTGCATTATTCATAATAAATAGAAACATTTACTAATGATTTCATCACAAGATTAACCAACAATATCACATTATCATCATTATTCATGTATATGGTTAACCATTTATACTTTTATGTCAATTAAACCATCTCTAGGTTTCCATCATATCATGTCTATATATGATGTTTCGAAATTAGATCACAACCTTATATATATATATATATATATATATATATATATATATATATATATAATATCATCGTTGTGTTGACAAACTTATGTGAGTGGCTTGTTAGACATATATCAAAACTTCATCTAGTTTAAGTAAGGTTGTCATGTCCCATATCATGAGGGTATTGCCATGCTCAGTCTCTCTGAGCTAAATCAACTCTATGAGCATCTCATATGCACAAACCTTATCCTCCCTCTTTGTTCTAGGGTTCTCGGATTACCTCATTGGAACTATTGATAACTTCATTAGCTCTAGCCATGTAATCACAAACCAAAACATGCTATGATATTCTCTCCATAGGTCTCTACCCATGAATCATGTTTACTCAAATCCTCTCTATATACACCACTAGATTCCACTGAGGGAAACCACCCACCCGAGCATGAGGCTTCACAGAAACTAACACAACTACCTCCTCTAGGGTCTTGGGCTCTCTCCCTCACCCAAATGGTAGGCACTCGTATTCATATTCACATACACATATATATCGAGCCTCTCTATGTCTCTAGGGTTTGGTCTTCCCAAGGACATCTAGGGATCAACAAAACTATAGGAATCACGCATAAAGCAACCCAACTCAATCACTCCAGAGTAGTCTAGTTTAGGACATATCATATCAAATATCTCAGAATTCTCATATTTCTCATATCATGGAGTTTAGGTTCTCTGACCTTTTCCCTGTGGGTCTCACTCTCTCTGGAGTTAACCCTAAAACTGGTCCTAACATTAGAGGTCCTCCTTTGTAAAAGAGATTGAGGCTCTTGCTGATTCACATCCTTGTCTTAACTTATCATATCTTTTCATATAAAAACCTAGTTACTTGTGTCATCAACTTATCTCAAAACCTCAAATCTAAACCCATATCCTCAAAGACAAACATTTTTCATCATAAACAATCTAATATCATCTATACAAACTTAGATTGTATCATCAAAACTTATTCCATCTATTCCATATACCATATATTCCAACAAGGCTCTAGACATCTAATCTAGAACTACTCTTACTTCTAGACTGATGTCATACACTTTCACTTAGGTTGCATGGACACCTCCTACTTGTACATGTGTGGGGACACATTTTTGTAATACATATATATAATAAAATATTATATAGTTTTTCTCTGATAAAACAAGCATCAGAGAAAACTATCAAGGTTCGATCCGTTTGGAATCAAAAACCAAATCCTGAAAACGAGTGTCCCACACATAGTATAGAGTATAGTGTCATGAAAACTAGTGAAAAGGGTGAGAACAAGGGGTAGACTAGTGTAGCTACTCTAGACAATGTGCACAATATGTCTAGGGTTTCTCTTCCCTTGATGTATGTCATTTCCAAATAGTGCAACATCCCATACCACTGCACTATAAGGAAAGAATGACATCTAAGGACTTGCTACTCAACAAGCACCAGTCTAGACCTAGTTCTCAGACATCTAGGTGCTAACCTAGAGGCTAGGTCAGATCTAGTCTCTAAAAGACGACTAATCTAACCCTAAAGATTATTAAGTTCAAGTTTCTTTAGTTTTGAGTTGCATAATGAGCAAATGTCAGGCTTTGCTATTGTTCATGCTCTGATACCACCTGATACGTCCCCGGATTTTCTAAAACTTAATCTAATGTGTGACATCCAAATTGAAACCCTCACCTCAGCGAGAATCCCAATTTAAACATCCCACACAAGGCTAAGAAGAAGAAAATTAGAGGAAGTCAAAAGGAAAAAATCAGTAGCACACGTACATGAACAATAATAAAACCATACACACATGTTCACCTTTCAACATATAATTACAACATGAATTGTTAAAACATTTGATATTACATATTGAACAACAAACTATACATATACATGTACTACCACTAAACTACAGGATCTTAAGACAACAGGTCCACCTGTACATCAGCTCGCTACACAACTCTCAACTATCCTGGATCTTCAAGAACACATGTCCACAACCTAAACAAAAGATTTCATGTGGTACACGTTAGCACAATATTCACAAATATTTTACTGAGTATGCCTACGTGTCTTTTATATACCTCTCATCATATCTTGGCAATAAGATAAAACTAATATACTTGGCAGTAATAGAAGAATATAAGAAAAGCATATACTTGCACAAAGACATTCATTAGCAAAAGAGAAAACATATTTTAAGTACATTTCCATCATATATCTCATACATCTTCCCCTAGGGCTTTGATGTCTTTAGGCCTAATGATCTACTCCCGAGGAGTTTGTGATCATTGTACATGTGATCTACCCCTAGGAGTTTGTGATCACTCTAATGCACTATACTACCAAAGAGTTTAGTGCTATCATATGATGGATCAGATATTTTATGTTTCATGTGTTCATAGCAATATCATACAAGACAATCATTTCAATCAATACCATATGCCAAGTCTTTACTACCATATAACACAAGCATAATGCATAATAAGACAAGTAAGAGGTAATTATGTACCTTGATCAAGAAAGACAAACCTAATCCAGATTCCTACTATCATCTATCATGTCAACCCTGATTAAGACAAGATCACATACCACCATCAGGTTCTCATCATCTTACATCTCATCTTAACCCTAAATGTGTTCATATTAGGGTTTTACTTAGTCTTATGATATTCCCCTCATTACTTGTATTCTTGTCTTACATTTATCCTACTGATGTCATTTTCTAGATTATGGTTCATTATCTGAACATTAGGTTCCATATCCTTTTTGAGTACATATTACCCTAGGTTACATGTACTAACCTAAATTAGGGTCGTATAACATGTATTAAGATTCATCTTCATATAACATGGATTCTGTTCATCACTATGATTTCATAATTAAAATTGAGTTTACTTATACTGATATGAGCTTACTCTGTAAATTTCATCATTTACTGAGCATGTGTGCATTTATTGCATTTTATTGAGGGTTATAAGCCCTAAATAGTCATTCTAAGTAAATTACATGATTTTGCACATCAACATGACCATATCTGACATCATATGCATTGTAAACATGATTTATGATCTACTGGTATTTTCTCATAATTTTATGCCATCATTTGGTATTTATTATCCATTAAACAAGCATTAAACATATTACATGATATCACTAATATTAATGATTCAAAAGTCAGATATTATAGTTCTACTATGTTCTACTCATTTTTCTGAACATTTTGGTACCTTATTTGTATATTTCTGATAATCAGACTATTTTCTACAAATTATATAAGAACTGAGCATTATTTGGATTATTTACCTTCATTGGGCCAATCGAATTCTGACACGTGTCCCCTAGCTTAAGGCAGGCCAGTTGGTTCGGTGATTTGGACATGGTTCTTATCTGGTTTGGCTGGACCAGACCTGGTCTGGATACACCGTTCGTCCCTCTTTCTTTCTCCCGTTCAACGCGATCTGTTCGTGTGAGGTCGTTCTTCTGGGCGCGAGTCACTGCTGTCACCTGGGAACTGCTCCTGTGAGCAAGCAACCACGGTGGGGTGCTCCTAGACAACTCCTAATTCTTCCATCAATTTCGGTGGCACCTCTCTAACCTCCACAACTTTAGAACACCCTAGCTTCACCTCCAGAGATCTGCCTCCACGATCTCACCGGCCATGGCGACCGCTGCAGTGCCAGTAAAGGGGGAAAACATTCCTAGGCATGGAAGACATCCGGAGATCTTCCCCAAAGAACTGTGACACCTCATTAAGCTTGTCCTTGTCCTTCTATTGTGGTGGAAAGCACCCTCGCAGTCCCCAAAACCCGTTTTCTCCTCCAACAAGGTCGACCTCTTCGACCACAGAAACCTTAACGAGAGCCCACATATGCAAGCGCCTTAGAATCCCTAAACCCCGGCCTTTCTTTCGTATCTCCATCCCCCTTTGAACTGCATTCTACCTCCATTTTAAGCTCCTAGACACAACCTACTCATTACTATGGAGAGCCAGCAGAAAGAGGGAGATGGAACTCCCTCATTACTTCTCCATATCCTTCTAATGAGGGGTCAGGTAGTAGGATTTGGCGACAAGAAATGAAACCCCACTCCTCGTCCCTTCCCAGGACACGTATAAGATGTGAAGCGAGGCCCTACCTTCCCACTCACTACAACCCACGATCTCCAAGCTTCCCAGAGGTAGGGGATAAGGATCCGACCGTCCAAGGTGCATCCAACAGCTGCAAAGGACCCCGTCTAAAACGTGATCAGTGGCTCACTTAAGTCAAGGGCGTCAACCATCAGATAAGCCATGAATGGCCAGGATTTATCAATGCAGATGCAGCCCAAACCAAGGGGCGCATGACACATCCATAAAGCCACAAACTTAGGTCTATGAACATCAAATATGCACATTATTTCACCAATTTCAAACCTAAATATCTCTCTAGGATGACCCAATTACCACCAAATTTTAACCATATCTTCCTGACTACTCAGGGTACCATGTACACGATTTTTGTGTCAAAACTCAACTGTTAGACCAATCAATTAAATTCCTCAAGTAGGCATAAACTTATGGATCTTAATCATTATATTAATCTTAATCAACATTCCAACTTTACTAAAACACTTGGGATTCTCAAAACAACTCAACATGCATGACTTTACTTATGTCATTGGACATTTTAGTATTTCAAAAGTCCACTCCATCACAGACTTGGTGTTGTATGTCCCCGAGATAGGTAGAAGGAGACGCCAAGGCTGGCACAACCAACACTGAGAAATCATGATGGGTGACCACGAAGATAAACTGCCTCATGGAAATGCTCAACCGTCTTAACCCAACCGCCCCCTCCACGAGTATTTCACCCTGGGGAACTACAATTCCCCCATTGCCACCCTTGTTGACCAAATGCTGGGTCAACAGTTCTCCATTCCACCTGCACTTCTTGGACTCCTCCCTACCTATATGGGATGGAGAATGAAAACCCCTACCACCCTATCGATGCCTTCCTTGATACATGTTCCACCATCTACACCCCCGCTGCCACCAATGACTCCATCTGAAGGACTCTCTTACTATTCTCCCTAAAAGAAAAGGCCAAGGAATGGTACATGGACATGTCGGAGTTGTTGACATGGAAAGCTGTGAATAATGAGTTTCTTAAGAAGTTCTACCCAATCTCCAAGTTGACCCAGATGTGAAGATGCATCACTCCCTTCACACAGAAAGAGAATGGACCATTTCACAAAGATTGGGAACGATTTCAAAAGATCCTCCATGACTTCCTACATCATGATGTACCTCTATGGGTTTAGTTCAAGCTTTCTACATCAGGATATTGGAATTGAGACATAACAATGTTGATTCGTCATGTGGATGCACCTTCATGGGAAAGCCACCTGAGGAGTCTTGGCCCTTGTTTGAGCATCTTGATGAGAATTCTCACCACCAAGCCTCAAGTAAAGGGGGTTAATATGACCGGAACTACATATTCCACCTCCTCTTGTAGTTCTAGCCCAGACTAAAGCCAACACTGACATGATGAAAATGATGGTAGATATGATGAAAATGATGAAGAACCAAGATGGAGGTTCTACTAGTCAATCCACTTTGGCAATTGATGTTGTAGATGAAGATGTGCTCTCTTTGCATGTTTTTGGCAACCGAAACAACCAAGGTGTAATGTCTAACACTTACACTCGCGAGTGGAGAAACCATCCCAAATTTTCATGGAAACAACAAAATGAGGATGGTCAAGGGCAAGGGCAGCCAAGACATTACCATGGTCCGAAGCATAACTCCAAGTTTGAAGAAGAAGTCCAAGGAAGGCTAAGGAGCCTCAACGAGGTGAAGAAAGAGGTGTCCTCTCAAGGACAAAACATTTGTCGCCTTGAACAAAGGCTTGATCAAATCTCTCTCACTTGCCCACCTTGAAGAGGGGAGGCTCCCATCTCAACCCATGGCCAATCCAAACAATGAAGATATTTATGTGAGCACTACTCAAGGTTCTTATGTCCCACCGTAACGCCAAGTGCCCCCACTTCACTAGTACCAAGGACCACCACATCCATATGCTCATCCACCTCACCAACCCCCTTTCAACTATCAATACCCCAACCACCATCACACGCATATCAACCACCACCTCCATGACAACCTCCCCAACAACCAACTTGCATACTCCAAAATCCTAACCCACCACCACCTTCATCTTTACAGGCTCCTCCTTCTTCGCATGAACAAGTGAATATGGTGTCTATCATATGGGGGAGGAAAGCTGCTCAAGATATGGAAAAAGCGGAGGATGAAATGATTAAGGTTTGTGATAAAGATTTAGTGCTATAAGAGTCTAGTAGAGATCACAAAAGCACCAAAGAGTTTGCTTCTCAGTTGTTGCTTGAAAATATTGAGTGTATCCAAGCTCCCGCTATCCCATTTGTGTATGAAGAAGCATCCTCAATTGTCCCTCCCTTTCTTGGGAGTAACAAAAGTGATAGAGATTCAATTCTTTCATCCTTCTATGACAAGATCATGTTTGCTGCCCCACATGCCATTGACATGGTAACACTTGATGCAATGCCTTGTTGGGAGCCAAAACCTCCCCATGAGATAAGAATCACCATCATACCTCCTCAAGGCCCACAAATTTCTACGAAAATGTTTGATGCAATTGGTGAGCAATTCCATGAGGCTTTAGAAGGCCCCTTTCTCCAAAAAAAGATAGACATATCATGAATCTCTTAGGGACCTTGAAGCAAGGAACAACAAGCATCAAAGCATTCCTTTCATTGGTAAAGGATATTTGCACGAGGAGGAGAAAATTGGTGTTTTTGCCACCCAAGGAAATTATTGCAGCAAGATTTGTGAACTTCATCTTGGACATTAGTTTCCCAAAAAAAAAGGGATGATCCCAGAGTCCCTATTATCACTTGCTACATTGGTGCACGACCTATTGAGCATGCTCTCCTAGATCTAGGCACAGGAACAAGAACTATGCCATTGAGCATGTACTTTTAGCTCAACCTCAAGAAAATGGAACCGGTGGATTGTATCCTTGTCTTGGGTGATGGAACTAAGAGTAAACCCCTGGGAATATTGCTAAACGAAATAGTAGAAATGGATCAAAGGATAAACATTGCATACTTGACCGATTTTCTAATCATGGATTCTAGACCTATTGATGGAAAAGAATACCTCATATTGGGGAGACTTTTCTTGTCCACTGTGGGTGCGGAGATTAATGTGTGTACGGGCACTCTGACAGTCACACATAGAAGGAGAGAGTTTGACTTCTTTATACTCACTAAGGAAGAAAGGTATCAGTTGGGTGAAGAAGATTTTGATGACAGTATAGGCTACTATGTCCCTCTAGAATAGTGGAGATCAAGTCCTTATTTATGATTGATGTACACTCCTTGGGATGAAGCCCGTGTCATCAAAACTCTAGAAAGGATCATTATGGAAGAGAAAGGAGACATCGTGGGTGTCAACACTTAGTTAAGAAAGTAACACACCCAGATGAAGGCTATAAATTTAGTGCTAGTGGGAGGGAACCCACATGGTTTGAGATTCTCGAACCTTCTTGTTTTATCACACTTACATTTTTTCCAAGAAACACACACACACACACACTATACTTGATAGTATTTCTATTTGTGAATCATGTTAGTACAGATACAAGGAAAAAAAAGGTGATGCACAAAGGGTCTATCCAAGGAGAAGATCAAAGTTGAAAACCTACAAGAAGGTGTAAGGACCCTGACCCCCGTTTAGGGCTTATTCTATTTGCTTTTCTTAACCCTAGTGTTTAGTTGCTTGCTAATCACCTTTGATGGTGATTAGGGTTTGTTTGTGCTTTGCTGAGAGCTGGAGGTGCTACTTGCAATTAACCCAAGTCTAGGGTTGTTGAGCAAGTTTGTCACCTTGAGAAGTGTTTCTCTCTCTCCTTGCTTCCTCTAGTGTTGAGAGGAAGGGTTGGGCTCGTTGTTGGAGTTGCTTTGGGCTTGGATGAGCTTGTTGGGCTTTGAGATGCCTTGCTTGAACCTTGCCCTTGCCTTGTTGGACCTTGTGTTGGGAAGGAGTGCCTTGTATCGGCCTAGGTGTGTCGCCCAGGGTGCTGTCAGGCATGGTGGTGGGGTGTGTCGGGCATGGACCCCTTTGACCCTTTGACCTCATTTGTGTCACCACTAGTGGACACTTGGTGCTTGATGATTGCATGTGGCAATGGTATTGGACATGTGTTTAAGGCAAGTTTGAGAGGTGGCATTGCCCTTGGACAAGTGTCCCTAGGTGGGCGACACCTTGCCTTGTCTTACCTTGGTTTCTCCTCCATCCTCTCCTATATATGTGTTCCCTTTATCTTGCTAAGGATCCCTTTAGTTCTTTAGTTCCCCTCTCCCTTGGTTGCACGACACCTCTCCCTTTGCAAAGCTTGGTGGCCGATCCTTCTCCTTGGAGTCTTCTTCTTCCTCTAGTGGTGGCTGAACCCTAGAGTGCTTTGTTCTCCTTCTTGTGGTGGAGCTAGGAGCTTGGAGCTTTCTTAAGGCGGGTTACATAACTCCTAAACCCTAATCATATTACTCTCTTTATATTCTTGTATGTTTTCTTGTGATCATAATCAGCCATGTATGTTTCTAGATATGTTTCTTGCTTAGTTGCACCTAGTTGGCTGAACCATGTTTTAGGGTTCCTTATTGAGCAACACTCCTTTCCCTCCTTGGTCTAGAGAAGTGAGCTTGAGCTTTGGTAATATGAGCAATACCCCTCTCTCATTTAAGTTGAGAGGTGAGCTTGTGTTCTAGTTGCTTGAGCAACACCCTCCTCTCACCATGGATTCGAGAGGTGAGCTTTTTGGTAGATGTAGAACCATGTTAGGGTTGATCCTTATGGTTTCCTGAGTTGTGATAGAGGTTGTGCAAAACCCCTCTCTCTTGGTTGTTGAGAGGTGAGCCTATCTTCTTGATCAATCTAGGGTTTGGTACCCTTGTGCTTGAGGTTGATGATGATCTTGCTGGGATGTATCATGCATGATATGGCTTGGGGATGGTGTTGCCCGATACCCTCTCTTGATCTAGAGTTTTGGGTTGATATGATGAGGTTGTGTTGGGCTATACACCTTGGTCTTTGCCTTGGGTTTCGTCCAATAGGATGAGGCTAGTTTGGTTGGACAATAGGCTTTCGTTTATTGTCCGTTTGAGTTGTACCCTTGGCTGTTGTGCCTAGTTGAGTTTTGGTTGCTGGTCGATACCTTTGTGTGTTGGGCGTTATGCCTTGTTGAGTGCCCTGCCTGACACACCTAGCTTGAGGTGGTAGCCTGGTGCCCGTTATACCTTGAACGTTATGGAGCTTAGTGGGCTAGCCTTGTGCTGGGCGTCATGGTGTAGTGGTGATACCCGATATAGTGACATATGGTAACCCTACCTGACACATGGATGCATGACACCCTTGGATGCACGACACATGGAAGCATGACACCTTTGGATGCACGACACATGGATGCATGACACATGGGTGCACGACATGCCCCATAGACCTAGCTGCACGTCATGTTTTGTGCACGATATGCCTTGGCCTCTGGTTGCACGATATACCTTGAGGTGGTAGCCCGATACCCTTGCTAAGTGCTTGGCTGATATGTGGCTAGATTGCTTGGCCGATATGTGGCTAGAGTGTTTGGGTGATATGAGGGAAGTAACCTGCCCGATACCATCTCTAGTGAGGGTGCCCTACCCGTCACACTTCTTGTGAGGGTAGTGGGTACTTCTAGTGAGGGTCATGTTCCACCCAGAATCCATATGATAGTTTTATCATGTGATCACTTTCTTGTTGTTAAGAATTATGGTTTATGGTTTGTGAACTTTTGACATGTTTGATAATATTAAGGTGGTTGATATAGTAGAACGCACCTATGTGAACATGACATATTTGAAACTCTAATGCCATGATATTACATGTGTTTATGATCATCTTGAATCATTTATATATAAGTAAGTGATAAGTTTTGAAGTATATGAGTTGCTTTACATGATGATGTGTCCTATGTCTATGGTCACAGGTTTGAGGCATGAATGATAAAGCATATAATCATTGATGTTGCCCTATGTTTGATAACATGATCCTTCTATTAATCCAAGATGGCTTTAGATACCTCTATGAATGTATACTAACCATGCAGGTGTTTCATGCGGATGCATAGCCAAGTAAAGGGCTATGAGGTATATATGTTTAAATGACATTGCATTGATGGTCACTCTTGTTGATGAGATAACACACATCACCTGTATAATGTGTTTAGGTCTGAGGACCTGAGTTTGGCAAAAGTGCGCAGTTGAGGTGTTATCCTCTAATGATGAGATCTGGGATTGTTATCCCCAATGGTGAGAATGCCGTGTGAGGCAGTGGTTTCTTGTGATGTGGGATTGAGATCCCGGGATATGGTGATGGTGGTAACAATAATGTAGATTTATGTTATGTATGTGTTACAACCTTGTTTGCCTTAACAATCCACTTAAAATATTCTAACTAATTATAATGGAATATGTTATGTAGTTTGCCCTGGCTATAGATCCATCATCGTCAGTAGCTGGTGATGGTGAAACAGGTTCTCCTGCAGGTTAACATGGAAGCGCATATTATTGAATATGTGTGGTTTCTCCTATCTGTAAATGAGGAGGTTAGAGTGCAACTTCGGTTGTAGACTCAAGATGTGTATAAGAGCATGGTGAATAGGCCCATGGCTCAGTGTGATAGAGCATGAATGCGTTCATGGCTCAGGGAGCACGGTGAACTGGCATGTGGCTCAGATATACTAGCGTCGAGACCTGTACCAAGGAGGGCTAGAGAAAGGGTAGCCTACGGGAGCTGACCCTGTGGCTGAGGCCACTTAAGCATGAGATTGCGGTCCTGCTTTGGTTCTCATGCACTGACCACGAGGTGGGAGGTCATGGAGTCCAGCTCTTCCATTGACCTTGTATGGCACCGGCTTGGGTTTCGCAACAGAAGGTTGGATTTGAGCGGTAGGACTCACTTCCTCAGGGCATAATAACATGTAATCCAGCCGAATAGTATTTATTGCTTAAGGCAAAACACGGAACATTGGTTGAGGCCTTGCTTGTGTAGTTGATCTTGTTATACACTGCAGTTACTTATACGTTCCTTATGTATGCGGTAAGACCTTATAAATCTTATCTTGTCAATCATGTTCCATAAAATAAATACTTGGTTATATGCCTTCCGTACACCTTGGTAAGCTTGATGGTAATAACAATCTTGCTCTATAGATTGCTCTTATTGTACCTTTTATCAGTTATCTGTTGTTGTTACTTAACCTTTCTGAAGTTTTATGGTTCTGGCGGGGAGTTATGTTTCTCGCTGGGACTGTGAGTCTCACCCTGTTGGTTCACAACCTTTTTAGGTGTTCGCGCTAGACGTGGTGGTGGTCGCGGGGTTGCGGCCGAGCAACAAGAAGAGTAGTAGAAGGCAAGAGATGGATTTGCTACTATTTTGGTGGTTTTGTAGTAGAGTCTTAGAGTCATCCCTGTACTCTCAGGTCCTCAGAGGCGTTTTGACATTGTTTCACGATGTATAGCTGATGAAGCTTTGTATATCCTGCTACTGGCCGGATGTGGCCCGTTATGTATATAAATAGGTGATGAACTCATGTGATGACAGACATCTGATCTGTTAAGCTGTGGACGCATATCTAGACTTGTAAATGTTTACATAACCTATTTTCTTGCAGGCTGAGGATCTGAATGTAAAAGTTTCTTGGTTTATCTGCTTTCTAAAATCGGTTTTAATTAACCCGTGTTTTTGGTAATAAGTGGTTTATGGTGTTTTTCATATGTTTTCACATGGCACCTCGTTGTCTATGTGATAGCGGGATGTGTCACCATAGAAGGAGTCTAGAACAGTCATGCCACACAACACAGCCGTGTGACCGGCAAGCCCGAACGCTCATGTTGCTTAATACGGTGGTGGTGGTCCTGCCCTACTCACCAAGTGCTACATTGATCACTACATCTCTTGGTGGTTGTCTTTCAAAACTCCATGCCCTTTACCCTACTATTCTAAACTTCTATTTCATGCTGAGGGCAGCTTGATTTAAAAGTTTGGGGTGGTAGGGAGGTAAGCCTCTCTTTCACCACATTCTTATCTATGTACCCTGTGCTAAATTTTTGTTAGAGGATCAAACAATTTGACTAACCTTCATACTTGTCTATCCTGACCTTGTGTGTTCGTTTGCATCCATGCATACGTGTTGTTCAATTTCATACATTTTTGCATAATTTTTCCAAAATTTTTCTCTTTTTGCTCCTCCATGTTATGCATTGCATTCTCATGTAGATTTTGGTAATTCTTGTGTGTTTTTAAGTAGTATTTTCTATTTTATATCTTAATTTCCCTAGCCATGATTCATTAGGGTTTTTCTTATTTTATTAGGATATTCCCATTACTATTTATTGTCCTACTCTTCTTGTTATCTGGGATTGATGTTACTGATGTTATGATCTAATTTAGAATAAATTGTATGACAATTAGTTTCTATATCATTGTGTGTATGCATTAAATATAGATCATATTCATTAAACGTGTTAGGGTTCATTTCACATTAAGATGAATCATCATTGTATAACATGTATTATGTGAACAATTGTGATCTTAGAATTAAATTGGAGGCTCCATATACTTATATCAGTCGGTACTGAATATTCCAACATTTATTGACCATATATGTATTTTATACATTTTATTGAGGGCTATTAGCCCTAGATAGCCATACTAAGCAATTTACATGATTACATGTCATAACATGATCATATCTAACATTGTATGGACTATATATCATATTTCAGAGTTAGTGATGTATTATCATAATTTTCGATCAACGTTTAGTATTTATTAACAATGAAACAAGTGTAATACATATTATACGGTAACAATAAGATTTAAGCATCAAAAGAATGATATTATTCGTCCATATTGTTCTACTCTCTTTTGAATATTTTGGTACCTTATTTGTAATTTTTGGGCAAATGCGCTAATTTCTATGAATTATACAAGATCTGAGATTTATTGAAGATAATTACCTTTTCAGGCCAATCAGATCCTGCCACGTGCCTACAAAGGACACAAATCCTTCTCTAGCTCGAGTGATAGTGGTTCAAGTTGGGATTCACTAGTTCAAAACTAGTTTCGCCGGAAGCCAACCGATTCTTGGATGAGATCAATGGGTTCACATCTGATCTCTAGATAGACCATCCAGTCTGGGACCGAATGAGTCTTCCCCCATCACATGAGCTCTCTTTTGTATTTCTTTACTATGTGGCTACCACCATGGTCCACCTCACAAGCAATGAACTAGCGGCTAACTAGCACTCCTTGTGCACTCCTTTTGATTCCAATGAACTCGTCACCATTATCTAGGCTCTTGTGACTGCTTGGAAGGATGAGTGCACCTCTGGGATGCTGCCTGTGTAGGCTTGATGTCACCTTCTCTCTAGCTACAACTAAGAAAAAACGAAAAAAAGGCGTCTACTCACTCCTAGTAACATCTTAAGCTTCTAAAAGCTTCTCAACACCTCCTTCAACTCCTTGAGGCCCTCCAGTGGTAGTGGGATGAGGCTTCGTTCCCTCCCCAAGCTTAGTCCTACTCCAAGGTGAAGCTCAACCACCAAGAAGACCACCATGAGTCTGCGAGGATGACTGGGATTGAACTCCTCCAAACTCGACCTCACTTTCCAACTCTTCTAATATCATTACAGATTTGTAAATAGACCCCCACTTCCCTTCTCTTCCTCCTTGTTGTGTCTATTTTCCAGTGATGAAGTGACAACATTGGAGGGCAAGTGGAACTCTCTACTCTCTGGACAAAAATGACCGAATGAGATGTCGTTGTGTTCCTGTCTATAAGGCACACACGATCAATCCAGAGCCAATTCCTCAGTTGCCACGACCTGTTAACTACGCAAAAAGGAAGAGACTATTAAAATGGCAGAGGCAAATCTAGCTTTTGCACATTTTCGTTAATCCATGAACAGGATCTCTATAGACACATAGATCCATGGATCCATACATCTCGATCGGAAAAGAATCAATAGAAAAAGAATCGGAATTGATCGACATCTTTCTCGAAACAAACAAAAAGGAATTATTTTATATTTATTATCAAAATTCTAGATTTATAGAAATTCTATATTTCATTTCGAAAAAGCATTTCTAAAAAAAAAGATTTTCTATTTCTATTTATATAGAAAAATAATCTCAAAATAATCAAAAAAGGATAGGTGCAGAGACTCAATGGGAGCTGTTCTAACGAATGGGGTTGCAAGATATCTTGACAAATTGGGAGCTCAGGAAGCCAAGTTGTAGCCACTATGAAGAATACAATGTCCTTAGCCCTATGATCATATTCAATGGTGAGGATTGGGGATCTCACTAAACTAATCCATGGCTCTTCATAAAAGTGACTAAAGTGGCATGTGACACTGCATTGGATCAATGCCTACATTTCTAATTATGCACATTGGTCTGAAATACATCAAAAATATTAATCATTTCTCCTACTTCAAACCTAAATAACTTCCTCTAGTACCTTCCAATCTTTATGAAATTTTGAACATAGTTTTATCACAACTCAAGCTACATTATCTCCAACTTTGGTTCTAAGGCTCACTTATTTGACCATCCAATTAAGTATTTCAAAATTGCGCAAACTTATGAATCATATTTATGATGTCAACACGAATTAACATCCATATTTTATCAAAGAACTTGGAACTCTTCAAATCACTTAAACATATGAATTCACTTATATCATTAGGTATCTAGATACTCTAAAAGTTCATTCCCTCACATCCTACACACATTAAAAGAAATTTTGTCCTCAAAATTAAGACAAAAGTCAAGTCTATCACATCATATACATCTTAAAAGAATTTTTTTCCTCAAAATTAAGCCATCTATTACTTTAAAAGAAACCAAAGATATTCATTCATTTTTAGGGCACCACTCTAGGTGCAACATATCCATAAACAAAAGCTTCAAACTATATCTATATATTTATAAAAGATTTTTTTTAAAGAAACTAGGGTAAACCGCCCCTTCATATAAGGTTATAATAAGGGTTTACAAGATTTAGGTTGTGTCATTCCATCTTTCTCATTAGGGTTTTCATACTCATTTCACCAAAGCATTAAAATTTCAACATTACCTTATACATTATATGAAGGAGTTAATTTTAACCAACCCACTTTATCCATCTACATAAAATCAAGGTGCCATCATCATTATGTTGTGATATTTTCATATATATTTAGTTTCTTTATTAAGTACTATCACTAATTCATCGTTGATATATATCATGAACATGATCTCATTTCACTTCAATATTTGGTTAAAAAATCTATTAGTGGGTTCATCACTTGATTCACTAAACTTATTATATCATTATTATTCATTTATATATTTAACCATTTATATATAGAGAGAGTTAAAAAACTAGATCTAGGTTTTCCATCATGTCATATCTACATATCATTGTTCAAACTCATATCGCAAACAATTATTTATTTTTTCAGGGTTCTGTTAAACAAAATTATACAAGTATCTTGTCAAACATGTATCATAACTTTATCTAGTCCAAATGAGGTTCTCCTAACCATTATCATGAGGGTAGTTCCATACTTAGTCTCTATGAGCTCACTCAAATCCATGAGTATCTTTCATACACTATATCTTCCCTCTAGAGTTCTCAGATTACCTCATCGGAACTAGTTGATAGCTTCACAAGTTCTATCCACATAATCACAAACCAAAACATGATATGGCATTCTCTATCATAGGTTCTCTACCTATGAGATATGCTTACACAAAACTCTCTTATATACACAACCACTAGATTCCTACAAAGAACCAAGAACCTGATCAAGAGGCTTCACAAAAACTAACACAATTAACTCCTCCAGGATCTTTGGATTCCCCTCCTCACCCAGATGGTAGGTGCTCATATTCATGTTCACATATACCTATATAATAGTCTCTCTCTAACTCTAGGGTTTGATCCTCCCAAGTACATCTAGGGTTCGACAAGACTATATGAATTTTGCATAAAGCATCTCAACTCATTCACTTAGGAGGAATCTAGTTAAGGACATATCATATGACATATTTCTCATCATTCTCATATCTTGGAGTTTAGGATCTCTAACATTCTCCCTCTAGGTCTCACTCTCTCAAATTATCAAGTTGGAAAGGTCATAACATGAGTCACAAATTTGGAGAGATTGTCCTATAGACCACAATTTTGGAGAGAGCACATTTTAAGTCAACCAAATAGAGCTCATGAATCAAGAGTACAACATGACTTTCAATCCCAACATTTAGGGTTTATATTTTATGTTTTCCTATGTGGGGTTATGCTTCCATTATTGAGATTTCACATTTCAATAGATCAAGATAAACATTATATTTTAATAGCGATTCCATGTTAAAATTCAATTGAATGTACCACCCTAGTCCATAAGAGACCAAAACCCTAAGTCATAAAATAAGAGAATAAACATAGTCATCATTTCAAAGTGTTTGAGATTTGGGAACAATTTAAGTCATTAATCATTTATTGAGAATGATCTCAAGATCCAAATAGGATGATCATAGGAGTTGAACCAAGATGAAGATCAATAATCACGAATCAAGATTTCATTATCCAATATCAAGAGTCAAGATTGGACCTCAAAGTCACAGGTCCAACCATTTTGAATCTAGGTTTCATATTCCTCTTTGGACCAAAGGGGTGATCATTCATCCATATAGAATGATTGAGCAACAATCGAGAAGCATTTCATGATATCCATATCAATTTCATTGTCATGGTAATTAAGGTTGATGAATGATCTTGGCCTAGGTCATTCTAGGAAGTCAATCACAAGTTATATGCTATGTTACAATATTTCAAGATCAAACATCAATATTATCATAGGTTTGAACTATTAGAATCTTAGGTTGAGAAATTAAAATAGTGTGGAAGGGTTTACCTTTGCAAGACTCTAAATAATCATCATGGTGAAGATTTAGAGACAATCATAATAGTGATGTGACCTAGTTTATGGGAGTCATAAGTCATCTACATCCCCAACCTAGCACATTAGTCTGCATATTCATGAACCATAAAACAAACTAAAATAGGGAGAGTATCATTTATCAGTGTATTCCATAAGGTCCTAAGACCAAAGGTTAAGATCATGATAGGAAAACTATGTTTCAAGATTCTACGATTTTTTTTCTTCAAAATTGGGGTCATACTATTTTTTTCCTTCCTTTCATAGATCAATGGAAGGAGTAGAGTTAAACAATGAGAAGTCAAAATAGGGCACTTTAAGAGTTTAAGCATCCTAGGTTATGGTCAAGACTTCACATGGTTTGTATTTCAAAATTTGAGCATGAAAAAGAGGATTAATAGTCAGTAGAAGATTTTCCTCTTGTAATAAGTCTCCCCATCATGATCTAGCAGACCAAAAAACATATTCATATAAAGTTTGGGCATGATACATATCAATATTAATATTTGATTAGTTATGTTTGAGGTTTTTTCAAAATAGGGGCAACATAGGTTTAGTCAATAGGGACCTCATCAACCATGAGGTGTAAAACATGAGTTCCACCTTATTTCACTAGATCGAGAATTTACCTCAAACATAGAAAGTTCTTATATCCAACTTGGTAGAATTGAGTTCACATAAGATTCACACATGAGTGCATCACTTTCTAACAGTACTTCCAAACATCAATTTGGGTTTTCAATTTAAGTCTCAACCATGACATTATCACCTTAATTGACTTTCATGATTTAAAATGAATTTATGTTTTACCATGCATAATCTACCTAAAATCAAGATATCATGTGATTAATAGTCATGAGAGAAGAGTCACATGAGGAGAAAAGAAAGCTAACTAATCATCATCTACTTGGGAGGATTAGGTGGTCCTTAAAGAGTAGATGAGATGATAGAAGATTGGCTAAGCTTGAAGGGAAGAAACGTAATCCAATATTGGATCCCTTTGGGTAGGTAGGTGCATAGAGGAACCTCAGCCACTGCAAGATGGATAGAGGTGATTACTAGATAGAAACTCCATATTTATCACCATACCTACTGACTTAATTTCATCATTTTGGATTTTGGTTCTTCCTAGGTTATTATGATATGCTATTACTTAAACGTAAATAGAGGCCTATGTGTATGGATTTGATACTGGTATGTATGCCAAAAGATCCAATCATATGATGATTGTAATGGCATAACTTATAAATGATTTGATTAGTGATAAAGGCAAGCTTCCAATTTAGTCTATTTTATTCAGTTATGAGATAATGAAGTAACATAATAATTGTCTAGAGACTGAAATTACTTGATGACATATGTCTTCATGTGCATGACTTGAACAATGAGATCATATGGATGTTGAAAGTATATACATTCTTGTTATGTCCCTAGTCAGATGTTATTGTGGAAGGTTGATAGACAAAAAATAACACATAAGACTAGAGTGTGTGTTGGTTGATGAAAAAATCTCATCAGTCATGATATGTGATATCAAACCAAGCACATTAATACTTATTAGAGAATAGTGTATCAGACAGACCCACCATAAGAGTTATACATGAAAACCATAATTGGTAGTCAGAATCATCTCTTATAGTGTTGGTGGTGATTGTGGTTGTTAGACCTGAAGTCACTACACTCATCACATGTTGTTCGGTGTGTTTTGACATCATCCACCGTAATTCTAAATAACGGTTGCCATAAAGGTGATGATCGAATAAACTGTGACATGTGGGGATGACTATGAGTGTAGATGGGATTTGTCCCTCCTACATGAGTGTGATATCCTGGCCACTTGATTAGTGATACTGTGAAAATGCATGATCATGCAAATGTGAGTCAATATGTTGATACTTAAATATATCTCAAATAATTTGCTCTAGTTCAAGGAACATAGATTGAATGATTGAAGAGGATAATGATTCCATGCCCTGAGTTCAATATTGGATATCAGTGAGAAAGGAACTAGACAAACATTGTAACACCGATAACATATTGTAGATTGAAGTTGTTCTACAACTTTCCATTCACTTGGGTAGCAATGATGTGTGACTAGACGCTGCTCATTGCTTGTGATGTCATAAAATGGTTATAGGAACTCACTGCTGACGTAATATGGAACCTATAGTGTGGCATACAACTCATGAAAACATAATTAACTAATGCAGAAGCGTTCATTAAGCAGCGGATTACCAAAAATCACTAAAAATTAAAACCTTTTTATCAAGAGATCCATCAAAGGAAAACTTTCTCACATAGAACCAAAATAACACATTTACATTCTTGATCGAAGGTACATATTCTGTATCATCTCTTTTTGAGAATTACAAGCATTAACTATCCTGTCAAGCTAAACTCAGGCAGTATAAAATCTTGAGGCACTAAGCCAAAATCTCGAAAGCACTAACTACTACTCCGAGGACCTGAGAGTACAGAGACGACACATAGGACTCTATTTACATCTATACAAGGCATAACAGCCAACGTCTCCACCTGAGACTTCACTGCTGTCTCTGCTGATACTGTAGCTGTCCTTCACCCGCTGAAGGATTCCTACCTCTTCGTCCGCATCCACCTAAAAATGTGGTTCCCACGGGGGTGAGACAATTGTAAATTGCCCCAGCGAGAGATATAACTCTCCGCCAGTAACATTATTATTACAGCTTAAGAAGATAAATATGAATAGAGAAATCATATTTATTTGACTGTAGATATTTTAATGTCTAACAGATTAGAACATTATTCTTATCAAAAGCATTGCAGCTATAACCTGATAGAACAATATGTCATTTATCATTTAAGGAAAATGAAGAACGTGTATAACATTTATTCACTACAGAATCATTATCACAACATTAACTCTCTTCAATCTTAGATCATATATCTAACGCCTGGCGTTGTCATTGTGGAGTCATGGCATGTAGCCATATTCTTTTCCACAAGGTATTGGGATCTTAATCCCTTAACTCACCAAGTACAATTCCACTTATTAGCAAGTTCATCACCATGATTACAACATCTGGGTATTTAAACCCATAACTCACCATAGGATACTTATTACCACTTATTAGGTAACTTAATACCTTCAGATCATCTGACCAAGGACATCATGATTCTTGCTACGCAATGTATTGCACATAGTACACAAAGCTCATTGATTCATACTACACAAAGGATGTGAAGGTTTACAAAGCCTATAAAACATTTTCAATAACAAAGCATCATAGCCCATACCTGGCTATGCTCATCTCCTCAACATATCTGCATGATTAGTAATCATGATACAATTACATATCAGTATCATGAAGTACTAGGGTTATCTTATTACATTCACAACCCATTAGTCTGTATTTAAGCTTCACATAGCATTACCCTGTGTTAGAATTTCACATAGTAATACCCTGTATTAGGGTTCTCATAGCATTAACTTGTCATAGGATTTCACATAGCATTACCTTGTATTAGGAATCACATAGCATTGACTTGTAATAGAGTTTCACATCGCATTACTTTGTATTAGGGTTCTCATAGCAAGGAATCAATATGGATAATCTTAATTATTCAATCATACTTACTTATTCTCATCATTCCTCATTAAATGAATAATCAACACACAACATGAGTTTCTCTCTCATCTTTACCAGAATATGATCACATCATAGTTTATAGGTTTGAACTAACCTTTTCATAAGGCATGCTAGCCTACATTCAATAGAGTGCATTACATCTCAATGTAACCATTGACATGACACATCTCATGTATCATTCATCCAATTATCCTGGACTTATAACTCATCAAGGTATACTAGCATTGGGGTGTTGGATGTGATATCCATCATATCTTGACATATCACTTCCCTCAACACCTTATCTTACTTGAGTTCATACACTTAGCTTATATTAGGGTATTTCCCATCCTAATACTTTATGCACCAGTTCATCACATTTATTATGTAAAGTATTGGTCATTATTCACTCACTTAGATTACACAACTATTGCTAATACTATGGACTCATCCTTGAGTTAGGAACTATTAATATGAGGATATTCATTATCAACCTCTCTAGGTGTTACATTTGTCATAACATTAATCACTATTCCATTATTAGGAATAGTATTCTCCATATTTATAATTTGAGGGTTCACATAGCATATTCCATACATTTATGGATTTCACATAGTAATACTCTTCAATAGAGTTTCATATAATCATCGTTCTATATCAGGGTTTCACCTAGTATTATGTGAAATTAAGATTTCACAACACATCACCCAGTGCTAGGTCTTCACATAGGATTAGTAGCACTACCCCTTATTAGGGTTTCATGCACCTTTACCCTATTTTAGGGATTAAGGTTTACCATTCACATCCAAGTAGGGTTTCTCTTACCTCATGCCCAAATTAGGGTTAGGATGTACAATTCCCATTAAATTAGGGTTTCCTTCATTATTACACTAAGTTAGGTTACATCATCACCCTAGATTTATAATAACACTCAGCTTTGTCATAGATTAGGATTTCACACATAGCTTTGCTCTAATTAGGGTTTCACACATAGCATTACTCTAATTAGGGTTTCACACATAGCATTACTCTAATTAGGGTTTCACACATAGCATTACTCTAATTAGGGTTTCACACATAACATTACTCTAATTAGGGTTTCACACATAGCATTGAGTATCTAAATAGGTTCACTATATTGGACCTTCAATTACATGAGACATTCAAATGGATTAACCATGTTTATCTTCACAAAGTTAGTTACTTAGACCCTCAATGATCTTGGTTCTCATACATCATTTGATTGAAAACCATTTGAACAAGTTGTACTTGAAATTGATTAGACAAAGTAGGTATTGAAACCGTTTGCACTTTGGGTCTCCAAACGGTTTGAGATCGTTTGGTCCCAAATGGTCTTGAGACCATTTGGTCCCAAACGGTCTTGAGACTGTTTGGTCCAAACCTCTTCAAAACCGCATGGACCAAATATGGTCTCAACCAATCAAATTAAAATAGGGTTTCCAATGTTGGTTCCTTCAATCATTGAATTCACGTATCCAATCATCAATTGGACCTATCACCATACTTCAATTGAGTTAAGTAGGTCAACCTTCAACTAATTTGACCCTCAATTGACCCTCAATTGATCATCAATTAGGGTTTGAATAAATTGAATTAGGGTTTGGAATTGATGATCCTTCAACATTAACCAATGTGAAACTAGTTACTTTAAAACCATTGGGCCATCATCCAAATTGGGCATGACCTGACCCCAAACAGTCTTTAGGTCGTTTGGATGACCTCCAAATGGTCTTGAGACCGTTTTCCCATGTCAACATCAAAATCCAAGTCAATCAATCAAAGTTTGGATCATTAGATTGATCACCAAATCAGCATTTGATTGCACTTCAACTTAGTACCTTTGGATCTTCGATTTCTTAACCATACTCAACCCTAGACCTCCAAACAGTCTTGGGTGACCTCCAAACGGTCTTGAGACCGTTTGGCTCATCTAACCCTTGGGTTCTAGTGAAAAATCATTAGGGTTTGAGCTATTGAGTTGATCATCAAATCAGCACTTAATTGCAAAGTGATTTGGTACCTTTAGACCTTCAATTGGTCAACCATGCTTAACCCTAGACCTCCAAACGGTCTTGGGTGATCCCCAAACGGTCTTGAGACCGTTTGTATGATTCCCAAATGGTTTTGAAACCGTTTGGGTCAATCAACCCAAAACATCAACTCATTTCAATGCAAAATCAGCACTTAGCCGATTAGGGTTAACACCATATCTTTTGTCCTTCAAACACTTAACCATATCCAACCCTAGATCTCCAAACGGTCTTGGGTGACCCCCAAACGGTCTTGAGACCGTTTGGGTGATCCCCAAATGGTTTTGAAATCGTTTGGGCTAAATAACCCAACAAGTCAAATCAATCAAGTTGAAAATCAGCACTTAATCCAATTAGGGTTTGCCTAATTGATTAGCCTTCAACTCATGATTCCTTTGGAATTAATCCATAAAATTTGGTGGGTTATCAACCAACATAATTAGGAACAGGATTATCAAACGTTAAACCCTTGGTCAACTATTTCAAATGGTTTTGAAACCATTTTCTCTCAAACGGTCTCAAACTGTTTGCTCTCAAACGGTTTGGTGAAACCGAATGGGCAAACATGTTGAAAGCGTTTGGTCTAGATATTTGGGGAGGTGTGTTCTTATGATTATGTCATCATCATCAAGCTCCAAACTCATGAAATCTACTGTGATTTCCATGGATATTGCATAAATCAACCAAACTTAATTTCGGAAACATAGAAATGATCACCAAATGATAAGGAATTGATTGCAATAATAAAATTAAGGGTTCAAGTTATAAAACCCACCTCTAATTGAGCTCCAAATCTCCAAGATCACGGAAAAAATGGTGTATGCAACTCCTTTCACCATTATAAGGCTCGTCCTCAAGGTTTGAGTGAAAAGGAATGGTTAGAATTGAAGAGGAGATCGAAATAGGAAGAAATCCATAATTTATTTTCGATTTCCACCATGGAATCAAGGTGAAATGGATCAAGAACCTAACCAACAGGTTGGGGGTCGTTCTCCTGACCCTCCCAAGCTCCCTTGGTCGTTTCCCAAGCAAGGAGAAGAAGTGGGGTCGAAAAAACCTTCCATTTGGCTTGTAAAAGGTCCTTTTATAAAAATTCAATGAGAGAGAATGTACTTTGCAAAAATCCAATTAATCCCAAAAATGTGGCCGCCTCTTCCCCCTCATCTTCCTTAGGGACGAGGCTATATTTTTTTCCTCTTATCCCTCTTAATTATCCATGATTTAAAGAAAAGCAAATCAAGCACCTTAAATCATATTATATTAATATCCATATGTGAGTGGATATTTCTTTTTCTTATAAAATTGTGTGTGAGTTATCCACTCCCTTGGATATTTTCGTGGTCCTTGAAAAGCTCAAGGACATAACACACACATGTGAATCCAACCATTTTAATTTTGGTTGAAGGCCCTTTAATTAATACATTTATTTTTGCCCTAAATCAAATTAGGGTTTCAATTAGGCATTAATCTTGATTATTTTAATATCAAGATTCTCTCTCCTCCAACTTAATTCAAATGAGGCGCCCCTCTCATTTTCTTTTCTCTACATGATGCCAAGAAACATTAGGGACCTTATTGAAGTGGTAATTTTCATATTGAACCCTAGGTTTTGGGTAATTTGCACTCTACACCCAAACTAGGTTTTAATGCACAAGGATTGCTTTACAAGCTTAATCTTGGTGCCCAAGCTTGTGAAAACCATACCACTACATCATATTCATTCTTATGATGTCTCAACATTAAAGGAACATCTTATCATGTAACATTTGCAATTTAACCCCTCAACTTGGGTAATTTGCACTTTAGTCCAAAATAAGCAAACATTGCTTCAACATTGTTCAAACAGGACCAAAATTGAAACATAAGTTTCTCATGAGCCCTAATTACTTTTCCCAAGATTAGATTAAATATCTACTCAACCTTATTAGGCAAAACATCTAGGGTTAACACATAACCCAGGTCAAGGATGTTACATATAGGGTCACACACTTAGGATACACCTAGAAGAGGATCTAAATCATGAATGATAATTGAATTGGTTAATAAAGTGTTTAGATATATAATTTAATCAATAAATTGACTTAATGGACTCCCAACTGATTAGTTTAAGGGTTGAACCAACCAGTTGGAGTGTCATTTTGATTGGATATTGCATTCGATGAATTTGGATGAGCTATGGAGCAAAGTGACCGGTTCACTAAGTGAACCGATCAGTTCATGGTCTCTACACGACTATCTCATGGGATGAGATGCCTAGTTAGTTGAGAAATTCAGTTGCTTCAAGGGTTAGTGTTGAAGTCTTCTCATGCACTAATTGGATAAGAATTGGCAATACAATTGTGATTGAGAAAAATGGTGAAGCAACCGATTCACTGGGTGAACCAATCGGCTCGCATGCTAACCATTTGGTTCGCTCATGGACATACCATTTTGCATATTGTAGGTTGTGACTTTTTGGGAACTTCTGGTCCCTTCCACTCCCACACAATATGGGAATCCTTAACCAAACTCTCCTATGAACAGAGGGGTACTGGGGGCTCCTCAAACTCATTAATTGACTTTGACAATTGTTTGTCTTCTCTAGTTGTGGTAACAGAGAGAACCTGAGAAAGTTCTACATGATAAAGGGAGGGATAGAAAGGGAGAACAATTGTGGGATATCAAGTTGGTGACTAGTATAACAATGGAAGGGACACTCCTTCCAGTCTGTTCTAGTAGAATGAAAGGAGTTCTAGGCAGTCTCCATGGACTTCTCTAGAGGCGTAGATCCTTTTCCTGCTAGGAGGTCAGAGTGATGACCTGGCTCTTCTCTCTTATATGGAGTACTCATTGTTACGACCCCACCTCCCGATAACCCCCAATTAAGGGAGACCCAGAGGTTGAGCCGCACCCATTAATCCCGGATCAAAGGTTCGACATATAACCATAAACAATTATTAAATTCTATCAGACTATACTGAAAATGGTAATAAAATTTTTCTTTACATACCTTTTGAAAACTTGGATCTCTATTATTCTATCCACATTGATACTAATCTATCTAATCCTCCTTTGCACTTTAATTCTCATTTAGTATCACTTGTGCCACTTTACTGTTTGTTCTTTTCATTGTACTTAAAACGCCGACAAACAAAACGGCGGTCAGCCGTAGCTGGTATGTGGGGGAAACAATAAACATGAAACTATGATAACAATGTAATCATTCAATTACTTATTTAACAACCAATATTACGTTTTAGATATAACTCCGCGATCCAAGAGTACCCTATCCTCTGTATTGTCCCCATTAAACCCCTCATGATCCACCTATAAGTGAACCAGTTTCTAGGGTTGAGTCACATGGCACTACTCGTAAGTAGACCACTCCTTAACTCGGGATTTGCTAAAGAGTCTCTAACTCACGGTAACCTAGACCTTACTCTAGGATTGCCCCTTTTTTAGCCTTTTCAAAGTAACAGAGGTGGACCCAGATCTAGCCAGTTATATATGCACATTTATAGTGATAATCATAGAAACTTTATAGTTGCATGAAATAAATAAACATCCAACAGTTAATTCATGCATTGAGGGAAACGTCGTTAAAATCCTCGGGAAACTATTCAGTATAGTCATAAGCGTAACCACATACCTCATCCATAGTAACTTGATGTCCATGCATTAACATTCAACACAATTAACAAGCAATCAACAATATCCTGAAAATAATGCATAACATTCAAGTGTCATTGTTTTATTCAAACATCCTCAAGATCAACTTGGATTCCACCTTATAATTTCTAGGCCAACTTTAGGGTTTTATTAGGGTTTTAGCCTTCATTATGCATTTATCACTTTTAATGCTCTTTTAGTTCACAAACCCTAATTTCTGCATCATAGGCACAATTGAACGTCAATTAAGTCTAATATGTTTCTTTTACACTAAAACAATTATCTTTATCCTTTTAGGTCATATCCAAAACATTAAGGCTAATTATCATCTTCGGTTTCTTTCAAATTGACAAATCATATTTCATTATAGTTCAACTCACATATATGAACCTTATTTATTACTATTTCCACTTTTATACACTAGGAAACACTAATTATCCAAATAATTCACATTAAAGATCTTTGGTACTCAATTTATCTTCGAATCATCATATCTCTATTTTATTCGTCGATTTGTACAATTAAAACCATTAGAATTCATATCAACATAAATTAGGGTTTCTAATCTCATTAAGGCACATTCATGTACATAGAACCCTAAATTAAACCAACTATATAAAAAGATCATATTTTAAATCCTATTTTTGCTTTTATTAAAAACAGGTTAATATCAGCTTGAATTATCCATCTATCATCAAATATAAGGGTTTTTCCTTAGTTAAAACATTAAAGATGATAACTTTATGTACTTTTCCAATTTCAAGCATATAAACTCTAAATTAGACTAATCATGTGCAAAGTTCTTCCTTTTTGAACTCAATGTTCCTTTTTACATTTAACAGATTAATATCAACTCTAAAGATCCATTAAACCCTATTAAACACATTAATCACATCAAAATAGGGTTTCTTAATCTTTAATTCATTAAAGATGATAATTTACACTATATTTAGAACTATGATCAGACTCAGGCTATAAAACTATTTTTATTATATTCCTTGTGTTCTCCTGATCAAAATTCATATATAACTTGTTTTAATACGAGCTATGGTTAATTATCTACGAATTTTGCATTAAAACACTCACTTGACCAATCGGATGGTGCCACGTCATCCAGCTCATGCAACGCGGCCCACCTTCAGTTTATAACCGAATGTCGATTTTACCCTCCACTTAAGAGGTCCGTATTTTGTCACGCTGAGGGTAGAATCGTCCAGCGGCGATGGGTTGTCTTCAACCTCGCGTGACCTAGGCCTGGGCGCCGACCTGCAGCAAACAGCGGCTGCTCTTCTTCACTCCGGACCACGAAGGCCATCGGGGATGCTTATGCTGGCTCCGTCGGGGCTTGGCGCACACATGGCGCCGTCGTCCCATGCCTGAGGTGACTTCTCCCAAGCACGCCAAGTCCGTGACCTGCTGCGTGTTGCAGACCTTCGGTCGCAAGTTGTGTGAAGGCGCATGCAAGGGGATGATGGACGATCTCCCCAACGCCATCGTGGGTGCGTTCTTCATCCATCGAGATCGGTTAATAGCCCCTGGTGGTGCCATGGCCACACAACTCCTCTATCTAGGGTTTTAAGTAAAACGATGTAGAAGAAGAAGGAGATGAGAGAGGAACGGACGTAGGGATTTCCTTGGGCTCGACCCAGACTCCCTATCCTTGTATATATAAGGGTAGCAACATCCTATGATGCTTGCTCATGAAGAAAAGATATCTTTTCCTATTAGGAATGAAATTCCTATATTAAAAGGCTAGTTTCTCTCTCTCTCTTATTTCTTCCTTGATATTCCTTATCTCTTGGATACTTAGAAAAACGAAAATCCTTTTTCTTATTATCATTATTCTTGCCCCTTTTATCCATTGGTACGAACTTCTATTTTCTTTTAATGGAAATTACTTCCTTTTTAATAATTCCACCAAAAACATTAATAAAGTACAATATTATCTTTTATTTTGCAAGTTTTGGTATTTTCTCTTCCTTTTTCTTTATTGGGGATCCTTGGCACCCAAGGAACTTTATTATTTCGAAATTCTCTTTATTGGATATTTATTATCCTTCTAGATGCATCTTTATGCATTATTTCACATTATCTTGTTTATTTCTCATTTAAAAAAATCTCTTTTGAGGATTTATCTTTATTTCCCTTATATTTTCCTCATGGGTATTCCTTTTATCATTAGAAACCTCATGGATACGAATTATCACCAAGAAAACTCATTTATGCCTCTTTCCATTCATTTTCCACATTTTATCATCATTTTCAATTTCTTTCTTAATAAAGAAATACTTAATTAACCTTTTCTTTTCTAATTACTTTCTTTTCACAACCTTGGTCTCCTTGGTACCCAAGGAACCCAAGAGGCACGAAATCCTCTTTGGATTTGCCTTCTAGAGGTTTCTACATATTTCTTTTCTCGAAAATTCAATTATCCATTTACTATTTGAATTTCCTTGTTATTGGGCCCAATAGCCAATACAGCCCACAAGGCAACCAATCAAGGCTATTGTGAAAGGAATCCATTTATTCAAAACAAATCATATCATTATTTGTTCAATTATCTTTAATATGAGAAATTTTATTTCTCACCAATTGAACCCGAAAATTGGGGTTATAACATCCTTCCCCTCTTATAGGAATTTTGTCCTCAAAATTCAAACAGGCAAACAAACAATTCAGGATAAGACTTTTCCATGTCCATCATTGGCCCCTATGTGGCTTTGCCGTACCCATGGCATTTTCAAAGAATCTTTATCATTACATATTCTTTTCTCTGAGTTCTTTCATCATGGCGTCTATAAACTACACAGGTGACTCAGGTCATTTCAGCCTCCCTTGGGGCTCACTAGGTTCATTGCTCAACACATGGTCGGGTACCTCACATAGTGCTCTAAATTGGACACATGGAAAACATCTCCCATTACTCTATCCTGAGGGGTAGGGTCGAACTTAACCTTCTCCACCCATCCATCTCTAATGGACCCATGTATCGGGGACTCAGCTCTCTTAATTATAACTTAGAGGGGTCAGTTTTTCATGTCACATTTTCTCCCACAGTAACTTGTATGTCAGTCTACTTTGCATCTACGCACGACTCTTATCATCTCTAGGCTCCTTTCAGCCCTTGCACAATCAAAGTGACTTCATCTACACGCACTGTGGTCCTTTTCTAACCATCATGTGGTCCTTTTCACCAACATCACCTTACTGAAGTGGTGACCGACACAACCTCCCTTACAGAGCTTCTTATAAAACCCGATACTGGATATGGTGGTTATCTTCACATATTTCATAGGACAAAACTGTCTCTCGATATCACCCTGAATGAGCACACATGCCCTCATCAGACCCTTTAGTCTGGATCATACTAACCATAGTTAGGGGTGATAAACTATACTAACATTGAGTTCTTCATGTACCTACTTCCACTTTATGGAAGTGAACCTTTAGGTCAATCTCGCTTTATGGTGTAGTTGATCCATCTCTCTCATGGGTAGTTCAACCAGATTTGTCCCTTGACAGAACTCTTCCTTCCTCATATGATCTAGGTAAGGTGACCTACCATAACCCATATTGTATCTCGACCTTCTTTGGCCCAGGGAAGACCTATCACAACATCCATAGTGTTGAGCTCTCATTCCCTCTCAGGGACTCTTTTGTCCTCTATATCGATACACTGGGTTACTGGGGTTTGTCCTTTACCTCCTGGCTTGCATGGACATAAACCACATGCAACTTCATCTTAAGCATTCAAAGTGCTATTGCCATTTACCCCGGTGTATGGTGATCTTTAATCATGATTTCCTGTATGTCATGATTCTTCCAAGATCGATTCCTCCGAAACCCTAAACCACTCTAGTCGGGGTTTCATCACCTTCTCTTCCAAAGAAGTACATCTGAGGTTTTACGACCATCCTTTCATTGCATCAAGGACTAGACTGGCTAAACAAACAACCCTTAACTTTTCAACACCTCTTGTTACATCTGAGCGTTATCCAAACACCTCTCCTTTTCAAACTTAGGGATAGCCAAACAACCTCTTCTAACTTCTAGTCAAACATGTCTTAACCAGAGCATTCATTACCACCTCTCATCCTTAGGTACTAGGTAATATTGAAGACATACACTTCCATGTATTTCACTTATTATAATACCTCAAACTCCAGGTCTATCTCTATTAAGAACACTCTCAGATTTCATCATCATGGTGACCAAACTCAACCTAGTATAACTTGCAAGCTCCACTTAGCTCATTCTAGAAACATCCTCATAAGGTGACTACCTCATTCCTTTTAATGCTAGTAAGACATCCATGTATCATTCACCTTACCAGGGTAGGTTATCTTCTCTATCCCCATTCCTTGTGGCAACATTCCAACCTACAACATATCTTATCCTTGGTGTATGGCATGCGTAATGTCCTATCTCTCATCCTCATAACAAGAGGAAATAAGCATTTGGCTGCAGTCCAAATACAGAGTTCTTCCTGTTCCAAGAGTAGAGATGGTACATCCCACCTTGCCAATACACCTTTATATCTAAGTTGCAACGTGCCACATATGTCTCTACATCACATACATCAAGATATCAAACAAGTTTTGAACCTACTGAGGTTTATATCCTTGGTCATCTCCTCTAGGTCTATAGGGTACCGACTCTTTTGGGGTCATCCCTCTTCCCTCATGCATTAAGAGAGTGCCCTACTCATCTGCCCTTTGGGTCCCATGAGTTCATGAAGGTGATCAATCTCCTAACCCATGGCCCTCAGACAATGATAGTTGTTACCTCCCGACCCTATGGTCATGTGCAACTGGGGAATTAGGCAACTCCTACTTTCATCGGTCTTATCCCTACTTGACCCTAGGATAGACTTAGGATTCTCCATTATAGTACATGTTCACTTAGAATCTTACCCAAGTCTTCATCATCTCTCTTTCTACATTCATGGGCTGACTCTCATCCATTCATAGACATTATGGCAACCTGCCTACCTTGGTCAAACCCCATACGGGTTACCTCCATGGTAACACATTCACATGCAATAGAGATGGATATCTATGGGTCTGTAGATTCAATCTTATACTATGTACTTTTCACTTAGCTTCTCAAGATCCTATGAGACTTCTTTAGGTTACCTTAAACCAACAAAATTGATATACACCCTTCCAAAGGGGTCCCTCTCCCAGGATGGGAGGAAAACTATCTCTGAGGTCACAAAAGCTCTTAGGTCTAGGGTTTACATCCACACGAGCCTACTTAATCCTAGCAAACCATTAAGGCATAAGCAACCCACTTACTATACCATGCTAGGTCATACTTGTCCTCTTTCCTCAATACCAGATCAAGATCATTCTTTCCCTTATCATTATCCTAGTTGTGAGGGGTTCATCAAACATACCTTAAACTTAAGGGGATTCCCTTTTCCTCTATTCATGAGAAGTACCATGCTCGCTTCGACCAGGAACTCAACTCTCACCATGAGCATTAGGTACACTACTTCCCCTCTTAAGCCTAGGACCCTAGGTTCACTTGTAGGTGTCCAACTGCATGCTCTATCTCTTAACTACGAACCAAGCATGCAAAAGGCATGACATGCACTTCTTGTCATCCTTCAACTCGAGTAACACCTAGGGTTGGGTCCTCCAACAACGTACAAGGCCTCATAACCTGCTACTACACTTTTCTAGGTCTAAGGAACTCTTCTTCCTACCTCAAAAGGTAAACATAGGCACGTAGGTACCAGAAGCTTCATCTTTTCTATAGGTTTGGTCCCTCTAAAGACAACCAAGGTATCATCAACTTTCAGGGATCGATCATGAGGCAACCACTATCATCCATTGTTCAAGGTTTTAGGCTTCCAACCTTCTTGCTGGGTTTCCTGCTCTCTCTCTAGAGCTAACCCTACATCCAACCTCACCATTAGAGGTCCTCTCTTCATGAAGGTTCAACCTCAAAGGCATGCTCTACATGGGTGAAGCCTAGGTTTGAACTTATGGTTGCTCAAGATCATCCATAACCCTTTATGCTCCATCATAATTCCTTATCCAGGGTTTCATCCTACCGTCAGCACTATGACGTGCCCTAGGTTCCAGCTATGCCCTATTGGTACAAGCCCATGGGGTTTCTATGGTCCTTCACTAACATCATCATCAAAAGAGCTATCATGTACCCTAACATGCACGACCCTTCCCAGAGTTGGGGTTGCCAAAGGTGCTAGGTCACCCATGGATCCTATGGCATCCCAAAGGCATGTCCTTTCAAACACCTGGTCCAACTCATCTCTCTCTAACCTTCACTTAGTCTTAGGGTTAGCATCATCCTTAAAGGATGTGCCAGGTCTCTACTTGCAATGCAGTTCTCTATCTCCAAGACTAACTCATCCTCCTGACAAGAAGGTCTAGCCTCAGGTCTCTTCTGAGAACATGACATCTTATGTCATACGACCTAAGCATGTATCTATTATTTATTTTGTGCTTAATCTATTAAGCTTATGTCCATGACATCTTATTTACATGCCTTTCATTAATTTAGTGGAGAATTCCTTAAACCTTATTAACCTTACCCATACCTCAAGAGGGTGAGGAGAAGAAAGAAAACCCTAATCCTTTAGGTCCTTATCAGAATTTTTTGATGAGAAGGGATGAATAAGATGAGAAGTCCTAAAGGTATCTTATTTCAATTCATACCCTAAGACTTTGGCCATGCGGTCACACGGGTCCGGGAGTCCTCGTAATCTGACTAGCGGTGCGGAGGAAAATCTTGCCAGCCCCCAGTCGTGATCCCTTTCTAGACACCTCCATCTTTCGGATACTGCTCTAATAACTCCCTTGGGTTCTATGGAGTTTGTAAAATTTAATAATTATTAATGGTTAACTGAGGAACCTACGCTCTGATACCAAATGTTACGACCCCACCTCCCGATAACCCCCAATTAAGGGAGACTGAGAGGTTGAGCCGCACCCATTAATCCCGGATCAAAGGTTCGACATATAACCATAAACAGTTATTAAATTCTAATAGAAATTTTTCTTTACATACCTTTTGAAAACTTGGATCTCTATTCTTCTATCCACATTGATACTAATCTATCTAATCCTCCTTTGCACTTTAATTCTCATTTAGTATCACTTGTGCCACTTTACTGTTTGTTCTTTTCATTGTACTTAAAACGCCGACAAACAAAACGGCGGTCAGCCGTAGCTGGTATGTGGGGGAAACAATAAACATGCAACTATGATAACAATGTAATCATTCAATTACTTATTTAACAACCAATATTACGTTTTAGATATAACTCCGCGATCCAAGAGTACCCTATCCTCTGTATTGTCCCCATTAAACCCCTCATGATCCACCTATAAGTGAACCAGTTTCTAGGGTTGAGTCACATGGCACTACTCGTAAGTAGACCACTCCTTAACTCGGGATTTGCTAAAGAGTCTCTAACTCACGGTAACCTAGACCTTACTCTAGGATTGCCCCTTTTTTGTCCTTTTCAAAGTAACAGAGGTGGACCCAGATCTAGCCAGTTATATATGCACATTTATAGTGACAATCATAGTCACTTTATAGTTGCATGAAATAAATAAACATCCAACAGTTAATTCATACATTGAGGAAAACGTCGTTAAAATCCTCGGGAAACTATTCGGTATAGTCATAAGCGTAACCACATACCTGATCCATAGTAACTTGATGTCCATGCATTAACATTCAACACAATTAACAAGCAATCAACAATATCCTGAAAATAATGCATAACATTCAAGTGTCATTGTTTTATTCAAACATCCTCAAGATCAACTTGGATTCCACCTTATAATTTCTAGGCCAACTTTAGGGTTTTATTAGGGTTTTAGCCTTCATTATGCATTTATCACTTTTAATGCTCTTTTAGTTCACAAACCCTAATTTCTGCATCATAGGCACAATTGAACGTCAATTAAGTCTAATATGTTTCTTTTACACGAAAAAAATTATCTTTATCCTTTTAGGTCATATCCAAAACATTAAGGCTAATTATCATCTTCGGTTTCTTTCAAATTGACAAATCATATTTCATTATAGTTCAACTCACATATATGAACCTTATTTATTACTATTTCCACTTTTATACACTAGGAAACACTAATTATCCAAATAATTCACATTAAAGATCTTTGGTACACAATTTATCTTCGAATCATCATATCTCTATTTTATTCGTCGATTTGTACAATTAAAACCTTTAGAATTCATATCAACATAAATTAGGGTTTCTAATCTCATTAAGGCATATTCATGTACATAGAACCCTAAATTAAACCAACTATATAAAAAGATCATCTTTTAAATCCTATTTTCACTTTTATTAACAACAGGTTAATATCAGCTTGAATTATCCATCTATCATCAAATCTAAGGGTTTTTCCTTAGTTAAAACATTAAAGATGATATCTTTATGTACTTTTCCAATTTCAAGCATATAAACTCTAAATTAGACTAATCATGTACAAAGTTCTTCCTTTTTGAACTCAATGTTCCTTTTTACATTTAACAGATTAATATCAACTCTAAAGATCCATTAAACCCTATTAAATACATTAATCACATCAAAATAGGGTTTCTTAATCTTTAATTCATTAAAGATGATAATTTACACTATATTTAGAACTATGATCAGACTCAGGCTATAAAACTATTTTTATTGGATTCCTTGTGTTCTCCTGATCAAAATTCATATATAACTTGTTTTAATCCGAGCTATGGTTAATTATCTATGAATTTTGCATTAAAACACTCACTTGACCAATCGGATGGCGCCACGTCATCCAGCTCATGCAACGCGGCCCGCCTTCAGTTTATAACCGAATGTCGATTTTACCCTCCACTTAAGAGGTCCGTCTTTTGTCACGCTGAGGGTAGAATCGTCCAGCGGTGATGGGTTGTCTTCAACCTCGCGTGACCTAGGCCTGGGCACCGACCTACAGCAAACAGCGACTGCTCTTCTTCACTCCAGACCACGAAGGCCATCGGGGATGCTTCTGCTGGCTCCGTCGGGGCTTGGCACACACAGGGCGCCGTCATCCCATGCCTGAGGTGACTTCTCCCAAGCACGCAAAGTCCTTGACCTGCTGCGTGTTGCAGACCTTCGGTCGCGAGTTGTGCGAAGGCGCAGGCAAGGGGATGATGGACGATCTCCCCAACGCCATCGTGGGTGCGTTCTTCATCCATCGAGATTGGTTAATAGCCCCTAGTGGTGCCATGGCCACACAACTCCTCTATCTAGGGTTTTAAGCAAAACGATGTAGAAGAAGAAGGAGATGAGAGAGGAACGGACGTAGGGATTTCCTTGGGCTCGACCCAGACTCCCTAATCTTGTATATATAAGGGTAGCAACATCCTATGATGCTTGCTCACGAAGAAAAGATATCCTTTCCTATTAGGAATGAAATTCCTATATTAAAAGGCTAGTTTCTCTCTCTCTCTCTTATTTCTTCCTTGGTATTCCTTATCTCTTGGATACTTAGGAAATGAAAATCCTTTTTCTTATTATCATTATTCTTGCCCCTTTTATCCATTGGTACGAACTTCTATTTTCTTTTAATGGAAATTACTTCCTTTTTAATAATTCCACCAAAAACATTAATAAAGTACCATATTATCTTTTATTTTGCAAGTTTTGGTATTTTCTCTTCCTTTTTCTTTATTGGGGCTCCTTGGCACCCAAGGAACTTTATTATTTCGAAATTCTCTTTATTGGATATTTATTATCCTTCTAGATGCATCTTTATGCATTATTTCACATTATCTTGTTTATTTCTCATTTAAAAAAATCTCTTTTGAGGATTTATCTTTATTTCCCTTATATTTTCCTCATGGGTATTCCTTTTATCATTAGAAACCTCATGGATACGAGTTATCACCAAGAAAACTCATTTATGCCTCTTTCCATTCATTTTCCACATTTTATCATCATTTTCAATTTCTTTCTTAATAAAGAAATACTTAATTAACATTTTCTTTTCTAATTACTTTCTTTTCGTAACCTTGGTCTCCTTGGTACCCAAGGAACCCAAGAGGCACGAAATCCTCTTTGGATTTTCCTTCTAGAGGTTTCTACATATTTCTTTTCTCGAAAATTCAATTATCCATTTACTATTTGAATTTCCTTGTTATTGGGCCCAATAGCCAATACAGCCCACAAGGCAGCCAATCAAGGCTATTGTGAAAGGAATCCATTTATTCAAAACAAATCATATCATTATTTGTTCAATTATCTTTAATATGAGAAATTTCATTTCTCACCAATTGAACCCGAAAATTGGGGTTATAACACTCATTCTCTCTTATTAAGTGGCATCATACTCAATTGGATATAAAATGTATATTTACAACGTTGTGATACTCCAATTTTGTCACAACCATGTACAATTTCACTAAATGTGACATTATTTTGCACATTGAAATATGTACTAAACCTTAACTTGTATCCATATTTCTAGTGAAATTGAACCTCATTATTATAATCTTTTGTCTCTTTAATATATATAATGTTGTAGAGATCTCAATCATCTTAATCAAGGTGCAAAAATCACCTCAATGCGTACTTTTTAGTTCAAATTATGAGAATTCAAATTTCCCTTGATTTACTTGGATTTATTTTGGATTGTTTCTTCTATTGCTCTTGGGCCAGTTTCATTGGATCCCAAGAGAGTGGGGGTGCATCCCAGCCTCCACCCAAGTTCTCAAACCCTAATTCTTCCTACTTTCGTGGTTACTAGATCACAGATCCACAATTCGATAATTTGTATGTCATCCCCTACCTTGGTATGTACCTCTATCTTAGGGTTTCTTTTGGAGCAACCAATCAATGACTTCCTCGATGTTTTGGAGCAATTAAGACTTCCTTTGGATCATTTTCTCCTTCCCATTCACTTTCATATTATTTTCTTCTTGTTCACCCCTCCTGCTCGCCCCATTGATTTTTATTCTTCCTACTACTTCATGGCAGACACCACGGCCAACCCTTTGGGCATTTCACCCATGTACCCCATATTTGCCTGTCAAGACCGCCATTGGCATCGTACTCAATGCCTGGAGCGGGAAACACCTCCTCTTGTGTTAGGGTGGGCTCATTCCCTCCATTCTTGGGAGCTCTGATAAGCTATACCACTACTTGCTCCAGCCCTGGGTGGGGGATGGTAACATGTCGCACAATGTGTCATGGTCCATGAGATCGTCACCGACCCCAACCGCAGGTGGGATCAGAGCATGTGGGTCGGGTGGGTGAGCATGATCCTGGAGCACTCATGGACACGTTTAGGAGTAAAGAGTGATCTCCCAATGTACGTGTAAGGTCCCCTTGTAACCACGTGGCAGCAGCCGATTGGCCAAGAAGGTAAAAATCTTGGAAAAACACCTTTTTCCTTTATTCACTTGTAAAAATTGTATCTCACTCATTCTAAGGCCAAATATACCAAAGTTATATACCAAATTGATCCTTTTGAAAAGATTTACAGATTGAGGATGGTTCCTGATCCTAAATCTACTTCCTTTTTCTCTGTTTTGCTAAAAAACACAATCTTTGAGTATGTTTGACTTCTTAGGATGCATGTTGATGATAAATTTTGGACTTTTCTTACAACCTACTTCTTACACCTCAAATAATAACTTTTTGAACATGGAACGCTATGAATTCCATGATCACCTCTATTTTCTCTTGAAGGCTCTTTTTCACACAAGTGACTTGTAATTGGACTTACTGATATACCTTGCCCTAACTTGACAATTTTGGTTCTTTTTATTGGCTAATGTTAATCAACCTCAAAATTAGTAATCTATGTCACACCTAATGACTCTAATTTCATTACCTAATCCCCTTTGCTATGGTGGTTACATATGACACTAAGTATGCTTAGTTGATACCCTCTTATAATGGTACATGTTACACTTGATTGACATAGTTATCTTGGGTCCTTTGTGGCAATGAACTATGTTAGATCCTTGAAATCAGTACTCTTATGACTTTTGAAGGTACTAATGACCATGATCTCCCTATTTTGCGTTATGATGTTACATGTGACTATAAGTCCACTAGTGGTGACCTAGTGTGGCACATATGACTTCCTTGTTTTGATGGTGCCCTAATCTTAGTGTGAAGCTTAATATTATCCCCCCTCCAAACAAAGTTCAATCCAACCCTTGTGTCCCCTTGTATGTGAATGTCCCACTTAAGGCATATGTTGAATCATAATGATATAAGTCTTATATATTGAGTTTTGATGTATGTTGACATGATTGGACCTTGATGCATAGATCTTTGGGACCCCCACCTAATCTTAATAAGTTCTTCCGATGTTATCGTGTTGCTGATCTAAATCACCTTTTATGCTTGGGCCCCTTGACTTGTTGAATCGTGACCCTTAGTTCTATTATGAGTCCTTTTGACCTAATTTTATATAAGTGACATGAATCTTATAATATTCACATAAAATAGATGGAACTCGGTATCACATAAAACTTGAACCACACCTCCTTGATGACCTCTAAAGTAGTAAAAGATCCTCAAACATGTAATTAACCAACTTGACCTAATTGTGACCTAAACCCTAATAATGATCTAGTAAATGTTAATGATGAGAATCTGATCTACATATGTAATGTTGTTGTTAATCTAGTGTTTGTTATGGCTAGATGGTTAAGGATAAGTAAGTTAAGAATATCTGAATTAGGTTGGGCCTTATCTAGTTATATGGATATTGCTTTCTTGCTTGAAATAACATGTATTCTATGCTTGTTAGTTTACTTTCTCAAATATTTCCATGTAGTATTGATACTTAATGTTTTCCTCATGGTTCGATAACCTTAAACACATAATCACATAAGAAACTCCATTGTACACTATGACAATAAAAAGGGTTTACTCAATCGACGATGGTCATTAGGTCCCTCACATAGAAAAGGGTTGGCTAATATTGAGCACCCTTATGGACCCTTCCGACGAGAAGTGGTCAAAGGCCTTAATATAATGATAATGTTGATAATGTTTGGTATAATGGAAGAAATTGGGTCAAAATGTGATTTTGAATTGCTAAGAAACTTTGCACGCATGTTTCCTTTTCTTTTGCACTTTCTTTTCAAAATTATGAAAGCTTATGTATATATATCTTTTTGCACCATACCCAACACGTCGTGTGTTGACCCATTGTTTCTCGTATTTTCTTTTTAGGTTTAGAGCTAACTTGGAAGTGGTTGGTCGTTGAGCTGTGCAAGTGTAACTTTTGTAAGATCTAGGTTTAGTGTACATGAATGACTTGTACCTTTGAATCTTGAAATATGTAATTGAATTCATGAATATAATACATCTTGTATAATATATACTTGTTGAATGTTGAGACTATGTTGGTGCCTTTGTCTGGTTACTCATTCATGAGTGCTAAGCCTTCGTGCTTCTGCATTCATGCTTTGAATCACCATTTCAAGTATAGGTGCTTGAGTCCTTCAACCATTCACTATGTAGTCATTTGGAGGTTGGACTTAGGTATAACAACTATATGGAAGATAACATCAACCTACTATACACGGTGGAGACCATGAGTTGTTGTAGATGATGTCTGAGTGAAACCATAAGAAAGCTACACAAGTACGATGAGGAGATGTTGTTGGACTTGTTCCAGGATCAGGTATATCCTTGAAACAATCCTTTACATCATATATCTATTGACGTGATCTACTGGTTTAATGGGAAATATAGTAGTAAATTTTTTGTTTCTATTGTCTACCTAATGCCATATTTCCCTATGATGGTCTCAGAGCCATGTCAATCTACTATATTTTGGGATAATTTGTTCTGATAGGATTTTTTAGTTTATTGTTTATTTATTGCATACATTGGAAATATTAGTGTCCAATCAAATATCGCATATAATCCCAAATATATATATATATATGCAATTTACACATGTTGCCCTAAAAACTGGTTTTGATGGTGGATGTGTAGCATGGTTATGGCCAATAATCCTATATATCAGTGCATGGTTGTGTGGTTGGTTATTATTGTTTTATCTTAGTTTGCATACAAAGCCTCTACCAAATCTTCCAATTGTAAAAGTATTATTCTCTCCTACATTTTCTCCCCACGAATGTAACTCGAGGTTTCTCTATAATCTTGAAATAGTAGGATAGTTTATTTTCTTATTACAATGAAGAAGACGAGCCGTCTGAGGAGACAAACTAATTGAATGGAGGCCCAACTGATCAACTAATAGATCCAGAAGATGGTTGACCTAAGACCAGATGACTGGTGTGATGACCAACTGACTAGCCAGAAGGTGAGCCAACCAGTTCAAGGGTTGAACCAATCAATTGTATCGGCAAGCACAGATCTTCATCAATAATAGGTTTTTGCATGAGATGTAGACCCTATGTTGTGGTAATTACTTGTGGCTCTAAAGAATTATAATAGAATGGTCATAACCATCACTTTTGCTTTATTGCATGATTTTGTATTGGGATATAGCATGTATATGATATATATTTGGTGATTGGATAATGTATAAGTATTTATAATTACAAACACCCTCATCAACATATTAAGTCTAAGATGCTTTGCATAAGCAACACACATGAAAAGTTTGGTCAACCAAGCATAGGTTATGCTAAAGCATGGTGTGCCACCCATCTTGTGAAAGTGTGATGGTAGATATGTAAGTTCTTCCAAAGGAGGGTGCATATTCAATCATGTTGGATTTTGGGTCAGGCTTAACTGGGTGTCCTTAATGAGATTAAACATCTAGAGGCATGCAGATGATTATGGAAAGGAATTACACATATCATCTATCCAGAATTGCATAAAATGCAATTGGAAAATGTTGCCTACCCTAATAATTGATTATGGACGCTGGCGTTGGTCGGGTAATAATTGAATTATTTTAGACCTTGGGTCTAGAAGGTTGTATGCCACAATCTTATGAATTTATATATGAGGGCCATCATTTTGAATAAAATAGTGGGAGCGGTAACTAATTAAAGGCCTAATTAAATATTGTCAAATTTTTCGAATCAAATCAGAAGGGTTTTGACAAATGAAAAATTATTCTCTTATAGAAACAAATGGCAAATGAAATCATTATTTTGATTAATCCTTAGGAAGGACAAACTTGATGGGACAAATTTCCAAAATGCTTTTGGACTTTGAGAAGGGTTCTCAATGATGAGCATAAGCGTTTTGTCCTAGATAAACCAGGGCCAAAAATACCTACTCTTCATGCGCCTAGGGCTAAAGTGGATGATTACTGGAAGCATACCAATGATGCCCTAGAAATAAAGCACCTTATGCTGAGTTGCATGAAATGTGAGTTGCATGATCATTGTGAAGACATGGGGATTCTTGAGATAGTAACACATATTAGGAATGTGAACTCTTACCTCACAAAGCGACAAAGGTACAATGTCTTGAAGGTGCTCTTTGAGTGCAAGATAACAGAGGGATATCTAGTAATGACCCATGTGTTCGATATGATTTGACATGTGGAACATCTAGAAGAACTAGGCTTCTCTTTGAACTAAGAGTTTGCCACATATATGATTCTACAATCATTCCTGAATTGTATAGCCATTTTATTTAGTGCTATCACTTGAATAATATAGTCGGACCACTGTCAGATTTGTTTGGCATGTTGAGACATGCTGAAGCAAGAATGAAGAAAGACAAGTCCATGATGATGATAAATAGAGAAGAGTCTAAGAATGAAAGCAAGGCCATGAAGGGTTCTGAGGCTAAGCATAAATCTAGATCTTCAACACTTAAAATAAGGAGAAAGAAAAGTACAAGAGAAATCAACCCTTTGTACTTGAAGGCATTTAGGAAGAAGAAGATGAGGATAGAGATCTCCAATTCAGGTATATACGTTATTGAGATAAACTTGTCTACTTCTTCATCTTAGGTACTTGGTACCAGATGTGGATCTCACATATGCTCGAATATGCATGATTTGAAAACAAGTAGGCCTTTGGGAAAGGGTGAGGTCGAACTGCGAGTCACAAATGGAGCAAGATTTGTTGCCACTATAGTTGAAACCTATGATTTATCTCTACCAACATGGCTTGTAATAGAGTTAGTGAACTACTATTATGTACCTGCCATAAGTAGAAATATCATTTCTATATCTTGTATGGACAAGGATGCATACAAATTTCTTATTAAGAATGGTCGAAGTTCTATTTCTAAAAATTAGTTCTTTTATGGAAATTCCCCAATGTCTTATGGTATTTATTTGCTAGATCTAAAGATAGATGTTTACAACATAAATACTAAAACTCAACAACTCAAACAAAAAATATCTTTGACATTGTTGTCTAGCACACATAAATGAGAATTGCATATCTAGACCCCATAAAGATGGTTATCTAGACTCCTTTGATTTCAAATCAATTGAGACATGTGAATATTGTGTGTTGGGAAAGATGACAAAGACCCCTTTCACTGGTAACAATGGAGGGACAATGATCTATTAGGACTCATACATATTGATGTATGTGGCCCATTTAGGGCACGTTTGTTTTGAAGGATTCACTTGGATTTAGAGTAATCCTAGATTCACTAAATCCAAGGGTATGAATTTCCTGACTTTGATGAATGCAGTAAAATTAGAGTTTATGTTTGGTTCACCTATTTTAATCAAGCAACATATCAATGGGGTGGAGAGAGGAGGCTACTTGCCACATTGCGGATTTCCTTCAAACAGATCAACTGCATTCCTACTCTGTCCCACCATAATGATCGTACCTTGTAACACAAACAAAAAGCTGCTTGTGGAGATTAGTATATTTCAATTCTATCATTAGAGACGCTACAATCACGCAATCCTAAAAAGTCAATAGGAAGTTTTCCCGTCATTGTCAAGTTGTTGCTCTCAAGGAACAGCCATGGACCTATTGCGTGAGAATGCAGAATCTACACAAGCTAGCTGCTATCAGGCTTCATTCGCACGGCAGATGAAGTTACTTCCACCTGGTCCAATAGGGAAAGGAAGATGAAGGTTGCATTCCCTGGACTGAGCAGGTGTAGAGCTCTGGCTTGGTGATGTGTTTTCACTGAGGAGCTAGATGAGAGCAGCAATGTTTTGGGAAGAGGTGTGTCAGAGGGCGGTTGCATTTTGGGAAGAGGTTTGTCACAGGGTGGTTGTGTGATATGGCCGGAACGGTGGGAGAGAGATTGTCAGGTGAATGTGTTATGATGCATAGTTGCATTGTCATTTTATCCATCGGTAAGCACCTCTCTATTCGTCATGACAGAAAAGACGTCGGGCAGACGTGAAACGAATAGAGAAATGTGCTGGATTGCGGCGTCCCTTAGTTTTGAGATGGAATCATTAATCCTGGATTTCTATTTTGATCAAAAGTCCTACATTTCGTGCCTTTTCAGACTCCTGCCAAACAAACCTAAAATTTCACTAGCTGGATCAGGCAATCCAATCCACTCCCATCAAACACAAGAAAACAAACGTGCCCATAGAACAACTGCTAGAGGTGGGTATCAATATTTCATTATTGCATTAATGATTTTAGTAGGTATGGTTATGTTTACTTGATGAAAAATAAATTAGAAACTATGGAAAAGTTCAAGGAGTTTATGAATGAAGTACAAAACCAACTTCACAAAAGTATTAAGTCACTTCATTGTGATTGAGTTGGAGAATACTTAAGCCAAGAGTTTGAAGACCTTCTGCGAGCTAGTGGTATAGTATCACAGTGGTCTCCACCTAGAACACCGCAGCATAATGATGTATCAGAAAGAAGGAATCACACATTACTAGATATGGTGTGATTAATGATGAGTTTATCTGAACTTCCATCTACCTTCTGGGATTATGCTCTAGAAACCGTCGTGTTTAAACAAAAATGAGTACCATCTAAATCGATTTAAAAGACACCATATGAGATATGGATTGGGAAGCGTCTAAAAGTGTCTTTTATGAAGATTTGGGGATGTGAATCTTATGTAAGGAAAATGTATCCTAAAAATATTGGCCTTAAATATGATAGATATTGTTTTGTTGTATACCCTAAGGATACCAAATGATATTACTTTTATTCCCTATATAACAACAAAGTATTTGTTTCCAGAGATGTTGCATTGCCAGAACTAGATTTTATTTTCAAAGGAATTAGTGGGAGGAAGGTAGAAATGAAGAGAATTGAGATCAACAAGAAAACATTAAACCGATAGATGTACAAGTGGAACCAAGAGAATCATAAAATGTTGTGCAATCTCAAATTCCTCAAGTAACATAGCTACCTCGTAGATCTAGTAGCACACGCCTTGAACCTGAAAGGTTTGGATATCTTGTGACTCAAGAAGGTAGTGAATTGGTCATAGATTATGAGCCAACAATATATCTAGAAGCTACTAAGGGACCAGAGTCTGATAAATGGCTTCAATCCATAAGATTTGAGATGGAATCCATGTAAACCAACAAGGTATGGACCTTAGTGGATCCACCTGAAGGGGTAAAACCCATAGGGTGCAAATGGGTTTTGAAGAAGAAGACCGACATGGATAGGTAAGTACAAATCTATAAGGGTAGATTGATTACAAAGGGTTTTAGACAAGTTCAAGGTGATGACTATGATGAAACTTTTTCTCCAATTGCCATGGTTAAGTCCATCAGGATCATGCTTTCCATTACAACTTATCATGACTATGTGACTTGGCAGATGGATGTTAAAACCACATTCCTTAATGAGAATCTTCTTGAGGATGTGTACATGACACAACCTAATGGTCTTATAAATCCAAAGGATGAAAATAGATTATGTAAGCTACAAGGGTCAATCTATGGATTGAAGCAAGCATCCAAGAGCTGAAATTTTTTATTTGACAAAATAGTCAAAGAGTTTGGCTTTAGTCAAAATGAAGATGAGACTTGTGTGTACAAGAAGGTTAGTGGGAGCAAGGTTGTATTCCTCATATTGTATGTAGATGACATACTATTGATGGGGAATGACATGCCAACTTTATAGATGGTAAAGACGTGGCTAGGAAATGTGTTTTCTATGAAAGACTTGTGTGAAACATCCTACGTCTTGGGAATCAAGATCTATAGAGATTGATCCAGAAGACTTCTTGGACCAAGTCAGAGCACATATAATTACAAAGTGTTAAAGAGGTTCATCATGGAGATCTCAAAGAGAGGAAACCTTCCCATGCATCATGAAGTTACCATCTCTAAAGATCAATGTCCTAGTTCTTGTGAAGAAAGGGAACATATGAGTATCACTCGATATGCATCAACAATTGGATCAATCATGTATGCGATGTTGTGTACCTGTCGTGATGTCTCATATGCCTTGAGCATGATGACAAAATATCAACCAGATCCAGGTGATTCTCACTAGACAGCCATAAAGAGCATCCTTAAGTACTTGACAAGAACTAAGGATCAATTCCTTATCTGTGATGGAGAGGAAGAATTGGTGGTAAGGGTTACATCGATGCAAGTTTCCAAACTGGGAAAGATGACTATAGATCAAAATCTAAATTCATATTTTTCCTAAATAATGGAGCTGTGAGTTGGAAGAGTTTCAAGAAAAAGATAGTTTCTTATTGTACAACAGAGGCCAAGTATATTGCTTCATTGAATGTAGCAAAGGAGGCTGTTTGGATCAAGAAGTTCATTTATGAACTTGGGGTAGTTCTAAGCATCAACGATGCAATCGGGCTATATTGTGACAACAATGGAGCTATTGTACAAGATAAGGAACCTAGATCACACCAGTTTTCCAAGCATATACAAAGGTGTTTCCATATCATATGAGAGATCCTACAATGAGGAGATGTGCCAATTTGTAGAGTACCAACTGAGAATAATGTAGTTGACCCTTTGACAAAAGCACTTTCATATAAGAAGCATGATGGTCATGTTAGACCACTTGGAATGAGATTCATGGGTGACTGGCTCTAAGTGAAAGTGGGAGTCCGTTGGTATTTATCCATAGAGTGACAATCATATGATTATTGTCATGTCATATCATGTAAATTATTTGATTAATAATAAAGGAAAGCTTCCAATTTATTTTGTTTATTCAGTTATGAGATAATGAAGTAACACAATAGATGACTAGAGAATGATATTACTCGATGATGTATGTCTTGTGACTTGAATAATGAGATCATATAAATGTTAAGAGTATATACATTCTTGTTATGTCCCTAGTCAGATATTATTGTGGAAGGTTAATAGACATCAATAACACATAATACTGGAGTCGGTGTCGATTGATGACAGAATCTCATCAGTCATGATATGTGATATCAAACCAAGCACATAAATACTTGTTAGAGAACAATGCATCAAATAGATCCACCATAAGAGTGATATATGGAAACCATAATTGGTCGTCAGATGCGGCTCTTATAGTATTGGTGGTGATTGTGGTTGTTAGACCTGAAGTCACTACACTCATCACATGTTGTTCAGTGTGTTTTGGCATCATCCACTGTAATTCTAAATAAGGGTTGCCATAAGGTGATGATTGGATACACTATGACACATGGGGATGTTGTGAGTGATATATATAGAATTTGTCCCTCCTACAAGAGTGTGATATCCTAGCCACTTGATTAGTGAGATTGAGAAAATGCATGGCCATTAATATACGATATTGAGCTTAAATATATCTTAGATATTCTACTCTGGTTCAAGGAACATAGATTGAATGATTGAAGAGAATGACGATTCCATGCCTCGAGTTCAATATTAGATATCAGTGACAAAGGAACTATAGAAACACTATAACACTAATGAAAAATTGTTGGTTGAAGTTGTTATCTTTGTATTTACTTAGGTAGAAATGATGTGTGATTAGACGTCGATCTTTTCCAGTGATGTCATAAAATGGTTATGGACACTCACCACCAATGTAATATGGAACCTATAGGGTCACACATTTAGGACACACCTAGAAGAGGAGTATAATCATGAATGATAATTGAATTAATTGCTAAAGTGTTTAGGTATTATGTTTAAGAAACAAATTGACTGACTGGACTCCCAACTGACCAGTTCAAGGGTTGAACCAATCGGCTGGAGTGTTAGTTTGATTGGATATTGCATTGGTTGAATTATGTATGTTCTAGGGAGCGAATTGGCTATTTCACAAAGTGAACTGATTTGTTCATGGTTTCCAGACGCCCGTCTCATGGGATGAGACACCTGGTTCATGTAAAAATTCAATTTCTTCAAGGATTAGTGCTGATGTCATGATGTGCATTAATTGGATTAGAATTTCTAGCACAATTGTTATTGGGAAACATGATGAAACAACCTATTCACTGGGTGAGCCAATCGACTGACATGCCAATCGATCGGTTTGCTCATGAAAAATTGTTTCAACTATCACAGGTTGCAAATGTTTGATAAATTTCGGTCCCTTCCACTCCCACATAAATTGGGAACCCTGATCCTAACCCTCCTATAAATAGAGAAGTAGTGGGGGCTTCTCAAACACATCAATTACTTCTGACAATTGTTTATCTTTTCTAGTTGTAGTAACCAAGGGAACTCGAGCAAGTCCTATTCGATAAAGGGAGGGATAGAAAGGGAGAACAATTATGGGCGAGAAAGTTGGTGGCTAGTAAACCAACAAAAGGGACTTCTCCTTCTTGTCTGTTTAGTAGAATGACATGAGTTGTTGGTGATCCTTGTGGACTTCTCTAGAGGTGTGGATCCTTTTCCCACTATGAGGGCAACGTCAGACTACTGTCTATGGTGGAGACCAGGAGCTGTTGTAGACGTCTTCCGAGTGCAACCAAAAGAAAGCTGCACAATTACGATGAGGAGATTGTCACTGGACTTGAAACATGACCAAGTATATCCTCAACACCATCCTTTCCATCATATAATTATTGATGTGATCTTCTAGTTTAATGGGGAATATGGTAGTAAATTTTTTATATCCATTTCTTACCTGATGGCATATTTCCCTACATCCGATACCATTTACCACCAAATAATTTATTATCCTAACTCCACACTCCTCATGGATACATAGCCAAAGGTGAGTGGACCTTGACATCCGTCCCTTGCGTAGCACACTATTTCACACAAGAAATATGTATATGAAAAAAATAATAATACACTAGAGAGATAACAAGGTACGAAACATTACGTGAAGAGATATGTACCCATTTCTATATCAAAAATAATCATTGGTGTTTCATTTCAGATCTTAGAGTCTTGAGTGTAGCGATTCTTCATTTGGAAACTAAAAACTTTGATATAATATATATTAATGCTAAAGCATTAAGAACACTATGAAAGGGAAAGTAAAAATAATTTAGTAGTAATATAAAAGCTTCTTGGCTAGAAAAAATATATCAAGAAAGAATAAGAAACAAGGCAAGAATTTTTTGTTTTACAACAAAAGAGTTCTTTATTGATCTTGCTCTCTAATATAGGCCAAAACAGGCATTACTTCAGACTCATCATGAGTCAACTAGGTTTAAAAGTTGAAAAAGAGAAAGAAGTGGTGAACTTGGAGACATGTTTTGCTAGGGCATCCACAATGCCATTGTGGTGTCTAGGAATGAAACTGATGTGTATCACAGGGCCTTCTTGCCTGAGTTTTCTTGATCACAAGGCAAGAAAACTTTTAAAAGACAATCTTTTATACAAAGAATGTTTTAGGTTTCTTTATCCATTATATTAATGTAGGCCTTTAAAACATTTCCCAAGGAAGTTTCCATGAAGGACATCTATGCAAAAGCTAAGTATGTACCCTATACAGACGTGAAGGATTTTAACACTAAATTTCAACCTCAAGGCCATCACTTATAGCTAACCCCTTTTTCAACATGCCTTGTTCCCTTATTAGAATTCACGCATGTTTACAAGGATATATAATGGATTTCTATAAATTATGTTCACAATTTGTGAACATATAATAATAAAAAATTAAAGTAGTATTCAACATAACAACACATAAATCAAGTAACTTTCTATCCAAGTATTCATACAAGCATACATACAAAAAATCAAATCATTGTAGGTTCAATAGATTAAGTGTACCTTATGAGTAATAAGCAAGTCATAATCCAAGAGCAAGATCCTAGATAAGTCCTAACTCAAAGGAGGACCTAAGATGTATAAATACATAATAGTGGGTCTTAGATCAATATGATTTTGATAGAATAAACATCATATGTGTCATGTGGATGTTCCTCTAGAACTAAGCTTCATATAATTCATTTGTAGATCCAAGGTCACAAACATGCATCCAATGATTGAACATAGCACATCTATCAACATTAAGTCCTAGATCTGGGTGAAGATCCAAATTAGATTAGATATCAAGGTGAGATCATCTCTAATTTGGAGTTAGGGAAGTACTAAATTTGTATATTTATCAAGGTTTAATCATGCAAGATCATAAATAGTCATTATAGGTCAAATGGTGTGAAAAAGTAGATCTTATGTGAGTTTAAGATTGAAACATGCAAAGTAATGAGATCATGGAAACTAACTCGCATAGAATCAAAATATTACCAATTTGAGGTCAAAAATATTGTTCTAACCATTATTGATCAATACTTGTATAAGGTTCAAGTTCTAGTTACTTAATTTCATGCATGTCACATCATATGGCATATTGCATAACATGAAGCCATCAATAAATCTAAGCATGATCAAAGAAGATTCCATGGTTCAAAAAGGTACCAAGCTTTAATGATTTAGAGGTTTGATGATAATTTGATGATTATATATGTTAAACCACAAAGATTAAGCAAGAATATCACACATAAGTAAAAGGATCACTTTTAGGTCAACAGAGAAAAAGTGCACATCAAATATGATCTTCTTTGCGATTCAATGAAAAAGATGGATAAAAGTTACCATTTTAAAGTTTAAGAGTGATATAGGGAGAAATAATAATATTTTGGTGCAAGATACACCATTAAACATTCAAGAGTCATGCTTTTTTGGATATTAGAAGAAGAGAAAGTAGATTTAGGTTCCAAAACTAGTTCCAATGGATATATCTCGTCAAGAGGATAAAAATCATATCATATATGTCATTTTTGGACAAAAAATGCACGAGTTTATTATGTGATGATGGTCAGACCTTATATCTGAGATATGTGTCCCTCGTGGAACATGATCTTTTATTGTGGGCTCCTTGACTGAGCTAGGCCCACCGCTGGATCAGGCATGCGAGAATATGGCCCACGCCCAAGCCGCACCCTATTGGTCACCCTAGCAAATGCCCCTCTCGTCCTGCACATGGTATTTTACTATTCTGAGATGGTGGTGGTCTTTGCATGGGCGCCCCCCAGGCAAGCTTCAGCTAATGGTAATGTTGACCAAGTAGCGCCACGGATCTCCTGTCCCACCACGCCAAGAGTTTTCACATTTACCAAGGTCCTTCAGGATTGTTGGGGGTGAGGAAATGTGTTAATTTCCAAGGTAGGAACATGGCCAGGCCAATGGAGTTGATTAGGGTTTATAGGGATAGGAGAAAAAGTGAAAGAGGACTCTAGGGTGCACGAAAAGCCAAGAAAAGTTAGGGACTGATTTAAGGAAGGAGTTTTATAGGAAAAGTTAGAATTTTCTCATGTCCAAGGGGTGGAAAAAGTAGGGTCGGTGATTCTTGGCACCATGTCTATCGACCATGGTACGGAGGTGGCAGAAAACACCTAGGTTGTCAGGTTAGAGTTGATATGTGGTATTTGGATCTAAGGACGATAATTGTCACAAACAAGGGGACCTAGATTTCCAAGAAAAAGAGAAGGGGAGGGGGTTAATCTGGCCATGAGCCCCCAAGTTAGTCCCAAAAAGGGCCATTTTCATTTCAAAAGAGCTAGAAAATAAGCTAAATCAAGGTGATTTCAAATGAGCATATATCTCTCATCTTAGCATAGAATCAGGAAAAAATTGATGTGCGGAAAATGTGAGAGGGATATCTACAACTTGATCACAAGAAAAGGGTAAATATGTACGCAAGGATATATCAAAAATTCAAGGAAAATATGATTATGTGTGACATGAAGGTAAACTTTTTTTCATCAAATTGAGTATGGTCATAGTGATACATGTATACTAGATGGACCACTTGTGCATCAAAAAACATGAAAACATGAAATTGAAGGTGAGAACAAGAGCATGGTACATAAAAGGGGTGAAGTTCTAGGTTAATTCCCTAGGTGCTTCAAGCTTTTTAGTGCCATGGTTGGATAGAGTGGCACTCGACCTAGCTAGTTTGTTTTAATTTTATTTTTCTATAGGCCTCATCATTTATATTATTAGTATTCATGTTTTTCTTACATTTGATATTGCCAACTCTTTTCTATTGTATGATGCGTACATGAAACTATACTTTTGAGAAGGGAGAGATGGAAAATTCAGTGGAACACCACGACTTTACAATTAAGAGCACCAAGAAGATGGCAACAACACATCTCCAAGTCCTCTCCAAGATTAATTCAATTCGAGCACCTATACTTCTCCTATTACAACAAGAACTGAGGCAATGCTCAGTCAAGGCATCTCCATCCCTCCCATCATTGTGCAAATTCTTTTCATCTTCAGTGGTTTGGATAATGAAAATCCTTATCGGCATGTGGATTCTTTATAGAAATTTGCTCAACATTCCACACGTCTGCCACAACCGATTGTTCCATTTGTTGAATATGTTCCCCTTTTCTCTAAAGGACAAAGTTAATTAGTGGTATGCCTCTAAATTTAAGATCATTAATTGGATAGATACAGAGAATGCCTATTTGAAGAAATTCTATTCAATTGCTGGATTGCCACAAATGCATTGTTCTATCATGAATTTTAGATGTTTTGACCATGAGAAATTTCATGATATTAAGAGAGATCCCAGAGGAAATTGGGAGACATACCTCATAATTAAGTATCAATATATGAACTTGTGTAATTATATTATACTGGTTTATCTCAATTGAGTGATGCCATGGCAGATTCATCATGTGGAGGCATGTTAAAGGAAAATTCTCTTGAAGACTCTTGGCCCTTTTTTGAGCATCTAGCTGGAAACTCAAGGTAACTTAGTTCTAGTTCCATCAATGAGTATGATAGAAATATTTATGTGACACCATCTCACACAACCCCTTTATCTTCTAATGATTTAAATCCCCAAATGTAGAGGATTATAGATGGCATGATGAACCTAACAAAAAATCAAGCGGGAGTATATTCTAGTAAATCTATGCAAGATTTTGTAATGTGGAGGATGAAGTGCAGGCCTTTCTATATATTGTCAAGTGAAATTCTCAAGGCTACGCCATAATTTTACCAGACACAAAGTCACAATTATAGTTCAAGGTGTGAATATAAGTCCTTCTAGATCAAAAGGCTTTGATGAGGTTCAAAATAATGTGACTAAGTTGGAGCAAAGACTTGAAAAGATTTTACTAGCACTTTCATGTGAAAATGGAAACTTCCTTCCTAAACTATGATGAACCCTAATAATGTAAGTGGACCAATAGGTGTTCTTCAAAACTCTTATGGTCCACCCCCAATGCAAGTGGAACCCATGTATCAATATCAAGGACTTCTAAAATCTCATACACCTCCACCACCACAACCACCCTATTGATACACCTACCACTACTACTATTCCCCTCCAACACTATCCCAACACTAAAGTCCACCTCCACAATTAAAACCTCAACCATATCCCCATCTCATCATGAGCAAGAGAATGTGGTGACCATCTTGAGGAGTGGTAAGGTATTGAGAAACCCAAGAGTCAAATGGGAAATGATCGTGTGAGCCAATGATATGTTGTTGAAGTGATGCCAAAGAATAAACATGATGGTACTATGATGAGGACATCTGAAAATGATCTTGCGATACCACATGTTGATTTCATGATATAGTGCGCTCCACCCTCTACTACGTTTGTAGATTCTACAAACCCTAGTGTTCCAACCATGATTCCAAGAGTTCCTTGCATGATGTCTAAAGATAATCATTTTGATCCGAATAAATAAATTGCAAGTGAGCCTCCGTTGCCAGATGCTTTGGATGAGCCCTCACTATCGAAGTGGATGAAAAGAATAATGATGTTTTTGAGGTCTTTAGACAAGTGAAGTTCAATACATCATTTCTTGATGCAAACAAGCAAATTTTCTTAGAGAGTGTAATTTGAATAACATTTGAGAACATTATGTCATTAAGAGATATTAAGTAACTCCCAAGTTAGTCTTAATGTATGGGTAAATTTTTGCAACCAGTGACATAGGATAAGCCATTGGATTTTTATAGGATTGTTGTATTTTTGAGAGATTTATCATAGTGATTGACATGACTGTATTGTAAGCATGAAGATATTAGCAATCTATGAACAATCTATGAGACATTATTAACAAAAAACAATCTTTAAGACATGAAGTAAGCAACAATTTTTGAATGGAAAGCATACACCAATCTTAGAATATAAAGCAAGCAATGACCAATTGTAGAAGATTAGCTCTCCTTGTTTGAGCCCACGAGTTTAGATGTGATTTATATTCTCGCTCAAAAATTATATGTACGGGAGTGTCTGGTCCTTAACTTCTACATGAGGTGATGGCACTTGCTTGGGGGTAACCCAATTTCTTTAGATTTGATAACTACTCCCAATACATGAATGTGTACAATGGCCGTAATTAGTCATTAGTATTAGGAGAGGTGGTGTACTCAAATCCTTCAGACATCTTGAACTGCACAATGTTGGTACATGTACTAACACCCATACACCTCATCTAGGGATCCAACATAAGTGTTGGCACATGTTTAATATACACATGGTTTAGTAGGAGTGTAGAGTGCAAGTTTGCAAATATTTAATGCTTTAAACTTCAATGCCATTATACAAAGACATAACAAGCATATAGAAAGAGGGAAGCCCAAAGTGGACATGTGATGTTCCCCAACTTGCTAAAAATAATCACTCATGTCAACCAAAAACCGTGGATGTAACATAAAAGAAAGCATATTGGTCATAATGGATAGTTGTATACTTTTGTTTTATATTTTTTCTAATTTTTTGAATGAAACTCATAAACAAAAAAATGAAATAAAAGGGAAGCTGCAAAACAATCTTAGAAGGGGGAACAAAAAGAAAATATTTAGAAAATCCTAAATGTATATCAATCTAATGAGAAAACTCAATAAAACAAAAGAAGCAACTCATATCGTCTAAATCCCCAACATAGTTGAAAAACTATTTTACTTATTGAGAATAATCTCCAAAGACATAGTCTTAGTATTTGTCTTAAAACTTAAAAGATGTGAAAAATTAAGGAAATATTGAATATCCACTATATTTCATTTGGATAAAAAAAATATAGATGGGTATTTAAATGAATAGAAAAATGTAAAAGGAAAAAAAAAGATTCAACTTATGGGAGGATAAGACATGGAAAAATACTCAAGAGGTCAAGATAGCTAGTCCTATTATGACTTGGGGGAGGTGTTAGGCACCCAAGCATCACCCATAATATCAGTATTGTGATTATAATATCCAGTTCATGAAAAGTGTGTGGTTTGGCTGGTTAAGAAAAAAAACATGATGAAGGTGTCCAAGTCTATAGAAAATTAATATAACCCAAGACATCTTATCCCATTATAAATATTAATTGGTGTGACCACATCTGAGCTTAATTGGTAAACTAGGGTTTACTTGGATTATTACATACTTAATTAGAATTATCATCTTTTAAATATGTTTAATGATAGTAGTTCAATTTGTGATGTTTCAAACTTAAGAAGGGTCTCTAATCATGATTTGAATTTGAAGGATTAGGGATTTAGAAGTGCAAACCCTAATTGCCAAAATCAGGGTTTTGATAGTATATAAATATAAAATTGATAGGTACAACAGCATGATAAATATTTTTTCATATTTATATGTAACTTGGATTCACTTGAAATTTGGATATAATCTATGTAACTCAATCATACATGTTAATGCAAAATTTCAAAATATTGGTATGTTCTTCGAATGTGGTTCTCAGTGGAACTATAATTCAAATGACCATGCTGCAGACTGTTGTTTAGTAGTGTAGTATTTAATTTTTAATTATTTATTGGCAGCTCAGAATGATCTAAAATTTTCAATGGAGCTATCAAAAATATATTTTGGACAATATACTAATTTTAATATTTTTTAGAGGATCTGTAACTTATTTAGTAAAGGATTTACAGTAATATTTTTATGACAAAAAATTCTGTTGAAATAAAAGAAAGTATAACTAGGGTCAATTTGCAACTGATCCAAGCAACTCATTTGCTCTATATGAGTAACCTAAGACATTAGGAGAGTTAGGGTTTGGATGGAGAAAGTGTTGAAGATGGTGATCTAGGGTTTTCTCTTACTAGAGTTGATGAAATCAAGTAAGTTTGTCATCTCCAGATAGTTTTTCTTGATGATTCTTATCTCATACGTCAAGATTTTGTTCCTCCTATAATTTGATTATAAACAATATCAAAACTCTCCCTTTCTCTCTCTCACTTTCACTTCCATATTTATCCATTTCTAGGGTTTTTGAGTTGAAATAAAGAAGAAAGTGGTGAATCTAGGAGTTTGATATGGATTCTAGAATTCCAGTTGTTGGGTACTTTTTAAGGTATTCTCACACCTTTAGTGAATGGGTACTTCCTTTAACTAATAGATTTCATAAAATTGGAATAAATCCACATTAATCTTCAATTCTTTTGCATATGACTATAAAGCATAGCTATTGAAAGATGAAATCAAAATGGAATTTTTTTACTATTGTAATGAACTTCAGATGATAAAATCATATCAGATTGGATAAAAATCATCTAAGATGGAATTTCTAAAGTTATTATAGAATTTATAAGAATAAACTAAAATCTAGATGTTTTGGTTGTGTCTGAAATTAGTGTATAAGTGAATGAAGTTTTTTGTTTATATGAATCTCCTTATTTATAAATGATTGTTTTATCTGAATGTTTAGTACATATTTGTTGATATTATCTAGGGATTTATCTGAAGTTATCATTGTTTACTTGATATCTCAGTAAAAATGGTAAAACCTTAGATTAGTGGGCAGTTGGAACTTTGTGATTAGGCATAATGAAATCCATCTTAAGTAATACCCTTGACATCATTGATTTATTTATTCAAGGTTATTCTTGATGCCAAAAATTTCAATGTATGGAGTGGAAACTATAGTTCAATTCATACCAGGGTTTCGTATGTGTGAGTGATTGAAATTAGTTAAGTGATACTTCAAGTTTCTAGTTGTATATTACTTTATATGCGTACACATTTTGATTTGTGATGTAAAAATCTCGTGCTGAGTTCTTTGACATAAAATGCATAAGTTTTTATGTTATTTTAAGAAAACAAAAATGGCATTTCCCTGATAGGGATGTTTTTGATGCCATACATAAATATGAGAAATGTTTAATGAGAATGTTTATATCATTAGACATGATATATGTTTAAAAATATGAGAATTGTTATATGTGCATGAGAAATGGGAAACCCTAAGAAAAGGGTAATCAATATGTTAAGCATTTAAGAAATGAGAAATCCTAAGATAAGGGTAATCAATATGTTATGTGTTCAACTAAGTATCATCAGTGAATTTAGTTCAATAGTTCAAGTAGTCATTGAAATATAGTAGTAGTAGATGTCGTGAACACTATAGAGCTCTCCCTGCAGGTCTGTAGCGGGATGGGAGAAACATGCTATGGAGTATCACATATAGAAAGAAGTATCCCAGAACTGAGTTCCAACACTAATTGTTTGGGTATTGGTGGAACTTTAGTTTAGTAGTAGAGTACCCAAAAATAATTGGAGATCCTAGTGGTACTATTTCAGTAGTAGGGATATCCAACAACAACTGTACATCTAGTGGTACCCAACAATTAGAGTATATAGTCCCCATGGACCTACTCCTTCTATAAGTTACTCTATATCTTGTGTTGTCTCTTAAGGAACCACATTACGTGAGGCAGAGGATTTTTAGCCTAGAGGCACCCCTCCTGAGTACCCAGGACAAGGGGCCATAGTTATACGACTAGGTGTTTAGCCACCGTCAACCCTTACCAGGCTCCCTCGACACAGACTAAGGTAGTAGCGGTAGTCTTAAGGTTCCCAGGTTTACCTTAAGACTTGTATGGTGAGTCATGTAGTAGTGGATTTCAATTAGATGGTACAATCCAAGAGAGTTTAGGGGAAAACTACATAGGAATCCAAGATAAAAAGAATCAATAATGATGAATAGATCATATAATCAAGTAAAATATATTTATACACTCCAAAACAAAGAGAACACAACTGAAAAGAGTTAAGTATACAATAAGTACATAGAAGTAAAGAGTCTTCAAAAGAGTTAAAGTGAAGAGAATTAGATGAACGTGTAATTTATAAGGCTAGGATAAGATACTTAGATAAAAAAGGAAAGTGATGGAAATAATGAGTTTGATTAAGGAAGGAGGGTTACATAATATAATTTAGAGCATGGAATGTGTACTTATATTATGAAGTTTAATGTATTCATCCTTACTACCTTTTGATTCAAAGGATGTATATAGAAACACCTAGTTTCAATTAGATTTATTCAATAAGTTCCAAGTAATGAAATAGACCTAGTTCTCAAAAGAAGAACAAAACTACAACTAAATAAGTGAGCAAGTCTTATAAAGGAAAATTATATTCAATATAGAAAGACTTTATTTAAAAAAACTATAATTTACCGTGTGTAATCTGTTCAGTTTGGAAACAAAGGACATGTAATGTAATATGCATAAGATGAAACTTGTAGGAAGAATATTGATTTAGAGTTTTGAATTCACATTAGTAAAAGTATAACAAGAAATATATGTGGAATGGAATAAATAAACATACGCGTGCATGAGAAACATGATCATAAGAAATAAGTAGAAGTTAAAGATGATAGGTGGAAGATTAGCATATAGTTACAAGATGATGGAAATTAATGAACAGTTTGAAACATGATGGAGTAATATAAGATTGTAAAAGAGAAATTGTGAGATGTGAGAAAATGCAAAATAGTCTAGTATCCTTTATGATGACTAACTAAATCTAGATATGAGAAATGCATTAAGTAAATATTTGAATATTAGAATTCTAAATCTCAAAATAATCTTATCATTTGTGTCTTCCTTAATGAGAGAAATGTGGGAATCAAGTGATAAGAAAATGAATTATGTATGATGCATAAGCATAGAGACATCTATTGAATATGTTAATGACACATAATATGATGATGAAACCCTAATAGGGTAAATAAAGAAAGTAACCTATCATAAATGTCAAATAATAGAAAAGGAAATTCAAGTGGTAAAGATAAGGAAGACTTAAGTAAAATTCAAGAGAGATAAAGTTTCCATATCAAACTAAGGGATTAAAATGATGTCACCATAACATCATGTTATTGATAAGGATCGAACCATAGAATGTTTAGTGTTCTAACAAGTTCAAGGGATGTCACTAGTGATTTGACCTTGAGTGCTAACATCATTATAAAATAAGATCCTAAGATCAGTAATATGAGAAATTAGTAGTGATATTAATCTAGGGTTTAAAGGTAGAAAATGACAAAGATAGATAAACAACATGGTAATGACTATGAATGGAGGGTAAGACATAGATTTGAAATGTAAGAAGTATGATAGGAACAAAAGAAGAAGTACACCATCGAGAAAGTGTGATCTGAAATGAATTTTTACAGTGATAGCAAGAATGATGAATAATCCATTATTACCTCAAATATTTAATGTCAAAGATGATTATTCTATCTAATCAAACTGAGAAGGATAAGTAAGAAGAAGGAAGTAGTAATGGATAAAAAGAGAAATCAAAGAAAACAAATGAATTTTAGCTATACATGATTTTGTTTTCAAAAGTATAATTTGTTGAATCTATATCAAGGGATTTAAATTAATTTCACACAAGATTTTAGTTGTACATGTGCAAGGAATATAATTATTGATAGGGTGTTATGGATTTAGTCATTCATACCAATAATCTAGCTTAGTATTATATAATTGTTGTTAAATCTATCTTGTAGCTTATGAGTATTTTTCCATTAGAGTACCACAATAGTAAACTTCAAAATGACAAGGTGAGCTCTCTTTAATAACTCTAATATGATATAGATCAATAGTATAGATTGAAGCGTATGAATTGAGATATTTAGATCACATTATGAATGTTGAGGTTACACCTCAACAGAGTACAAAAAGATTGAAAATGGTTGGTTTTTCATTCTCTTTCTCTTTCCTAGTAATTGATTATGATATAGAAAATTTTGGTGTTGTCACTAAGAGGCGTTGTTTTTTATTATTTTTGATTTGGTAGAGAAACAAAGGACTCAATGTTGAACATAGTATTCAAAAAGAAATATAAGAATAGTGAGATACAAGATTTTAGATGTTTAAAAGAAATTTTGAATGTACTTTCTTGTCTATTTGTGTTTTGGGGACGAAACCTTTATAAGGGGGGAAGAATTGTTATGACCACATCTGAGCTTAATTGGTAAACTAGGGTTTACGTGGATGATTACATGCTCAATTAGATTGATAATCTCTCAAACCTGATTAATGATGGTGGTTTAATTTGATATGTTTCAAACTTAAGAAGGAACTCTAATCTTGATTTTTCTTTGATGGATTAGGGTTTGAGAAGTGTAAATCTGAATTTCTAAAATTAGGGCTTTGATAGTATATAAATACAAAATTGATAGGTATAGCAATATGTTAAATGATTTTTCATATTTCTATATAACTTAGATTTATGCGAAATTTGGATGAAATATTGGACAATTCAATCATGCGTGTTAGTGCAAAATTTTAGAATATTTGGACGTTCTTTGAATGTAATTCTTGGTCAAACTATACTTCGACTAACCATGTTGCACATTGTTGTTTAGTAGTGTAGTGTTTGATTTTTACTTATTTATTTATAGCTCAAAATGATCTAAAAAAGTTATTGGATCCATGAAATTATGTTTTAGAAAACATTCTAATTTTTTATATTTTTTAAAGGATATGTAACCTATTCAGTAAATGATGTACAATAATATTTGTATGACAACAAATTCTGTGGAAATAATAGAAAGTATAAGTAGTGTCAATTTTCGATTAACCCAAACATCTCAATTACCCTATATAAGTAACCTAACACACCATAATCTCCCATATTTCATTATTCATTCTAGAGAAATGAAATCTTAGAGAGAGGGGAGAGTTAGGGTTTGGATGGAGAAAGTGGTGAATATGGTGATCTAGGGTTTTCTCTTTCTATAGTTGATGAAATCATGTAAATTTGTCATCTCTAGATAGTTTTTCTTGGTGATTCTTCTCTCATATGTCAAAGTTCCGTCTGGTCTTCTAATTTGACTCGAAATAATATCAAATATCTCCCTTTTTTCACTCTTTCTCGATACCTCTCCATTTATAGGGTTTCCAAATTGAAATAAAGAAGAAAGTAGTGAAATGCTAGAAGTTTGATATGGATTCTAGAATTTCAGTACTTGGTCTATGTTTGTTTGAAGGTATTTTCACACCTTAGGTGAGTGGGTACCTCCTTTCAACAATATATTGGATGAAATTGGATTGAATCCACATTAATATTCTATTTCTTTGTATTCAACTATAAACCCTAAATATGCTTTTAAGTTCTAGCTATTGCAAGATGACATAAAAATGGAATATTTTCCTATTTTGATGAATTTCAGATGATAAATTATATCATAAATGGATACAAATCATCTAAGATAGAATTCCTAAAGTTATTACATAATTTATAAGAATAAACTGAAGTCTATGGTTTTATGTCTAAAATTGATGTATAACTGAATGACAATATTTTCTTATATAAATGTCTTTATTTATAAATGATTATTTTATCTCAATGTTTAGTACAAATATGTTGATATTGTCTAGGGTTTTATCTGAAGTTATCAATGCTTGCTTGATATCTCAGTATAGAGGGTGAAATCCTTGATGGGTGAGAAGTTGGAACTTTGCAATTAGACATTATGACATCCAATTGAAGTAATTTCCCTGACATCATAGATTTATTTATTCAAGGTTATTCTTGATGCAAGATATTTCAGTGAATGGATTGGAAACCCAAGTTCAATTCATATTAAGGTTTCATATGCATGACTGATTGAAATGAGTTATGTGATACTTCGAGTTTCTAGCTGAATATTATTTTATATGCATACATATTTTTATTTTGTGATGCAAAAATCTCTACATGAGTTCCTAGACATGAAATGCATAAGTTTTTATGGTATTTTAAGAAAACAAAAATGGCATTTCCCTTGATAGGGATGTTGTTCATGCCATGCATATATATGAGAAATGTTGAATGAGAATGTTTATCATTTCATTATATTTGTCTAAAAATATGAGAAGTTTTATATGTGCATGAGATATGAGAAACCCTAAAAGAAGGGTAATCAATATGTTAAACACTTAAGAAATGAGAAATCATGAGATAATGGTAATTAGTATGTTATACATTCAGCTAAGTACCATCCATGAATTCAAGTCAATAGTTCAAGTAGTTAGTAAAATATAGAAGCAGATGCCTTGAACACTGTAGAGCCCTCCTTATAGGTCTGTAGCAGGATGCGTGAAATGGGACGTGGACTATCAGATATAGGAAGAAGTAGCCCAGAACTGAGTATCCAACACTAACTGATTGGGTATCAGTGGAACTTCAGTTTAGTAGTAGAGTACCCAACAATAATCTGGGATCCCGATAGTACTATTTTAGTAGTTGGGGTATCCAACAATAAGTGGAGATCTAGTGGTACCCAATAGTTGGAGTATATAGCTCTTGTTTACCTACTCCTTCTAGCAGTTACTCCATATTGTCTGTTACCTCTTGAGTAACTACATTACATGAGGCAGAGGATTTTTATCCTAGAGGCACCCCTCTTGAGTACCTAGGACAAGGGGCCACAATCATAGGATTAGTTGTTTAGCCTTTGTTAGCCCTTATGAGGCTCCCTCAATGCAAACTGAGGCAGTAGTAGCAGAGTTAAGGTCCCTGAATTTACCTTAAAGACTTATATGGTGAGTCACGTAGTACTGGCCTTCTGTTGGATGGTACAATCCAAGAGAGTTTAGGGGAAAAGTAAAAGAAAAGTTTGTTGAGTTTAGTTGAGTTTAGACAAAGAGTTTAGTAGTCAAATCAGTCAGTTATGTTTTGTTGGCCAACATAGTAGTGTTAGTTTAGTAGTCAAGTTAAGTCAGAGTTAATGAAAGATCAAAAAGATAATAATGAAGAAAATGTTTTGGTATTTGTATATTGCTAGTGACAGATAATAAGATGAATGTGAAATTAAGAAAGTGTGTTCAACTATTGATTGATTCCTTGGAATTTTATAGAGTAACTTGTTTATTGTATGCTTCTAAATTATTAGTTTTCTTTGTGATTGATTAAAAATGTAAGTAATTGATTTACTCTTTGTAGTCATCCAGAGTAATTTGTAATACATAAGTTTGTGAATGATTAGTTCTTTTATATCTTGTTACTGTTCAACTTTATATTTAGTTTCTCAATAATATATCTCTAATATATATGTGCTTTAAACTTTTTCTTTGAATTAATCAATCACTGAGTGAGTATGCTCACCCCTCTACTTACAATTTTCTAAGGAAACCATGTGGATCTGAAGAATGTCAATGCTAGAGTAGATCTACCACGAGAGCTAAGTATCAGATAAGTTAAGTTCAGTCAGTCCCTAGAACACTAGGTCCTTGGGAAGTAATGAGAGAGTTGTAAATGATATTGTGTAACTTTGTTTCCTCACCTTTGGAGTATGTATCCAATTATCAAGTCGTGTGTACATGGAAGTGTGAGAAACAACATGAATGTTTAAATATTTATCCTTATTGTTGGAAATAAATGAGAAGAATCAAGGTTTTATTTCCCTTGCATAAGTTATTTTATGTGATTGAATGTGATGAAACAAAGAGTTTGAAATCATAGAGAAAAAAATTAGGAGTGGTCTTTGTATTATGTTAAATCCTCAACTTATGCCCTAATGTCATGATTAGATGTTATCATGGGATGTGGGTGTAACATTAATCCTTTGTGATTGTGATGAGATGACGGAAAAAGAAAGAAACAAGAGAGAAAAGTTGATTAAATAAAGTGAGACATGAGTGTGTGTGTGTTTAACGGTCTCAATAAGCATAGGTTTGCATGATTAATTAAGATGCATTAGAGAAGAGCAATTAATTTTGAACAATTTGTACTCTTTTTAAATAAGATCAAGCAAACATGTAGACGTTAAATCAAAAAACAACTAATCAATTGTATAATTTGATCATGAATGCAAGAGATCTAGATGCAAAACATGAGTAGTTTTATCAAGTTGGAGAAGCAAGTAGATAGCAAATTATTATTCAATATAAACAAGCATATGAATGGCTATTACGGTCTAGATATAGAGGTTTATGATGATTAATTAGGATAGTTCAAAAAAATTTATAGGCCTAGATACCTCCTTCCATTTTAGCACCCTTTCAAACTATGGGGTTATTTTTCTAGGAAAAGGATCTTTTATACGCCTGTTGGTGGAGTCTAAACAAGAATAGATAGCCCTCTTTCATTTCATGAGAGTAGGAAAGGGTGTTGGTTGGTGGTGGATATGAGGGATATTTATATTTGTTAGTGAGGGTTGAGGGTTTGGCATCAAGAAAGAATTTTTGTGGATGAATTACCATCAGAACATGACTAGGAAATAAAAATCAATATCCAAGCCTTTAGGGGACACTATGGAACATTTCTTTCCATGAAAAGGAATTCCTAGAAGAGCGTTGGTGTTCCTCCATGTTGCAACCTAGACGAATGTTGGATTTCGTTGGAATGTCCCCTAGATGGAAACATGATTTTTCCTTATCTGAGTCTCGAGCTTTTTGAAAGTTTCTTATTCTATTAGAAAAAAGGAGTTTCATTTTTGAAGACAAGATTATGTCATTCAGGAATAAAATTTCAATTGAAATAGGGGACAAGAAAGATAAAAATGTTATGTATAACTCTTTCTTTTTCATTTTCTTTATCAAAATACTTGGTTTTAAATTGTATAACTTCTCCACTAAAATAACGGTATTGATTTTATAAGAGAGATAAAAAGGAAATTGACTATCTAGGGGGATGCAGATGTGAATATTTTCTTCATGAATAATCCAATTGATAAATTTCTTGAAAAAGGCTTATAAAGACTCAATTAAAAAGCAAATTACACTCAAGTCCATGGAAAAGGTTTTATATCTTTTGAACCCTAGACAAGTGGAAAATTTATGAAAATGAGTGAAATAAATAGGAAAAAAATCCATGAATTCCTTCATTATCCAAAGAAAATAATATATCATTATCATTGATTTGAATGATTGAAATTCGGGTGTCAACACTTATCTTTTTTTTTAATTATCCCAACGAACTCATTCCTTCATTTAATATTGAAGAAACATTTCCATCTCTTCTTCTGATATAGAAAAGGTTGGCATTCATGCTGTAACTCCATCAACTTTCTTGAAGTGAAGATAGAAAAACACGCAAGCAATGATAGTACCATCAACAAGATAAATGCCAAAGGGAAGGTTCTTGCAAAAAGAGTCAAGATGTGACAGATGTGTGAAGAATGAGGGCATGTGGATAAACATTGCAAAAAAAAATCATATACTTAAAACTGACACAAGAAGATACAATTTTAGGTATTTTATGAAAATGTCGCAAGGAAGTACCACCCTATGTTCTCTTACAGAAACACATGGACAAAATGATCATCTCCTTACACCGTCTGCTAAGAAACTCATGTTTTGAAGAGTTCAAGGACCTCTTCTATTTTTTTAGTAGGGAAACTTCCATCAGCAACAAGCCAGCCTCCAACAACAAAACCATTTCCACCAACAAAATGGGAGTCCCCAAGGCCAAAAGCAATTCAATTAGTATAATCAATTTTCTAGCTTCAAAAAGACTCGGGCTAATGTGAATGAGAACATAGATATAACTTTAAATATAAAACATTATTAGCACGATGCATGCTCAAATAGGAAATGTTGCTCCTCAAATATTAGTACAACAAGTATATGTTCCTCCAACTGGACACTCTAGAAGGGCATGTGAAAATTCCCAAGGACACATAACTTCTCAAAACAAATAGGAGCAAGGAACTCAGAAATGGATCATATGTAAATTCACAACTCTGGAGTTGTTCTAAACTAACCATAGGCCAACACAAACTCTAAAGTCCCACCAAAATTTTCTTATGAGTTAGAAATTCCTAAGAGTGTCTCTAAAGAGATTATTCAATGCACATCCACTGAGAAAAGGCCTTTAAGAAAAAACCAAGACAAGAAGACTTGCATAATAATTGAACCATATGATTAAAACCCACCCCAAAAAAGAAAGGTCTCATGCTAGAAGATATGTAAGTTCTCCACTTGTGATTTTCTTATAGACCAATCAAATCTCATTTGAAAAAAACATTACAATAGTTCATAGAAGACATTAAGAAGATGTATTTGGATCATTCCTTGACTCTGTTGAGATGACACATATCTACTTCAAGTTATGCAAAGATCTTCTCACACGATGGCACATGTCTAGAGAAGTTGAAACGATCAAAATGGGCAAAATTTCATGTGATTTTGTCCTTGTCAATGTACCAATCAAATAGAATTATTGAGATTCATTTATGCTCCTGTTTCACATGGGAAATTCTAAGAAAAATAATGGCCTAGCATATCTTGGTTCTAGCATCAACATAATGCCTATCTTTGTATAAATTCCTTGACCTAGTTCATATTGTATAAGTATGAATAGTTATTCAATTAGCAGATTACTCTTTTAGGTGACCAATGGAGGGGAAAAGAGCATATCTATTTGTATCAGGTGTTTTTCATCCCATGTGATCTGGTGGTCATTTACATGAAGTAAAATACGAGCTTCCAATTATCTTTGACAGACCCTTTCTGGAAACTAGGATAGACTTAGTTGATGTTTAAATCAGAGAGTAGGAGATGATGACAAAAAAAATTAAAGTTCTCATACAACAAAGAGCCCATAACATGGAAGAGATCATCTATTTTTATTATTGTTATAATCACCTAATTGCATAAGTCCAAGAGAGAAATGTTGTTGTTGAACTTTTGATTAGAAGCTTGATAAATCTATATAAAGATGTTATCAATCCCAAAACAGAAGAGCTCTTAGCATAACTAGATGCTAAGGAGGAGAATGAAGAGAAAAATGAAGATATCGTGCTAGGATCTTCATATGCAAATCAGGCGTATACAATCAAGTATCTATCCCTGAGAAGTTCTCCGGTTGATGAAGAAACACCAAAGAATATAACCAAACGTAAACATTGTTAGAGGGATTAAATTATGGGTTTCAAGCTGATGAGAAGATATGCAGAATAATTGCAAATTTTGTCCTATCTGAAGGATAGTTGGTACTACTCATTTTAGAATTAAAGTTTCATGAATATGCTTTGGAGTATTTTTAGATGATATCAAGGGACTAAGTTTGTTGTAGGCATGCATTACGTCAAACTTATAAAAAATACTACCCTTAAAGTCCAAAGGCAAAGAATATTGAACGATAATATGAGGGAAGTCAAGAAGAAGGAAGTTGTTATGATTCTAGATACATGTATCATCAACGCTATTAGAAACAACTCGTGGGTTGGCCCTGTTCAGGTTATACCAAAGAAAGGAGCATTACCATTTTTGAAGGAAAATATGGAGAGGAGCTGGACTAAAGACTAGTCACTAGTTGGCACATGTGTGTAGACTGTAAGTACCGTTACCATGAAGGACATATTCACCTTCCTTTCATTGACCAAGTGCTGGATTTGTGCACCACTCTTAACCTTAATACCTGGATTGATATTTGAAATTTTACCAAGTTCCCGTCCACTTTACATGAGAAACAAAAGACAATCTTTACCGTACATACACACAACTTACATTTTTTGCATAATGCCTTTTGACTGTGCAAGAACCCTGTCACGTTTCCCACGTGCATGTTTGTTACATTCTCTGATTCTGTTGAAGACATAGCGAATGGTTTCATGGGCGTTTTTTATCTGTGAAGAGAAAAATGTGGTTTTAATTACATGGGAACAGTGCATTTTAAGGTATAGGAAGGAATAGCCGTAGGCCATAAAGTCTCTCCAAAAGGAATTGAAGTTGATAAGTGCAAATTCAAGGTGATATCAAGACTACCTCTGTCCACATCTGTCACTGACGTGAAAGATTTTTTTGGGCACGTGTGGCTATCACCTATGTTTCATTAGAGGCTAGAGAAACCCCTATTCAATCTCTGAGTGAAGAATACGCCATTTGACTTCAGTTCTACTTTTTCAAAAGCTTTTCACCACCTGAAAGAAACTTCTAACCACGACCTCGGGCACCTCTTAAACTTTCAGAAGTACCTCTTCAATTAAACACTGGAAAATCACGACCATCTGTATAATTTCAACGACCATTCCTGAGGTACTAACAAATTGCATAGCAACGCTGACACCACTTACCAATACAAAGTTACTTACAAAACCATTTTTGGTCATTGGAAAATCAATACGACTAACGACCAACGATGGGCCGAGAGGGAGTTGTATGACACAACTGTACAACGATCATTTCATCACGTAATATATATAATAACACAAACTCTGGCTCAAATATTGAACACGTAAATAGATTGATTAATATTGACGCAGCGAAAAAAATTTATGGTATTGGCTAACTCGAACTTTTTCAAGCAAACAATAGCAAAAAAACTGCTGAGATTATGGCAGCAGAAGGTGCAAAGCGTCGGCCTATCTGACCACCACGATCTTTATCCCCACCATTACTATCACCAGTAGCATTAGATGGCTGTGAAATATAACCTGTACAGTCTAACCCATCTTTTCCTTCTTTGCATATGCTTGCAAATAACCCAGGGGGATAGCTCCCCTGGATGTTAATGTAACTAAACATGGTAGTAGCGCAATTATTCGTGAGATCGTTCAGTTCAGCAGCATAGGGGCAAGCAAATTCCTTGAAAGATGTACAACATGAATTCTTAGGATAACTAGGTCCTTTGCAGTTGCTCGTCAAAACACTGTAGTTCAAAGTTTCAAAGCCAACAGAACAACCTAGTAAAAGCAAAAATAAGCGCATTTAGTCATAAGCAAGAGCGGAAGATGTTAATTAAAATCAACGGCGTGGATTTCGTTTTATAATTTGTAACGAACTTGGAAGAATGATGGATATTATATATATGACGATCAATGTTTCGTTAAAATACTGTATGGTGATCAACTTTTAGTTAAGATACCAATATGGTTTTACTAATCCATGTCATTTTGATCTGACATTAGTAAAAAACAAATAAAAGCACAACTTGTAGCTTCATTTTTTTTAACTGTCATCGTCCAATTCTATATAACTTGTAGTTTCGTACACGATAACAGCATGAGCTACCAATTCGTATGACCTGTACATAAAGATATGGTCTTATTTTCATAGGTGTGACCTATCCATATTTAATTCAAAATTACAAGTGATATTTTAAACATTCAACACTGCCTCTCTTCCTTCTTTATATCTACCTTCTCACTCTTAAACCTTTGTAATGGCCTACTTTCTTGATCAGATTAATATAATACACAGGGGAAATTTATCTTGCACACTTTGAAAAAAATACTTACCATAGAAGCACTTCAGAAAAAATATTTCTAATAAGAGCAAATTTTGATGCGAAAAACGTCACTTTTAATGAAGTCTTGTTTGTATGCATGGCCTGAAGACTCTGCTGCATACATTGACATTTTTATTTTCAAAATCTTAAAATTTGAAGGAAAAAGAATTAAATGAAAGCACAACATTGAGCAACGCTTTTAACTTGATGTTTCAAGTTATAAAGCATCACTCAATATGGTATTTTCAATTTTTTTATATTTTATTTAATAATGAAAATGCCAAAGTATGCATTGTGTCCTGATTGCACATACATAAACATTACTTTATGTGGCAGGTTCTACAAAAGTGCTATTTTAAAAATATTTATGAAGAGTGTTATAGTGGTCATTATTTTCAAAGAAGTGTGTTATTCCAATTGATTTTTTCCCTATAGTATATCACATTAAATCTATTTTTGGTATACAAAGACAGTTAAGCATAGAACACAAAGATTCATACGGTATACCAATTGGACCTAGACCCACAAACAAAATAAATCATTTCTTTTACGGAATTGAATAGAGTTCATAGACGACAAGACAACACTAATGATTATGTTTTGTCATCCAATATCCTAAGAGAGATAGAGATCTATATACTATACCAAAAAGGTACAAAATTGGACTCCGGTATAAATCTGAAATGGATTACATAATTACATAGACGACTTATAGTCAGGGACATATCTAGGGGAATGCCGAAGTTCTAACCCTAAGCAACTTCTAAAACAAATTGAATATATATATATATATATATATATATATATATATATATGTGTGTGTGTGTGTGTGTGTGTGTGTGTGGACAAAGAGTGGCTCAAGTGGTCAAGTACGGTGTTCCCTAACAAAGAGACATGGGTTCGAATTCTAGCTGTCACCTTGATTTACCACCTTCCCAGCGTTCGACCTCCGCCACGGACGTGGGAGAGGGGGAGAGAATGTCTCTCTTAATCCCATATATATATATATATATATATATATATATATATATATATATATATATATATATATATATATATATATATATATTCAAATCCCTATGGCAACATAATCTTTAAAAAAAATTCAAATACATGCCTCCTATACATTGAGTATTATCATCATCACCAACAACTAAGCCTCAATCTCAACCATGTTGGGGTCGACTACATGGATCCTTCTTTTCAAATAGCTCTATTATGGGTCATACTATGAACAAGATGTATAGAATTAACATCTCTCTTTATAAGCTCTTTCCAAGTTAATTTAGGTCCGCCTCTGCTTCTTTTAGTTGTGCTTCACTCAATAACCTTACTTCGAATAGGTGCATTTATTGATCTGTGTTATACATGTACATACCATCTTATAGCTCTATTATGGGTCATATTATGAACAAGATGCATAGATTCAACATCTCTCTTTTTAAGCTCTTCCCAAGTTAATTTAGGTCCACCTCTGCTTCTTTTAGTTGTGCTTCACTCAATAACCTTGCTTCGAATAGGTGCATTTATCGGATTGTGTTATACATGTCCACACCATCTTATACGACCTTCACACAACTTGTACTCGATGCTCACCACCCCCACTTTGTTTCTGATATAGTCATTCCTCAAAGGATATTTTCTCATTTTCCCGAACATCCATCTCAACATACGTATTTTGGTCACATTCATCTTGTTGAGACCTTGTTTCTTCATTGCTCAACATTCACTCCCCTATAGAATAGTTGGATGTATAATTGTTTTGTAGAACTTGCTTTTTAATGAAAGAGGGATCTCTTGATCACATACTACTCCAGTTGCACTCCTCCACTTCAACCATCTTATTGTGATCATGTAACAAATATCGTCTTGAATCTCACCCTCCTTTTCAATAATAGAGCCCAAGTAACAAAACTTATCACATATTGGTACACCCATTCCGTCCAACTTGAACCCACCATTCACAATTATAGATTGGTTATACATTGAGTATTATGTGTTATCTAATTCAGCCCCACCCTCAACCCCTAATGTGATTTTCTAATTCTGTCTCTGTCTATACTCATGGGAGTGTAAATCCTAACAGAACTTAATCAAATATGAGATTCACACATAGGTCCGTTTAAATTTGCACCAAGATATATGTATTAAATCGAATACATGGTTAAATTTGAGGATATTAATACGATTGAAAATAAAAATTTCCTTTAAAGTGTGTATAAAACCATTTCCAATGGAAATTAACACAACTATTTCTACAAGAAGTAGTTTTTGCAAAGTATATTTAATTGAAGTCAATTTACCTATTTTTCTAGTGACAATATATTTCTTTAAGGCAAGTGTAACGTACATTAGCCAATGCAACCATCTTGAATTTTCTCCCTTTATTGACCATACAAGATGGCCTAAATATAATACCACCTTATTAGTTTATAAAATAGTTTTGTTGAGTGAAAAATCTTTGTGCTTGAATTGTGTGTGCATTTGATGTTAACATACACATACCAATGAGTCACTCTTCTCCACACACAATGCACAAATTCTCAATCTATAGCAATAATAGGTCGTCAGGAATATTGGATGGTCCCATACATCATCACTAGCTTTCTTTTCATGTCTTCTCCACTAAAACAATCTTCAACAATAACTTTTAGGTCACTCATTCAACTGCTACTCTAAATTGAGCATGTGTAACTATATAGTTCCTGATTTTAAAATCTTGAAAGTAAGTACATTTGGATAATGTAGTAACAAAGAAGTTATTGGTTGAAATTTAATTGATATTTATGTTCAAACTATATTTCCAATAAATTATGAAAGAATAATGTATAATGCTTCCTCATATATGAGGAAATTAATTTCTCCACTACCAAAAATTTTATAACAACCATTGTTTGCCACTATGATAAAGACCAACCATCACTAACCCCACCCTTACCATCCCTTGTACGGGGAGTAGTGGTCCTACATGAGTTGGTAAGAATATATTGTCACAAGTAGAGAACAAGTAGTAGAAAGATTTTCATTCATAATTTCCTAAATGAATCTTACAAGATCACATACAATTCCAATTTGAGAATAAAATTAATACATTATCTCTATTACACAATATATTTTATATCATTTTCTAGAGGTCTCATAAACACCTTTACAAATAAATACAACACAAATTATACAAGTATGTGTTTGAAAACATGCATGCAAGAGAAATTTCCTCAATAAAATAGGGAGACTCCAACAAGTCAACAAATTTAGAATATGGTAGTGACTCCCAATACCATAGCAACGTAAAAAAAATTGAGAAACATTTGTCATTAACAAGTACTAAAGATTTGGTAAATTTAATTATGTATAAGCATAATTGAGAAAGATATCTAAAATTGTACCACAAATTGGGAGACTAACTACACTAGAATTTTTAGGGTTCTTGTACAAATTATGTTTAGAGAACAATACATAATCTTAATTGAAAGAATAATCAGTTAAAAATTGTAAATATAAGTAGAATTCCTCAAAGCAGTAGTGAAATCACCATATTTGAAATATAATTTTAATTCTCTTTCAGAAGAATCTTATTTTTCTAAGACAAAATCTTCCTGCTATTGATTTATTAAAATGTTTGAACTCATTGTTGTATATTGACCTCACCCAATAGATTTTACTCGCAACATGATGCAAAACTTATATGCACAATCCCTAGTACCCTATGAGAAAAATCCTCGAGAGTGGGTGTACCTTAAGTGTATGAATAGTAACAATGTGATTGGTATTCTTTTGGAAGTTATTTAATTTAATAATGTCAAGGATATTAAATGCCATAATTCAACATGCTTCCTAATTTCTTGAGTTTCTAATTTGCCACTAGAACAAGTCACACAAAAACCATTGGTTATTGTCACCATAGTTACTAGACACCACTAACCCTCCCCACATGTTTCCAAGGTGAGAAGTAGGGTTCATTAAACGAGTCAATGGTATTATATGAAGGAACAAAGAAGGAAGGAATGGAATAAGAGGAAGCATATTATCTAAGTAATGTTTGGACCAAGAAGAGTAATAATTGTTGAGGGAGGAGTAGCTTGGTTGGTGCATCTAGATAAACTCCAATGAAGGGTCATGTCTTCAACCCCCAGTCGTGCCACAAGTGTTTATAAGTCACATAGGCTGGCCAAATATGTGTTTTAAGTAGTTCCCATCAGACAAGGTGCTCGGGATCTGAGAACTTTATGTTGTTAGGGAGGGTCACAAAGTTTCCATGATTGAAAATCCATATTCAATCGGAATCCATTGGAGTAACTGCCTAAATGATATATTAAATCTAAAAATTACTTTGAATATTTGTCTTAGTTTTTAAATTTGGCAGACGTGGCCCAATGGATCTGATCAAGGGCCACCAATGAAGAGATCCAGGGTCGATCCCTGGAAACTAAAAACAATTTATCTACCACCACATAAAATGGGAATCATGTGGTTTAAATGGGTGGCAGGGTCACCCTTTCTATAACTCATCTTTTTTATTTTTAAATGTGATAATTTTGAAACATTTTCCTTCAATCAGTAAATAAAGTGTATTGCTAGACATACCACAGGATAATGAACATACAATACAAGAAACTAAAATTAAGTATGAGCCCTCCCATATTTTCATAGAATGGAAAAGGCTACATCACACTTTGGGGTCTTTTATAAGTACTTAGAATAAGGGGCGGTCTGAATGAAAACTTTTGAAATCTAAAAACCTTTAACAGTAAATGATATTAATGTTTTCCATTAAAAGTTTGTGAGATAAGTAGATGTTTTTGAAAATTACTATCTGAAATAGGAAGAATGTAATTTTAAATTCACACAAAATTGTATGACTAGAAACTCACACAAGCTGCAGTGATCTCAACCGAACAATTAGCGCACACATTCTTTAGAAATCTAAACTGATTCTCTTCTTGATGCATATCGAATGTGAAAGATGGAAGCTTCTTCTTGTTTGTTGAACCAACATTAGGGAAAAATATTGACTCTACTTAGTTTCCTCAACACATAATAGTGCTTTATTTACAAATGTAGTTTTTCATATATCATATTTGTGATGGAAATTAGATACCAGACATTAACAATTGTTATGATTAGAAGTGTCACAATGTACTTTTACAATTTAAGAAAAAATATCATCATATCATTCTCTAAGATTCCCTTTTGTTCTAGTATCATACATATGTGCTCATATAGATATTATAAAATAATAAGTGTGGCAACTTATAAGTGGTTAAAAAGCTCAACTACTGAAGTACATTCAATGTTCTTAATACTAGAGTTTCTTAGTTACATGTAGATTTACATTGTCCATGAAGTATGCTTCATATCATCAGCTTATAATTTGTTATCTTTATATGACCATCTTAAGTATAGTCAATGTTATAAACAAATATTGATTATATTGTTAAATTTATTAAAAATTGAAATTAGGATTGATACTAACTACGGCCCCTTTCAAAGTTTAGATCCCACTCTAAGTTGTTGGATCCAAAATATGTTAGAGGGGAGAATCATTATTTTCTATTGAAAATTTGAAATTCTTACATTTATTGTCTTTTGAGTTTCTTTGAAAGGAAGGTTCTAAAACCTCAACAACCATCCTTTGAATCTTACAATTTAATATCTTATATAACATTTTCTTTATATATAAATCAAAATAATGTGTGTTTTGTAGCATGATTGGATTGTTAAAAATATAAGAAACATTATGTTTGAGTTCAAATGTAAGGTTATAGGTTCTACCTTTTGGTGAAGATTGCTAAGTACATATATATGAGTCTATTGAAAAGAACAAAACTAAACAATTAATTCCTAAAAGAAAAAGATTGACCAAATTTCTATTTTATATTCACAAAGTCTGATGACTAGAACTAGCTAATGTAAAACTTGAACAATAAATAATGGATGCACATAAATAGTTTTCATCGATATGATACAATGCATTCAAACGGATATGAAATTTGAACTATAACTGTATCTAAATTAACAATTATTTTTATCTTAAAGTATCCTATTTTGAGGATGTCTTTGGAAAAAAGTTATATGTATATTGAGAGGCTACATTTTTCATTATGTAAACATCAGAAAAAAGTAATTATTTCAATTTATGAGTTCATATTGGGCAGGCTTCATGATCATGGATTGTGAAATCTCAATGTTGTATACAATAGTGAACTAAAATGACAATATTTAATGAAATGATTAGGTTTTTTGAAAACTATTGGGATGGATCAATTTGTGGTTGAAGTTTCCTAGATGACACTTCATGTTTATAATAAATAGTGATTTTTAATGAAAAATAGTTGACTATAAAGTAATATTATCTCAAATATGATTAGTACAAAACATCATTTCCATTTTATCATTATAAATTTATTTTACATCAAGTCCATCACAGATAATTAATGCAACCATATCTTGGTCAGAATTTTCTTCAAAGTGAAATGAATTAATATCACTATATGGGTGGGGTAATATCAAAATGTAATGGCCATTCATGTTAAACTTTTAGTTCCGATTGGATTCAAGTTTACAAGCTATATATGTTTATCCAATCACACCTAGATAAGGCGAACCATCTTCTCTAATGACAAGCTCTACAACTTCCCTTTGTGACCCATACCCTAAGATGATAGGATTGCAAGTTAGGATAATCCTATGAACAACAAGTCACAAGCATGCTTGTAGAATAAAAACATGATGTTCTAGCCAAAATCTGAGTCAACGACCTCTCATAATAGTCAAACTTGTCGGCGATGTGAATATTTTGTTCAATATTTAATGATTTTATTAAATTCATGACATCCTTATTATTTGGTGAAAAGAAATTAAATTTATATAATTTATTATATAGTTTTAGTGTAATGAGAAATTTATTTTCTTTAGAAATATGTCTTTTTACAACTAAAAGAAGTTTCATCAATAAGTCTATTTAAACGTCTCTAAATTATGATGTATGGTCGAGATTAGTTTGTTTTAAACCGTTAAGGTTTTTTTATCCTGTCTATGCATATATTTTTTAATTCTCACCACATAAAGGTAGGGTTCAACAAATACAACACACTTATCTTTAGAATGTGAAAGAGATAAAAAGACACTACTCTCTGCCTCTCTTGCACTCTCACTCAGAAGTAGAAATTTCCCGATCAATATAGTTTGATGTGTTAGCAATCAGGGTCCATAGTGTGGTTGCGGCTTTTAATGACAACATGAAAACACATATATTGATGTTCCAACCATCGACTTTGTGCCTTGTTGTTCTAACTCCTATAGCCTACGCTATGCTAGAGCATCAACTTTGACCACCCCGTATCATGTCCATTTAATTTATATATAATTCAAGATGAAAATTGTGACTCATATGTTTATACATGATAGATCCAGAGACAAGGTAAACTCAAACCCGATCTATATACCAAAATTAAATATACATGTATATATAACCACATATCTATACAAAATATGTATCTTTTGTAAGATATGTTTGACTAAAAACATTTCAAATTGCATTTATGTAAAATATTTTTGGTGGATCACATTAATAGGTCTAAAAGAACATTTAACTAGAGTACATGCAAGCTCTATGGCCCATAGCAAAGCTGATTGGAAAAGAAGTATCCATGAAACCGACCCCAAGATGGTTGAGATTGAGGCTCAAATGATGATGATGATGATGATGATGATGATTACATGTAAGCTCTATGTAACCATATGATATTTAACATGTAGTAATAATATACAACATAATGTATACTTGGTTTAGATTTATGCTACTTATACTAGAGGCATTTCAAATTTATCTCAATCAGACATATGTGATCCATTCATTAGAAATGTTACGACTGGTATATTAAAGTTACATGTACTAGATTAAAAACTAGTTTATTTTTAGTGTGTTATGCGGATTGGTCTGAAAATGAGAACCAAAACATAGATCTATTATGCGAGCCAAGTAAGGAGAATTCAAACATTCTCTGAACCTAAATCTGACTGTAACCTGATTTACAATATAGGTTTGAACATATGCCTAATGAAATTTCGGTACGACTAGACCTCATGCTCATCTCTAACTTCCGCCGCCACATCTACGGCTTTGGAGGCTAGCTCGGCAAGTAACAACAAACAAATAGAAACTCAAAAGCAAGATCGGAGATGCCTCTTAACATGATGAGTAGAAGTATTCCTGAATCCTGATCTCTCTAATGTTTAATTTAAACATATTCATCATGTTGTCCAAAAATTTAAAGAATCATATATACAATTATATAACATTTGGCTCATATATCACTTCAAAATCAAACATCAGCCACCAGAACCCGTAATTGATCAACAAATAAGGTGTGTTTTTGAAGCAATGAAGCAATTTAACGTGCTGAGATGACACATCTTTTAGAACAACCGGTTTGAAAAGAACTAACGTCACAGTAAAACAAGGCTTTGCAAGAGGGGTCACTCATACCAAGTGTAAAGGACAAATTTATGACGATGATCGTGTCACCGACCGTTTTGCTACTAACTCGGCAGGTTTAGAGCTAGGACGGATATCCAATTTCATTCTTCATAAACCACAAATGACACATAATAGTTGGCCACGTTACGCGTTGCTAGCTCTTTAAAGTACTTAACACCAGAAGTTACCTGCTTTCTCCTGAAGCAGAGCCCTCCCAGACAACCCGTTAGACGTGGAGGATCCGTCTGCATGCCACACCAGATTGCCCAGAAATTCAAATTCTGCTTGACGCGAAAGGAAGCAGAAACAATAAGAAACATGCGACTTTTGGGAGTTTACCTGCCACCAGGGTGGCGGACATGGCGATTCCCGTGATTAATATGAAGAACACCGCCTGCAAGTTGCCATGGTGCCGCAACGACTCCATTGGTTTGAAACTCGACGAGGAGGCGGCGCAGAGGAGAGCATAGAAGAATTCTTCCCTCGGCGAGCCGTGGTCGGGAAGAGCTCTCAACTGAGGCTCAGGAGGCTGCAAAGTCTTTGGTCAGGACACGATCAGGCACGTCAAAAGTATGCCTCTTGGCCTGCATTAGACGTGTTATCCACTAGCAAATGGGTTTGTTCAACACAACGAAATGAAGTGCTGGACTGCCTAAAATCACTGGATATATATCAATGGCAACAGTGGCGGAACCAGAAAATTATACTAAGGGGGGCTGAAATCATATATGTGTACATTTTAGCACAGAGGGGGGGCTGAGCCAAAAATGTTGTCCCCATTGAGAATGGAACATGCATCATTTGCTTTAAAAATCAAGCTATATACCACTCCAGCTAGTCCCATTCTTTGAAATTTATACGTAGTTAATGTATTTATTTATACTTTAAGCTATACTTAATACTAAAAAGATAACTATTTGTATTAGTTTTTTGGGGGGAGGGGGGGCTAAAGCCCTCGGCAGCCTCCCCCCTAGTTCCGCCCCTGAATGGCAAGGAAAGAGCGAGGAAGCCCCCTAGGCCCCACTACATCAGATGAATTCGAGCGGTGTGGCAATCGGAAAAACTCACCACCACCAGTTCTCTGCTTGCCTCGTGCCGACCCAGATATTTATCTAGGGAGTTGGGGGTTCACTCAATGAGGCTAACATATGATAAAGTCATAAAGATCATGGTTATATGTAGTAACAACACTTAGTACTATGCATTCACGTGCATAGTAATATTACAATAGTGATACACGTACACTAAAACAAGTCTTGAAGCAAATTTGATCGACCGCCCCGATGGAGTCCAATGAGGTTTTGTAGCGGTTCATGTTTTTGTTTTTGCAATGTTCATGTAATGAAGGAATATATATGTGTGATTTTCTTTGTATGTGTATTTCAAAATATATATAAATTAAAATAGTGCAAGTTAATTGTTATTGTTGGAAATATGTGTGCATATATCATACATCATTGATGCGACGAAAAATAAATATTTGTGAAAATATTAACGACGAGCATGTAAATCCAAGATGAGAGAGGAAGCTAATAGAAGGAGAATACCATACTTCTATGTGAAAAATCATCACGGTGTGTGGGGAAAAAAATTATAGGGCCAACCGAAGAACAAATTCACTAAAAAGTAAAGATACAAGTGTTTTTCTTAGATTTTGACTCAAAACATATGATAATACATCTAGAAGGAGATACAAGAAAAATATTGACATATGAAGAGATCTCTATAATCTACTACCACGGGACTTTCCAAGAAGATACTCCTTCCATAAAGTGTACATATATGGTCCAATGAAGAAATCTAGATGCATTGACAGTCGTGTCCCACTTCCTTTTTCTTCGTCCCTTCCATTTTCTCTCCTCCTCTTCCTTTGCATTTTCCCTATCGATACAACAAACTTTGCAATGGAGGCTATCTTTTTTTATCCTGTCACGAATAGACGGTTGTCGTACGTCTCTTGTCAATTCCTTGGTTGTGGTTGTCCTTGGCCTTAAGGAACTAATGGGGTATATATAACCCCTCTGCGACAATAGTAATTATCCCTAATGGGCCTGGTCCTCTTGGGCGGGACACATAACTCCAACAATCTTCCCCGCCGCTCCAAGAAGGAGACTATGATCACAGAATTAACACTAGAAATTATATTATTGCTAAGCTCTTTGTAGAGCTTTAGCTATCGTGTGTCCACCTTATTCATCATATCAGAAGCATTCTTTTCAGTATGGATCTTCTTTAATATCAACAACTTCTTGTCAAACACATCACAAAGTCAATGACATCTCACATCAATGTGCTTTATCTATCCATGATGCATTGTGTTTTTTCTCAATTCAATAACACTATGAGTATTACATAAAATAGTCAGATCAACCTAACTCATACCCAACTCCCCCAGAAATCCCGCAATTTGGAGTATTTCTTTTCCTACTTCTATTGTTGCAGTGTATGTAAGGACCCTGACCTGAGTTTTGGGGTAACCATGTTATTTTTGGCTTGATCTTGTTCTTAGGACCTTGCTTTCATCTTTTGACATGTGATTAGAGCTTGTGGAGAGTTTAAGTTTCCAGTTTGAGCTGGTTTGGATGACATTTGTGCTTTCTGTGCTTATTTTGGTGCAAATGGCAATTTACCCAATATAGGGGGTTTATGTGCAATTTTCCACTTCTAGAGTGTTCCTTCTCTCTCTTGGCTTCATGAGATGGAGTGTGGTGCTTTGGGGTGCTTTTTTGACCCTTGGTTGAGTGGTGTCACCCTTATTGGTGATTAGGGTTTTCTAGGGTTGGTGTGCTTTGACCTTGTGACATTTGTTGGTTTGTCTCGACCTCGGTCGTGACCTAGGGTTTTTTGAGGGGGTATCACAGTAGAGACGCTTCCCCTTTGTGTGGTGGTCACAACCAAGGTTGTCTTGGGTCGAGAAAAGGCTTCGAGAGGTGTGTTTCGACCTAGGTTGCTTGTGGTGGTCTTGGTGTTGCGACATAGTAGTATGGTTAGGGTGTGTCGCGACCATGAAGCCCGTTGGTGTGTCATGGTCGTGACATAGATGGTGGAGTTACCTAGGTGTTTGAGACACTACCTAGAGTGTATCACCATGTCTTGCATGCCATGCTTAAGTGGTTGCATGTTGGCCTTTTTAGTGGACAAGTGTCTCTTTGGAGCCCTATCTTGTTGACACCCCATCATTTATCTTACCTCCCTCCTCCTTTGCTATATGAACCCTCTTCTCTCCATGAAAGTGGTTCTTTTCAGTCATCTTCTTCCTCCCTTATATTGTTCTCATACTTGGAGCTTGGTGGAGCAAGAAGGAATGTTCTTGGTGCCTTAGAGGTGGTTCATCCCTTGCATGTGGTGCTTGTAGTGATCCTTGGTCATCTTTGATCTTTACGAGTATTTATCTTCTTTCTTTGGTGTTTCCTTCGGATCTTCTACCCCATCTTCTTCCTCTTTCTTGGCCTTAGACTGTGTTTTGACATGGTTGTTGTTCTTGAGAGTAAGCTCCTCATCACAAGGGTAATAGGCCATGTTTTGATAAGGCGACACCCAAGTGAGAGGGAGTTTCTTCTCTCTTTTCCCCTTTTTTCTTTTGGTTCAGTTTTGAGGTTTTGCTCTCTTTCTTGAGCTACCCTTTGGCCTTGGTGTTTCCCCTTTCTTAATGTGCTCTTAAAGCTGAGTATGGATCTTTTGGTGGAGCTTTTCCAACCCTTGGAGTGTGTGCTTGGAGCTTTTGTGGCAATCTTCTTAAGGTGGGTTATATAACAATAAACCCTCTCCATTATTGCACTTCTTATTATGTTTTGTTGCTATCTTCTTTCTCTATGATGCTTCTCCATCATGCTTGTATATTATTCTAAACCCTAGAACTCATTTGGTAGAGTTATTATGCTTGGTTTGGAAGTAATATGAAGCCCTAATCTTTCTTATGCCTATTTTGATAGATGTTGTTTCATGGAGTTCCTTCTCCATGGTTGGCCCTTGATATAGCCATCATGTTTGGTGTTTGTACACCTATAGGTGAAAGAAAAGTTAGTCTCAGTTTTAGTTATCATGGGCATGATTTCTTTTCCTTTGGTTATTCTTTTCTTGGACCGTTGCCTTAGGGTTTGTGGATATTGGTTTGCTTGAGGATTTCTTTCATGGTGATCACAATTATTCCTTAGTTGGGTTCTATTTTGGTGACCTAGATGTTCACCCTTAGTGTGCTCATGACCCAGCTGGCTTGGTGGTCCAGACACACTCATGGGCACCGCGGTCGTGACATGGCCCATGGTAGCTGGCCACGACCTAGTTGGTTTTGGGTTTGAAATATCCTTTCCTTGTGGTGATGTTGGACCTAGTGCTGATAGGTGAGAACCCTTAGGGCTTAGCAACCTAGTGACCCTTAGTTCCTTGCCTTCACCTAGCTAAGACCGCCCTTGGTGTGTTAGGTGATGACCAAGAGGTGTTGCGGTTGTGACATGGTGGTGGTTGATGTGTTGTAGTAACGATACATAGTTGGTGGTTAAGACGTAGACCTAACCCTAACCCTAATGTCACGGGCGCGACATGAAGGAGATGGGTTGTGACATGTTGATGGTGTTGAGGGTCGAGACACCCATGTTGGATGTCACAGTCATGACATATCATGGAGGGTGGTTGTGAATCATGTGTCTATGTGGCTACATGTGGTGATGATAGACGGTTATGAAGCACATATGAACACTTAATGATCATCATGTATAAACTTGTATAATGTTGTTTAGTGTGGTATCTAGTCTATCCTAATGATATTACCTAATGTTGATACAGTCCAAGATGATGGAGGGTGGTGATTCTAAGATGGTTGGTTGACCCTATCCTTACAAACCCTAATCGGCTAAAGAGGAAACCCTAAACCCTAAACCCTAATAGTGAACAAGTTTTTCTTATTTCCTTATCATGGATGGTTATGATGTTATGTGATTATCTCTCTTGATTATGATCTTCTAACCATGCAGGTGTTATGAATTTGATGAACATAGCTAGTGTGTGCTATGAGGGATATGACGTGAGACAGGTTGAATATGCTCTTGTGAGGCATGTTGATTATACACGTGATATAGGAATGTGGTGATTGGGTCCTATGACCTAATAGTGGTGGTTTCCTATTATGAGATATTGTTTCCCATGATGAAATGAGGGATTGGTATCCCATGGCATGTGGCTCGATGATGATGATATGAATGGAAATTATATAGGCATCATGTGGTGGTAGTATGACCAGTTCTTACCATATATGTTTCATATCTTCTGGAGTTATGCCCTTAGCTCATAGAACTTTTTCTGCCTTTGTACGTTATAACTTGATTGATGGTAAAAGATATTATAATAGACTTAACTAATTAAGTGGAACCTGAACATGTAGTTTTTCCATATGCCATAGATCCATTATGTCTCAACACTTGCTGGATGGTGAAACGAGTTTAACTCAGAGCACATATTTTTTAATATGTGGAGGTGAAGAAGAATATCCCCTTACGTCCAAGATATATGAGGAAACCATGCGTGAGCTGGCCTCCTAGTGATATGTTATTCAGGATTGGTTGTGGGCCATACCCTAATAGGAGTGCGGCTACGGGTCGTAGCTCAATTCCACTAGTGATGTGACCTGTACCAAGGCGAGCTAGACTTGTATAGCTGGACTATATGATGTTGGTAGTAGTTAGACTTATGATGTTACTATAGGTTCACTTGTACTGACCGAGGGGGTGAGTTCGTGGATTCTGACTCTTCCATGGACCTTGTATGGCACCAATTTTGACTTAGTAGTGGTCGGTTGGGTTTGGGTGATACGACTCAAATCCTCAGGGCATAATAAAACACATAATCAGCCATGTAGCAAAATTGCATAGGATCAAATATAGAAATATTGGATGAGGCCTTGGTTTCTTTGTATGGTATAGTTGATAGATGATATACATGTTCTTCATATTCCTTCTTAGTCATATAATTGTTCTACTGATTGATGCAGCTACCCGGTCTGTTTAGTTAATCATATTAGCTCTATTATAATAATCTAATCTTCTTAGTTGATGATAATGATTGTTCTGCTTATATCAGTACTACACCAACATATCATAGTAATGGCCTTACTATCTACTCTTTACATGTTATATTTGTCTTATAATATAGTTGGTGGAGAGTTGTACTCCAGCTGATATTTGGAATCTCACCCCATGGGTTTCACACATCTTTTAGGTGGTCGTGCATGAGGACGTAGAGATCGTGTTGTAGAGGTTGAGAAGAAGCAAGAAGGACAGTAGCTGCTAAGGTTCGAGTGTTGCTTGCTAGTCTTTTGTTGTTAGAGTCCTAGAGTCATCCCTGTACACTCAGGTCCTAGGGGGTAGTTTTGTATATGGCCTTTCTCATGTAGTTGATGATGATATCGATGAGAATTTTTGTAACGACCCCACCTCCCGGTAACCCCCAATTAAGGGAGACCAAGAGGTCAAAGTTGCTATCCCAATAAACCAGGTCAAAGGTTCGGCAATTAATCAATAATAATTAAGAAATTATAACAACTAAACTAAATTCTAGTATAAAATAAAATTTTGCATACCTTTTAAAATTTTTGGAAATCTACTTCTATCCACAGCTTTGGATTTATTCTATATAATCCACCTTGCTCTTTATTTCTTATTTTCACAATGTGTCACTTTACTATTTGTTCATTTTAGGGTTGTACCTAAAATGCCGACAAACAAAACAATGATCAAAATAATAGAATATGTCGGTATGTGGGACAACCAAAAGTCCACAAATATGTCTAACAAACTAATTATCACAACCAAGGTAATTAACAAGACAATTTACATTTTCAATGTGTCAATCTCCATCGCTTTTGCCCTAACCCTGGAATACCCTCTCTAGGGTTTGACTTAAGGCCACCTTCTCAATCCCGAGCTTGGTGCCTAGGGTCACCTCTCATGGTTCCCTTTATTCATGCAACATAGACCACCTTCTCATTCCCGAGCTTGGCGTCTGGGGTCACCTCTCATGGTGCCCATTGGCCTTCCCTCCTGGGCTTGACCTTTTTGCATCATCCATCAGGGTGGCATGTAGGTGCGAGAATACACATTTATATTACAAGTGTGGTAATCATAGTGGCTTTATAATTTGCAAATATGAACATCCAAACTGGTTAATTGCAATCAACGTGATCAATTCATCCGAAAAACCTTCGGGAAACTGATGTGATTAACCATAATTAACCACATACCTGTCAAGATGACTTGAATGCAGAAATAACTCAACCAATCAAGAAATCAAGCAAGCACACACAAGTTGATCCTAAAAAAGGCATCCAATTTTTCTATCATTAATCATGTCATCATGATCTATTAATCCTAGTTGTTTCCTAGGGTTATTAGCCCTTTTTAGGGTTTTGAGCATAATTAGGGTTCCACTTCATTTTTGTTACTTTAAACCCTAATTTTATAAAATTACTTACAAACCCTAATTATTTCATCTTTCATTCACAAAAGATTCTAAGTTCATCTTTTAGCAACATGAAACCCTAATTTCGGATTATAAGTACTTTTCTTTTCTTTTTCTCTTATTTAGGGTTTCTAAGCATATTAATCATCATATTAGGTTTAAAACCCTAAACCTTGTAATTTTATCAAAAAATAGGTTAAAATCCATCTTTATCATTAATCAAGTTAACCATGCTCAAATTAATCTATTTGCAATATTAAATCTATCCTTGATTAACAATTAGGGTTTCTAACCACAAATTAATACTTTTTCCATCAAAGTTATATGCTTTTGCAAAAAGATACTTATTTAGGTTCTCAAACCATTTTTAATGTATCCCTCATATTTTTCTGATCATTTTTCATGTATTAACTTTCCTCGTCTGAGTTTTCTATCAAAAGATACGATTTTATCAAGAAAATTCCTTTTTATTGATTTATTTGCTATTTTCAGAAAAACAAGGATCGCCCGATCCATGGTCCACTGGTCCACTCAGGATCCAACGGTCCAGGATGCGCATGCCTTTTCTTTCCGATCAAAAGAAGCCGAAGGATGAAAATGCCCTTACCTAAAAAGAATGCGCGGAGGGGCAACTTGGTAAAAGACTGCAAGATCTTCTTCTTCCTCGCGTCGAGGTACAACAAGTCCATGGTCAACTCGAGCATTGACTCCTCGATCTGGTTTGTCTGGGAGCACGCCAATGGGCCAGAAGGCTTCACCTCCCTCTGTCGAAGTTGGCTAGGGCTCCAATTGCAGGCCGCGATTACGTTGTGACCCTCCCCTACTCGCCGGACTCCGGCGAGGTTCGCTAAGGTGATGAAGGTGAAGGTCAGGACGAAAAGATCAATTGGGTGCACAAAATCGTTCCTCACACTCTTCCGCAGAGGTTAGGGTAGAAAACGGAGGTGCTGGTTCTCTCGTTCACCCTCCCCTATATATAGGGTCGGGGCAGGTTCCTGTCAGATTGGGAATTCTCCCAATAGGCGGCCAATCCCCTACAAAGTAGGGTTGATTTTGATCGTTTTCCTCCTCTGAGTCCAAAGCAATCATTATCAGGCGTGCACACTCCCTGGATCACGAGGAAACCTGAGAGGAAAGACCCTCTATAATCGTAGAGTCCCAATGTCAGTGGGACTTAGATGATGAGCGTCCAACGTTGGATCAAGATCCAACAGATTTCATTGCTCGCAATCAAACACAAAGGAAAGTATATTCCTAATTTCAGAATAATTCCCAATTTTGGAGATTAATTGGGAAATTCATATTTCCTAAAACATAGCTCCTCTTTATCTCAAATTTTAAGGGAAGGTTCATCTTGACATTGTCTAGCTATTTAAGAAATTTGGGAAACAAATTCCAATGGATGAGAAGGCTTCCTTCTCTCCCAAGTTATCCTGTAATTAATCCAAAATTAATTGGTATTTCTTTTCCCTTTGCTATTATCTTGTTATTTTGGGTCCCTTGGACCTCAAGAAATCCTAAAGGCACAAATTCCCATATTGGGGAATATCTATTTTCCTTTATCCTCTTATAAAAGGCTATTTCTCATATTTCCCTTTTATTTAATTAAATCATTTTCCTTTTTATTTCTCTTTTCTTTTCAATTGGGCTCAATGGCCAACAAAGCCCATTATCAATCGATCAAGATCACTTCACATGAAATCCATCACAAATCAAAGAAATAGATTTCATTTATCCTTTAAAAGAAAGTTACACTTTTCATTATATATTTAGGAAATTGAGGTTATAACATCCTCCCCTCCTTATAAGAATTTTGTCCTCAAAATTCAAACAATCAAGCAAACAAATCAGGGTATGTTTTCTCCATGTATGCCTTTATCTCCCATGTGGCCTCATCCTCTCCATGGTGCCTCCAAAGAACCTTTACCATCTCTATATTCTTGCATATGACCTCTTTCACCTTGGTATCTAGAATCCGCAAAGGTGCCTCAGGATAAGTCAGCTTCCCTTGAAGCTCAATAGGTTCAATGCTCAGCACATGGCTCGGATCTTGCACATATCGCTTCAGGTTGGACACGTGAAACACATCATGCATCATGCTATACTGAGAGGGTAACACCAAACGATATGCAACTTCACCAATCCGCTCTAACACCTCAAAATGACCCACATATAGGGGACTCAGCTTTCCTCTGATCTTAGCTATAGCTCGGAGCGGTCAGATTTTCAAAAACACATGCTCTCCCATAGTGAAATGCACATTAGTCCGCTTTGCATCAGCATACAACTTTTGTCGATCCTGAGCTCTCTTCAGCCTTTGCTTGATCAAAGCAACTTTATCAGCATACACTTGGAGCTCATCTGACCTCAACAAGGTCCTCTCACCCACATCATCCCAGTGAAGTGGGGACCGACACGGTTTCCCATACAAAGCTTCATATGGAGGCAGCCCGATACTGGCTTGGTAGTTGTTGTTGTAGGCAAACTCAGCTAAAGGTAAGTACTACTCCCATGAGCCACCCCAATCGAGCACACAAGCTCTCAACAGATCTTCTAACGTCTAGATTGTCCTTTCTGACTGACCATCCGTCTGGGGGTGATAAGCGGTACTAAACTTCAACCTAGTACCAAGTTCCTCTTGAACTTTCTTCCACAACTTGGAGGTAAACTTTGGATCTCTATCAGAGATGATCGATCCAGGTACACCATGTAAATGCACTATCTCTTTGATATACAACTCAGCTAGGTCTGACACGTTAGCAGTACCACAACCCATATCGCATCATGACCTCTCTTGGTCCGGGGTAGACCCACCACAAAATCCATGGTGATCTGTTCCCATTTCCACTCTGGAATCTCTATCGATTGTCAAAGCCCATCAGGTCGTTGGTGTTCAGTCTTCACCATTTGGTACGTAAGACAGCTGGCCACACATGCCGCAATGTCTTTCTTCATTCCTGGTCACCAAAAAAACCTCTGCAAGTCCTTGAACATCTTAGTAGTTCTGGGGTGTACTGTGTATTTGGATCTGTGAGCCTCTTGCAAGATATGTTGCTTTATCGATGAATCCGCTGGAACCCATATGCGATTCTCAAACCTAATTCCTCTTTCTACTCCCACGGATAGATGAGTTTGTGGCTTCATCATTAAACCTTTCATCTTTTCTAGCTCTTCACTGGTCAACTGTGTTGTTATGATCTCATTTAACAACTCAGATTGGATCTAGATGTTAGCCAAATGAACTCGATCTTCTAGCGGTTCTGGAGTCCACTCCACCAGCTCCTCCAAACTCTTCCACTGACTAGACAAAATAGTTGCACACTTAAGTTGTTTCCGACTCAAAGCATCTGCTATGACATTTGCCTTACCAGGATGGTAGGCGATGGTCAAGTCGTAATCCTTCATATACTCCATCCATCATCGCTGTCATAGGTTCATGTCTCTCTGTGTCAACATGTATTTTAAGCTCTTATGGTCGGCGAAGATCTCGAAGGTAGCACTGTACAGGGAATGCTACCATATCTTCAAGGCATGGATAATAGCAGATAGCTCTAGGTCATGTGTCAGATAATTCACCTCATTGGGCTTGAGCTGTTAGGAAGCATATGCAACCACGTGCTGATTCTCTTCCTACACACAGCCAAGTCCCATCTTGGAAGCATTAGTGAATATCATGAAACCCTCATTTCCAGAAGGTAGAGTCAACACAGGGGCGGTGGTCAACTTCTCCTTCAACTCCTGGAAGTAAGATTCACATATGTCAGACCACACGAACTTCACATCCTTCCGGGTTAGCATGGTCAGCGGCAAAGCAGTCTTTGAGAAATCCTTGATGAAGCGACAGTAGTATCCGACCAACCCCAAGAAGCTGTGAATCTCATAGGGGTTCTTTGGTGTCGTCTAGTCTCGTACTGCCGATACGTTGGTTGGATCTATGGCAATTGTTCCTCCTGAGATGATGTATCCAAGAAACATGACTTGGTCTAACCAAAACTCACATTTCGAGAACTTTTCGAAAAACTTATGCTTTCTTAGGATATCAAGGACTCTACCCAGGTGGTCACGGTGTTTGGCTAGGTCATCTGAGTACACCAAAATGTCATCTATGAACACTATCACAAAAGAGTCAAGGAAAGGCCGGAACACACTATTCATGAGGTTCATAAAGACACTAGGTGCATTGGATAGTCCAAACGGCATGACCACAAACTCATAGTGACCATAGAGGGTTCGAAAAGCCATTTTGGGTATATCCTCACTCCTTACTCTCACCTGGTGGTATCCTAACCTCAAATCGATCTTGGAGAAGACTCGAGCTGATTTGAGTTGGTCAAATGGGTCATCTATTCTAGGCAAAGGATACTTATTTTTAATGGTTTCCTAGTTAATCATCTGATAGTCAATACACATCTGATGGGACCCATCCTTCTTTTTCACAAAGAGGACTAGTGCTCCCCAAGGTGATGTACTGGTCCGGATAAAGCCTTTATCCAACAACTCTTGCAACTGGGTTTTTAACTCAAGCAACTCTGCAGGGGCCATTCTATAGGGTGCCTTAGATATAGGGTTAGTCCTAGGAGCTAACTCGATGGAGAAATCTACCTCCCTCTCAGGGAGAATTCCTGGTAGATCATCCGGAAACACATCTGCATACTCTTGGACCACCTCTATCTCCTCTAAGGATTGTCCCTTAACTCCAGGTACGGTAACTATGGCTAGGTAGGCTCGACAACCCTTGGATAGCATATGTTCTACTTTTAAAGCGAACACATAAAGGCTGGTTGTTGCATCCCTCCTTCCTCGAATGGTGAAGTGTGGATGGCCGGTCTTTCTAATAAGAATCTTCTTCTCTCTACAGTCAATATGGGCTCTGTAGGTGGAAAACCAATCCATACCGATGATTACATCAAAATCATTCATATTGAGAAGGATGAAGTCAGTGGGAAGCTCATGGTTCAGATACTTAACTGGAAAAATAGGGGTTTTCAAAAGAGAGGTATAAATACGACCACTTGGAGTTGGGACATCCAGAACATAACCCAAATCCTTGATATCCAAACCAAGAATAGTTGCCAGATTTCTCGAAATAAAAGTATTAGTAGAACCAGAATCAAAGAGTGCTTTTACATTTTGTCCCATGACTTCCAACAGGCCTACATATTTTATACCACATTAGAAGGTTATTACATGATTTACTAAACTAAAAGGGAAATCTCTAGGGGTTATTACCCTCGATCATCCTATTAGCATTCGCCTGAGCTTCTTCATTGTCGATGGCAAACACCCTAGCTTGTCTCATTTCTCCAGCTGGAGGTGCTCTGACTGGTGCTCCTACTGGAGGTGTTATAGCTACTGGTTGTGCTGCAACAGGATGTGACCCCAAAGGTCCTCTTGGGTCAGGCTGAGGGCAATTGGCGATGAAGTTTCCCTCTTGTTGACATCTAAAACACACCTTTTTCTCAAAATGGAACTTCCCATGATGTGTCCATCTGCAGATGTGACACTGCTGGAGGCGACCACGGGGCTTGCCTTTGTGCCCATGCTTGATTTTATTGTGGCTGCATCCTTGTCCCCTTCTTGTATTCATTCCTCTTCCCTTGAGCTCCCTCAGTGAAACCCAGGTATCCTTTGGAGGGATTCTGTGCAGGCATCACCGTCCTTTCCATGTCCAAGGCAGTGTTGTAGGCTTCAGATAAGGTCTTCGACTTACTAGCCATCACATGTGGCTTGATGGTAGGGTGAAGGCACTCGATGAAGTGGTCCACCCTCCTCTCTTCATCAATCATATGTCCAAAGCATTCTAGGATGCGGAACTTGCGATTAAAATCCACAACTGACGAGCTTCCATGTGTCATGTTGGTGAACTCTCACTCCTTCTCCTTCTTGGCTGAGATGGGGATGAATCTGGCGGTGAAGATGGTCTTGAAATCGGTCCACGCCATTGGTTCTTCACTTAGGTCTCTTCCCGTGATATGGTTCTCCCACCATATCTTGGCTACACCTTCCAAAAGGTGAGTAGAAAACATAACCTTCTTGTTTGGTTGCACTTCAAGCATACGGAATCCATTCTCGACTGCAAGTAGCCAAGCTTCCTCCTTATCGCCCACTTCAGACTTATCTTCTCCCCAGAACTTCTCGATGTTCAGCTTGACGAAGTCTAATATGGTGGCTCCCAGTCGAGGACGAACAGGTAGTGGCTCGCCATTCTCATCTCTAGCTATGTACCTGAGGGCTAAGATATGGATAGCCTCAGTCAGCCATTTCTGTTGCTCCATCCATTTCGTAGTGTGAACTACCATGGTCGGTTCCGGACCATCAGACTGGTCCTCCTCCATCTGGGTGACTTCCTCATACTCATATTTCTCCTCATATCCTGGTCCCTCCTCTTATTCAAGGTTGTTGAAGGATATTGGGTCAGGGTTGGGAGCCTCATGAGCAGTTCCTTCAGGTTTCTTTCTCTTCTTTGAGGTTTCACCACCATGGTTCTGCTTCCTTTTCTCTTAAGACCCATTCTCTTTGCGGGGAGGCCCACCACTGTTGGTGGCAACTGGGATAGCCACAGTCTTTGTACGAGCCATCTACATAAGCACACAAATAGACCTTTATTCTATATTTAACTAATTATACTTATGTCGATGACATCTTAATTATGTATCTTTTATTACTTTGATGGAGGATTCCTTAAACCTTATCAACCATACCCATACCTCAAGAGGGTGAGGAAGAGAGAGAAATCCTAATCCTTGAAATCCTTAATAGAATTTGAGTTGAGAAGATATGAACAAGATGAGAGAATCCTAAAGGTATCTTATTTCGAGTCAAATCCTAAGACATTGGCCAGGCAGTCACACAATCTGGGAGTCCTCGTATTCCAACTAGCGGTGCGGAGGAAAATATTGCCAGCCCCCGGACGTGATCTTTTTCTAGACACCTCTGTCTTTCAGAAAATCTTCTAATAACTCCCTTGATTCTATAGAATTTGTAAAATTTAATAATTATTAAAGATAAAATGAGGAACCGATGCTCTGATACCAATTGTAACGACCTCGCCTCCCAGTAACCCCCAATTAAGGGAGACCAAGAGGTCAGAGCCGTTATCCCAATAAATTAGATCAAAGGTTCGACAATTAATCAATAATAATTAAGAAATTCTAACAACTAAACTGAAATTTGGTATAAATAAAATTTTGCATACTTTTTAAAATTTTTGGAAATCTACTTCTATCCACAGCTTTGGATCTATTCTATATAATCCTCCTTGCTCTTTATTTCTTATTTTCACAATGTGTCACTTTACTGTTTGTTCATTTCAGGGTTGTTCCTAAAACGCCGACAAACAAAACAACGGTCAGCATAATAGAATATGCTGGTATGTGGGACAACCAAAAGTTCACAAATATGGATAACAAACTAATTATCACAACCAAGGTAATTAACAAATCAATTTACATTTTCAATGTGTCAATCTCCACCGTTTTTGCCCTAACCCTGGAATACCCTCTCTAGGGTTTGACTTAAGGCCACCTTCTCAATCCCGAGCTTGGTGCCTAGGGTCACCTCTCATGGTTCCCTTTAGTCATGCAACATAGACCACCTTCTCATTCCCGAGCTTGCTGTCTGGGGTCACCTCTCATGGTGCCCATTGGTCTTCCCTCCTGGGCTTGACCTTTTTGCATCATCCATCAGGGTGGCATGTAGGTGCGAGAATACACATTTATATTACAAGTGTGATAATCATAGTGGCTTTATAATTTGCAAATATGAACATCCAAACTAGTCAATTACAATCAATGCGATCAATTCATTCGGAAAACCTTCGGGAAACTAAATCAAGCAATCAAGAAATCAAGCAAGCACACACAAGTTGATCCGGAAAAAGGCATCCAATTTTTCTATCATTAATCATGTATCATGATCTATTAATCCTAGTTGTTTCCTAGTGTTATTAGCCCTTTTTAGGTTAAAATAGGTTAAAATCCATCTTTATCATTAATCAAGTTAGCCATGCTCGAATTAATCTATTTGCAATATTAAATCTATCCTTGATTAACAATTAGGGTTTCTAACCACAAATTAATACTTTTTCCATCAAAGTTATATACTTTTGCAAAAATATACTGATTTAGGTTCCCAAACAATTTTTAATGTATCCGTCGTATTTTTCTAATCATTTTTCATGTATTAACTTTCCTCATCCAAGTTTTCTATCAAAAGATACAATTTTATCAAGAAAATTCCTTTTTATTGATTTATTTGCTATTTTTAGAAAAACAAGGATCACCTGATCCATGGTCTGCTGGTCCACTCAGGATCCAATGGTCTAGGACACACACACCTTTTCTTTGCGATCAAAAGAAGCCAAAGGACGGAAACACCCTTACCTGTAAAGAAGGCGTGGAGGGGCAACTTGGTAAAAGATCGTGAGGTCTTCTTCTTCCTCGCGCTTAGGTACAGCAAGTATGTGGTCAACTCGAGCGTTGACTCCTCAATCTCATTCATCTACGAGCATGCCAATGGGCCAGGAGGCTTTGCCTCCCTCCGTCGAAGTTGGCTAGGGCTCCAATTGCAGGCCGCGATCACGTCGTGACCCTTCCCTACTCGCCGGACTCCGGCGAGGTTCGCTGAGGTGACGAAGGTGAAGGTCAGGATGAAAAGATCAATTGGACGCATGAAATCGTTCCTTGCACTCTTCCGCAGAGTTTAGGGTAGAAAAATGAGGTACTAGTCCTCTTGTTCACCCTCCCCTATATATAGGGTCGGGGAAGGTTCCTTTCAGATTGGGAATTCTCCCAATAGGCGGCCAATCCCCTACAAAGTAGGGTTGATTTTGATCATTTTCCCCCTCTAAGTCCAAAGCAATCATTATCAGGCGTGCACACTCCCTGGATCATGAGGAAACCTAAGAGGAAAGACCCTCTGTAATCACAGAGTCCCTGTCCCAGTGGGACTTAGATGATGAGCATCCAACGTTGGATCAAGATCCAACGGATTTCATTGCTCGCGATCAAACACAAAGGAAACTATATTCCTAATTTCAGAATAATTCCCAATTTTGGAGATTAATTGGGAAATTCATATCTCCTAAACCATAGCTCCTCTTTATCTCAAATTTTAAAGGAAAGGTTCGTCTTGACATTATCTAGCTATTTACGAAATTTGGGAAACAAATTCCAATGGATGAGAAGACTTCCTTCTCTCCAAAGTTATCCTTTAATTAATCCAAAATTAATTGGTATTTCTTTTCCCTTTGCTATTATCTTGTTATTTTGGGTCCCTTGGACCTCAAGAAATCCTAAAGGCACAGATTCCCATATTGGGGAATATCTATTTGCCTTTATCCTCTTATAAAAGGCTATTTCTCATATTTCCCTTTTATTTAATTAAATCCTTTTCCTTTTTATTTCTCTTTTCTTTTCAATTGGGCTCAATGGCCAGCAAAGCCCATTATCAATCAATAAAACCCACTTCACACGAAATCCATCACAAATCAAAGAAATAGATTTCATTTATTCTTTAAAAGAGAGTTACACTTTTCATTATATACTTAGGAAATTGAGGTTATAACAATTTTGGTTTTGATCGCCTCTTGTTGTATAGCTTGTTGTTGTACAAGTTGATGTAAGTGAAATATATATCATGTATGACAGATGGTCCCTTTATGCATCATTATGTACATAACGTTGTTTCAGGTTATATAACGCATATGACAAGTGTCTTTGGATCTCCTTGTGATAAGCTTTTTGATGTTGCTCCTTACAATAATCAATTTTAATTTCCAGTGTTTTTCGGTAATCTATAGTAGTGTTGGTTTTCACGCTTTGGTTTGTAGAAACCTCATTTCATGTGGCTAAGGGTGTCACAATTGGTTGGTATTAGAGCTTTAGGTTCACTGAGTCTATAGGGACCTAGGACTAGGGTTTATGTCTGTTCTTGTGTCCTCCAGTCTGTCTTATAGTGCCTTCTAATTATGTAGAAGAAGAAGAAAGCTTACAGATGTCTGGAGAACATGAAGAACACGCTGTTGAGAGTAGTGTCAGTGCACCAGGAGCAGGTGCAAGGAACTATGCATAAGAATATTGGGTGCCTGCAGGTGCCTAGTTTGACCCAGCCATGATTGAAAACCCTACCTTTCAGTCTTTTTTGGCCATTTTATGGCTACGATGATGCATCTGGCATATAGGATGCCCACACCTCACCCTAGGGAACCAAATCCCAATGTGGAATCTTCAAGAAATGGGAAGACCTTTGAGTAGCTTCCTCGTGTTCGAGCGATGGAGTATGTAAGGCCAACTGATCTGGTGGATGAAGATATGTGGCTTATTGAGCTTGAGAAAGCCTTCAAGATCCTTAGCATCCCAGAGGAGGATAAGGTGAAACATGTGGTGTATCTTCTAAAGGGGAGTGCTAGCCATTGGTGGGCCATAGACTAGGAGAAGAGACCAGGAGTGGCAGTTGTTTGGGAGGAGTTCCGATGTGAGTTCGTCAGTCGGTACTTCCGGTGGACATATCTGGACGATAATATCAGCCAGTTTGAGCGGATTTGAAAGGGATCCATGACGATCAATGAGTATGAGGCCAAGTTATGGAACTTCTTCAGTTCTGTCTACACATGGCTACCATGGATGATGAGAGGATATGTCATTTTGAGAATGGCTTGAACACTAATTTGTCTACCCCATATGTCTCCTTGGAGAATAGAGAGAGGTGTGCCATGTTTTTGGAGTCTGTTTGATGAATCGAGAGGTTTGTGATAGAGAAGCAGGAGATGAGTGCCAGGAAGGGGCTTGTGTACTTCTAGGGGCAGTCATCGGGTGGATTTAAAAAGTTGAGGTTTTCTGCACCGCAACACCGCAGAGGTACAATGCTCAGACGCAGTGGTCATCGAGTAGAGGTAGAGGTCGTAGTCTTCCACCTGTTGGAGCTCACATCACCACATCAGTGTCAATGACGGAGTCGTCTAGGTTGTAGTTTGAGACTCGAGCTTGCCACAAGTGTGAATAGATAGGGCATCTAAAGCGGGAGTGTCCATTGAGAGACGATGAGGTGACCTAGTAGCCGAGGCAGAGTCAGTAGGTCTCACAGAGATACCAGTAGTACAATAGTGGTGCAGAAGAATGAGGACATCGACAAGCATCTCAGGTGGGTTCATCTACTCAGGGTAGTAGAGGACGGGGGTGAATACAGGAAACAATGAGATTCTATGCTATGAGTCAGTCGGAGGCGTTGGTCAACCTGTGAGTTGTGACAGGTTAGATGGAGTTATTTCATTCTGATTTATCTTCTATTTGCTTGTTATCTATTTTGGTTGACCCAGGTGCAACACACTTTTTGTCACATGTGAGGTGCTTGACTATTGTCTTTTGCTTGTTAGTCTTAGGAGAGATAGTTTGTTATTAGAAATCCTATTAGTTAGTTCCACAGTGTTGCAGGAGGTGTGTCCTTCCTGTGTCCTTTCTTTCTCCAAGCACAACATACAAGTGGACCTCATACCACTTGATATGCATGGATTTGATGTAATCCCTTGAATGGAAATCTTGGAGAAGTAAAAAGTGGTCTTGGATTATGGGTCCAAGAAGGTGACATTTGTAGATGGTGATGAGACATGGATCTTCCAAGGAGATAGGAATATTCTCCCAACATGTCTAGTGTTGAAAATAGTAGCAGGGAAGCTATTGAGATAGGGTTTTAAGGCATTCTTGGCACATGTGCTAGATACTGAGGCAATGAGTCCTAGTATTCAGGAGGTTTTGGTTGTCAGGGAGTTTGAGGTTGTGTTTTCCAAGGAGTTTCCTGGTGTTCCCCCACCCAGAGAGATTGACATTGAGATCAATCTAGTTCTAGGCACACAACTGATAGCTCAGACACCGTACAAGATGGCTCCAGCAGAGATGGTAGAGTTGAAGAAATAGTTGCAAGAGTTGCTTGATAAAGGTTTCATCAGGCCAAGTATGTCACCATGGGGCACTCGAGTGTTGTTTATAAAGAAGAAGGATGGGTCTATGAGGCCATGCATAGACTACAGACAGTTCAACAAGGTGACGATAAAGAACAAGTATCCTTTGTCCTGGATAGATGACATGCTTGATCAGTTGTGTGGTGTGACAGTGTTCTCAAAGATAGACGTGAGGTTAGGATATCATCAACTGAGGATGAAGGAGGATGACATACCTAACTTGGATTTTAGGGCAAGGTATGGTCACTATGAGTTTGTGGTTATGATGCTCGGGCAAACCAATGCATCAACAACATTCCTGGACTTGATGAACGAAGTGTTTCGACTGTTTCTTGATCAGTTCGTGGTGGTCTTCAAAGATGACATCCTGATATACATTTGTGATAGCCAGCATCATGAACAACATCTCTGTCAGGCATTGCCAGTGTTGAGGCAACACCAGCTTTATGCCAAGTTCAGTAAGTGTGAGTTTTGGCTGAAGGAGGTAGCTATTCTGGGGCATGTGATCTCTACTGAGGGATTTTGTGTGGATCCCAAGAAGGTGGAGTTTGTGATCAGTTGGGATCAGCCAAATATGCTGACAGAATTGTACATATTTTTGGGTTTGGTAGGATACTACAAGAGGTTCGTTAAGAACTTCAGTTCTATAGCTTTTCCCTTAACAAAGTTGACTAGGAAAGACATGTCGTTTGCCTAGGATGACAAGTGTCAGTGAGCTTTTTAGGTGTTAAGGAGAAGTTTAGCAGTACACTAGTGTTGGTTATGCATGACCAAGGGAAAGGACACATAGTCTTCTGTGATGCATCCAGGAATGGCTTCGGTTGTGTGTTGATGCAGGACAAGAAATTGGTTTCTTTTGCTTCCCGATAGCTTAAGAAACACGAGGAGAATTACCCGACATATGACCTAGAGTTGGCTACTGTGATCCAAGCTTTAAAGATCTGGAGGCACTACCTTTATGGAGAGAAGTTTCACATCTTCCAAGGTCACAAGAACATGAAGTACATCTTCTCACAACAAGAGTTGAACACGAGACAATGGCTCTGGATGGAAATAATCAAGGACTATGACTACACAATTGATTACCATCTAGGGAAGGCTAAAGTTGTGGTAGATGCATTGAGTAGGAAGTCTTCATCTTCGCCTACGGATAGAGCCCAGTTGAGTTATTTGGTATTCCACAAGCGAGACATGTTGTCTCTTTGCATTAGATGAACGTACGGTTAGAGGTGTCGATGCTAGCATGTTTGTTGTCATAGTTACAGGTGAAGCCCACACCGAGATAGCATATCAAAGAGGCACAACAAGTTGATACTATGATACAGTAGATTAGATCAGAGTTTGGTAGCGAGAAGCGTGACAACTTCGATGAGTCAGATGATGGGATGACATTTTACCATGGCAGAGTTTTGGTTCCTGATGTTGATAATCTAAGGAATATGATGCCAGAAGAGGATCACTCATCCATGTACAATATGCACATAGGTAGCACCAAGATGTATCATAATCTGAAGGATATTTATTGGTGGCCCAACTTGAAAAAGGATGTGGTTGAGTTTGTTGCAAGATGTGTTATGTGTCAGTAGGTCAAAGCTAAGCATTAGAAGCCTGTAGGGATGTTACAACCGTTTCCTATATCGTAACGAAAATGGGATTATGTGATTATGGACTTTGTGGTTGGTCTACCTAGGACAGCCAAAGGTCATGATTCCATCAGGGTGATCGTTGATAGATTGACTAAGTCAATGCATTTCCTTCTAGTGAAGACAATGTTTACAGCTGAGAATCTTGTAGAGATCTATGTGGATGAGATAGTGTGTTTGCATGGTGTTACAACTACCATTGTGTCTAATAGAGGTCCCCAATTCACGAGTCACTTTTAGGATTGACTTCACACAACTTTGTGTACGCAATTGAAGTTTAGCATTGCTTTCCACCCACAGACAGATGGTCAATCTGAAAGGACCATTCAAACTCTAGAGGATATGTTTAGAACCTATGTTCTTCAGTTTATAGGAATTTGGTACATACACCTCAATTTGATAGAGTTCGCCTACAACAACAGTTATCAGAGTAGCATCAACATGCCACCGTATGAGGCATTGTATGGGAGGCGTTGCAGGTCTCATTATGTTGGTATGAGATAGGTGAGTATCAGCTTCTTGGTCCTGAGCTTGTGCAACATACGATAGAAAAGATCAAAGTGATTCAACAATAGTTAAAGGCAGCACAGGACAGATAGAAGTCATATGTGAATAACCGTCGTAGAGCTTTGGAGTTTCAAGTAGGAGACAAAGTTTATCTTATGATATCTCCTTGGAAAGGAGTTTTGAGGTTTGGGAAGAAGGGAAAGATGGCTCCCTGGTTTATGGGACCTTACCTTGTGGTGGCACATGATGAAAAGGTTGCTTATAGGTTGGAGTTTCCACCTAAGTTGCATAGGTTGCATTCAGTGTTTCATGTGAGTATGCTGAGGAAGTGTCATCCTGATACAGAGTTAGTGTTGCATCCAGTGGAGGTGGAGCTTGATGAGGACATGTCTTACGTGGAAGGTCCAGTGTTGATCCTTGATAGAAGAGTGAAGAAGATGAAGAAGAAATACATAGTTCTTGTGAAGGTTCTGTGGCATCATCGTGGTGTTGAGGAAGTTGCGTAGGATCTTGAGGAAGATATGAAGAGTAAGTACCCCTCTCTTTTCTCATAGGATTTCGGGGGCAAAATCCTTGTTAGGGGTTTATGGCTTGTAAGGACCCTGACCTGAGTTTTGGAGTAACAATGTTTGCTTTGGCTTGATCTTGTTCTTCGGACCTTGCTTTAATCTTTTAAGATGTGATTATATCTTATGGAGAGTTTAAGTTTCCAGTTTGAGCTGGTTTGGATGATGTTTGTGCTTTCTGTGCTAGTTTAGATGCAAATTGCAATTTACCCAATATAGGGGGTTGATGTGCAATTTTCCACCTCTAGAGTGTTCTTCTCTTTCTTTGCTTCATGAGAGGTATTTTGGTTCTTTGAGTCACTTTGTTTGGCCCTTGGTTGAGTGGTGTCACCGTTAGTGGTGATTAGGGTTTTGTAGGGTTGGTGTGCTTTTACCTTGTGACTTTTATTGGTTTGTCTCGACCTAGGTCACGACCCAAGGTTTGTTGAGGGGGTGTTTCAGTCGAGACACTTTCCATTGGTGTGGTGGTCATGACTAAGGTTGTCTTAGGTCGAGACAAAGGCTTGGATAGGTGTGTTTCGACCTAGATTGCTTAAGGTGGTCTTGCTGTCGCGACATAGTAGTGTTGTTAGGGTGTGTCACGACCATGAAGCCCCTTGGTGTGTAACGGTCATGAAATAGAGGGTGGAGTTGCCTAGGTGGTTGAGACACTACCTAGAGTGTATAACCAAGTCTTGCATGCCATGCTTAAGTGGTTTCATGTGGTTGCATGTTGTCCTTTTTAGTGCACAAGTGTCTCTTTAGAGCCCTATCTTGTTGACACATCATCCTTTGTCTTACCTCCCTCCTCCTTTGCTATATGAACCCTCTTCTCTCCATGAAAGAGGTTCTTTTCAGTCATCTTCTTCCTCCCATATCTTGTTCTCATCCGTGGAGCTTGGTGGATCAATAAGAAATGTTCTTGGTGCCTTGGAGGTGGTTCATCCCTTGCAAGTGGTCCTTGTGGTGATACTTGGTCATCTTCGATCTTTGTGAGTGTTTATCTTTTTTCTTTGGTGTTTCCTTTGTATCTTCTACCCCATCTTCTTCCTCTTTCTCAGCCTTAAACTGTATTTTGACGCGGTGGTCTTTCTTGAAAGTAAGCTCCTCATCACAAGGATAATATGCCATGTTTTGATAAGGCGACACCCAAGTGAGAGGGAGTTTCTTCTCTCTTTTCCCCTTCTTTCTTTTGGTTCAATTTTGAGGTTTTTCTCTATTTCTTGAGCTACCCTTTGACCGCGTGTTTCCCCTTTCTTAAGGTTCTCTTGAGTCCGAGTGTGGAGCTTTTAGTGGTGCTTTTCCAACCCTTGGATCGTGTGCTTGGAGATTTGGTGGCGATCTTCTTAAGGCAGGTTATATAACACTAAACCTCTCTATTATTGCACTTCTCATTACGTTTTGTTGTTGTATTCTTTCTCTATGATGCTTCTCCATCATGATTGTATATCATGCTAAACCCTAGAACTTGTTTGGTAGAGTTATTATGCTTGGATTGGAAGTAATCCAAAACCCTAATCTTTCTTGTGCCAGTTTTGATAGATGTTGTTCCATGTAGTTTCTTCTGCATGGTTGACCCTTGCTCTAGCCTTCATGTTTGGTGCTTCTATAGATAGAGGAGGGAGAAAAGGTATTCTTGGTTTTAGTTATCTTAAACATGATTTCTTTTCCATTAGTTATGCTTTTCTTGGACCTTTGCCTTAGGGTTTGTGGAGATCGATTTGCTTGATGTTTTCCTTCTTGGTAATCACGGTTCTTCCTTAGTTTGGTTCTATTTTGGTGACCCGGATGTTCACCCTTGGTGTGGTCATGACCTAGCTGGCTTGGTGGTCGATACATACTCATGGGCTTCGCAGTCGCGACGTGGCCCATGGTGGTTGATGGCGACCTAGTTGGCTTTGGGGTCGAGGTGTCCTTTCCTTGTGGTGATGTTGGACCTAGTGTTGATGGGAGAGAACCCTTAGTTCTTATAAGCCTAGTGACCCTTAGTTCCTTGACTTGACCTAGCTAAGATAGCCCTTGGTGTGTTGGGTCATGACCAAGAGGCATTACGGCCGCAACATTGTGGTGGTTGATGTGTTGCGGTCGCGACACATAGTTGGTGATCAAGACATAGATCTAACCCTAACCCTAATGGCGTGGGCGCGACATGAAGGATATGGTTCATGACATGTTGATGGCGTTGAGGATCAAGACACCTATGGTGGATGTTGTGGTTGTGACATATCATGGAGGATGGCTACAACCCATGTGTCTATGTGGCTACATATGGTGATGATAGGCGGTTATGAAGCACATATGAACACTTAATGATAATCATGTATGAACTTGTATAATGTTGTTTAGTGTGTTATCCGATCTATCCTAATGATATTACCTAATTCTATTACACTCCAAAACAATGCAGGGTGGTGATTCTAAGATGGTTGGTTGACTCTAACCTTAGAAACCCAAATCGGCTAAAGAGGAAACCCTTAACCCTAATAGTGAAAAAGTTTTTCTTATTTCCTTATTATGGATGGTTATGATGTTATGTGATTCTCTCTATTGATTATGATCTTCTAACCATGCATGTGTTATGAATTTCATGACCATAGCTAATGTGTGCTATGATGGAAATGATGTGAGACAGGTTGAATATGCCCCTGTGAGGTATGTTGATTATGCATGTGACACAAGAATGTGGTGATTGGGTCCTATAACCTAACAGTGGTGGTTGGCTATTATGAGATAATGTTTCCCATGATGAAATGAGGGACGGGTATCCCATGGAATGTGGCTTGATAATGATGTTTTAATGGTAATAATACATGCATCATGTGGTGATAGTGTGACCAGTTCTTACCATATGCGTGCATATCTTCTGGAGTTATGTTATTCCCTTAGCTCATAGAACTTATTCTGGCTTTATACATTATAACTTGATTGATGCTAAAAGATATTATAATGCACTTAACTAATTCAGTGGAACCTGAACATGTAGTTTTGCCTTGTGCCATAGATCCATTCAGTGTCAGCACTTGTTGGATGGTGAAACGAGTTTAACTCGGAGTGCATATTTTTTAATATGTGGGGGTGAGGATGAATATCCCCTTATGTCTAGGATATATGAGTCATCCATGCGTGAGCTGGTCTCCTAGTGATATCTTATACAAGATTGGTTGTGGGCCATACCCTAGTAGGAGTGCGTCTGCAGGACGTAGCTATGTTCCACTAGCATTGTGACATGTACCAAGGCGAGCTAGACTTGTACAACTGGACTATATGTCTCTAGTAGAAGTTTGACTTGTGATGTCACTACAGGATCAGTTGTACTGATCGAGGGGGTGGGTTTGTGGATTATGTATCTTTCATGGACCTTGTATGGCACCATATTAAACTTAGTGGGGGTCAGTTGGGTTTGGATGGTATGACTCAAATCCTTGGGGCATAATAAAATAAGTAATCAGATGTGTAGCATACTTCATAGGATCAAATACAAGATTATAGGATGAGGCCTTGCTTTCTTTGTATGGTATAGTTGATAGATGATATACATGTTCTTCATGTTCATTCTTATTCATATAATTGTTCTATTGATTGATGCAACTGCCAGATCTGTTTAGTTAATTATATCTGCTATTTTATAATTATATAATCTACTTAGTTGATAATGATGACTGTTCTTCTTATATCAATATTTCACCTGCATATCGTAGTAATGGACTTACTGTCTTCTCTTTACATGTTATGTTTGTGTTATAATAGAGTTTGTGGAGAGTTATATCTCCCTCTGAGATTTGGAATCTCACCATGTGGGTTTATCACATCTTTTAGGTGGTTGTGCATTAGGACGTAGAGATCGTGTTGGGGAGGTCGAGCAACAATAAGAAGAATAGTAGCTATGAGGTTGGAGTGCTTCTTGCTAGTCATTTGTTGTTAGAGTCCTAGAGTTGTCCATGTACACTCAGGTCCTTGGGTTAGTTTTTATATATGGCTTTTCTCATGTTTTTGATGATGATATCGATGAGTGTTTTGGGTTTGATCGCCTCTTGTTGTATAGTTGGATGTTGTACAGGTTGATGTAAGTGGAATATATATCGTGTATGACAGGTAGTCCCTTTATGCATCATGGTGTACATGATGTTGTTTCACGTTATATAATGTACATGACAAGTGTCTTTGGATCTCCTTGTGATAAGATTTCTGATGTTGCGCTTGTCTTACAATAATCGATTTTAATTTCCAATGTTTTTTGGTAATCTGTAGTAGTGTTTGTTTCCGCACTTTGGTTTTTAGTAACCTCATTTTGTGTGGAAAAGGGTGTTATAGTGTACTTTGTCTTTGTCATAGAAAGTGCAACATACTTTTGTGACCTAAAATGCCAAGATATGGATCTCCCTGCATAAGTGAAAACATACCCAAAGGTAGACATCTTGTGATCAATGTCACTTTCCATCTCAGCATTGACTAAGCCTTTCAGACCTGGTTCATAATCACCAGACATCAAACATGTGTTGTTGGTGTCTCGTAAATATCTAAATATCCACTTGACCACCTCCCAATTATCTTTACCATGGATCGAAAGAAATCTCAGGATGAGTACAAACCATTATGTACATCAAACTCCCTACAATAGAAGAATAAGTGATCATGTCCATATCCTCCTCTTCATCATTAATGAATGAGCATGGATTCTTGCTTAGTTTGAAATGACCTAATAGTTGAATACTCATGGTTTTGGATTTTCTCATGTTGAACCTCTCTAGAATCGTTCAAGATAGCTCCATTGTGACAAGCACAACCTATGATGATTCCTACCATGTGTGATATGCATCCCTAGAATTTGTCATGATGGTCCCTAGTCCTTCATCTCAAAGGCTTTGGAAAGTTCTATCTTTAGTTTTTTTGATCAAACTGACATCTAGTATCACTACCAACATGTCACCCCCATGGAGTAGTAGAATAACAAACTTGTCATTGGAAAACATCCTGATCTAACCACATGGATCTATACTTGTCTTCTAGTACTCGTGACTCTTTATAAAGTAATCAAACTTCTTGTACCACTTTCTTGAAGTAGATTTCAACGTGTACAAACTTTTCTTTGGTCTATAGACTAAGTGCTCTTTCCCCTTGATCTAAAATCCTTTTGGATGCTCCATGTTGTTCTCCTCTGCAAAATCACTATGAAAAAATGTTGTCTTTGCATCGATCTTCTGAAGATCCATATCTAGGCTAGACGCCAATACTAGAACCAATCTAACAGAAGTCATCTTCACAAAAAGAGATAATATCTCATCAAAATCCACCCATGGTATTTGAATGAAGCCCTTGACAACTAGTCGGTTTCTCTTTGGCCCTTGGAAAGCGCTACAAGCTCATCGGTATCATCCTCCTATAAAGAAGACATCTACTCCTACATTCCAAGATGCTATTGGATCTTTCCCGATGAGTATCTACCTCCTTAAAAGTCTATGGCTCCCCCTGATCGGTAAGAAAATTACAATAAAATGTTCCATATCTTGATGAAGGATGATGAACTATGTTATACCTCATAAACTACTTCTCTGAGGACTCTTCATGGTAACGATCTTGCTCACTCTGTCCATAAGACTCTAATTGTGAATCTGAATTAGTCAATTATAGATCTGGAACAAGTCCACTCAATGAGCTATCACTCTACTTCTCAGGGTGATCATGCTACTCTTCTTTGTCATCTAAAGATTGCACCTGTGAAGAAGTTGAATCATCCTCATACTCACCATCAGAAGAACTATCACTCAATCTTGTATCCTCTTCAACATTGCTCTCAATTTTTTTCATTGCCTACCTCTCACATAATGTCACATCTTTGTGTCTACGCATGGCCTTTTTCACAAAATTCCATTTCACGTAGACAAAAGGCAGATATCCATAGCCAAGAAAGATACATCGTAGTACTTTATCATCTAGTTTTTTCTACTTTTTCTTTGGAGCATGTGCATATTTTTTGCAACCAAATACTTGTAGATGAGTATATGATGCATCCTTGCAAGTTCATACCTTCTTAGGTATCTAAAAACCCAATGAAACTGATGGTGAACAATTAATCAAATACCAGGCATTGCTTACTGGCTCACCCCAGATGGTATTTGGCAACTACACATTCTTCAACGTAGATCCAACTTTCTCTACTATAGTACAATTCATCCTATCAGTTGTACTGTCATGTTGTTATGTATTAGGCTCCATCCTCTTTTGTTGTATGTCATGTTTCACTTAGTAGCCTAGGAACTCTCTAGAGGTGTACTTTCTCCCGTTGTTCATGTAGAGACACTTTAGCTTTTTCTCTGTCTCCCTCTCCACCATGGCATGGAGTTTCTAAAAGCACTAAAAACATGATCCTTGTTCTTCAACAAGTAGACCCACACTTTCCTAAATGCATCATCAATGAATGTGACAAAATACCCATTGCCACCCAGTGAAGCCACCTCAAATGGACCACATACATCCAAATGAACCAGCTGTAGAAGCTTTGATTCACCCTTTTGTCTTGTATTAAAAGAAACCCATCGATGCTTTCATGTCAAACATGAATTACATGAGCTGAGATTTGTGTCTTTACCACAAGGAATGAATCTCTTTTTTGATAGAAGTTGCATGAATTTCTCATCCATGTGTCTAAGACAGTTGTTCCATAGATCTATTTGGTGATTATCAACAACATATATACCACCTTTGAGTACATTAGTATGGGTTGTATACAATGTGCAACACAATTTGCTTCATACAATAACCAAATACCCCTTTGTGATCTTACTCCTTCCATCACCAAAGTTCAAGCAACAATATTCTCTACCAAAGAAAGAACCAATATCAAACTCAACCGCAAATTTGAAACATGATGAGCAATGTTGAACATGAGTGTGTAACTGACATTTTTCTGGACACAAATGTCTTCAGTTTTAGTCATTTGAGGAAAGTTGGAATTTCACATATTCACCTTCTTGAAGTCTATCTTCCTATATAAAGTGAAGAACTCCTTACTGGGTGACTTATCATAAGAAGTTATAGTAGTCACCACCCACTCTAAATCATCATCATCAGCATTCATTCACTACTCCTGGAGTGTCAAGACTACATCATTATCATTGTTCTTATCATATGAAATAGCCTCTTTATGTTCCTTTTGTCATCTTTCTTATATTTAGCTTCAGAACCATGTTTCATTTTCTAAAGCTTGCAATATTTTTCAAAATAACCTGACTTATAAAAATGGAAGCACCCTCTATTCATCGACTTGGATCTAACATGGGTCTTGCTATGGTCCTAGGACTCATTGTGGATCTAATATCTTCCATAATCTCTCACACTATCAGTTCTCCTACTCTTACTGAAGTGCACCTATGACCCTTTGTCCCTGAGGCCCTTTGTCGAGTCTCTTCATTCAATAGACTACTCTTTACCTAGTCTAGTGTCAACTTTCCTTCCTATACAAAATTGTTTATTGTTACAACGAGTGTCTCCCAACAGTCAGGTAATGATCACAGAACAAATGGCATCGGATTTGATCATCAAGAACCATCTTCATGGACTGCAGCTTATTGACAAGGCTTTGTAATACATTCATATGCCCAACGTTTCTAGTATCATATCTTTACTAATGGTTCACCAACTTCCTATCAAGAAAGCTTTATTTGTGCCATTATTCTGCTCATACAATTTTTTGATTTTTTTCCCCACAGATCTTTTGGTATTGGTATCCTCTGAGATGTGCTGAACACAAAAATATCAAGCCACTTTTACATTGTTCACATGGTCTTCCTATTTATTTTCTTCCAATCTACTTCATATGTACCATGACTTTTCTCCCACTATTGAATCATACAAGTCCTTGCAATATAGAATATCCTCCATCTTGGATTTCTAAATCTATCAATTTGTACTCATCACCTTAATCAACATTGAATCATCATCCTTCCCCATTTGGATATATGTGTGCAACTTGCACTCTGATACCACTTGTGGTTGTTGGGAAATGTGTGCATGTATACTACAAAAAAATGATGCGATAAAAAATAAATATTTATGGAAGAATTATCAACAATATTATAAACCCACAATAAGATTGTAAGATGACAGAGGGAGAATACCAGATTTTACATGGAAAATCGTGATGGTATGTGAGGAGAAATCTATGTAGCCAATCGATGGATAAATCTACTACAAATTAAAGATGAATTTGATCATCTTGGTTCTTAACCATAAACTTGATATTATACATTCAGAAGGAGATATAAGAAAATACTAACATAAGGAGAAATTGCTACAATCTATTTGTTGAGAAATACAGGCACAGAGTATAGCAGCAGAAGCAAACATTTTAATCTATTTGTATTAGCATAACAAAAAGATCATGTTAACTATTATGAAATAGGAAATATGGTATAATGACTTTATACCTGGTCCTAGAGCAAGTCCGATGATAATAACAAGTTGTAGTGTGACTGTCTTCTAGTTGCGGTGGTTGTGCAGCTCCTGGTCTTCACCACAGATGATGGAGATGACAGCTTCTACAACGGCTCCTGTCGTCTTGCCACATACTGCAAACTGACTTTGCTATTCTAGCAGCAACCAAAGGACTCCTACCTCTAGAGTAGTCTATAAGGACCAACTAGAACTCCTATTGTTCAAATAGAACAAACATGAAGGAGTTGTCTCTCTTGTTGGTGTACTAGTCACAAACTTGCTCTCCCAAAAACTGATTCTCAATTATTCTCTCCCTTCGTTATCCCTCCCTAGTCGGATTGGACTTGCTTGGGCTCTCTTGGTTACCACAACCAGTGAGGAAAACAATTGTAAGAGCAACTGATTCTCAATTGTGTGTGTTGGGAAGCCCCCAATACCCCTCTATTTATAGGAGGGGTTAGATCAGGGTTCTTGATCATTACGGGAGTGGAAGGGACTAGAAGATCTTGAATTTTCACAACCTACAAAACTCAAAACCGTCATCTCACACACAAGACGGTTATTTCGCATGTGAGTCGATCGGTTCACAACCCAAAATGGTCATCGCACCTGTTTCCTACTCACATATGAATTTGGAAAAATCATTTCTAATTAATGCAAACATTAATTCATTGTCCCAATCAAATTAAACAAATGAAATGAGAACTCTTTCTCACAAATTTGATTAAGATAATAGAAGCTTCATTTGGCCCAACCAAGTCGATCAGTTCACCAGGTGAACTGGTCACCTCCCTGAACTTGAGTCGATCCGTTCACCCTATGAGTCGATCGGTTGGTGTCTTATTTGTGGAGAATTTTAGCCAAATCAATTCCAATCAACCTGATGATCCAAATGACCATCTCAACACTTGAGTCGATCATTTGGTACTTCAAATGGTCATCTCACCCTATGAGTCGATCGGTTGGCAGTACAATCAGCTAATTTGTTGCATGAGTTGAGTACCTAAACACTTTAGTAATCAATCCAATTAGCATTCAAGATCAAACTCCTCTTCTAGATGAGTCCCTTTGTGTGAGACCCTATAGGTCCCATATTATGTTGGCAGTGAATGTCCATAACTAGCTTATGACATCACAATCAAGGAGCAGAGCCTAGTTAAACACAGTTCTACCCAAGTGAATGGAAAATTAGAGAACAACTTCAACCTACAATTTGTGTAAGGTGTTGCAGTGATTGTATAATTTCTTTATTTCTGATATCCGAAATGAACTCGATGCATGACAACATCAACCTGTTAATGTTCAATGCATGTTTTTTGAACCAAGAGTAGACTAATGATCCAAACGTCCATCTCAACACTTGAGATGATCATTTGGTTCTCCAAATAGTCGTCTCACCCTATGAGTCGATTAGTTGGCAGTATATTTAGTTGATTTGTTGCGTGAATTGAGTACCTAAATAGTTTATTAATCAATCCAACTATCATTCAAAATCAAACTCCTCTTCTAGATGAGTTCCTTTGTGTGTTATCCTATAGGTCCCATATCACGTTGGCAGTGAATGGAAAGTTAGAACAACTTCAATGTACAATATGTGTAAGGTGTTGCGGTTATTGTATAATTCCTTTATTTTGGATATTCGAAATGAACTCAAGGAATGACAACACCAACCCGTCTCTGTTCGATCCATGTTTCTTGAACCAAGAGCAGACTGTTTGAGATATATGTGACTCAATATCATATATTAATTCATATGTGCATGCACATGCCATTCTCAGTCTCTCTTATCAAGTGGCCTCCAGTAGGAGGGATAAATCCCATATCTATCACTCACAATCAGTCCCCGTGTGTCACAGTCACCCAATCATCACCTTTATAACAACCATGTTTCAATACTGCGTTTGATGATGTCAAAGCATACCAAATGACATGTGATGAGTGTAGTGATTTCAGGTCTAAGAATTACAATTATCACCTTCACTATTTGATATGAATATGACCACCAAATATGATTTCCATGTGTCACTCTCAAGGTGGGTCTCTCTGATCATCTGTTCCCTAACAAGTATATGTATGTCTAGTTTGATATCCTATATCATGACTAATGACATTCTATCATCAACCAACCCACACTCTAGTCTTTAGCTTTACTGGTGTGCATCTACCTTCCACAGTAACAATTGACTAGGGACATAATAAGAATGTACCTACTCTTGACTTCCATATCATCTCATTCTTCCAAGTCACGTACTTGAGGACATATGTCATTGAGTAATGTCATTCTTTATACATTCACTCTGTCTCAACATTATCTCATAACATAGTGAAACGACATCAATTGGAAGCTTGACTTTTTATATATTTATTAATAAAATCCTTTATATGCCATGTCAATCATCATATGATTGGCTCTATGGGCATACCTCACCAACTCTATTATCCTAGAACTTTCCAATAAGATATCAGTTCTAGAAAGTATACAAAAGTAGATGGCTCAAAGAAGAAAAATTGGATACCTAGGTAGTCTTAACATGCTTCTTTTCTTTTTTCCTTTCTTTTTCTCTCCTTCTCTTCCTTTTCTTTTCTTACTTGTCTTCTCAATGAATGTCAATGGCTACTTCGATTTTTTCTTTTCTCTCATGTAACGAACAAAAGGTTGCATTGTATCTATTACCAATTCCTTGGTTGTGATTGTCCTTGGCTTTGATGAACTCACACGGTATATATAACCCCTTTTTGGAAACAACAATTAGTCCTACTGGGTCATTTCTCTTCAGTTGGACACATGTAAGCCCAATATTAACAAACCAATTACAGCACAACAATAGTTTAATTTGTGTGGTATGGCTGATATTTTGTGTACGATACATGTATAATAAGTGTACTAATTTTTTTTATTTCTTATTCTTCAAGAAATATCCAATATTCAACCCTAATGATATAAGGTGGTTAACTCATTATAAGTAACAAATGTCTAATCCAATTTTTTGTGAACTTCATTTGATAGTTTGTACTATTTATGTATGTTGTGTATTTTTTTCTCTATGTATTGTGTGATTTATATATGGATACATTTTGGAGTCTATAAGTGTGTGTGCCATGGATGTAGGTAAAATTATATAAACAATGTGTCTTTACACACTAGTATAACATAAAAGAGGATTATTTTATATTTTCAAGGTAAAACATACATTATATACTATGGTTATCAAAAAATATGATAGCATGGAGAATTATAGCTATCTGTAGTTGGTTAAACAAATTTATATATAGGCATTTATTTAAGAAATATAATTGTATAATGCAAGGATCAAAATCAAATATGAAAATTATCAACTTCTTAAATCTAGATGTAAGAAGTTTATCCAACATCTAACTTATATGTAAGGGACATGCATGTACTTGTATCAAGGCTATTTTGGCATTACCCATATATTATATGATGGTAAAAAGTTAAGTTATATTATGTATGTTAGCATTTTGAAAAATGAGATGGTTGGATGACTCAATTCAGATAGTTATTTTCACAAATACATAATTATATAAGTTGTTCTTTGAAAAAAGATACAAAAATATGTGTAATAACATAATTTCATTATTGTAAGTCAAAAAAATGAAGAACCACTTAAATTTTACCACAATAGAATACAAGGCCAAAAGTTAGGATTAATGGAGGCAACAAGAGTAGTGGAAATAAGAAAAAAGTTTCTCAAAATATCCTATAAGTAGAGAGGGTGTACCATGAATACCTTATCAAGGAGCAAGTCTAGCGACATCCCCTCATGTGATGGTGTGTCGCTCCTCGCATGCATAATGGTCCTTGTCGACGTCCTCTGAATACATTTACATGACACCTGCATCTCTATGTAGTCCACATGGATGGACTGAAACTCCTCATCACACTGCCTAAGCCGAACGGAAGGAGAAGTTAATCGCTAGGTGACATCCTAGTATTGTGGTCGCACTCCTTCTCTCTTTCCCTAAGTCAATGATGGTTAGGGTTCACGCACAAGATCATATCTAATAATCTTGTCGTCATGCCCCTATAAGTATGAGAGAAAAAGAAGTAGAATTTTTCAAAAATCTAGCGAAATAAAAGGTTGTTGTTGTATTTAAAATGGGCCAATTGTGGACTACAAAATAGGTAATTAGAATATTCTAAAATCATGTCATTAATTAGTTAATTAATTAGTCACATGAATAAATTTATTAATTTTTTGTCACCCGGCTCTCAACTCTAATCGATTGCTCGGGGTTAGCCACTTGACTTATCATATAAGTCAACAATTTAAATCCAATTAATTTGTTTATATTTTTTAACCAATTAACTTAGATTATATTCCAATATTATTCTAGTTTTTTACTTGTAATCAATTTGACTTGGAACATTTTCAATCATATCCACAATTACACTTCATTTTAGTGCATCCTATGTGTGTGACCCTATAGGATCCAAATTACATTGGAAGTGGCGTTCATAATTAAATTATAACTTCACAAGCAATGATTGGTATATAGAAAGACTTCATGGGCACTCAAGTAACTAAAGAAGTTGGAGAACAACTTTGACCTAGTATTATGACCAGTGTTATAGTGATTGCATAATATCTTTGTCTCTGATATCTAAATTGAAACTAAGACAAGCACACATCCAACCAAAAAAAAAAGACAAGCACACACCATCCTCTTAATGTTCAATCTTTATTTCTTGATCTAGACTAGAGTAGACTATTGAGATATGCATGAGCTCAATGTGATATACTGACTCGCATGATCATGGTCATCCATTTCATTGTCTCACTCATCACGTGTCCAGGATATCACTCTAATGGGACGCACAAATTCCATCTACTTAACTCACAATAATCCACTTGTATCACAATGCACCTAAGAACTACTTGTATAACATCCTTTTTAAGGTCATTTGACTAGTATTAAAGCACATTGAACAACATACAACCATTGTAGTGACTTCAGGTCTAAGGACTACAATCACCACTTCACATTGAGATATGATTCTGACTGTCATTATTGGATGCCATGTATCAGACTCAATATGGGTTTGTCTAGTACGCTTATTCATAACAAGTACCTATGTGTTAGGTTTGATATCCAAAATCATGACTAATCATCAATCAACACACATACTAATCTTGATGTATTATTGTTTTCCTAATATCCACAATAATATCTTACTAGGGACTATGAAAAGGATGATACTCTTAACATACACATGATCTCATGTTCAGGTCCTAAACTTGATATCACATGGCATTGAATCATACATACTTAGGAATTATTATATTTTTTTATTATCCCATATTGAAAAAACATAATAACACATTTGCCTTTATTAATAATCAAATCAATTACTAGATGTGACATTACAATCATCATATGATTGGCTTTCAGGACATATCTCTAACACCAACTAACTGCATGTATGATCTAAAAATAGAAAATAAGTCTTATGTAATTAATTTTTAGCTAATTCATAATCAACACCTTAAAAACTCTACCATTCCAGTACTAAGTATAAGACATAGTAACATCAAAGTTATCTGAAAAAGAAACTCTCAAAAAGTCTTTTCTAAGCCCCTTCTAGGAAGAATTGTATGTACTATGTGCAATTTAAAAAGACAAGTAGGAACCTTTTGAGTAATTTGGAAAATGATAAATCTTTGTCTCAATTATTTAAAAACTATGATTGCACTTTTTATGTTTATGGACTGAAATATACTATTATTACGTAATACATAATGTTTTGAAAAACTATAAGTTTTCTTAAAAATAAATACACAAACAATGTACTGGTTCCATATATGTGTACACCATAAGGATTTAGTCATTTCAATCAAAACTCTTATGACTCATTTAGGGAGTTGGACACACAGTTAATGTTGTTTTAGTATTTTGAGAAATATTGATGGAGATGTTATCTTTCATGTGAGACTTGACTAGATTTATGTGTGAGCAATTAACCAAACTTTGAGGATTACTTTTTCTGTCTATAGTGTACTATTTTTTCCATTTAAATAAGAGTGTACAACCTCCTTTGATTTCTATAAATCCAGATAATTGTTTTAATATTGTTTACAATTGTAATCACAGTTATCGTGTCTGGAAGATGATTAGAATAACAAGTGTGAATGGCCATGTAAAACTAAAAGGTTTCTAAAAATACATTGACAAACAATGCTTAAGTTCTAGCACTCAATACCACTAGTTATAGATTTCAATGATTATTATTAAGTCCTTTGAGTTTTTTTATAAATAAGTTAGGTTTGTTCTCAACTAAACAAAGTATCACTATTGCTAGACTTTGTGTTTCTTATCAAACATGTTCATTGAAGTTATATTATCCATGAGTGGTTACAAAAACTAGATTTTTTATGGTAAATCCAAAATTTCATGTTCTCATGTGTTCCACTACTTCCATTTCATTATAAGTGTAGGGTCTCATTTGCAATATTTGGAAAATAAAATAGCTTAAAATTGGTGTCTAATAACCTATTCGATTGTTGGAAGCCAATATTTAGGGGTTTGATAACATACAATTGTTTGGATGTTATATGCCTATTTTATCGTCCAATTCCTACATTTTTCTGGTTTTAGCATATCAGATCCCAAGTTTATTTACATCATTTTTTATTATGATGTTGTAATTATTTTACTTTTTTGTAGAAAAAACCCCAAACTTGGTGTCTAATAACCTATTCCATCAGTTGGCAACCAAAGACCATAGGTAAGGATGGTCATTGATCTTCATCAATGTGAAGGCCCATTGGTTGGAATTAGGTAAAGCTCTGAATCCCACCAATTGATAGAGGATTAGCAGGCCACAAACTGATGGCACCCCAATCTCCATCAATCGATGAAGAGATGACATCAACATTGGATGCCAATCAGCCTAAAGTCACAAGTATCATCAATCGACTGGTCGACAGAAGAGATGCTCACCAACTTATAGTAGAACATAGAGTCACCAATTGGACATCCCTATCTTTGGCAATGGTTTAAGGTACATGATCATCGAATTATGACCCTATAAGATTCATTGAGATCGATTGATGAAAAGGTAGCTTCCATCTCCCAATGGAAGCATCGTCTTCCAAAATTGTTGAGGAGTCAGCCTCTCCCAACCGATGGATATATATTAGACCTCCATCAAATGATGGGAGTTCTACTACTTCTTCCAATGACAGAGTTGATTGAGTGTGTTTCCCAAGGCATGTGCCCCCGATCTTGGAGTGTAAGTATTGATTACTAAAGGAAAGTGAGTTTTAAATAATTTAAATGTCTTAACTCGTAAATCACCTACAAGTATATAGGATCAATTATAGTCAAGGTCGAACCACAGGGAGCTAGGATAGATATGCACAAAACTATTAATTTCCTACAATCTAGGTTGGTTACAATAAAAGATTTGTTTTGGATCAAACAAAATTGTGAATATGAAAGAAAGGAGATAAAAGTATTAATCACTTGAACAATGTTTAAAATTAGATCAAGAAATCTTGGATATGCGATTTCAATTCCATATAATAACCTAATAAAGAACCACAAATTCCATTTATACTAGTCAATCCTCAAAAGGGTAGGTTTTTGTCATCTAGATACATCTCCATATGATATAATATAGTCCTAACCTAATATAGCATTCCCATGCATATACACATATTCGAACTACAACCTAGAATCCTCAACATAATCCTAGCCATTCTATGGTCAAGGATATGTTGTCAAAATGGCAATTACCTACCCTTTAAAGTTTCTTCCCAGTAAATAATAAGAAGCATAAAGAATATAAACATGATGGCCAGCCATGCATACAAGAAGAGAAACACCATAACTCATTTTAAAATGGAAGCATAACTAATACCAAACATGAAATTCGAGTTTGTATGAGTCATGACATGGGAGATACTCTCCCATGTCCAAGAAAAGGAGCTTACTCACTCATGGTGAGGAAAGTAGGCACAAATGATAAGTCATTGAAAGAAACATGAGTAGAGAGAGGAATAAAAAGTAAATCATAGGAGTGAAGAACAGATGGAAATCTTTGGCCAATATGTGAAGATTTGTTTCTGGAACAACTCCTCACTTTAGCAACCTTCTCTCGACATCTTCGTAATAGAATGGAGAAGAGAGATGGAGTCAAGAATGGGCGCCCTCCCAAGAAATCCTAGCTTTATGTTCAAAATGGCCACTCCATAGCTCTAGGCTTGTCTTTGGTTTCAAAACTCTCCTAATGATACGTGATCCACTTCCCCAAGGGGTGCAGTTAATTATGTATTACGAATAAGTGTTTATTTCCCAAATGGTATAGGGAATCTGCTTCACACACCGTGTATGCAAGTCAACATAATGTGAAGTTTAGTTTCCGCTTAAATCAGGCCACTGTCGCAAGTGACATGCTGTGTGGATTGTCCACACAGCATAAGGAGGACATTTAGGCAAATTCTAAATTTTGAGAGCCATGTCAGTAGTTGAGCCACACAGTGTAGTTTGGCTTGACTAAGCAATTTGATGTCTAAGAGTCACACGTTGTGTGGAGTGATTTACATGTCGTGTGGCTTGTTGTCTATTGAACATTGAACTCCAGAAATTGAGAAAACTTTAGAAATACCAAATAGATCATATTTGGGGCATTTTTTCCTTCAATATGAGTGAAATGTGGTGTACCTACAATTTAAACCATGCCACAAGTAAAAACAACAAGAAACGAACATTCTAGAATGAATGAGAGTAGAAATATGGTTGAATGGAGTGAAATGTGCAACCAAAATGGTGTAAAAATATGATATGATTTGTGCACATCAAATCCCCCTAAGATTGAATTCCTTATCCTTGAGCAAAAATAACTAGATAAATGGCTAAAGAAAAAATCGATGAGCACAAATCAGATCCATATGAATATAAATTGATAGATCTCAAAATGGCAGTTTTTCATAATTTAGATATGTAACTAAACATAAAATCAATTCTAGCTATGAAAGAATCAACTAGAGAGAAAATAGTAGAAACAAGATGATAGAGCCAAATATATAATGATTTTCCACAAATCTCAATGAAAATAAAATTTTCCTCCTGCAATGACATTGTTATTCAAGAAATATTTCAAATTGATTTCAGTGTGGTACTCAACTGCTAATATGCGATTACATGCTCTTAGAATATTGTTTGGGGATTTATTTCAATCTTTCAAATGTAATCCACAGCCTTCATTGGGTTGGTAGAAACGTAGGTGACTTCGCCATCATTTTTGGGGTTTGGATTTTCAAATGAAGATTAGAATTTCCCATTTTTATGTGATTTGGGCTTGCCTTTGGAACCACACAGTCATGTGCTAACTCACTCCCCATAATTTCAATTCATGCAGGAGGATATTTATTTTGTACAATTTCAAGTTGAGCAATGAAAAATGCATCATAGGGTTGGCAAAGTCATCTTATTGCTACTCAAAGCTATAAAGTTGAGACATTCAAGGCATTTGAATCATTACATGCTTTAATAGCATGAGTGATTGAATTGATATTCATGTTTAGCCAAATACCTAAATACGGAGATGAATAGCCATGATTTAAAAAAAAATCTATTAGGGTGATTCACAAACTATCATCATATAGACATTATCTCAATGTAAGCAGATGGTTCAAGCAAAAGGAAAAAATGATCAAAACATTTCACTCCATAATCATTCAAGAATGTGAGAAGAAACACAAAACATGCAAACAACAAACTAATGACATAAGAAAATGACATGAAAAGCAAAACTAAAACTACCAGTTGGTTGTACCCCCCCCCCAAGATTGAAATTTTTCGTGTCGTCATTCCTCATAACAAACTCAAGAGTTGTAAAGTCAAATACCTGAGGTGCATCAGAAAGGGGGATCAACATCCTCCTAGGGAGGCTAGAGGTGCTCCGGGGATAAGGTGGGTGTTGGTAAGGTATGCCTGGAGAGACAATCGTATGATGATTGACATGTCATATAACATAAAGGAATTGATTATAATTATAAAGGCAAGCTTCCAATTCATTATATTTCACTCAGTTTTGAGATAATGAGGAAACATTGTGAATGTATACATAATGACAATACTCAATGACATATGTCTTTAAGTACGTGACTTGAACAATGAGATCATTCAGATGCTAAGAGTATGTACATTCTTATTATGTCCCTGGTCGGTTGTTACTATCGAAGGCAGATAGACACTAGTAACACTTAAGACTGGATTGGGGGTTGGTTGATGACATAATCTCATTAGTCATGATATATGATATCAAGCCAAATACATATATCACGACACCTCATCACGCTAAATGAGGTTACTCAAAACACAAAACATGATGAACTACTAATTAATCACATAGTCAAAAATGTGGGATAATTAAAACCAATTCGAACCATGTAAATAAACTCAAGAACATTTATAAAAAGTCCATCATTCCATTCTCATATACTGTAACAAGTATTTAGATATGGGTCCAAAGACCTCAGTCACATCCTACATACAAAAGATATTTTACATGTACATGCCATATATTTACAAACATTGGCATACTACCAAAATCTCGTGTCAATATGAGTATATCATCTAAAAAACACATCCCATACCCAGACCTGAGAGTACAGGGATGACACTAGGCATCTACTACTAACCAACCTTCTGAATCTATTAATCACCAGGTTGGTTCTCTTACATAGCACGACCTCGACCTCGTTGCCCGCAACCACCTAAAAAATGTGGTGACCCACGGGAGAGACCCAGTCCCAATGAGAGATATAACTCTCTCCAACATATATTGATTATAACATATTAATTAACAGTAAATACATTTAGCAGTTAGGGTATTAAATAAACAATATGAATAGATTGAATAGTTTAAGCATACTAAGAAGTTAAGCAAATAAGTTGTTACATCAAGTAGAATTACACAATTTTCATAAGTCTACATCATGTAAGAACTATGTAGTATAAAGACAAGACAAGGGTTAATCAACCAATGTGATACGTATTAAACCCTAGCAATTATGCTACATGGTTGGTATCACTTCTTTTATTCCATTGCCACGAGGGATTTGAGAAATACCACTCAAATCCCAATTGACCACTACTAAGTCAAAATCAATGCCATATAAGATCTAGGAAGAGCCGGACTCCTGAGATCTTCCCCTCCCCCAGTCAGTACGGGTCCACCATAGTGACACATAAGGTCAAGCTGCTAACAGCCCAGTCCGTCCTTGGTACAGGTCATGACACTAGTGAAAGGAGGTGGGTACGCATACCCTACCATCTGAGGTACAAACCCAATTGTCCTCCAATCTCATCACAGATATAATCACCAAGACATGACGGTAGCCATTCTCAAACTGAGGGCTAGGTATGACCGCAGACATCCTCCCTAAACACTTGAATTTAGGATGACAAGCACCATGCATACTCATCAGTATGTGCTCCAAGTTTCCCTTAGGAATACTCCTTTCACCATCTGGCAAGTTCTGACACTCAGATGGATCTATGGCACAAGGCACTACATGATTCGAGTTTCACTTGATTAGTTATGCCAATTGGGTGAATTAAGGCTAAATCATACAAATAGACATTCAAACCCTAATTATTTTCTAATAAGAGTATATGTATAACAATTTCAAAAGATATAAAACATTTGAGATATAAATCTTAATCACGTTACCACATTCTATCATTCATTGCAAATTAATGGACCACACTTATCATCATACTTTTACAAGATACCAATATCTTATCACAAGTTCCAGGGTTTTAACTCTTATTGGAACATGAAGAGGATTTCACCTCAATCATGGCTTCAAACATGCCCAAAGGTCATTAAGACTACCACATTATTCATAGTAAGGTTATCATCATCATTCCATGCCTTAAACAAGGCTCAAATGATCATTAGCACATATGTGTCCATAGTTATTAACATGGCAAGGCACTATGATATTCAAATAGTACTACAATGTGGTTTCAACACAAGAAGAGTGTAATTCATTATCACATTAATCATTCAAGATGTTTGATTATAACCAATCAAAATTATATAATTACACTAAGGTTAGGTATAACAAACTAGATCACATGGGAGTTACGCATCCACTTATTATAGTGATTTATCAAATATAACAATATGATAAAAAAGGTAAGACTACAAATTAATGGTATTGAACCATCAAATTATCATCACTAGGGCCCACATATAATACCATGTGATTTACTCTAATCCATTGGATGTTGAAGCATCCAATATTATTCATTGGATCAGGTTCATTGTTCAAGGTTATCAATTGAAGTATAGGTCTAACCATTAGATCAATTGAACCAAGGAACCATTGGTTCAAGGTTTAGTCAAATCTACAATTACATTCTTAACTCATAATACATGGTGATTTCCTGATCCACCATTAATTGTGATCATTAGGTCACCATTGGTTGCAAGATTAGTAATACATTCAGTTAACAACATCAAATATTAAACCAATATCATCATCAGTTGATAACATCATTAGAATACTTAGTGGATGCTAATTAAAAGTCTAATTGAGTCAAAACCTGACCTAAGGGGGTGAAAATAGGTTGTCACCATAAATTTGACACCCTTGATCACGAATATCAGTTGCCAAGATAGAAACAATATTGGTTGTTGAATGGTATGTCCATCGGTTGTGTGATAGAGAAGGAAATAGCTTGAAAACCCTAATTTGAACAATCAATTATTTTGTGCTTAGCACCATAGGTTGATACTATCAACCTGTACCAGATCATGTTACACCTTAGAAAGGTTGTACACATGTTTAGAAGTTTATATAGAACTGAAACAAAAAGGGAACACCACAAAAATTCTTAATTTTAAACAAGCATGGTTTCTCTATGCTTAATTCATCACATTCAAGCATAAACATGAACTAACAAGCTTCTAGTAAGCAATATAAGTGAAGAATGTTATATAACTCGCCTCTATAGAGTAGTTCAGATCCCAAACAGCAAGAATCTCGAGCAAATAGGGAAAGAAAACCTTGGATTCAGATCTAAACTTGGCCAAATAAGCACTTCTCTCCACAAGGAAGCAAAACCCTAGAAAAAGAAATAAGAAGGATAGATTTTTGAGTTGTAGAATCACTTTCACCATGGAACAGCAGGGTTCCGACCTGGAGGAAGGTCTAAGGAAGGATAAGAGCAAGAAAAATAGAGAAGGAAGGAATAAAACAACTTGCCTTGGTCCAATTCCCTAGAAGATGACCTTGGAAACCCTAGGTAGGGCTAGATGGAGCTCTAGGAGACCTTCTTCTCCAAAAAGAGGTTGTCTTCTACCTTAGAGAAGTTGGTTCTGCATTCGTTGCTCTAGGTTAGAGGAAAGAGAAATCAAGCATAGTTTCGAATTTGGGCAAGGAAGGGGTAAATATAGCCCATGGATAAGGATAGAAACAAGCATGAGGTGTAAAAGTAGCTTCCCCATGTGTCTATGGCCTTAAATTATTAAGAATATACAAGCACACACACAAGAAGCTCCCCCACCATCTCTATTGACCTGATTGTCTTTCCTTTGTCGAATTTCCCAGCCAATCACATAATTCACTAGTTGATATCTACTAAAGGTAGCTCATCCGTGAAGGGGTAAATCCTAAAATACCCTTAGAGAAAACACCTTCAATCAATGGCTCAACTAGGAGCCCCATGGCTCAAAACAATCAAGAATGATAATATAACATCTAAGGAACGTAATGTATGTTAAAAATTGCAAAGAAAATCCCTCAAATTGGTAAATTGTAGAAAAGTCCAAAATGTATAGAAAATTGCATAACTTGCTAAAACAGTGTCCAAATTGGACCAAATTTGAAACTTAAGTTTGTCTTATGATTTCAAAACATGTTAAAAGGTTAGATTATTTTTATAAGCATTCAATTATGGTAATTAAGCTCATTCAAGTTATTAAGCAAGTTCAGGGGCCTTACAACTATAAACCCCTAACAAGGATTTCACCCCGAAATCCTACGCAAAAAGAGATGGGTATTTTCTAAACATCTCATTCTCTAGTTCCCATGTGCCTTCTTCTATGCCACAATGATTCCCCAAAACTTTCACTAGTGTTATATCTTTTCTCTTTAGCTTTTTCACCCTTCTATCTAGGATCAACACAGGACCCTCAGCATAGGAGATATCCTCATCTAACTCAACCTCTACTGGTTGGATTGTCTGGTCAGTATCTGGATGGCATTTCCTGAACATAGAGATGTGAAAGACATTATGCAATCTATGTAGCTCTGGTGGTAGCTCCAACTTATATGCTACCTTTCCAACACAAGCTAGGACAGGGTATGGTCCCATAAATCTGGGAGCCAACTTACCCTTCTTTCCAAACCTCAGCACACCTTTCCAAGGAAAAAACTTAAGATATACTCTATCTCCCACTTGGAACTCAAGTGGTCTACGTCGGTTATCTACATAAGATTTCTACCTGTCCTGGGCTGCTTTCAAATGTTGTTGTATCACTTTAATCTTTTCTGTAGTCTATTGTACTAGCTCAGGACCCAAAAGTTGATATTCACCTATCTCATACCAGCAAAGAGGAGACCGACATTATCTCCCATACAAAGCCTCATAAGGAGCCATATCTATACTTCTTTGATAGCTATTGTTGTACACAAACTCTATCAGAGTCAGATGTACATCCCAACTACCAAGAAATTGCAACACACATGCTCTCAAGAGATCCTCTAAAGTCTGAATAGTCCTTTCAGATTGGCCATCGGTCTACGGATGAAAAGTTGTGTTGAATCTCAGTTGTGTTCCCATTGTAGAATGCAGACACTCCCAAAAATGACTTGTAAACTGTGGACCTCTATCAAAAACTATAGTCACTGGAATGCCATGCAGACGGACTATCTCATCAACATATATTTGTGTCAATTTCTCTACTGTAAATGTCATCTTAACTAGAAGAAAATGAGCTGACTTGTCAATCTGTCTACTATCACCCATATGGAATCATGACCCTTGGATATCCTAGGAAGACCAACCACAAAGTCCATAGTAATATGATCCCATTTCCATTGTGGTATTGGCAAGGTTTGTAATGTCCCTGCATGCTTCTGGTGCTCAGCCTTCACCTGTTGACAAACTAGACATTTGGCAATGAACTCTGCCACATCACGCTTTAAACCTAGCTACCAATACATGTCTTTCAAGTTTTAGTACATCTTGATACTTCCAGGATGCATTGTATACATGGAGGAGTGAGCCTCCTCAAGTACCATCTTCCTCAACCCATCAACATCAAGAACTATTATCCTATTGTGGTAACAAATGGTACCATCATCTTCCCATCATACTTTTCACTACCAATCCCTGATCGGACATTTTGTATCACATTATCATTCAATTGTGCATCATGAATCTATTGTCTCATGGTAGGTTTCACTTGTAACTGTGCCAACAATCCTGCCAGCAAGGAAACTTCTAGCTTTACATTCATCTGGTGAGGAGAGACTAGCATATCTCTCTTATGGCACATCAACAAATTTGATTATGCATTATCTACCATTGATAATGAAGATTACTTTCTACTCAATGCATAAGCTACCACATATTCTTTCCCTGGATGGTAGTCTATTTGCAATCATAATCCTTAATCAGCTCCATCCATCTCCTCTGCCTCATATTCAACTCCTATTTTGAGAAGATATACTGCAGATTCTTGTGGTCAGTGAAGATCTGACACGTTTCTCTAAAAAGATAATGTCTCCAGATCATTAAGGCATGGGCCACTGCTGCAAGCTCTAGATCATGTGTTGGGTAATTCTCCTCATGTTTCTTAAGCTGTCGTGAAGCAAAAGAAATCACATTTTTATCCTGCATCAACACGCATCCCAACCCATTCTTTGAATCATCACAAAAGACAATATTGCCTTTTCCTTGCTCTGGAAGTACTAACATCGGTGCACCAGTCAACTTTTCTTTCAAAAGCTGGAAAGAACATAGACACTTATCATTCCAAGAAAAAGGAACATCCTTCGTGGTTAACCTAGTTAGGGGTAATGCTATAGAACTAAAGTCTTTGATGAACCTCTTGTAGTAACCTGCCAGACCTAGGAAACTATGGATCTCTATCGGTGTCTTTGGTTGTTCCCATTCTAGAACAGATTCCACTTTCTTGGGATCAACACAAACGCCTTTTGCAGATATAACATGGCCCAGAAAAGACACTTCAGATAACCAAAATTCACACTTGCTGAACATAGCATATAGTTGATGCTGCCCCAACAAAGTCAATGCCTGGTGAAGGTGTTGCTCATGATGTTGACTATCCTTGGAGTATAACAGGATATCATCTATGAACACATCCACACACTGATCAAGGTAAGGTCTAAACATCCTATTCATTAGATCCATAAAAGTTGCAGGTGCATTGGTTAGCCCAAACGGAATAACCACAAACTCATAATGACCATACCTAGTCCTAAAAGCTGACTTGGGTATGTCATCAACCTTAATTCTCAACTGATGGTAACCTGACCTCAGGTCTATCTTTGAAAACACAGCGGCACCTCTCAACTGATCAAAAAGATCATCAATCCTCAGCAAAGGATACTTATTCTTTATTGTCACCTTGTTGAACTGTCTGTAGTCTATACACAACCTCATTGAACCATCCTTCTTTTTAACAAACAACACGGGAGCACCCCAAGGGAAGTGCTCAGTCTGATAAAACCCTTCTCTAACAGTCCTTGTAACTGTTTCTTTAACTCCTACATCTTAGTTGGTGCCATTATGTATGTTGACTGTGCTATGGGTTGTGTTCCAGGAACAAGATTGATCTCAAACTCAATCTCTCTAGGATGGGAAATGCTAGGAAATTCCTCAGGAAAAACATCCTCAAATTCTTGCACCACTGGTACCTCCTGGATACTAGGACATCTCGCCTTGGTATCCACAACATGAGCTAAGAAAGCCTCACATCCTTGTCTCATCAACCACTCAACTGTCATAGATGGAATCAAACATGTAGGAAGAATCTTCCTATCACCCTGAAAAATCCATTGTATATCTCCATCATGGAACGTCGCCACCTTAGTACTATAGTCCAAGACTACCTTGTATTTCTCCAAGGTATCCATTCCTAGGATTACATCAAAACTATGCATGTCAAGTGGCAAAAGATCCACTTGAATGTTGTGTCCAGAGAAAGAAAGAACACAAGAAGGGCACACTTCCCGCAACTCAGCGAAATCAACCAAAGGAGTCTCTAGCCACAGGCTATCAGATCTAAGACTAACAGGTAGATAACAACAATCTATCACCACTCTGGTGATAAAAGATTGTGTCACCCCTGGATCTACTAACACAGACATGAAACAAGAAGCAGACAAATCAGAATGAAATAATTCCATCTGACATGTCACAACTCATTGATTAACCACTACTTCTGACTGGCTCATGGCATAGAACCTAGTTGTCATATGACGCCGTCCACATCCTCTGCTCGCTTGTCCTGAGGATCCTACATGGGATGCCTGACCACATCCTCTGCCACTACCAGTATCAAATTGTTGTTGTTGTGATCCCTGTTGATTATGCCTTGGCTACTGAGTCACCTCCTCAACCTTCATAGGGCAATTCCATCTAATATGCCATGTCTGTCCACATTGATGACATACTCAGTTATCACTATGTGGTCTAAACGTCCCTATAACTGAGACTGATGATGAACTGCAAGCTCCTATTGGTGGAAAATTGTGACCTCTACCCCTACTCGGGGTCCACTATGATGGTGCATGTGATCTTGGTTCAGTGAAGGTTGACCTAGGTTGTGACGGTGATGGGAAAAACCTTGGCTTATAAAAGTCTCCAGATGATTTCCCTTGAAACTGCATAGGTCGCTTCTTAGCATTAGCTTCACACTTCTCTATGGAAGACCTCTCAATCCTCCTGACAGATTCCATAAAGGTGGAAAACCTTTCCCTATTCTCAAAGACTGATGCTATAGTAGTCAACTTTGTACTCATACCCTTCTCAAATCTCCAGATCCTTTCCTTGTCCGTTGCAGCCATGTGCGGGCAGAACCTCAGAAGTTCCATAAACTTTGATTCATACTCATTGATAGTCATGGATCCCTAATGAATCTTCTCGAACTGATAAATTTTCTCATCTAGGTAGGTCTCTGGAAAATATCAGCTAACAAATTCCCTTCAAAACTCCTCCCATCCTATCACAAATCCTGGACTTTTCTCCTCTTCTATGGCCCACCAGTGGCCAACACTACCCTTCAACAAGTATAATGCATGCTTAACTTTGTTTTCTTCAGTGATGTTTAGGATTTTGAACACCTTTTCCAACTCAGTCAACCACATGTCAGCATTTGCTGGATCATAAGTACCTGCATATTCAATCACCCCAACACGTCTAAGACATTCAAATGTCTTCCTGACACCTTAGGACTCCACATTAGAGGCGGCTTCCCTAGCTTGAGGTGCTGGCGCTCTGTCAGCAATATGTGTAATTGTGGCCATCATTTGTCAAAACATAGACTGAAACTCAGGATTGGCCATCATTGTCGAGTCTAGATGAGGCATTGTGGGCTGCTCTGGCCCTTCTTTTGGCACTCTCGCATCATGTGCCTACCTCCTAGCACCTCCTCGTGGTGCTACATAGCTACTCTCAACATGTTCTTCATGTCCTCCAGACATGTCTGCATAAGCATAAACTATGATCAGATATGTTGGATACATAAGAACAGACTCAAACCTAAGTCATATGTCCCTGTAGACTCATTAAACCTAGAGATCTGATACCAACTTAACTGTGACACCTCATCACACTAAACGAGATTACTCAAAACACAAAACACGATCAACTACTAATTAATCACATAGTAAAAAATGTGGGATAATTAAAACCAATTCCAACCATGTAAATAAACTCTAAAACATTTACAAAAAGTCCATCATTCCATTCTCATATACTATAACAAGTATTTAGATATGGGTCCAAAGGCCTCAGTCACATCCTGCATACAAAAGATATTTTACATGTACATGCCATATATTTACAAACATTAGCATACTACCAAAATCTTGTGTCGATACAAGTATATCATCTAGAAAACACATCCCATACCCAGACCTGAGAGTATAGGAATGACACTAGGACTCTACTACTAACATCTACAACTAACCAACCTTCTGAATCTATTAATCACCAGGTTGGTTCTCTTCCACAACACGACCTCGACCTCGTTGCCCGCTACCACCTAAAAAAATGTGGTGACCCACAGGCGAGACCCAGTCCCAGCGAGAGATATAATTCTCTCCAACATATATTGATTATAGCATATTAATTAACAATAAATACATTGAGCAGTTAGGGTATTGAATAAACAATATGAATAGATTGAACAGCTTAAGCATACTAAGAAGTTAAGCAAATAAGTTGTAACATCAAGTAGAATTGCACAATTTTCATAAGTCTACATCATGTAAGAACTATGTAGTATAAAGACAAGACATGGGTTAATCAACCAATGTGATACGTATTAAACCCTAGAAATTATAATACAAGGCCGGTATCACTTCTTTTATTACATTGCCCTGAGGGATTTGAGAAATACCACTCATATCCCAACTGACCACTACTAAGTCAAAATTAGTTCCATACAAGATCTACGAAGATCTGGACTCCAAAGATCTTCTCCACCCCCAGACAGTACAGGTCCGCCACAGTTACACATAAGGTCAAGCTGCTAACAGCCTAGTCCATCCTTGGTACATGTCACGACACTAGTGAAAGGAGGTCGATACGCATACCCTACCATCTGAGGTACAACCAAAGTTGTCTTCCAATCTCATCACATATATAATCACCAAGACATGGCCACAGTCGTTCTCAAACTGAGGGCTTGGTATGACCGCATTCATCCTCCCTAAACACTTGAATTTAGGATGACAAGCACCCCACATACTCATCAGTATGCGCTCCAAGTTTCCCTTAGGAATACTCATTTCACCATCTGGCAAGTTATGACACTCAGATGGATCTATGGCACGGGGCACTACATGATTAGAGTTTCACTTGATTAGTTATGCCAATTGGGTGAATTAAGGATAAATCATACAAATGGGCATTCAAACCCTAATTCTTTTCTAACAAGAGTATATGTATGACAAATTCAAAATATATAAAACATTTGATATATAAATCTTAATCACATTACCACATGCTATCATTCATTGCAAACTAATGGACCACACTTATCATCATACTTTTACAAGATACCAATATCTTATCACAAGTTCCATGGTTTTAACCCTTATTGGAACATGAAGAAGATTTCACCTCAATCATGGCTTCAAACATGCCCAAAGGTCGTTAAGACCATCAAATCATTCATAGTAAGTTTATCATCATCATTACATGCCTTAAACAAGGCTCAAACGATCATTAGCACATATGTGTCCGTAGATATTAACATGGCAAGGCACTATGATATTCAAATAGTACTACAATGTGGTTTAAACACAAGAAGGGTGTAATTCATTATCACATTAATCATTCAAGAGGTTTGATTATAACCAATCAAAATCATATAATTACACTAAGGTTAGGTATAACAAACTAGATCACATGAAAGTTTCGCATCCACTTATTATAGTGATTTATCAAATATAACTATATGATGGAAAAGGTAAGACTACAAATTAATGGTATTGAACCATAAAGTTATCATCACTAGGGCCCACATATAATACCACATGATTTATTCTAATCCATTGGTTGTTGAAGCATCCAATATTATTCATTGGATCAGGTTCATTGTTCAAGGTTATCAATTGAAGTATAGGTCTAACCATTAGATCAATTGAACCAAGGAACCATTGGTTCAAGGTTTAGTCAAATCTACAATTACATTCTTAACTCATCATATATGGTGATGAACTGATCCACCATTAATTGTGATCATTAGGTCACCATTGGTTTCTAGATCAGTAATACATTCAGTTAACATCATCAAATATTAAACCAATGTCATCATCGATTGATAACATCATTAGAATACTTAGTGGATAATAATTAAACGTCTAATTGAGTCAAAACCTGACCTAAGGGGGTGACCACATGTTTTAACCATACATTTGACACCCTTGATCATGAATATCAGTTTCCAAGATAGAAACACCATTGGTTGTTGAATGGTATGTTCGGTTGTGTGATAGAGAAGGAAATAGCTTGAAAACCCTAATTTGAACCATCAATTATTTTGTGCTTAGCACCATAGGTTGATGCTATCAACCTGTCCCATATCATGTTACACCTTAGAAAGGTTTTACACATGTTTACAAGTTCATATAGAACTAGAACAAAACAGGGAACACCACAAAAATCTGTAATTCTAAACAAGCATGGTTTCTCTATGCTTAAATCATCACATTCAAACATAAACATGAACTAACAAGCTTCTAGTAAGCAATATAAGTGAAGAATGTTATATAACTTGCCTCTATAGAGTAGGTCAGATCCCAAACAGCAAGAATCTCGAGCAAATAGGGCAAGAAAACCTTGGATTCAGATCTGAACTTGGCCAAATAAGCACTTCTCTCCACAAGGAAGCAAAACCCTAGAAAAAGAAACAAGAAGGATAGATTTTTGAGTTGTAGAGCCACTTTCACCATGGACCAGAAGGGTTCCGACCAAGAGGAAGGTCTAAGGAAGGAGAAGAGAAAGAAAAACGGAGAAGGAAGGAATAAAACAACTTACCTTGGTCGAATTCCCTAGAAGATGACCTGGGAAACCCTGGGTAGGGCTAGATGGAGCTCTAGGAGACCTTCTTCTCCAAAAAGAGGTTGTATTCTACCTTATATTAGTTAGTTCTACAGAAAAATAGAGTGGATTCGTTGATCCAGGTTAAAGGAAAGAGAAAGCAAGCATATTTTCGAATTTGGGCAAGGAAGGGGTAAATATAGCCCATGGATAAGGATAGAAACAAGCATGAGGTGTAAAAGTAGCTTCCCCATGTGTCTATGGCCTTAAATTATTAATAATATACAAGCACACACACAAGAAGATCCCCCACCATCCTATTTACCTGCTTGGATTTCTTTTGTCAAATTTCCCAGCCAATCACATAATTCACTAGTTGATAGCTACTAAAGGTAGCTCATTCGTGAAGGGGTAAACCCTAAAATACCCTTAGAGAAAACACCTTCAATCAATGGCTCAACTAGGATCCCCATGGCTCAAAACACTCAAGAATGATAATATAACATCTAAGGAACATAATGTACGTGACAAATTGCAAAGAAAACCCCTCAATTGGGTAAATTGCAGAAAAGTCAAAAATGTATAGAAAATTGCATAACTTGCTCAAACAGTGTCCAAATTGGACCAAATTTGAAACTTAAGCTTGTATTATAATTTCAAAACATATCATAAGGTTATATTAGGGTTCTAAGTGTTCAATTATGGTAATTGAGCTTATTCAACCTATTAAGCAAGTTCAGGGCCTTACACATATACTTGTTAGAGAATAGTGTATCAGACAGACCCACCTTGAGAGTGACACATGGAAACCATCATTGGTGGTCATAGTCATATCTCATAGTGAAGGTGGTGATTGTGATTCTTAGACCTAAAGTCACTACACCCATCACATGTCATTCGGTATACTTTGACATCATCAAATGTAACCCTGAATAAGGATTGCCATAAAGGTGATGATTGGGTAGATGCGACACATGTGGACTAAATGAGAGAAATGTAGATGGTATTTGTACCTCCTACTGTAGTTTGATATACTAGTCACTTCATAAGCGAGAATGAGAAATGCATGCAAAATGCACATGTGAATCAATATATGATATTGAGGTCACATATATCTCAGACGGTCCGCTCTTGGTTCAAGGAACATGGATTGAACATTGAGAGGATGACTATTCCATGCCTTGAGTTCATTCTAGATATCAAATACAAAGGAATTATACAATCACTATAACACCTTACACAAATTGTAGCTTGAAGTTGTTCTCCAACTTTCGTTTCACTTGGGTAGCACCGATGTGCGACTAGGCACTACTCTTTGCTTTTTATGTCATAAACAAGTTATGGAAATTCACTGCCAATGTGATATGGGACCTATAGGGTCACACACATAGGAACTCATCTGGAAGAGGATTTTAATCATGAATGATGATTGGATTTATTACTAAAGTGTTTAAGTATTCAATTCAAGCAAAAAATCAGCTGACTGAACTGCCAACCGATCAGCTCAAGTGTTGAGACAAATGTTTAGAGTGTTAGGTTGATTAGAACTAAATTGGATGAGTTTTGCATGAATCTGGGCACCAACCGATCGGCTCACTGGGTGAACTGATTGGCTCAGGTTGGGTGAGAAGATCGGTTCACCTAGTGAACTGATCGGTTTGGTCTTGCCAATTAAAGGTTTTGGTGACATTCTCGAGTTCATGAGAAGAGTTGATCATTTTACTTGTTCAATTCGATTGGTACAACATCTAATGTTATGCATTAATTGGTAACAAATTTTCTAATTCATATTTGATTATAAAACATGGTGAAATGACCAGTTCAGGCTACAAAATGGTTCACTCGCATGTGAATTGACCGGTTTGGTTGCCAACTGACCGATTTAGGATTCTCAAGTTCCAAAAATTCATGATCTTCTGGTCCCTTCCACTCCCATACAGATTGGGAACCCAGGTCCTAACCCCTCCTATAAATAGAGGGGTAATAGGGACTTCGAAAAACACAACTCAATTGCCTCTAACAATTTTTGTCCTCTCTATTTGTGGTAACCAATAGAGAGCCCGAGCAAGTCCTACCTGCTAAAGGGAGGGATAGAAAGGGAGAAACAATTGTGGGAGAGCAAGTTGGTGACTAGTAGACAATCCTTCCTATTTGTTCTACTAGAAGGACATGCATTCTAGTTGGTCTATGTGAACTTCTCTAGAAGTGAGGAGGATTTTGCATGTTGCTAGAAGAGCGACGTCAGCTTGTAGTCCATGGCGAGACCATAGGAGCCGCTATAGATGTTGTTCAAGTCTGTTGTCCATGGTGAAGACCAGGAGCTGCACAGACACCGTTTAGAGCAACTAGAAGAGAGTTTCACTATAACGAGTTGTAGTCATTAGACTTGCCCCAGGACCAGACATAAACTCATTTAACCATATTTCCTATTTCATTGTTATTGACATGATCTTGCTATTATGGGGAATACATATAGATACACTTTTGTTTCCGCTGCCTAGTTTGTGTCTGTATTATCCAACATTGGTATCAAAGCCACGTCAATTTACTATATTTTGGCATAATCAATATGATCAGATTTTTGGTTTTCATAAAAGCAATTTTGATGGTGAATGTGCAGTGTGGTTATGGAAAATAACCCAATATTTGTGTGTGGTTGGATTGTTTGGTTTTATTCCTATTATATATTAGTTTGAACACTGAGTCTCTACATCCTTTTCCCAATGTAAAGTTAATTATTTCCTATTATATCTTAGTTTGAATACTGATGTTTCTCTCTACCATGTAATAAGTTTAATAGCGATAGGATAGTTTCCTTTCTTACAATGATGAAGATGATGATCAACGTCAGGCCAACTGACTATTTCATAAGACCAATCGACCGGTCAAGATGCAAGACGACTGGTTCATGGGTTGAACCAATCAACTTGGATTTGCAAGCACAGATCTACACCAACATCAAGTTCATACATGTGATATGATGATTAACCTAGGTGGTAGTAATTTCTTCTGGCTCCAAGGAAATATATTAGAAATGTCCATAATCATTATTTTTGTTCTATATTGCATGTTTACATTATGGGATATAGCATGTATATGATACGTATTGTATATGTGGTGATTGGATACAGTATATATATGATATATATAAAATCTCTCAATCAAATATATTAAGTCTAAGATGATTTCCATCAGTAGCTCACATAAAAATCTTGATCAGCTAAGCATGGGCATCCAAAGGATGGTGCACTGTCTATCTCACAGAAGTGTGATGGTAGTAATGTGGGCCCATCAAGCGGGGTGCATTATTATCATGTCTTCTTTTGGGTCAGGCTTAACTATGTGTTCCAAGAATTGTGTATGATGCAATTGGAAAATGTTTCGTACCTTAATATTTAATTCTGGATGTTGGCCTTGGATGGATAATAATTGAATTATTTTGGATCTTGGCTCATTAGAAGATTGTTCATTGCAATTTTCCAAAATGATAATTGAGGGTTTCCAATTTGATCAAAATAATGAGAGAGATGGTTAATTAAATACCTAATCAGCATTGTCAAAAAAATCAAATCAAAAATGAGTTCTTGACCAAATTTCAAACTCTTTTGTAGAATCAAATGGCAACGAACAATAACCATTTTTCTCTATGATCGGTTCTTGAGAAGGACAAGCTAAATGGAAATAACTTCCATGACTGGTTCAGGATGTTGAGAATTGTTCTCACACAGGAGCGCAAGCTCTATGTCCTAGAGATGCCAGAACCAGATGAACCCCTTCCTTATGCCCCAAGAGTTGACATGGATTCTTACAAGAAGCATACTGAAGATGTCATAGATGTCAAGTGTCTAATTCTATGCTCCATGAACTATGAGTTGTAGAGGCAACATGAGAATATGGATGTGATTGATATGGACACACATCTCAAGAACATGTTCCAAGATCAGGCAAGACAAGAGAGAGATGATTTTTCCAAGGCACTATTGAAGTTCAACATAGTAGAATGAGATCTAGTAGGTCCTCATGTACTTATGATCATTGGGTATGTGGAGAATCTGGCTATACTGGAATTCCCCTTAGGTCAAGAGTTGGTTACTGATGTGATTTTGCAGTCCCTGTCAGAGTCATACAGTCATTTTTTCATGAACTACAACAAGAATGACTTTGGCAAGCCATTGACAGAGTTGTTGGGCATGTGGAGAACAACTGAGGCACAAATGAAGAAAGACAGGCCCAAGTTTGTGATTGTGATCAGCAAGACAAAGGGGAAGTTTAAAGGCAAAGCTAAGAAGAGTTCTAAAGCTGGCTAGAATCCCAAGTCTCTAGATCTCAAGGCAAAAGAAGGGGTAAAGGAAAGAGGCGATTGTCACCATTGTCACCAGTCTGGACATTGGAAAAGAAATTTCCCACACTGGTTAGAGGAACAAAAGAAGAATAAGGAAGGCGTTGAGGCCTCCACTTTAGGTATAAATGTTAAGAGATAAATTTGATTACTTCTTCATCTTGGTATGTGATACCAGATAGAGATATGACATACATGATGTGTAGGATCTGACAAGTAAAGACTTCATGAAAGGACAAAGACGGAAAAGGTAAAGCAAGATTTGCTAAAGCTTTCATCTATATTTAAATTTATCTTAGCCCAATGGACATGTAATAGATTTAGTTGAACTGCTATTTCATTATGCCAATAAATAGAAACATTTACTTTATGCATCTTGTATGACAAGAATGGTAAATCAATAAAGTGAGTTGTTGATGTTTTTGTTTCAAAATATGTGATATTATATGGCAATGCCCAACCATCTAATGGTATTTATATGAAAGAATCTTAAGATGAATGTTTATAACATAAATACCAAAGGATTATAATTGATAACTGAAACAATCTTTAGCATAGGCATCTAATTCACATATGTAAGAAGTGCTTTACTAGAATCCATATTGATGGTTATCTAGACTCCTTTTGGTTTTTGACCCAATAAGAGACAAGTAAATCTTAAATATGAGCAATATGATGCAACACCCTTCACTAGAGGTAGTGGGAGGATTAGCATTCTATTAGATCTTATACATATTTATGTATGAAGATCTTATGGAATAAATGCTAAAGGTGGTTGGTAATACTTCATCATATTAACTGATAATCTTAGTTGATATGTTGGTTTGTATTTGGTTAAATACAAACATCAATCTCTTGAAGTGTTCAAGAAGATTATAAATGAAGTATAACTTTGATAAAAGTATTAAGAAACTTTGATATGGTCAAATGTTGATATACTTTACATCAATAGTTTGAGGACCTTCTGGAAGGACTGTGATAATATATCACAATGTCAAATCCATCTGAACTTGATGATGTGTCAGGATGAAGGAATTACATCATGATGGGTCATTCTATGATTGTCATAATAATCTAATCTTATAATTTCCTCATACATGTATACTTTTCACTAAATTAATGTACCATCAAAATGGTTTAAAAGACATCATATAAAATATGATATGGGAATGTCCCAATATGTCTTAAGGATAGAAACCTATATAAAGAAAGTAGTTTCTTGAAAAGTTTTATCCACAAACCATGATTGTCGAGCACTGCTATTAATCCTGATCCAATAAGAAAGTTTTTGTTACTAGGATAACTAAACTCCAAAACAATCAGTGGGAGCAAAAGTAGAACTCAAAATGTTTGAGGTCAACAAAGAGGTATAACGAGAACTAAAGAGAATCACAAGTTGTTGTGAAATCTCAAGTTCATCATGTAACACATAACCTCAAAGTTCTAGTGGAACACATCTGAAATTGGAGGATTGTGAATCCAACAACTCAGAAAGGTTGATCATAAGATGATGAGCCAACAAATCAACTAGAATCTATTTAGAACCATAATATGAGAAATGGCTTAATACTACTATGCAGTCTATCTACACTAACTAGGTATGACCTTTCTAGTGCTACCTAAAGGGGTAAGACCCAAACGGTGTCTAAGGGTTTTGTTGCAAAAGCCCACATGGATAACATTAGAGGACAGGTTGGATGGAAAGGTTTTCAAATTAGTTCAAGTTGTTGAACATGAAAGAACTCCTTTACCAATAGTCATTCTTGTTGATGCAGCTAAAATAGACTATGAGATTTGGTATAGAATATTAAAAATGGATTCCCTAAAAGGAATATGTGAGAGAATGTGTACGTGACACAACTTAAAGGTTTTATATCTTCATGAATGAAAATAAAGTCTATAAGCTACAAATTTCAAGCACCTCAGAAATGGGATTTTTTCTTGTCAAGATAGTCAAAGAGTTTGACTTGTTCCATGACAAAAGATGAATTATGTGATTAGAAAAGATTTCGTGGGAGCATATATGATTATTCCACATATTGATAAGGAATAACATCTCAATATTGTGAGTATTGAGAACTAGCATGGAAAACACCTTCAACAATGAAGGATGAGGTGAAACATCCTATGTGATAGGAATTGAGATATATGAGATATGTTTGGAAAGTTCCATAACCTAAATGTGAGCACATACGATAGAAAGATGATGAAAGAATTCAGTAGGAAAGATTCATTGAGAGAGAATCCAGCTTAGTCTCTCATGAACCCTATATTCCAATTCTTGTGAAGAATGGAAATGACATGAGTAAGATGCCATATGTTGTAGCAGTGGATCTGTCATGAATTCTATAAATGTACTTATCACATATAATCTTGTATGTATTGGACATGACAAGATCATATTAATTTCCAATAAGTGTTATTTGAATACCATTTAAAGACATCCTTTAGTACTTGTGAAGTACTTAAGGATAAGTTTCTAGAGAATAGCAACGGGAAGAGTTGGGTGTAAAGGGTTACACCGATACAAGCTTTTGAAATGACAAAAGTGATCGCAATAAAATATGTTAAAGAAAAGTGTTGGAAGTGTTCCAAACTAATATCCATTAATTTTATTATACAAAAGAAGCCAAGTGTCCCAGTGTTGTGAACATAGGAGTGGATACTATATGGATCTAGAAGATCATATTGATGAACTTATAGATGTTCCATCATGGATGATTCAGTAGAGATACTGTGACAACAATGGAGCTACTTGTTAGGCAAGGAATATCAAATAACATATTATGACAGTTTCATCTCATATCAAAGAGACAAGAAACATGCAATATATCGCCTAATAGCAAAATGTTGCTAACCTTCTTGATTAGCACTTGCATAACAGAAACATGATGGACATGTTTAGATCACTAAGAATGAGATTTGTGGGTGATTGGATCTAAGTGAAAGTGGGAGTCTGTTGGTAAGATATGCCTAGAGAGCCAATCATATGATGATTGACATGGTATATAACATAAAGGATTTGATTAATAATAATAAAGGAAAACTTCCAATTCATTTTGTTTCACTCAGTTATGAGATCATGAGGAAACATTGTGAATGTATACAAAATGACAATACTCAATGACGTATGTGTTCAAGTATGTGACTTGAACAATGAGATCATTTGGATGCTAAGAGTGTGTACATTCTTATTATGTTCTTGGTCAGTTGTTATTGTGGAAGACAGATAGACACCACTAACACTTAATACTAGAGTGCGGGTTGGTTGATGATAAAATCTCATTAGTCATGATATATGACATCAAACCAAGCACACAGATACATGTTAGAACATAGTGTATTGAATAGACCCACCTTGATAGTGACACATGGAAACCATCATTGGTGGTCATAGTCATCTCTCATAGTGAAGGTGGTGATTGTGATTTTTAGACCTAAAGCCACTACACTCATCACATGTCATTTGGTATACTTTGACATCATCAAAAACAACCCTGACTAAGGATTTCCATAAAGGCGATGAGCGGGTAGTAGTGACACATGGTGACTAACTATGAGTGATGTAAATGGGACTTTTCCCTCCTACTGGAGTTTGATATCCTGACCACTTCATAAGTGAGATTGAGAAATTCATGTGCATGCAAATGTGTGAATCAATATATGATATTGAGGTCACATATATCTCAGCCAGTCTTCTCTTGGTTCAATGAGCATGGATTGGACACTGAGAGGATGATGATTCCATGCCTCAAGTTCATTCAAAGGAATTATACAATAACTATAACACCTTACATAGATTGTAGGTCGAAATTGTTCTCCAACTTTCCATTCACTTGGGTAGCACTGATGTGTGAATATGCACCACTCTTTTCTTATGATGTCATAAACTAGTTATGGATGTTCACCACCAATGTGATATGAAACCTATAGGGTCATACACATAGGAACTCATTTAGAAGAGGAGTTTAATAATGAATGATGATTAGATTGATTACTAAAGTGTTTAGGTATCCAATTCAAACAAAATCAGCTGACTGGACTGCTTGTCAATCGTCTCAAGTGTTGAGATGATTGTATGGAGCATCAAGTTGATTAGAACTGAATTGGATGAGTTTTGCATGAATTGAGGCACCAACTGATTGGCTCACTGGGTGAACAGATCGTCTCAATTTGGGTGGGATGACTAGTTCACCTAGTGAACCGATTGGTTCAGTCATTTCGACTGAAGGTTCTGGTGACTTTCCCAAATTTGTGAGAAAATTTGATTATTTTACTTGTTCAATTTGATTGGTATAAGAATTAATGTTGTGCATTAATTGGAAATGAATTTGCTAATTCATATGTGATTGGAAAGTATGGAAAAATGACTGATTTGGGCTACGAATTGATTGGCTCGCATGTAAACCTACCGGTTTGGTTGCCAACTAATCAGTTTAGGGTTCGTAAGTTGTGAAAATTCATGATCTTTCAGTCCCTTCCACTCCCACAGAGATTGGGAACCCAGACCCCAACCCATCCTATAAATAGAGGGTTATTTGGGGCTTACCAGAACATGACTTAATTGCCTCTAATAACTATTGTCCTCTCTAGTTGTGGTAACCAATAGAGATCTTGAGCAAGTCCTACCCACTAAAGGGAGGGATAACAAGGGAGAAACAATTGTGGGAGAGCAAGTTGGTGACTAGTACACCAACGAGAGGGGCAACTCATTCCTGTTTGCTCTGCTACAATGACATGAGTTCTAGTTGGTCTGTGTGGACTTCTCTAGAGGCGAGGAGGCTTATTCCTGTCACAGAGAGGGTGACATCAGCTTGCAGTATGTGGTGAGACCGTAGGAGCCATTGTAGATGCTTTTCAAGTCTACTGTCTGTGGTGAAGACCAGGAGCTGCACAGACATCATCCAAGAGCAACTAGCAGATAATTGCACTACAACACGTTGTAGTTACCAGAGTTGCTCCAATACTAGGTATAAACTCATTAAACCATGTTTCCTACTTCAATGTTATTGATGGATCTTGCTATATGTGGAATACATATAGATAAAATGTTTGTTTATGTTGCTTACTCTATGCACGTATTTCCCAACATGGTCAATGATGTCCATGAATTAGGAAGGTACTAGAGGTGGAGATGGTTGTAGAGGATAGTCATAATGACCCTAAGAGATGTTCCAAGAATCCATCCTAGACACCATGGTGTGGATGTCGACAACGTTCTGGGATAGGCTAGTGTAATGTTAGGAGCACTGAGAGATGTGGGTATCATGATCATCAAATCTATGTTGAACATACCCATAAATCTACATCATGTCTGGGTAGCTCCAAGTGAAGTGTGTTTGAGTACCCTTGGAAGGAGGTGGCGGAACATCAGCTCTTGGAGAGGATAAATTGGTTTGTGCACGTACAAAAGGTCCTTCTTTCTAAAAATACTTCTAGTTGGCTTTGTCTTTAAGAGTTGTGGTGGTAGGGTTTAGCAATTGGTTCACAAAGGATATTTTATGGGCCTTATCAAATTTCCATTCTTATCTTTACTCAACAAGCTAGAGAAAATAAGAAAATCACAATTGACATATTTCCCTCCATCTAGGGAATCTGTATTAGACAGATCAAGATTCAAATCAATAGCAAGTTTAGTGATCACACCCCCTGTCATTGTGTGCCCTTTTGATTCTTTCTCGATCTTTACAAGGCGTTAAAGAAAATGATACCTGATTTTTACATCATAGTTATGAAACTTATCCCATGGGAAAAACAAATCGATTTTTCCAACTACACCTTGTATCTCCGTCATTGTGAAACCACTTATGTTGAAAAGGTGGTGAATATAGTGAAGGATCAGGTTGTGCACCTGAGACACTCTAGCATTATTAAGATTGTTGAAGGTTTCTTCAGTGATTTGGTTCCAGAAAAAGGTGGGTTCAAATTGCTCTGGCATGATGATACTGTCGTCATAATAAAATTGCATCAACTTTCAAAATTACTTGAAGGTCAATTTAAATGGTTTGTTTATCAATCTAAAGGAAATCATCCCAAAAGGTTCATGCATATCAGATCGGATCTTCTTCAGCTTTGAAGGTTGTCAAAAATGCATAAGTCAGTTGGGGGTATGTAGGGACAATGTTAATGAAGCACAGACCTAAAATGAGAAAGATAATATAGTCCCTAGATTCAACCTATCTATTCCATATTGTTGAGGTTTGTAAATATGGTCGAGACTACCCGATGAGAGGCAAGACATTGGAAGATGACATACTCTTCTACATTCAGCATGAAGTGCAACATGGAGACATAGGTGCATCTAAGGAAGATGGCTCAGTCTCAGGGTGGGCTCACTTGGCAAAAATCTTGGTTCTCGGCATGTTGACAGTTGTCGGGTGAATTGACACAGATAACAGATTGGTCACACGACGTGTGACAATTGTTCTTGTTTCAACATTGTCTTGAGACCAACATGTGTAAGCCAGTCACTTATGCCGTGTTGGCAGTAGCCGCTTTTGATCATGATCCAAGAAGGGGCATGACACGGATGTCTCTTCTACTCCATGTCAGTGGCTTCTTGTTGTTGATCCGGTGTGGCTTGTGGGGCGAATGATGGAGGGTTGGAGTCTGGAATGTCGATTGATCTTGTTGTTTGTCTGATTTGATGTCTCATAAGTGGGGGTGATGGTAGTAGTTGTGGATGTTGGGTGCTTGAGGGTAGCTACATAGAGGTAGTATAGGGAGGAGTGGAGAACGAAAGTGCACAAAGTAGGGGAGTGGTCGTAAGGTTGGCTCGAGAGTCAACTTCATGGCATGAGGATTGGGTGAAATGAGTTGGTTTTAGGGTTCAAAACCCTTTAACCTATCATAGACATGGCATAAGAGTTTCTAGAATGGTGTACATCTATCATTAATTTCCCCCAAAATTGCTCATTGACACGCCATGCTAAAAGCATACACGACATAACCCATTATTTCTAGAAAATAGTTGAAGTTTTTCTCATAGGAACAATATGGCGTGGCTGGAGAGCACACATTGTGAGAGATAGACTCTAACAAAACTTGAAATTTCCTTTGCTAAAGTCACACCCCATGGTGGAAGGAAACATGGCATAAGGAACAAACTATGTTAGATTTTTTTATTTTCATTCAAGATCTTCACATGTCATGTTTTCTTGTAACACAACATAAGGTTTGTTTACTGTAAAACTATGTGAATTTTCCTCACTAAATGCATACGTCGTGGCTCATGCCGACACAACGTAAAAGCCAAATTATATGGAACTTCTTTTTTCATCAATAATTCCACATGCCTTGTATGGTGGCTACAAGTTGTGTTGTTGAAGTTGTTGTAGAAATAGAAAATCTTTGATCCCAGTCAGCCCGTGTCATTCACGTACACACCATAAGAAGTGATCTTTGTGTTCCTTTATGAATTCAAGAAATATGTGACACGTCGCATGGATTGGTCCATGCGTCATGTCACAACATGATTCTTGCATATCTTTGTCCTCGTTCTTTCTAAAAGCAGCAATCATCACTTGCAAAATACAAGCTATTACTTAATGTTCCCACACAAGTTTAAGAGTGTAGAACCATGCGGTCTTATTCAAAATTAAATGACTATAGACTAAAAATATTAAGGGAAATGACTCAAAACAAACAATCTAAATGTGGAAACGTATCCCACAAAGGCCTTCCATTTAAAGTCCAGAATAGACTGGTTTAATCATCTTCAAAATTCTATGAGGGAGCATGAGGCTCCTGGTTCTATATTCTCTCATTACTTGTAAACCTTGCGCCATTGTACATTGACCTTGAATTAAGATTGCTTACCCTGCATCTCTACTGCCCCATATGGATAAACTTTCAAGACAAAGAAAGGTCATGACCACTAGGATCTAATCTTTCCAAGAAAAAGCTTCAATCTTGAATTAAATAATAACACCTAGTTTCTTGAACAAAATCTCTACTTCTAATCTTATTGTCATACCATGCCTTTGTTTTCTCCTTATAGATCTTCCATTTTAATATGTGTCAAGATAGAGCTCTTCAAGTGCTTGAAGTTGCAACATTCATTTTTTACATGCTTTCTTCATATCAAAATTAAGGAACTTGATGGCCCATAGGGCTTTGTGCTCCAACTCTAAGGGAAGATGGCAAGATCTTCCATGTATGAGTTTGAATGGAATGGTACCAATGGTTGTTTTGTATGTAGTATACAATGCCCAAAGATCATCATCCAACTTCAGAGCCCATTCTTTCCTTGAGATCAAGACAATATTTTCAAGAATGTTCTTTAGCTTCTGGATACCTCTACATGTCCATCCATTTGAGGCTTATATGGAGTAGAGATTTTATGGGTCACTCCATACTTGGTGAGAAGATTGTTGAACTATTTCTCACTAAAGTGTGTCCCTCCATCTAAAATGCATCTCTTGGAACTCTGAAATGAGGAAAAATAACTTTCAAAAATAGCTCAAGTACCAACTTAGCATCTGGATCTTGGGTAGGAATAGCCTCTGCCCACTTTGAAATGTAGTAACATGCGACTAAAATATACTTGTAACCATAGGAGGATGGGAAGGGCCTCATGTAGTTGACACCCCATAAGTCAAATACATCAATATCCATAATGGATTTGAGAGGCATCATGTCTTGCTTTGATATCCCTCCATTTCTTTGGCACTTCTCACACCCTTTTACATAGGCATGCACATCTCACAATAAGGTCAAACAATCAAATCCATCTTGAAGAATCTTTGTTGTTGTCTTATCACCCAAAAATGACCTTTATAGAAAGAAGAATGGCAGCCAAAAATAATGCTTAGTATCTCCTCTTCAGCTACATATCACCATGTCAGTCTATCAGTACCTTGTTTGAACAATACTGGGTCATCCCAATAATAGAATCTGACATTGTGTAAGAAATTCTTCTTTTTTTGATAGCTAAGATCATATTAAAGATGTCTGGTGGAAAGAAAATGGGCAATGTTCATGAATGATGGTGCTTGTGGTGTGTCATCTGCATACAACCTTTCAATGGGAAGGTAATGATCAATAGGTAGTGTATCCTTTGCATCTGTAGTCACTCTGGAAAGGGGATCAACAACATTGTTCTTAGTTACTTTCTTGTCTTTGATCTTGAGGTCAGATTCTTGAATCAACAAGATCCAACAAATCAAGCATGGTTTCGCATCCTTCTTATTCAGCAAATACTTGATAGATGCATGGTTGGTATAGACTACAACTTTGGATCCCACTAGATCTAGGAGAAACGTGTTGAAGGAATATACTTTGGCTAGAATAATCTGCTCAGTGGTGGCATAGTTTATCTAAGCCTAATCTAGTGTCTTGTTGGTGTAGTGGACAACATGCAGCTTGTTGTCCTTTCGTTGACCGAGTACTACATATTTGGCATGGTCACTTGCTTCACACATCAGTTCAAAGGGTGTATAAAGAGGTGAAATCACCCCTTTACTAAAAAATTTAAGAATAAAACATCCATTCCAAACACTCTCAAAAGGTATGCTTGAAATAGGTGTACAATTTTCAAATTTATAATAATGGTATACAAAAGACCAAAGAGTATAGCAGTGGAATATAATTTTCATGACTATAATCAACTTTATAAAAGTACATCATCATTGTCCAATATAGGGTTTACATGAAAGACAAAACATAAGGATCTAGATAGAGGGAAATCTAAATCATATCAAGTTTGTCTCCACACAACAACAACTTTATGAGATAGGTCTGTTATGAAGTCCACATACTCTTTATCCTAATCCTAAGTTGGTCCTCCAAGCTCCTGCTATGCACTCTGATACTAGGCCTGGGTGGTTGGGAAATCACCCAACAAGAGAGAAAGAAACATGGTATGTGTCAATAGTGAACAAGGACAAAACGTAAAGAAATAACTTGTAAATAAAGGCTAAGATTTCATCATAAGATGAAGATATCATGAGTATGAGGCATAATCAAATAGATGGTTTCCATAACAAGAAAATAGTAAAAGATTTGCATGCATGATTAATATTGACTACATTAACTAAGTAGGGTTGAGGCACCAACCGGACCTCAACTAGATAGTTGAGGGAGAGTAACACATTTGAGTCACCTATAAAATATTTTATATTTGGGAGAGTAACACATTCCCCTGAGAAAAATAACACATACCCTATATATGGGTGGTTGTACTAAAGTACCACTACACTAGTTAAATAGTCCAATAAAATCAACATGCTAAAGAGAAAATATGGCAAGTAGAAGCATCATAAAAATTGAAACATGGAAGTGGGTATGATACCCAAGAAATATATTATCATTACTGATTTTGAGGCAAGTATAGCAAAAGAAGCAATAATAGGAGAATTAGGGTTCAATCAATGCCTCATTAAGGAATTTAGGGTTTGGATCACAAATTTCCCAATTGAAGGTGTACGGACTGCACATACCTCTCTTATTGAATTCTATTACTCACTTTCACCACTTAATTAAGTCCAAGGTCCACTTTTCCTATTTTCAATGTATAATCATGTATTAGGGTATATCATATGCACTAATGTAAAGAAACCCTAACTTTTGGACTCTTTGAACAAAACCTCGATTTAGACTCTAAAATCATCACCATTGATCTTATTAGGTTATCCTGATTAAGAAAACATATAATTTTGTCGATTTTGGAGTTATGATAATTAAAGTGCATTTTTGGTGATTTTTATTTATTAAAATCATTTTCTAGAAAACACCTTTCGATAAAACTTAAAACCAATCCTCGAAAGTATTTTAATTAGATAGGCCTTAATTTCCTGATTCCAAAAAATATTTTTTATTGATTTTGGATGAACGGTAAAAGAGTTATGATTTTTCTAATATGAACCAATTAGAGGATGATACCTCAACAAAACAAAGTGAGAGAGGCGAAGAGAGAGAGGGAGGGGGTGGGCTGCGTGACTTGGCCCAACCCTGGAGCACCAAGTCAACAGTCAACGCCAACTAATGTGTGTGACAAACAACCAAAAACAAAACCAAATGATGCTAATACCCCTACACGAAATCAGAGAGAATAGAAGGGAAGAATCAGGGGGAAAATGGTCAAACCAGGAAGGGGATTGTCCCCAACCTCTACTCATGACATGGCACTGAGCTGCTAGGCCCCAATTTGGGTGAATCCTAAATTCTCAATCTTTTACAAAACCAAAAGTATTGAAATGTAAAGAAAGGCAATACGAACTTACCCCTAGAAGGAATTGCGTCGAGGAGCAAAGAAGAGAGAGGGAGAAGCATCGAAATCCCTGAAGCAAATATCGAACACTGGAAGTCAAGAACACGATCTCATGAGCTATTGGGTGGAGAGAAGAGTTGCAAGGGGACTAGGGAAGCTTGGGGTATGGTTATCTATAGTTGTCGATGAGTGAAGTTGTCAGAAGGGAAGTGACCATCATTGCTTGGAGAACAAGAATTGGGGGTTTCATGAATACATGTCAAATCAATGCAAATAAAGGATCAAACTGTGTAGAATCCTATCTAGAAACTAATAGAGAAGAAATCGTGAGAAAAGATCATGTGTGTAGTGAGAAATTCCAAAATGAAGGTGTATTGATCTCGACAGCCTGTTGCCAATTTGTCCCGAGCTAGGAGACAAGTCGTGAGTTGTTGGATCGTGGATCCAACGGTCATGATTGTGTGAAACTTAGGAAAATAAAAATTAACCGAGTGACATCTATTAAATTGTTCCCTAATCAAATTGGAATAAATTGTTGGTGTATTCATTTCTTTTTTTCTCTCTCCTCATTTAAGGGTGCAAACAAAATGATTTCCCTTTTGAGAACTTTTGATTCATTAAATTAGAAAATCTTTTTTTTCTTTCCTCGTATATTAATGACTCTAAGATTATCCAAATTTGATGAAAATTCACCCAGAAGTCACATTAAGTGGTTTCGATATGAATTTGCCATCAATTTTACCTACTAAAGTTGTTTGTACATTTGTTTAATATTTTGAAGGTTCTATGCACTTTCTCTCGCCTAACTTCACCCTTTTCATCAAACATATTTCAAATTAAATGAAAATTCATGCAAAGGCATATTTTAATGTGTAGATCAGGAATCCAAGATTATTTTCCACTTTTGGAGTCATTAAGCATTTTATTTTATATTTTTAGGAAAACTCACCTTTTCTTTTCAAAATAAAAGACATATAGTTATTACTATTCTAAAGTTATGAAACTTGGCCTCCAAGCCAAACCAAACCCAAGGAAAACAAATCTCAAGTTATCTTTAACCAATTAGTCTTCCCCTTATAAGTTTTTTCCCATTATGCATTATAACCATTGTTTCTCATATTAAATAATTAAATATCACATTAACATGTTTGAAGCATTAATATTCATTTTTCTTTTCCTTGCTCCATAAGTCTAAGGAATGTTTTAGAACGAATCTATTATATCATTGTCTCACATAAGTGGTAAATTTGCATTTAGGCCCTGAATTAAATAAATTATTAAGGTAGTTGTGCATAAACCCATACATTGGCATAAATGGTGATTAAATTCACCCCAAACCACTACACAGGTTTGTATCAATTCATCATTATCCCCTTTAATAATAGTTTCACACCCCTTTTTCGGGAATTACATGAATAGGACTCACCCAGGGAATGTCAATTATTGGGTAAATGATCCTTGCATCTTTGAGCTTAAAAATTCCATTTTTTTACAACCTCAAGCATATTTTAATTTAAACACCTAGGAGTTTCTACGTAAGGCTTGACATCCTATTTCAAATTAATTCTATGCATGTAAATGTAGGGGTTTATACCTTTAAAATCATCGATCAAAATAATCAATGACTTCTTCATGCAAACGCAATTTGTTAAGCAATTTGATTTCTCGTTCATTAATTATACCAACATTATGATGATAGGAGATGTTGAATTAGGAACAAGAAAAGCATACCTTAGCCCGGTGGAAGGGGTTTGAGTTCTACCTTGTTCTCCTAGGTAGGCTTGTAAGAGTCATCTTTCAATGGTGGAACATCTCCATGGGGTAGATGTGGATTAGAATTGAAAATGATATCTAAAATTTATGTAGCCATGACAGTGTTCAGTTCACTTTCTTTACAACAGTCAATAATGAAATTAGAAAAATCTTTGTCTTCCTCTAGAAACTTGTCAATACAATCAACTAGGCAGATGTCATATATTTTATTTGGAGCTTTCATCGCATCAAGAATAGAGAATTCCATTGTTTCTTCTCCTATTCTAGGAGTGATCTTACCTTATCATACATATATTATGAAATCTGTTGTGCAAAAGAAAGGTCTTCCAAAAAGGATAGGATTGGATGGGAATTCATTCATGTCTCACACAATAAAGTCACAAGGAATAAAGAATTTTTGCACTTGGATTGGCACATCTTATATAATTCCTCTCAGATACTTGATGGTGTGATCTGCCAATTAAATCGCCATCATTGTTGGCTTCATATCTCCAATGTCAAGTTGCTCCCATAGGACTGATGGAATGAGGCTTATGCTATCACCAAGGTCAACTAAACCTTCAACAAAAGTTGTGTTTTCAATCTTGCATGGTAGTTTGAAGGCACCTTGATTGTTAAGATTTTCCGATAGTGTATTTTGAATGATGGAACTCATCCTTTCAGATAGCAGAACAGTTTCCACTTGATCAATTCTCCTTTTCTTGGTTAAAAGTTCTTTTAGAAACTTTGTGTAGGTAGGCATCTCGGTAATGACTTCAGCCAAAGGAAAATTGACATACAATTTGTTGAGTGAGTACATACACTTATGGAATCTAACATCCTCCTTCTATGTGCAAACCTTTACAGAAAAGGAATACTAGGCTTGTAGGATGGTTGTTCTTCAATTGTATTTTTATTTCTTCATTTTATTCAACGTAAGCTTCTTTATCATCATCAGCTTTCATCTCATCTATCGGCAAGGGTCTTCTAGTAACGTTTACACTTCTTAAAGAATCAACTTGCATTGACGTGGATTCATCTCTTATTGGCTTGGCAATGAAGTGGAAGAGGCTTTTTGATTTTATAGAGTTTTCTATGCAATCTGATACTCTAACATTTTTCTATGGGTGACAATGTTGTCTACCTTCGATGAGAGTTGAGTAATGGCATTATTTAGAAGTTTTCCATGTGCATGGAATTCGTCATTTGTTTGGTTTTGTGTTGACATAGAAGTTTCAATCATGCTCTCCAAACTTGAATTAGGTTGAGGATGATTGTAGTTTCTATTGTTATTGTTGAATCCCGGCCGTTGGTTATCATTCATGGGATGTGGGTTGCCCATTGGTTGTTACTAATTTTGGCCTTGGTTATGTAGATGTGGATTATGAGGGTTGTTGTTCTTGTAGGAAATATTTGGATGATCTCTCCATCCTGGGTTGTAGGTGTTAGAGTAGGGATTGTAGGGTTGTTTGTTTCCAAAGCTCCCTGCTGCATTAGCTTGATTCGGCGTCTCTCCAAGAGTCGTCTATGTGGAGAAATAAGAAGAAGAATTGTGCCTAGGGGCTCCACATTCATCACAAACTTTCTCATCTGATTGGATGGAGTGTGTACTTAGCTTTTCAAATTGTAGTTACAAGGCATCAAGTTTAGCTACAATGAGATCAATTGCATCGATATTGTGCTTTCCACCTAAATTTTCAATAATGTCACTTAATGAGAAGGTGTGGTTAGTCCTTTCTAATCTCCATTGGCAATGGTTGAGTGCCATGTCTTGTATGATGTTATCTTCCTCCCTTTGGGATTTATTCATAAGGGATCTGTTTGTGATAGCATCTATGGTAATATGAGTATTGTAGGATAACCCATTGTAAAATTTTGTAGTAGTAACCAATTGGTCAAGTCATGGTGAGGACAAAGGCATTGCAGATCCTTAAATATATCCCATGTATCATAAAGTGTTTCACCTTCTTGTTACTTGAAATTGGTGAGATGTCTCCTCAATTGAGTGGTCTTGCTAGGAGGAAAGTACTTAAAAAGGAAAGCATTAAGTCCCAACTTTTGATGGATCACTTAGGCAAGGAAGAGGGACACGGCTTTGATCGGTCTCGTAGAGTGAACTGGAATAAAAGTAGATGTACTCCTTAAGTAGGTATGCCATTTATCTTGAAGGTGTACATATATTACAAGAACTTTCTATGTGAAGATTCAGATCTTTCATAGGAGTTCCTCCAAATGTGTTCTACTGGATCATCTGCATAATGGTGGGGCAAATCGAGAGATAATTAGCCTAAATAGTTGGATGATCAATGGTTGTAAAGAGTACGTTCAATCTCTGAATCTAAGAAAATGGATGTCTCAAGAGCCCTCTTAAAAAGACGCATGCAACCAACAAAAAGCAATAATCAAGTGAGAAATACAAAACTAAAAGGTATCACAAAAATGAATAATGAAAAATTGACCTATCCTCAAATACTCATTAACACTTCTACTCTAACTAAAAATATCATAGATCCCTAGCAACGACGCCAAAAAACTTGTTGATTACCAAAGGAAAGTGAGTTTTAAATAATATAAATGTCTTAACTCATCAATCACTTCCAAGTATACATGATCAATTGTAGTCAAGGTCAAACAAGGGGGATCTAGGCTAACTAGGTGCAACTTTGTTAATTTTCTACAATCTATGTCGATTACAATAAAAGGATTGGTTTTGGATCAAACTAAATTGTAAATATGAAAGAAACAAAATAAAAGTACTAATCACTTAGAGAATGATTAAAATCAGATCAAGAGAATCTTTATATGATATTTCACTTCCATATCATAACCTAATAAAGAACCATGAATTCCATTTATACTAGTCAATCTTTAAAAGGGTAGGTTTTTGTCCTCTAGATACATCTCCCAGTGATATAAGATAGTCCTAACCTTATGTTGCATTCCCATGCATATACACAGATTCAAACTACTACCTAGAATCATCAACATAATCCTAGACATTCTCATGGTCACGGATATGTTGTCAAAATAGTTCCCTACCTCTCAAAATCCCTTCGTAGAAAATAATAAGAATCATAAAGCATGTAAACAAGATGGCCATTGATGCATACAAGAAGATAAACATCATAGCTCATTTTCAAATAGAATATTAACTAATACCAAACATGAAATTCAAGTTTACATGAGTCATGACATGGGAGCTACTCTCCCATGTCCCAAAAAAGGAGATTACTCACTAGTAGTGAGGAAATACATGCACAAATGACTAGTCATTGAAAGAAACATGTGTAGAAAGAGAGGAATAACAAAAAATCTATAGGAGTGAAGAATAGATGGAAATCTTTGGTCAAGATGTGGAGATTCATCTCTAGAACCGCTCCTCACTTCAGTAACCTTCTCTCTATCACTCCATAATGCAATGGAGAAGAGAAATGGAGTCAAGGATGGTTTCTCTCCCGAGAAACCCTATATTTCTCTCCAAAATCACCACTCCAAAGCTCCATGCTTGTCTTTGGTCACAAAATGCTCCTAATCATATGTCATCTGCTTCCCCAAGGGGTAGTTATTTATTGTGAATAAGCATTTATTTCCAAAAATATATGGAAAATATGCTTCACATGTCGTGTATGCAAGTCAACACACCGTGTGAAGTTAAGTTTCCGCTTGAGTCGGGTCATGATTGCAAGTGAAACACCGTGTGGATTTTCCACACAGTGTAAGGAGAACTTTTTGGCAAATTCTAAATTCTCTGAGCCACGTTGTGTAGTTGAGTCACATGGTGTAGTTCGGCTTGACTAATAAATTTGATGTTTGAGAGTCACACACCATCTGGAGAGGTCCCACACGTTGTGTGTCTTGTTGTATGTAGAACATTGAACTCCAGAAACATGGGAAATTGGGAAATGCCAAATAGATCAGCTTTGCGGCATTTTTCCTTCAATATGAGTGAAATATGGTGTACATCCAATTCAAACCATTTCCCGAGTAAAAACAACAACATACAAACATTCTAGCATGAATTATGGTAGAAATATGTTTAAATTGAGTTAAATGTGCAACCAAAATGGTACCAAGATATGATATGATTTGTGCACATTAGTAAGTAAAGGACCCCAGCACTTACGCATCTTGAGCATGCCATGAATCCCAATAAATAGGGACTCAAGTGTTTTAAAGTAGGCATCTCTCATATGATTCTCTCCACTGTGTTTTTGGGTAGAGATGAGTCAATTTTCGTTGATGGACTGAAGTCGAAGGTCCTAGTCTCCATGATTTTGCATCCTTATCATGTGTCTAATGCCCAGCTTCAGGAGAAGGAAGGTAGAAGAAGTATTCCCTATAGATATTCTCACCATTCCATAGGAGGTCTTAATTGACTTTAGTAATTCAATATATTGTTGTTATGTTTTTATTATTTCTTTCTCCCCAGCTATATTTCACATTCATTCATTGTAATTTTTGGGTGATGACCCTTATTTCATGTAAATCAAATATGTCACTCACAAACATGAGTTGCTACACTCATCAACTTATGTTAAGAGTATACAGCAAGGTCTCCCAACAAATGTAATTATTCATATTCCATTGAATGTCTATAACCTTTCCTATGTTCACCTCCTTACTCTTGTTCATGTTTAAATTAAGTTCATGATTATCTAACATCTTGTAGATTTTGATTTCTAAATCCCTGAGAGAGAGTGTTATTAGATCAGATCTAGAGTTGATTAGTAGTTTGAATGTATGGAAGTGTTGGATCAATGGAGCTAATGGTCATATGGTTGTAAATTTTGATTGTTTGTTTGTTATCTTGAGAGAGAGTCATATAACCTAGAACTATCCCAATCTCAAGAGATAAGGGAATAGACACAAATGATGATTGCTCATTAAGTATGGTAATGGTATTTAATAGGTAGGATATTTTCATGTTGGTGAATGTGCTTGGTGGTTGAGACTTATACAAATATCAATTCTTTAGAGCATTTACAATGTAAATCTCTCCATAAACAAGTTATGATCAACCTCCACAAGGATAGGCAAGGCTATATTTGGTGGAGTATGACACTATTATTGAGTTGTGGCTTAGATCTGAATATAGCAATGTAGAATTCTAAGCTTGAAGAAAGATAGTATGTAATGGACTTTCTTAAGTGTGTATTCTAAGTTTTCATAGTCACTACTATATATAGGAAACACTTAGGAATGGTCAATATAGTTTTTGGGAGTGTTTTGACCAAGTTGAATGCTAAACTTGCCGTTGGGATGTTAAAACTTGAGATTACAATATAAAGAAAGTAATGTTGATTTTGACTGTGGATTGTTTCCCGAACTGTACTTTAAACGAGGTTCATCTTGGTCGAACTATAGTTCGACTGAGAATAGTTCGACCGAGATTCAGTCTCCTTTAAAATTTTGCAACAGTTATTTTCTACAGCGGCTCTACTCTTTCTCTGTCGAAGTGTAGTTTGGCTAAAAATGTTTCTGTGAAAACAATTTTTAACTTTTAGAAGACATATTAAATAATTTTTCTAATGACTTCCATATATCCCAAAGACTTGATATAAGTGTGAAAAAGGGTTTAGGATAGGATATGGTTGATTATCATTTGTTCTTACATCATTCCTAAAAAGTTGCACAAAAATCATGTGTACAATGTATATACATGGTATAACTTGTTCTACAAGCATCCTGACACATATAATATTACATTTTCTTTATTTTTGGATCTTGTCTACGTTCCTTGATCAAGTGAAACACTAAATGCATATTTTAGTAACACAAAAGAAAATAATTGCATCATCAAAATTAGAGTGTGGCATATCCAAAAAGCCAATAATCTCCCCCTTTTTTATGATGACAAATATTTCCATAAGATAATACTGATAGACAGTTTAGATCATCATACACTTAAACTGTTGTAGGTAATCAAAGGATATAAGAAAATATTGATAGACAGTTTAGATCACCATTTAAATTGTTGTAGATAGTCAAAATCATCTTCATGGATTTTTCTCCCCCTTTGTTGAAGTCAAAAAGGGGTTATACTTACCAATGCTCCCACTCAAGAAGATACTCTCCCTTAACAAGATAGTCATTTCAAAGACTATATATATATATATATAAGTATCTAAAATGACTATATATATATATATATATATATATGTATATGTATATATATACATGAGTAAAAGTAAGGATGTACCTATTTGAAATGAGATACACTTCATAGATAAAAATCCATATTTGATCAAGGGACATTAACAAGTGATAAAAATACCCCAATAAGCACAAATTCAAAAAGATACTCTAAGTCATTGGTAAGGAATGCTAAGTCGACCATGTTATGGAGATGTTGTGAACAACACCAATTTTCTAAAGAATATCTCAATATCAATGTGGGATGTTATGCCCAAAAATGATATAAGAATCCATTAAGCATAAATGAGGTCAACAAAGAATATCGATATATGGGATGTTAAGCCCAAATTGATATGGACAAGCCATTAAGAAAAATCATATAGATATGCAAGTCTATAACTAATAACTTTGAACTTCCCCTTAATCTCATAATCGTAAAAATTGAGTTCAAACTAAGAATTGGACTATCAAGATAGAGATATTCATTAAGAACTGAAAGATTTATATATAACATGTACAACCAGTTTTTAGATTTATAAGTAAGGAAATCAAGAAATAGAATGAATCTGAAAACCAACTTCAAAGATAATCAAGAAAAATTGTTGCAGTCAATCTATAGCAAAAATTTTTAAATGCAACAATTAATGTATCTTTATGATTTCATTTGAAGGGAGGTTTTAGGGACCAAAACCATGGTGTTATCCCTTTTATGTCTAAATGGGCATGAAAAAGCATAATGCCTAAATCTCCCGCAACCATACCAAGTAACATGATTCATACGAACAAAAGAGTCATATTTTGGTTTGACAGAAATAGGACCTTCGTTTATTTATTTTATCAACTTTAGGAATATAACCAAGTTCATGAGTACCAAGATGAGAATGAGAATACAACACATTATTCAGCATATTTCTACTATTAGAATAAAAATTTCTAGAGATATTTTCAACTTTTCATTTCCTTGGCAACAAGTAGTAGAAATTAAGCTTTTTCTTGTACTAGCAATTTTTTCTTCAAGAATATCAATTTTATAATTTATCTCATCTTTTATTTCAAGTATAAGATCATATTCAAAATGTGAGAAATAAATCAGTTGTTTCTCCATATTACACAATTTGTCTAAAAGAGTAGTCAATTGAGTTTGCAACGAAGCATTTTGAGAAATAAGTTCATCTATCTTTTATTTTCACTTGCATATTGATCATTTGTCTCATTAATTTTTTCATTTAAGGAATCAACAATACTTACCAATTTATTTTTCTTTCTCTTATATTTTTCAACTTTATCTAGAGTAAGTTCAACAAGTTCAAATTTGGAAAAATTGAGAGGTATACTTTATCATCATTACTTTGTGCATATTCATTATGGTCATCATTTTCTTCATGGTCTTATATGAAGCACTCCTGCATGATGACATATTTCTTCATCACTTGCCTCTTAAGTTTGAAGAACCATCCCTTTGTGACATGATATGCCTTCTTCTTATTGTCCTTAAAGTTCGTTTTCTTCTTATTCTTATTGGGTTATGGGCATTCATCTTTCCAAATGTCCTTTATTTCCACACAAGTGAAATATAGAAGATATAGGTCTAATATTTTTGTTAGAAGAAGAATGTATATATTTCTTACCTTTATGATATATTTCTTCTTTACTACTAGATGATTCACTAGAAGAAGGTGACTCTGAATCTCTTTATTTGAATGACATACCCTTTTTCTCTTGTAATTTTTCTTCTTCTTCTATTCTAGCATCTACTTGAAGCTTCACTTCATGTGTTTCCAAGTTTCCAATGGTTGCTCCATCAATAATTTTGAAAGGTCACTAGATTCTTCTATAGAAGTGACCTTATCTTTCAATTTTGATGGAAAGGACCTAAGAGTCTTGGAGGCCTACTCTACCTCTGATATAGGATTTCCTAAGGCACTCAAATCATTTACTATAGTAGAAAATCTAGCATATATTTTAGCATTAGTCTCAATTTTAGTCATGCTGAATAACTCATATTTATGTTTCAACATAGTGATTTTTGTGCTCGTAACTTGTTGATTTCCTTCATGTGTAACTGAAATTTTTCTACGTATGACATATTTGGTTTCACATGAAGATATTGCATTAAATTCAGTAGGATATAGACAAGAGTATAAAATACTTACTACTCTGGCAATTAGAGTTGTCTTTCTTACCGTATCAGGATCCCATTTGTCCATTTCTATCGTTGGAGGTTCATATGGTAAGGTGACCATTTTCCATCGGTTGACCAAAGCCTTAGAAGTGATATTGAATCCTTTTCTTACATACAAAATATGTAATTTTCCCCATCAAACACTGGTGGTTGCCCTACATATTATCCTTCAAGTTGAGTTGTCCCATTAGACTTTCCTCCATCTTCAAGACATGTTAAATTCCTTGAATCTTTCTCTGGTACCAACTAATGTGATCTAGAGGGGGGTTCATAAAGCTAATATAAATCTTATGCAATTTCAAACACTAACTAAATTATATTACAACTTGATAAAAAAGATAATGCAGAGGAAATGTAAAGCAAGTAATTAGAAAATGAAAGCAAGCTACAAGAGACACCTAATGTGGAGTGATTCTGTAAAAAGATGTCAGTCCACTATTTGGTTGTTCCCAACTAGGATTTGTAACCTTGTGAGGATTGATATAATGTATAATTGTTACCATTGTCTTTCATGGCCAAGGAGGAGCATTAAACCTTCACCTGTCTCTTAACTGCTTTGAGGAGCACTTAACCTCTTCTTTAACAGATAAGGAAGAGAACCAAACCTTCACTCCTTCTTCAACCACTTTGAAGAGCATTGAACATTCACCTTTTCTTTAATAGCCAAGGAAGAGCACCGAGGAGAAGACTCCTTCTTTTGCAAGTCCCCAGACATCCTTATTGCAAGAAGTAGTCCAAGAACACTGGAACAATGTTGTTGAACAAGATTAGAGAGAGAGAACGCCAATTCTCACAATATACAAATATCAATTCTTCAAAGGATTTACAATATGAAGCTCTCTATGAACAAGAGATGATCCCCTTCCACAAGGATAGGCAAGTCTACATTTGGTGGAGTATAATACTATTGTTGAGCTATGGCTTAGATCTAAAGACACAAATGTAGAATTCTAAGCTTGGAGAAAGATAACACGTGACACATTTGCCCGAGTGTGTATTCTAAGTGTTCATAGGCACTCCTATTTATAGTAAACACTTAGGAATAGTCTATATATATATATATATATATGTGTGTGTTGGGAGTGTTTTGACCAAGTTAAATACTATACTAGCTATTGGGATGAAAAAATCTAGTTCACAATGGATAGAAAATTAATTTTGTTGACTGGAAACTGATTCTCTGTTGAATAGTACATCCACCAAGATGCATCTCTGTTGAACTCTAGTTCAACCAAGAGTCAATCTCCTCTCAAATTTCACAATGGCTGTTTTCTGCAATGGCTCTTTTCTACAAGGACTCTTTCTCTATTGAAGTGTACTTTGACCAAAAATGTGTTTGTAAAAACATGTTTAAAATATTAGAAAACATATTAAATGGTTTTTCCAATGACACCTATCTATCCTAAAGACTTAATATAAGTGTGGAAAATGGTTAAGGAAATATAGGGCTAATCATCACTTATTCTTACATCATTCCTTGCATGTTGCACAAATGCACTTGTACAAAGTATATGCATGGTACAACTTGTTCTACAAGAATGAAACACATATAATATTGCATATTCTTTAAGTTTCATATTGTCTAAGTTCCTTGATTACATGAAATACTAAATATAAATTTTAGTAACACAAAGGGAAACATTTTCATTATTGAAATAAAAGTGTGGCATATCCAAAAATCCAACATAGTAGTTGAAGGTGTAGTAGCAATATCTATTATACAGTAGCTGGAAATGGAGTAGGAGCATGTGTAGGTGGAAGAGGTGCGCTTGTTGCAACAATACCTAACAAGACAAGGCAAGACAGTGTATCCTAGATATTAAATGTGGCTAATTTTAAACTCAAACTTGGATTCATAGATATCATCCGGAAACAAACTTTTAGAGGGGAAATTCCCTTAAATATAACCCTTGTTACAATATTGATGCATTTAATAATGTATGTAAAGCAACCCATGTTGCAAACAAAACTCAATTCAGAGTTCAGCTCTGCTAGACAATGCCCCTAGGCATGGGCTCATATAGATAACATGTGAGAAGTCCTAGTTGTCTTATTTCTTCTCAAGACCAGACTTAAATGAGAATTGAAAATGTAACATACCGAGATTTGGCTATTCTGACTATAGAAACCCTAATTACAAGAACTAGTGATTAGTATGTATGGTTCATTAGATTTGACAAAACAAGATTAGTTATATGCCCTGACAGGCTTGTTTGTACCTAATGTAGAGTTAATGACAAACCCTAATATATGCATTGTTGATGAGATTCATGATAGATTAAGTGACTTTAGGTTCAATAATCACATCACATATCATGATATACTCGTATTTACCTAATAACCTAGCCATGACTTAATATTGAATGAGTATATAAAATATATGTCATATTGTTCACTAATACACATATAATGACATAAATGTGATTGATATGGATTAGATGTATATAAATGTGCATAAATTTTGGAACAGTGTCTAATGTGCTTAATATGTAATAGAATTATAACATACTTTTCATGTAAATAGAAATGAGTAATATGCCATTCTTTAAGTTAATGTGACATTAATGGACTTAATGAGAAATTAAAAAAAAACTTATTTTATGTGAGATAATACAATATAACTCTATTGGTGATAATAGGAGGTCAATAGAACTCAAAATCCAAAAATATTGTGGATAATGGTAATATATAATAATAAATAATGAGATAATTGAATTAAAACCTAATTGTACTAAAACTCATACAAGATAATGTCAAAACCTAAATTGAAGACAAAAGTTGGATTCTTTAAGTTCTAGTTAGTCAAGGTGTCAATTTTCAACTTAATTTGATAATCCTAGCTATATCAATTTTAGTAAAGAAGAAATTATCTAATTATCAGACCTAATATAATATGGACTATGGTTTATTTGATATATTTCAAAATTTGATGCCATGCATGTCACTCCTTGATTTTTTTGCTTTTCACCTAATGCAACTCTGTCACAGGATCTCTATGTTTTTTTATCCTAACATCACTGTTGGATTTGGAATCCAGTGGATTGGGGCTTCTCTTCAACTTGGAGTTCATGTTCTTCTGGACCCAACACAATACTGACAATCTAGCACATCACCCCTCTCACGTTCTCTCTCCCTCGTCTCAATCTCACACCTTGAATCTCTCTCTTCCGCATTCCTATCATTGTTTCACACTCATACAGTCTGGTTTGAGGGGATCTCATTGCTTGAACTTCCAATCAAAAAAGGAGTTTGAGATTTCCTTTCTTCCAAATCCAGTTGGGATTATTGCTCCTCTTCCCTCTACAACTATATATATATATATATATATATATATATATATATATATATATATATATATACATATATATACATATATAGTCAGGCTAGAATACACTCAAGTAGTTTTTCATGATGTAATATTTTTTTCAAAAATCTAATCCATTGATTTTCTTAAACATCTTGTTAATAGCTCATATGCAAAATTTGAGCACATTTGGACATTTATAGGTCATGTTATAAAGACCGCAAAAATTATACATTTCAAATTAGTTTCGCGCATCGATTTTGTTGCATTTAGATGAGTGACTTACACTCGTCCAAATGGGCTCAAAATTTGTATGTAGCCTAGTTATAGTATGACGGTGAAGATCAATGGCTTACATTTTGCAAAAAATAGTCTTGGTATGCAAACACACTTGAGTGTATTCATGCGATCTGTAAACTCAAGTATATTCTAGCCTGACTATATAGATATATATATATATATATATATATATATATATATAGGTCCGTCTCACCATCTTTGATAACCTAGAAGTCAATAGCCATCATTTATTTCCCTTGTTCCTCCCCAGACTGGTCCACCTGACTCCACCTTACTGACCAGCTCTTGATTGAGGTTTCTCGAGCATCACAGTCCATCTCGGGGCCTAAAGTGCGTTCTAAACCTTTGGTGAGGGTCCAACAAAGTTCGTCACTCCACCATGTTATCCAGATTTGAGGCATTTATGTGTTTCTCTTTTGTGCTTTCTCCCTGACAGTAATCAACTTGCTACTATGATTGGGCATTGTCATTGATCATTGCCTCTCATTTTCTTCTTACTTATCTTTTCAGTATTGATCTACACTCTCAACATAATTTAGCAAAAGTATCCTAGTTCTTGTTGGTGTTCCCCAAACCACCTCTTCAAGTCTTCGATGGAGGTGGTTGGGGAACAAAATGTGGTTCACCGTGTGGTCAATCTCTGGACTCGATGAGAAAAAAAGGTTCAACAAGGACAATGACGGTCTTAGTAGCCATTCTATGGTTGGTTTGGGTTTCACTTGTCCTCGCAGATATTTTTTGTAGGTGCAACATTGATAGGATGCATTGGCTAGATGGAGAAGATGATCGCTTGAGTTTTCAACTCAGTCTCAACTCCTATATTGTTTTCCTTTTCCTTTGAGGGCAAGAAGGTAGTTTTGTCTCATTTTGAGAGGGTGCCCTAACCCTGGTATTCAGCCAGGTCATCTTGACTTTGGCTAGCGGCAATTGGGCCACCTCAGCATGGGTTGCACTATTGGTATGTCGTGTTTTATTTAAATAAATTAGTAATTTGAGTTTTCTTATAAAAATCATATTAATCCACTTGTAAGTCAAAACTATATTCATATATATATATATATATATATATATATATATATATATATATATATATATATATATATGTGTGTGTGTGTGTGTGTGTGTGTGTGTTGAATCAGAAAGATAATATCTATCTAATGGTGTAGTCGTCAACACATAAAACAACTCGTAGAAAAAGCTAATATTTTAGGGTTTATAACATACAACTTAATTAATGACTTATATATATAATGTTTTATTAGGTGAAAGTGCATAATCTGGGTCTAGGGTTTGGACCATGACCTTTCATAAGAATCATCAAGGCATGTTGCATTTCTTTGAGTCTATGTTGAGAAATTATTCTACTTTCTCTCTCTTTTGACCTAATTTGAAGGATATATGTGAAATCACTTATTTGAGATCTATTCAAATTCTTTTGACTCCTTGATATTGAAATCATTTATATATTGACACTGTTTATTATATATTTCACTTCAGAATCTAAGATTTGAAATCATGTTCATGCTATATCTAGTTGAATCTTAATTGGTGGATTTGATCTATCGTGTGCTATTTGTACATTGAAACTCAAATTTTCTTGTGATTGTTTTTTATGGTATGATGTACCGCTTTTAGTTGGACAATCTTATTTATTCAATACCATGACTAAATTTTAATTCCCTCTACATTACATGTTTCTTGATTAAGTAGTAGTTGGGTTTTATAATATGCTTTGGTTTTTCAGTTATGTGCCTTTTATGTTTTGAGATGGAGGTTATGTGCTCCATGCCCAGGTTTTGTGCTCACTATTTTATATTTGAAGTTTGGCGATGTGCATTCTCTATCAAGTTTAGGGTTATGTGCTCTAGCCAGCACCGTTGTAATATATTTTACTAGTACTATGCTTATCTCACTTGTGTGTCGATTATTCATTATTGTTGTTGGTTCATATGGCCTAATTGCTTTGTGTATGCTCATGAGGCATATTTTATTTTAACTCATGGTAGGAACATTTCTTTATTATCATCTTATTGCAATATTTTCTTTTGATATCCACTTGGATGGTACTTTCCTCCTTATTTGGGAAGGCTTGTTATATTTGATGTTCGTTTCCGTTATAATTGCTCAATCATTATTAATATGCGCATACTGGTATATTTATACTGACAACATCCGTTTTGTCCTCTTTTGTGGGTATGCTTCCAACCCCTTAGGTAAGTGCAAGGAGGAGTTAACCAAAGTCGAATAGGACTTATCTAAGAGTTAGTTGATGTTTCTTGGGAAGTATACCAAAGTAGTTGTTTTGCATTCAATGGCTTATTTCCTATGTTTTTCTTTTATATACACCCTACATGGTGAAGAACAATGCTAGACATCAATATTGTGATAGTTAGATATTTTTATCTTCTACTGCACACTTTATGGTGGATGAACACATACTTGAATTGTAGTCTTTTGTCCTTTGTGAAAATTGTTATCAAATTTGGCATTGGATGGTTTTCTATTATTTCTTCAAGGTAAGTGAGTAGATCCCCTCTCGAGTCCCACTCCTTACAGAAAAAAATTAATTAAACTTCCAAGTAAGTCCTTTATAGTACTCTTTGATCCTAAAATTGAGACAATTGTATAATAAATCCTAAACAAAAACAAAGACTCAACAGATAAAACAAAAACATAAATAAAAGGTAAATTATGAAATATTGTAATCAAGAGGTATGAAATCCTATCCAGGCTCTGGTTGAGCTTGTTGTCTTGCATCAACTCCCCCTTGGTTGACAAAATGAGCCTCTGATGAGTGGGGGTGTTGGTGTGGTATGTCATTATAGCATGATGTGATTAGCATATGTCCAATGAATTGGGTGTGATGAGGTGTGTCCTCAGTTGGATCATCATTTCTAGGCTGACTTGAGGGAAGGAGATCATCACATTCTATATCAACATTCTCATCAGAAGATTAGTGCATTGGTTGGAGCCATGCCCAAATCCCTTGCATGAAAAACATTGAATTTGTGTGGAGGATGGGGTTTGAGAAAATGTTAGTGTGGTTTTTTCATCATGATAGTGATGGACTAATTGAACAAGGCTAAGAAAGAATCTCAAAAAGAGGTGGAGTCTTTTAGGCATCATTTCTTCTCATGCTCTATCTGTGTAGCCACATGAATCACACCATCCATAAAAGAAATATGTTACATAGGAAATGATGTAGCATTACACATATTAAGACCATGAAGAAACACAAATTAAGGCCATTAAGACTATGGCAGCAATACACAGATTAAGGATGGGTGATTGGATGCTCTAGAGGGGGGGTGAATAGAGTTAAATGCACTTAAATAAAATTCATCAGACCTTCAAATTATATTTCAAGATAAGGTCTCTAAACAGGTAATTTGAGGGCAACTAAAACATACATAGAAAGGGAGAGAGAGAATGAACAAGCACCAAGTGACAAGCGATGTAGAGTAGTTCCACACTCCAAACTAGGAGTATGTCAGTCCACTACCTAGAGAGGTCAACCTATAGGATTTCTAAGTGTGTCTTCCTCTATATATTCACTATAAGAGTTACGTCACATGACCCACTAAAGGACTTACCTATCCAATACAAAGAGTCTTCAACCTTACCAAGTACTTACCCACTTTGCAACGAGTCTTCAGCCTTCTCCAAGGACTTAACCACTCTTGCACAAGTCTTCAGGCTTCTAGGAATTACCCACTCTTCTTGGATCTTCAGCCTTTGGCTTCACCTTCACTCGAAGAATCTTTCACAAAGGACTTACCCACTTGAGCAAGGAGTCTTCTGCCTTCACCAAGGGCTTACCAGCTCTTGCTCCAAGTCTTCGATTTTGATCTTCACCAAGGGACTCCTTCCTTCTTCTTATTAACCTCTCTTAGACAAGAGATAAAACCTTCATCTTCATGGTTGAAATGAAAGACAGGGAGGTGGTGGAGGTGAGAGACTCACAAGATATACATGTAGGACTATATATCTTACAAATCTCCTACTCACTCTAATCGATGTAGCAAGTGATTAAGCTTAACGAGAGACAGGACATTGTAGGAGGCACTCAACTATACACTAGGAACCTCATATAGAGCTTGCATTGAATGTTAAACCTTAGAATGAAGCCCAAGGGGTCCTATTTATAGTTGGGGATGCCTCTTAGACTTTGATAATAGTTAAGAATGAAAACTAGCCATTTTGTGGCTTGTATTGGATATATTTTTTATTTTTGCAACTCCACAGTGGCTAGAAACATTTTTTTGTGCTTCTCCATATAGTGCAATCAGAATATCTATAAAAATAACTCAACTGATCCCATTGAGAGACAAGACCAATTTAGGCCATCGGTCAAGTTTGTTCTGGGGGGAACTCGATTGATTCACTTAAATCAGTTTTGGTCTGCCGAGGGATCGATCGAGTTCTGTGAAATGAAAACTTGAAAGATCAAAAGTCATTTTCAAGCTCCAATTAGGATCGGTCGACTTTGCAACTCGACCGATGAATAGCCTAATGTGAATTTCAGAAAATGTCTTTTGAGTGCTTACATATTTGATCTAAGTGCTCCTGGTTTTCTTAAGCTTAATTATAAGTCATTCAAGCATTACAAGTGATTTACAACATGATTCTGATGGATTTACATCATATTCCAAAAATGTGCACTAGTATTGACTTGTCTTTTCTTCAAGTTGAGATGCGCAAGTTAGGGCATTTGGAGTGTTTCTATACCTAATCTGAAATCACTCAAGTAGATACATTAGACACAAATAAGTGGAATGGTTTATTCATCATCAAAATAAGGGTTTAGTCAATTTAGACCTTGAGTAAACATTGACCTAGAGTCAACAATAGTATCCTAGGTGATATGGAAGTGGGAGGGGGTTTCTAGCATGGAAGTGAAAGCAAACATTGGGTCTTGGTTGGGGGAAACTTGTGTCTAGGGTAGAGGATGGAAGTTGCACCTGGGGTAGAGGAGTTGATGTGTGATCTCTTTGTGGTGTTATCATGTTGGTGGACAACTGGATGAAGGTAATGGTCTTGCATGAAGAGTTGATGATGGTCAGAAGCTGGATCACAGAAGAAGGAGGAGAAATGGGTTAAAGAATAGTGTGGTGGTTCACAGCTACTATGATCATACTAATTAATTATTTGTTGTGATATATCAAGGGTGGATGTTGGATGCGTGAGATTAACCCTAACCTAGGGTTTTGGATTAATCAATGTACTAACCACGGGTTTGTATCTAGTGGATAGTGGATATGGATTCTAGACCTAGGGTTTTGAAAACCAATGTGTGGTGGAGGATAGGTAGTTTAGGCCACACCTAGGGTTTTGGATATCTCTCGGGGAGCCTATGATGTAGACCTAGGGTTTAGAACTCAAGGTTTGATACCACATGATGCAACCCATGTTGCACTCGAAACACATTTCACAACTCATCTCTATTGGACAGTGCCCCCAGACATGGAGTTATAAAAATAACATGTGGGAAACCCTATTCGGCTTGTTTCCCCCCAAGACCAAACTAAAACAAATATTGATAACTAATTAACTAATAACTTATAAGCAAGTCCCTAACATGAAATTTATATCGTAAAACTGAAAAATTTCATAATAAGCCCTAAACAAAAAGAAAGACTCGACAATTAAATAAAAAAGAAACATAAATAAAAAATAAATCATGAAACATTGTAATGAAGAGGTGTGAATCCTATCTAGACTCTGGATGAGAATGTTGTTCTGAATTAGTATGTGATACCTTGTAGAAAGTAGGATTCCTCAAGAAGTGATCTATTACAAGGTTTTTTCATTCTCTCTATGAGATCAGGTTCTTCCATGGCATCACACCTTAAAGCATGGGAGTATACCATACTAGGAGGGCTTAGCTAATGCATTTTTAGTAAAATTCTTTCCAGTGGAGAAGGCAATCAATTGTAGAAAGAACATTAGTGGGTTCAATCTAAGCCTTTGGAAAACCTTTTTGATGCCAACAAAAGATATTTGGGATCTATCAAAGTGTCCTCACCATGGGTTTGACAAGGGTTAGTTGGTTATGATCTTCTATAGTGGTCTCACTCAGAGCGAGAGAAGATCAATAAATCAAGTTGTTAGAAGTGATTTCATGGGATTGAAATCCGAACGCTCCAAAGAAATAATAGAAAATGTGACAACCATTAAATCTATACCGGACTATGAGTGGGGACCAGCTGGAAGCGTCCCTTCCATGGGAACCACTACTAACTCTGAGACTATATAAGCCCTAACAACAAAATTGGATAAAATAGCTACACAGTTCTATACCTTAAAGGAGAACAATGTAAAGGGAAATAGACATGTGGAAATGGTCATGAACTGTGTTGCATGTAGAGAAATTGTACATAGTTAGAAGATCGCTTTTACACACATGAAGAAGAAGCTTATAATCAAGAGGGAGTGATTGAAAAAGTGTCTTATGTCAATTAGAAGAGCCCAAATCAAATTGGATTCTCCTACATGAATACATGTGTAGTTGAAAGCTCTAACCTCCTTAATAAGACTTCTAAAACATATGGACTAGAAGAGGTAAGGTCACCTGGTTTCCAACACACTAACAACTTCCACAAAATAGAAACTCCCAAAATTAACCAAAGTCAAACATGATAAGTGGGATGTTCTCCTTCACCAAAAGGCAGGTTGAGATCAATGAGGAGAGAAATTGAAGCACGATAAAAAACGTGTTGGGTATTATGCAAGGCCATAGTGTTTCTAGTAATATGTTTGATATCCAACAACATAACAAGATGATTAATCAGTGGTTGGCACATCTACAACATCTAAAAGAACCCAGTTGGGCGAATTTCATCCAACACTGGGCAAACTGAGGGGACAAAATTTTGCATGAAGGCTACACTTAGGTCTGGAATAATCCATGACTCAACCGATATTGATATTGAACATGAGATGACTCATATACATACACCTAACCTTCATTAGGAAACTAAAGAGCTCATACAAAGAATACCCCCAAACCTAAAAACTAAGGGGAGAGGTAAAAGGAAGAAGCCCACTAAGGATAAGGAACCAAATCAATTAAAGATATCTATTCCATAAAGGACCCATATGCACCTAGAATTCCTTTTCCTTATAAATTGATCAAGGATCATCTCAAGAAGAGATATGAGAAGTTCATTGATGTTGTGAATAAGTTACACCTTGATATCCCATTTTTAGATTTTTTATATGAAATTTTGATTTATGTTGAGTTCTTTAAAAACCTGAACACAAAAAGAAGGCAGTGAAAAGAACCAGAGATTTTTAATATGGAAAATATGTCAAGTGATTATGTTGAGAAAATCTGACAATGCAAAAGGACTATGAAGCATTTGTTGTTCCTTTCAATGTCGGAGGTAAGAAAGAAATAAAGGGATTATTGGATATATGAAAGCATAAGTCTTATGCCATTAACACCAATAAGTGACTCAATCTAACATACATGGTGAAGACCACAATGAGAATCTAACTGGCTAATCACTCCTTTAAAGGGTCAATAGGAATTTTTGAAGATGTATCAATGAGGGTAGGCATACTTTTTATTCCTTTTGATATCATCATGATTGACATAGTCGAAGACCCATCTTGCCCCATGGTTTTTGGAAGACCCTTCCTATCCATAGCATGAGCCCCTATAGAGAGGAAGTAGATGTCATAAAATTTGAGTGGGTAAGGATCACATCGACTTTAAGTCCAAGATTTTGTGGAAGGTCTTCCATATTTGAATATGTCTATTTCATCAAAATCTACAACCAGCTATGTGTAGAAATTTAAGAACGTAATGCTATTGTGGACCCTTTGTTGTTGGCCCTCACAAATCATACCTTTGATGTTGACAACCCTAAGGTTGAGGAGTAATTAGGATATCTTGACATTGAAGAAAATAATAGTATAATCATGAAACGCTCAGAAGACCTTGAACTCAAAACAACCAATTATGTTTCGTTGACAAGAACATCAGATGATGAAGAAGATCACAAACCTTTACTTGAGTTGCAACAACTCCTATAGGGACTTTAGTATGAGTTCTTAGATGAAGATGGGAGAAACATGATCATAATCAATTTAGGTCTATCTAAGGAGTATAAGGAACGAGTACTTTTGTAGTTGAATTCAAGAAGGAAATTCATTGGATATTCTATAGATGATATCAAAGGTTTAAACTCCAAAAAAATTGTTCATAGAATTCGTCTAGAAGAAAATGCTAAACCTTTAGCTCAAGTATAGAGAATATTGAATCAAAATCTTCATGAAGTCCTTCAGAAAGAATTTATCAAATTGTGATGCAGGAGTCATATATGACATGAAATCAAAATCTTCATGAAGTCCTTAAGAAAGAAATTATCAAACATTGTGATGCAGGAGTCGTATATGACATTAGTGACAATTGATGGGTAATCCATTTTCATGTTGTACCAAAAAAGGGAGGTAGGGTTGTACTAAAAGGTGAGAATGGTAGCAAGCTATCCACTAGGATAGTAACTAACTGGAGAATGTGTATGGAGTACAGAAAGCTATAATCAGGTACAACAAAGGATCACTTCCCTCTCATGTTCATTAATAAAGTGTTGGAGTGTTTTGCTCGCCACTCTTATTTTTTCTATCTTGGCATATAGTTTAGGTTTTATCTTGTGTCAATTCGCCATAATGATCAAGAAAAGACAATATTCACATGTTTGTATGGAACATATTGTTATTGGAAATTTGTTCAGCTTATGCAAAGCACCGGGTACATTTCAGAATTGCATGATTTCTATTTTTTTATTTTTAAGAAGACATTATGGAAGTCTAATGGATGATTTCTATATATATGGTTCCTCTATTGACAATTACCTATGAAACCTTTCCCTAGCATTGCAATGATGCAAGGAGAACACCTTGTGTTAAACAGGGAGAAAAGTCATTTTGTGGTGCAAGAGGAATTGTTTTAGGACATAAGGTGTCATAAATGGGTATCTAAGTAGATCTAAGCAAGGTGGAAGTCATATACAAACTCCTCCTTCTGAGTTGGTGACATACGTGAGGATTTTCTTAGGGCATGTTGGTTACTCTGCCTTTTCATTAAGAGTGTTTTAAAATGTTTTTAAATCTCTATTAAGTTTAAATGTGAAACAATTTACCTGGAACATTGATGACTGCTTCTTAAAGGCCTACAACACTCTGAATCATGCACTCACTACTACGCCTATCATCCAAAATATAGAGTGGGATTTTTCATTTGAGATTATTTGAGACATGAGTGATTACATAATTGGAGAAATTCTAGGTTAGAAGATAAATGGAAAGTTTCACATCATCTACTATTCTAGTAAAACACTTGACGAAGCCCAGTTCAATTACACTACCACTAATGAAAAAATGTTGGCCATCATCAATGCCTTTGATAAGTTCAAAGGATTGGTTTTGCTATTTAGAAAGATTAATGGAGCAACTTGTTACCCCTCTACCATCCATCTGGATGTAATTCATTTGAGATTAATGGATTATAAGATCATATCTAACTGAATAAAAAGTGACAGTGTATACAAACAATGGATATATCAAATATCTTGATGACCAAGAACGACAAGAAACCTGGAATATTAATATGGGCACTCCTTCTACAAGAGTTTGATCACGAGATCATCAATAAAAAGGGATAAAAAACATACTAGTTGGTTACATATCAAGGTTACATTTGGAGGAAGACAATTCCATGCCGATTACTGATAGCTATCATGAGAAATACCTAATACCAAATAAAGCTAGTAATCATATATCCCCATGGTACGCTGACATATGTAACTATTTGGTTTTCCAACAGCTACCTCATGATATAACTTACAATGAGTATTTCTAGTTGAATAATTACTACCGCGACGATTGTATACAATTCAACAAGTGTGCATACAGTCTCTAGAAAATGTGCATACATGAGCATGAGGCACCAAAAATGCTTTATGAATGTCAGGATTCACCATATGTGGGCACTTGGGTGCAAACCAAACATCAACTAAGATATGGTAGTTAGGTTTTTACTAGTCCACTCTATTTATGGACATGCAAGCTTATGTGAGAGCATGTAACAATGTCAAAAAACAAGGGAATATCTCTAGGCACAAAAAAATACCTATGTATGACTAGATAGAGGTTGAGATCTTTGATGTATGTGTTGTCAACTACATGGGGCCCTTTACGTCATTTTGTGCCAATTAGTATATTATAGTTGTAGTTGATTACATGTCAAAATGGGTACAGACTTGTCGCAACACCTACTTGAAATTTCAAAGGTCGTGATGAAGATGTTCAAAAAAATAATTATCCCAAGATATAGAGTCACCAAAACTATGATAAGTGAGGGAGGATCTCACCTTGCATAAAGATAGTTTGGATATCTTCAAAGGAAATATGTGGTAAAACACAAGGTTGCAATTCTTTATATTCCCCAGACATCAAGACAGGTTTAAGTATCACATATGCAGATAAAGAAAATCTTAGAGAATAAAGTTGGAAAATCTAGGAATCATTGGGCTAATAAACTAGATGATGCCATGTGGGCATACAAAATAGCCTTCAATAATCCAATAGGAACTACCCCTATAGGTTGATTTGTATCAAGGAATGCCATGATCCCTTGGAGATAGAGCATAACGCTTTTTGGGACACAAAGTCCTTAAACATGGTATCTGATACAGTAGGTAAGAAGAAATTCTTATAGATCCAAGAAGTAGAAGAACTGAGGATTCAAACCTATTAAAATGTCTAAAGGAAAGAACCAAGGCATGGCATGATGCTCACCTAAAAAGAAAGGATGTCAAGGATAAAGGGACAAGGTTTTGCTTTTCAATTCATCAATTACACTGTTATAGAAAAAATGAAGTCTAGATGGTCAGACCCTTTTTGTTGCAAAAATTTATCCATCTGGAATTATGGAGTTATTTGGTGACAAGTTCCAATTAAATAGCCAAAGAGTGAAAAGGTATTATGAAGCCTTCACAAATAGGGATGGTCTACGACTCTCTAAACCACAAATACAGAGCTAAGGAACACTAAAAGTAAAGCTAATGATTTAAAAGTAGCACTCCTTGGAAGGCAGTCCAATATATTCCTTACCTTGCATTTTCTAAATTTTTAACCTTCTATTACTTTATGCTAATTTAGACCTACGTTTTTAATTTGCATTCTCTAGTTTTTCATATTATTTTATGCAATTATTATACATTACACTTAGTGTGAATAGAATAAGTTATGGTGAATGACATGAATTTGACAGGGTCAATGAAGGGAAAACCAATTAACATAAGAGTCACTTGCTAAGAAGGGGACTCTCAAATGAAGAAGAATCTTCAACACATGGGCCCACCACCCAAGGATCTAGTAGAGTTTTAGGAATGATGATTGGGACCATAGACCACCAGTAGTCTTGATTCCACACTTTGTCCTCACTCACACACAATCTGAGATCAACTTCCTGACTGGTCACCCATCCTAGTTATACTACAAGTTGAGCATGCCTAACTATGGATTTCATAGTGATGGGCTCCCTGAAAAGGAAGTGCATGTTGGTGGTATGGGTAGTCCAATCATTCTTCTGAAGATCATTCATTTGAGGCATCAAATCCTAGGGCATTACAATCTCTCCCACTTAAACTATTGACTTCCCCATCAAGGCTCAACTATATGGCCTCATAATATTTTCCCATTTCAGTTTAGACCCAGAATGGCCCATATAATTTTAGCTCCTGATCATGGAATACCAGCACAAGGGTGGATACATCACCACATAAATCCATTTCCAACATGCGTGGATAGCATAGATCAAGACTGGCATGCCACATGCCCATGTGGGTCCCACCTACTAGAAGAGTTATGGCTCTAATACCATTTGTAACACCCAGACCCACTATCTAAGGCTCCATCAGAGTTTTAGGAATGATGATTGGCCCCACATATCACCACTATCCCTAACCATGCGCTTTGTTCTCACTCATGTGCAGGCCAAAATCAACTTTCCGACTAGTCACCCATCCTAATACTACTTTAAGATGAGCACGCTTAACTATGGAGTACTAAGTGACGGTCTCCCTGAAAAGGAGGTGTACCTTGGTGATATGGGTAGTCCAATCACTCCTTTGAATATCATTTCATTTGGGGCCTCAAATCCTGGGACATTACCAAGGCCCACCAACTTCATCAGACTCCAAACCTTCTAAAGAAGGGAGAAGATAGATAAAAGGAAAGCAGGTCATCCCACCTCCTAGAAACCCAGTATAGAAGAAGACCAAGGTAGGGAAAAGAGCAAATTCAGAGGCAAGATAACAAACAACTAATCATGAGGGGCTTCCAATTTAGGTTGTTGTAACAAAGATGAGCCCTACATAACCTATAATAAAACCATATGCAATCATGACTACAATCATAGACCCCTCAACACTACAATCATTTAGACAACATAATAGTCAGTTTATCCCATAGGATGGTGAGTGGTGAGATACTTCCAATGGTGTTACACACTACTCAATTGGATTTCAAATAGATGCAACCCCATGAATAGACACACATGGTGGATTCACTTTCAAAATTTATAAAGACCTAACTTAACACACTCTAAAAAACCAAAACACTACACACGCAAGCGCACGGGGTCATGTTGTAGTATAGGAGGGCGGCAAGTATAGGGTCGATTGATGCAGCCCTATTTTAGGGCTCCATCCTGTGCCTTTTTGTACATTTATCACATCTAAACAAAGTAGATTGCAAGTTAATACCCCCAATGTGTGTTTTACTATCAAATGTACTTATGGACGTTCTTTGCATTATTTTCAGGTACTTGGACCATACTTTGGATGGAAGAGAGAGAAGGAAGGAGTCTGAGGGTCCCTCTACTCATGGAGGGATCTAAAGAAGATCCCAAGAGCTCCCTCAACCTACCCCAATGGTCAAGTTTCAACTCCAAGAAAACAAGTCCCTTGATAATGAAGTTTGAGGCTATTTGAGGCTTTGAAGGCCCCAGCACGGCCGTGGTACTATGGAACAGCCGTGCTGGCAATTAAGCAAAGTTACAGGTTGAATGTTAAAATCTCGAAGTTCAGCAAATCAGCCACCGCAGTCGTGCCATGAAGACCCCAGCACGGTCGTGCTAGGTGAAGATGGAACGGGCGTGCTGCTCAGAACGGCCTCATCACAACCCCTCCACCACGGTCGTGCTACCCAGCACTGCCGTTCTACCTAGTCCACAACACGGCCGTGCTACCAGCCTTCATTTTCACCCATCAACCTGTTAATTTAACACTTAACCAACACGGTGGTTTTCCTCCACTATGGCCATGCTAACTTCTACCCACCACGGCAGTGCTACCACCTCAAAACCTAACTTTTTCACACTGATTTTCCAATCTTACCCCTACTTACCCTAGTGCCTCCACCACCACCTATATATACATGGGTGGCAGCCACAGCACTAGGAGAGCCTCTACATATCTGTTCTTAGCCTCCACTCTCCACCCTTGAGCTCTTTGTGCAATCCCCTTGCATTTTTGGCTCAGCATCCACCATTTCCACCCTCATTCCACCATGGAAACCTAGTTCCCTAGGTTTTCATCCATAATCCCCTACCATTTCATCCACCCCTGCACCCCTGGAGGGAGGACGTCTACAGCAATCTTGGAGGTGAAGAAGGAGGCTTCCACATCAAGCTTCCTGGAGTCCCTACTTCTTCTACCCCTTTCTTTTCTTGTTTTCTTGATCATGTCTAGATAAGCCCCTTGTGGTGGGCTGTTTGGGATTTAAATGTAACTTTGATACCATGTTGGGGTATAATTTCTTGTAATAAACTTAATTCATATCTATGATGATTACTTCTTTCTTCTATCTCTTTTCCTATCTTATTGCATGTGGTTTGTGCTTCTTGTATGAATTGCTTGTTTTGAGGTTTTTGATGACACTTAGTTTCTAGGAGGAATTGGGGTGTATGTGGCAATCTTAGGAATGGCTCCTAGGTCCAATTAGCGGATCCCTAGCTAGCCCCCTTTGTTCCTACATACACATCCCTCCTCCTACAAATGAGTGTGAGATCTAAGTAGCTAGTGTGAGTGAGATTGATGTAATTGTCTAGGGCCTTCTAAAGGCTAGAGTGGCTAGTGGCATGAGGTTAAATACCCTCATCTCTACTCCCATCTCTACCCTCAACCCTCAATTACTCACTATCACTTACCCTAGAAACCTAGATTTGGTTAATCTCATTAGAATTACACCTAACCCTAGTCCTCTACTAGTAGTATAGGGTATGTTCTAATGGCATTGACCTTATTGTTTGGCTTGGTAATCTAGATATGAAATGAGAACCATGCATGTTTAATGATCTCCCCCCAACTAATATCAAAGTTACATTCCCCAAACAGCCCACCCACCTTAGTCACCTTGCTTAAAACCCTAATTGCTTAGTTTGCTTGTTAATGCTAGTTTAGTCCATTTGCTTTAGTCTAACTTAGTCAATTGCGCAGTTTTACTTTCTAGTGTTGATTTAGGCTCTTTCTCTTGCTTAGTTAGTTTGTTAACTTAGTTTACTAATTTTCTTGCTCTTCCATAACTTAGTTTCCATCTTGCATTTCTTACTTGTTCAATTAACTTAATCAACAACCAAAACCTTTTAAAACCCTAAAACCCTAATCTCTGCAATAGGAACATAGCATACGCTACCTAACTCTAGTGCCCCCTCTATCTCTGTGGTTCGACCCCTTATCTTGTCAATCACCTATACTACAACAGTACCCCGTACGCTTGCGGGCGATCTCTTTTAGTCTTAGTGATCAACTCGATTAGGGATAACATAAATTTTGAAAGCAAGATCCCATCTCGTGTGTTCTGACCTCGTGGAGTGCACCTAGCCACCCTAGTTGGCTGGTGTGTACGCCTCTAGTGGAATCTGCACCATCGATCCATAGGGCGAAAAGGGGGCACTAGATCTAGGTTAGTTTTTGTGTTGGGTTCCTACTGTGGACTCTAGGGTTAAGGGTTTAAAGGTTGTTTTGATTGTTAAACTAAAGATGAACAGGCAACCAAGTAAAGGAATACAAGTAAGATTAAAACATAATTTAAACCTAGATAATTAATTCTACTAAGAAAGAAAAGACAAGGCAAGGCAAGAAAAGGGCAATCTACACTAATGCAAGCAAAGAAAGGTCTACACTACACTAAGCTAGCAAATAGGGAAAAAGAGCAATTAAAGACCTAAACTAGCAAGAACAAATCAAGAACAAGGCAAGAAGCTAACTAAGAAAGTAAATAATTAACTAAGATAACACTAGCTAAGCAAGAAGGCAATTAGGGCTTTAAAGATAAGGGAAATTTGGGTTGTTTAGGGAATGAACTTATTAATGAAGTTGGGGTGACATATGAACATTAGGATTCCATTTAGATTACCAAACCAAACAACAAGATAGAGTCTAATGAATTATCCTAAACTACAAATTGGCCATGGATGTGATAGGTTGTGTATAGGGGAACTAGTCCCTAACACTCCCTACTACCCTTGTGAGGCTCAATTGGGTTAGGGTATAGGTGTAATTCAATTAGAGTCTAAACAAATCTAGGTTTCTAGGTCAGATGATTGATTAGGGGTTGAGGTTAGAAATGGGAGTGGATGTGAGGTTTTAGACCTCCCATTACCCACATTATAGCCTTGAGAAAGTTCCATGCTATGCACACAAAATTTATCTAAACTATCTACTTATATCTCTCAACTAGGGTTAGGATAATTGATTAGAATGTAGGAAGATGGGTAGCTAGCTACGGATCCAAGAATTGGACCTAGGAGCAAATCCCAAAATTCACATATAGAAGCAATTGGCTTAAATTCCTAGGTGATTTCAAGCACAAACCAATAAGAAATTCATGTACACTGAGATAGAAATAGAAAATAATCATTAGTAAATGAAATTACAATGTTTACATATCATTTTCCCCCAACATGGTAATCAAAGTAACATTTTTCACCCACAGTAGCCCACTTGAGGGGCCTAGCTACTCATAGCAATGCAAAATACAAAAAGAAAGAAGAAGCCATGGAGCTCGATGTAGATGGAGAAATCCTTCACTTCAGTTACTACAGGATGTCCTCCTCTCTCCTTCAAGATGTAATGGCATGGGATGGTGGTGGAATAGGGTCAAAACACTAGGAAACTAGGGTTTTGGTGATGGAAATGGTGAAATGGAGTGGAATGGGTGGAATGCGAAAATGGGGAGCTAGGAGGTGACTCAATGGGTATGAAAATGGAAGAAGGGATTGTGGTAAGATTTTGAAGTGCTTTTACACACTCATCTTTTCTTTATTTAGATGCTCTTAAACAGGAACATCTTTTATTTTATTTTTGCATTTTCTTTGCCCTTGGTGTAGATAGGGCATATGGTGGTGAGAGTGAAGCGGGGAGATGTAGATGTGGCCACCCCAAACTTTTGGAGGTGTCCACGACTGATATCTTTACTTTGGCATCCTTTCATGAGGTGGAGGGGTAAGAAGATGGTGAATGAAAATTCAAGTCAAAGAGGGGCCACTGGTGTGATTTTCAACATAAGGTCTCTTGCATGAAAATTAATCCAACCCTTCATCCAACAATTTCACAGCACATGAATGAACAACATGAAATTGATACTTCTATCAAATGATTTTATAGGAACTAAGTGCTCAGAGCTTGCTCAAGTCACAATTCAACCAAAACATTCACAAATGCAAGAGAGGTGATGCACATGTAAAAACTCAAGAATGGATAACATTTAGCAATAAACAATGATAAATGACTTGCATTTGTCAAAGGTCATCATTTTTAATGCAAAGAGTAGAGATTGGGTCAAAACACACTTTTAGGCAAGAAATCTCAACTTTGGGCAGAATTGGCCAAAACAGTGCCAAGTTGCCTTCAATCACGTCTAAGCCTACATTATTGAACAAAAAGTAGTAAACAAGCAAATACTAGCTAAAACATGCAAAAATTACCAAATTCTACATGGAAATGCAATGCATGACAAAATGAGAAAAAATTTAAAATTCTGCAAAAATTGCAAGAAAGTAACTATATGGCATGTAGGTATGCAAAGAAAAAGAAAATTCAAACAAAACAAAAGTCAATGGTAGGTGAAATGCAAAATGAGAGTGAAAATGAGATAAGGGCATACCGCCCTACCACCCCAAACTTTTGAATCATGTTGTCCTCAGCATGACACTGAAGTCCAGTAATGATAGGGTAAATATAACTACGGTGGTGGTGCTCCTCCTTGTGGTGGAGGATGTTGGTAATAGGAACCCTGATAGTCTGACTATGGAGGTAGGTAGTTGTCCTAAAATGCTGACAGTGAATGCCACCAAACCTCCCCCCACTGGGGGTGCCTCTGGGATTGGGCGTGTTGGAACTGATACAAGTGGTTGACCTAATAATGCATCTGATGATGGTCTAACCACATAGCATCATGGGTGCGCTGGAAACCCTCCTGTGCCCTCAAAATCCCCTCTTGGGTGCTCAGTATGCGGTCCCGTGTGCTCTGGATGCCCTCTAGTTGTGCATGTATGGTAGACATGTTGTATGTGTTCACTGAAGGCTATTGTGGCTGTTGAGCTGTCTCCACCTCATGTCACCTCACCCTACGCATCTCTCGCTCCTCAACATTTCTCCTCCTCTCCACAGCTGCCTATGACTCACCTAACCCCTCTGGGACAATCTCTGGCTGCTCAAACATGTCCATAGGGTTCTCCTCCTCCTCCCATCTTCTCACTTTTTCCATGAAATTTAGAGTAGGACCCCACTCCATCAACAATGGTGCAGTGTGGTATGGGAGCTCTAGTGATACACCTGGGTAAGGTGGGTTGACCTGGTATAAGATTTTTTTATCAACAAATGAAATCATAGCAGAGCATACAAGATAGTGCAGGTCCACCAACTCCCCTCCCCCTTCAGCCCTAGTATATCTAGAAACATCATGACCAAGGACAATAGTTATGGATGTCACAATCCCTCCTAGAATAAATGGATTTTGGCTCTTGGATGGGACTGACCTCGGGTGGTCAATCATCAAAGCTCCTAAGTTCAATGTTTTCCCTTTATCAACCAGCCCAAAACGCACAAGTCTTTCTTTGTGCATCTCCCTTGATTCTCATATCTGCCAAAAATGGTATTTGCTAGGACTTTCTGAACATGTCATAGGAAGGGGTTATGGAGCAAACTAGTCTTCAACTTCCTCATTACAAAGTCGTTATGGGCAGTGAATACTTCCACATGGAAGTGAAAATAGCAATAGCACTCTTGTCTGTCTTGCCCATCTCAAAGCAAGCTTCCATCTCTTCATTTGGAGCAAAGAAGTTGTTCTGCATGGTTGAAGAGATGACATGACATTTGTCTCCAAGCATGACTTTAATGGCGTCTTTGCTATCATGGGAGACTTTCTCCAATGTGGCAAAGAACTACTGTGTGAGCTCAATATAGGTCTCTTGCTCTACCATCAGAATGTCATACAAACTAATATCCTGCATCATGCCCTCATAGTACTCGATGAAACCTAGGGCATACAGCCTCTCTCATAATGTGTAGCGGGTGGCTATCACCCTGTACATTAGGCACTCTGGGTACTTGGGCTTCTTTGCCCACCCGCTAGAACTCAGGCTATGCATCTGGCTATTGTTGTGGTACCTCAGGTTGTGCTGCATCCTACATCACCTCATCCTCTCCATCTAATTGTAACTTTCTTCGTACTCTCAACTGTGGTGATGCAGATGTTGAAGGGTGAGTCGAAGTTGATGCTCGAGCCACCAAAACTGAAGGTCGGGCTGCTAAAACCGACGGGCGGGCTTACAAAACTGATGTCCTTGCCACTTCCCCACCTCCTCTAGGTAGCCTATAGGACTCTTCCATCATAGGATCCACCGTTGCCGCCGCATGGGGTGATTTTCCTTGTGAAACAAAGGTCATCAATGATGGTGGAAGGGCTAGAAGAACCGACAGAGCCAAAGACGATACATTCTTGGGCCAGTGCCCATAGAAAATGACCTCCTTGGTCTTAGACACAGTCTTCTTAGCCATTTGCTTCATTTTGAATCAAAATTGGTGGAGAAATTTGTATTTTAGGTTTTCTCTGAAGAACTGGGTTGTTGGGGCGGATTGGAGAGAAATGGGGGATTTGTGGATGAAAATTGATGGAATCTAAAGATTGAGGTAGTGGGAATGATGGGATATTGATTGGAGATGGGTTGGGGGTGATTTGGTGGTGATTCGAGGGTGGAAGGGTGGTTGGGAGGTGATGCAGGTTGCCATTTGTCAAGAACGGTCGTGGTGTTCACGGAGAAGAGAATAGAACTGATTTGGGAGTTTTGCAAATTGCTAACTTAAGTGATAGAGTCGGGCTACAACACAGCTGTGTTGTGTGATACGACCATGTGGAGAGGCTCATCACACAGTTGTGATGCCTTGCACGACTATTCTACCTTTGTTCGTCACTTGGTCATTTTGTTTCACATGGGCGTTCTAGGTGAGTGGCTACACGGCTGTGTTGCGTTGGATGACAGTGTTGGGTCTGTTCTTCAGTTCTCAAATTCTTTGATTTTTCTCGATTCCTCTGTTGATTGTGAAAGCACCACCATGGTCATTCCATGTCACCACAGTCGTGGTGAGTACTGTGGCATTTGTTCCACACTTGAATTTCATAAAAATGACAAATCTTTGATCCAAAATGATTTTCTATGGATTACTTGTCAAAATTTCATCTAATTTTCTTCATTTCACCCAATTTTCAGCTTCACGTCTTAAAATTAAATTAAAACTATTAAAAATAAGTGTGTGTGTGTATGTGTGTTTTCTTGGAAAGTGTAGAAACAAAATAAAAGTATCAAAAATGGAAGGTTCACTGAAAAATTCCCAAACCTAGGTGGGTTTTCCTCCCACAAGCACTGACTTTCATGCCTTCAGTTGGGCTTCTGGGTGATTCTTCACTCATTCATCCATGTGGCATCCTCATGTGCCCATTCTTGCAATAAATGCATCTCTCATTTGCACTTAAATGATGCTCCTCATCCCTTTGATCACAAAAATCATCATCAATTCTTCCATATTGACCTTCTTCTCTCAAATGACCATTCAGACTATTGAAGTAACCACGTCCAATGTCCTCATCTCAAGCTCGCCGGGTTGGGGTCTTGTACATGTTTATCTTGATCTTCATGTCCATAAATGAAACTGTCATTGTGCCACTACAAACATGTATCCCAACGTCATTTGTAAATAAGAACAGTCTTCCCAAGATAATAGGAATCTTCCTATCCTCCAACTCCATATCAAGAACAATGAAATCCATCGAGAACACAATGCCCTTTTATTTATCTATCATCACTAAAACATCATCCACCCTTCCTCTAGGCACTTTTATGGAACGGTTTGTCAATTGGAGAGTGCAAAGTGTCAGTTTCTACTTGCCCAATCCTAGTTCCACATAGATATTGTATGGCATCCAATTCACACTAGACCCCAAATCAAGTAAGGATCTATCTATGCAGTGTCCCCCTATGTAACTAGGTATGAGTGGGGCTCATGGGTCTTTCCTCTTCACGGGAAGTGAATGTTGGATGATAGATCTCGCTTGTTCAGTCAACTTCACTTTCTTTGGTATTCTCCCTGTTTACCTTCTCTTCATAGTGCATAAGCTCTTAAGAAACTTGGCATATGATGGTATTTTCTTGATAGCATCCAACAATGGAATATAGACCTTCACTTAAAAAAACACCTCGAGAATGTCAACATTGTGCTTTTGTCTCCTCCTTACTTCTGGTTGCTCATCTAATGCTTCAATGAATGGTGGCTCGCTTTCTTTGGTCTTGATTGCATTGACATGAGGTGGAACACTAGGGATGGTGGAATCTGCAACTGGAGTGTTAGGTGGAGCACATGGTATCCCAAAATCAATAAGCGATGTCACAGAATCATCTTCCGAAAAATTCAATCATAGTATCACCACTTGGCTACCTTTGGTTTGCTTTATCAACCTTTCTTTGACTAGTAGGCTTCTCAAGAGAAACTCCAATTCTTAGAACTATCACAACACTTCCTTGCTCATGGTGGAGAGGGGGAGCGAGTTGTGGTTGTAGAGGAGGTGGATGTGACACTTGGTGTTGAACTTGAGGTGGAGGGGAGAATTGAGGTTGGAAGGTTAATTGTTGAGAAATTGGTGGTGATCGAGGAGGAGGAGTATAAGGCTTGGGATCGCCTTGAAAATGGTATATGGGTTGCACTTGCATGAGAGGTGGACTATAGAAAACTTGTGAAGAGGGCATTGGTCCACTTGCTTCATTGAAACTCAAGATGGGTTTTGAAGACAATTTTTCTTCTTGGAGAGCAATTATAGAAGATATCTGCTCTATCCGCTACTCAATCCTTGTCACATTAATTTGTATGTCATCAAAGCTATTCAATCTAGATAGAACCTCTTCCTCAAACCTTGATTTGTATCTTGGACTTTCTGGTTCCTGGTAGCTATAGGAGTGAGGTGTCTTCTTTTATTCACCATAGAACTCAATAGCATTGACCGCATGGCAAGGAACATTTGTCACTTGGTTTTTCATGAAGCTCACCATGTCACCAAGAATCTTCATCACTTGTGGGCTTGAGTCATTATGATTCAGAGATTTCATATGAAAGGCATGACCACCATCATTCATCATGCTAGAAGCTCTGATTCTGGAACCTTCTGTCAGTTGCTCATACAAGGGCCATATCTCCTCGGGTGGCCTAGCCATGAAAACTCCTCCATAAGCAGAATTTACTAAGGTTTGGATCTTTGGAGATAGATTGGAGTAAAAGGATTGAACTAGATTCCACAAAGGGATCACATGGTGTGGGCACTCTCTCAACATCTTCTTAAATCTCTCCCAAGCATTGTGAAATTGTTCATTGTCCAACTGACTGAAACTTGTTATGGAATGTCATATTAGTGTTTATGTTTCTATAGAGTAGAATTTTCTTAAGAATGAATTCTTCATCACTTCCCAACTCATGATGTCCCTCCTTGAATCATACCACTCTTTGGCTTTGTCTTTGAGGGAAAATGAGAACAAGGTCAACTGGATTGTGTCATCACTAGCTGTCAGCATCCTGAAGGTGGAGCATACTTCAAGAAATGAGTCCAAGTGCTTGTAGGGATTCTCACTCTCCGATCCATAGAAGATGGTAAGGAGCCCAAGAAGACCTAGAGGAATGGATAATTGCTCCCCTAGAATTTGATCAACTCTGCTAGCAATTGGATATTTGTAGTTGCTAGGCATGAAGTAATCTTGAAGTGGCTTGTGGGTGCATTTTGGCATTCCATCTTGTCTTCCCCCGAGTGGCTTGTCACATGCACAAGGCACAACCAAACAAATCAGAATAAGTTAGCAAACCAATATACACAAAGAATACAAAGAATAAAGAATAAATAATAGCAATGATGAAGGCAAGTAGGAAAAGTCAAAGAAAAACTAACTAGTTAGGCCGAATGCCTTTCTCCCCGGCAACAGATCCAGAAATCTTGGTGTGATTCTGCCAATGGGGTTACACACTACTCAATTGGAGTTTGAATAAATGCAACCCTATGAATAGAGACACGTGGTGGATTCACTTTCAAAATTTATAAAGACCTAACTTAGCATACTCTCAAAAACCAAAACACTACACCCACAAGCGCACAGGGTCGTGTCGTAGTATAGGAGTGTGGCAAGTATAGGGTCGATCCACAGGAAGAAAAGGGGGGAATAGAGCAAGGTTAGTTTTTGGGTTAGGTTCCCACTGTGGAGTCTAGGGTTGAGGGTTTGAAGGTTGTTTTTATTCTTAAACTAAGGATGAACACACAAACAAGTAAAGGAATACAAGCAAGATTAAAACCTAAGTTAACCCTAGACAATTAATTCTACTAATCAAGAAAATACAAGGCAAGGCAAGAAAAGGGCAATCTACACTAATGCAAGCAAAGAAAGGTCTACACTACACTAATCTATAAAATAGGGCAACAGAGCAATTAAAGACCTAAAATAGAAAGAACAAAGCAATGACAAGGAAAGAAGCTAACTAAGTAAGTAAAGAATTAACTAAGCTAACACTAGATAAGCAAGAAGGCAATTAGGGTTTCAAAGCAATTAAGGGAAATGTGGGATGTTTAGGGGATGCACTTATCAATTAAGTTGGGGATGACATATGAATATTATGATTCCATTTAGATTACCAAACCAAACAACAAGCTGGAGTCTAATGAATTATCCTAAACTACTAACTGGCCATGGATATGCTAGGTTGTGTATAGGGTAACTAGTCCCTAACACTCCCTACTACCCTTGCGAGGCTTAATTGGGTTAGCATTTAGGTGTAAAATAATTAGATTCTAAACAAGTCTAGCTTTCTAGGTTAGATGATCATAGGATGATTAGGGGTTGAGGTTAGTAATGGGAGTGGATGTGAGCTTTTAGACCTCCCATCACTCACACTCTATCCTTGAGAAAGATTCATGCTAAGTACACCAAATCCATCTAACTAGCTACTTAGATCTCTCAAATAGTATTAGGAGAATTTATTATAATGTAGTAAGATGGGTAGCTAGCTAGGGATCCAAGTATTGGACCTAGGAGCAAATCCCAAAATTCACACATATAAGAAATTGCCCTAAATCCCTAGGTGATTTCAAGAACAAACCAACAAGCAATTCATGTAGAGTGATATAGAAATAGAACATAATCATGTCAAATGAAATTACAATATTTACATATCATTTTCCCTCAAAATGGTATTAAAGTAACATTTTTCACCCTAAGCAGCCCACCCAAGGGGCCTAGTTACTCATACCAATGTAAAATAAAAAAAGAAAGGAGAAAGAGGTAGAAGAATCCATGGAGCTCAGCGTAGATGGAGAAATCCTCCACTTTAGCTACTACAGGATGCCCTCCTCTCTCCTCCAAGGTGCAATAGCATGGGATGATGGTGGAATAGGGTCAAAACACTAGGAAACTAGGGTTTTGGTGGTGGAAATGGTGAAATGGAGTGGAATGGAGGTGGAAATGGAGTGGAATGGGTGGAATGTGAAAATGGGGAGCTAGGAGGTGGCAGAAGGTAGCTAAACGCATGCTAGAGTCACCACTTAGGTATATATAGGTGTGGGGGAAGCAATAGGTCAAGTGGGGGTAAAATGGAAAATGTAGTGCAAAAGTAGCTAGGTTTTTGTGAGTAGCATGGTCGTGGTGGTCACCTCGACCGTGGTGGGGAGGGGTGAGAATGGTCATGGTGGAGTGGAATGATTGAGGTGAAAATTGAGAAATGCAATAGTAACATGGTTGATTTTGAATTGGAAGTGGCACGGCCGTGGTGGGGTAAGGGTAGCACGGTCGTGTTGGTCACCACGGCCGTGGTGGATTGGATTGCTCAGCCCGTTCTCTACTCCAAGGACGTTCTACTCTATAGATCACACGACCGTGCAATGCGGCATGGTTGTTTTGTAGTCAACACACCATGGCCATTCTAACTAGCACGGCCGTGGTGATTTCTATTTTGCTCAGAGTTGACTCTGATGATTTTTATGTATGCTAGCACGATCGTTCTATTGTACCACGGACGTGCTGGTCTCTAGATCAGCACGTGGATTTATTTATTTGGATTTTCTTGGACATCTTTGCTTCAATGGAGCTTTGGCAACTAGGTGTAGGTTGAGGGAGTCTCAAACTTTACATTGGGCATCTCTTGTTGGATACTAGATGGGTGATTAGATGCTCTAGAGGGGGGTGAATAGAGTTGAATGCACTTAAACAAAATTCATTAGACCTTCAAGATATATCACAAGATAAGGTTTCTAAATAGGAAATTTGAGTGCAACTAAAACATGCATAGAAAGGGAGAGAGAGAGATTGAACAAACACAAGTAGACAAGCTATTTAGAGTGGTTCCACACTTCAAATAAGAAGTGAGCCAGTCCACTTACCTATAGAGGTCAACCTCTAGGATTTCTTAACCTTGCACTTTCATTATATTCATTATAAGAGATATAATACATGACCACCAAATGACTTACCTATCCAATACAAAGAGTCTTCAACCTTAACAAGGACTTACCCACTTTTCAAGAGTCTTCCGCCTTCTTCCAAGGACTTACCTACTCTTGCACAAGTCTTCAGCCTTCAAGGAATTACCCACTCTTCTTGGATCTTCCGCCTTTGACTTCACCTTCACTCAAATAAGCTTCCACCAAGGACTTACCCACTTGAGCAAGGAGTCTTATGCCTTCACCAAGGTCTTACCCACTCTTTCTCTAAGTCTTCAGCCTTGATCTTCACCAAGGGACTCCTTCCCTTATTCTTCTTCACCTCTCTTATACATGTTCTACATATGCTTTAATGAAGTGATTGCTTAAGTAAATGTTGTTTTACTTATTACCAAACATGCTGTTGATATTTTCAGTTACTTTGCTTCTGTTATTCCTTATATGCTATAACAAAGCCTCTGGCGGAGAGTTATAACTCTCGCTGGGACAATTATTCAAATTGTCTCACTCCCGTAGGTTTCTACTTTTTAGGAAGACGCCAAGAACGAAGGAATCCATTTAAGAATGAGCAACAACATCCACAACAGCATCAGGGGTAGCAGTGAATCTCAGGTGGAGATACTGACTGTCTAGTCTTATAGATAGCATGTCTTATGTCGTCTCTGTACTCTCAGGTCCTAGGAGTCAGTAGGTCTGAGGATTTTGGCATGATGCCTTGAGATTTTGTATCTTACCTTGTACAGTTAACAAGGTGGGTTTTGTTGTAATGCTCGAGATGTGTTTATTACAGAGATGTATCAATGGATCAGTTTGTAAATGACCTATCATGTTGTTTATGAAAGAGTTTTTATCTTTCAAAGATCTCTTTATAAAAGTTTTAAATTTTTAGTGATTTTTGATAATTCCGCTGCTAATCGCTTCCGCATTCTTTAATTTGATTGTCAGTTTGGTGTCGGTCGTTTCAATTCAGATAGATTACATTCTCAATTTACCCTTCTAGGGTTTCATCATCATATTGTGTGTCATTATTACATTCACTAGATGCCTCTACCATGGTGGTTATGCATCAGATATGATTCATTTTCTTATCATTTCATTTCCACATTGCTCTCATTAAGGAAGATATGAAAGAGAAGATGTTTTTGAGACTTAGAATTCTTATCTTCAAACATTCAATAATACATTTCTCATATGTAGGTTTAATTAATTATCAACAAGGATACTTGACTAATTAGCACTTTCTTGAATCCCGCTACCTATTTCTTTTATAATCTATATTACTCCATTATGTTTCAAACCCTTCCTTACTTTCCATAATCTTCTTACCATATACTACTCTTCCACCTGTTATCTTTAACTTCTACTTTTCTCTAATGATCATGTTGCTTATTCATGTGTATGATCATGTATACCATGTTGCACATATTTCTTTTTATCCTTCTACTAATGTGAAGTTGAAATTCTAAATCAATAATCTCTCTACTAGTTTCAACTCATGTTTAATACATTACATATCCTTCATTTTAAATCAAACGGCTCATGCATGGGTGAAACATAGTTTCTCTTTCAATCAAGTTTTTTCCTTCCTGAATATAGTCTACCTTTGTATGACATTCATTTATTTAGCTACACTTTTATTCTTCTTTTAGAAACTAGTTTGTTGTTCTATAGAGACTTAGAATCTAAAGGATGTAAGGATGAATGTATTAAACTTATTAATAAAGGTATACATTCCATGCTCTCAATTATATAATAACCCTCATTCCTTAATCAAGCTCATTATTTCCAACATTTCTCTTTGTTTCAACTAAGTTTCTTATCCTAGTTTTATGATTTACATGCTCATCAATTTCTCTTCACATTAACTTTTCTGAAGACTCTTCACTTATATTTACTTATTAACTATTTTCTTCTATTTTCCCTTTGCTTTGGAGTACATAAAAACATTATACTCGGTTATATAATCCATTCCTCATGATTGATTCTTACTATCTTGGCCCTTACACACTTTTCTCACATCTTTTCCACATTTCATATTTAGAGTTCATATAATACTAATCATTAAACTTAATCTGAACTTTATGTTGTGTTCCTTTATTCCCAATTAAGGGTTTCTCATATGAGGCCCCAAAGTTGGATCTCAGATATCAGTTCCAACTGATTCTTAGCTATTCTAATCTTTCCCATATGTTTCAACATCTTAGTGTATGTACATTCTCACTATGATGTGGGTCTAATTTATCTAGATTCTACTCTTACTGTATTGTTAATAGGAGTCGTTAGATCCCAGTAATGCATCCTGCCAGCCAGACCAGGCCGAACCTGCAGTCATGAAGCCAAGAGCTACTTAAGATTAACTAACTCCTATTAATCTCAAACATGTGGAAAGAATATCCACTTAGGAAAGCTCATTCAAAGATCATTTATAGTCTACTTGATACAAATAATGTAATCAATAAATGCTACAACTGCATAGTGTACAACAAATCTTAAAGACCCATATATATTTCAAAATATTGATCACTTACCAACTAGCTCAGTTGGTCAAGCCTGCTGCTTGTGAAGTGCAGGTCGCGGGTTCGAGTCTCAGCGAACTCGTTGGGGCACTACAGGAAGGGATTATAACCCTCGGTGTAGCTGATGGTGTTCTCTCTCTCCTACTACTTTGAACAGGGGTGAAATTCCCACTTAAAAAAAATTAAAATATTGAATATATGAATTCAAACATATAAGAGCTTTTCTATTCATCTCAAATAAAACAACAATATGAAATGAAAGTTCTATATCATTTTATATTTATGCTCTTAATTCATGTTACTTATCTTATTTCTAACTCTAATATTTCTAGGGTTCCTCTCTAGCCCATCCTTCCACTGTATACCTGGCCAGGGTATACATGAAAGAATAGACAGAGTAGCTTGATATTGGTTGATCCAAGTACTCAGATACCGGGCCAGGATATCCAAATACTCAAATCCCCAGAGCTAACATCATAACATCTCCTATCTGCCACACTTATAACTCTAACTTACTAACTTAATTGTCCCTGACAACTCAGCCTAAGCTCTGATACCAAAGTTGTTACACCTCACAATTTCCACTAATCATGAGATTAGGGCATAAATTGAGGATTTAACGTAATACAAAGATCACCCTTAACTTTTTCTTCTCTTTCAAAACTCTTTATTTTCTCGCATTGAACCACATAAACCAACTTTACAAGGGAATCTAAACATTGATTTCTCTAATCTGATTTCAACAGTAAAAATGCATGTATGAACATTCATTATGTTCCTCATACTTTTAAGCACATAAGACTTGCTGATTCGCACATATTTCTCAAAGAGGAATAATGTTATACATCATCATTTACAACTCTCTCTTATTTCTTTGCAAGGACCTAGAGTGATAAGGACCGACTGAACTTAACTATACTCAGACTTAACTCTTGTGGCAGATCTACTCTGATGCAATGATATCTTCTTCAAGTCCATGTGATTTCCTTAAATATTGTGAGTAGAGGGGTGAGCCTACTCGCTCAGTGAATGAGTACTTCAAAGAAACAGTCTAAAGCACTGATATAATTACATATATACTTTTGAGCAATTGATATCAATTATAACAGTAGTCAACTTTAAATAGATTGATCATTTACAATCATAAATATGGCAGGATACTCTAGATATTAACAAAAGTAAATCAATATATGAGCATGCTTGATTAATTTCAAAGAGAACTAATAATTCAGAAATATACAAAGAATAATTGCTGAGAAACTATACTCGAATCTTTCTTATCCTTTCTTACTTATAAGAAACTCTTGAAAACTTATATTATCATATTTTAGCTTATGCCCTGATCATATGCAGTGTACTCTACATATGTTATGTATTATTAATTTATAAAGCTTCAATTAAAATTTGAGATCATTCAAAGCTTCAATTAAATAATTAAAAATCGAATAGTGCACTACTATCCAGAATTTTGTAAAAATGTTAGTTATTGTAATTCATCTACCGTTAAGGTCTAAACGCATCCAAAAATTATAAAAATTTTATATGTTGTTTATGATTGAGTTTTAAATCTCCAGTTAAAATTTCATATCATTTGGAGTTACAAATAAATAACTAAAAATAAAACACTACACTGTTGAAAAGCACTCTGTCAGCATTTTGGTCGAAGTATAGTTCGACCGAGAACCACATTCAAAGAACACTCAAATATTCTGAAAATTTTCTCCAATATGCATGATTGAGTTATCCATATCATATCCAAAATTAAATTAAATATAAATTTATACAAAATATGAAAAATCATTTACCACGATGCTATCCTGATCACATTCCATACTCATGTACCATCAAAACCCTAATTTCAGCCAACTAGGGTTTATATTTCTCAAACTCTAATTTCTCAAACAATAGATCACTTAAAGTTCTTATTAGGTTTAAAACATCATAATTTAATTATCATCATTAATTAGATTTAAGCAATGATCAATCTAATTAAGCATATAATCATCCAGGTAAACCCTGGTTTATAAGCTCAGATGTGGTCATAACAACATCTATGATAGAGCTATGGATATGGTGAGATCTTATTTATACATCCATATACCTTGTTTTATATACTGTGATCTGGTTTCTTATATATTAATGCATACATAATACATGTTTTGCAGCCACTTACACACAATATGTACAGATTTTTCATTTTCCCATGTGGGATTTTGGTTCCATCTTTGATTAGTCTTGTAGATAAAGACCCTTCATCAGTTATCTCATACTGCTCTGCTGCTTTTAAATATTTTGGTAAAAAAAAGAATACGGTGATAATAGATCCATTTAATGTTGAGTAAGTTTACTTTGCTTATAATTTGGACTTAAGAAAATTACATTTTTATTGTGGATTTTGAGTTATTAATTTTTAACTTTCTTACCTCTAGTGGGAGGCATTGGGAGTTACTAGTTATTGTCTGCAAGACGTTCACTGTCTATTATCTAGATCCTGGGGGAAGGAATTGAATACATTATATGGACACACAATGAAAAGGCCATTATTCCCGTGAGAAATATTTCATATTTTTGTATCTGTTAACATATGTTATTACATTACTATTTAATTACGCAATTTAATGTGTTACATTAACATGTAGGGCTTTACATGAGTTCAAAAAAGCTAGAGGAAAGGTCCCCAACAAAAAGAAACAACCACTAATTTGGGAGAATGTGAAAGTAATTTTCTGACTCCAATGTATATATTATTTATGTGAATTGTGCTTGTCTGTATTTTTGAATATTTTGTATGTTTCAATTTATAGTGTGCTACACAAGACAATGGTTGGGCATGTGCATACTATGTGATGCGATTTATGGACCTAATTATCAAACATGTCGCAATGGAAATCGATACCATACATAAGGTATTATATATAGTCTCATTATATAAAATAAAATATATCAATCTTATTATATATTATTAATTATATATATACATCATTCTCTTTGCATGTGTTTAAAACTGACTTCACTACATGTCAAAAGTTATTAGATGTACATACTCCCTATACGATGGAAGATAGGGTTGTCAATGGGGAGGGTATTATCCGTTTACCCTTACCCATACCCTGGAGGGTAAGGGTAAGTGTAGAGATTTTTATTACCCTTTACCCGTTTACCCATTCCCCATTTCCCCGCTATACTATAAGGGGAGGGTAAGGTATAGACATTATCCATACCCTTTTACCCGCTCATGATATAAATGTTACATAAAATATATTCTAAAGGGGTTTGTATGTTAATGTTTAACCCTAATACTTTATTCTATCATTGGAAAATGACTTGGTGTTGTGCTTGTATTACTTTCTTGTTGAGGGAAAAATATATATATCTTGCGGGAAATGAGGTGTTGGTGAAATACTTATTGTTATGCATACTTATGCAAAGGAAAAAAATGATTTATGCATAAAAAAATGTTATTGTGTGAATTGACTTAATTTTACACGGAGAAGCATATGATTTTGAATTGGATATAATGTTTTATATGTTGTTATCAATAAATTAGTTATAAAATTATTAAAAATCAACACACAATGTGTATATAACTCTTTTTTGTCAAAATTACCCGCTTACCCTTTACCCTCCCCATTTACCCTGTAGAGAAGAGGGTAAGGGTAAGGGGAGGGTAAGGAGATTGTTGAGAAGGATAATTATCCTTACCCTTACCCGCTACTCAAAGAGGGTAAGGGTAAGGGTAAGACCTTACCCTCCCCATTGACATCCCTAATGGAAGACTTAAATGATGTAAGAGAACAATGGGCAAAAGCCCTACAAGTAGTGGAAATTTTTAAATATGATTGGGATACTGATGGCGATAATGATGATGATGAATAAAGAATGATATTTCTAAACTTTGTTCTCATAATTATTTTTGTGTGAATGTGAATGATTTTTTTTTGAATTGTCATATGTGTGACTGTGAAGATGATCAATACATGAATGTTTCTACATGTGTCTGCATGTGAAAAGAGATGAAATGAATGGAACTGCAGGTTGCTAAATGTGTGTGAAAATAGAGAAAATTTGAAATGGAACTACTGGTTTCTACATGTGTGTGATGAAAAATAATATGAATTAAATGTGCTTATACATGTGTGTGATCATAAATTGTTGTCTATCTTATTAATTTTGTAGGTTTGTGTCCTGTTGTTGGCTGATATCAATGGATGATGTAAACCTACAGTTCAGAACTGAACTGCAGGTTCTGCATCCTGCTGACCAGCCATACAGTAGGCATGTAAACTAATAAGAAAAAAATTTAGAACATAAGCGTCAGTTATTAGTATGAAACCGATAATAAAGACATACATCGTCGGTTATTAGTAAAAAACTAACGTATATATGGATATAGTGTCAGTTATATATAAAAACCGACGCCGATGGTGCCCTTGCTGACGCATTTTATTGGTGGCGGGAAGGGTTGTGATGTCGGTTTTTGTGAAACGCCGACATCTTTGACCTGGATATAGTGTCGGTGTTATTAAATAACCGACGCCTATAGTGCCCTTGCTGGCGCATTTTTGATGGCGGGAAGAGTTAGGGCGTAGGTGTCAAAACCGACGCTGAAGGTGTAACGCCCCTCCCTAGGGTTACATACATAACCAGCGGAAGCACAGCCTAATCCCCAACATTATCCATAATGTGGGGTACTCGGCATTTCGGGGAGGGACTATCACAACCATGATATTCATTTCACAAAATAGAGTTTAAATAAACCATCACAGGATCAAGTTTACAATTTCTCATTCTCAAACCTTAACAAAGTTTACATGTGCATACATATGGCAAAAGGAAAAAGATCTATAAATTGGGTATGGTTGGCACCCCACCAAAACTCTTCTCCTTGAAGGTCCTTGAGCTAGGGTTTCCTTCTTAGGTGGACCTCCCTCCTTAGCTAGCTTCCAACCTGTGGGCATCACGCCCCCAGCCATACATCAAACAAATGGTAAGTGGATTGAATATGTTATAATATAAGAAAACTTGAAAATTGAAAATAAGCATTAACATTAAACATTGAACATTGAAAAGACATTCATTTTCTTTTAGATCAATTTCTTTAATCTTAACCTATATAAGTAACCTTGGATTGCACAAATGTGCCTCTTCTCTTATGCACCGAAGTGCCTCTTAGGTTGCACCGAAGTGCCTCTTCTCTTATGCACCGAAGTGCCTCTTCTCTTATGAGGTACTTATATAAGCTTCACATTAATATTTTCTTCTTTCTCTTAAAGCTCTTATCTTTACATTTAACTTCATTTGTAACTTTATCATTAAGATACATGGAGATGATATCAAACATAATATGCAATTCAATTCATCTTAACTTTACTGACTTTAGTAATTAGGAACAGTAAATAACATAAACATGGCATTCATTGCAAAATTCATATATGCATAAATAAATCAACCAATTTAACTATGTTCAATTGTATGGACCACTTATTTTTTCACTTGGAGAGTGAATTCTCTCTCTTCCTAGGTTGAGTGAGTCCTAACCACTCTGTGTGTCTAAAGAACCCTAATTTCCCTATTCATAAGATATGTCACATCAAATATATATATTATTCAAAATATTAAACCCTAGATTCATTTCTACAAAATCAAGTGATTTCGATTTAGAATCAAACTCTAAAAACCACATATTCGGATTCCTCTCGAAAAATCCTTTCCAAAACATATTTTTGCTCATTTTTCTGAGCATCGAGCGATTTACTACGAATTAACAAAAATGGGCCAATCAGAAATTAGAAATAGGCCACATGGGCCAATGAGAACCCGCCATTTAGGCGCGGGTCTCGCCCAGGTGGATTGGTAGGTCAAAGCGCTGAGAATCTGTGAAAACTCGAAAATTCCCTTGTAGGTGAAATGTATCGATTAGAAAAGAATGACCATCTTGGTCTTATTGCGACCTGAAACATTCCCGAGCTGCTCCTTTGCAATCTATGGCTCGAGCCATGGTCTGGAGCTGAAAGCTCCTTGATCTGCTGTAAAATGGGGGAAGTTCGCGGGGAAACCAAGGCTACTAGTGAACTCTTAGTACCCAGACAAAGCCATCAGGCTAAAATTCTGGCTGTGAGATGAACTGGAGCTTCAAGTAGTTGCTCTCGTCATGGACCTGTATAATGGCAAGACGGTGATGCCGATCTATCGAGGAGAGCGAGAGGAAGGGAACAAAACCCTGAAGACGGATTCACAGAGGCGAGATGTGAATGAGGGAAAAGTTGAATGAGGCAAAAGCAGCCGAGAAGGGCCATGCGGCGAGAAACAGAGGTCGGCGGCTCGGAACAGGGGCGGCGGCCAAGTACCGGAATCCAGCGAGGAATCACCCGCCAAAGCCATAAAAGCACTCCTGGAGGTGCGTCGGAGTCCTAGGAGGCGATAGGTGGCTCGAGGGACCATTGGGCAAGTTCGGCGGCAAGAAACCAAACCAAGGCCAAGCACGAGGTTGCAGGTTGCTATAGGACCCGCCGATTGGGGCGATGTCAAGGCAAACTGAGAAAGCCAAAACGTAGCTTAGGTGCCGAGGATGCTTACCACGCTCACTATCGAGTCGAGGTGGACCGACGAGGCCGGGCGAACTCGAGGTTGCCGGAGATGGAGGCTGAGTAGGTCTGGGTAATCGGGGATACAGAAGGGGAAATTGAAGGTGGAGGAGTACCTAGTGAAGGTATTCAATGCTCCTGGGCTGATTAAAAAGGAAAGAGGGGCTAACCGAGCCTCTTGCAACTTTATGGCAACGAGGGGGAAACCTGCCCTTTTGGGCGTTTCGTCAAAAGAGAGAGATGAAGAGAGAGTAATGGATCGTTGGGTTCGGGAGAGTCTCGCGAAACCGTTGGTCAAGAAATCTTGGAGAAAGGTGGAATGATGAGGGAGAGCGGGGTCAGAGAACACACAGCCTGTGACTCGACTTCATTCGCGAGAGAAACGGAGGAAGAAGATAATTGGCATACCATTGGATCTTGATCCAATGGTTGCCGTGCACCCGCGCGAGGAATAAAACAGAAGTAACGCATGACGAAGATATAAATCCGACTTTAGGGAAAAATCAAAGACATTAAATACAAATCCTATTCAAACTATAATCCAACCTTCCCTAATTTAATTGGAGGGTCAAACAAACTCCAAATGAGCCCAAATTTGGACCATTGACCAATCAAAGGATCTAGAACATTCCTAGCCAATTATATTTAGGTTTTCTCAACGTTTGGTCCACGTTTTCTATTTTTGTTCCTTATCTTAATTTAAGATTACAAACTAATTAAATAATTAATATAAAGGTTTCTTTTGTGAGTTCTTGCTCCAAATTACAAGATAAATGATATTTGTCTCTTTCAAAATCATTCCACACCTCTTTATGGCCTTCTTGTGTACTTTATTTGGAGGAGAGAGAAAAATGAATATTAAAGGATTTATCTTGAAATCTATAAAAAGGAAAAGCATACTCATTACCCAAGTGATTTGAATTTCGAATTTCTTACTTCTTTATCTTTCTCTTTCTCTTTCTCTTTCTCTTTCCCTCCCATTACTTATAGATTTATTTGATAAAAGAAAAAGAGAGGCATATTACCAAGATTACACGAATATTTACAATGCATTAATATAGAGGAAAAACTTGTTTCGAGCCTTTTCTTATTTCTATTTGCATTGAAATCCTATAGGAAAAACTATTTTAGACAAATTGCATTAAGGCCATTAACAAAATATTATTTAAAGAAAACTACATAAAAGGTTTTATTTTACTCATAAAAATTAGGGATGTTACATTACTACCCACCTTAATAAAATTTCATCCTCGAAATTTCTCTAGGCTACCCACCTTAGAGATTTTCATATTTTTAACATAAAGCATTGATATATTCTCATTACCATGTAAAACCATAGTTCCATACATTGCATGAAAGATAAAGTTCTGAAAAGAAAAGAACTATCCTACTAGACTCTACTCGGTCTTATCATCCTCACTATCATCTACCATAGCAAAGATTCTAGCATGTCTCTTCTCTTTAGGTGCTTGGTTGACATTAGGCTCTTTCTTCTGGAACTTGGGGAGTTAGGTCTAATGTGGCCTTTCTCGCCACAAGCATAGCAAACACCTGTTCCAAACCTACATTCACCTAGGTGATATTTGGAGCACTTAGCACATTGGGTCTTCCCATCCTGGTTTGCATGCTGGTTTGGAACAACTTCAGTCGGCGCCTTCCTTTTCTTATCGTTGTGGTGATTGGATTTGTGGTTGTTGTGATGACTCTCCTTCTTCCAAGCTCTTCCTGGATGATCCTCTAACTCTAGGGCAGCATCTAGGGCACTCTGGAGTGTACGGTGCCCACGTCCTGCCAAGGCAAAGCTAAGGTCTGGCTTGAGACCTCGAATGAACTTCTTGGTCTTGCGACTTTCATCATAGTCGTAGCCGTACTTCTGTAGGATCCGAAACTTCATTGCATATTGGGTGACCGTCATGTCACCATGTTGACGTAGATTCTGAAATTCTTCCTCCTTCTTCTCGATCATGGCCTCAGATATATAGTGGTTTTTGAAGGCTTCAAAAAATTCCTCCCATGTGAATGGAGGAGCATCAGCTTCACGAGAACCTAGTAGGTTCTCCCACCAAGTCCTAGCAGCACCCTTCAGCATATGCGTCCCAAAACGGACCTTGGAGTGGTTGGGGCAGTCTAGGTCACGGAAGCAATGTTCCATGTGCTGCATCCAGCTCTCAGCTTTTCCCACCACGTCCATCTCTTCTTCCCCAGCAAAGGAGTCAGGCTTGATCTTCAAAAAGTCAACTAGGGAAAGCTCGGGGTTGACCCTAGGGTTGTTCATTTGTCCTTCTCCTCTTCCCATGGCAGTGGCTAGGGCTCTAACAAGGACATCAAAGGGAACCATGGGGGTTTCATGATGTGGAGATCCTCGTTGTTCTCCCATGCTGACAGATTCACCTTCATCTCCATCCATGGCTACCTTTCCGTTCTCACCTTTCTTCTTAGGAGCCATCACTGTGAAAAAGACATAAACTACATGAGATCATGAGAAAAGCCTGGTGGCCAACCATATTTTGGCTCTTATACCATTATTGTAACACCCCTCCCTAGGGTTACATACATAACCAGCGGAAGCACAGCCTAATCCCCAACATTATCCATAATGTGGGGTACTTGGCATTTCGGGGAGGGACTATCACAACCATGATATTCATTGCACAAAATAGAGTTTAAATAAACCATCACAGGATCAAGATTACAATTTCTCATTCTCAAACCTTAACAAAGTTTACATGTGCATACATATGGCAAAAGGAAAAAGATCTATAAACTGGGTATGGTTGGCACCCCACCAAAACTCTTCTCCTTGAAGGTCCTTGAGCTAGGGTTTCCTTCTTAGGTGGACCTCCCTCCTTAGCTAGCTTCCAACCTGTGGGCATCATGCCCCCAGCCATACATCAAACAAATGGTAAGTGGATTGAACATGTTATAATATAAGAAAACTTGAAAATTGAAAATAAGAATTAACATTAAACATTAAACATTGAACATTGAAAAGACATTCATTTTCTTTTAGATCAATTTCTTTAATCTTAACCTATATAAGTAACCTTGGATTGCACAAATGTGCCTCTTCTCTTATGCACTGAAGTGCCTCTTAGGTTGCACCGAAGTGCCTCTTCTCTTATGCACCGAAGTGCCTCTTCTCTTATGAGGTACTTATATGAGCTTCACATTAATATTTTCTTCTTTCTCTTAAAGCTCTTATCTTTACATTTAACTTCATTTGTAACTTTATCATTAAGATACATGGAGATGATATCAAACATAATATGCAATTCAATTCATCTTAACTTTATTGACTTTAGCAATTAGGAACAGTAAATAACATAAACATGGCATTCATTCCAAAATTCATATATGCATAAATAAATCAACCAATTTAACTATGTTCAATTGTATGGACCACTTAATTTTTCACTTGGAGAGTGAATTCTCTCTCTTCCTAGGTTGAGTGAGTCCTAACCACTCTGTGGGTCTAAAGAACCCTAATTTCCCTGTTCATAACATATGTCACATCAAATATATATATTATTCATAATATTAAACCCTAGATTCATTTCTACAAAATCAAGTGATGTCGATTTAGAATCAGACTCTAAAAACCACATATTCAAATTCCTCTCGAAAAATCCTTTCCAAAACATATTTTTGCTCATTTTTCTGAGCATCGAGCGATTTACTACGAATTAACAAAAATGGGCCAATCAGAAATTAGAAATAGGCCACATGGGCCAATGAGAACCCGCCATTTAGGCGTGGGTCTCGCCCAGGTGGATTGGTAGGTCAAAGCGCTGAGAATCTGTGAAAACTCGAAAATGCCCTTGTAGGTGAAATGCATCGATTAGAAAAGAATGACCCTCTTGGTCATATTGCGACCTGAAACATTCCCGAGCTGCTCCTTTGCGATCTATGGCTCGAGCCATGGTCTGGAGCTGAAAGCTCCTTGATCTACTGTAAAATGGGGGAAGTTCGCAGGGAAACCAAGGCTACTAGTGAACTCTTAGTACCCAGACGAAGCCATCAGGCTAAAATTCTGGCCGTGAGATGAATTGGAGCTTCAAGTAGTTGCTCTCGTCATGGACCTGTATAATGGCAAGACGGCGATGTCGATCTATCGAGGAGAGCGAGAGGAAGGGAACAAAACCCTGAAGACGGATTCACTGAGGCGAGATGTGAATGAGGGAAAAGTTGAATGAGGCAAAAGCAGTCGAGAAGGGCCATGCGGCGAGAAACAAAGGTCGGCGGCTCAGAACAGGGGCGGCGGCCAAGTACCGGAATCCAGCGAGGAATCACCCGCCAAAGCCATAAAAGCACTCCTGGAGGTGCGTCGGAGTCCCAGGAGGTGATAGGTGGCTCGAGGGACCACTAGGCAAGTTCGGCGGCAAGAAACCAAACCAAGGCCAAGCACGAGGTTGCATGTTGCTATAGGACCCGCCGATTGGGGTGATGTCAAGGCAAACTGAAAAAGCCAAAACGTAGCTTAGGTGCCGAGGATGCTTACCGCGCTCACTATCGAGCCGAGGTGGACCGACAAGGCCGGGCAAACTCGAGGTTGCCGTAGATGGAGGCTGAGTAGGTCTAGGTAATCGGGGATACGGAAGGGGAAATTGAAGGTGGAGGAGTACCTAGTGAAGGTATTCGATACTCCTGGGCTGATTAAAAAGGAAAGAGGGGCTACCCGAGCCTCTTGCAACTTTATGGCAACGAGGGGGAAACCTGCCCTTTTGGGCATTTCATCAAAAGAGAGAGATGAAGAGAGAGTAATGGATCGTTGGGTTCGGGAGAGTCTCGCGAAACCGTTGGTCAAGAAATATTGGAGAAAGGTGGAATGATGAGGGAGAGCGGGGTCAGAGAACACACAGCCTATGACTCGACTTCATTCGCGAGAGAAACGGGGGAAGAAGATAACTGGCATACCATTAGATCTTGATCCAATGGTTGTCGTGCACCCGCGCGAGGAATAAAATTGAAGTAACGCATGACGAAGATATAAATCCGACTTTAGGGAAAAATCAAAGACATTAAATACAAATCCTATTCAAACTATAATCCAACCTTCCCTAATTTAATTGGAGGGTCAAACAAACTCCAAATGAGCCCAAATTTGGACCATTGACCAATCAAAGGATATAGAACATTCCTAGCCAATTATATTTAGGTTTTCGCAACGTTTGGTCCACGTTTTCTATTTTTTTTCCTTATCTTAATTTAAGATTACAAACTAATTAAATAATTAATATAAAGGTTTCTTTTGTGAGTTCTTGCTCCAAATTACGAGATAAATGATATTTGTCTCTTTCAACATCATTCCACACCTCTTTATGGCCTTCTTGTGTACTTTATTTGGAGGAGAGAGAAAAATGAATATTAAAGGATTTATCTTGAAATCTATAAAAAGGAAAAGCATACTCATTACCCAAGTGATTTGAATTTCGAATTTCTTGCTTCTTTATCTTTCTCTTTCTCTTTCTCTTTCTCTTTCCCTCCCATTACTTTTAGATTTATTTGATAAAAGAAAAAGGGAGGCATATTACCAAGATTACACGAATATTTACAATGCATTAATATAGAGGAAAAACTTGTTTCGAGCCTTTTCTTATTTCTATTTGCATTGAAATCCTATAGGAAAAACTATTTTAGACAAATTGCATTAAGGCCATTAACAAAATATTATTTAAAGAAAACTACATAAAAGGTTTTATTTTACTCATAAAAATTAGGGATGTTACAGAAGGTTTCGCCTTTTAGCGGTACCCACTTGGGTGTCTCTTTGAAACTGACGCCAAAAGCCTTAAATAACCGACACTAAAGGTCGGTTCTGTACTAGTAAAATATAGACTTCTCACCGTAAGACCGCAAGGTGTGTAATGATAAGGGGTGGCAGTGGTAGGCGACATCTAGGCTGGCGGTGGTAGGTGACGTCTATGTTGGTTGCTAATAGAAATAGGTTCAAAGTGTGGTGGTGACCCTAGCGGTGATGATGGTCGTCATTTTCTGCTACAGGTTGCTGCAAGAACCCTCTTCAACAAATACGAGTGTTGAGAATGGTTTCTCTATGGTGGTCATTGGGCGCAAGAGAGATGAAGAAGGAAGTACAATGACAATGATGATTGTATATAGTCATGGAAGAATGAGGGATCACCATCGCACATGGTCGACATAGAAGCAAACACCAACCACTGCTATAGTTGGCAACATATCCCCTTTACCAGTCACTTGACACATGGTGGGGAGCGAAAAAGGTGTCCAGGGTTCTAGTGGGCGAAGGATGGAGGAAGAAATAGAGGAGGGTGGGGGACAACTACGATCAGTTACGACATGGGATCCATCCATGGTTTAAAGGGAAGAAGGTGTGACTATTAAAGAGAGAAAAGAATGAAGCAACTATGGCATGTAATATAATTATTACATACATTTATGCATATCAACTAGGATTTTCTAACAATTAAATGAATACTAAAAAAGATTCTAATGTGATGAAAATTTGTAGGTTGTCTAAAAAAGTATGAGGAGTTATGTTTTAACATTTATTGTACCATTTGAATATGTTTTATATTTTGTTTCATCATTTTTATGTTAAATACTCAATTTATTTCTTTAATGAATTTCTTAACTAATTTGATGTAATATTTCACATTTATCAAATCTGCTTCATCAAATAGACATATGATGCCTTTGTATTGACAAATTAGGGTTAACTCTAATTAATTAGTGATTTTATATAATTTACCTTGAATTGATGACTTAGTTACTTAACCTATCATTAGCCTTATATAAAGGGTTATTTTTTTAGATATTATATTTTGTTGTCTCTAGTTAATCCAATTAATATAATTTATGAAAAAGATTTAATAACGATGTAATTAAAGTTTAACCTATAGATATGGAAAACTAAGCTATACACTTGGATTCGAGTGCATTACACCTACAAACCAAAGCATGTAGAGTTCATTTCAATGGGGCAAACACAAAATAGGCATGTGTGTATTCTCTCCAATGTCCGATGTGCCTGAACTTTTAAAACAACATGGAACCCTTCATTGCTTAAGGCTAGTGTTCGTTCAAAGTTCTTCACTCAATGTTCAGGTACTGGCTCTCAGGCTTCAGCAATACATGCCATCAATTGCAGGCAACGCCTCTTAATCCAACCCATACAAGAGAAATGAAAAAGGCAAAAGTAAGATCCTTAATTTAGATTATTATAGGAAGATGATAGCTAGCTATACACTTAATACACGAAAGTAGACAATAGTAATATACAAAAAAAGTGAAAACAAAAATAGAATAATGAAGCAAATTTACTGTGCGCAGAAATGCAAGTGAACGCGTCGAAGTAATATAGGCCTTTGTGAGGCCCGAGTCGAACTCAGGGATACGTGAAATTGTCGGAGACTCCTACTAACTACTTGCGATCAGCTAAGCCGATTAAAAAGTTGAGAGTTGTTATTAAAATTAAAAGAAAATAAAAATGAAACAAAACAAAGCAATCGATTAAATGTTTGGTTTAATTAATTCAAAAGGAGATCTTTAGGATTGTGGTTTCACCGCGGGTTTTCATTGTATTAAAGTCTATATAGTTACTCAATTTTATCTCTCTATCCGGGTAGTGGCCCGAAATCAGAATTTCCCACTGTTGTGGTACAATTCACTACCTATGTCTAGGTCGGTTCCACCATCGTAGTAACCTATACCCTAAACTAGGTGCATTAAAAACGACCTCTCGGTATCCACCATTAATCTACACCACCTTGTTCAAGGGATTTGTCAATTAATGTAAATTCCGTCTCTTTTCAACCATTAATTCTTCTTTCAAAGCAATTAAGGACGTTAGATTATTATTATGGTGATCAAGCATAACAATATATTTGAGAAAACAAAATTATACCACGGATTTAAGAGATAAGATATGAATTACTATGATAAAATTGTCATACAATGAATTCTCGGGCTACTCCCGGTCCTAACGACAAAGGGGATTAGCCCTGTATGTTCATCTCAGAGTACAACGTGGAGTAGAACAAGGGAAACATGAAGAAAAACGTGATTGAGTGGTTAAACCCAAGAACGGAGAAGATCCAAGCGATCCTTGGCATGGAATACGCGTTCTCCCACCTTTCGGTGGTGGAAATCGTCTTCTTCAGTGTCCGGATCGGCTGGGGTGTGCTCTCGTGCTCCGTTCTTCTCTCGTTGCTCTCCGGGATGTGTGCAGCGGCTAATGACGTGATCCCCTGGTCTTGGGCGCCGTCATTAGGTATATTTCCCGAATTAGGTCACCAATTAATCACAGCCGTCTGATTAAGATCAATCTGAAACAAACTCATATCTGACAGTGTCGATACCATCGACACGGGTTGATGGTATCAACCTAGCGCGATATCGGCAGTTCTCTTTTCTTTTGTCTTTGCGCCTGATGTCATCTCGATACCATCGACGCGGGTCGATGGTATCGACGAACCTGTAGCGACAATTTTGTCTTTTTGTATCGCTGTAGCTCCACCAGTCGATAGTATCGACATATGAGTCGATAGTATCGACTCACTTCTCGCCAGCAACCTGATGGTATCTCGATACCATCGACATCCCTGTCGATAGTATCGACTTTCTTCTGGTCCTTGCGGCTGGCAACCTGTGGTCCGGTCGATGGTATCGACGGTAGCAGATACTTGTTTTTCCTGAAATTAACACACGAAACCACATAAGTCCACACAAAACATATATTTTTGATAATTAATACTCAAAATGCTGAAATAGGGAAAATTTGACATAAAGAAGTAGAATAGACCAAAGTGAATGAATTATGCAACATTAACCATGAAAATGACTAATAAATGCATAAAACACATATCAAACAAGTCTATAAATGCGACTCAAAATCATCGCATCAAACTCCCCTAAGCTTGAACATTGCTCGCCCTCGAGCAACTAAACCTTAGAATAGAATTGCCAGAGTCAACTAAAGAACAAAGCATCACAACAAACATCCCATATGACTCCCACAGGACATTCGCATACCGGCCCTCGCTAACCACAGAATGATAATTACCCTAAAGGCGACAGTAATCATCCATAAAAGATATCTACCTCAAAACTGATGAACACCATCACATAAGGCAGTTAACATAATAGAATTCGCTGGTCCAGACTTAGTGCATCTTGTGATCTCCTATTCTACGTTGCTCGCCCTAACTACCATCTACATGGAAGCAATTCTCCTGATATTCACAAGTGAGGAGAAAATCACGGTGGCCTACCAATTTGAGCAACGGGTGGATGGAATGGGTGGCTCATGGAAGAAGTGGAAGCATTATACGGTTTCAACATGCATAAGACAAGAATGCCCTAAATGATGCAAATGCACATGAAAAATGCCCTAATGCCTAAGATTGGGTGGAATGATGCATGCACTAACATTTCGTCTCAAAACGAGATGGATATCTAATTGAGCTATATCATGTACTTACTCATCTTAAAATGCAGGTGAGATTATGTTCCTTTCTCCTTCTTATTCTAGTTGCTTCTAAATGATTTTTTTTTTTCAATTTCAGATTTTTTTCAGAGTTTTTTCTCTTTTCAAAACTCGTATATCCATAATTGACAATGAATGCTTTATTGGGCTTATTTTTCTGCATAACTCGAATATTTGCACTCTTTAGAAGGTATGGAACAATTTAATTCACCGTTAAAGAACAAATGAGGTACATGATATACTCTATGCATAAAAGTTATGAATGCAACTACATGACATGCACCTAAGGGTAATGTGCATGTATACCTATTCTATATTTTTTCTTTTTCATGCAAAACATATGAAGGTGGTTGCAATGCAAGTCCTATCTACATGCCATGCAATCAAAAAGAGTTAAAACCGTACTTTACTTCCAAGTCTTGGTGGATTGTGAAAAGCAATAAGGTGGACAGATCACAAGACTAATTGACTGAGCCTTTGAAAAATATTATGTGTCCCTCCTTACTGACCTGTATAGTAGTTAAGAGGTTTTTCTCTCTTACTTCAAATTAGAGTCTCATTATCATTTGGTCAGTTTAGGCTCAAACAACCGATTCCGTCCACTTTCATGAATCATTAGGAATATACAGTTGTGATTTTCTATTTTAAAGTTGAAAAAATCAATCATTTTCTAAGTTAAGTGATCAAAGTTGAACAACACTCAAGCTTGAGAACACTCAAAATTTTTTAGTTTTCCCCTTAATTCCATGCACATGCGACTGAGATGACTCAAGATTAACGACATCCACGACTACACTAGATAGAATGTGGATCCTATAGACAAACTAAAATTGCAGGAAACAAATGACAAGAAACAAAAGCAATAAAACTAAAAACAGAGAAAATAAAAGATAGAGTTGTTCCAACACCCCCCCTAAGCTTGAATTCGACTATGGCCTCATAGTCAAAAACAATCTTAAAGGTTGGAACAAAGATACCAAATTACTCTTCAGGTGGAGGCGGGTACTGCGGAGTCGTAGGGTCCCAAGAAGGATACTCCCCCTGGAAGCTCGGATCAAACTGGGCCCTAGGTGGAGGTTGTGGATAGCCTCCAAAGTAATTTTGGCTCCAATAGTGGTCGTAAAAGGGCTGATGTTGCATCTCCATCCTATGCAACCGATCATGAATTTGTTGTTGGTTGTCGAGGAGAAGACGCTCGTTCTTGAACATTGCCCTTTGATTGTCCAGTAACCGGTTTGTAGTGTCTTGAATACCGGTGTACATCGCCATGTGATGCTGATGCGTCTGCTGTATGTCTTGCAGCATAGTATATATGCCCTGCATCGAGTAGGCATCCACGCTTGGCTGCGAGGGCGGTGGTGGTGGCGGAGGCTGTGATGATGAAGATGCACCCGGATGCATCCGAGGACGCTTCCGTGGTGCCACTCGAGCCCAAAGAGGTGTGAAGGCCTCCTCTTCCTCTTCAGCCTCATTGTCATTGTCATTGTCGTTGTTGTTGAAATGACCATCTCACGAAAACAGGATTAACTAATGCGGAAGCGAATTATTTGCAGCGGATTACTGAAAATCACTGAAAATTTAAAACTTTTTACAAAGAGATCCATTCACAGGAAAACTCTTTAACTATGAACCAAAGTATTCCAAATTCATCCTGGTTCACAAGTACACAACCTGTACCATTCCTTTTTAAGGATTACAACATTGACTGCCATGCTAACAGATATACACAGGCAGTATAACAACTTCGAGGCACTAAGCCAAAACTCAGATTGATACATTTTAAAACTCTGAGGACCTGAGAGTACATAGACGACACATAAGACTACTATCTATATGACTAGACAGACAATATTTCCACCTGAGATCTTATTGTTGTCCCTGTTGTTGCTGCTGCTCTTTCCCTGTTCTAGGGTTTCTGCTCTGCCTTCCATGCATACCTAAAAATGTTTCCCACGGGGGTGAGACAATTGAAAATCGCCCCAGCGAGAGATATAAATCTCCGCCAAAAACATTGTTATTACAGTTTATCAAATTAAAACTGAGTAGGGGTTACTTTTACATTATCAGGTAGAATTATTCATCATAGAACAGAATAAGATAATCTCCATTCTCAAGGAGGTCATTGCATCTACCCATGGTAGATAAGTAATTCATTTGTCTACTTTGCAGAGAATATAAAGAAACATAATTAACATTTATCTACTAAGGAATGCACAAAGAAATGCAACATCAACCAATGAATCTCCGTATTCAATCCTTAAGCAAACATGCTATACGGCTGATTACATTTTACAATCACACTTATGCTCTGAGGAGATGAGATATACCGCTCATACTCCAACCGACCATTACGAAATCGCCTCGGTACCATACATAGGTCATCAAAAGAGCCGGATTCTTATGACCTCATCTGTCTCGGTCAGTACGAGACCACATGCAGGACATCTCGTGTCTCTGCTAACTAGCTAGCCAGGGTATTCTGGCACCTTCGCTACAGAGTTACAGTGTCAACTGCACTCTCATCACCAATCGAGAGATTTCTTATTTATCTCCTCGATCCGACATTAAGTATAATTGGGAGATTCATGATACATCCATCCCGACATATTCATGAAGGATTGAGAGGTTTCTTGTTTACCTTCCAACAATCTCTTCAAGAGGACGTAAGGATATTTTCGCCCATTTACCCCCACATATTCAAAATATGTGCTCCGGGTTTTGCCGCGGGCACCCGTTTCACCATCACCTATTCCTGACGATGATGGATCTATGGTTAGAGCACTACATGAATAGATTTCACTTGATTTATTAAGTACATTCTCATATTCTTTTAGCATCAGCCAAGTTCTCAAACATAACTTATTACAGCAATGCTATAAAGAGACATGTACTACTTTTATCAGATATTTATCAGTCTTTCAAAGAACATGGAAACTCAGTCCCTCATTTCAATACTGGGAATTATCATCCCTTCCTTTCTCATCACCATAATCATATGGTTCTGGGTATTCAAACCCTTAACTCATCATTGAGCATTATTATACCTTTTTCAGGTAACTATCACCTTCAGGTCATCTGACCAAGGCATTCATGATACTTGTTACACAAGCATCACACCTGGCTCACAAGGCCATGAAATATCTTGTCACCTCTCACTGGGTAACAACTTACTCATGTGACTCATAAAAGTCCATGCATATTGCTTCTTTTACTAAGCAACAACAACATTAAGGCACATAATGCCAATCAACATTTATTATATAAATGTCACAACTCACACTAGCTATATACATCATCTCATAATATCTGTATGGTTATTAGGCATGATAACAGTCATACAAGATATTCATCACATCATATGATGTGATAGCAACACCATTATTCCTCTACCAGGAATTAGGGTTTACTATCAAATAGGGCTTTTCATTCCCTTTACCCAAATTAGGGTTAGGGTTCCCCATTTTTCATTAATAAAGAGTTCATGATCTCATTATTTGTTCAACCCTTAATACATTATTCCATACCTCTGGGGCATTCAAGGATATCATATTTGATTATTCTAGAACATTACTTTCATCATATAGCATTAATGATCATCAATTCAAGGTATGAGTTCATTTCTCATCCTTATCATGGTATGATTATATCATACACATCATTTGGGCTTAACCCCATTCTCAAGGTACATTAATTAACACTCATCAAGGTGTAACGACTCATTACATTTCATTGTAATAGTTTCATAACACACTTCATATGTTTCTTACCCAATTATATTGGATTTGAAGTACATCAAGGCATATAAACCCTGAAATGTTGAATGTGATAACTATCATATCTTGATGTATCACTTTCTCATCATTTCAAACTCTGTTGAGTTATCCATCTTATCTTGTATTAAGGTATTTCCCTCTTAATACATCCTATCACTAATCTCTTACCTTTAGCATATAATGCAAAGGCCACACATTAGAATTGTACAGCTATCTCACATGATATGGACTTATCTTAGTTTAAGGCATGACTTTATTATAAAGTTGCTTATAAATAATCACAATGATACACCCTCAACTAGGGTTTCTCATCACATATCTTATGTATCCTTCATCCAATTATATTGGACTTATAATCATATCAAGGTATACGATCATATGAGGTCACTTTCAAATCACCTCTAAATCAAGCATAGAGCACCACGACCGTGCAACCAAGAACGGTCGTGCGAAGGGAAGCCACCACGGCCGTGCTACCTTGCACGGTCGTGCAAAGTGAAGCTACCACGGTCGTGCTACATAAGTTCCCCTCATGAATCATACTCAAGTATGAATTCTATTCTTTCATTAGGGATTAGGGTTTCACATACCATCTCCCTTCTTTAGAATAGGGATTACATATAGCATCACCCTTCATTAGGGTTTCATATCACGTTTCCCATATTCAAGGTTTGCTAATCATTCCCAATTAGGGTTTCTCATGAAATCACCCTCAACTAGGGTTTCACATGGATACACCCTCAACTAGGGTTTCACATGGATACACCCTCATTTAGGGTTTCACATGGATACACCCTCAACTAGGGTTTCATAAGGATACACCCTCAACTAGGATTTCATAAGGATACACCCTCAACTAGGGTTTGAGTTCAATAACCCTGTCAATTAGGGTTTATGTTCATGTTTAGGGTTTCATGATCTCTTTACTTAAGGATCATAACTCTTAACCACCACATGAATCATATTCATGTATGAATTCATGCTATCAACTTCTCAACTTGAATAGGTCATATCACCCTTTAGTTGAGTACATACAACTATGATTAACATAGTGTATCAAGTCATTGACCCTATAAGCAATTAGGAATTCATCCCTTAATTGGCACTAATCCCTTAGGTACTATTCGGTTTTCAACCTTTGTACCTTCTTTGATTATCATTACTAATCAACATTGGATCAATGGATCATTCATCATCTTGATTCTCAAGAGATTCAATCACATTGGACCTCCATTACATAGGGTATCCAATTGAATTAGGGTTTTCAATGTTGATTCCTTCAATCATTGAATTCATGGAACCAGTCATCAATTGGACCTACCCTCATACTTCAATTGAGTTTAATAGGTCAACCTTCAACTGATTTGACTCTCAATTGACCCTCAATTGATCATCAATTAGGGTTTTATTCAATTGAATTAGGGTTTGGAATCGATGATTCAACAACACTAATCAATGTAAGACTAGTTGCTTTGAAACCATTGAACCATCATCCAAATTGGGTATGACCTGACCCCAAACGGTCTTGAGGTCGTTTGGATGACCTCCAAATGGTCTTGAGACCGTTTTCCCATCATATCACTCAAAACCAAGCCATCCAAGTCGGGTTTGGATTATTGAAGTGCTCACCAATTTATCAATTTATTGCAGATCAACTTGGTACCTTTAGGCCTTCAAACACCTAATCATACTCAACCCTAGACCTCCAAATGGTCTTGGGCGACCACCAAACGGTCTTGAGACCGTTTGGATGAGCTCCAAACGGTCTTGAGACCGTTTGGCCCATCCAACCTTTGGATTCTAGTGAAAAATCATCATGGATTGGTCTATCGAGTTGATCAACAAATCAGCACTACATTGCAATATGATTAGTACCTTTGGACCTTCAATTGGTCAACTATACTTGACCCCAGACTTCCAAACGGTCTTGGAGTGATCCCCAAACGGGTTTGAACCCGTTTGGGCTAATCAACTCAAAATCTCAACTTAACTCATTGGAATTTCAGCATTGTTTTCAATTAGGGTTTGCCTAATTGATTAGCCTTCAACTCACGATTCCTTGGGAGTTAACCCATAAAATTTGTAGGGTCATTAGCCAACATAATAGGGATCAGTAATCCCAAACGGTCAACGCTTGGTCAACCATCTCAAATGGTCTTGAACCCGTTTGCCCAAACAGGTCAAGTTATTCAGGTTGAAAATCAGCACTTAATTCAATTCGATTTGTCTAATTGATTGGCCTTCAACCTATGATTCCTTTGGATTTAACCCCTCAAATTTGGAGGGTCATTATCCTACATAATTAGCAACGAGATTCCCAAACGGTCAATGCTTGGTCAACTCCTTCAAACAGGTTTGAACCCATTTTCCACCAAACGGTTTTGGTGAAACCATTTGGTCACCAAACGGTTTTGGTGAAACTGTTTGGTCCCAACTTTTGAGATCGTTTTCTCCCAAGATATTTGGTGAGGTGCTTGCTTATGATGATGTCATTATCATCTTCCTTCGTGCACCCAAGAACAGCAACCGTTCTTGATGGAATTTGCAGCAAAGAAACAAAAGTGTATAAAATTGAAGAAATCAATCAACAAAGCATAGAGAATTGATGCAATAGCAATGTTTAAGGGTTTGAGTTATAAAACCCGCCTCCAATTGAGCTCCAAAGCTCCAAGATCACGCCATTAATGGTGGATGAAGCTCTTGCAACTCCCCCTAGGCTCGTCCTCAAGCTTTTGATTGTAAAAGTTGGCTAGGGTTGAAGAGGAGATCGAAATAAGAAGGAATCCATAATTTATTTTCGATTTCCACCATGAAATCATGGAGAACGAAGGTCAAGGGATTACCCACAGGTTGGGGACGTGCTCCCTGCTCCTCCCTAGATCCTTGGTCAGTTTTGCAAGCAAGGGGAAGAATAAAATCTGAAAAAGGCCTTGGTTTGGGCTTGGAAATGGCACTTTTATAAGGAAATTGATGAGAGAGAAAATGCCTTATAAAAATCCAATTAATCCCAATAAAGTGGCCGCCTCTTCCCCCTCAACTACCTTGGGTACGAGGCACCTTCCTTGCCTTTAATTCTCCTTCATTATTCTCAATTTAAAGAAAAGCAAATTAAGCACCTTAATGCTTATAATATAATATCCCACATGTGAGTGGATATTACTTTTCTTTATAAAAAGGTGAGTGGAATTTCACCTACTTAAGATATTTTCGTTCCTTATCTTTGTTAAAGTAACGTCCATCCTTATTCAAAATCAACCCAAAACATTTTGGTTGAAAGCCCTTCAATTATTTTTATTCATTTTTGCCCTAAATCGAATTAGGGTTTCAATTAGGCATTATTCTTGATTATTTTAATGTCAAGATTCTCTCTCCTACAACTTAATTCAAATGAGGAGTCCCTCTCATTTTATTTGCTCTACATGATGCCAAGAAACATTAAGGACCATATTGAAGTGGTAATTTGCTTATTGAACCCTAGATTTTGGGTAAATTGCATTTTACTCCAAAACTAGGTTTTAATGCACAAGGATTGCTTTACAAGCTTAATCTTGGTGTCCAAGCTTGTGGAAACCATACCACTACATCATATTCATTCTTATGATGTCTCAACATCAGAGGAACATCTTATCATGCAACATTTGTAATTTAACCCCTCAACTTGGGTAATTTGCACTTTAGTCCAAAATAAGCAAACATTGCTTCAACATTGTTCAAACAGGACCAAAATTGAAACATAGGTTCCTTTTTAGCCTTAATTACTTTTCACAAGATGAGATTAAGCATATAATCATCTTTCTTAATCAAAACACCTAGGTTTAAAGCATAACCCAGGTCAGGGATGTTGCAAATTATAAACCCCTAACAAGGATTTCGTCCCCGAAATCCCAGATAAAGGGAACAAATATCATTCATTCATCATATCATCATGTCTCTTCATAACACCTCATTGTTATGTAGACATCATAGAACTTTGATCAGCACAAAGTTCCTTCACACAATATTCTCATAGAGTCAAATGAGAACTTATCTTAAAGACATATTTAGTTGTTATGTTTATGCAAAGCATAAACCCCTAACATATGATGTTCATATCATTTTATATAATTAGACTGATTTCATAGTTGACCATTCCAGGTAGCCAATCTAAACCATCTGATAATTCTCAGATACCAGAATCTCTTACCTTGGTATCAGTCGCATGTGTTGAAAACACATTATATTCTCATCTTTCTTTTATCATATTTACAACTTTATAGAACATGGATCACCTCCCTTGTTCTCTTTCTCATCATATGAGGGTCATACTTTTACTTCCTCATATACACATAGTGATCTGAATTCCTATCAGATCCTTCTTTCTTGTTCTTAATATATGATACATTTATCCATATCATATTTCCAATTTCATGATACTCTTTAGATTGTATCAGAATGATTGCTTGATCAGGGCAATCAAAAAGATATCAATCTAAGAGTTTCCATACTCACTTTATCATCAATAGTTGTACACCTGATCAGGGTTTACAAGTATTGAGATCAAGTAGTATGCACTTACATGCTATCATATTCCTTTCTTTTCATATTACCATAACATAAGATTTAACATCCCTGGATTTTATCCAGGCATCTGTTCTATACCTCTTCCTCTTTCATGGAGGTAAGATCAATATAGAGCATTAAAAAGAATACTGAACAGAATTCAAATTCTAGTTCTCATCATTTCATCCCTATATAGCAACCAATGGGGAAAACAATATCAACAATCCTCCTTTTTATAACAAAAAGGGTTTAGTGTACTCAACATGTACACATTTATAACATACCTTGTACTCATATCATGGTCTTACTAGTCTTATTACTGAAGCAAAAACTAATCCATAGAATCTTACAGGTGAAAGGTTAAGACCTTTGCACTTACTTAGTGGCTACTTCCCTGGTACACTAGGCATTTATTGCACTATTAGTACCAAAAACTTGGCTTTTCAAAACCATTAGGCAAATGTCTCTAGAATTATAGAGACCATTCCCTACTTCTCAGCTTATTGCCCCTTCTTGGGCACTACCATTACATATTTATTATCTGTCTGAACTCATAGAAGAGTCCACTTTCTTGCTATAAGTTAATCTTTTCCATATTTTCCCTTGTTCCAACATGACTAAGTCATTTAGGAACTCATTTAAAGCTCAAGCTTTCTGTATTAAGGACTGATAACCTAGGTTGTAAGCCTAGCATCCAGTCCACTCATATGCATTACTGTTGCCCTAATCTTCCCAACAAGAGCATGATCATAGGATTCTCTATCCTGATCAGGTCTTAATGGGGATTCTCAGGCACTCATTCTATTCTTGCATGATCCCTTGCACCTCTTCTTGGTGCAACAACATTGCCCTAAACAATGTGTTCATTGTGCTCTCCAGTCATTTTAAACTTTACCCTTTCTCTACACAAGCAGAAATCATTATAGGGTATACTGGAGGACACTAACACAGACTCAACAACTTAGTCCTATGTCTCTGTAGACTCAACGAACCTAGAGCTCTGATACCACTAATTAAAACGACCATCTCGCGAAAACATGATTAACTAATGCGGAAGCGAATTATTTGCAGCGGATTACTGAAAATTTAAAACTTTTTGCAAAGAGATCCATTCACAGGAAAACTCTTTAACTATGAACCAAAGTATTCCAAATTCATCCTGGTTCACAAGTACACAACCTGTACCATTCCTTTTCAAGGATTACAACATTGAATGCCCTGTTAACAGATATACACAGGCAGTATAACAACTTCGAGGCACTAAGCCAAAACTCAGATTGATACATTTTAAAACTCCGAGGACCTGAGAGTACAGAGACGACACATAAGACTACTATCTATATGACTAGACAGACAATATTTCCACCTGAGATCTTATTGTTGTCCCTACTGTTGCTGCTGCTCTTTCCCTGTTCTAGGGTTTCTGCTCTGCCTTCCATGCATACCTAAAAATGTTTCCCATGGGGGTGAGACAATTGAAAATTGCCCCAGCGAGAGATATAACTCTCTGCCAAAAACATTATTATTGCAGTTTATCAAATTAAAACTGAGTAGGGGTTACTTTTACATTATCAGGCAGAATTATTCATCATAGAACAGAATAAGATAATCTCCATTCTCAAGGAGGTCATTGCATCTACCCATGGTAGATAAGTAATTCATCTGTCTACTTTGCAGAGAATATAAAGAAACATAATTAACATTTATCTACTAAGGAATGCACAAAGAAATGCAACATCAGCCAATGAATCTCCGTATTCAATCCTTAAGAAAACATGCTATACGGCTGATTACATTTTACAATCACACTTATGCTCTGAGGAGATGAGATATACCGCTCATACTCCAACCGACCATTACGAAATCGCCTCGGTACCATACATAGGTCATCAAAAGAGCCGGATTCTTATGACCTCATCTGTCTCGGTCAGTACGAGACCACATGCAGGACATCTTGTGTCTCTACTAACTAGCTAGCCAGGGTATTCTGGCACCTTCGCTACAGAGTTACAGCGTCAACTGCACTCTCATCGCCAATCGAGAGATTTCTTGTTTATCTCCTCGATCCGACATTAAGTATAATTGGGAGATTCATGATACATCCATCCCGACATATTCATGAAGGATTGAGAGGTTTCTTGTTTACCTTACAAAAATCTCTTTAAGAGGACGTAAGGATATTTTCACCCATTTACCCCCAAATATTCAAAATATGTGCTCCGAGTTTTGCCGCGGGCACCCGTTTCACCATCACCTATTCCTGACGATGATGGATCTATGGTCAGAGCACTACATGAATAGATTTCACTTGATTTATTAAGTACATTCTCATATTCTTTTAGCATCAGCTAAGTTCTCAAACATAACTTATTACAACAATGCTATAAAGAGACATGTACTACTTTTATCATATATTTATCAGTCTTTCAAAGACCCTGGGAACTCAGTCCCTCATTTCAATACTGGGAATTATCATCCCTTCACTTTCTCATCACCATAATCATATGGTTCTGGGTATTCAAACCCTTAACTCATCATTGAGCATTATTATACCTTTTTCAGGTAACTATCACTTTCAGGTCATCTGACCAAGGCATTCATGATACTTGTTACACAAGCATCACACCTGGCTCACAAGGCCATGAAATATCTTGTCACCTCTCACTGGGTAACAACTTACTCATGTGACTCATAAAAGTCCACGCATATTGCTTCTTTTACTAAGCAACAACAACATTAAGGCACATAATTCCAATCAACATTTATTATATAAATGTCACAACTCACACTAGCTATATACATCATCTCATAATATCTGTATGGTTATTAGGCATGATAACAGTCATACAAGATATTCATCACATCATATGATGTGATAGCAACACCATTATTCCTCTACCAGGAATTAGGGTTTACTATCAAATAGGGCTTTTCATTCCCTTTACCCAAATTAGGGTTAGGGTTCCCCATTTCTCATTAATAAAGAGTTCATGATCTCATTATTTGTTCAACCCTTAATACATTATTCCATACCTCTGGGGCATTCAAGGATATCATATTTGATTATTCTAGAACATTACTTTCATCATATAGCATTAATGATCATCAATTCAAGGTATGAGTTCATTTCTCATCCTTATCATGGTATGATTATATCATACACATCATTTGGTCTTAACCCCATTCTCAAGGTACATTAATTAACACTCATCAAGGTGTAACGACTCATTACATTTCATTGTAATAGTTTCATAACACACTTCATATGTTTCTTACCCAATTATATTGGATTTGAAGTACATCAAGGCATATAAACCCTGAAATGCTGAATGTGATAACTATCATATCTTGATGTATCACTTTCTCATCATTTCAAACTATGTTGAGTTATCCATCTTATCTTGTATTAAGGTATTTCCCTCTTAATACATCCCGTCACTAATCTCTTACCTTTACCATATAATGCAAAGGCCATACATTAGAATTGTACAACTATCTCACATGATATGGACTTATCTTAGTTTAAGGCATGACTTTATTATAAAGTTGCTTATAAATAATCACAATGATACACCCTCAACTAGGGTTTCTCATCACATATCTTATGTATCCTTCATCCAATTATATTGGACTTATAATCATATCAAGGTATACAATCGTATGAGGTCACTTTCAAATCACCTCTAAATCAAGCATAGAGAACCACAGCCGTGCAACCAAGAACGGCCGTGCGAAGGGAAGCCACCACAGTCGTGCTACCTTGCACGGTCGTGCAAAGTGAAGCTACCACGGTCGTGCTACAGAAGTTCCCCTCATGAATCATATTCAAGTATGAATTCTATTCTTTCATTAGGGATTAGGGTTTCACATATCATCTCCCTTCTTTAGAATAGGGATTACATATAGCATCACCCTTCATTAGGGTTTCATATCGCGTTTCCCATATTCAAGGTTTGCTAATCATTCCCAATTAGGGTTTCTCATGAAATCACCCTCAACTAGGGTTTCACATGGATACACCCTCAACTAGGGTTGCACATGGATACACCCTCAGTTAGGGTTTCACATGGATACACCCTCAACTAGGGTTTCATAAGGATACACCCTCAACTAGGGTTTCATAAGGATACACCCTCAACTAGGGTTTGAGTTCAATAACCCTGTCAATTAGGGTTTATGTTCATGTTTAGGGTTTCATGATCTCTTTACTTAAGGATCATAACTCTTAACCACCACATGAATCATATTCATGTATGAATTCATGCTATCAACTTCTCAACTTGAATAGGTCATATCACCCTTTAGTTGAGTACATACAACTATGATTAACATAGTGTATCAAGTCATTGACCCTATAAGCAATTAGGAATTCATCCCTTAATTGACACTAATCCCTTAGGTACTATTCGGGTTTCAACCTTTGTACCTTCTTTGATTATCATTACTAATCAACATTGGATCAATGGATCATTCATCATCTTGATTCTCAAGAGATTCAATCACATTGGACCTCCATTACATAGGGTATCCAATTGAATTAGGGTTTTCAATGTTGATTCCTTCAATCATTGAATTCATGGAACCAGTCATCAATTGGACCTACCCTCATACTTCAATTGAGTTTAATAGGTCAACCTTCAACTGATTTGACTATCAATTGACCCTCAATTGATCATCAATTAGGGTTTGATTCGATTGAGTTAGGGTTTGGAATCGAGGATTCAACAACACTAATCAATGTAAGACTAGTTGCTTTGAAACCATTGAACCATCATCCAAATTGGGTATGACCTGACCCCAAACGGTCTTTAGGTCGTTTGTATGACCTAAAAACGGTCTTGAGACCGTTTTCCCATCATATCACTCAAAACCAAGCCATCCAAGTCGGGTTTGGATTATTGAAGTGCTCACCAATTCAGCAATTTATTGCATATCAACTTGGTACCTTTAGGCCTTCAAACACCTAATCATACTCAACCCTAGACCTCCAAATGGTCTTGGGTGACCACCAAACGGTCTTGAGACCGTTTGGATGAGCTCCAAACGGTCTTGAGACCGTTTGGCCCATCCAACCTTTGGATTCTAGTGAAAAATCATCATGGATTGGTCTATCGAGTTGATCAACAAATCAGCACTACATTGCAATATGATTAGTACCTTTGGACCTTCAATTGGACAACTATACTTGACCCCAGACTTCCAAACGGTCTTGGGGTGATCCCCAAACTGGTTTGAAACCGTTTGGGTGATCCCCAAACGGGTTTGAATCCGTTTGGGCTAATCAACCCAAAATCTCAACTTAACTCATTGGAATTTCAGCACTATTTTCAATTAGGGTTTGCCTAATTGATTAGCCTTCAACTCACGATTCCTTGGGAGTTAACCCATAAAATTTGTAGGATCATTATACAACATAATAGGGATCAGTAATCCCAAACGGTCAACGCTTGGTCAACCATCTCAAATGGTATTGAACCCGTTTTCCCAAACAGGTCAAGTTATTCAGGTTGAAAATCAGCACTTAATTCAATTCGATTTGTCTAATTGATTGGCCTTCAACCTATGATTCCTTTGGAGTTAACCCCTCAAATTTGGAGGGTCATTATCCTACATAATTAGCAACGAGATTCCCAAACGGTCAACGCTTGGTCAACTCCTTCAAATAGGTTTGAACCCGTTTTCCACCAAACGGTTTTGGTGAAACCATTTGGTCACCAAACGGTTTTGGTGAAACCGTTTGGTCCCAACTTTTGAGATCGTTTTCTCCCAAGATATTTGGTGAGGTGCTTGCTTATGATGATTTCATCATCATCTTTCTTCGTGCACCCAAGAACAACAACCGTTCTTGATGGAATTTGCAGCAAAGAAACAAAAGTGTATAAAATTGAAGAAATCAATCAACAAAGCATAGAGAATTGATGCAATAGCAATGTTTAAGGGTTTGAGTTATAAAACCCGCCTCCAATTGAGCTCCAAAGCTCCAAGATCACGCCATTAATGGTGGATGAAGCTCTTGCAACTCCCCCTAGGCTCGTCCTCAAGCTTTTTATTGTAAAAGTTGGCTAGGGTTGAAGAGGAGATCGAAATAAGAAGGAATCCATAATTTGTTTTCGATTTCCACCATGAAATCATGGAGAACGAAGGTCAAGGGCTTACCCACAGGTTGGGGACGTGCTCCCTGATCCTCCCTAGCTCCTTGGTCGGTTTTGCAAGCAAGGGGAAGAAGAAAATCTGAAAAAGGCCTTGGTTTGGGCTTGGAAATGGCACTTTTATAAGGAAATTGATGAGAGAGAAAATGCCTTATAAAAATCCAATTAATCCCAATAAAGTGGCCACCTATTCCCCCTCAACTACCTTGGGTACGAGGCACCTTCCTTGCCTTTAATTATCCTTCATTATCCTCAATTTAAAGAAAAGCAAATTAAGCACCTTAATGCTTATAATATAATATCCCACATGTGAGTGGATATTACTTTTCTTTATAAAAAGGTGAGTGGAATTTCACCTACTTAAGATATTTTCGTTCCTTATCTTGTTAAAGGAACGTACATACTTATTCAAAATCAACCCAAAACATTTTGTTTGAAAGCCCTTCAATTATTTTTATTCATTTTTGCCCTAAATCGAATTAGGGTTTCAATTAGGCATTATTCTTGATTATTTTAATGTCAAGATTCTCTCTCCTACAAATTAATTCAAATGAGGAGTACCTCTCATTTTATTTGCTCTACATGATGCCAAGAAACATTAAGGACCATATTGAAGTGGTAATTTGCATATTGAACCCTAGATTTTGGGTAAATTGCACTTTACTCCAAAACTAGGTTTTAATGCACAAGGATTGCTTTACAAGCTTAATCTTGGTGTCCAAGCTTGTGGAAACCATAACACTACATCATATTCATTCTTATGATGTCTCAACATCATAGGAACATCTTATCATGCAACATTTGCAATTTAACCCCTCAACTTGGGTAATTTGCACTTTAGTCCAAAATAAGCAAACATTGCTTCAACATTGTTCAAACAGGACCAAAATTGAAACATAGGTTCCTTTTGAGCCTTAATTACTTTTCACAAGATGAGATTAAGCATATAATCATCTTTCTTAATCAAAACACCTAGGGTTAAAGCATAACCCAGGTCAGGGATGTTACAGTTGCCGCCGTCTTCATCGGAGTCAGCGATGGCTATGATAGGCCATCGGAAGTGTTGCGCCCCTTCGATGTTGAAGACCGGATCGGGAAGCGAGCATTCCTAGTAAGCATGGTTGACGTGGCAGTGCGCATACGCCAAACCATCTCGAAGAAGGATGAGGTTGGAGCGGTGTAGATGTTGCATGCTCCTGGTGGAGAGAGGAGTCAAAGTAGAGAAATTCAGCCCGAGGTAGGAAGCCAGCTTGGTGATAAGCCCGCCAAAGTGAATCGACGCTTTCCGTGTACTCCTCTTCACCGCCAAAACCCGCTGCAAAAAGAAGGCGCCCCAGTTGCATTCTTGACGTTTCAGGAGTTTATACAAGAAGAATAAGTCCGTCTCCTGAAACTTGTTGAGGGCCAAATCACCCCAAGCAAACAACGTCGAACTCAGCATCCAGTGAAGTATTCGGACGAAGGGGTGCTCGAAATCAGCTACCGCAGCATTATGGTAGCTCACTGACTTGCCCGGCGGCACCGTCACCAGCTCGGCAAAGATTGCATCATAGTCAGTGCGGTTGTCCGGTCGCCGGTAGTCGTGTTGCGAGTGATTCCAGTTGAAGATCTTGTTGAACTGTCGGAGTGTAAGGGTATAGTCGATGTTGTACAGCCGGAAAGACACCCGGCCCTTGATCCACTCACGGTCGGTGGCTATGGCATCATTGGGTATGACGCAGATGTCCAGTGACGCCATAAACTCAGCCACCAGCTCCTTGTACGTAGGCCACTCACCGAAGAACAGCTGGCCATCAGCATGAAACTAAAACTCGTCAGGTCGTCTTCCCGTGTGTCGGGCCTGACCCTTCAGGACATAGTCGAGGTTGGCGTAGAACCCCAGGTTGCGGATGGTTTCCCATTCAACATAACGGGTCAGCTCGATCTTCCTCTTTAGAATCTCCTCATATATCTTCTTGACCTCCGCGGATGGATGGATCAGCCGCGGGCGTGAGATTGACGCGATCGGAGGTGGCACGAACTCCGGGATGTCCATCGGGTTCGCAAGTGAAGACGATGCACCAGCTACATGCATCATGACTGCGACAGAAAGAGTAATAGAAAGGGATCTCGGTGAAGATCGGAGAAGTGAATCTCCGCTCTATGAAGAACTTGCTCTGTGTTGCTTGTCGTCGGGCTTGGATAGCTCTGGAACACGCTCGGCACAAGTCAAGGAGAATTGCACTGGAGTTGTGATGTCATCTGGCGCAAATACTCCTCATATATAGCCGTGGCCGGCGCTACTGTATGTCCGTCGATACCATCGACGTGAGTCGATGGCATCGACACGGGTAGCACGATCTGTACCTCCGCGAGTATCGATGGTTGTCGATGGCTGGATCTGCGGGGCCCAGATTGCTGACACGTCGATACTATCGACCTGTCCCCCGGATCGACTTCCTTGTTGTTGCGATTGACGTTGATCTTTCCTCACGGATCGTTGACGTGGTGCGTCGATACTATCGACGCGAGTTGATAGTATCGACTCTCTGATTAGGGCAAACCCTCGGGAGGCCCGGTCGTCGCCTTCTTTGCATGAATGTGTCGATACCATTGACACGCCCGTCGATGGTATAGACTTTCCTGAGACGATTCGTTCTGAAAATCTCCAGAGATCTCGATAGTATCAACACCCATTTCGATACCATCAACCTTTGCTTGTGATCTGCCTGTTGGTATGTCGATACCATCGACAGTGTCATTCCTGCAGTTGCCAACCTGTACCATGGTCGATACCATCGACACAAGGGTCGATGGTATCGACTCTGCCTCAGCCCTGCACATGTAGCAAATGATCATGGTATCTTTTTTATACTATAAACTAAGTTAAAACAAATCAAACCATGAATGTAAAGGAACTAAACTAAAGTACCAATGGTTGGGTTGCCTCCCAACAAGCGCCCTTATTTAACGTCTTAGGCTAGACAACTTGAAGCACATCATGCATCCGAAAGTGAAATGAGTTTGACCTCATTCACCTTTCTCGTGTAATCTTCACCAAAATACAACTTCAACCTCTATCCGTTCACCAAAAATGTAGTCTCGCCATCGCGCACCATGATTGTGCCATGTGGCTTGACCTCTTCTACCGTGAATGGCCCACTCCATCAGGATTTAATCTTCCTGGGATGCAACTTCAGCCTTGAATTGAACAAAAGCACACGATCTCCTTTCTTGAAGGTGCGCATCTGAATGTGGTGATCGTGGATCAACTTAGTGCGCTCCTTGTATATCCGAGAGTTCTCATATGCAGTCATTCACAGCTCATCCAATTCATTTAATTCAAGTAATCTCTTCTTCCCCGCTTCATCATAACTCAAGTTGAGCTTTCTCAACGCCCAGTGTGCTTTGTGCTCTAACTCCACCGGTAAGTGACAGGCCCGACCGTACGCCAACCTAAAAGGCGTGGTGCCTATAGGTGTCTTGTATGCCGTCCTATATGTCCACAATGCGTCTGGTAGTAAGGCACTCCAATTCTTCCTCGTGGAAGCCACCGTACGCTCCAAGATCTTCTTAATTTCGTGATTGGAGACCTCCACTTGTCTTTGAGTTTGCGGGTGATACGGGGTACCAATGTTATGTTTGACCCCGTATTTCCTCAATAGTGCCGAGAACTTTTGATTCTTAAAGTGCATACCCCCATTACTAATGATCATTCAGGGCACTCCAAACCTACAGAAGATATTTTCCTTAACAAAACTGCACACTACAGTAGAATCGTTATTCCTTATGGGTATTGCTTCTACCCACTTCGACACATAATCAATAGCTAAAAGGATATATAAATTCGAATTGGAGGACACAAAGGGTCCCATGAAATCTATACCCCATAGATCAAATACCTCAACCTCTTGGAAAACATTTAGGGGCATCTCTTGTCTCTTTGAAATGTTACCTGCTCTTTGGTAGGAATCACATTGCCTCACGAACTCATAGGCGTCTCAGAACAAGGTAGGCCAATATAGGCCACTTTCCAGTACTTTGGAAGTCATACGAGAGCTCGCATGGTGTCCGCCCGTAGGTAGAGTGTGGCAATGACGAAGAACACTCTCGTATTCCACCTCAGGTACACACCTGCGTAGGACACCATCCCTGCATTGCTTCAAAAGAATGGGGTCATCCCAAAAATAATATCGTAGAGAATGGAAAAATTTCTTCTTCTCTTGATATGTCCAATCATCCGGGATGATCCTGCAAGCAAGATAATTCACGATATATGAAAACCACGGATCTTTAGAATTGACTTTCAAAAGTTGTTCATCCGGAAATGTCTCAGTTATGGGTATGTGTATATCTTTTTCATCTACCCTCTCTAACCTAGACAAATGATCCGCTACAACATTTTCAATCCCCGCCTTGTCTTTGATTTCGATATCAAATTCTTGTAAGAGCAAGATCCACCTAATCAATCTAGGTTTGGCATCTTTTTTCTCCATCAAATATTTAATAGCGGCATGGTCAGTCCAAATTACTACTTTCGATCCAACTAAATACTGCCGAAATTTTTCAAAAGTGAAAACAACAGCAAGCAATTCTTTTTCATTAGTCGTGTAATTTAGTTGGGCATCATTCAAAGTCTTAGAGGCATAAAAAATCACGGCGGGTTTATTTTCCACCCTCTGTCCCAACACAGCTCCTATAGCGAAATCAGATGCATCACACATGAGTTCAAACGGCTTAGTCCAATCCGGTGTTTGAACAACCGGTGCGGAAATCAATTTCTCCTTCAGCACGTTGAACGTGTGTAAACATTTGTCATTGAAATAAAAAATGACATCCTTTTCGAGAAGCTCAGATAGAGGTTTAGCGATTTTTGAAAAATCTTTTATGAACCGACGATAAAATCCGGCGTGGCCTAAGAAGCTTCTTACCCCTTTTACCGAATTTGGTGGAGGTAATTTAGAAATTACTTCAATTTTTACCGGATCTACCTCCAAACCTTTGTTGGACACCTTATGTCCCAGCACTATCCCTTCACTCACCATCATATGACATTTCTCCCAGTTGAGGACCAAATGTGTGTCCTCACATCTTTGTAACACCTTATCCAGATTATAAAGGCATTCATCAAAAGAAGCACCATAAACCAAAAAGCCATCCATAAAGACCTCTAGACAGCGTTCTACCATATCAGAAAAAATGGCGAGCATACAACGCTGAAAAGTCATTGGTGCATTGCATAATCCAAAGGGCATGCGGCGATACGCGAAAGTTCCATAGGGACAAGTGAAAGTAGATTTCTCTTGGTCCTTAGGATCAATCGAAATCTGATTGTACCCCGAATACACGTCCAGAAAATAGAAATGTGATCGGTCGGCTAAACGCTCTAGAATTTGATCAATAAATGGAAGAGGAAAATGATCCTTTAGCGTAGCGGCATTCAAACGTCGGTAATCTATACAAACTCACCACCCGGTTACCAAGCGGGTGGTGACAGGTTCATTTAAAATATTTTGAGTGACGGTTATTCCCCCCTTTTTAGGGACTACCTGCGTAGGACTCACCCATGTCGAGTCTAAAATTGCATAGATGATACCTGTGGAAAGAAGCTTAATCACCTCCTCCTTCACCACCTCCATCATGCTTGGATTCAGTCGACGTTGCATTTGAATCACCGGCTTGGCTCCCTCCTCGAGCCGAATCTCATGCTGACACAAAGTAGGAGAAATCCCCTTGATATTTGCAACAGACCACCCAAATGCTCCCCGGTGGTTCTTCAGCACTATCAACAACTGGTCCTCCTCTTCCGCACTCAGATAAGCAGAAATAATCACCGGTAACTTTTCTTCCTCAGCTAGGAAGGCGTACTTGAGGTGAGGTGACAGTGGCTTTAACTCCAACTCCGGTGGGCTGATTAAGGATGATTGAAGCGGTGGGGGAAGTTTGCCTAAATCTTCATAATACCTAGCATAGAAGCATGGCAACATCTGAAACATCTTGGCACACTCCTTGAGTGATTTGCTTCTCATCCAATCATGAGTGATATTGACTAAGCAAGCATCCAGTGGTAATTCCGGATATGCATAAAAAACTAAATATTCTAAAGCATCATCCTCCGTAGAGGGAGGAATGTCTTCATCCTCATCATTCGGGAACCCTAAAGTCTTACAAAGGGATACCACTTTGGTATGCTCCATGATGTCTACAGCCAAAGTCCCCTTGTCCACCTTGGTCATTACATGAGCCATATCTAGAAATGGCTTCCCTAGACAAAGTGAGATATTGTTATCAAGATGTTTTACCATGTGGCATTGCTCCTTGGATTTAGGTGATGTGGCAACACATCCCATTATCACACAGATAACGAGGTGTTTCGCGATAACGTGCAGAAATCACCATAGCCACAGCTTATCAAAAACACGGGTTAATTAAAACCGATTGCGGAAAACTGATAAACTAGGAAACATATTACATTCCAGTCCATATCCTGCAAGAGAACATGTTATATACATATCCATACAAGTCTGGACACATGTCCACAGCTTAGAGCAACAGCTGTCCTGGCAACACATGAGTTCACCACCTGTTCATAAAGGCATGTATCCAGCCAACAGCAGGATATACAAACATCATCGGTCGTACATCGTAAAACAACGTCAAAACGCCGCCAAGGACCTGAGAGTACAAGGATGACTCTAGACTCTACACCAAAACATCAAAACAGTAGCATCTCCCAAGCTTGCCTTCTACTGATCTTCTCGCTACTCGGCCGCAACTCCGCGACCACCACCACGACAAGCTCGACCACCTAAAAAGGGTGTAAACCAGCGGAGTGAGACAATTGAACATTGTCCCAGCGGGAGGCATAACTCCGCGCCAAAACTACAAAACCTCAGATAAGCATGTATATAAGCAGGTATACTTGTAACATCCCTGACCTGGGTTATGAATTAACCCTAGATGTTTTGTCTAATAAGGTTGAGTAGATTCTTAATCTTATCTTAGGAAAAGTAATTAGGCCTCATAAGAAACTTATGTTTCAATTTTGGTCCTGTTTGAGCAATGTTGAAGCAATGTTTGCTTATTTTGGACTAAAGTGCAAATTACCCAATTCGAGGGGTTAACTTGCAAATGTTGCATGATAAGATGTTCCTCTGATGTTATGACATCATAATAATGAATGTGATTTAGTGGTATGGTTTCCACAAGCTTGGGCACCAAGATTAAGCTTGTAAAGCAATGTTGTGCATTAAAACCTAGTTTTGGTGAAAAGTACAATTTACCCAAAATCTAGGGTTCAATATGCAAATTACCACTTCAATAAAGTCCCTAATGTTTCTTGGCATCATGTAGAGCAAAGAAAATGAGAGTTACTTCTCATTTGAATTAATATGGAGGAGAGAGAATCTTGATATTAAAATAATCAAGATTTAATCCTAATTGAAACCCTAATTCAATTTAGGGCAAAAATGAATAAAAATAATTGAAGGGCTTTCAACCAAAATGTTTTGGGTTGATTTTGAATAAGTATGGACGTTCCTTTGCCAAGATAAGGAACGAAAATATCTTAAGTAGGTGAAATTCCACTCACCTTATTATAAAGAAAAGTAATTTCCACTCACATATGGGATATTAATATAATAAGCATTAAGGTGCTTAATTTGCTTTTCTTTAAATTGAGGATAATGAAAGAGAATTAAAGGCAAAGGGATATGCCTCGTATCCATGGAGTTGAGGGGGAAGAGGCGGCCATAATTTTTGGATTAATTGGATTTTTCATAAGGCATATTCTCTCTCATCAATTTCTTTATAAAAGTGCCATTTCCAAGCCCAAACCAAGACCTTTTTCGGATTTTCTTCTTTCCTTTGCTTGCAAAACCGACCAAGGAGCTAGAGAGGAGAAGGAGGACGACTCCCTACCTGTTGGTAAGCTATTGACCTTCGTTCTCCTTGATTTCATGGAGGAAATCGAAAATAAATTATGGATTCCTTCTTATTTCGATCTCCTCTTCAACCCTAGCCAACTTTTGCAATCAAAAGCTTGAGGACGAGCCTAGGGGGAGTTGCTAGAGCTTCATCCACCATTAATGGCGTGAGCTTGGAGCTTTGGAGCTCAATTGGAGGCGGGTTTTATAACTCAAACCCTTAAACATTGCTATTGCATCAATTCTCTATGTTTTGTTGATTGATTTCTTCAATTTGATACACTCTTGTTTCTTTGCTGCGATTTCCATCAAGAACGGTTGCTGTTCTTGGTTTTTCGAAGGAAGGGGATGATGACATCATCCTATATGCTTATCCAAAGAAAATTACCAAGCAAAACCGTTTTGATAGCTACTCCAAATCGTTTTAATTTGATTGGCTATGCGGTTTCAGCAAACCGTTTAAGGGCAAACGGTTTGAAACCGTTTGGGAGCAAACGGTTTCAAGACCGTTTGAGATGGTTGACCAAGCGTTTACCGTTTGGGAATTTTGTTCCTAATTATGTAGGCTGATAACCTCCAAATTTGAGGGATTAACTCCAAAGGAATCGAGAGTTGAAGGCCAATCAATTAGGCAATCAGATTGAATTATGTGCTGATTTTCAACCTGATTAACTTGACCTGGTTGAGCAAACGGTTTCAAGACCGTATAATATGGTTGACTAAGCGTTGACCGTATGGGATTCCTGTTCACAATTATGTTTATTAATAACCCTCCAAATTTGAGGGATTAACTCCAAAGGAATCGTGAGTTGAAGCCTAATCAAGTAGGGAAACCTAATTGGATTAAGTGTTGATTTTCAATCTGATTTAATTGAACTTTTTGGGCAAACGGTCTCAAGACCATATAAGATGGTTGACTAAGCATTGACCGTATGATATTACTGTTCCTAATGATGTTGGTTAATGACTCACCAAATTTTATGGATTAATTCCAAACGAGTCATGAGTTGAAGGCTAATCAATTGGGCAAACCCTAATTGAAATCAGTGCTGAAATTCCAATGCGTTAATTAGAGATTTTGGGTTGATTAGCCCAAACGGTTTTCAAGACCGTTTGGGGATCACCCAAATGGTCTCAAGACCGTTTGGAGGTCTGTGGTCAAGTATAGTTGACCAATTGAAGGTCCAAAGGTACTAATCATATTGCAATGTAGTGCTGATTTGTTGATGAACTCGATAGACCAATCCATGATGAATTTTCACTAGAGTCCAAAGGTTGGATGGGCAAACGGTCTCAAGACCGTTTGGTGGTCACCCAAGACCGTTTGGAGGTCTAGGGTTGAGTATGGTTAGGTGTTTGAAGGTCTAAAGGTACCAAGCTGTTAAACAATGTAATGTTGATTTGGTGATCAATCCAATGAACCAAACCCTAATTGGATTGCTTAGATTTGAGTGATATGATGGGCAAACGGTCTCAAGACCGTTTGGAAGTCATCCAAACGACCTCAAGACCGTTTGGGGTCAGGTCATACCCAATTTGGTTGATGGTTCAATGGTTTCAAAGTAACTAATCTTACATTGATTAGTGTTGTTGAATCATCGATTCCAAACCCAAATTCAATTGAATCAAACTCTAATTGATGACCAATTGAGGGTCAATTGAGGGTCAAATCAGTTGAAGGTTGACCTATTAAACTTAATTGAAGTATGAGTATAGGTCCAATTGATGATTGGTTCCAAGAATTCAATGATTGAAGGAATCAACATTGAAAACCCTAATTCATTTGTATACCTTATGTAATGGAGGTTCAATGTGATTGAATCTCTTGAGAATAAAGATAATGAATGATCCATTGACCCAATGACGATTAGTAATGATAAACAAAGAAGGTACAAATGTTGAAACCCTAACAGCACCTAAGGGACTAGTACCAATTAAGGAATGAATCCCTAATTGCTTATTGGACCAATGACTTGATACACTATGTTAATCATAGTTGTATGTACTTGATTGAAGGGTTGATATGACCTAATCAAGCTGAGATGATGATAGCATGAATTCATACATGAATATGATTCATGTGGTGATTAAGGGTATGATCCTTAAGTAGAGAGATCATGAAACCCTAATCATGAACATAAACCCTAATCGACTGGGTTATTGAGTTGAAACCCTAGTGGAGGGTGTATCCTTGTGAACCCTAGTTGAGGGTGTATCCTTGTGAAACCCTAGTTGAGGGTGTATCCTTATAAACCCTGGTTGAGGGTGTATCCTTGTGAAACCCTAGTTGAGGGTGTATCATTGTGATTGTTTATAGGCAACTTTATAATAAAGTTATGCCTTAAAATAAGATAAGTCCATATCACGTGAGATAGTTGGACAATTCTAATGTGTGGCCTATGCATTATATGCTAAGGGTGAGTATTCTGTGATGGAATGTATTAAGAGGGGAAATACCTTAATACAAGATAAAGTTGGTTAACTCAAGAGGGTCTGAATTAATGAGAAATGGGGAACCCTAACCCTAATTTGGGGAAAAGGGAATGATAAGCCCTGTTTGATAGTGAACCCTAATTCCTGGTTAAGGAATGATGGTGTTACTATTGTATCACATGATGTGATGAATATCTTATATGAGTGTTATCATGCCTAATAACCATGCAGGTATGATGAGATGATGAATATAGCCAAGTTTGGGCTGTGACATTTATATAATAAATGTTGATTGGCTTTTTGTGCGTTGATGTTGTTGTTGCTTAATAAAAGTAACAATGTGTACGAATTTTATGAACCATGTGAATAAGTTGTTGCCTAGTGAGAGGTGACAAGATGTGAATGGCCTTGTGATCCATGTGAATAAGTTGTTGCCTAGTGAGAGGTGACAAGATGTGAATGGCCTTGTGAGCCACGTGAATAAGTTGTTGCCTAGTGAGAGGTGACAAGATGTGAATGGCCTTGTGAGCCATGTGAATAAGTTGTTGCCTAGTGAGAGGTGACAAGATTTGAATGGCCTTGTGAGCCATGTGAATAAGTTGTTGCCTAGTGAGAGGTGACAAGATGTGAATGGCCTTGTGAGCCATGTGAATAAGTTGTTGCCTATTAAGAGGTGACAAGATGTGAATGGTCTTGTGAGCCATGTGAATAAGTTGTTGCCTAGTAAGAGGTGACAAGATATGAATGGCCTTGTGAGCCATGTGTGATGCTTGGATAACAAGTATCATGTTTCTTTGTAGCATTTGTGTTAATAAGTTATGCTAGAGAATTTGGCTGATGTTACATTTCTGTTATATATCTATAGTTCATTGATGATTATTCATATCTGTTGTATTCATTACAAGTAGATGGATGAACTATGAGTCTACCATGGGTAGATGAAATGCTCTTATTGAAAATGGAGATTTTCTTATTCTGTTCTATGAAGAATAATTCTGCCTATTAATGTAAAAGTAACCCCTTCTCAGTTTAATTTCATAATATGCTATAACAATGTTTCTGGCAGAGAGTTATATCTCTCGCTGGGGAAATTTACAATTGTCTCACCCCCGTGGGAAACATTTTTAGGTATGCATGAAAGGCAGAGCAGAAACCCTAGAACAGGGAAAGAGCAGCAGCAACAACAACAGTAGGGACAGCAATAAGATCTCAGGTGGAGATATTGTCTATCTAGTCATATAGATAGTAGTCCTATGTGTCGTCTCTGTACTCTTAGGTCCTCGGAGTTTTTAGTCAGTGTTTTTGATATATCAGTGTGAGGTTTTTAGCTTGATGCCTCGAGATCTGTATGCTGCCTGCATATATGTTTATAAGGCAGCTGATGATGTAGTCTCTGGAAAGAGATGGTACAGGATATGTACGTTTGAAACTGAATGTATATGATATACAATGACATTTGTTGGAAAAGATTTCCTATGTGTGGATCTCTTTGCAAAAAGTTTTAATTTTTAGTGATTTTTTCTAATCCACTGCTTGATGAACGCTTCCGCATTAGTTAATCATTTTTTCACGAGACGATCGTCACAATTAAGTGGTATCAGAGCTCTAGGTTTGCTGAGTCTACAGAGACATAGGACTAAGGTATCAAGTCTGTGTTAGTGTCCTCCAGTATACCCTATAATGATTTCTGCTTGTGTAGAGAAAGGGTAAAGTTTTAAAATGACTGGAGAGCACAAGGAACACATTGCTTAGGGCAATGTTGTTGCACCAAGAAGTGGTGCAAGGATCATGCAAGAATAGAATGAGTGCCTGAGAATCCCCATTAAGACCTGATCAGGATAGAAAATCCTATGATCATGCTCTTGTTGGGAAGATTAGGGCAACAATAATGCATATAGGGGACTGGATACTAGCTTTACAATCTAGGTTATCAGTCCTTAATACAGAAAGTTTGATCTTTAAAAGAGTTCCTAAATGACTTAGTCATGTTGGAACAAGGGAAAATCATGTGTGTATAATGATATGAATAGCAAGGAATATGATAGCATGTAAGTGCATACTACTTGATCTCAGTATTTGTAAACCCTGGCCTGGTATACAACTATTGATGATAAAGTGGGTATGGAAACTCTTAGATTGTTGTCTTTTTGATTGCTCTGATCAAGTAGTCATTCTGAGACAATCTAATGTGTATCATGAAATAAGAAATATGGAATCAATAAAGGAAGATGCTTTGTGCAATTCCAATAAAGGAAGATGCTTTGTGCAATTCCAATAAAGGAAGATGCTTTGTGCAATTCCAATAAAGGAAGATGCTTTGTGCAATTCCAATAAAGGAAGATGCTTTGTGCAATTCCAATAAAGGAAGATGCTTTGTGCAATTCCAATAAAGGAAGATGCTTTGTGCAATTCCAATAAAGGAAGATGCTTTGTGCAATTCCAGTAAAGGAAGATGCTTTGTGCAATTCCAGTAAAGGAAGATGCTTTGTGCAATTCCAGTAAAGGAAGATGCTTTGTGCAATTCCAATAAAGGAAGATGCTTTGTGCAATTCCAATAAAGGAAGATGCTTTGTGCAATTCCAATAAAGGAAGATGCTTTGTGCAATTCCAATAAAGGAAGATGCTTTGTGCAATTCCAATAAAGGAAGATGCTTTGTGCAATTCCAATAAAGGAAGATGCTTTGTGCAATTCCAATAAAGGAAGATGTTGTGTGCAATTCCAATAAAGGAAGATGCTTTGTGCAATTCCAATAAAGGAAGATGCTTTGTGCAATTCCAATAAAGGAAGATGCTTTGTGCAATTCCAATAAAGGAAGATGCTTTGTGCAATTCCAACCCTAAACAAAAAGGGAAAAGCTATGTGACATTCCTAACTAATAGGAAGAACTATGTGAACATTCCCAATTACATAGAGTTTTCTAAGTGAATTATCTATGTTAGATATATATGTTTTTTCTTTTGATAAGTATTCTTGAGTGATTATTGAAGTATGTTCTTTTATGCTTCTTCCTTTCAATGACATGGACATCATATGTTAGGGGTTTATGCCTTGCATAAACATAAACAGTGATATGGAGGAATTAATGAAAGGAGCTTTGTGTGGAATCACAGAGTTCATAATATCTGCAAGATATGAAGATGATATGTGGAGACTTGAGGGCATGATTAATGAACAATCTGTTCCTCCTTTTCCTGGGATTTCGAGGACGAAATCCTTATTAGGGGTTTATAATTTGTAACATCCCTGACCTGGGTTATGAATTAACCCTAGATGTTTTGTCTAATAAGGTTGAGTAGATTCTTAATCTTATCTTGGTAAAAGTAATTAGGCCTCATAAGAAACTTATGTTTCAATTTTGGTCCTGTTTGAGCAATGTTGAAGCAATGTTTGCTTATTTTGGACTAAAGTGCAAATTACCCAATTCGAGGGGTTAACTTGCAAATGTTGCATGATAAGATGTTCCTCTGATGTTAAGACATCATAATAATGAATGTGATGTAGTGGTATGGTTTCCACAAGCTTGGGCACCAAGATTAAGCTTGTAAAGCAATGTTGTGCATTAAAACCTAGTTTTGGTGAAAAGTGCAATTTACCCAAAATCTAGGGTTCAATATGAAAATTACCACTTCAATAAAGTCCCTAATGTTTCTTGGAAACATGTAGAGCAAAGAAAATGAGAGTTACTTCTCATTTGAATTAAGATGGAGGAGAGAGAATCTTGATATTAAAATAATCAAGATTTAATCCTAATTGAAACCCTAATTCAATTTAGGGCAAAAATGAATAAAAATAATTGAAGGGCTTTCAACCAAAATGTTTTGGGTTGATTTTTAATAAGGATGGACGTTCCTTTGCCAAGATAAGGAACGAAAATATCTTAAGTAGGTGAAATTCCACTCACCTTATTATAAAGAAAAGTAATTTCCACTCACATATGGGATATTAATATAATAAGCATTAAGGTGCTTAATTTGCTTTTCTTTAAATTGAGGATAATGAAAGAGAATTAAAGGAAAAGGGATATGCCTCGTATCCATGGAGTTGAGGGGGAAGAGGCGGCCATAATTTTTGGATTAATTGGATTTTTATAAGGCATATTCTCTCTCATCAATTTCTTTATAAAAGTGCCATTTCCAAGCCCAAACCAAGGCCTTTTTCGGATTTTCTTCTTTCCTTTGCTTGAAAAACCGACCAAGGAGCTAGAGAGGAGAAGGAGGACGACTCCCTACCTGTTGGTAAGCTCTTGACCTTCGTTCTTCTTGATTTCATGGAGGAAATCGAAAATAAATTATGGATTCCTTCTTATTTCGATCTCCTCTTCAACCCTAGCCAACTTTTGCAATCAAAAGCTTGAGGACGAGCCTAGGGGGAGTTGCTAGAGCTTCATCCACCATTAATGGCGTGAGCTTGGAGCTTTGGAGCTCAATTGGAGGCAGGTTTTATAACTCAAACCCTTAAACATTGCTATTGCATCAATTCTCTATGCTGTGTTGATTGATTTCTTCAATTTGATACACTCTTGTTTCTTTGCTGCAATTTCCATCAAGAACGGTTGCTGTTCTTGGTTGTTCGAAGGAAGGGGATGATGACATCATCTTAGATGCTTATCCAAATAAAATTACCAAGCAAAACCGTTTTGATAGCTACTCCAAATCATTTTAATTTGATTGGCTATGCGGTTTCAGCAAACCGTTTAAGGGCAAACGGTTTGAAACCGTTTGGGAGCAAACGGTTTCAAGACCATTTGAGATGGTTGACCAAGCGTTTACCGTTTGGGAATTTTGTTTCTAATTATGTAGGCTGATAACCCTCCAAATTTGAGGGATTAACTCCAAAAGAATCGAGAGTTGAAGGCCAATCAATTAGGCAATCAGATTGAATTATGTGCTGATTTTCAACCTGATTAACTTGACCTGGTTGAGCAAACGGTTTCAAGACCGTATAAGATGGTTGACCAAGCATTGACCGTATGGGATTCCTGTTCATAATTATGTTTATTAATAACCCTCCAAATTTTAGGGATTAACTCCAAAGGAATCGTGAGTTGAAGCCTAATCAATTAGGGAAACCTAATTGGATTAAGTGTTGATTTTCAATCTGATTTAATTGAACTTTTTGGGCAAACGGTCTCAAGACCGTATAAGATGGTTGACTAAGCGTTGACCGTATGAGATTACTGTTCCTAATGATGTTGGTTAATGACTCACCAAATTTTATGGATTAATTCCAAACGAGTCATGAGTTGAAGGCTAATCAATTGGGCAAACCCTAATTGAAATCAGTGCTGAAATTCCAATGAGTTAATTAGAGATTTTGGGTTGATTAGCCCAAACGGTTTTCAAGACCGTTTGGGGATCACCCAAACGGTCTCAAGACCGTTTGGAGGTCTGTGTTCAAGTATAGTTGACCAATTGAAGGTCCAAAGGTACTAATCATATTGCAATGTAGTGCTGATTTGTTGATCAACTCGATAGACCAATCCATGATGAATTTTCACTAGAGTCCAAAGGTTGGATGGGCAAACGGTCTCAAGACCGTTTGGAGCTCATCCAAATGGTCTCAAGACCGTTTGGTGGTCACCCAAGACCGTTTGGAGGTCTAGGGTTGAGTATGGTTAGGTGTTTGAAGGTCTAAAGGTACCAAGCTGTTAAACAATGTAATGCTGATTTGGTGATCAATCCAATGAACCAAACCCTAATTGGATTGCTTAGATTTGAGTGATATGATGGGAAAACGGTCTCAAGACCGTTTGGAAGTCATCCAAACACCTCAAGACTGTTTGGGGCCAGGTCATACCCAATTTGGCTGATGGTTCAATGGTTTCAAAGTAACTAATCTTACATTGATTAATGTTGTTGAATCATCGATTCCAAACCCAAATTCAATTGAATCAAACTCTAATTGATGACCAATTGAGGGTCAATTGAGGGTCAAATCAGTTGAAGGTTGACCTATTAAACTTAATTGAAGTATGAGTATAGGTCCAATTGATGATTGGTTCCAAGAATTCAATGATTGAAGGAATCAACATTGAAAACCCTAATTCAATTGGATACCTTATGTAATGGAGGTTCAATGTGATTGAATCTCTTGAGAATAAAGATAATGAATGATCCATTGACCCAATGACGATTAGTAATGATAAACAAAGAAGGTACAAAGGTTGAAACCCTAACAGTACCTAAGGGACTAGTACCAATTAAGGAATGAATCCCTAATTTCTTATTGGACCAATGACTTGATACACTATGTTAATCATATTTGTATGTACTTGATTGAAGGGTTGATATGACCTAATCAAGCTGAGATGATGATAGCATGAATTCATACATGAATATGATTCATGTGGTGATTAAGGGTATGATCCTTAAGTAGAGAGATCATGAAACCCTAATCATGAACATAAACCCTAATCGACTGGGTTATTGAGTTGAAACCCTAGTGGAGGGTGTATCCTTGTGAACCCTAGTTGAGGGTGTATCCTTGTGAAACCCTAGTTGAGGGTGTATCCTTATAAACCCTGGTTGAGGGTGTATCCTTGTGAAACCCTAGTTGAGGGTGTATCATTGCGATTGTTTATAGGCAACTTTATAATAAAGTTATGCCTTAAACTAAGATAAGTCCATATCACGTGAGATAGTTGGACAATTCTAATGTGTGGCCTATGCATTATATGCTAAGGGTGAGTATTCTGTGATGGAATGTATTAAGAGGGGAAATACCTTAATACAAGATAAAGTTGGTTAACTCAAGAGGGTCTGAATTAATGAGAAATGGGGAACCCTAACCCTAATTTGGGGAAAAGGGAATGATAAGCCCTGTTTGATAGTGAACCCTAATTCCTGGTTAAGGAATGATGGTGTTACTATTGTATCACATGATGTGATGAATATCTTGTATGAGTGTTATCATGCCTAATAACCATGCAGGTATGATGAGATGATGAATATAGCCAAGTTTGGGCTGTGACATTTATATAATAAATGTTGATTGGCTTTTTGTGCGTTGATGTTGTTGTTGCTTAATAAAAGTAACAATGTGTACGAATTTTATGAACCATGTGAATAAGTTGTTGCCTAGTGAGAGGTGACAAGATGTGAATGGCCTTGTGAGCCATGTGAATAAGTTGTTGCCTAGTGAGAGGTGACAAGATGTGAATGGCCTTGTGAGCCATGTGAATAAGTTGTTGCCTAGTGAGAGGTGACAAGATGTGAATGGCCTTGTGAGCCATGTGAATAAGTTGTTGCCTAGTGAGAGGTGACAAGATGTGAATGGCCTTGTGAGCCATGTGAATAAGTTGTTGCCTAGTGAGAGGTGACAAGATGTGAATGGCCTTGTGAGCCATGTGAATAAGTTGTTGCCTATTAAGAGGTGACAAGATGTGAATGGTCTTATGAGCCATGTGAATAAGTTGTTGCCTAGTAAGAGGTGACAAGATATGAATGGCCTTGTGAGCCATGTGTGATGCTTGGGTAACAAGTATCATGTTTCTTTGTAGCATTTGTGTCAATAAGTTATGCTAGAGAATTTGGCTGATGTTACATTTATGTTATATATCTATAGTTCATTGATGATTATTCATATCTGTTGTATTCATTACAAGTAGATGGATGAACTATGAGTCTACCATGGGTAGATGCAATGCTCTTATTGAAAATGGAGATTTTCTTATTCTGTTCTATGAAGAATAATTCTGCCTATTAATGTAAAAGTAACCCCTTCTCAGTTTAATTTCATAATCTGCTATAACAATGTTTCTGGCGGAGAGTTATATCTCTCGCTGGGGCAATTTACAATTGTCTCACCCCCGTGGGAAACATTTTTAGGTATGCATGAAAGGCAGAGCAGAAACCCTAGAACAGGGAAAGAGCAGCAGCAACAGCAACAGTAGGGACAACAATAAGATCTCAGGTGGAGATATTGTCTATCTAGTCATATAGATAGTAGTCCTATGTGTCGTATCTGTACTCTTAGGTCCTCAGAGTTTTTAGTCAGTGTTTTTGATATATCAGTCTGAGGTTTTTGGCTTGATGCCTCGAGATCTGTATGCTGCCTGCATATATGTTTATAAGGCAGCTGATGATGTAGTCTCTGGAAAGAGATGGTACAGGATATGTACGTTTGAAACTGAATGTATATGATATACAATGGCATTTGTTGGAAAAGATTTCCTATGTGTGGATCTCTTTGCAAAAAGTTTTAATTTTTAGTGATTTTTTCTAATCCACTGCTTGATGAACGCTTCCGCATTAGTTAATCATGTTTTCGCGAGACGGTCATCACAATACTGATAAGGAATATAACAGAAGCAGTTAATGAAAAACAAGCCATCTTCCATCAGACTTACCAGCTGTAACAACATATTTCCTAAATGGAACATGATTGACAAGATAAACTATATATGAAACACACCACATAGAAGTAATGCACAGTAACTGCAAGATAAATAAAGTTAACTACACAAACAAGGCCTCAACCAATGTTTCATGTTTGTCTTATCAATACATACTAAACAACTGTATTACATTTTATTATGCCCTGAGGAAATGAACCGTATCGTTCAAATCCAACCTTCGGCTGCGAAGCCCATAGCCGGTGCCATACAAGGTCAATGGAAGAGCTGGAATCCAAGACCTTCTCCGCCTCATGGTTAGTACATGAGCATAACATAAGCAGGACCGCAGTCTCATGCTGAAGTGGTCATAGCCACAGGGTCAGCTCCACAAGCTACCCTCTGCCTAGCCCGCCTCGGTACAGGTCACGGCGCTAGAAACTGAGCCACGTGTATAAACACCGTACTCGGAGCCATGAACGTATTCATGCTCAACATATCACATATCTGGAGTCATGGGCCATGTTCACCATGCTCATCACACATCTGAGTCTGCAACCGTAGCTGCACTCGTTTCACCTCTCTATTTTAGGCTAGGAGAAACCTCGCATATTCAAAAATATGCGCTCCGGGTTGACCCGCAGGAGAACCTGTTTCATCATCACCCTATCCTGACTGGTGATGAATCTATGGCCAGGGCAAGCTACATGATAGATTTCATTATGATTAATTAGTATCTTTTAGATGGATTGCAAGATTCAACCAAGTTGTATAACTTGCAAGATATAACATAAAGTAAACAGCATAAACTCAATATTATGCATTCTCTACAATTTACATCACACGGATCCATCACAAGGACCTCACATCACATGTTATCACTTGGCCTCTTGCCAACCATCCAGATCCATCTCAAGGATCATCACATATCATGGGATCTCAATCCCTCATCACATAGTACCATAGCCTCTCAAGGCTTTCATCATCATCATGGAACATCATACACCTGTCATCACAGTGTTCATTTACCCAATTCTCATAGCCCTTCATTGGGCTAAGCATTACCTGCATGGTTAGCATCATTCAATAACCAGATGAATAATCAAGAGACTACAATTACTACCATAGTGTGACAATTAGGGTTATGTGTATTGTTAGCACATCATGACAACAATAATCATGTCCATGCCTCATCTTAATGTTACACATGTAAGCACACTATCAAGCAACCCTAATGTATGCTCAAGATCATATTATCATTAAAGAGATAGAGTAGTGACATTAATATGTATGTGCTCGGCCATGAGAACATAAACCTCATTATCGAGCAATGAGTCATCATAAAAGTATAGCTGATATGTCACCCTTCCATGACCAATCATGCCCTCACAAAAGACATTCAAAACTCTCACTAAAGATCACCCCGGGCAGAACCCATTCTCACCTATCCTATCGGGCGTGCAGCCCTAACAAGCGGGCAGAGAGGAAATCGGGTGAGCAGGGTATAGCATGAGCAGGTGTGTGTGTCGGGCGACATGTGTGCATGGTGAGCCATTCAGGCGTGCAAGGAAATCGGGCGAGCATAGCTCAACTGAGCGGGCAGGTTGATATCGGGCGTGTAGGATACACATACATCGAGCGAGCAGAGCGCGTCCCGGGTGAGCAAGTTATCGGGCGATACAAGTTGAGCGAGCAGGTTAAAGCTGCGCGAGCAAAGCCTATCGGGCGACAGGCCCACCGGGCGAGCCAGGCTACAGAGCGAGCAGCACTATATCGGGCAAGCAGATACGATGTGTAAGCACTGAGACCGGGCAAGCAAAGGTACTGGGCGAGCCAAGGTTATGTCGGGCGAGCCAAAGAGAGTGGGACGAGCAACAAACACTGGCGAGTGGAACTACTGAGCAAGCATCGGGCGAGATGGCTAGTGCCGGGCGAGCAGGCCTATTGGGCGAGCCAAGGTTACTGAGCGAGCAGAGTCAGAGTGCTCACCCACTCAAGGCACAAAAGAGAAACTTACTCACTCAAACCGTGCAAAGCCAGGCTAGGGCAAGGGTTGTCGAGCAACACCTTCCCAAACACATCTCGACCAAGGTGTATCTCATCAAAACCACATAATGAGCTCACCATCTTGCCCAAGGTGAGATGAGGATATTGCTCAAGCCACTAAGTCATGTGCTCACCTCAATCGGGTAGGAAGGAGGGGTGTTGCTCATGGCATTAGATCTCAAGCTCACTCATCTAGACCAAGGGGAGAAAGGAGTGTTGCTCCCTAAACCCTAGATACCAAGGATCGGCCAACATGCAAGATAGCTAAAGAACAACTCAAAACGTGCAAGGGCAAGACTAAAGCAATATATATGAAAAGAGAGTAAAGTAGTTTAGGGTTAGAGTCATGCAACCCGCCTTAAGCTCCAAGGAAGAAGATGCACTTCAAGCTCCAAGGGTTGTCGGCCACCAAGGTTCCTCCAAAGGGGTGTGTCGGCCTCCACTCTTCTTCTCCAAGGGTGTATCGGCCTCCAAGCTGCTCACACAAGGGTGTGTCGGCCACCAAGCAAGGGAGAGATGGAGGGTGTCGTGCACAAGAAGGAGAGGAACTAAAAGGGACCTCAAGCTAAGGAAGGGACCACCTATATAGATGAGAAAGGAGGAGAAACCAAGGTAAACACTTGCTATGTGTCGTCCACCCAAGGGACACATGTCCACCAACTCAAGCCACCACTCCTGCAAGCCATAAGACACTTGTCCAAAATGTACATTTAGGGTTTCATCACAATTGATGTTAGGGTTTCATCAATGTTAGTGTTTAATCAAATCAAATTAGGATGATAGAATGGACAAGTTTAAATCAAATTAGGGTTTAAATCAAATCAAACACGGCCGTGGTAGGCCATTTTTCTCAGTTCTCAGTGAAAGAAGTAGAACACTAACTAGTCTTAGGTTTTGAAGTCAGAGCAGCAAGCAGAGCAGAGCAGCGGGCGGCAAGGAAGAAGACAAGTAAGAAGGTGCTACGGCTAATACCTTGTGAGCAGCGGAGGCAAGCAAGAAGACAACGCCGCAGTAGGGCATGAGCAAGGAGGAAGGAGCGGGCGGCGACGGCGCAAGGAGGAAGGCGGCGGGCGGCGGCGGCGACGCAGAGCAGCAGCAGAGATCGTCGGCGGCGAGCGAGAAGCAGCAGGCACCAGGCACCAGGCGGCGATTTTGGGAGAGCGGCGACGAGCAGCGCACATGAGAATCGATGAAATAGGAAGAAAGGGGGAAGAGTCGGGTGATCGGGCCTCTATTAAGTTGGTCAATGACGTCGGTTATCTAGGACAACCGACGCCTATTATCTTCAGCGTCGGTTGATCGTAATAACCAATGTCCAATTAGACAATCTTTACCCCAAATTAATTGGTGGGAACTATTATTAGCGTCAGTTATCCAAGGATAACCGACACCGAAAGTGGAACTTTTCACGCAAAATTTCATTTCACATAGGCGTCGGTGAATCGTTAAACTACCGACGCTGTATGTGACCCAGATTTTTTTCGCTCGAAAATTGGATTTCGCGGGCGCCTTTAGGCGTCGGTTGGTTACACTCAGCCGACGCTGAATACAAAGCGGTACCCGTGTCTGGCTGGTCTTCGAATATAGACGTCGGTTTGCATAAATAACCGACGCCGAATATTATAGGCGTCGGTTGTCCGAAATAACCGACGCCCAGAAAAGCGACATTGAACGCTATTTCTGTAGTAGTGTGTGCACCATGTGTTCTCCAAACAAGACCAAGGTTGGACCAAGCTTCATGGGCGACACACCAAACTGCCCTAGGCCGACATAAGCTATACTTGGTCGACACAAGGCCCAAGCAAGCCCAAACAAGGAACTCCAAGGCCCAAACAAGCTCAACAAATGCCCAAAGAACTCAAACAACAAGCCCAAGCCTTCCTCTCAACCCTAGAGGAAGCAAAGAGAGAAGAACACCTCTCAAGGTGACAAACTTGCTCCCAAAACCCTAGACTTGGGTTAATTGCAAGTAGCACCTATAACTCTCAACAAAGCACAACCAAACCCTAATCACCACTCAAAGGTGATTAGCAAGCATCAAACCATCAAGGTTAAGCAAAACAAACAGGGTAAGCCCTAAACGCAGGTCAGGGTCCTTACAGGTGAAGTGACGCTGGAAGGCATGACCATCTCAAATTGGTCATTGGCTATACCTAAGGTCAAACGACCTCTCCCCATCTCAAGTATCATGTCGGTTGTAGCTTGGAATGGTCGTCTGAGTAATAGCTCATTGCCTTGTTCATCTTGCATCTCCATGACGACAAAATCTGCTGGAAATACAAATCGATCCACTTTCACTAGCACGTCTTCACAAATCCCATATGGCTTTACCACTGAATTGTCCGCCAATTGGATAGTCATGTTGCTTGGCCGTGACTCTTTTAATCCGAGCTTTTTGAATGTAGAAAGGGGCATCAAATTAATGCTCGCCCCTGAGTCACATAGTGCTTCACCAAATTTGACTTTCCCGATGTAACAAGAGATGTTAAAACAGCCTGGATCTTGCCTCTTTGGTGGCAATGTGCCCATGATGAAGGCACTCACCTGCTCCTTAAGCACAACAACCTCAGTGTCCGGGATTTTTCTCTTCTTGGTGATGATGTCTTTCAGAAATTTCCCGTAAGAAGGGATTTGCTCAATAGCTTCCAATAGAGGGATATTGACTGAAAGCTTTCTAAAACTGTCTAAAAACTTTTTGAATTGGGCATCTACCTTCCTTGCCTTAGCGCTGTTCGGATAAGGGACCAGGACAGCCTGTGCCCTTTGATGCGGTGGCATATAGGGTGTCCTTTTCTGAGGCTCCTCCTCCTCTGCAATAGGATCTTCAGTAACACCCACTGTTGTGTCATCAACTGGTTCAGTGACCGGTACAGACAGCTCCTCAATGGCCTCACCTTCAATTTTCGCTTGGGGTTTGCTTGTTTCATCGGCCCTAGGATTTAACAATTTCTTGCCACTTCTTAGAAAGATGGCCTTCACCTGTTGGTTTCCTCCTAGAACATTAGTATTACCCGGAAAACCTAGATGCGCTGACTTCTTCAAACTGGCTATCTCCACTGCCATTTGTGCGATATATGTCTCTATTATCCTCATTTGAGCCCTATGGCTCTACAGTGTCTGCCCAAATTGGTTCATAAACTCCCCTTGTTGCTTTATTTGCTGGCCGAAAGTAGTCATGAGTTCTTGATTTTGCTTTATCACTTGATTGAGCAGCTCTGTGCTCTTATCCTCCGCTACTGGATGGGGTTTAGCGTCTGGATCCTGCAAGAAGTTATTTGGATCCTTCCAGGAGAACTTCTTGTCTTTCCTCCATGAATAGTCGTTATTCCTGTAGCCTTGATGCTGCCTCATGAATTTAACTTGAGCCTCATCCTCGGACTCAGTATCCTCCTTTGCGAGCAGTTTCTTTGCGAGAAGATCCATCTTCTCATTTAGCTCCTTGATTGCTTTCTATTCACCTGCCACTCGAACCTGCTCCACGATTGTTTCTTAGCCATGTTCTTTAGGATTTCCCAACATCTTGTGTCCGTGTTATTCAAGAAAAATCTAGAGCCGGCTGAATCAAGGTTGCTTCTATCATGCTTGGAGAGAGCAAAATAGAAAATCTTGACTTGTGTCTCCTTATCAAGCCCGTGATGCGGGCATCGCCTGAGCATAATCTGAAACCTTTCCCAGGTCTCAGAATAGTTCTCTCTTGCTTGTTGGGTGAAGTTGTGGATCTTTCTGATAATGTCATTGGTCTTCTCGGGCGGAAAGAACCTCTCGAAGAAAACCTCCACCATGTGGTCCCAAGACTCCACGTATTCATCGTCCAAGTTGTGTAGCCATTCATGCACATTTCCCGCTAGAGAACTCAGGAAGAGCTTCAAGTAGAGCACATCTTGTGGAAATCAGTCGATTTTTATCATATCACAATTCTCCAAAAATTGACTTATGTGCGCGACGGGGTCTTCATTTTTGAGCCCATGGAAAGCATTCGACTTCACCAAGTTGATTAAAGCTGGATCAATCTTGTATGTCAGAATATTCACCGCTTGCTTCTTGATCGGCCCTTTGGAAGCGGATGAGGAAGAAGCCTTAATCTTCTCCCATATTGTCTGTGGCTCATCCATCTCTTCTTGTTCAGATTCAGAAACTATATCCTCCAGCTGGCCTTGATTATACTCGTCCTCGTCTTCCAATCCCGGCAGCGGAACCTCTGGTGCTTGCCTCGTGTAGTCTGTACTACGCGTCTGCACCATGCACAATACCTACAAATAGAAAAATTAAATTTAGTACAATGCTTGACGATTGCAAATATTTAGAAAATAGATCATGAGTTCTTGAAATTATAAAAAAAAATGTGGCCTAGAGTGGCCGACTGTAGCACTCGTAGTGCCGACAATTCACCGTATCCCCGGCAACGGCGCCAAAAACTTGACGCAAATTTACCGTGCGTAGAAACGCAAGTGAACGTGTCGAAGTAATATAGGCCTTTGTGAGGCCCGAGTTGAACTCAGGGATACATGAAATTGTCGGAGACTCCTACTAACTACTTGCGATCAGCTAAGCCGATTAAAAAGTTGAGAGTTGTTGTTAAAATTAAAAGAAAATAAAAATGAAACAAAACAAAGCAATCGATTAAATGTTTGGTTTAATCAATTCAAAAGGAGATCTTTAGGATTGCGGTTTCACCACGGGTTTTCATTGTATTAAAGTCTATATAGTTACTCAATTTTATCTCTCTATCTGGGTAGTGGCCTGAAATTAGAATTGCCCACTATCGTGGTACAATTCACTACCTATGTCTAGGTCGGTTCCACCGTCGTAGTAACCTATACCCTAAACTAGGTGCATTAAAAACGACCTCTCGGTATCCACCATTAATCTTACACCACCTTATTCAAGGGATTTGTCAATTAATGTAAATTTCGTCTCTTTTCAACCATTAATTCTTCTTTTAAAGCAATTAAGGGCGTTAGATTATTATTATGGTGATCAAGCATAACAATATATTTGAGAAAACGAAATTATATCATGGATTTAAGAGATAAGATATGAATTACTATGATAAAATTGCCATACAATGAATTCCCGGTCCTAAAGACAAAGGGGATTAGCCCCACATGTTCATCTCAGAGTACAACGTGGAGTAGAACAAGGGAAACATGAAGAAAAACGTGATTGAGTGGTTAAACCCAAGAACGGAGAAGATCCAAGCGATCCTTGGGGTGGAATACGCGTTCTCCCGCCTTTCGGTGGTGGAAATCGTCTTCTTCAGCGTCCGGATCGGCTGGGGCGTGCTCTCGTGCTCCGTTCTTCTCTCGTTGCTCTCCGGGATGTGTGCAGCGGCTAATGACGTGATCCCCTGGTCTTGGGCGCCGTCATTAGGTATATTTCCCGAATTAGGTCGCCAATTAATCACAACCGTCTGATTAAGATCAATCTAAAACAAACTCATATCTGACGGTGTCGATACCATCGACACGGGTTGATGGTATCGACCTAGCGCGATATCAGCAATTCTCTTTTCTTTTGTCTTTGCGCCCGATGTCATCTCGATACCATCGACGAACCTGTAGCGACGATTTTGTCTTTTTGTGTCGCTGTAGCTCCACCAGTCGATAGTATCGACATATGAGTCGATAGTATCGACTCACTTCTCGCCAGCAACCTGATGGTATCTCGATACCATCGACATCCCTGTCGATAGTATCGACTTTTTCTAGTCCTTACGGCTGGCAACCTGTGGTCCGGTCGATGGTATCGACAGTAGCAGATACTTGTTTTTCCTGAATTTAACACACGAAACCACATAAGTCCACACAAAACGTATATTTTTGATAATTAATACTCAAAATGCTGAAATAGGGAAAATTTGACATAAAGAAGTAGAATAGACCAAAGTGAATGAATTATGCAACATTAACAATGAAAATGACTAATAAATGTATAAAACACATATCAAACAACTCTATAAATGCGACTCAAAATCATCACATCAAATAATAATAATTACAAACATAAAACACAAATGGGTAGTTTGAATGATGTATTTGTAGGCAATATTGCTATTGAATTAGGCATCCTCATTCCACATTTAAAAGGATGTGGTTTTGATGTTTGGCTCCCATTTCATCTGTTTAGTAAGTAGTTAGGGGTGAGTAAAATTTGGTAATTATATATTAACCAAATGGTTGATTCTATTACATTTAAGTTTGGGTAAACAAATTTGATTATTTATGTTAATTAATTTGAGTCATTTGGTTAAACGTGAATGGGTTGCCAAAGCATTTTTTATTTTGTTAAATGAATTAACAAATTATTTATAATGTAATCATATATAATTATCCTACGCACTTATACTTTGATTTCAACCAAACCTTCTCATTTAATACTAATAAAATTCTATGATTTTTTTTTTAATTTTGATATTTATACACTATTATGAATTATGATACACTAATTAATCATCATTTTATGAATACTTCAACCAACATTATTATAGATGTTTTATTCAATTAGCTAAGGAACTAATCGAATTAACTGAACCAATGAATCCCAACTAATTTAATTATTAACGGTTAAAATCTAAAACGAATAGATTAACCAAATTAAACAACATTAACCAAAAAAATTAGCATTACCCCCGCCCCCGCGCATCGGACGGCTCTCCCAAAGTACGCCCAAATCGGCGAGCTTTGGAATGCCAGTAGCGAGGGTTCCGACACCGACTCCCCCGATACCCCGTCTCTTCCGATACCCTCTCCTCCGATACCCTATCTTCTCCTCCCTCGTCGTCTCTTCACCGCCGTCATAGCTGCTGCTCCTTTCGCCGCCATCGTTCCTCCCCCTCCGTCTCTCCTCCTTCGCCGCGCCCGGCCCGTCGGTGGGTTACGCTACACCGTGTTCGGGCTTGTGGTGCTGCTGATCCCGTCCGCGACGTGGCGCGGAGGTTCTCCCGCTTTTTTATTCGGGAGTTACAGATCTGGAGGTGTTTGAGCAGGTACCTCTTTCTCCCTCCTGTTCTCCTCCTCCTTATTTGTTCTTATTAACCGCAAAGAGAATATGTTTCATACCACAAAAGAATCCACCGCTCTGTTTGATTCCCACATTGGATTTGGGGTTGTCATCACTGAACTCCCTTACCATTACTTCAATCGATGCGGCATGAGCTCTAGACCTTTGTGTGTGGTTGTTTGACACTATGTTGGGCCTCACTGAGACGACAGCGCCTCAATGCGTCTCACACACTTAATACGTGGTGGCAAGGAAAATGAATGAATCAACACTATCCTCAGTACAAGACCACCAAAAGTCTCAAATCATAAGCCTAGCTGCAGGACACAAACTTTTTAGTTACATTAACTATGTTTACATATTTTATAATATGCGATTATATGTGTGGACATATAATTATTCAAATATGATAATTTTTCCCAAAACCCAAAACATATTGCAGCTAATGTAATATTTAGCAATTAGATGAAGCTACCAAGGTATCTAACAAATAATATTATAATGCAATTGAAGATTAGTAAACTTAAAAGTTGACATGGCAAGTAACAAAAAATAGTTTCATCCCTTGCCCCAAAATGAGGTTGGATATAAGCTAAGGAATAATTGGTTCGAATTCACCTATAATGGATTTGGGTGTTGCAGCCATTATCCCAACACATGCTTGGACACTCCAGCTCGTGAGCGGCGAGCCTGACATCCTCGATTTTCTACTCCGTGTTCACGATTTGATCCTTCTTTTCACGGGATTCCCTCCTTTGCTACCGCAATTCACAACCTTTAACGATAGGGTTCCATAGGTTTCACAATGAAGGTGACAAAGTAGATGAGGTTGTTCTCCTATAGCCATTTTATTTATTGCCCTCACTTCCTCAACTGTCTTGCCTCATTGCTAATTGTTGACCTCCCCATCCTCTTTCTCTAGCCTCTTTTTTTTGGTCATTTTGCTCTCTTTTCCAGTCCGCCTCCGTGCTCTTTTGGCATATGATCATATTGCACCAAAATTTGATCTCTACCTCCCACTTCTTTCCTCTTTCTCGGCCTGACCCATTCATCCCTTCGCATCAGAGGAGTTAGCCAACAACTGACCTTTGAGTTTGGACAACCTCATTGGATGCTATTCACCCCAGTAGCAGGGACATACTGAGAGTTCATAACTCATCCTCGATAGCACTTGTGATCGTGTCATGGCTACCTTAGAATTTTTTTATTCTTTATTGATCTCATATAACACATTTAAGCTCTCGCTATTGTTTTTTTTTGCGTGAACCCGTTGATCATTCTTCTCATGTCCACCACAACCCCACCCCACTCGACATTCTTAGCTCGAGAATCTAAAACACTGATTTCGCCAATGCTTTGAATTCTTTTTTGCCCTGACCTAGTTATCAAGGCGCTCGACTAGGCGCCAAGGCTTAAGACAACCCGCCTAGGCGCCAAGGCTTAAGACAACCCGCCTCGAACTAGGCTCCCAGTCCCCTATGTGATGTGAGTATGTGACCTAAGTGGCCGCCTAAGGCCTTTTAGGCCCAAATTTAGCCACTTCAAGGTTAGTTTAGCATAAATTAGGTTTCTATTTGATCAAGTTGAGTAGTTTATGGTTGAAATGGGTATGATTTATCCCAAATGAGGTCTAATTAGGCGAAACTAGTTCTGATTTGGGGAAAACATGCCCGTTTTGGCGAAAATAGGTCTAATTTGGGGGGATCAGGGCTAATTTGGCCATGTAAGGCCTCTTTTAGACCAATATAGGGAAAAACAGGGCTAGTTAGGCTCGATTAGGTCATGTTGTGCAAGATTAGGTTTGATTTTGGGTTAAATAATGTCAATTTAGTAGATTATGTTTTGGGGAAACAAGTCTGATTTTGGGGAAATGGGTCTGATTTGGTGATATTAAGTTTGATTCGGCCAAATTAGATCTTTTTTAGGTTGACATAGGGATAACTAGGGGAAGTTTAGGTCTGATTTGTCCATAATATGCAAAATTAGGTTTGATTTCAGCCAAATCAAGTCAAATTTGGGCACTTTAGGTCTAATCTGGGAAAAACACATATAGTTTGGGGGAAATAGTTTTAACTTGGGAAGATTAGGTCTGATTAGGCCAAATTTGTTCTCATTTAGGTCAGTCAATAAATGAAAATTTTAGGAAAATTGGGTCTGATTAGGTAATGTTATACAAAATTAGGTCTGATTTAGTTGAAATTAGGGTAAACTAGGTCAAATTTGGATCGAATGAGTTCAAATTAGGGCCAATCAGTTCTAGTTTAGGTCACGTCGATTTAGCTTAAATTCTTTTTTTTTTTTGCTAATGCAAGCGTGCCTCCTCTCCTTTTTTTCTTTTTTGTATTAAAAGAAAGACTGAGTCTATACATCTGTACAGAGAAAAGAAAATAGAATAATAAGCTTTACATCTATACAGATCCACCAAACAGAAAGGAAGGGAATAGCAACCCTACTACAAAGATAGAGAAACTACAACAAAAAGAAGATCATATCAACTTTACAGGAGCACCATCCAGACCACCATACTCTGCTGAAACAACAAGCTCCAAAAGAGTAGGATAGAGGAGATAACCAGCCTAGAAGATTCAAGAACATGCCTTAGCAGACTAGCCTTCGAAGACGCATCCAAGCACAAAACATCCAACAAATTAGCAGCATAGGCAAAAATCCTCAGAGAACAACCCATCACCACAACCCATCAACCCAGGATAAAAGCCAATGCAAACAACATACGCAAATTCATCAGGAGCGTAGGAGAGGACTAACATCTTATCAAACCAGCTCACAAACCATCAAACAAAGGCCTAGCAAGAACATCAGAGAACAATCTGAAAGACAAAAACTCATCACACTGAACCACCAAGAGCCTGACTAGAGCAGTAGAGCAAAATTGAGCAGTGAGACTTGAATACCACATCTACTACTAGCACACCTTCTCAGAGGATACGAAGCAACCAATCAAAATACACCAGAAGAGGGCATATCCAACAAGCAATAAGAAAAGGTCTTTCCTATCAGCTATCTTCAGCCCAGAAAAAGAAGCCAACAGAGCAACAGGTCAGAGAAGAAACTTTTAAAGATCTAGCCTCTGAAGTCGTTGAAAGTTTTTAAAATAGAGTTCCAGACTTCTTTGCTACTCGCTCTTCTATCATTAAATACCCTGTCATTCCTCTGCAGCCATATTCCGTAAATAACAAAGCAACACAGACCCTTATCAGTATTACTATGGTAAACATCAAAAAAGGACCCCAGTTTCTAGAAAAAGTCTACTGAAGTCAACCTCCAGATCTCCCTTGCAAACTCACACTGAAAAAAGAGATGATCCATAGATTCTTCATCACTGCCACAAAGATAACAAATAGATGGAATATGGAAACCAAAAGATTTAAGGACATTATGTGTAGGAATCCTTCCAAGGAAGCATTTCCACATAAAGATCTGAAATTTCTTAGGAATTTTGACCTTCCATAGCCAAACAGCCCATTCAACATCATCCACAGTCTTCCTACAGTCTTCCCAAGCTTCCCTTAACTTCATACTATTCTTCCCTTTGTATAAAACTCTGTCCTCACCTCCACTAATAGGAACCAACTCCTTAAAATAATGTGTCAAAGCTTGCACCTCGAATATCAGGAAAAACCCATTGGTTATTATGAACAATATCAACAACCTTCCTCACATTCCAGCCACATGCCTAATCATAACTTGATGACCTAAGAGATCACATAAAGTTTTCTTATTCGGACACCAAGGGTCTTTCCACAAATAGGACCTTAGACCATTGCCCACCTTGAAAGAGACATTACTCCGCAACAACAAGGACCTCATAAAAAGTAGCCGCCTCCATAACCATGAACTATTAGCTTTCACATAGGCACACCAAATTGAGTTGTTGATTAGATACTTCTCATTCATCCACTTGATCGAAAGGGACTCTTTCTCAGAGGTAATGTCCCACGTTCTTAAGAAGACCAACATTTGACCAATAAACGATATGTCTTATACCCAATCCTCCCTCATTCTTAGGTAAGCATATCTAACTCCAAGAAACAAGATGGATATGTTTCCTATCATCCCAATCACCCAGAGAAAATTTCTGAAGAGTTTCTCAAGCTCCTTGATCACACTCATCGACATAGGAAAAGCAGCAGACAAGAACAGATTATAAGTGGCAAGAGTGGAGTTTACTAATTCCAGTCTACCAGCCATCGAAAAGAGTTTACCCTTCCATGAATTAAGTTTGCCTTTTACTTTATCAATGATGGGCAGACACATCCTTCGTCAGTCTTCTTGAAAAAAGAGGCAGACCCAGGTATTTAATAGGCAAATCTTCAGCTCCTATCTCTAAGATATTAGCAACATTGCAGTTATGACAACTCTTACTAAGGAACACACTGCTCTTATGACCACTTATGTTCAAACTCGAAATATCACCAAAGTCGGAAAAAATCTTCTTGATAGCATAGGCATTATCATCATTAGCCTTAGAAAAAACCATCAGATCATCTGCAAAAATAATATGAGAAACTCCAAAAGAAGGAGAAGCTCGTAGAGGGCAAATCAGATTACTAGAACTAGCATGGTTCGTAATAGCCGAGAGACCTTGCATAGCTATTACAAAAAGGTAAGGAGCCAGGGGAGCTCCTTGTCTAAGCCCATTAGGAGAGCCAAACGGTTTAGAAGGAGTGCCACTTATAAGGATCTGAAAAGAGGAAGTCTCAAAACACACCCTTATCCATTCTAACCAGCAATTAGGGAAACCCATCTAACCCATTATCATCAAGATATATAGTCTCTGTCAACTGTATCATACGCCTTTGCAAGAACAGCTTTAATACACATCTTAGGAGCACCATAGGAGTTTGGAAAAGTACTGAGAATCTCATTTACAAGCAGAATAGCATCACCTATTTTCCTCCTTTGACAAAAGCAACTTGACTAAGATCAATGACAGTGGGAAGAATGAGTTGCAATCTATCGGTAAGGACCTTAGAAATCATCTTATAAACAACATTGCACATGGAAATAGGTCTCCAATCCTTAATAGTCATGACATCCTTTTTCTTCAGTACAAGGGTAATAAAAGTCCTATTACATTCCTTCAAGAGTTTAGGATTATCAAAAAAGGTGAGCACAACCTTGCAAACATCCTATCCAACAATATCCCAAGTCTTAGAAAAGAAGAGAGCATTGAATCCATCCAGACTAGGACTTTTCTCCTTTTTAAATTCCTTAACAACCTTAGTAATTTCATCAGTAGTCACTCATTTTCTCAAATCTTGGACTTGCACCTCACTCAAAACAGGAAGACTCCAAGCCTCATTCCACAGAGCAGGATTACCCACCTTGGAGTTAAACAATTTCTCAAAGTGATTAACAATATGACCGTTGATAACATTTGAGTCAGTACATTCAATATCATCAATGAGGAGCAAATTAATGCTATTAGAGATACGCCTGGTCTTCAGGGAAGCATAAAAAACTTGTATTACCATCTCCTTCCTTCAGCCACTGAATCCTAGATTTTTGTTTATAAAAGATTTCTTCCTACTCAAGAGCACTCAAAAGTTTTGGTTCTAGCTTTAGCAAGGTCAGATAGAACACTCATATCAGTAGGATCCATATCAACTCTTTCTTATAAACATCTAGCTTCATATTCAAGTCTCCTCGCATTAATACTAATATCCCCATAAACATTATTATTCCAACTAATAAGGCTACTCTTCAACTTGTTAAGCTTAGTGTAAAGACGAAACATAGGGGGACCAACTACCTCCATCGACTAGTTCTCCCTAACAATTTTTAGAAAATCAGAGTGATGAGTCCAAGAATTAATAAAACGAAATGGAGATCTTCTTTTAGATCCAGGGACAAGATTCAACCTTAGAATTCTGTGATCACTGAATATAGTTGATACAACACCACCCCACGCATTAGCAAAGCAGTTGAGAAAGTCCACGCTACAAAGGATCCTATCAATCCTCGAGTAAGTTGGAACACCTTTACGCTTCCTACTATCCCAGGTAAAAAAAGACCCTTGTGTAGTCGATTCCAGCAAGCCAGTATCAGTAAGACAATTATTGAAATCATCGATACTCTTATTAGAAGGAGGATTCTTCCCCAATCTCACATAAGAAAACCGGACAACATTAAAGTCCCCTAAAGCACACCAAGGCTCATTAACAAAACCTTAAATCCAAAGAAGAGATTCCCACAGATCAGTTCTAACAGTATCATAATTATCACCATAAACAGCCGCTAGACAGAAACTATGATTCAAGGCCCTGACATCACAGTGAATAACTTGAGCATTATCAAAGACCTTCCTCAGAACAATAGAAGGGTTGGACCACATGATAACAATACGAACATAAGAGTAATAATCTGAGTTAGAGACATAAGAAGCTCCCCTCCAAATAGCATTAACTAAGATGTCCAAATTCTCAGACTGACATCTAGTTTCAGTGATAATACAAATATCATGAGACAACTGAGAAATTCCCCCCTTCTCATGTGAGACATTCTTTTTTGTCCCTCTCACAAGATTTGATGGATTCAGTTTAGCTTTCTCAACCCATATGGTCGCCACCTTCTTCTTCAATTGGTTGTTCATACTAGAAGCCTTCCGCGAACAAGACTCTTCACCATGACCAAACAATTTGCAGAATCTACAACTTTTGGGTAACCATTCATGCTCTAGAGACAAAATATTCTCCACTCCATCATGGCTCAGTAATGGGACAGTCAAAGGAAGCTTTTGAACATGAGAGATGAGTACCTGAAGCCTTGCGTATTCCAGCCTCTCCATAGTAGAGGTAGCATCATTAACTTTAACCAACTTCCCCAGAAAGGAACCAACAATGCCGAATATTTCATCATCCCAAAGCTCTAGCGGAAGACCATAAATCTTGACCCATACAGGTAACTCAATAAAGTCCATCATTTGAAGAGCTTCACCCCTACTCCATCTATCAAGTATAAGAGGACGCCCAACAACAAACAAGGTCCCCCTTTAAGCACCCCTTCCAGATCCTCCTCCAGCTCAAAGTTCACAATAAGCATACCATTTCCTCGAGATTTGATTTCAAATCCACCTTTGGTGTTCCAGATCACCTTAAAATGGATAGCTAGAGTTTGCCAATGCGGCTTCAGCCCAACAACATACCCTGCCAGAGATCTACTCCATTTCTCAACATTTCTCATTGCAATCTCCTTAGACTATATCAACTTTCCCTCGACAATGTCAACCTTAGTACAATTAGGTAGCGTTACTGTTCTATTGATAGCACTTTCCGAGAACAGATCTGTCCACGACCTAGCACCACCACCATCGAAGGGTTTGAGTGGAACCCTGCGGCCTCCCCGTTGCAACAACAACTTTACCATTCTGTGTAGAAGCTGACGGCTGCTGCGCCGTCGCTTGAGAATCGCTTACCAGGTCGCTAGACATCGAGGAGTTCAAATGCCCGTGAATTTAGCTTAAATTCTATGTTATACTATGTAATTTTGTCATTATTTAATCTTATATACATCAAAATAATAATGTAAATATAAAAAATAAAAATATAAAAAATGCCCAGAAACGCCTAGGTGCTTGCCTAGGCGTCCTAGGCACCCCGTCTGGAACGCCTAGCGCCTGGCTGCTTTAACATACTTGTCTAGGCGGCTAGGCGGTCCTTCTCACCCAAGGGAAGCCTAGGGGGCCTAGGCATTACTAGGCGTTCTTGTTATTTGTTTGCATTTTACACATATCTGAATGATTTTGTATATACATTTAGCTATACTCAAATATATGCATCGCTAGATCATTTGTATTGGTTATCCCTAAACATAATCAACCCTAACTTCACCAACATGGCATCTGTCATGACCGATTCGGCCTTAAGTTGACCTATCACAATCTAAATTGGACCTAATTTAACTTAGGATGCCCTAATTTGGCCTCAGTTAGATCTATTTTGGTATAACAAGGCCTAATCAAACGTAACTTCCCCTAGTTTGTCCTTCACTGACCTAAGTGAGCCCTAATTTGGCAAAATCGAGACCTTATTCCCTGAATAAGATATGATTCCTCAAATCAGACCTATTCCCCCACTATAAATCAGACCTAATCTTCTTAAATTGGATTGATTTAGCGAAAATCATATATATTTCTTCCCTAAAATAACTAAACTTTATCTAGCTTGACCAAATTCAGATCTAATCCATGCTAATTTGGTCTCTAAGTGTCTTAATTTGGGTCTAAAAGCCCATAGGCATCCACTTCAGTTATCTGAAAGCCTAGGCGCCCAATTTAAGGCGGCCGACCTAGAGCCTAGGGGGCCCAGGCGCACCTAGGTGGGAGCCTGGATAACTATGCGCCTTAACAACTATGGCCCCGACTCTTGTGCCATAATAAGCTGAATTGAATCGTACCACTAGAAAACCTGATATGTCACGTACTTTTCGGTATCCAAATGATACTTTTGTCACTGATACATTTTTCTGTACATGCTATTAGGAAAATGTTACTCAAATAAGACCATTTCGCTTCTAGTTAATATTAACGCACAGCTACACAAGAGACCGTCTATTAACATGAACATCTCGAGTTATTAAAGAAAACCTTCATTACTATTAGTCTATAATTCAGAAACTCGTTAAATGTCTGAATCTGTAAATGCAATAAAGATGTTCGACAATACTGGTTGCGATGTCCATGCTCCTTCCTTTAGCCTTCTTCATTTGGAGCTTTGCTCATTGATTCCCTCATATGGGAATATCACAAGTTCACAACCACGTATGGGTGGTAATTCCAGTTTTTTTTCTTCCACTCGTCTTAATTTTATTGTTCAACTTGAATGATATTATAGTCTTTTTAGCTATTCTATTCACTGAGTTGGTTTTTTGAAATCTTCTCCAGATTATGAGTTGATCGCTATGGGATCACCGAAGAAGTCAATTATTATGCCTTCGACAGTAAGGCCACCAAATACCTTTTGGAGCAATTCTGATTATTGTCATACCATATTCAATCACTGTTCAGATTGCAATGCCATTGGATTATATTGGCAGTTGGTTAACTATATCTTGTCATGTTATAGTAGAAAGATGCAACCTGTAAATACTCAATGCAATTTCAACCTGTAAACATTCATGATATATATAGTCAGTAGTGTCAACTATATCTTGCAATTTCAACTATTTCTTAGCAATAAAATTGTGTAATTCGGATCAACTGTAGAAAGCATGAAAAATACTCAATGCACTAATGATAAAGATTTAAGAGGTTTTGTGAACTTATCACATTCAACATAATTTTTTTTAATTTTTTAAATTTGCGATTCTGTTCATGTCGTCTCCATGGCTTGAGACCTCTTGGTAAATAACTAAGGATCTAACCATCCGGATGTCCCATCTTGGACGCATTCAACATTCTACGACTAATTAGATCCAATCGTTGTACACTTTGCATCATTATTAACTGTGTGCGTTTGGCTGTAGATCATCCCTCAACATGTAAAGTTTTGGTGTAGCTGTGAAAGATGTCTCAGAAAACTACTCTATGTACAATTTAAGAAATATAGATTGATAAACCCCTTATATCAGTCGAACATCTCTTGCCCAGTCTAACAATTAGACATAAAAGATATGCTCTAATTTTAGATATTTAGATCTCAGTGCCACTATGTGAGTGCCTGACATGTTGAAACACGCAAAGGATATCTAGATGTATTTCATTTGATGTTCATGAATGAGCTTCATTTACACAGATTTAGGCGCTCTATGAAGTATGAACATACTTGTTGTGGCGGCTGCATAGTTGGCCACGTACCCCGACAGGTTGCCTAGCAGCTCCCTTTTATGTTATGCCAGCCTGGGCGGTCCTTTCAGCCCTTGGCATCCACCTAATGTGCTGGTCCGGTTTCCCATAAGGGTTGTAAGTTTTTCTTTTACTTGGCATGCCAACTTGAGTTTCCTAATATACATCTAATTGCTACTTATAACATTAGTTGCAACCTGTTTTGTGTTATAGGACATTAATTATTGTAGTTAAATATCTATATCTACTCATCTCTAGGAAGTACAAACACTTCCCAAAGGTTTCTGTGCCCGTCCTCGACACGTGTCCAACTTGGACACACGATGGGCATGCCTGGACACGTGGCGGACACACGCAAAATGTGTACTCCTTGTGTCGGTGTGGGTCACATGCCTAGGACATCCACCACAACCTGTAAGAAGTGTGAAGTGTCCTTGTTCATCTTCATTTTCCACCTTCTCATCATCCCATCCACTTCTTCCTTCTCCTTACATGTCTTCCCCTCTACTTTCTCATGCTCCATTGATGGCCCCCCCTCTACTTTCTCATGCTCCATGAAAATATGTCTGCTAGTAGCAGACAACCTCCGCTATGTCTATTGTTGCCTTCCACTCTTCTTCCATTAACTACTTCAACACACGTTATCCTCCTACACCATTACAAGCTTAATGAAACTATGATCTAACATACATCCTTTATCCTATTTCGTTCTTGTCTCTCCTCCCTCTTCACATTACTATTCTACACGCATCCTCTTCCTACTTTTTCTCAGTAGTGATAATAAATTTTCACTGTTCTCAAATATTAACATTTCTTCAATTTCAATGTTCTTAAATTGTTACCGCAATTTTTTTGTAGGTTATAAATTGTTGGTTTTGTTTATCTTTTGATTTTATGAATGTATCGTTGGTTTGATTTCATAGTGATTTGCAATATGGGCTTGACTTATATGTGAAGATATTGTAGTATTAGTTGTATTCTTTATTTGTGCGTGTTGCTTGAATTTGGAAATGAGTCGGGTATCTTTGAAGCTCTTAGTGATGGATGACTCCGCATACACATGTAAATATTTTTGAATTAGAAAATTCGATCGACTTTCTATAATGTGTTGTAGATTTTTTGCGTTTCTATATTTCATATATACACACGCGCACACACACATATATACACACACTCATATATACACACACACTCATATATATGTGTGTGTGTGTATATATATATATACATACACACTCATATATATGTGAGTGTTTATGTATATATATACTGATCATATATCCGTGAGGGTAGCTACACGCTCCAAAAATAGTTACTTTTTCTGGAGTCTTTTACTTTACCCGTGTCCAGGGTTACACTACCTTCCACATAGTTAGATTACATTCACAATACTTACATTTGTAACAGATGGGCAGTTACATATTTGTTCCAAAATTTTTAGTGTATTCTGCCCGGTTTTACCTTTTTTGACAACATTGTTACTTTTTTGACAACATAGTTACTTTTTTGTCCAAGTAGTTACTTTTCTGACCCAATGGTTACTTTCAGACTGACGGGTAGCAAAAATTTAGTTACTCGTGCGGTTATATATGTATATATACATATATAGTTCATTTTGCCGTGTCCGATGCCGTGTCTGTGTCCCATATTTTCCAAAATTGCCGTGTTCAGTGTCCGTGTCCGTGTCCGTGTCCATGCTTCCTAGACTCACGTATAATCATACATTATAAACATGTATATATAGTATATGTAATAAAAAAATTGTGCCCTGCGGTTAGGCGGATTGGTACCCTGCAAATTTGGCTACCACCTGGCCTCTTTGACAAGTTTGCCAGTTGCCTTGAATCTTATAAGAAGCCTATCTGCACACATAAGTAAAAGATTTTTGTTCTGACTGCTAGGCCCTTCTTGCCACACTGCTTTTGAAATATTTAAGCTTTCCCTTAGCTTGAAGAATGGTCAGCAGTTGCACCAATCAGAAAGTTTGGTGACTCTGCCCTGAGGATAATACATCATCATCATCATTTAAGCCTTAATCCCAACTATGTTGGGGTCAGCTACATGGATCCTTCGTTTCCATTCAGCTCTATCATGGGCCATATTCTGATTGAGATGTAGAGATTCAAAATCTCTCTTTATAAGCTCATCCCATGTTAATTTAGGCCTTCCTCTTCTTCTATTTATAGTGTTTGGCTCAATAGCATTGCTTCGTATAGGCGCACTAGTAGGTCTGCGTTGCACATGTCCGTACCATCTGAGTCGGCCCTCGCGCAACTTGTCCTCAATGCTCGCCACCCCCACTTTATTCCTGATATAGTCATTTCTCAAGCGATTTTTTCTTGTTTTCCCACACATCCATCTCAGCATACGCATTTCAGCCACGTTCATCTTGTTGAGACCTTGTTTTTTCACCGCCCAACATTCACTCCCATAGAGCATGGTTGGTCGTATAGTTGTTCTATAAAGCTTACTTTTTAACCTGAGAGGGATTTTCTGATCGCATAATACTCCAGTTGCACTCCTTCATTTCAACCATCATGTAGTGATCCAGTGACAAATATCATTTTGCACATCCCCGTCTATTTGAATAATAGAACCCAAGTAACGAAATTTATCACATTTTGGTATATCTACTCCATCCAACTTGGCTCCATCATTCACAATGCGAGATTGATTGAAATTGCAATGCATATACTCAATTTTGCTCCTGCTAATCATCAATCCATTTGATTCCAATGCCTTTCTCCAACGTTCAACTTTATCATTCAATCCATCTTTAGTTTCGTCAATCAAAACAATATCATCAGCAAATAACATACACCAAGGAATATCATCCTGAACATTCTTTGTCAACTCATGCATAACAAGAACGAATAGATATGGGCTGAGTGTGGATCCTTGGTGTACCCCAATTGTGATAGGAAAAGTTGGTGTCTCTCCTCCAGGAGTCTTGACACTTGCAGTAGCCTTCTCTAGATCGATAAACACCATATGAAGATCTCTTTTGCTTTGTCTATACTTCTCCATAAGCCTCCTTATCAGAAAAATAGCATCTGTTGTTGATCTTCCAGGCATGAAACCAAATTGGTTGTTTGATACCTGCGTTATAGACCTTAACCTCTGCTCAATAATCCTCTCCCAAAGCTTCATCGTGTGACTCATCAACTTGATACCTCTCCTGAGGATAATACATACATATATATATATATATATATATATTCATTCATTCATTTTCCTTGCCACTTTTAAATGAACTTTAATTCTTCTATAGTTGAAAAATTTCATTTTATTTATTTTGAAAAAAAAAACAAAATAGCCCCTAAGGAGGTTCTAATTAATATATATAGTTTTTTTGAGAATATGTTATCTGTGAATTTAATAGGGGTCTATTGCGAACATAATAAAGAAGAGAAAAATGTACAGGAGTTTGACGACGAGTTAGTTGGACTTGGTAAAGAGAGGAACAGTGAACAACTCTCATTGGCTGTTGACAAGTGGACATGTCTTTGTAAAAGTTGGACAGTGGACATTGACCTACTAAAAAGGCAGATCATAAAATCCGTATGTGTATATAAAGCTACTGGGTTGAAATGCTCTTTGGTCACGTCTTAGATTGTTTGAGAAATTGCACGAGCTCTTCTTTTGGTGAAAAAATGATATGCTGAATAATTTAATTTGTCGATTTGATGAATTCTGTACCTCGAATAATATGGTTGCTCTTGATCTTGGATCGACTAATCTGCCATCACTTTATGACTATGACTTTTGATGGAATAAAGATGACCACAGAAAGGCTACTGGAATTCTAGATACTAGCAGTTAGATATTACATTTTTGGTCTAAGAAGCATAATTTTGGGGTTATATGGTTACGACTGCAAAATAGGAATATCTTGACAAAGAGGGTCAACCTTTTGTTTGACAATAAAGATCTACATCTGATGTAGTTTTGGGTGAAAAACAATGTTTTTTTTTTAATGGAACAGTAAATCTATATTTTAGATCACATTTCAGTTTCCCTAAAGTGAAACCTGCAATGTGAAATAACTTAGTACAAAACTACATACCACAGCCTACAGTTGGCGTTCTGCTAATATTTTGAGAAGTTGGTGCATCATATTAGTAGTAGCCTTTGAATGGAACTTATTACTTAATCTTGCTTTTTTGACAGGCTATGAAGTCGTATGTATGGCTTCAAACAGCAGATGGATCAATTCAACAGGTAGAAGAGGAGGTTGCTATGTTTTGTCCCATGATTTGCAGGGAAATACTTCAAACTGGCATGGGGTCTTCCAAAAACTATGCTATCTCTCTACCTGAAAGAGTTGACCCGGCTATCCTAAGTATAATACTTGATTATTGCCGATTTCATCAAGTTCCAGGTCGTTCGAACAAGGTTAGATACAAATTTTTCCTATTCGTATTTCCTACTGTCACCGACATGATGTATATCTCATCTTCAAACCATCTGAACAAAAACCATCTGGAGAACTACAGTATCATGTCAGTGCATTGATCTTATAAAACACCATGGTTTTAAATCTCCGCGGAAGAGCCTTGTCAAGCGCAATGCACAATCTATCCATTTTGACTAGTAAATTCACACAAACACGTTCACACAGAATGTACAAGACACTGTGGTGATCTTTCGGTCAGCCTAAACTTGGAATTTGGTCTATGCAGAAAAATTGAGGAAAAATGTGGAATAATTCGAGTCACTATTTGAGGGAAGTTGTTATCTTATAGACACATGCATGCATATGCATGATTATCGATATATACGATGCACCTATATACAACTTATTATGGGTCTTTGAACAACAAGAAATATATATATGTACATATATGCATATGTATATATATCTGTATCCAAATTTCAAGATTTTTTCTGTTTCTTGACAAGCAACATGCGGAAATGGCGGGTCTATTGACTTAATGGCATTGCCACAGAAAATTTGGGTAAGTCGTTGAAAAACTAAGCAGCTATGTTGAAGCCTTCAAATATAGCTATTTTGGGATAATATTTTTTTTGATTTGATAATTGTTTGGATTAGTCTATCAAGAATATATAGTCAACGTATAACTAAAAACTACGAGCTGTTTTAGGCTTCAACGCTTGTTCAATTTGTCACCAATCTCATTTCAAGTCGGTTCTATTCTTTATATAGATAACACTATCCTAGAATTTCAAATTGTTATTAATCACATTTTAACTTGTTATATACAAATATTATAGGTGGGACATTTACTTTGATGTAGATAAATGCGAACTGTTTCAGGCTTCTATGGCTGTTCAAATTGTCATCGATCTCATTTCAAGTGGATTATTTTCTTTTAATGTTGATGGCACTATCCTAGAATTTATAGCATTTTTAATTGGTTAATTTACGAACATTATGGGTGGGGCATTCACTTCAATGTAGATAACACTGATCTAGAATTTCATACGGAATTCCATAACTGGCAATTCATTGAGCTTCCATAGTGTCTATGCTGTTGTTAATTTCTCTACAGACTCATATTTTCCAAAATTTCCATTAAAATCTCTACAGATTTCTATTTCGATGGGTGACGAGATAATGTATCAGTACGTTAGTGTCTTGGTGATGTTATATTAATCAGACAAAAAAGTAAAAAAAAATTCACAATGAAAATTAGTGAAAATCAATGAAAGTGTGAGTAAATCATTAAAATATTGAGCTTTACCAAATATTGTAATAGAGCTTTGGCTTTTATTCAGACTGAACTATCGGCACTCCAACAATCACAAGCGTTTGAGATTTTTTGTTCAACTGGAAAATTCACTGAATTTGGTTACTCTTGACACTGATTTTTGGTCAAAACTTATAAATGAGTTTATGGCCATGGCCCTACAGAAGAAGACTTTGAGCCTAGGCAAAGAAACTGTGATCATTGTGAGACTTGCCTTTTTGTGTTCTTTTGTAAATCTAAATACTATGTCAGTCGAAGCTCATGTGCAGCTCTATCATCTGCTCTATATCACATAAATTTTATTAGCACTATTGTAAATATTTTGTTTGCTTTCAATAGCATCTTAACAAAGTTGTATGCCTAATAAAATCTTGCATAGATATATAAAATTGATCTTTATCTCAATTATCTACACCATCTCAGATTTCTCCTTGTATTGGTGAGAGCAAAAGAGAATTTTAAATTTTTAGTAATGAGGTACCTTACAACTTATTTTATGTAGAAACAAGTATGCCGGGGTCGCGTTTTATTTTATTTGCCCTTATCTTATTATAATTAAGTGAGCATCATGTCTCAAAACCCGAGAGACACATGAAAATGACAGCTATGAGTAAGATTACATTTTCAAGCTCATTGTGTAATGTGAACTAAGTCAGAATTAGGACAACAGCATTTTGGTTCTTTTTTTTTTGGTAGGATTAGTTGCAAAGTAATAATTGTTATTCTAGTGGTTCATAGGAATCAGGTTTCTGTTTTTAATGCCATCTTGATGGTTCAAAAATTGATACTCATAGAGAATAATGATGAGCATTTCGATTAACTGGTTCCTGGTCGTTTGTGTAAGGGTACAGCTACAAGGGTGTCTTCATAATTTTTAGACATGATGTGCATGTTAAACTTCATTTGGCATATCTTAACCAAATTTTGCATGACATGGAAAATGGGTCTCTATGTCAAATCCACAACTTGTGGAAGTCATCTTCAATTTAAAGCAACGTTTACATTTGAGAATCATGTATACACTTGGCGGTATGAGTTTTTGTATCCGAAATCCTATCGTAATGTACCTTCATTTTGACTTAAACTACTTTTAATGCCATCTTGATGGTTCAAAAGTTGATACTCATAGAGTATAATGATGGGCATTTCGATTAACTGGTTCCTGGTCGTTTGTGTAATACTTTACTTGGGCATACAACTACAAGGGTGTATTCATAATTTTTTGACACGATGTACATGTTAAATTTCATTTTGCATATCTTTACCAGATTATGCATGACATGGAAAATGGGTCTCTATGTCAAATCCACAACTTGTGGAAGTCGTCTTCAATTTAAAGCAAAGTTTACGTTTGAGAATCATGTATACACTTAGCGGTACGAGTCTTTGTATCCGAAATACTATCGTTAATTCGTAACGTACAACCATTTTGACTTAAACTATTTTTAACGCGGACATCATTAAAACTGTCACGTAGCTGTGTTATATTTTGGTCCCTGAGCTGTTTAGCTCATTTCGTATATCGTGTTAAGAAGCAATGCAATTTTGTTCAGAAACACAAGCTCAACGCTGCACAACCACTTTTCTGGGGAAGCTGTGGCTGTCCTTGTCATGTGTTGGACACAAACATATCATGGACACAGCGGCACACGTGGACACAATTTATAACTTTCTGCTTTACTTATTGTCTTTTCCTCTAAGGTATGTACACAACTGGACAGAACTTGGACATAAAATGCTCAAACTCGATCTGGTACATAAAGAAATACAAAAAACAAAAGTCTTTCTCTCCCTTTCCCTTAACAGGCCACCACTGTCTCTTTTCCCTTCTACTGTTGTAAGTTATGTATAATTATTTATTATAGACCATCTTTGTTAGGTATACTTCATCATTCTTTGAAGAACTGGTCTTTGAATCTTACATGTACATTTATTACAATCTCGGTCACAAATACAGTATTCGTTACACATTTAACCGTGTGAAAACAAATCCGGAAATCAGAAATTATATGGGGAATTCGGGTACAAAATGGTAAACATGCGTAAAAACACAGTCAATGATTTGGGAAAAACATGGGAGAACCCCAAAGAATATACATCTATGATATGTACTCAAACATACATATATATGGTTGTGTGAATGGCATGTGTATAAACTTGTTCATGTTAGTGTGTGTAATATATTTGTATTACACATACACACACACACACACACATGGATGCGTTTATATGTGTGGGTGTGGGTGTGGGTATATATATATATATATATATATATATATATATATATAAAGTTTTAAAAAGTGTGAAGCGGGAAGCCTACGAACGCGGCCTTGTAGCCGATTAAGCGGGTGATTTTTGAAGAAGTGGGTGCTTAAATTCTTATACAAAATTACATTTATGTGTATATAAAAATATACTTCTAAGGAATTCAGTAATACTAACCAGTAGCAGCAGCAAGGAAATCAGTAAAACTAATTATCCGTTAGAAGTATAATAGAGTAATATGATATTTACTTGGATAAATTACAGCAGTACCCTATTATTACAGCTTACATACAAAGTTTTCATTCTAAATTAGGACTAGGTATATCATAGAACATGTAATGTATACAAGTTTCATATATTATTGTCAATACTAGTTGGACCATATAAATAATTAATGTTACATGCTTACAGCAGTATTTTTTTTCTTCTAAAAAAGCGGGTGAAGCGGGGAAAAAGCTGCCGATTTCCTTCAAACTGCTTAAGCGGCCACTTAGGGGCTGAATTAAGCAGATGAGGTTCTTGGCTGCTTAAGCGGCCGCTCAGGCTGTTTTTTTTTACATCGATATATATATATATATATATATATATATATATAGTCAGGTTAAAATACACTTGAGTGTACAGATCGCACGAATACACTCAAGTGTGTTTGCATATCAAGACTATTTTTTGCAAAATGTAAACCATTGATCTTCACCGTCATACTATAACTAGGCTACATACAAATTTTGAGCCCATTTGGATGAGTGTAAGTCACTCATCTAAGGGCAACAAAATCGACGCGCGAAACTAATTTAAAATGCATAATTTTTGCAGTCTTTGTAACATGACCTATAAATGTCCAAATGTGCTCAAATTTTGCGTATGAGCTATTCACAAGATGTTTAAGAAGATCCACAGATTAGATTTTTGAAAAAAATATTGCATCGTGAAAAACTACTTGAGTGTATTCTGCTCCGAATACACTCGAGTGTATTCTGCTCCGAATACACTCAAGTGTATTCTAGCCTGACTCTCTCTCTCTCTCTATATATATATATGTATATATATATATATATATATATATATAAATATGCACGTGTGTGTGGAAGAATTTTGAATAAAAGATATGTTTTGTGAATTACATTACAAATGGCTCGAAAAAATTCCTGTTATCAACGACACCTCAAAAAGTTACTGATTATTGTGACGCTGATTATAAGTCATCGTTGTACACTGTTAGGTTTCATATACTGCAAATGCATTGTTTAATTATTCTCCATATCTAATTCTTCATGTTATGTCTGCATTCATACTGTAATGAACTTTGGGCTTGATTGCACACTTCTTTTGTAATTGATTATATCAACTCCATGTTATGTGTCTTATGACTTTAGAGCTTTGGATGAATCTGTTATCAATTCCATGTATATGTGTGTATAATATGCCAACTTCTAGGGATGGCAATTCTGCTCGCTATACCCTGACCTGCCCATATCCGTTTCGACCCAACCCAAATATAATGGGCCAAATGTGGGTCATGGGTCAAATTCGGGCTGAGCTCTCTCGACCCAAATTTGAAATCAGAATTGCACGGTACCCATCAGAGGACCTGTTAAAACCCGCTAACACCTAACCCTCCTCCCTCACCCCGCTCCCGAATCCCGACCTCACGAGGCGTCGCATTGGTTGCGGCTTTGCCATCTGCCTTGGTCCTAATCCCTTGTGTTGCAGCGTTAGCAAGGACTTGCCGCTAAAGATGACGACTTGACGCAGAGTTCAAGTTTCAATCGCCAAGGCACCCGCAAAGCCGCCGTCTCGAAGGAAGCGTCGCCGCTTCTCGAAAGTCAGACAGAACAAAGAAAAACGTACTTCTTGTCCTCTCCACCTCATCCACAACCAACCAAGCACCAAGCGAGTGGTAGAACTGTCCTGATTGCCATCGTGAAGATGTTGCCGTGGGCATTAACGTCGCTAGGCTGGCATATGCCGTTGTCGAAGATGCCTGACAACTGAGCTCCCACTCTGCGGCTCTAGTCAGTCGTCTCTACTGGTGGTGCCAGAGACTCGCCGTCAGTGACTTTTTAGTTCTTCCAACTACTTTAGACCGCTCCGGGACTATGCAAATGACTACTTGAGGCAACTCCGGTCGTCCTCAAGAGAGAGATGCAAGGAGATCGACCACCTTCTAATACCTTGGGAACCTTCTTCTACACCTAGCCTCTCGTACCACTCAAACAACGATTGCCACCTGCTCTGGGACTATCCCATAAACCGGAGACACTATTAGATAGGGGGGAAACCAGATCCCGGCGGGGCCGTCATACGGAAAAGCTTGTTGTGCAAGACTGAAGTCATCATCGTCTTGCGCCACACAATGCTAACCAAAGTCCTACTCGTTCGGCTGCCGCACAATTGAACTTTTCCATTCACGATACTTGTGTATGAAGAACACTTAATGTTCTTTATTCTGTTTGTTGTTATAAGCATAATATAATGTTTTACAATATTTAATTGTTGTTTTCTTTGATAATTTCGTGTACATATTATCTTCAAAATGAAGACTCCTTAACAAATTTTCCAAGCTACAATATTTTACTTGAGTCTCACTGTATTTGACCTGAACGGAACATAATATTGCGCTGATGTGGGCTCAGTTACCATGCATGTGTAAGAATTTCCATGTCAATATGTTTATTTGTAAGTGTAATTGGAGTGTGGTCAATATGTATCGTATCAGTGTCCCATTTGCTGCCCCCACTTGACGAACATAGCTCATAGTTCTAGTCAGGGATAGTTTTAATATGGGTTATAATGGTACCCACAACCCATTGGGGTGGGTATGGGTATCCATATCTTAATGAAAATTCTAATGGACTGGTATGGGTCAAGTCAAAAATGAAATGGGTAAAGTGGGTATGGGTCGCCCATACCCGCCCCATTGCCATCCTACCAACTTCTAACACGGACATCTCAAATCATTATAGCATAATAGTTACAATAACCATGCTTTCCCATTTTATGAATATTTTACTTGTTTACCTAATTAGGCATGCGGCGATGAATCTCCAATCACCAACGTTTAACATGAAAAAAAGGAATGGGCTGATGCATAGGGAATGTGAGATGTATTATTGGGTTGGTTCTTGAGCCATTCTTGAATTGCCTGGGTCATTGCAATCATCGTTTTATGGAAAATCCAATTTCTATATGAGATGGCCCGCTAGACTGGGTGGTGGATGGTTCCCTGTAAGACCGACTCGTCCATGTCGAATTTCCAAATCTTTATCTAATGCACCTGACGTCATGTAATTGAGTGTTCTTTATAGTTACGTGGTTGTATAGGCATCCACCTAGGCGCTTCCTTGGTTCGTTGATCCTAGTTGCTTATCCCAACTAAGCCTTGGGCGTCCGCCTAGGTGGCTAGTGGGCTGAATATGGGTTTGATCCATTTAGTTTAAAAAATGTAATGTCTAGTTCTTTTATCTTTGTAAGCCTTAGTTATCAAGCCGCCTAGACGCCGAGGCGCTAGACATGCGCCTAACCTCTTAGCAAACTTAAGTGCGTGCCTAAGGCTTTTTAGACCCAAATTAAGCCATTTAAAGGCTAGATAAGCTTGAATTCCGTCTGAATTTTGTCAAATTAGATTACTTGAAGTCATTGTATGGTTGAAATAGGACTGTTTTAAGCCAAATCAGGTCAAATTTTGGCAAATTAGGCCTGATTTGTGAGAAAATACATCTGATTTGGGGATCTCATTCAAGTCAATATCGGATAAATTAGGAGACCTAAGGTCTGATTAGGTCTTGTAATGCAAAATTAGGTCTGATTTAGGCCAAATCACTTTAAAGTTTGGGAAAATAGGCCCGATTTGGGGAAATTAGGTCTGATTCGTTCAAAATGGGTCTCAATTAGGTCAATATAGGTTAAACTAGGGGAAGTGAGGACTGTTTAGTCATGTTATGCAAAACTAGGTCCGATTGAGGCCAGATCTGCTCAAATTTGAGCAAATTATGTCTAATTTAGAGAAAACATGTCTAATTTGAGGGGAATGGGTCTGCTTTTGGAAATTTGGTCAAATTGAGTCTCATTTAGGTAATTATAGGGTAAATGAGGGAAAGTTAAGGTCTTATAGAAGTTTATGCTAGGTAAATTAGGTTAGATTTAGGTCAGACTAGGTTGGTTTAGGTCCAATTTAGATCAAGATAGGTCAAATTAGGGTCAATCAAGTCTAGTTTAGGTCATGTTTGGTGTTATCTAAGTCAAGTTATAATTTTTACAACTTAGATATAACCTTAAGAAATATAAATAGTAATGAATCTATATATATATATATATATATATTATATATATATATATATATATATATATATATATATATATATATATATATATATATATATATATATATATATATATATATATATATATATATATATATATATGGTGTTCATTTAATACCCGCGCGGGTAGCCTGGATTTCGCTAACCGGCAGCCAAAAAAGTAACTCTTCTGGTCAGAAAAGTAATCCTGCTATAAAAAAAGTAACTATTTTGATAAAAAAGTAACTATACGACTAAAAAAGTAACCGTGTTTTGAAATCTGCTGTTACAAACGTAACTATCTATGCATGAAACTCAACAGTTTGCAAGGTAAAGTAACCCTCTACATGTCAAAAGTAACCAACTTGAAAAAAAGTAATCGAAATGGGGGGCGGGTAGCTACCCGCGCGGGTAGCTACCCGCGCGGGTATTAAAGATGGGCCCATATATATACATATATATATATATATATATACACATATATATATGTATATAGAGTCAGGCTAGAATACACTCGAGTGTATCCGGAGCGGAATATACTCAAGTAGTTTTTCATGATGCAATTTTTTTTTAAATCTAATCCGTTGATCTTCTTAAACATCTCGCGAATAACTCATACGCAAAATTTGAGCACATTTGGATATGTATAGCTCATGTTATGAAGACTGCAAAAATTATGCATTTCAAATTAGTTTCGCGCGTCGATTTTGTTGCCCTTGGATGAGTGACTTACACTCATCCAAATGGGCTCAAAATTTGTATGTAGCCTAATTATAGTATGACGGTGAAGATCAATGGTTTACATTTTGCAAAAAATAGTCTTGATATGCAAACACACTTGAGTGTATTCGTGCGATCCATACACTCGAGTGTATTCTAGCCTGACTCTATGTATATATATACATATGTATATATATACATGTATATATATATATGTATTTATATACATGTATATATATATGTATATATATACATCTATATGTATAATTGTATATATATACATCTATATGTGTATATATATATATGTATACATATATGTGTATATATATACATATAGATGTATATATATATATATATATATATATATAGAGAGAGAGAGAGAGAGAGAGAGAGTGTCAGGCTAGAATACACTAAAGTAGTTTTTCATGATGTAACCGTGTTTTGAAATCTGCTGTTACAAACGTAACTATCTATGCATGAAACTCAACAGTTTGCAAGGTAAAGTAACCCTCTACATGTCAAAAGTAACCAACTTGAAAAAAAGTAATCGAAATGGGGGGCGGGTAGCTACCCGCGCGGGTATTAAAGATGGGCCCATATATATACATATATATATATATACACATATATATATGTATATAGAGTCAGGCTAGAATACACTCGAGTGTATCCGGAGCGGAATATACTCAAGTAGTTTTTCATGATGCAATTTTTTTTAAATCTAATCCGTTGATCTTCTTAAACATCTCGCGAATAACTCATACGCAAAATTTGAGCACATTTGGATATGTATAGCTCATGTTATGAAGACTGCAAAAATTATGCATTTCAAATTAGTTTCGCGCGTCGATTTTGTTGCCCTTGGATGAGTGACTTACACTCATCCAAATGGGCTCAAAATTTGTATGTAGCCTAATTATAGTATGACGGTGAAGATCAATGGTTTACATTTTGCAAAAAATAGTCTTGATATGCAAACACACTTGAGTGTATTCGTGCGATCCATACACTCGAGTGTATTCTAGCCTGACTCTATGTATATGTATACATATGTATATATATACATGTATATATATATATATGTATTTATATACATGTATATATATATGTATATATATACATCTATATGTATAATTGTATATATATACATCTATATGTGTATATATATATATGTATACATATATGTGTATATATATACATATAGATGTATATATATATATATATATATATATATAGAGAGAGAGAGAGAGAGAGAGAGAGAGAGAGTGTCAGGCTAGAATACACTAAAGTAGTTTTTCATGATGCAATATTTTTTTTTCAAAAATCTAATCCGTTAATCTTCTTAAACATCTTGTGAATAGCTCATACGCAAAATTTGAGCACATTTGGACATTTATAGGTCATGTTATAAAGTCTGCAAAAATTATGCATTTCAAATAAGTTTCGCGCATCCATTTTGTTGCCCTTGGATGAGTGACTTACACTCATCTAAATGGGCTCAAAATTTGTATGTAGCCTAGTTTTAGTATGACAGTGAAGATCAATGGTTTACATTTTGCAAAAAATAGTCTTGATATGCAAACACACTCGAGTGTATTCGTGCGATCTGTACACTCGAGTGTATTCTAGCATGACTCTCTCTCTCTCTCTATATATATATATACACACACACACACACACACACAAATTTTATAGTATATATGTAAAAAATTTACAAAACGCCTAGGCATCCATCTAGACGCCCCTTGGGAGGAAGGGACTTCCTAGACGCCTAGACAATCATGTCTGTAAACTTGTTTTTGCTTTTCCTTTTTGTTTTGTCTTCTTTCCCCTCCGACTATTTTCTGTTTTCTCTTCTTTTTCCTCCATCCAGCAGCAAAGTTGCTTCTGTGCAATGATCTTTTCTTTCCTTTTCTTTTTGTTCTTTCTCTGTTGTGTTTTCTTTTTGCTCCACCGAGCAACTACTTTGCTGCTCAGCCTGCTCTGTTCTTGTTCTTCCTCTTCCTGTTCCTTCTTTTCTCTATTACGTTTTCATTCTTTTTATGCGTCTCTCCAAAATTCTATGATTGTTTTACTCATTTCCCCTTATTTTATCTCGTGGTCTTGCTGCTGCATTTTGTCCCCCCATCCATCTCCTCCCACACTACTGCTGCTCCACTCTAATTCTTCCTCTTCCCAGATTTCCTCCTCTTCCTAATTTGTACTGATTCATATATTGCTCATAGTTCAATATATGACTATATATATGTTTATAATTCTATATATTCTAGAAGTTGTGGCTAATAATCCTATTATTGAGATGATTAAAAAAGGAGTACAAGGTCCTCTTTTATAAGACAAGAGAAGACCACAGGATTTAGAGATAACCCATGTGGGATAAAACAAAACACAAGAATAACACAGTAAAGAGAAAAATAGACTAAGTAAAAAACACAGGAAAATCTATATACTAATACTCCCCCTCAAGCTGGAGCGTAGATGTCTATCATGCCCATCTTGGATGTCATAGCAGTGAACCTTGTCTTTGGTAGAATCTTTGTGAAGATGTCAACCACCTGATCAGTTGTATGAATGTAGGGAGTAGAGAGTTGGCCAGAGAGAACAGCTTCGCGGACAAAATGACAATCCACCTCAATGTGCTTGGTCCGCTCATGGAAAGTAGGGTTACTGGCAATGAAAGTAGCTGCTTTGTTGTCACAATACATTAGAATAGGAGACAAGTCAGAGATACCAAAGTCTTTCAGTAAGCTCCTAATCCAGAACAGTTCACAGGTAGTGTGCGCCATGGCACGATATTCAGCTTCAGCACTTGAGCGAGCAACTACAGACTGCTTCTTGCTTCGCCAAGTGACAAGGTTGCCTCCCACACACGTGCAGTAGCCAGAAGTAGAGCGACGATCAACCTTGCTGCCAGTGTAATCGGAATCAGAATAGCCAAGAAGTTTGCAGTGGCCATGTTTCTTGTAAAGTAGGCCTTTTCCAGGAGAACTTTTTAGATATTTCAGAATATGACAGACAGCGTCCCAATGACATTGTCGAGGCTTATCTAGGTAACGACTAACCAATCCAACAACAGCAGTAATATTGGCCCGTGTAACAGTAAGATAGATGAGTTTACCGACCATTCTTCGATATTGATGATTGTCAGGATAGGCAGGAGAATTCTCATCATCCCAGTCGGTGTTCTGGATCTACTATCTGAAACTGGACTTCTAGGTGTTAAGCCTGCTAGCATGCCTCCCACAAACGTGCAGTAGCCAGAAGTAGAGCGACGATCAACCTTGCTGCCAATGTAATCGGAATCAGAATAGCCAAGAAGTTTGCAGTGGCCATGTTTCTTGTAAAGTAGGCCTTTTCCAGGAGAACTTTTTAGATATTTCAGAATATGACAGACATCGTCCCAATGACATTGTCGATGCTTATCTAGGTAACGACTAACCAATCCAACATCAGCAGTAATATTGGCCCGTGTAACAGTAAGATAGATGAGTTTACCGACCATTCTTCGATATTGATGATTGTCAGGATAGGCAGGAGAATTCTCATCATCCCAGTCGGTGTTCGGATCCAGAGGTGTGCTAGCAGGCTTAACACTTAGAAGTCCAGTTTCAGATAGTAGATCCAGAACATACTTGCGCTGAGATAAGCAGAGGCCAGAAGAAGACCGGGACACCTCTATCCCAAGAAAATACCGAAGAGATCCAAGATCTTTAGTGACGAAATATTTTTCCAGATAGTGCTTGGTGGACTGAATACCAACAGGATCACTTCCTGAGAGGATAATATCATCAACATAAACAATGAGAATAATAATGCCAGCATGAGTATTCTTGACAAAGACTGAGTGATCAGACTGGGAGCGCTTGAATGAAAAATTCTGAAGAATAGTGCTTAATTTATCGAACCAAGCTCTGGGACTCTGTTTCAAGCCATAGATCGCCTTTTTCAGTCTGCATACTTTAGAGGACTCCCCCTGAGCAACAAAACTAGGGGGTTGTGACATGTAGACTTCTTCATGAAGGTCACCATACAGGAAAGCATTCTTGACATCAAACTGATACAAAGGCCAGTCAGAATTAATAGCAACAGAAATAAGAATTCTCACAGAGTTCAACCGTGCCACCGGAGAGAAAGTCTCAAAGTAGTCGACCCCATAGGTCTGTGTATAGCCTTTAGCCACTAGTCGCGCCTTAAGTCGTTCAACAGTTCCATCTGGTTGATACTTGACCGTGAAGACCCAACGACAACCGACAGGATAGCAATCAGCAGGTGGATCAACAAGTTGCCATGTATTACGCTCAGTGAGCGCCTGCATTTCGATTTCCATAGCCTGACGCCATGCAGGACTTTTAATGGCCTGAGCAGCAGTTTTAGGTACATATATAGCAGAAAGGGCCGTAGTAAAATTAGCAAAATTAGCACCAAGATTATCAGTAGAACAAAAATTCCCAATGGGATGCTGAGTACAAGTCCGTGTCCCTTTTCTCAGGCTAATAGGGAGATCAAGGTCAGAAAATACCTGCGGAGGTGTTTGATCTGGCACAGAGGATGAAGACGATGGAGAGGCCATAGAGGGAGCTGTCGACTTCTGTCTTCTGTGATACACTTTCAGAGGTGGCATTTCAGGTGGGGAGGCAGTATCAGAATTATTAGTCAAATCATCTACAACCAGTAAAGGCGTATTAACCAGTAAATCCGATGTGAGTGCAGAACCAGCCGGAGAATAGAAAGGCATGTGCTCAAAGAATACTACATCCGCAGAGACAAACCACTTTTTAGAAATAGGATCGTAGCATCGATACCCTTTTTGAGTGCGAGAGTATTCCAAGAAAACACACTTAGTTGCTCTAGGATCCAATTTGGTAAGGCCAGGTCGGAGATTTTTAACAAAGCACATGCTTCCAAAGATACGAGGAGGCACAGAGAAAAGAGATGCATCGGGAAACAGGACCTGATATGGAATCTTATTGCCGAGCACAGTGGATGGCATACGATTAATGAGGTAGCAAACAATAGATATTGCCTCGGGCCAAAAAGACTGAGGAACATGGTAGTGAAAAAGAAGGGTACGCGCAACTTCAAGGAGATGACGGTTTTTGCATTCAACGACACCGTTTTGTTGCGGGGTATAGGCACAAGAAGTTTGGTGGACGGTGCTCTGGCGACGACAAAAACTACTAGGAGAGGCTTGCATAAACTCCAAAGCATTGTCAGTGCGCAAAATTTTAATGGGCTTAGCAAACTAGGTACAAATTTCAGCAAAGGAGTCCGTAATTTTCTCAAGAATGGTAGATCTATCTTTTAGTAAAAACAGCCAGGTTGCTCTAGAGAAATCATCAATGAAGCTCAGAAAATATTTAAAACCAGAGGTACTCGACTCACAGCACATGGACCCCAAACATCAGCATGTATAATATCGAAGATAGCTTTAGAACTAATGCAAAATTTTGGTGAAAAAGTAGCATGAGTTTGCTTGCCAAGCTGGCATGTCTCACAATGAAAAAACAGAACTAAATACCTCAGGTAATAAAGCCTTTAATTTTGCAGCAGAGGGATGTCCCAATCTATAATGCCACTGAATGTCGGCCACAAATGATGTCAAATATGCAGCTGGCTTCGGATCGTCCAAGTAGTAGAGTCCATCCGGTCCCTCATGGCCTGAACCAATCGTCATCCTCGTGCGCAGATCCTGAAATAGAACACCATCTGGATCAAACTTAATTGAGCAACGAAGGCTCTTTACAGCTTTATTGACATATAGTAAATTAAGGGGAAACTTAGGGACATAAAGAGCGGACTGCAGTGGCAGACTACCAGTAGAACTTATATCACCAATTACAGTAACCGGCGATTTAGAGCCATCAGCTAAAGTAACAGGCGGTATAAAAGATGTCTTGTGCAATTTAGAGAATAAAGTAGGATTGTCAGAAATATGAGAGGTCGCACCAGAGTCAATCACCCATGAAGGTTTACCAGTCTGGGTCAGAAGGGCGGCGCTGCCATCATTTGAAGCATCAGTAGAGGAAGCCAGGCGAGCTTGAAGTAGTTTTTCAAATTCCGAGCGGATCCAGTCAGCTGTTGGTGGAGCAGGTTCAGTCTGGTCAGAAGTCACTTTATTGGCCCATTCAGGTTTGTCGTATTTGATCCAACAACGATCTTCAGTATGGTTGGTGCGCTTGCAGTGAGTGCGGTAGCGGGACTCAACAGGATCAGCTCCAGAGCCACGACCAGGAGCAGAAAAACGTCCTCCGCGGCCACGACCTCTGCCATGACCGCGACCACGAAAGGAATCACCAGAGCGGATAGCGAGGGCTGCCCCATCAGAAGAGTCAGGCACGGGCTGGGACACAAAAGGTAAGCGCTGGACCCTTTTGAGCACATCGCGGAGAGTGGGTAAAGGGTCGCTAGAGAGAATTTGGTTCATAACACCAGTAAAGGAAGCAGGTAGGCCCGCGAGGAACTGAACTAACATATGTTCGTTCCGTGGTCGATTAAGTTCATCAATGTCAGTAGAAAGAGGATGATACACCTGAAACTCATCCCAGAGGGCACAACAGGAGTTGTAGTAATCCTCGACGGAGTTAGTAGCAGATTACTCCTGTTTGGCAAGTTGTTTGAAGATCTCAAAGACCTTCTTAGGATTCTGTTGGTGCGAGTAAACATGGGAGAGTTGCTCCCACATTTCTTTGACAGTATGAAGACGGAGTAGGGACTGGCTGATCTTGGCTTCAGTGCTGTTGACCATCCATGTCATGACCCCATAGTCCTCCTTGGACCAGAGATCATAGGCTTGTTTCGTCTTCTCGTCAGCATCATGAGCATGAAGAGACGGGCCTTTTGTAGTCAGATGAGAGTAGCGACCTTGGGATTTAACATACAACTCAAAGGAGGCAGCCCATAGGTGATAGTTGGAACTGTCCAACTTCACCGTAGTAACACAGAGAGTGCGCGGGAGATCTGGAGTCGCCATCAGACCAGAGCAGAACAATAGCACGAGCACAACAAGGATCAGTAGTAGCAATAGTCAGTAGCAGGAGTCCACCACATGGACTAGTAGACGTAGCAAGTAGGAGATCCACATGGACCTCAGAAGACCCTCACGGGGCAGATAAAGATGTAAGAAACCTACGCCACCATGGAGAAAAGATCACTCCACCATGAGGCGTAGGCAGACAGAAGCGAAAGACTGGTTTACACCTTCACCGTGCCAGAACTAGAAAAGACACGGGCTGTACGTAAGCTTCTTCGGAAGAGCGTACGGAGACGAGCGGAAGCCTGTAGCCGAACTAGATGGTGAGCGAAAAACTAGGGAAGAGAAACAAGAGAGAAGAGAGGATGAGGAGGGTGGTTGTGGCTGCGGGAGATGGTAGTGGTGGGTGTGGGGTGGCGGCGGGTAGCATGGGGGTTGGGGGGGATGCGGTGGAGACGAAGGAAGAAGGGGGGGGCTGCGGTGGAGAAGAAGGGAGGGAAGGAGGTGGGCGGCAAGGGCTGGAGGTAGGGGAGGTGGGTGACGCCGGTTGGAGGGCTGGTCGGCGGAAGCAGGAGGGGGGGCAGGGTGGGCGGTGGCTTGGAGAAGGGAAAGGGGGTTGCAGCTGAGGTTGATGAGAAAGGATCAGGGTTAGGGAGTATCGGGAGGCTCTGATACCATCTAGAAGTTGTGGCTAATAATCCAATTATTGAGATGATTAAAAAAGGAGTACATGGTTCTCTTTTATAAGACAAGAGAAGACCACAGGATTTAGAGATAACTCATGTGGGATAAAACAAAACACAAGAATAACACAGTAAAGAGAAAAATAGACTAAGTAAAAAACACAGGAAAGTCTATATACTAATATATATAAATATGTAAATGAAAAAAATAAAAATGCCTAGAATGCTTAGCCCCCCTTGACAACCCTAGGAAACGCCTAGCCCCCTAGACAACCTAGGGTTATACATAGGGACGAGACAAACCCAAAACAATATGAGGGATATAATCATAAAAGATTTGACCCTTTTACTGCAACTCTATCAACACGCCACAAAATAAAATTGTGGTGAAAAAGTATCTCGATGGCCGATATGGACATTCTTGATATTCAACTTAGATGATCATGTCTGTGTAAGGAATTGTGTCCTTTATTTGTATTGGTTGTCAACTTTGTGTAATGATCGAGTTGAGTTATTGTTTAAGGAAACACAAGAGAATTATCATATTTCATGTGATGGCTGCAAGGATAAATATTATGTTTGTGAATGTTTGGATCACTCTTACTGCTTGACGTGTTATACTGGCTACAAGACTTTCTCCTTGAAATAATGAAACTGCATTGGTAATTAGTACTCATTTTCCCTTGAACTCAGAACAGTTAGTGGTAGGTAGGAGCAGACATTAAGCATCCATGCTAAATTACATGTTTTTTTTTATCTTCAGGAGAGAAAAGCTTTTGATGAAAAATTTATAAGGATTGATACTAAACGGCTATGTGAGCTTACATCGGCTGCGGATAGCCTTCAATTGAAACCTTTAGTAGATCTTACAAGTCGAGCTCTTGCCCGGATGATCGAAGGGAAAACTCCTGAAGAGATACGAGAAACATTCCATTTGCCTGATGATCTAACTGAGGTTTTTGATTAGTACTTGGTGCAAAATTGTCTTTTCTCTGATGATTTGGCAAATTTTGATCACAGTTCACTGATCACAGGAAGAGAAGCTGGAACCCTTGAGAAATACAACTGATGATCCACGTATTCGATTATTGAATCGGCTTTATGCAAGGAAAAGGAAGGAATTGAAAGAGAGGCAGAAATTAAAGGTTTGTGATGCTATGTATTACTTTTTTTTATGATCAATTAAATGGTATCTTTCCGTTTTTTGGACATCTTGCAGTACTCATATGTGTAAGAGATTAAAGGTGGTGTGCCTTGGCCTATGCCTTGACTTGTATGCGTTTTTGAGAGGCTTATATTGGCCATTAACCCACATATGCGTGTTATTGTCCCGTTTAAAGGTCATGGTCTTCTAGTTAAGGTGTGTTTATCATGTTAGAAGCCTAGTTTCTCTATATCATGACTTTATATTGATAGTCTCCAGTATTTCAGATTTGTATCGGTCTATGCACCATATTTCTTGTTGGGTTTGTGTATCTTTGGGCTCATTTTGAGGATCTACTAAAAGTGAATGCATATACTTATGTAGTATGTACATAACCATAAAATGTGTTTGTATGGGGAAATGAGTAATAAGAACAAGAAGAAATATGCATGTACTATAAAAATGTGTTCAGAAGTTTTCGGGCCGCTCACATGTGCCTAGGCACGTCTTGCCACCTTAAAAAGGATGTATATGCATATGGATGTGGGTGTATGTATATGTGTGTTTATTTCAGTTGATGAAATTTAAGTTTCTAATGTTAAGTATTTTTATATGTTTTCTTTTATAGAAAGAATAAGAAGCCGAGCTAGGTTTGGACAGGCATTGTGTTTAAGATGTCATTTTTAGTGGTTCCTAAGTTGCTTTAGCTTCTTTTCAAGATCCTTATTGCCCTATTTTTTCTTATAACCCTTGCTTTGAAGTATTATCCAACCGTATATTACACAATGGGTCTTGCTTTTATGCTTGTCTTATTGTTTCAAGTTCAGCTTTTCCACTGTGGTACAGGATGCTGTTACTGTCATCGAGGAGGAGCATGTGGACGAGCGCTCTGTTGATGATCTTTTGTCTTTCATCAATGGAAGCAGTGAAGGTTTAACTCCCTGTTTTCAGCAACATGGTTCTTTTCAAAATTTCCGAGTTTGAGGTTGCTCTTTGCTTTGGCCAGCTATCCTGACTGATTTACCTTTATCCCCTTCCAATTGTGTTATAGCTATGGCAGACTCTACTTTTGATTTCTAGTAGAATATTAAAATGTTGAAAATGTATAAAGATAATGTTAGTTATGCTAATGATTGGTGTCTAAGTCTTGTTGAGTTTCTCACTACATGCTCTCTGCTGCCTGTCATGTCATTGATTTGTTGCTTTGATGCCGATATTATCCGTATCATAGTTATCCAGGCTCTCGCCTTGGCTCTGCCTAGGTGCTCCTAGGTCCCCTAGGTTCTAGGTGGGCTGCCTTAAACTGGGTGCCTAGGCTTTCATATAACTGAAGTGGGATACCTAAGGCCCTTTAGGCCCAAATTAAGATATTTAAAAACCAATATAGCATGCATAGGTCTGAATTTGGTCAAATTATATCAAATTTAGTTATTTTTTGGAAGAAATAGATGTAATTTAGACCTAACCAGATCTAATTTGGACAGATTAGGTCTGATTTTGAGGGGATATATGTCTGATTTGGTCGAAATATGTCTTATTTTGGGGAATCAGGTCTGATTTCGCCTAATTAGGGCTCATTTATGTCAATGTAGGACAAACCAGGGGAAGTTACATCTGATTAAGTCATGTGATGCCAAATAGGTCTGCCTTAGTCCAAATTAGGGCAGACTAAGACAAATTAGGTCCAATTTAGACCATGTTAGGTCAAATTAAGGTCGATTAGGTCTAGCTTAGATCATGACAGATGTGTCCAAGGTGAAGTTATGATTGATTAAGCTTAGGGATAACCAGTACCAATGTACACAGTGATGCATATATTTTGAATATAGCTAAATGTATACGTAATAATCATCAAATATGAAGAATGCCTAGAAACGCCTAGGTCCCCTAGGCTTCCCTTGGGCGGGAAGGACCGCCCAGCCGCCTAGACAAATATGATCTGTATTTGCATGCGATTTTGTGCAATCTTGAAAGACCATTACTTATTTAGCATCACAAAAACCAGTAACATCTGAAGGCAACTTAGTTCTTTGTAAGAAAGTTTTTTCGTTTACATATGTCCTAACTGCCAGTTTTTAAGCTCCTATTCCCTTGGAGATTTGTCAATTGCAATATCAACTTCTTTTACTCTCATCAAAGTGGTTCTCTATATTCTGTTTGAAGTAATCCACGGACTTCGTTTTATATAATAGGGCTGATCTTATCCAAAAATCTATTGTGGGCTATTTTACAATTTACGATGTAGTTTTAAATCGATGATTGATAGTTATTCCTGTTTTTCCATGAAGTTGTCACAGGCAAGATACTCATTAAATATTTTTCTATCTTATTGTGTCATTGTGTGGTAAAAAAGCTGTTGCTGCTGGCAGCAGATAGGAGCCAAATCGCCTTGCATTCCTCTTTCGATATTTAATTCTATTGCAATTATCTTTGTGGAATTCCAGTTACAACTAAAAGATATTGCTAGGAATATTATTTTTTCATGTATATATTTTTGAAATCGGAGCTAATAGCACATGGTATATGGGCAAATGACATCACGTTGCCATCTTTTGTTGTAGACAGAATCAAAAGTGGTTGGATCGTCTAAGAATAAGAAAAAGAATAGAAGGCGAAAGGATCAGTCAAAAGATTCTTCAAGCAGCAAGTCTAATAAAAACTCCATGGTATTGTTTTGATGTAATATATGTAGATCCCTCTCACATTGCTTTCCTTCCCTATTCATTTTCTTTTCCTCCTGTCCAGGATGGAGATTCTCCTTCGAATTCAGGCAATAAAACTACATGTATTCTTTCTACCAGTCCTAATATGAAAATAAAATACCATGAGCCTTTTGATGATCCGCTTTTACCAAAAATTGATTTTGATGATGCTGATATTGATGATGAGCTTGACCCTGCAATGAAAGAGCAACTAGACAGGTAAGATTTATTCCCGTTACTGTTGCGAACTACAGTGAGATTTGATTCTTACTCGTTATCACTGTCTCATTTTCTTATATCCGAGTAGTACATCCCATTATGTTGAGAATATCCATGGGCTGATTCTGTGTGCATACTTTTTGACTTTTGTTGAAAAGTTTGAGGTAACATATATAAAAGCCCAGCCATAGCTGTAATTATTGTGTGAAGCATTTTTTTGTGGCAGAATAAGTGCTCATATGACAATTTCAAGTTGTAAGGTTTTGGAAGCCGGATCTCCTACAGGAAGGAATTGTAAAAACAGAAGTAAGCTCCCTGTGGGAGTTCTGAGCTCTCCTATGGGCATTTAATCCGTTACATTCTTTTATTATGACTGTTCTGTTTTGTTGGTGCATAAGCTATGACCGGTGTCTTGTCTCTTAATTTTCATCTTGGACATCCCCCTCCACATGTTGTTGCCTTATTTTCCCTGTCTATAAGTACTTGTAGAAAACAAGAGTAGGGAAAAATCTATTTTTTTGTGTTCTTGTCATTGTTAGATGAGAAAAACCTTCTATATCTAGGAAAGGAGGCAAGTACAAGGAAGCGGACAAAACACTTATGGACTAGGAGTCTTACTTATGGACCAAATGGACTTGGGCCCATATACAAAATAAACCAAATACTCTTGTACTCTAACAAAACCATATCTGTGTATGTTCAGAATATCTGTGAGCGAATACATTATGTATACTTTTGACATTTGTAAAAGAATTTCAGGGCACATAATGAAAAGCCATCCGTAGCTGCAATTATTATTTGTCCTGTAGCAAATCAGAAACATTCTTTTGCCGACAAAGAGTCCGAATTTTAACTAACTCGAGTGGTGATATTTTTGGAGTAGGATCTCCATTCGTAAGGAATTGTGAAACACAAATATGGTCCTCAGTGTTGGTGAGGAGGTTAGATATCACCTATGCCTTGATCCTTCTTTTTGATGGGGTGGTGTTTGCAAATGATAGAAGTATCTATTTTTGACTTAAATGTTCCAGATAATAAGGAAGATATTACCTTGTTGGAAAACAGAAATTTGGTGATGCAGGTCCCACAGCTTAATCTTCCTTCCTCTTAATTGTCTTGTTGAGGTAAGAATCCTCCTCTCAAAAGTCTATGCTGAGGATCAGCTGTTTCTGTCCAACCTTATGAGGCAAGGAGAACTTGTGATAAGGTCTTGCATCCACCAGGCTCTTTAGGAAGTTCGTGACCATAGAGGCAATTTTTCCTTTTGCAGAAGTCATTTTTCATGTTCTGTTGGTCCTTTGAGGAGTATATTGGTTCTATGGAGGTTTCTATCTAGTTGAGTGTTTAGTCTGTTGTAGATAAGTTTCTTCCCATTGTCGGAGTATGAAGCATAGATCTAAACTTCGGCGAAGTTTCACCAATTTTTTAGATGTCGAGACTTGGTGAAGTCGATGGTCATATACTTTGACTTGGTCTCAATGTCAAACTGACATTTGTTGAACTTCGACAAAGTCAGCCTAACACTGCAGTGTTTTGTCCAAATGTCGCCGAAGCTAGCAAAGTTGGGCCGAAGATGGCATGGGCCCAGACTAACTCTATTAAGATGGCATGTTAAAGTTTTTTGCACGGGAGTGCCTAAAGTTGGGTTCCAAGTTCCAACACTAGTTGTGGTCTTCACATACCCACACAACCATGGTTGTATAGGCGACCAGGCGTCCAGGCGTTCCAGGGGGACACCCAGAAAGCCTGGATGCCCAGGCGGAGACCCAGGCTTTTTTATAGATTTTTTTTATTTTAACAAATATATGTAAAATTTTGAAAATTACCATCCTTACACATATAAATATACATGATAAATATGCAATAAATGTGCTACCAATAGTGGAAGAAAGCAACAAAATCATTAGATATGGATTGAATTGTGGAAGTTTTACCTAAACAAAATTCATATAGAAATCAGAAAGCTAGACATGTATAATGTTTATAGCCAAAACAGAATGTAGATGAGCATCATAATCTCAATCAACATGAACATAAACAAAATAACTCATAGCTAACGCAAGCTCATAAAAATCGGAGACATGACTAGATCCCTCATCATCGCTGAGATCTGCATCATCATCATTGTCATCCTCTAATTCAAAATCTTCCTTTGCTTGTTCCTCAGGTTCATCATCGTCATCAAAGTCGTCTGGTTCCTCAAGTGAAACCTCACTAGGATTTTTTTTTCTTTGATTACAATACCCTTTGTTGTCTTTGCATGTGGCACTTTGGTCTTAGAGAGTTTTGTAGCTTTTCTCTTCCGTTTGTCGACAACTTTTGCTTTTCTCTTGTCATCAACCTTGGGCTGAGATGCTCCCCTTTGAGGCATAGCAACTTCTTCAAATGCTCCCATGGCCTCGTCTACAAGTTTTCAAGTGAGACCATCATGATCAGGGTCTGTAGCGTTATTAGGAATCCCTGTCATCCATTCACTGGTCCACTGCACATCATCAAGTGCAATGCCATCAAAATCACTTTCAACATTCTTGTCCCTCATCTTTTAAAAGTGCTCCTCCAATCTACAGTTGTATTGAATGTAAACAAGTTTATCCAACCTCTTGCTCAACAACCGATTTCTTCGCTTTGTGTGTATCTACAGTAAAAAAGGTTATGAATTATAATCTTATTACAAAAGTGCACAAATTTATTTAATAACCAAATAACACTTACAAACTCAAATGAACTCCAGTTTCGCTCACAACTAGAGGAGGTGCAACACATGCTCAAGAATGCAGAGCCAACTTCTTTAAGGCAGAATTCCCTACACCATATAGCTCCCACCAAGCCACTATAAAATATGAAGATATTATAATCAATTATAGTAATGTTATAATCTATATCTATTATACATCAACAATTATATTATATGTAAATAAATATAGTTTCTTACATGGTGACATGGTGCTCCTATGGCGTAGAGCAACTGGGTTCCCGAACAAGCCACGACTATTTTTGTAAGCATCGACATCAAAAGCTACTTGATCAATTAAAGATAAATCTTCAACTTGTTTCATGAATGAATATATGAAAGCTGCTGGAGCTATGTTAAACTGATACCATCTGATCTTCGTATCATTTTTTAACAATGGACACAACAAGACCATACTTTGTCCCATCCCGTCCTAAATTCACCTGAATGTTGTCGACTGCGGTTTGCATTGCTCTACTTATGTATCCCATACATGGCTTGGAATCAAAATCAACTAGCCTCAACAGTTGCACAAGTGGCGTAGTAGCCCTCAGATAGCTATCCACCGCCTCGTAGAACTTATGTGATAACACAGTCCTCGCAGCCTTACTCCAACATTTGATTTAGCCCATTTACTTGTTGTCCACAAATCAGATAGAAACAAGGTGCCTAAGACGTTCCTGACATTATGTAAGCTTTGAAGTGTTAGAAAAGCTGTGGCAAATCGAGTGATTGAGAATCTAGTCAACTCCTTTCCATCTGAAATTTGGGGATAAGCATGGTGTAGCGTTGTGTGAAGGTAAATGTAAGATGTCAACTTTCTAGCTTTGTTTATTACTCCTGCATACTGTGGCAATGCTGCAATGTCCTCCAACATCAGATCTATACAATGTGCGGCGCATGGTGTCCAGAATATATGCGTCCACTTTGCCTCTAACATCTCGCCAACTAGCTTAAAATTTGAGGCATTGTCAGTTACAACCAATGTATTAGAAAGCGGGAAGCGGGAGGCGTGCGGACGGCACCCTGTAACCGATTAAGCGGTAGGCGGGCGATTAAGTGGGCGATTTTTGAAAAAGCGGGTGTCTAAATTTTATATATTTTTATACAAAATTACATGTATGTGTATATAAAAAATATATTTATAAGGAACTTCTATACATATCTAATCAGCAAATCAGTAATTAACTAAGTATTCATCAATACTTACTATTAATCAGCATCTCTAATCACTAAAATCAGCAAGCAGATCAATAATTGTATATAACAAACTATGAATTATTGAATTAAAGTAATCACTAAAGTAATACTAACCAGCAGTACCAATCATTAATCACTGAAAGCAGCAAGGAAATCAGTAAAACTAATCATGCATTACTAGTATAATAGAGCAATAGGATATTTACTTAGATGCATTACAGCAGTACCCAATTATTACAGCTTACACACAAAGTATGCATTCTAAATTAGGACTAGCTATATCATAGAACATTTAATGTATACAAGTTTCGTATATTATAGTCAATACTACTTGGCTATGTAAGTAATTAATGTTAGATGCTTACATTAGGATTTTTAAACAAAAGTGGGAAAAAGCGGGAAAAAACTGTATAAAAGCGGGGAAAAAGCGGGAAAAAGCGGGTGAGGCGGGCAAAAAGCGGGCGATTTTGTTCAAAATGATTAAGCGGGCGATTAATGGCAAAATTAAGCGGCTGGGGGTCATGGGCGCTTAAGCGGCCCGCCTGGGCGTTTTTTATTTCACTGGTTACAACAACCTGTGTAACATAAGTAGGCCCAATCTTCTCAATGACCTCATCCAGAAGTTTGAAAAGAAATTCACCTATATGGTTATGTGAAGATACATCAACATAATACATGAAAAAGGTTCCATGAGGTGAATTATCCAAAAAGTTTATTAGACTTCTTCCTCGCCGGTCTGACCATCCATCAGACATTAGTGTGCATCCATACTTTTCCACGCCTCTACATGTCCATCCCGCAAGTTTCCCGTCTTCTCGTATTGGGCATCTAATTGACGTGTCCTGCGAGCTTGATATTTTGGAGGTTTGAAACCTCTCCCAACCTGAATGGCCGCCTCAAATGCAATCTCATATTGACTGTAGTTGGCAGCAACGAAAGGAAGACCAGCCTGGTAGAACCACAACGCTATCTCCTCATTAGCTCTAGCTTGGGCTTCTTTCGTGTACGCAGAGTCAACATAGTTTTGCTCTTTTCGTGCCTTCCTCAACGCAATCACCTCACGAGAAGAGGTGACACATATGCATCCATGGGGCCTCGATCAGTAACCCCTGACGTCTTACCAAACATTGCAGGCCTAGCACTTGTCTTGAGTGTAGAAGCACCTGGTTTTTGCAAAGCAATGGCAAAATCCTCCTGTTCACCATCAAGGTCCTCACGAGGAAACAAGTGTAGCTCGACATCTAGGGGTTGGGACTTCTTCCTAGTCGTTTCCATGTAGTCCAATATCTCTTTTCTGATAGCAGCTGCAGTGTTGTTGCACTTGACTACATTTGAACCCTTCCCCGTAAGATGGTCCTTCACCCTCTTGATCCCTCCATTACATATATAGCCACACAGACCACATTGGACCCTATTCTTATCACTCGGATTAGGCCCAAAAGAATACTGCCACCCAGGATCATTGGACTTTGCTTTCCTTTTTGGATCCTTCACCAACATGGAATAGTGATTCGGGTCTACACTGCTGCTCCTAGTAGGAATGGTACTTCCGGTCACAGGCTCGTCAGACATCCTAAAATTAAATGCAAAAAAGACAAAGGCCCGATAAAAATCAGCAATAGATGAATACATACAAATCAATACAATAACAAATATACGGAGATACAAATCCCTAAATTCATTATAGTCGACCATTAATGCAAAGGAATAGATAAATACATACAAATCAGTAAACCAATATATATAAATCAGTTGATAAAAAAATATAATTAAGTAGATGATTAAATATTTGCTAAATCAGTAAATAAGGAGATACAAATCCCAAAGTTCATATAAGTGGATCACTAATGCAAACCAATTGATAATTACATACAAATCTGTAAACCAATATATATAAATCAGTTGATCAATAAATATAATTAAGTAGATGATTAAATATTTGCAAAGGAATACATAAATACATACAAATCGGTAAACCAATACATATAAATCAGTTGATCAATAAAAATAATTGAGTAGATGATTAAATATTTGCTAAATCAGTAAATAAGGAGATACAAATCCTATAGTTCATATTAGTGGCTCAGTAATGCAAACCAATAGATAATTACATACAAATCGGTAGAGGATTTATTATTTTCTAAATCACTACATTATTAAATTAAGAATCCCTAATTTCATATAAGTCGATGACTAATGCAAAGCAATACATGAACAATTTGTAATCAGTTAAATAATTCATACAAATCAGTCGATTCATAAATTGAAATCGGTAGTTGTTTTGGAACATTACATTAGTTGCAAGAGTGTAATCTTTAAAATTTAAATGACTGATTTTGAAGCATTGCATTACATGAACCAATACACAAATAATTAATTTGGTCTATTAAACTTACAGTTACATGTTCAAAGTTCAAACAGGTTGCAGGTACAGGCGTACATCAGCCATACAAATAAAAAAAGCTAGCTATATACAAAATTACAAACACAAAAAGAGACAAGTACAGGAAGATCGCAAAGTGCTGCATCATATTTGTAATAAATAGTCTTTGTGAAATACAAACAGGAAGTTTGTTGCATTACAAAAAAAAAAAGGACAACAGACAGTTGAAGATGATTGCGAGAAACAGGGGAGTACACAAAGGCAATGCAATACGTACTTGGGGCAGTGGCCAGTGGCCGGTGGGCAGTGGATGAGCGGGAGGGGAGGGGTTGAACACAGAGGGGAGGCCAACTTGCGTATTCCCTGTTTTGCTGTACAAAAAAAAAAAGGCAGAAAACAGAGCAAGCAGAGAGGAGAAGAAGAGGGGGGAGGGGAGGCCGGAGGGGATGATCGGATGAGAGGGGAGGGGAGGGGGAGAAAAGCAGTACCTGATGATCCACAATTGTCCGAGGGGAAGACACACAGTTGCTGCTTATTGTCGGCAGTTGGCAGTCCGCACTCTGCAGTGACTAACGAAAACAAAAGAACAATAAGCAGGTTGAGGGAACAGAGGAGGAGAGGAGGGGGATGGCAAGTGGAGTGCAAGAAGAGGAGGAAAGGCGGAGGGGAGCGGCAAAGAAGAGTACCTGTGCTCCACGGTTGGCCGGCAGAAGTCGCAACGTCGGACCTGGCGCGCGCGGGAACAAGGCTGCGGGAACAGAGTCGGAACTGAACAGACGTGCGTGAGGGGGCTTGAGGGATTAGTTTATATTAGGGTTATATTTATAAATGTTTAGGTTGTATTAATTATGAAAGTTTTCCTTTTCAGTTTAGAATTTAATTATTCTTTTTTTGTTGGGCTTACTGCCTTTTTTATTAGCACAACAATTGGGCCGCACGCCTGGGCGGACCGCCTGGTCTTATAAACAACACTGGGCGCCTGGATTGGGGTGAGCCTTGGGCCGCCTGGGCGCCCGCCCGTACAAACTCAGCACACAACTGAACTTGGAGCCTTGGAGATCTTAAAGGCTTTTGGAGAGCCTTGAACTCTTGAGATCTACTGATTCTCTACTGGCCTCTCTCCATTCTATCATGTCTCTTTAAACTCTAAAGTCTCTCTTTACTTCTCTCTAAATTAACCGCTGTCCGGGTCTAGTTAGCTATACATTAGCCATATTTTATTTTAGCTAAATCCAACTAGATCTACCTTAGATCTTGAAATATCTACCTTAGATATAACTGATTCACCCATTCAACTATTACCGCTTCATTTTCTGTTAATTTTGAAATTAGAAAAAAATGCTTATGTGTTGTCTATTCTTCTATCTATCTAAAGACTGGACAGTTGTGATCTTGTGCTATATTGCCACAATGTAAGTTAAGAGTTATAGCATGATTAGAAGGTTGCAATCAAAGTTCCCACTGGATCACAATATATTCTTCCTAAAATGGCATCAAAGTTTTATCGAAGTTTGCATAACTTCTCCGAAACTTCCTTAAAGCTTCTACAAACTTCCACTTGCACACCTGACGAAGTCGACACAAAGTCGAAGTGCACCATGCTATGGAGGCCACATTTTGTGGTAGTTCGTGCACATAATACATAAGGGTGGTGAAGGGGATGCCTTGAGAGCATGGAGGAGTTTTCTCTAGGTTTTTGTGCATGGCATCTCTCACAGTGAAGGACCCTGGAATTTCTTAGAAGCATTTGGTTCTGTAGGTGGTCTGAAAGTATGCTTAAATGCTAAAATTGGGCTTATGGTGTTAGGTTGGATGTTACATTGGTAAACTAGTGACTGGAGAGACTTTATTTGTGGTGCAGTATATTATCTTATTTCCACCATCAAAAACTGAACACGGTCTCCACAAAATTTTGATTCTTTTTGGTTGTAAATTCCTATTATTTCACCTTTCTAGCTTCATGAATGCTGTTATTTCACCTCCTAAAATGTTACGAGACATGGTGCTTGTTGGATTTTTTTCTTCATTTACTTCAGAAATCCCATTCCAGGAAATCTCCTAGTTTTTCATTCAATGCAACATCTTAAAGGTCTGTCCTTCATATTTTAGTGTTCTGCTCTTTATTTTCCATTCTTATGGCCTTATTTGTCACTGTGACTAGATTTAATGCTTAAGATCCTTAGGCATTCATCTTCAGATTTGATCCAACTACAATTGCCTGTAGCTTATTGGAATTTGTGAACATTATATAAGTCTGCTATTAAAGTATCAAACATGTGGAGTAATTTTGTTGTATTGATGAGTTTAACAATTTGAATGGGTAGTAAAGTTAATAGTTTGTATCTTCTGCTAATATTATGACATAATATTTATCTTGGAATGTGTTTTGGTATGATTCATTTTTTACTGATTAAAATCATTTTGCTTATAACATTTTGTACTATTGTTCCATTTGGCCATTTAGGGAAGTGGAGGATTTTGCTAGAAGGCTGAACTCTGATTGGCCTGAACGAATGCAACAATTTCTTTCTATAGGGCAAGAAAGAAGGCTTCCTTTATCAATAAATGGAAATGGATCTTTACATGGATATGCAGGTAATCATTGTGCCTTCTATTATTTTTAGGTTCTGAAGTAGAAACTTACCCTGAAGGGAAAAATGTGTATTTTGCATTACTGTTGACAATACTCCCTGCTCCCTGCATCCCTAGTTATTATGTCAAATTCCATCTCATACACATGAAAGTGATGTTTTGAGTTTCAAGCATTGTTTTAAAAAGCGATATGCGTTTTGCGTGCGGAGAGGTCACCTTATAGAGTATATGCAGTATGCAGTATTCACAGGAGTATATGCGATTGGGACATTTTAAATAATTTTTTTATTATATATAAGTTAATCACATAATTATATATTTAAATTGTACAATTATATTTGAACCCTAAAACTTGATTCAAATATAAAGTTTCAATGAAAACTAAAGCACTATTTAGAATGCTTTCTATTATTAACTACAGCATAAGCTCCAATGAAGCACACATGAACTGTTTAAACACAAGTACATAACAATAAAGACTAACCAAAACATACAAAAACATGCCCACATGTCCTAGAGGTCCAAAACAACAAACACTAAATAAGCATGACTCATGTACAAAACTTACGACAAAATAGCGCATCAGGACAACGTTATGAAAAACATTCTAATCTATTTTGGGTTGAGATAACAAATGTCCATCTAAAAATTGCCAACTAATCAGATTTATAAGCGGCTATTCGTCCGCATAATCGGACATGGTCTGATTTGGGGATAATTTTCTATATGTGGGAGGCACATTGACCTTACAATATATATGCATAAGTGGCCCGTGCAAACTTTTTTTAAAACACTGGTTTCAAGCCTTCAATGAATTTAGACTTTGACTTTTGGTTTGGTTTGGTTTGAGGGTATTGAAAGAGGAGGGGGTAACATTCTTTAACAAGACTATTTTTGGATGAGATGAGAATCTGAGAGGTAGGAAGTTCTTGTTCATGAGGTAGATGCTTCAAATGCATTCATTTTACTTCAGCTGGATAGAAAACCAAATAACCATCAGATTTAACTAGACTTGACCAGTTTGCCCGATTACTGCTCCATTTGGTGCAGCGCGTGCGAGCTTCCTACATCAACTTTGTAGTTTTGGGCAACGAGCAGGTAGTTAAATCGCTGCCACACTGACACCAGTGAAATGCAATTTTTAATATTTTCTGTTTCCAGCAATATACAAGCGATTGTTAGAGATGAAAACATTGCACTCTCCATTGCGTTGTTTTCACGCAGTGGAAAGCGGATGACATTCAGCGCTTTGACGAATATTGCATAAGTTTGGTTTACATGGGCACAATGTTGTCAATTTTAGTCGAATAAGTCTTCAAAATCGGGCCTATATTGTCTGATCATAGTTTGGGAACCTGTTAATTGCTAGACAGTGTGTTTGTTTATGTGTAAATTACGCACGTGTATATATGTATATGTCTTCTATGTGTATGTTTATGTGTGTGTGTATTTGTATGTGTGTATAAGCACAACCACGGTTTATTCATTTGGGGGTGTATTTTTGTCTTGGTTCAATGAGGCGTGGCATAAGCTAAAAAATGTAGTTCACGATTCATATATTTATCTATACCTTGCTTAGGCGCTTGTCTAGGCATTTCTTAATTGACAAGGCGCTCTTGTTGGCCTACAAATATGGGCTGACTAGGCACCTCTGTAGGACGCCTGGGCAGACCGATCATTTCCAGGGTGTACACCTCGTTGACTCGGCCGAGTTGGGTTGGCATTAGACCCATTTGCTTTTTACTCAATTCCCTGCCCTTGCCCCACGTCAAAGCATGTCTAGTACATTTTCAGGAGCTTTAGACTGAGTTTTTATTTTTTATAAAGTCTAAAAACTATACCAATTTGGGTTTTGCAGTTTTCGACCCTAGTTCTTGTTTTTATACCATCCATCTCTTGATTTGTTTAGTACATTTGCGTGTCATACTCATAGAAGTGATGTTTTGAGTTCCTTGCCTTCAATTGATTTCCCACTTAAGTGATACTTAGACTTTCTGCATGCTTTGAGGGTATTGAAAGGGGAGGACATTGTTTAACAAGATGATTTTTTTGGATAAAACGGGAACTTGAGAGGTAAGAAGTTCTTGTTTAAACGAAAGATGCTTCAAATACATTCCTTTTACTGAAGCTGGGTGGAAAACAAAACAACCATCATATTGAACTAGACTTGACCAGATTGCTTTGTTACGTTTGGTTTACATGGGTTTTATAAAAAAAGTCTTCAAATCGGTCCTATTATCGTTTGATCATAGTCTGGGGACCTTTTAACTGTCAGACAATTGCCTATGTACCTATATATAAGAAAGGAGTCTTGTACAAGGAAGCGGGACTTACCCTAATGGCCAAGACAATTAGGCCCCATATAACAAATGACCTATCAACTAATAACACTTTCTAACATCTAACATGACAAGTTAGTATGGTATCTGTGATAAGTCTATTCTTTACTGTTTAGCTATGTAAACATGTTATGCAAAATTGGTCTTGTACCGTGTAGACTGATAAATCTATTTTTTACCATGTCATAGCTCTATAATAATCATTTTATAGTTGTGTTATTAACTATTTGGGTGTTTTATATTGTTATGTAGAGTGCTTAGATATTCAGCCATAACGTTCTAAAAAATATATTTTTTATATAAACGTGTGTAACTTTCCATAAAAGTATATAGTAAATCAAAACCTGCCTTTTCAAAAATCACCCGCTTAGCACTTAAGCTGTTACAAGGTGCTGTTTGCATGCTTATCCTTGCGCTTTTTAAAACTTGGTGTTTGTGTTGCCAAAGTGACGCCTAGTCACACTTCTACTCTATCTAGTTCGATATTAGAATGTCGAGGACCCCTATACTATAATGGAAAGGTTCCTCAATGATGCCACCTCCATATTCAAGATTCAAGCATCTGTGATCCATAAGCTTGGTATGTCTTTTTGTGGAGGGGGCTGTATTGCATTTCATTTCCCCAAAAACCAAATCTAAGAGTTCATTTCTGGCCTGCATCAGAAGTGGTTGCATATGATGGGATTGGCAAGAATATCATTTTGATGTCATTTGTTTGCTACAATTACTCCCACATTTGGTGATGGTTGGAGGTTAGAGTTGGAATTTAGGCATGACAAAAAATCCGACTGAAATCTTTGGATATTTATGGGTCTTTTTAGGTTGGGTCGAGTTAGGTTTCGGGTCTGCTCACATTTTCAATTAATCCTTTTGCTAATATTTATAATAAAAATTAATCTAAGTATGTGTATGTCAGGTTGTGTTTGGTTCGGCTAGTGCGGATTAGGATCAGTCCGGGTTAGACCTTTTACAACTCTTTTTAGGTCGGGCTGGGTTTAGGGCTTGAACTTGTTCGAAATGGGTTTGCAAAAAACCCGACCCACTGCCATGCCTGGATATGATCAATCATAGTTGTGGTTGAGCACTGGGTCAGGTTCAACCCGCAACCCGGCCCACAACCCGACCTATGGAACTCGACCCAAACTCAACCCACAATTTTCTACGGGTGGGCTAATGCCTTTACATTGGGTTAATATGAGCCAGGTTAGGGCCTAGGTAAATCCAAATCTGAGGACGCGAAGACTTGCCCAATATGTTTTTGGCATATAGAGTTATATAATATTTCCTATTTATCACATAATATATACGGTATAGTTATTTATTTTAGTTATATGGTATGATAAAAGGTGAAAATGTCTATGCGTAGCTCCTTATTGTTGTATCCACAAGACTATTATTCTATGTGCAATAGGCCTTGCCAATTTCTTTGGCACCAATTAGTCGTTCTACAGTTATTTAAAATTTTTTTGTCACACATTTTCCTTTTCACTCATCCACATTACTAAATTAGACTTTTCATATTTTAATGGTGGGTAGATAGTTTTACCACTTGAATAATCTTAATTGCATGTTAAATAAAAGTGATGCTATATGTAACTGCTGATTACCATGTTGACAACACAACTATTCAATAAGAAAAATTCTCATCATTTTCTTTGATATCGATTGTTCATTCGAAATTAATTTAACATGTTCATCACATCATTCACCACAAATTTCTAATGTTCATAAATGTCTTTGAAGTTTGAGCACAGAACCAATGTGTGTGTATATTTTTCAATGTAAATATACTTGGAACATAAATAGTGTTTGATGAAAGAAGTTTAAAATTTGGTACACCACTATCTTTATATTGGGGAAACATAACAGCATGGGCTGGACCCAAACCTGACCCACATCCCTAAAATATAACATGGGTCGGGTTAAGGCCTATAAAATGTGAAATTTTACGAGCTGTGATCCGGTCACAACCCTTTATTTAGATTTGGGTCTGGGTCCGGATCTGGGTTTTGAGTAAAAAACCCGCAACAACCCGATTGGATGCTCAACCCTATCATAGTTATCTAGTCGGTTAGACATGGGCCTCTAGGACTACTGTGCCTTGCCACCTAGGTCGTTCAAAAATATTTGACTATTCAATATTCTATATATATACTAGATTATTGAATATAAGATATACTATTGAATACCTTATACATTACCCAATAAGGCTATAACCAATTTATTAACAAGTGTGAAATAGGAGGTGAGCGGATGAGACCCTATAATTGCTTAAGCGCCAGGTGGGTGTTGAAGTGGGCACAATTTTGAAAAGCAGAAAATTGCCCGACGCTTAAGCGACCACTTTTTTTTTCTAAAAAGTTGACAGTTTATCCATCCCGTTGCTAGGGGGTTTCGAACTTGTGACCTCTTGGTCATACAAAATCAACTTTACCACTCGAATGCCACTACATTGACAACGAGCACTTTTTTGAAACACGAGCAATTGAGTTTTTTTATATATTTATTTTTCTTGAACTTTTATACATAGTATAACAACTATTAATATGTATTTTGAACTATGATGAATGATATGGAATTAGTATTACACGAACCCATATATGGTCAGACCTATATTGTTATTTCGCATTAAAAGCTCAAAACTATAATCTCAACATCAAAACTATAGTCGAATATACACGGTCCATTGCAAAGACTCTAAACCTCAATATAAATAGGTAATAAATGGTAGAATGCTAACACTTAATACGAGTAAAATATTTGGTAACTTGTAATTGTAGCAAGTATACTATAAACAATTGATCAATAATAATATTTCGAAGGTAATATGTGTAGTGAGTAATATATTTTAGTAGATATTGTTTAGTAAGTCTAAACATTACCTGTACACACCAGTGATGCTTAGCAATGATCAATATATCAATAATGGATAGATCATACTTGGTAGATTAAACAATAATCCATAAACAATATATATAGTTAATATTGCAAAGTATTTTACTAACACTTTGGTACATATAGTTGTAAACCAATGCATGGCTAACTCTATTATTGTGTGTGTGTGTGTGTAAACTGATAAGCTTAAAGCTAAAGCTCTATACTAATTCGTAGATTATTCATATGGCGAATCACTACATTTGTATAATAACATTGATCAAAGTCTATGGTGTGCATTTCACTTACGTGGCCTTGAGCGTGAGCCCAACATCAACCGATTAAGCGGTCAAAGTGGGTAAAAATTGGGCGCTTTTGGAAGACCTTATCCTGCAAAGCCTACGCTAGTTTAAGATCCGCTTAAACTACGGTCAGAGGTGTAAGGCAAGTTTTGTAATACAATGGCTATAAGATACATTGACCTGAATCCCTCTAACATGGCCTAGATTAAAACCGAACTTGCTCCACTTAGACAATATTTAATTTTTTTTTACCAAAATCCGAGTTAATTGGCTCTGATTTGCTACAAAGTAGACCCAACCAACCTTTATTAGACATGACATGATCATTATTAGATGAATTTTCTCCAATTTGATGTGGTATGACCTAATGCATGTTGAATTTGACGAAATGAGATCTAGATTAACGTCCTACAAATCTAACTTTACATAATTTAGCACAACGACCCAAATTTTGACCTAAATTAACCTAGTGTACCCCTAAAATAATGTAAATTGGCTTAAAAGGTCCCTGTCACCCGACTTGGGATCCCTCATCTAATAACAATTGGATCAATTGTCCTAAATTTTGTCCAACATAAAGCGTGTCTGCAATATGTAGAGCTAATGATGCTAGCTTATCTCTTCAAAGTGATTGGTGAGGTTTCATATTTTAAGGACAAATTTGGTACACATGTTTGGATGATTTCCCCTCTTTGCATTAATTCATTTCTATGTTGTGCGGCACCTACCTAGGCACCCCCTTGGTTTTGCAACCTAGTCGCGCATCTCAGTTAAGCATTCTGGCCGGGCCGTTTGGGCGCTATCATGCATGGGCATGGTGAGCTGCTGACTTTAACTTGCTTTCCCCATTCTTGTTAGTTATCTTTTATTGTAATGTTTTAACTTTTTCCTTTTACCCCTAGTTTAGCCTCGCCTTGAAAATGGTTCTCGTGTTTTACGATTGACTCCTCTCATAGAAAAATATTGTTCTTCGTTACTATTCAATGGTACTGTTCACGGGCGTCTCCACCACAATGCGCAATAAAGACTGAAATGACTTGAACCATGGTGTGTAACAAGGAGTTTAATGCTTAAAAGGATGCCTTGCGTGCCATGAAGAGTAGTTTGACCGCCTACAGTCCTTGATTCAAGACATGCAACAAGAGATGCAAGCATTGTTTGATCGCATGCAAGTGCGACCAACCATGACATCCACCAACTTAGGAGCCTCTTCTACGACATGATTAATTGCTTAAGCTCGATGTTTTACAATTCCATGGCAGATGCAAGTATGCAATCCCAATGTGTTCTATAAATGGGCCCACAACATGGAATCATTTTTGTTTGGCACCAACTTATAGAGAATCACAAGATCTAGTATGCACAAGCCCAACTCTTTGGATTGAAACTTGGTGTAAGTGGCTACATACAGTTTAATGTATTAACATTTGGACAAAGATGACCTGGGAGTCCTTTGTCCCTATCAATTATAAACAACAATTGTGCCTCAAGCTGTTTGACTTATCACAAAAATATGATTCTTTGGATGAATATGCTTGTAAGTTCTATGGATTGATCTACAAGTCAAGCTTTATCTAAGATACTATCACCGAGCTCACCATGTTCTATCACAAGCTCAATTTTTTTTATCGCCACAACATTACTTCACAGATTTTTATGGATGTCTTTCAAGTGGCTACACAGTAGAGAAAAGTAGAGGTGTTACACTCATGTCAAAGAGCCTACATGAAGACACTAGACTGAATCTAATATATAGTGGGCACTACTTTGGTGACGTTAGCTATGTATATATCTTTATTAAAGTCTACATCAGTAGCTTTTGAGTTAGTATTCTTCTTGTGCTAGGATTACATGCACTGATCTAGCCAATGTCTCAAATGTGTGATGGTCGTACAACTAATGCTAGTAAAGAGGATGGCGTAGAGTACAAGGATGTACTTCCATGTATTGAGCCTAGTTACGATGATCATGATGATGGTGTCACTCCGCCACACACACTAGTGCATATACCCTATCCCACACGACTCTACCGTGCATACACTTCTTCTCGTCTGAGGTCAACTATGCATATCACATTTATATTGTTGTCATTAACAGTGCGAGCTCTTCCAACCTTGTATCTACGAAGATTGTCGATTTCCTAGGGTTATAGCTAGAAGCCCACCCACATCCATTAACCCATTGCATTGGTTGGCATCTCGGGTCTGTTAGCAGATGACTTAATGTTGTTAGGTGACTTTCTTATACCACAATGTCTACACCAACATCATACTTTCCACAATGTCTATACCAACATCATACTTTGTGATGTTGTGCCTTGTGATACAACACATCACACTCAACTGATCTTGCTAGTATATGATCATCACACACTTTGCATGAAGGCTACTCCAATATTTGCAATCTCTTTGAGTAATGCATCTTTTTCTAGCATCCTCAATCATCGGAGAACCTTAACCGCATCATCAGACATATGCCACGATTGGCATGGAATAGCATAGCTGGATCCCTACTCGCCTATGGTCGTTTGGTCTGCTCATGGGAATTGTAAGAAACACTGCTCATCTAGAGCCTTGCTAGGGTTTGTGCCCTCTAATTAGAGCACGTCGTGTTCATCTTTTGAATAGCACCTTCGGATTAGTTGTCTTCTATTAGTTTTCGTGTTGGGTTCTATTCACAAATATTTTCGCATTTAAGAGTTATATTTGTTAGTTGGTGACTTGTTTTGATGTTCTCAATAATGTACTTTTGCTTCTCAATTCAATAGGGTCTTGAGCTAAAATAAGCCAATTAGGGCTTCCCGCACAATGTCTATATATACCCCACCCAAGGGTATTGTCGGTTAGTGGAATAAGATGAATGATTTGAGTTTCTAGATTGAAATTGAACTTCATTTTAAAATCAACCTAAAACATTGAATGCCAAGATAATTTTGAATAGACTGGGCACACAACTTTGATGAGTATAAATATGTAATTGAAATGGTGGAATATATATAGCTCATGCTCCAAAGTCTGGTCTATGTATCCTCATATGCTCATTTGCTTAATGACCATGGAACAAAATTTCGATCGAAATTAAGAAGTTTCGAGCAAAATTTCTAATTTTTTTCCAATCAGACATCGAAACGCTGGTACACAGAGAATGGTCCGTCATTTCGTGAAAATTTCGACCCTAGGTGCGAAATTTTGCAAAAGAGGGTGAAATTTCACAGCAAAAAGGCTAGTTGGGCCGTAATTCCGTGAAATAGTACAGAAACACAACTTAAATTTTGAGAAATTTGTTCCTAAGGATGCTAATACTACATCTTGGGTATTTTGGCAATTGTTTTTGAATCTCTTGCATCTAAAGCCTATTTTTCTTAATTCTAAGGCATGTTTCCCCTATCTCTAGACCATCTATACATTACCTTCATCAATTTCGAGAAATTTGTTCCTAAGGCTGCTAATACTACATCTTGGGTATTTTGGCAATTGTTTTTGAATCTCTTGCTTCTAAAGCCTATTTTTCCTAATTCTAAGGCATGTTTCCCTTATCTCTAGATCATCTATACATTATCTTCATCAATTTCTACACTCTATAGAGATATGGAGAAATACTCCGAAAATAACAAAGTTCTTTCGAGGATCTATGTATAAATGTCCCATGTAACCTTGTTAAATGTGAACATTAGACTTGTACAACTTGTAGTTCGTAAGTTTGTAACTTGTAATTGTAAGTTATACGTTCTAAGTTGTAACTTGAAGTTTTTAACAGTCTAACTGTCTAGCAGACTTGCCATTTCTGATCATTTGTGCACTTACTCATTAAGACGTGGATCCCACCCTAACCTCTAAACATATAACTTTATTATATAATCTAATGTATCTATGTCTAAACATTGTGTATGCAAAATTTCATTAATTTCTTCATTTTGTCATCGAAACTGCCATCGAAATTCTGTCAAAATTGTTCAGCTTCCTTCACTTACAAATGTGGGAGACCCCCCCCCCCCACACACACATCCAATATGAAATATTATTGCATATTTGAGTAGATCTTGGTGATTAGATCGTCCTGGTAAATTTTCATGATTTAATTCGCTTATTTAGTCGTCAAAATCGTTAGAGCCGTAAATATCGAAATTTCAAAAAATTTCTGTTTCTGGGCCATCAGACACGACATCGAAAATCGGATATTTAATTCTATTCTAATGACCGTTTTACATGCACAATCGACCTAATATTCAGCCATAGAATGTCTGTGTAGGCGTTACAATTGCATGTTCATGACACACGTGGACCTGAGAAGCACAAACACATTGGTGAACACGGAGACACAAACGAGTAACAACACGTTTTCAAAACAAAGAAATACCAACATATACACTGCTACGATGGATAAGCAAATGTAAAACCATCACGTACATAAACTGTTCTATGTGTAAGATTCATACGTTGATACCACTACTTTGTGTAATCTAAACACCCCACTTCAGTTAGTCTTAGTCTTAGTTATCAAGGAGCTTGCCTAGGCGATGCCCATGCATTCTAGGCTCTGGGTAGGGCGGTTGCAACTGGGCACCTAGCCCCTAAGGTAACTTAAGTCGCCTAAGGCCATTTAGGTTAAAATTAAGCCTTAAGCTACATTAGCTTAAGTTAGGTATGGATTTGTTCAAATTAGATCAAGTTGATCCATTCTAAAATAGGTCTGATTTATCTCAAATCAGGTCAAAATTTGGTAAATCGGGCCTGATTTGGGAAAAGACGCCTGGTTTGGGGAAATTCTGTCTGATTTGGTCGTATTAGGTCTCATTTACATCAACATATTGCAATTTAGGGATGGTGTCCATGCATGTAAACTTAGATTTGATTTTGGACAAATCATATCAAAATTAGGTAGATGAGGTCCAATTACGGAAACAAGTCTTATTTGGGGGAAACACATCCGGTTCTGGGAGATTTAGTCTGATTTGACCAAATTAGGCCTGATTTAGATCTACATAGGGAAAATTTTGGGAAGGTTTGATTAGGTCATGTTATGCAAACATAGGTTTGATTTAGGCCAAATAATGCCAAATATAGGCAGATTAGGTCTGATTTAGGGGTAGAAAAGAGTCTGATTTTGGGGAAATAGATCTGATTTGTGAGATTAGGTTTGATTTTGCCTAATTAGGCCCCATTTAGGTAAATATACGGAAAATTTGGGTTCTGATTGGGTCATATTATACAAAATCAGGTCTGATGTAGGCCAAATTACGAAAACTAGGTCAAACTGGATCAAATTTAGATCAAGTTAGTACAAAATAGGGACAATCAGATCTACCTTAAGTCATGTTAGGTGTGATTTAGCCTGAATACTGTGTAATATGTTGGATCGGGTGGGCTCTAGGGGGGGGGGGTGAATAGTGCTAAAAACACTTAACCAAAATTTATTAGACCTTCAAGATATATTTCTAAGTTAATATGACAAATATGAACTTTATGTGCAACTAAATATACATAGCAAGGATGAGAGAAATTGAATAAGATCAAGAACAAGTTATGTATAGTGGTTCCAAACTCCAAACTAGGAGAGTGTACATCCACTACCTAGAGAGGTCAACCTCTAGGCTTTTTCAACCATGTCTCACTCCTTATATTCCATTATAAGAGGTACACCATATGACCTTCCTTTCTCGGGACAAGGATACCCAACCTTCCCTTTGAGGACAAGGGAGCCAATAACCTCACAAAGGACTTACCTATCCAAGACCAAGAGTCTTCAACCTCACTACGGACTTACCTATCCAAGCAATAAAAGTGCGTAAATATTTGATTTAAGTGCTCTTGATTTTTTAAGCTTAATTACAAGTCATACAATCATTACAAGTGATTTACAACATGATTCTAATAGATTTGAGGTCTTTTCCACAAAAGTGCTCTTGCATTTATTTTGACTTGTTTTTCTCAAAGTTAGGATGCGAAAGTTTAAGCATTTGGAGTGTCTTACTTAATCTGAAATCACTCAAGTAGAAGCATTAGACACAACTAAGTGGAATGGTTAGTCATCATCAACACAAGGGTTTAGTCAATTAGACTTCGAGAGTCAATTAGACTGAGTCAACATAATAATGTAATTATTATGTCTTTACAAATATGAAATTATGAATGCAAATATCTGAATATCAGTTTTGTCTTAGAAGAAAGTAAAATGCTTCGAAATGCCTAAAACCTGCCTAGGCAACCCTAAAAATGCCTAGTCTCTAACTGTGTTGTACATGCGCCTGCCTGGGCGCCTGGACTTAAGTCAGCCCACCTCAAACTGGGCGCCCAACCCCTGATTGACCTAAGTTGTTGCCTAAGGCTTTTAGGGCCCAAATTATGCCAATTCAAGGCTAATGTAGCATAAATTAGATCTGAATTTGATCTTGAGTCATTTTATGGTTAAATTGGGTCTAATTTATCCCAAACGGGGTCAATTTAGGGTAAATTATGTCTGATTTGGGGGAATCAGGTCTGATTTGGTCATGTAAGGCCTCATTTTAGATCAACATAGGAGAAATTTAGGGTTGTTTAGGCTTGATTTGGTCATGTTATGCAAATTAGGTTTGATTTTAGGCCAAATTGTGTCAAATTTGAGCAGATTAGGTCCTGATTTGGGAAAAACAAGTCTGATTTTGGGGAAATGGTCTGATGTGGTGAGATTAGGTCTAATTTGACCAAATTAGATATTGTTTAGGTCAATATAGGGAAAATTTGGGGAAATTAGGTTTGATTGGATCATAGTATACAAAGTTAGGATTTATTTAGGCCAAATCATGTCAAAATTGGACACATTAGGTCTAATTTAGGGGAAACAAGTACATGATTTAGGGGAAATTGTTCTAAATTGGATGACTAGGTCTTATTTGGCCAACTTTTGTCTCATTTACGTGAATATATGAAAAATTTATGGAAATTGGGATTGATTAGGTCATGGTATACAAAATTAGGTCTGGTTTAGGCAAAAATTAGGGTAATTAGGTTAAATTTGATCAAATTTGGATCAAATGAGTTCAAATTAGGGCCAATCGGTTCTAGTTTAGGTCTTGTTAGTTTTGATTTAGCCTAAATTCTACATAATAGTATTATACATGTTTTGGCTACAAACATAATACATGCTTAGCTTTCTGATTTCTATATGAATTTTGTTTAGGTAAAACTTCCACAATTCAATCCATATCTAATGATTTTTTTGGTTTCTTCATATGAGGCTAGCACATTGATTGCATATTTATCATGTATATTTATGTGTAAGGATTGTATTTTTTAGGAGTTTTACATATATTTGTTAAAATAAAAAATATATAAAAACGCCTGGGCCACTGCCTGGACGCTTAGGCTGTCGGGGCGTCCCCCTGGAATGCCTGGCCGCCTATACAACCATGGCACCTAACCACCTTAACAAATATGGTCTTAGTCTAAGGTCCTTGTCAATTAACATGATATTTCTTTTGAAATTGGCTATACAAATGGCGCTCTTTTCTAAAAATATTTGTAATACTTGTTTATCCTCCATTATGCTCAATCGTAATGAACGATATGCTTCAATAGAGACAATGAATGTAGAAGAAAAGAATTTGTTACAAAAAATATATTTAGAAAGTGTGTCTATCAACTATGTTATGTTTGAAGTGTACATGGTAGAACAAATAATTCACAACATTAATGCAGGAACAAAATGATAAATAAGTGTAATGTAAATGATCAAAATAGTAAAAACAATAGGAACACAATGTACCTGCAGGAGCAACGACCACATAGACTACTTTTGCTATTAGTTTACCTGTTGATGCTTACAAGATGCATCTTTGCTGTTTCCTAGATTAAAAGCGGTCTTGCTGGACATTTAGTATTAACATTGCACGACCACAACTACTTTCTAGGACTTTGGTTGCCTCCTTGGGTCGCATTTCAAATTGAAATTGCTGCATGCTTACTTTTTTTCCTTCTTCTGATATCAATGTTGGTGCTCAATCATATGTGAGACCTATTAATGTTATGAGTATCTGTTCAATCATACAAGATATATAGCCTCTACTTCGTCCCGAATAATTTTGAGTTCTAGTTTTTTTGGGATAAACTTATATGGCGTTAATGCTCTGTTTCCAAGCATTCTTGTGTTAATAGTTTTTGTATATTTAAGTCATCTACTTTTAGTTCATGCATGCACTCACTATAGATGAATTTTCAAATTTCATTTTCCCCTTATATGAGTAAATCCATGTTACAATGACATCAAATACCACACATTGATTCTCCCACTGTCGTGTGTGTAGAGAGAGAGACCAGAATACACTTCAGTGTATCGACGACACTGCAAAGCAAAGTTGTTTTGCAAACTAAATCCTTTTCTTATTGAATGTTCCAGCGATCAATCTTCCTAAATGTCATATCAATAGCCACTATATCGAATCTGAGCTTCCTTTCATGCTTATGTCTTTTATCTAAAAGATAAAAAGATGTAATTCTAAAACAATTGTCAATTTTACAGCCCTTGGGTAAATTACTTGAGTCTCAAAATGAGCTCAAATGTGTTACTGAGCTATTCAGGTGTTATTTGAGAATATCAATGGTTTGGATTTTCCCATGCTTGTCAGAACCGAACCGGTGAGGCCTCCGGTTCTCGGTTCACTGGTTCAACCGGTGATGTCAGCATGACGTCATAAATAATTAATAAATATATAAATACAAAATTTATATATAGCAAGCAACCACAAGTGCTGATAATAAGCAACCACAAGTGTAGATAATACAATAGAGACAATCACGATACTTGAATTCACACAGCAATAAAGTGATAAACTAATCTTCAAACTTTTTATGGCACGCAAATTAACAACAATTAAATTTATGGCACATTGGGAGAGTGAGATTATACCTCACTTGAAGGCTGAAGAAGAAATACACACAAGTCAACTACACAAATGCACAGGCACAACAACTCAATTCAACCCAAGAGCAAAAGCACAACAATCCAATACAATTCAATTCTGTAATCACGTAGAAATTAGGGATCAATATCCATTAAATTGCCATCGATTTTAGAGGAGGATGAGACGAGGATGTCCATTAACATAGAAATTAAGAAGAAATTCGGACAGCAGAAAATAGAAGGGGAAAGGCAGTGAACGTGAGAAAGGAGGAAGAGGAAGTGAGAATGGAGAACAAACAGGGAGAAGAGGAAGCATCAATTTCAAAATTACTAGCAAGCTTGCTAGATTACAGCACGAAAAAAATGCGAAGTGGGCGAGCAGTGGCCTAACCACTTGGAGCTAGAAGAACTGAAGAAGAGTGGACTGAAGAAGAGTGGAGGAAGAAGAGGAGTAAGAAGAAGAGGACGAGAGAGGGAGGAGGAAGTTACCTGGCGTGCAGCAAGGGCGGCTGAGAGAAGCAGCTCCAGCGGCAACTAGAAGAGCAACGGTGATGTAGGACATGCCCCACCTTTACCCACTTATGAGCGTAGGCGTCGCCGTGTCATTCGTTAGGCTTTATTGGCATGTTTTATTTTATTATGTTTTTTCTCTTATGGGTTTTTGTAAAGTCATGTGGTTTTAGTCCCACATTGGCCATCATGTGTTTAGTCTTTCTTTTAGAAGCCTATATAAAGGCTCTATGGGCATTCATGTAGAGACAGTTTATGAATGAGAATTATCATTTTAGTCATTGCCTAGTTCATTTTTTTAAATAGCCGTAGTTTTACATTAAGTGGTCCATAGGGAGTTATGATTCCTCCACCGCAAAATTGCCAAGCCCTATTTTTGTGAGAGGTTTTTCTTTGTTCATCGCACTATTTACTTTCATATATCTATCCGCATTTTTTTCTTGAAGTTTTTTTCGCGTTGCACATCTCAGAAACTAAGTTTTCCTTTGGCACAATATTTTTTGGTTGTTTCGTTGCAATTCATTATGTCGGATCATAGGTCTCATAGCCCTGTGTTGGAACCCACTCCGGAAGCAGCCCCTGCGTCTTCCCAAACCCCCTTTAACCTGGATGCTCTTGGTCAAACACTCAATTCCATCATGACTGAGCTTCGTACAATCCACCAAACACATACCCTCCAAGCCGGTCAGAATCCCGCACCTTATTTGGGATATGGCATGCCACCAAATACAGGGAATGCACCTCGATCCCCATTAGCTCTTACACCCCTGCAAATCTGTGCACCACAACCCCAAGAGATCCCCGACTACCAAAACTTAGGGGCCACTGACCCTTTCGTTGAACATGACCCTTACTCCCTACATGCCTATGAGGAAAACCACCACCACTACCCACTGTATTATCAGCCTCCCAATTATACACCTCAACCCGCTGCTCCACACACAAACCTTGCACGGAGATACCCCCCTCAACGAAATGCCCCTGACCCCCAATTCGTTCCTGCAAATCATTATCCACATCCTCAACGACCAATGGCTCCGCCTTATCATTCCATCCACCCTCCTGCGCCACGTCCTCGTCCCCCCTGGACATGATGCTTTTCATGCCTCCCACGTGGCCCGACCTTTCCCCAAAATCCTTACGGTCACTACCACCCAAGACACCCACCTCAGGATGATATCACCCGCTGAGTTAAGGTAGGTACACCTACTTTTGATGGAAAACTTGACCCTAAGGCTTTTCTCGATTGGATTGCCAGTTTGGAAGATTATTTTGACTGGTATAACATGACAGATGCTCAACGGATTAGGTTTGCAAAATGAAACTCGAAGGGTCTACTAAGAGGCATTCGCAAGGCTTCCAACGTGGCATGGAGCGTAGTGGTCAACCTCCCATTCTATTTTGGGATGAGATGAAAACCAAGCTACGTGAACGCTATGTGCCCTCCCTTTACCAAAAACAACTTCTTTCCGACTGGATGGCCCTTAGCCAAGGGACATCTTCTGTTCAGGAGTACATGGGACGGTTTGAAGAGGCTAAAAATTGTTGTGCTCACAATGACTCAGACTGGCAATTAGCCGCTCACTTTGTGCATCGTCTACACCCTGATATTAAGTGAGAAATGCAATTGCAACAATATGACTCCTTAGACGATGCTTTTTACCGCGCCTAACTGGTCGAGAGTTACCTACAACCCGCTTCTTGTGGTCCTTCATTTTCTCATTTTGGCCAACGTACTCGATCAACCAATAATCCGATCACCACCTCGTATCGTTCGGCCTATCCTCCGCCCCAACCATCTTCCCAGGGTTCTTCACTCCCTTCAGCTAGTAAAGGTAAGGAGATAATGTCCACTCCAATCCGACCTCCTCCAAGAGGCCGTGAATGCTTTCATTGTCATAGCACGATTCACTTAGCTGCCCAATGCCCTCGTTGTGCTCTTTTTGTGTCCTCAGACTCTCCTGATACCACCTAGAGGATGACATTGAGTATGAAGATGTTCTTCCAGCCTCTGAACCCTCAGATGATGACTCCGATTATGAGGATGATCCTTCTTATCTTCAAGTCATGCATGTTCTTGCTGCTCCTTCAGAAAGGGATGAATGGAAACGTACCACCCCCTTCCAAACCTTTTTCAAACATGCTGGTAAAAGTTATAAACTCATTGATGGGGGTAGTTCTCAAAATATCATTTCACACCATGGATTGAAGCGCATGGAGTTGCACCCTAAACCACATCCACAACCACACAAAGTCTATTGGGTGAACCAGATTAGCTTGCCCATCACCCAACGTTGTATTGTACCCATCACTCTAGGTGCTTATTCGGACCACATTTGGTGCAACGTGTTGCTCATGGATGTTGGCCATGTCATTTTGGGACGTCCTTGGATATATGACTTAGATGCCCACAGTGAGGGACGCTCCAACGTTTATACTTTTAAGCACAAAGGCAAACACATCCGATTAGCACCTACTCGTTTCATTTCCCCTATCAAAAAGAGTCCACTGCCTGACCCCCAATCCTCCAAATCCCAACACTCTCTACACCTTATCACTCGACGAGAGCTTGAGGAAGCCAATTGAGAATCTGGATACATCAAAGAATCCACTCCCATGTCTGATTGTCAGCCCCCACCGGAACTTGCCCCCCTTCTCGACGAGTTTATGGACATGACACCCACCGACCTTCCGGAATAAGTTCCCTCCTATGCGTGATATTTAGCACGAGATTGATTTGATTCCCGGGTCTTCACTCCCTAACCGACTTCATTACCGTGTGAACCCGACCGAGCATGCTGAATTGAAACGTCAGGTTGATGCCCTCCTTATCAAAGGATTCATTTGTGAGAGCAAGAACCCTTGTGCGGTTCCGACACTACTTGCTCCCAAGAAGGATGGTAGTTGGCGTATGTGTTTAGATTGTCGACCCATCAATAAGATCACTGTCAAATATCGATTTCCTATTCCACGCCTTGACGACATGCTTGATCTATTGACGGGATTCCGCTATTTCTCCAAGATTGACCTTCGTAGCGGTTACCACCATATCCGTGTTAAGCAGCCTCATGAATGGAAGACTGACTGCCTTCAAAACCCTAGACGGTTTATATGAGTAGCTAGTTATGCCTTTTGGCCTTTCGAACGCACCCAACACCTTCATATGCGTCATGAACAATGTGTTACAACCATTCATTGGAAATTTTTTAGTGGTATACTTTGATGACATTCTAATTTTTAGTAAGACCAAGGACGAACACCTAACTCATCTCCAACTCATCTTTGACACACTTTGTACTGAGAAATTGTACATCTATCTAACGAAGTGCTCGTTCCTTCAAGATAAAGTCCTATTCCTTGGCTATTTTGTATCCGCTACCGACATTGAGGCTGACCCAACAAAAGTTAAGGCCATCACCGATTGGCCTCAACCCACTTCGATTTCTGAGCTTCGCAGCTTTCACAGGCTGGCTACTTTTTATCGTCGATTTGTTCGAGGATTTAGCACCATTATGGCTCCTCTCACTGAGTTAATGAAGTGTGACAAATTATAGTGGACACCATCAACCAAACGTGCTTTTGAGGCAGTCAAAACTAAGTTGACCGAAGCTCCGGTTCTTCGCCTTCCTGATTTTTCCATCTTGTGTCGCTTCTGGTGTTGGCATTGGAGGCGTTTTGAGTCAAGAAGGGCACCCTGTTGCCTTTTTCAGTGAGAAACTCAATGAGGCAAAGCTTAAATATGCTACGTATGATAAAGAATTCTACGCTGTTGTGCAATTCCTGCATCATTGAAGGCACTACCTTCTCCGTCAAGAGTTCATCCTTTGGTCTGACCATCAAGCCCTTCGATTTCTAAACTCCTAAAAGAACTTAAATGTGCATCACGCCAAGTGGGTGTGAATTTTGTCAGGAGTACACTTTTGTACTCAAGCATCCTCAGGTGTTCAGAATAAGGCCACATATGCTCTCAGTCGTTGCTTGACAACCCCACAGTCTATGAGCGTTGAAGTTGTGGGCTTCGACCGACTGAAAGAACAATATCCCACCTGTCCTGATTTTGTGACTATTCATTCTGAACTTCTCAGTAGCACACCCGGCCATGCTTCTGATTTTAGTTTACGTGATGGATTTCTTTTTCGTGGTACGCAGTTGTGTATCTCTTCTACTTCAGTTCGAGATTTTCTCGTTTGGGAATTACATGTTGGTGGCCTCGCTGGCCATTTCGGTTGGGATAAGACCACCACTCTAGTGACAGACAGATTTTATTGGCCTTCCTTACGTCGTGATGTAGCTCGCATCGTGTCTCAGTGTCGTACTTATCAATTGGCCAAAACCAAAAGACAAAATACAGGTCTTTACACTCCTCTCCCTATTCCGCATGAGCCTTGGAAGGACCTAAGTATGGATTTTATTTTAGGTCTTCCCCGCACTTCCCGTGTCCATGACTCTGTGTTCGTCGTTGTTGATCTTTTTTGAAGATGGCCCACTTCATTGCCTGGAGTAAGACTTCTGATGCCTCTCGTATCGCCCGTCTTTTCTTAAATGAGGTAGTCAAACTACATGGACTTCCTTCCTCCATAGTCTCCGACCGTGATGTAAAGTTTGTTAACTACTTTTGAAAGACTTTGTGGAAAATCTTTGGTACCAACCTCAAATTCTCTTCTGCCTTTCACCCTCAAACTGATGGTCAAACTGAGGTAGTTAACAGGAGCTTGGGTAACCTTCTACGATGTCTTGTTGGTGAGCGCCTAGGCAACTGGGACTTATTGCTACCTACTGCTGAATTTGCTTACAACAGTTCTGTAAATCGATCCACATGAAATAGTTCTTTTGAAGTTGTTCATGGATACAGACCTCGCCATCCTATAGATCTTGTACCTATGACCGGTAATGACCGCACTTCCCGCACTGTTGAGACCTTTGCCCAACACATTCATGATTTGCATGTCGAGATTCGTCAAAAACTTACTTTGTCTCATGAAAACTATAAGCTTTCTGCAGATGCACATCGCAGGTTCTAAGAATATAATGTGGGAGATTATGTGTTAGTACGTGTGCGCCCTGAACGCTACCCCAAAAATTCTTTCAAGAAGCTTCATGCTAGAGCGTCAGGACCTTTCCAAATACTTAGTCGACAGGGACCCAATGCCTATGTATTGGATTTGCCAGTAGATTGGGGCATTAGTGCAATATTCAATGTGGAGGATCTTTCTCCTTATCGTGGTACATTCGAGCCCCCTCCACCACCAACAACTGCTTCTTCAGACCGTCACCGTGCTTCACCGCCGTCAGCAGCGTTACCGCCTCTACCTCGCCTTCCTCAGCAGCCGCTCGAGTGCATCGACACCGTCTTGGACGACCAGACCATCCTCACCAGCCATGGCATTTTACGTCATTTCTTGGTTCGTTGGAGAGGTCGTTCATCAGCAGACGCCACATGGATCACCGAGGAGGAGTTTCGCCGCGTTGATGCAGATCTTCTGGAGCTCTACCTCAGTACTGACTCGACGGAGTCGAGTCTTTTGCAGCCGAGGGGAGTTGATGTAGGATAGGCCCCACCTTTACATACTTATGAGCGTAGGCGTCACCGTGCCATTAGTTAGGCTTTATTGGCATGGTTTATTTTATTATGTCTTTTCTCTTCTTATGGGTTTTTGTAAAGTCATGTGGTTTTAGTCCCACATTGGCTATCGTGTGTTTAGTCTTTCTTTTAGAAGCCTATATAAAGGCTCTATGGGCATCCATGTAGAGACAGTTTATGAATGGGAATTATCATTTTAGTCATTGCCTAGTTTATTTTTTTAAATAGCCGTAGTTTTACATTAAACAGAGCAGCTGGCGGAAACAGGGGCTGCAGCTGCCACAACGACGCCTTCCGACTGGTCCACGACGACTTTAGGCAGGTCTGCGGTGAACTTCCGACGGCTGTGGGGCTTCAGCGTTCGCGAGAGGAAGTCGGGAGAGTCAGCGATCGGGGGTGGGGGGTGAAACTGGGAGTCAGGGTTTTTCTCCCCTGCGTGTGTTTAAGATGCACGCGCCGCTCACATGGGCGCTTGATTGGCAGGTGAAGGAACCGGCCGGTTGGGCTAGAACCGGACGGTTCACCGATTCAACCGGTCGGTTCACCGGTTCAACAACAAGTTAGTGTCGTTTTCGGCTTTTAGAGAGAACCAGACCAGTAGTGTGGCCGGTTTCCGGTTCAACCGGTTGAACCGACCGGTTCTGTTCGAGTCTGATAACCATGGATTTTCCCAAAAAAGTGACCATATTATGTATCTAATGCTTTTAAAAGATGCATGTAGATGGCATATCCAATTGTGGATTATATTTATTTAACCAATTATATATTTATGTAAAACTTTACAGTAAAGTTGCTTATTTAACTAATTTGGATGTTTAGTTTATAACAAGAAGAAAATGAGAAAGATGATAATAGGACGAATAGAATGCAGAAGAGGATTGGGCTTACGCTCAGTTTATTGCTGGACAAGCTTCCTTGTCAATAAAAAAATGCTCAACCTTGATTCAACTTGCACCCGGTTAAAAAACTTGCACCTGGTTTCTTGCAAAGTGCTAAATTTGGAACTAGAATTTCATTCTCATATTGACCATATTATGTATTCACATGTTTTGAAATGGGTACGATACAGGACTGAGAGGGTACCTCAAAGAGTATAGGCACAATAGGGCGGCATATTCAGTTGTGAAATATATCTTCATATGAAATGAAGTTATTTATTCATCCAATATGATGTTTACTATTATTGACTAGGAAGAAATAAAGGTAGAAAAGGGAAAAGGAAGTTAACGAAGAGGGAGGAGGAAGTGTTTCATTGTTAGGAAGAATATATTTAGGGTGTCAAAAAACTGGTTCTTAGTTAGTTTGCGGCTGTAAAAGCATGCATTTTAGCATAACACTGCTGAACTCGGACCTAGCCATTTTGCCAAAGTGCTAAGCCCAGAACTGCACCCGGTTCTATATTGTCTGACCCAACATCTATATTTATACTAAACGAAACATGGATTTTTATATGATTGTTGTTTATATTATCATTAGCTTTATTTATATAAAATGAAATTATTTATTTAGCTAATTAGAATGTTTACTCTTTATTTGACGAAATAAAAGAAGAAAAGGAAAGAGGATGTAAAAGAAGAGGGAGGAGCAAGAGAGGAAGAATATGAATCATCGTTGGGAAGAATATATTGGGATGTCAAAAAATGGGTTCCAAGTCAGTTTGGGGATGTAAAAGCATGCATGTTAACATAAAACTGCTCAACTCGGACCAAGATATAATGCCAAGTGCTAAGGCCGGAACCAGACCCGGTCCTGTACTTTCTGATCCAGAATCAAACTCAGACTGTATAGTTTACTCTTTATATGATTGTTGTTTATATTATCATTAGCTTTATTTATATAAAATGAAGTTATTTATTTAGCCAATTAGAATGTCTACTCTTTATTTGACGAAATAAAAGAAGAAATGGAAAGAGAATGTAAAAGAAGAGGGAGGAGGAAGAGAGGAAGAATATGTTTCATTGTTGGGAAGAATATATTGGGACGTCAAAAAACCGGTTCCAAGTCAGTTTGGGGATGTAAAAGCATGCATGTTAATATAAAACTGCTCAACTCGGACCAATTTATAATGCCAAGTGTTAAGGCCAGAACCAGACCCGGTCCTGTACTGTCTGATCCAGAATCAAACTCATACTGTATAGTTTCTATTTTCAAATAATATTTATACTTATATTAAAGTAAACATGGATTTTCATGTGATCGTTATGTATGTATCATAAGGTTAATTTCAAGTCTTGAACACCTGTAATTTTTTTGTGCAAAAGTAATTAATTACTCCAATATACATTGATTTTCACACTTATTAGAACTTGCAATTGTTTGATATTGAACTTGCCAACTTGCCGTATCCGTTCTTTGTATATTTATTCCATCTAACTTAATTTCATGCTTGGAAAAAATATACATGGATCATTAGTTTTCATTCTTCCCTTATGAGTAAATCCATGTTACAATTACATTAAATAAAAAATACTGATAATAGTTTTTGTATATTTATTTCCACAAACTATTAGTTCATGATCTGTTTCTAAGCATTCTCGTGTTGATAGTTTTTGTATATTTATTTCATTAAGTTTTATTTCATGTTTGAAGACACTACAAATGGATTTGAAATTTTCATTTTTCCTTATTGAGTAAATCCATATCACAATGACATTAAACACTAAACATTGAGAGTGCACTTCAGTGTATCTTTGACATTGCAAAGCAAAGTTTCTTCGCAAACCAATTTTTTTATTATTGGAAGTTTTGAGTCATCAATCTTTTGAAATATCACATGAATAGCCAATATACCAAATCTGACCTCCCTTTCATGCTTATGTCTTTTATCTAAAAGATAAACAGATGTACTTGTTAAACAACTGTCATTTTTGTAGCCCTTGCTTAAATTGTTTATGAGTCTCAAAATGAGCTCGGATGTGTTACTAAGCTATTTAGGTGTTATTTAAGATCTTCCGTTTGCATTTTCTAAAAAAGTTGCCATGTTATGTATATAATCATCATATAATTTATTGACCTGAAAGATTTACATCGAAATAGAAGACAAGCGGGCAACAAGCTGCGCCGACAGTCCTTTTTGGATGGCAAAATCAATCCTCTGAAGCACTACATCCATACACTTGGGAGCCATAACATTACTATTCATATTTTTTTGAACCCTCTTCAGAAGCTCCACAGCTTCTGGTGTTAAGAATCCAAAAGTATCAAATCCAGAAGGGATGAAGGCGTGTTGATTCTCAATACACACTTTCTCATGCTTGACCACTTTGGCTAAAACAGCTTTAAGGGCAATATGTCTCGCTGTAAAGGCCCCACTCTTCAATCCCACAAGTGTGGTATGTGCAATAGGGTGGTATATCCAATTGTGAATTAAATTTAATAAATTGTTTGTATTTATGTAAAATTGTACGAAACAAAGATGCTTATTTGACTAATTCGGACATTTACTCTTGTAAGAAGAAAGAAGAAGAAAAGGAGAAAGATGATAATAAGAAATAGAATGTGAAAGAAGAGGGAGGAGAATAAGATTATGTTACATTACTAGGAACTTGGATGAAAGTTAGGGGTGTCAAAAGCTGGCTTAGGGTCAAAGGAAAATTGTTCGCACCCGCTTTCTTGCAAGTCTTAAATTGGGAACCAGATTCCACTCTCATATTGACCATGTTATGTATTCAAATGAATTGAAAAGAGGCGTGCAATATTTGAACTGAGAGGGCACCCCTGAGTATATGAACAACGGGGTGGCATATACGATTGCGGATTCAAAATTTATATAAAACGAACTTATTCATTTAGCTGATGAGGATGTTTACTCTTGACTAGGAAGAAACAAAAGAAGAAAATGAGAGATGATGAATAGGATCTAAAATAAGAGGGAGGAGGAAGAGAAAAACATTTTCCTTGTTAGGAAAAATATATTGGGGTGTCAAAAAACTGGTTGAGTCAGTTTGGGGTAGTAAATGCTTGCATATCAACATGCAACTGCTGAAGTCGGACCTAGATATTTTGCCAAGTGCTAAGCCCAGAACCCTGTTTGACCCAGAACCTATCGGGCTCTATAATTTCTGTATTTTTCTAATAATATTTTTATCCATATTACACTAAACATTGATTTTCATATGATTGTTACCTTATATTATCATAAGGTTAATTTCAAGTCTTGGATACTTTTATTCTTTATGCAATTACTCAAATATATATTGATTTTCACCCTTACTAGAGTCTTTGTTGTCTGAATTTGTCAACTTGCCGATTTGGAACCGTATCAGTTTTTCATTCGGAGATCAATTATTGAGAATCAACGACCTTTTACATCCATGCCAAAAATAGGTTTTTTAGGCATCATTATATTGATATTTTATCCTAAATCCCATTAAAATAATTAATAGTTAATTATATTTGTTATCTTAATGTTTGTGTAGAATACTCACAATGTTCTGAAAAGCGCTATTTGGTGTTCAGTGCATAAGGCATATTGGAATTCAAGCGCACATGCGGTTTGAATTCTTTTAATTAGACTAATTACATATAAGCATAATATTATATATTAGTGTGTAAAGTTACAATTATATATTTACTCCGTAAACATAAAAGAATACATGTATACATGTTATCTATATGTATATGTATATTTGTGTGTGTTTTAAGTAGTTTAATGAGTAAATATATGTAAAACATGATCTTACTAAGATCTAAATATATGTATATATACATGTTATCTTACTAAGATCTATTCTTAAATTATGTAAAGCATGATCTGATCAAACCTCCAAGATCTAGAACCTTAACTTCAGAAAAAAATGTTATTAATAGGATGAGCACTGACCTGAACAACACTATAGATAACATATCCAATCTGAAATGACTTGACAAAGACAAATCACACTGATTATTAAGTGTTCTAACTCAGCATTACATAAACATAGACCACAGTTATCACTTAATTTTCCCAGCCCAAGCTCAACCTAAACAAAATTTACCTGATAACTTAGATTGACCCAAGACTTGACCTGGTTCTAACCTTGACTGGAAGTTTACTCAAACCAGAGGAATTAAGTAATACATGAATCTGAATAATCCAACCGGGATATATTTCCCACTTTAGTTATGTATCACTTGGATTTAATTTAATTGACTAGTTTCACATCTATAAGGTTGGCCATTCTTTGTTGTCTTTAATTGATTCTAGATGATAATGCATTGAAGAAAATTCCCCTCAGTTGTTAGGGGCCCTTCTACCATGTGTTTGTGTGTATAAAAATTGTAACATCATACACAAATTTTGTATTTTAGTCTGACCAAACTGGGGGTTAAAGAAATCTCAGATCTGACTCTTTAACTCAGATAAACTACACCGGGCCGTATCTCTTAAACCACTCTAGTCTGCGGCCAAATTGGGGGTTTGAAGAAATCTGACATCTACTTATATGAGCTAGATCAGGCTGTTTGGCTTGATTTGGTTGGAGCTAGTGGTCTGGCTTGGTTTTCTGCCAGCATTTGACAGTATATTCAGAAGTACCCTATTCTCTGTCTCAATGAATGGCCTTGACCTCTTTGCCATAGAATTTCCGTTTTCATGTCCTGCATTGCTTGGAGACTTACAAATATTTCAAGAAAAAATTGTTGCTCAACTTGACACATTACTATTAATTTTCTTTTAACTATATGATTTGCTTGTTTCACTTGATATTAAGGCTAAGAACATATTCCATTCTCATCGTTTGTAGTATATAGATTTATCAAGAGAGAAAGGGAAAGAAAAACCATAGAAATAGTCCGTGCTACAGGCGTCCACAGATGTATAGCTTTTATGTTTCAAGTATTATTGTAGAGGGTTCTGCCCCTACACTGATTCAGGTCATGTTTAGAGGATATGAAACATTGGTCGTCCAATACCTCCTCGTAGGTGGCTCTTTCATCACGCAAATATTTTCTTGATTTTTCAGCTGAATCTTTGGGTGTGCAGCCTCTGCTTAAAGATCACGTACTGGTTTTCTAAGCTGTGCACTGAACCCTCACAATTTGCAGGAATCACCCGCAGGTGAACGTCAGTAATCTACTTGAAGGGGGTCACCGCTTCCATCAGCTAAAGACTAATTCTTTCTCAGACGGCATCTTGAATGGGAAATTGTATCATATGCCGAGAATAACAGGCAGTTTGATCATGCGGTGTCTGGCGCCAAAGCGCTTCTCCCCATCAATGATGTAAGAAGAGTTTGCTCTTGATCGATGCTTGTGATAGTCCAAGATCAGTTGTAATTCCTCCAATGTGCTCTCCATCGGGTATTAATTATCTTTTCCTCAAATAAGGTGTACTGTCCACGGTCTCTCCCCTTTAATGTAGGATCAGTTGACGAATGTTAGCTGGGGAGAACTACTGTACGATTCTTGTAGGCCTTTTTGACATTTACGTCCTAGCGATGTACCATCCTTGTAGTTTTATTTATCTTTATTTACCAATTGTGTGCCTTGTCTCAAAAATTAATAATGTATATCATAAGGTGGGCTCGCAATATTTTACCTTGGGTTTCGGCTACAACTATGCAACGCCGATATAATAGAATAGCAGATCTGGAAAAGTGAAAGAATTATAACTGCTATAAGCTACAGCAGCATAAGGTCCTCAATATAGAAAAGACCATTGCAAAATTATAGCTGGCTAGTTGTATATATCTCCGTTTAGCATGTAGATGATGTTTTTTAAGATGCTAATCGTGTCTATTCGGTGACTAGCTAATTTTGTAACTAGTTAAGTGTGTTGTTGACTCATATAATCAATTCAAATTAGTGCCACGTGTGCATGTACACCATCTTGGAGTTTCTTCTTCGTGAAGAGTTGAAGGCCCACGTTGATCAAAATCATATATCATCTTATACACGTCTAAGTACATGCATGCATATAATGTTACTTGCTGTGTGAAGCACAACCAAAAAGGCCAACGGAATCATATATGGCACTAGACTAGCTACGTTTGCAAGATTGAAAATCTTACATTGCTAATATAAAATTTGAACCCTCAATTTCAAACCTAGATTCTCATATAACAAAATCATTATCATCAGTCAAGCTTATTTCTACTCGGCTACTTACTAGCCTGTCATGGCCCAAGACATTTTGGTAACTACATATGATGTTTACATGCTACCATCTAAAGGCATAGCCGGAGGAGTCTATGGGGGCTGAGGCCCCCTCAACCCATAATATAGTCTTAAGTAGCTGTATCTGAAGTATTAAAGAAATTTCAATACTGTATAAATTCATAGATTGAATGACTATTAACAATATTTTTTTCGTTGTTGGAGTGGTAGAAGGCATGTTGTATTTATCTCCGTTTAGCATGTAGATGATGTTTTTTAAGATGCTAATCGTGTCTATTCGGTGACTAGCTAATTTTGTAACTAGTTTAGTTCGTTGTTGACTTGTATAATCAAATCAAATTAGTGCCACGTGTGCATGTACACCATCTTGGAGTTTCTTCTTTGTGAAGAGCTCGAGGCCCACGTTGATCAAAATCATATATCATCTTATACACGTCTAAGTACATGCATGCATATAATGTTACTTGCTGTGTGAAGCACCACCAAAAAAGCCAACAGAATCATATATATGGCACTAGACTAGCTAGGTTTGCAAGATTGAAAATCTTACATTGCTAATATAAAATTTGAACCCTCAATTTCAAACCTAGATTCTCATATAACAAACTCGTTATCATCAGTCAAGCTTATTTCTACTCGGCTACTTACTAGCCTGTCATGGCCCAAGACATTTTGGTAACTACATATGATGTTTACATGCTACCATCTAAAGGCATAGCCGGGGGAGTCTATGGGGGCTGAGCCCCCCTCAACCCATAATATAGTCTCAAGTAGTTGTATCTGAAGTATTAAAGAAATTTCAGTATATGTATAAATTCATAGATTGTATGATTATTGACAAGATTTTTTTTTGTTGACGTGGTATAAGACATGTTTATGCAAGTTAGTGTTGTGGGTTCAATTCTCAATATCAAAATATTTTGTAGCAATCTTTCATATGGTAAAACAAAACTGCAATTATAGACAATGATTTCAACTCCCATAACATAATTTTCTAGATTAGTCGCTGCTATCATCTTGACTGGTGTCACATCTCTTTTTTATAGATCATATCGACACCTATTGTTGTGATGCATTTGGTAACACTTTCATATATATATATATATATATATATATATATATATATATATATAGTCAGGCTAGAATACACTCGAGTGTACGGATCGCACAGATACACTCAAGTGTGTTTGCATATTAAGACTATTTTTTGCAAAATATAAACCGTTGATCTTCACCGTCATACTATAACTAGGCTACATACAAAATTTGAGCCCATTTGGATGAGTGTAAGTCACTCATCCAAGGACAACAAAATCGACATGCGAAACTAATTTGAAATGCATAATTTTTGTGGTCTTCATAATATGAGCTATACATATTCAAATGTGCTCAAATTTTGCCTATGAGTTGTTCACGAGATGTTTAAGAAGATCAACAGATTAGATTTTCAAAAAAAATATTGCATCATGAAAAACAACTTGAGTGTATTCCGTTCCGGATACACTCGAGTGTATTCTAGCCTGACTCTCTCTCTCTCTCTCTCTCTATATATATATATATATATATATATATATATATATATATATATATATATATATATATATATATATAGTCAGGCTAGTGTACCGGAGGCATCGTACACCTCAATCGTTTTTAAAGATGCAATAATTTTTTTTAAAATCTAAACTTTTGATCTTCTTAAATATCTTAAGAACATACTATATAAAAAATTTCAGCTCATTTGGACACTTATAGGTCATGCATCTAAAGGAGGCAAAAAGTCATGCATTTCAAATTAGTTTTGTACGATAATTTTGTTGTCCTTGGATGAGTGACTTACACTCATCCAAATGAGCTCAAATTCCGTATGTGGCCTATTAATATTGTAACCATGAAAATCAATGGACTAGATTTTGAAAAAACATGGTCTAGATAGACAAACACCATTGGGGTGTACGTCATGATCTATACACTCAAGTGTATTCTAGCCAGAGCGAGAGAGTCAGGCTAGAATACACTCGACTGTACATATCACATCATAAACCCCAATGATGTTTGCCTATCTAGACCATGTTTTTCTAAAATCTAATCCATTGATCTTCATGGTTACAATAATAATAGGTCACATACAAAATTTAAACTCATTTGGATGAGTGTAAGTCACTCATCCAAGGACAACAAAATCGATGCACAAAACTAATTTGAAATACATGATTTTTGCCTCCTTTAGATGCACGACCTATAAGTGTCCAATGAGCTAAAATTTATTATATAGTATGTTCTCATGATAATTAAGAAGATCAACAGTTTAGATTTTTAAAAAATTTATTACATCTTCAAAAATGACTGAGGTGTACGGTGCCTCCGGTACACTTGAGTGTACACTAGCCAAACTATATATATATATATATATATATATATATATATATATATATATATATACAAACACACACGCACACACACACATAGTCAGACTAGATTACATTCTAGTGTATAGATCACACGTTGTACTCGAGTTGTGTTTGCATATCGAGACTATTCTTTTTTTGTAAAATGTAAATCATTGATCTTCATTGCCATACTATAATTAGGCTACGTACAAATTTGATCTCATTTGGATGAGTATAAGTCAGTCATTCGAGGGCAACAAAATCAATATATGAAACTAATTTGAAATGCATACTTTTTTTGTTCTTCGTAACATGACCTATAAATGTCTAAATGGGCTCAAATTTTATATATGAGCTATTCACAAGATGTTTAAGAAGATCAATGGATTAGATTTTTGAAAACAATTACATCATGAAAAACTATTTGAGTGTATTTTGCTCTAGATACACTCGAGTGTATTCTAGCCTGACTCTCTCTCTCTATACACAAAAAAAACTAAATTATATATATATATATACTCACACAAAATACTAAATTGATAAATCATCTTGTCATCTTTCGATGCATGACCTATAAGTGTCCTAATGACCTCAAACTTTATACGTAGTATGTTCATAAGATATGTAAGAAGATGAATGACATAATTTTCAAAATACATGTTGTGTGATGGAAAATGACTTTAAGTTCCTTTGGTCTTTGTTACATTTGAGTGTATTCCGGTAAGAGTCTCTCTCTCTCTCTCTCTCTATATATATATATATATATATATATATATATATAATAGATAGAGAGATGCACACACACCATATATATATATATATAAATAAATAATAGATAGAGAGATGCACACACACCACATATATATATATATATATATATATATATATATATATATATATAGTTAGGCTCGAAATCGGAGCAGAATACACTCGAATAGTTTTTCATGATGCAATATTTTTTCAAAAAATCTAATTCGTTGGTCTTCTTAAACATCTTGTGAATAGCTCATATGCAAAATTTGAGCACATTTGGACATTTATAGGTCATGTTATAAATACCACACAAATTATGCATTTCAAATTAGTTTCACGCGTCGATTTTGTTGCCCTTGGATGTGTGACTTACACTCATCCAAATGAGCTCAAAATGTGTATGTAGCCTAGTTATAGTATGACCGTGAAGATTAATGGTTTACATTTTACGAAAAATAGTCTTTATATGCAAACACACTTGAGTGTATTCATGCGGTCTGTACAATCGAGTGTATTCTAGCCTGACTATACACACACACACGCACACACACACACACACACACACACATATATATATATATATATATATATATATATATATATATAGAGAGAGAGAGAGAGAGAGAGAGAGAGAGAGAGAGAGAGTCAGCCTAGAATACACTCGAGTGTATCCGGAGCAGAATACACTCAAGTAGTTTTTCATGATGCAATAGTTTTTTGAAAATCTAATCCATTGATCTTCTTAAACATCTCGTGAACAGCTCATATATAAAATTTGAGCCCATTTGGATATATATAGCTCATGTTATGAAGACCACAAAAATTATACATTTCAAATTAGTTTTGTGCGTCGATTTTTTTGCCCTTAGATGAGTGACTTACACTCATCCAAATGGGCTCAAAATTTGTATGTAGCCTAGTTATAGTATGACAACGAAGATCAACGGTTTACATTTTGTAAAAAAAAGTCTTGATATGCAAACACACTTGAGTGTGTTTGTGTGATCCGTACACTCGAGTGTATTCTAGCCTGACTTTCTCTCTCTCTCTCTCTCTCTCTCTATATATATATATATATATATATATATATATAGTCTGTTCGTGTGATCCGTACACTCGAGTGTATTCTAGCCTGACTCTCTCTCTCTCTCTCTCTCTATATATATATATATATATATATATATATATATACATATATATATATGGAAAGAAAGAGAGAGAGAGACACACACACAATATATATATATAGGTGTGTGTATATATATATATATATATATATATATATATATATATATATATATATAGAGAGAGAGAGAGAGAGAGGCAATGTATATATATATTTGTGTATATATGTAGAGAGAGAGAGAGAGAGAGACTCAGGCTAGAACGCACTGAGTGTACCAAGGGTTGAATACACTCAAGTCTTTTTCTGTGATGCAATATTTATTTTTAAAATTTGAACAATTGATCTTCTTAAATATCACATCAACATACTACCTATAAAATTTGAGCTCATTTAGACACTTACAGGTCATGCATCTAAAGGCGACAAAAATTATACAATCCAAATTAGTTTTGTACGTCAATTTTGTTGGTCACATAAGAGTGACTTAGAAAAATATCAACGAGCTCAAAAATTTCATGTAGCCTATATCCGTTATAAAAATAAATACTAATGGTTTGGATTTGTCAAAAAAGGGTCTAGATATACAAACACCACTTACGTGTACGATGTGATTTGTACACTCATGTGTATTCTAGCTTGACTCTCTCTCTCTCCTCTCTCTCTCTATATATACACATATATGTATGTATATATGTATATATTTGTATATAAATTGTGTGTGAGTGCGTGTGTATGAATATATATGTATATGAATCTTACTGGTGTGTGTATATATATACATATATATGTATATATGTGTGTGTGTATATATATGTATATATGTATATATATGTATGTATATATATATATATATATATATATATATATATATATATATATATATATATATATATAGTCAGAATACAATACACTCGAGTGTATTCAGAGCAAAATACACTCAAGTAATTTTTCATGATGCAATATTTTTTTCAAAAATTTAATCCGTTGATCTTCTTAAACATGTTGTGAATAGCTCATACGCAAAGTTTGAGCACATTTGGACATTGATAGGTCATGTTATAAAGACCGCAAAAATTATGCATTTCAAATTAGTTTCATGCGTCGATTTTGTTGCCTTTGGATGAGTGACTTACACTCATCCAAATGGACTCAAAATTTGTATGTAGCTTAGTTATAGTATGAAGGTGAAGATCAATGGTTTATATTTTGCAAAAAGGTCTTGATATGCAAACACACTTGAGTGTATTCGTGCGATCTATACACTCGAGTGTATTCTAGCTTGACTCTCTCTCTCTCTCTCTCTATATATATATATATATATATGGCTCTCATTAGATCATTATATAACTTTACATAATGATTAATTTTTCATAGTCCAATAATATTGTGAGAACCCATTACACTAAACAAGATTACTCAAAACATAAAGCACAATCGATCACTAATTAATCACATACTCAAAAAATATGGGTAAATTAAAACTGATTTCAACGTCAGCACCAGCTCAGAATATTTTCATAAGAGCACAACATCTTTCTTATATCCATACTATGCCAAGAATTTGATACAAATTATTCTATCGTCTTAGCCACAACATATATGCACAAGAGCACAATATTCATATATGCCACACAAACAAGCATTAATATGCGAACAAAAGTTCGATTCGTTTGAAACACTATATAAAAACTTTTCCTGCCCAGACCTGAGAGTACATGGATGACTCTAGGACACACTAGACATCTAATCAACTTTCTCAAAGAGATCCTCTTTGCTGCCACATATTTGTTTTCGTCATTTCTGATTACTTAAAAAATGTGATGAACCACAAGGGTGAGACCCATGTCCCAACAAGAGATATAACCTCCAACAATACTTATTGATTACAATATTTTAAGTAATTAAACAATTTAAGCAGTTTAATCATATATAACAAATAGGCTCAATAACAGGGATGATTGACAGAATACATAAAGGAGCAGACAATAATTATCATCATTAGCCAGACTATCACCCTTTATCTTGTTGACAATATAATTAATTTAGTAGCATATGCATATCTAGCATCATGAGCAAGTCTAGTAACATAGAATCTCTATCATTATGAATAAGTCTAGACACATAAGCATAGCTAACAACATTAGCATGTCTAATAGGTCGAACATATTAACATCATAAGAAGAGATAACAACATAAACACAACTATCTGCATAAGCATGATTAGCAGTATATACATCTCTAGTAACAAAAGCATGGCTAGCATGCTAAACATAACTAACAACATGAGATATCTAGCATCATGATTATAATCAATAGTAGCAGTATAGTTATCAACATAAGCATGGCTACTGTATGTACGCATCTACAATCTTAAGCATATCCACATCATAAGTATATCTACTATCTCTTAATTGCACTAAGCATCATATTTATGTAAAGATAACAAACAAGGGTTATCATCCAATGTGAAACATCGTGTATAACCCTAAACAAATATGCTACACGGATGTATTACATCTTTTATTATGCCCTGAGGAAATTGAGGATACCACTCGAAATCCAACTGATCTAAGTCAAAATCAGTGCCATACAAGATCTAGGAAAAGTCGGACTCCTAAGATCTTCTTCGCCCCCGGTCGATACGGGTCCGCCACAACGACACATAAGGTCAATCTGCTAACAACCTAGTCCATCCTTAGTCTAGGTCACGACACTAGTGAAAGGAGGTGGGTACACATACCCTACCATCCAAGGTACAACCACAATTGTCCTCCAATCTCATCACATATATAATCACCGAGACACGACCACAAATGTTCTCAAACTAAGGGCTAGGTATAACCACAGTCATCCTCCATAAACACTTGAATTCAGGATGACAAGCACCCCACATACTCATCAGTATGTGCTATGTGTTTCCCTTAGGAATACTCGTTTCACCATCTAGCAAGTTCTGACACTCAGATGGATCTATGACACATGACACTACATAATTAGAGTTTCACTTGATTAGTTATGCCAATTGGGTGAATTAAGGCTGCATCAAATAAGTGGACATACAAACCCTAATTCACTTCTAGCAAGCATATAAATACCACAACTTCAAAAGATATCAAAGGTGTGAATCATAATTTCTCATCTCATCATCACATGGTACAATTCACTTACCATTCATGAGGCTTACACCAGTCATCATACTATCACAAGATACAAATCCTTTTCACAATATCACAGGTTAATGACCCTTATCAACACAAGAGGATTACACCTCATTCAAGGCTCAACCATGCCCAAAGGTCATTAAGACCATCATACTATCACATGATATAAAATCCTTTTCACAATATCACAGGGTATCAACCCTTACCAACACAAGAGGATTACACCTCATTTAGGGCTCAACCATGCCCAAAGGTCATTAAGACCATCATACTATTCCCTACAAGATCATCATTATCTTTGCATGCCTTATAACAAGGCTCAACAAGATCACTTACATATAATACACCAGATCAACACAATATTGCATTAATGAGCTAGGAGATATTCATAAACAATCATAGCAAGGTTATATTAACATTAAGAACATTCCTTTATTACATCAACATGCAAGAATTCTAGGTATGATTAACCCTCACCATATTCATAATGCACATGTTTAGTATAAGAAAGTATCAACCATGTGTCTATGATAACCACCAATTAACATATCAATGTTATGATCATATTAAGGAGGTTATTCCACCATCATTCCATCATATAAGGATGTTAAACATGAATACTCATCTTTATCTATTTGCATTAGAGTTAGATTCACATGATAAATTATATTAATGCTACTAATCATCACTCATACCCAAACCCTAACTCACGACATCCCCATTGGATCATGAATGCATAAGGTGAAGCATCACCATCACATTCCATACCATTCTCAAGTATGAACCCACACACAAATCAAGGTGTAACCATCGGGTTATAGCATACTAGGGTTTCAACAACAATAAGAGAGTACTCCATGATTGTGTTAATCATTCAAGGACTATTCATACCCAATTACCATCATTTAGTTATATTAAATCCAAGTATAACAAGCTATACCTCATTAAGGTTACATATCAACACAATATGATTATCATCCCTTCTATTCATATGAGTGAATAGGTAAGACTACCTTATTAAGGGTAACCCTCCATTTGTTCCATCATCATTCAACCCATATCACCATACCACAATGTCACCCAGAACTATTGGATGTTTAAAAGGTAAGACCATTAGTTGTTTACATAAGTAAATACCTTGGATAAACCACCTATGAAGTCCTCGATTTGTTCTCTAAAAGAGTTACCATTTAATCCTAGACATCCCTTGATTAACAACATTAAAAGTTCCATTAAGAGTAGGGTAAAACCATAAGTGATTGTTTATTTAAAACAAGCCATCAATAAATGAGCTTCTTAAGTTGATATCATAAAGGAAAAAATATAAATCACTTTATTAGGACCAACATATTACATTAGGCATCCTTCCAATTTGATTGGATGAAAAAACATTAAATCTTAACCATTAGGTCAAGTTCATATATTAAAACCATCAATAGTAGTATAGGTTCGAACATTGCATCAAATGACCCAAGAAACCTTTGGTTTAAGGCTTAATTGATTCTACAACTACAACTCACCATAGGTTGTGGAGACCTGATCCACCCTCAGTAGTGACCATTAAGTCCCCATAGGTGTTAGATCAACACTATATTCATTACTCACCATCGAATGTCAAGCTAATGTCACCATTGATTGATAGCATCATTAGGGTACTTAGTTGTTGATCATTAAGATTCTAATTAGGCTAACATCTGACCTAAGGGGTGAACATAAGTTGAAACCCTTGGTCACCACCATCAGTTATCATGAAGACAACGCCATCGATTGTTGCAATGGTACCACCATCGAGTCATGTGTTTATAGAAGAAATCAACTTTAAACCCTAAAATTGACCATTAGTTGATAGGTTCTTAGCACCATAGGTTGTCAAACTAACCTGATACAAGTCATATTATACCTTAAGAATAACATACACATGATCATAGGTTCATTTAGAACTTAAATCAGAATAGGAAACATTATAAAAATCAAAATCCAAGTCAAGCATAGATAATTTTTAGTGCATGAATCATCATTTTCAAGTAAGAACATGAGCTAGAAAGCTTATGGTAAGCAATAAACGTGGAGCAAGTTATAAAACTTGCCTCTTCTGAGAAGATGAAATCCCACACAGAAGAAAACTCGAGCAGGTAGGGTAGAAAATCCAAGAATAAGCTATGAACTCGTCCATCTAGCACCTTTCTTCATCAAATGAGCAAACCCTAAGCATAAGGAGCAAGAAAGGTAGGGTTTTAGAGCTTTAGAGCAATTTCTACCATGGAACAACAAGGTTCCAACATGGAAAAAGGTAGGAGGAAGGATTAAAAAGAAATAAACAGAGGAAAGAAGGGGATTCTTACTCATTTAGGTCAAGATCACTAGAAGGAAGCTTTTTAAACCCTAAAAGGAAGTCAATTGCAACCCTAGATTCTTTTTCCAAAAAGATCCCCTCTTTCTTCTTCCTTGGACAAGAAATTCACAGAAGCACAGAGGGAGGATGAGGTTTGTAGAAGGAGGGAAGTGGTGAATAGAAAATGTCTCGTTTTGGTGCTTAGGGATAAGTATATGAAACTTTATTATAAAGAAAAAGAAAAAGTTGAAGTTCTAGTATCTTTCCAAGTGTCCATGGCCTTAAACTATTAAGAATATACAAGCACACACACAAGTAGCTCCCCCACCATTCATAGAGACATGCTGATCCCTCATTTCTTGAATTTCCAAGCAAAACAAATAACTCATTAGTTGATAGCTACTAAAGGTAGCTCATCCATGAAGGGGTAAACCCTAAAATACCCTTGTAGAAAAAACCTTCAAACCAAGGTTTAAATAGGCGCTCCATGGCTCAAAAAGATCAAGAATTATGAGATCATATCCAAGGAACATAATGCATGTGATAAATTGCAAATAAACCTCTCAATTGGGTAAATTGTAGAAAAGTCCAAAATGTGCATAAAATTGCATAACTTGCTCAAACAATGTCCAAATTGGACCAAATGTGAAACTTAAGCTTGTATTATGATTTCAAAGAATACCACAAGGTTATATTAGGGTTATAAGAATTCAATTATGATAATTAAGCTTATTCAACTCATTAAGCAAGTTTAGGGGCCTTACAAATATACATTAAAAATATATCTTATTATTTTATCTTCCTTCAAAAGTTCATCATTAGAGGGCTTATATTGCATGCACAACAAGAAAATACTTTGTAACACTCAATATTTCCTTTTAGTCTAACCGTTGGTTGTAAAATGTTTGTACTATACATATGGACATGTAAAAAAATTCTAATTGCAATGATTTTGTGTGTAAAGGTATATGAAATGACATTCTTTCCATCTATAAGGTTGAATATTAAAAACAAGCTATAACTTTATAGTTATTTAAATGCCTCTCATACTCTTGTTGGGTTTTTAGGGAGGCAGATAAGGTAGCGGAAACAAAAAAGTTTCTTCTCCCAAACTCAGAATAAAGGAATGGCGTCAATGTCTATACAATAGGAAGGATGGTTTGTAGAGGCGTACCTTGTCCTAAGGCTTGCTCGGAGACATTACCTCATGGCTTGCACGGTCTTCACTTCCGGTCTTGGACGGTGTTTGTGTAGCTCCTGGTCTCACCAGGACTGTCGGGATTGACAGCTGTCCTCCGAGCGGCAGAAGTCTCCCGCCTCTGCAGTAGTCCACACAAACCACCTGGAACTCCGATCGCCTTGTTGCACAAGGCACCGGAAGGAGTCGTACCCTCCTGTCAGCGTACTAGTCACCAACATACTCTCCTGCCATTAGTTGCCTTTCTACAGTTGTCTTTCCCTTGCTGTGCCTCCCTTATCGGGTAACACTTGCTCATGCTCTCCTGGTTATCAAAACCAGAGAGAATGACAACTTTATAGAGAAACTGGTGTTCTGAGTTGTAATTGAGAAGCCCCCAATACCCCTATATATAGGAGGGTCATGGGACAAGGTTATCTACCCCATGCAATGTGGGGTTAAAGCAGGAGTAGAAGGGTTCGAGATTTTCCACAAAACAACCAACTGCGCCGGCTAAACCGGTCATTTCAAGCATGAACCGATCGGTTGGGGACCTGAGCCGATCAGTTCACACCTGAACCGATCGGTTGGGGCACCTGAGCCGATCGGTTCACTTCTGAACCGGTCGGTTCACTACCCTGGTCAGTTCCCGATTGATTTTTCCTCTTTTTTTTCGAATTGATCCAAATACCAATTGTTATTCCAATCAAATTGGACAAGTGAAACAAAGAGAAATTTCTCACCAACTTGACTTTCCCAACTCACTCGTTTTGATCAGTTGAGATGATCGGTTCAACCCTTGAATCAGTCATTTCAACCTGTCTTGAGCCGATCGGTTCATCACATGAGCCGATCAGTCCACCAACCTGAGCCGATCAGTTCCTCATATGAGCCAATCAGTTGGGAGTGCAGAATGCACAAAATCAGTCAATTGCAGTTTCAATCAATCCGATACTCTAATCAATCAGTCCAACACCTTGAACACTATGATACTGAGCTATTAATTAATCGAGTGTTTAATTGAACTAATAAAATCCTTAGCAATCAATCTAAACATCATTTGTGGACAAACTCCTCTTCCAAGTTAAATCCTATGTGTGTGACCCTACATGCCCATTTCACATTGGCAGTGAAAGTCCATAACACTTATGACTTCACAAGCAAAGAGCGGTGCCTAGTTGCACATCAGTGCTACCCAAGTGAAATAGAAAGTTGGAGAACAAATTTCAATCCTATAATCCGTGAATGGTGTTATAGCGAATGTATAATTCATTTGTCGCTGATATCCCGAATGAACTCAAGGCATGGAACATTCATCCTGTCAACGTTCATTCACTTTCTTGATCTCATAGTAGATTGAAGGAGATATGTATGACATCAATATCACATACTAATTCACACATGCGTGCGCACGCCTATCTCAATCCTACTCATCAAGTGGCCATGGATATCAAACTCCTTCGGGAGGGACAAATCCCATATCTATCACTCACCCCTCTAAAGCCCCATGTGTCAAAGCCACCCAATCATCACCTTTATAACAACCCATGTTTCAGGAATGCGTTTGATGATGTCAAAGTGTACCCAACGACATGTGTTGAGTGTAGTGATTTCAGGTCAAAAAATCACACTCACCACCATCACAGTGAGAATTGACTGTGACTACCATGTCATGGTTCCATGTGTCAAACTCACGGTGGGTCTGTCTGGTACACTTGTTCTCTAACAAGTACCTATGTGTTTGGTTTGATATCTCCATACCATGACTAATGAGATTCTGTCATCAACCAAAAGCACAATCTAGTTTTGTGTGTCATTGCTGTCTATCTACCTTCCACAATGACATCCGACTAGGGACATAATAAGAATGTACAAACTCTTAGCATCCGTATGATCCCATCGTTCAGGTCCTAAACCTGAAAGCATACATCATTGAGTACTATCATTCTCTAGACATTCAATCGGTTCTATCATTATCTCATATGACTAAACCAGAAATAATTGGAAGCTTGCCTTTGATGCTTATCAAATCAAATCTTAATGTATCCCACCAATCATCCCATGATTGGCTCTCAGGGCATACATACCAACAGACTCCCACTTGCACTGCGAGCCAATCACCCTTGAATCATATTCTTAGCGATCTTCAAACATGTCACACATGTTACTATGCTCTAGTGCTTACGCAGTGAGTTATGGCAACACCTTGCCAAAGTTAGTATTAACTGCATGTCTCTCATCTCTTCATTGTACGTCACACGTATGAGATGGAGTTACTGTAATATGCGATCTAGTATTCCTTTGCTAACCTTTAGCCACATTGCATGACCAAGTACTCCTTACTTGTCATCAAAGATCAAAATATCTATAAGTTCATCTCATGGACTTCCAGATCCATATAGTATCCACTAATGTTCTCTAACACATGGATACTCGACTTTTCCTTTTAAATGACTTTATTGGAACGTTTCCATTTATCAACAAACATTCACTTTTATATATCTCATATATATATTTTGCGATTAATTTTCTGTCCTTTTCGGAAGTTCGCACCAGTGTAACTCATTACAGTGAATCCTTCCTTATTTCCATAGAACTAGTACTTCTCAAGTACTTTCAAGTTCTTATGGTATTCCAGTAACCCTTACTAGAACTAGACAGACATCCACTCGTCATGTCCCACATACGAGTTATCAGGATGAGCACATCATATTGTCATGTCCTACATACAAGACGATGAATGCATTTTATTCTTTCTATGTCCTATAAATGCAAGATAATGGGATGATTACATACATGATAGATCCATATATATTCTTAGTGTTCCCATTCTTCATAAGAATTGGACACTTGGCCTTGGGATACTAACTTTATGTAACATGGATAAGTTTTCTCCCACTGAATCTGTGCACACTGAACCCTTCAGCATAGATTGCCAATGTATGCTCTCTCTTTTCAGGTCAAGAGGTTTTCGAGAACTATCTCTATAGATCTCTATTCCTATCACATAGGAAACGTCTCTATCTTCCTTAAAGATAATTTCCACAAAAAATTCCATTCTTAGAACATCTCATTCCTCATCAACATGTGGAATGCAAATACGCTCCCACTAAATCACAAATCCCTTCTTTATCTTTGTCATATCAGTCAAACCCTTTGACTATATTATCAAAGTAAAGATCATAGTTCTGAGTTGCTTGTACTCAATCAATCACATTGATTAGTCCATTGTAACTTATAGACTTCATTTACATTAATGGATTCATAAACCTTATAGGTTGTGTCACGTACACATCCTCATTTTATTCCTTATAGGAATGCGGTTTTAGTATCCATATGCCAAATATCTTAGTCATTAAGTTGCAATCAACAAGCATCATCCTTCTCAAAATGTTATCCATGTGTCTTAACGCTTAAGACTTATTTGCACTTATGGATTTCATCCCAATGGGTGCTACCATCAAGGTCATACCTTATGGTTCACATAGAAGTCATTTAGGATGTAATGGTAATAAACCATAACTCAAAATCTGGTTCCTCATATTCATCTAGATAGTTGATTCATCACATGACCAACTCATCACATAGATAATCAGGGTGTATCTGTCAAGGATATAAGAAGTCACAACTCCTTGTGATTCTTAATGTCCTTTATTAGTGTAGGGTATTCTTTATTTAAGAAGAAATTAGTTATTTGATAATCATCCTCTAACTCCTTAGAGTATGACTTCTTGTTGATTTAGACATCACCATGCCTTAATCATGAGTTCACTATGATACACAATCATAATCACTCATAAGGATCTCAAACATTTGGTTCACATATATCATTCATTGATCTCATCAAGAATTAACAATTTACCAAATTTGTACTTCATCTATGATATTCTTGAACACTTCAAGATATTCATATTGGTATTTCTCTAAACACTGTTTGAAGTACTAGCATTAACTCTAATATGTATGTAAATACATCACATGTATTATACCTAATAGGATAATCATTCTCCCACTACCACTAGTGAAGATTGATTAATCATGTCTAAGAGATTCATGTCTCTTACTGGTTTTCCAACCAAAAGAGTCTAGATTTATCCATCATATGGAAACTAGAAATGAATTTCTCATGATTTATGCTAATTTGATTGTTTGAGTTATCAATAACTTTTAGGTATCATTTTATCTTATGCATACCAAGTACCATAAGATAAACAAGGCATTGCCACAAAGATTGAAACATCAACTATATTGATAGTCATCTTGTCACTACAAGATGCAACAATAAAGTGTTTCTATTGGCAAATTGAAACAACAGTTCTCAACTCTATTTCGTGCTCTTTAGGCTGAAATAAACTGAAAGGTACTCCTATTTATGGCAGCAACACTTGCTCCAATGATGGGTACTCATTTCTTGATCATATCGTAAAGGCCATCACTTCTTTGTAGATCTAACATATCATATATGCCAGATCTTCATCTTGGTATCATATACCTCAGAAGCGGTTCATTTCATGATACCTTAGGTGGAGATCTCCATCCCCTCCTTCTTCTTCTTTTGTTCTTCTAGATATAAAGGGCAATTCCCTCGTTCACCCTCCCATGTGCCTTGAGGCTGAAGATGACTTGGGCTACTGGCTAGCATCAGAACCCTTCTTAGCCTTGCCCTTGCCCTTGTACTTGCCTTTCTTTCTGTTGATCAACATCACAGACTTAGGCTTGTCCTTCTTCATTTGTGCCTTGAGGCTGAAGATGGCTTGGATTGCTGGCTAGTATCAGAACACTTCTTTGTTTTGCCCTTGTCCTTGCCTTTAAGACTTACCCCTCATCGATCAAAGATTAGGGTTTTGTCTTTCTTCATCTTTGCCTCTACTGTCCTCAACATGTCCAACAACTTTGTCAACGCTTGTCAAAGTTGTTCATGTTGTAGTTCATCATGAACTGTATGATTCTTGCAACATTTGTAGTATCATACCAATAGCCAACTCTTGGCTCAGAGGGAATCCTTCTTAGTCAGGTATTTCCACATACCCAATCACATTGAGTATGTGAATACCTTACTGGATCTCCTTCTGTCATGACATACTAGGACAGTGTCTTAGAGACATCCTATGTCTCGTGTTGTCTCTACAAATCATAGTTTAGAGAACACAACATTAAGCCCTCCACATCAAATGTCATCCTCGGTATGCTTCCGTAAGCATACTTTCAGCCATTGGTGTGGTGGGATCGAGTTCATCTGGTTCTGGTATAACTAGGACTTAGAGCTTTCGCTCTTCGATTGAGAATACTTCTCAACGTCCTAACCAGTCATGGAAATTATTCCCATTAGTTTGTTGGTCTCAAAGACCGATCACAAATAAAGTAGTTATTGTTGATTAGCCATTTATTGTACAAAAGGAAATATATGCAATTTAGTCCAAAACTCAATTTTGACTTATTTGATTGATTTGAAAGGTTGACGATATAATTATGACTTTAATTAATTATCACTCCCACTATTTTTGTTCAAATTGATAGCCCTCACCATCAATTTGGAAGATTGCAGCGTACAATCTTCTAGTGGGTCAAGATCTAAAATCCTCTAAGTCATGGACCAGCTAGGGCTGTCACCCACAACTTAGATCTTCCAGGTAGGAAACTTTTGCCAATTGCATCAAATGCAACTCTTAAAAGATGTCATATGAAACTCCTTGCCATGATCACCTCCATGCCTCAAGGTGCTAGATTCTATCTAGGTCACCTTGTTAAGTCCGACCCAAAGGCAACACGATGAATATGCACCCTTCTAGAGCAGACCCACATATCCATCCTTCATGCTTCCATGAGATAGACGGTGCACCACGCTAGGGCGTGCTCACACTTGGTCGATCAAGCTTTTCACGTGTGTTGTATTTGGAAGGCATCTAAAACTTTAATATTTAATGAGGGATTTGGTTTTATAGGTACATATACATATCCAATCACCACAATACATAGTACATATCATATACATGCTATATCCCACAGAAAACATGAGAAATGATAAAAGCGATGATTATGGCCATCCTAATGTGATTCCCCAAGCCAAGAGGAATCACGGTCATCTAGGTCTACATCACATGCAACCTATACAAGATGAACTCTGTGCTTTGACGTTCTGGGTTTGATCAACTCATCTCCATGATTGATCGACTCGCCATCAGGCCGGTCGTTTGGGTACCACCAGCCGATCGATTGGCTCCTCCAACCGATCAGTTCGTCTGGTAGTTGTGCATCTCCTCATGGCCGCCACCCGTTTGTCTCGTTCCTCAAACCGCTCATCTGGAATGCCAACCGATCGATTCACGCCTTGAACCGATCGTCTCAGTTGTCATCATATTGTCCTCTGTTCTTTGACATAACAAGAAATATAAAAAGATCTATCCTATTTACATTTAAAATGGGAAACCCTAAGTTACATTCGGGGGAGCAAAGGTAGGAAATAAATCTCGAGTTATCTCGAGTTACATCAAGAAAAGGAGGTAAGGAATCAGTGCGCAGGCCGAGATGCAAGCAACCACATTCAACCATACACATACATAGGGTTTATTGGCCATAACCACGCTATACATCCACCACAAAACTCATTTAAGGGCAACGCGTATCGAGTGCATTCATATTACATATTATATATGTATATTGGGATTTGTGGATTTAGGATTGGACATGCATAAATCCAATTTTATTTGCATCATATGCAATACATAAAGGTGACAAACCAAAATCAATCACATCGATAATCCTAAAGTATAGAGAAGTTGACGTGGCTCTGATGCCACTGTTGGGTTTTTAGGGAGGCAGAGAAGGTAGCGGAAACAAAAAAATTTCTTCTCCCAAACCCATAATAAAGGAATCGCGTCAATGTCTATACAATAGGAAGGATGGTTTGTAGAGGCATACCTTGTCCCGAGGCTTGCTCGACGACATTACCTCGCAGCTTGTGCGGTATTCACCTCCGGTCTTGGACGGTGTCTGTGCAGCTCGTGGTCTCATCGGGACTGTCGGGATTGACAACTGTCCTCCGAGCGGCAGAAGTCTCCCGCCTTTGCAGTAGTCCACCCATACCACCTGGAACTCCGACCGCCTTGTTACACAAGACACCAAAAGGAGTCATACCCTCCTGTCGGCGTACTAGTCACCGACACACTCTCCTACCACCAGTCGCCTTTCTACAGCTGTCTTTCCCTTGCTGTGCCTCCCTTGTCGGGTAGCACTTGCTCGGGCTCTTCTGGTTACCACAACCAGAGAGAATGACAACTTTACAAAGCAACTGGTGTTCTGAGTTGTACTTGAGAAGCCCCCAATACCCCTATATATAGGAGGGTCATGGGACAAGGTTCTCTACCCCGGGCAATGTGAGATTAAAGTAGGAGTAGAAGGGTTCGATATTTTCCACAAAACAACCAACTATGCCACCTGAACCGATCATTTCAAGCATGAACCGATCGATTGGGGACCTGAGCCGATCAGTTCACACCTGAACCGATCGGTTGGGGCACCTGAGCTGATCGGTTCAATTCTGAACCGGTCAGTTCAATGCCCTGGTCAGTTCCCGATTGACTTTTCCTCTTTTGTTTCGAATTGATCCAAATACCAATCCTTGTTCCAATCAAATTGGACAAGTGAAACAAAGAGAAATTTCTCACCAACCTGACTTTCCCAACTCGCTCGTTTGGACCAGTTGAGTCGATCGGTTCAACCCTTGAACCAGTCATTTCAACCTGTCCTGAGCCGATCGGTTCATCACATGAGCCGATCGGTTCACCAACCTGAGTCGATCGGTTCATCATATGAGCCGATCAGTTGGGAGTGTAGACTGCACAAAATCAGTCAATTGCAGTTTCAATCAATCCGATACTCTAATTAATCGGTCCAACACCTTGGACACTATGTTACTGAGATATCAATTAATTGAGTGTTTAATTGAACTACTAAACTCCTTTAGCAATCAATCTACACATCGTTTGTGGATAAAATCCTATTCTAGGTTAAATCCTATGTGTGTGACCCTGCATGCCCATTTCACATTGGAAGTGAAAGTCCATAACACTTATGACTTCACAAGTAAAGAGTGCTACCTAGTCGCACATCAGTGCTACCCAAGTGAAATAGAAAGTTGGAGAACAACTTTCAATCTTACAATCCGTGAATGGTGTTACAACAAATGTATAATTCCTTTGTCACTGATATCCCGAATGAACTCAAGGCATGGAACAATCATCCTGTCAACGTTCATTCAATTTCTTGATCTCAGAGTAGATTGGAGGAGATATGTATGACATCAATATCACATACTAATTCACACATGCATGTGCACGCCTATCTCAATCCTACTCATCAAGTGGCCATGGATATCAAACTCCCTCAGGAGGGACAAATCCCATATCTATCACTCACCCCTCAAAAGCCCCATGTGTCAAAGCCACCCAATCATCACCTTTATAACAACCCATGTTTCAAGACTGCATTTGATGATGTCAAAGTGTACCCAACAACATGTGTTGAGTGTAGTGATTTCAGGTCAAAGAATCACACTCACCACCATCACTGTGAGAACTGACTGTGACTACCATGTCATGGTTCCATGTGTCAAACTCACGGTGGGTCTGTCCGGTACACTTGTTCTCTAACAAGTACCTATGTGTTTGGTTTGAAATCTCCATATCATGACTAATGAGATTCTGTCATCAACCAACACCAAAATCTAGTCTTATGTGTCATTTTTGTCTATCTACCTTCCACAATGACATCCGACTAGGGACATAATAAGAATGTACAAACTCTTAGCATCCGTATGATCCCATCGTTCAGGTCCTGAACCTGAAAGCATACGTCATTGAGTTCTGTCATTCTCTAGACATTCAATCTGTTCTATCATTATCTCATATGACTAAACCAGAAAGAATTGGAAGCTTGCCTTTGATGCTTATCAAATCAATCTTAATGTATCCCACCAATCATCCCATGATTGACTCTCAGGGCATACATACCAACAAATCTCACTATAGCATGTCTCTTACTAGAGTGCTATCCTATATATATGTAGATATATCCATACATACATACATACATACATATGTGTGTGTGTGTGTGTGTGTACATATACATACATACATATATATATACACACACAAACACACACACTTGTATTCAATTTTCTCTAAAGTTAAAACACGCGGTTGAAACCATCAAATTACTTTCGTAAGGAACCAAAATCAAAAGTGTCTTATCACACTCACTAGACAGTCTAATATCACAACACCTAGAGAACCAGTAAGAATCTGATGTACACTTGTATAACTATCCTATGCACATGTCGTTATGCACATGTCGTGATTATGTGTCCAAGGTTTTGCATTGTATAGTATCTTTTGTACCTCATCCTCATGAACCTGCATCTTATACTACAAGATATAAGAAGATAAAACTTAAAAAATACACAAGCCTATATGTTGTTGTAGAATATCCAAGTTCTAACCCTAAAGGCTAAGTCTAACACAACTTAGATATTTAAGGTTACTAGATGTTTAATTTGTCTTAGTTTTTGTATCATGAGAAAACACAATATTTAGGAGTAGAATTCATGCTTTGATATCAATTGTACAACCCTGCAATTTTCAACAAAATAATCTACAAAATGCTCCTTATGACATCAATAATGCACACAATAGAAGATTGCGAAATGCACACAACATATACAACACAATTATATATATATATATATATATATATATATATATATATATATATAAAGTGGATCTATTCGTCACCAAACTAGGTAACATAAATTAGTTATCCAGTAATTCTGGCTACAAACTAAGAGTTCTAATTACAATTTTAGCATTTTGGCTAAAAAATTTAACTCATGGTTACAGTTCAGAGTGAAAATTCTTTTTCTTCTATAAATGTCGTTTTTATTATTTTCAACAAGCAAAATACAAAATTGACACTATTCTTTCAAAATAAGTTTTTACATTACAAATTCGATCATCTATTATGATTTGGTGCCTTCTTGTAACAAAACTGGATCCACGAGTGACTAACCCTTGCTTCTCGGTTCAGGTGATGAATATGTGGCCTACATAGAACTTCTTACAATGTTATTTTACATCTTGACAATAAATATTGTCACAGAACATGAACAAAAACAAAGAGGGTCTACAACATGCTCCACCTATCAATTACTGCCAATACACCAGAACTGACGGTCCCATATCCTTGCTAAATTTGAACTTGTAAACATTAAAATAGTGTAAATAGTCAACACAAAATACATGATGTCCATACAGGATAGTAACTACTGTACAAACATAAATTGCATTATTAACCTAATACAACTTGACAGGATATATAGGGAAACAACAATAATATCTGGTTCAAAATAGTTTATTGTGCAATAATAAGTATTTTATTTCAAAATTGTAGTGTAATTCAAACAAGGGTCGACCATTCACCTCACATTCCTATGAGTGAAGGGGCCAAAAAGGTGCTACTTAACCTCAAGGCAAGGGCTGAGGTGCCACTTGACACATAGGCGTAAGTCCAAACACATGATTGCCACTTAACCCAAACATCCAAAGATAAGGGAAGTGTTTTAAAGCAAACGGTAATGAGATAGGAGAGGAGGGCACTGACAACATTGATCATTTATGGCTACATTTACAAAATATGTATATCAAAGATAAAAATAATAATCATTGGGGACATCCTAATTCAAACAGTATAACAATGCAAAAAAATACTATACAATAGTATATATATCAAGGGAGAAAATAAATTATATCAAACTATTATGTTTCTAGACCCAGTGCACTAGACAAACATGTAGAGGATAGTCCTACGTAACTTGGCTCATATTTCCTATCAACATAGGAGTTATGCAACTCAGTCGACCTCATCAAAGCATACACCCGTAAGTATGTATTAGATATTGTATCTATAAAACTATTATGACTTAATAATATTTGTTTTTTAGAATGAGGGTCATACTAAGACATCCCTTGTCCCATTATTACATTTCCATTGTAAAATTCACCAATTAAACAAGTTCGTAGTCAAGTTAGGGTTAAAATCAACATTGTTGAAAATTAAGATAGGATTCTAACAAGATATTTTCTTGTTGATAGATGGGACACTCCTCTCCTATATATAGGAAAGGAGACAAATACAAGGGAAGCGAAATAACCCTAGTGAGATAAGACAATTAGGCCCATCTAACATAATAAATTGAACAATAATAATAATTCTAAGACTCCCTCTCAAGAAGGAGTATGGGTGAAAAATATTGTTGCTATGTATGTCCAGAGAGCCAATCATATGATGATTGTAACAACATTTCTTGTAAATGATTTGATTAATAATAAAAGCAATCTTCCAACTTATTCTAGTTTATTCAACTATGAGATAATGATGAAACATAATAAATGAGTATATAATGACATTACTCAATGACAGATGTCTTTGGGTTGAGGACCTGAACGATGAGATCATATGGTAGTCAAGAGTATATGCATTCTTGTTATGTCCCTAGTTGGATGTTATTGTGGAAGGATGATAGACAACATTAACACTTAAGACTAAAGTGTGTGTTGGTTGATGATAGAATCTCATTAGTCATGATATGTGATATCAAACCAAGCACATATATACTTGTTAGAGAATAGTATATCAGACAAACCTACTTTGAGAGTGACACATGGAAACCATGATTGGTAGTTAGAGTCATCTCTCATAGTGATGGTGGTGATTGTGGTTCTTAGACCTAAAATCAGTACACTCATCACATATCGTTCAATGTACTTTGACATCATCCACCGTGATCCTGAATAAGGGTTGCCATAAAGGTGGTGCTCGGGTGCACTGTGACACATGAGGATGACTGTGAGTGTTGTAGATGAGATTTGTCCCTCCTATAGGAGTATGATATCTTGGCCACTTGATAAGAGAGACTAAGAAATGCATGGCCATGTTTTTTTTGGGTGAACCTAGCTCATCGTATTACTATTTTTGGTTTTTGAATGTACAAGTAAAGATACTCAAATGGAACAACCTCCATAAGAGTGTTGTCCAAAGAAAGAAAATTTGTATAGGGCAACCAGAAGCCCAACTATCAAAAGAAACGAAATCATAAGGAAAGAGAGGCTTTGACATCACTGATGATATAGAGCCAAAGCTTGTGCTCGTCTCTTTCATAATTTCTGTGCACTCTATCATTTGTTTCCCTCCATAACCAATGTAGAATAGAAATACTTGCAAGTCTACAGTCCTTATCAGTATAGACACAAAGGTCTTCAACATAAAATAGAATTGGCTTTATGAAATAAAAACTAAATAACCTCCATACCACATTCGAGAAGGAGCAATTGAAAAGAATATGAGCTATGTCTTCTTCCTCACATCTGCAGAGAGGGCATCTTGAGGCAAAACTGATACCCAAATGCTTGACATAACAAGAGGTAAGCAACATGTCATGGCCAATCTTCCAAGAAGTAAGAAGAAATCTCTTTGGGCCCTTGGATTCCCACAACCATTGAAAGAAAGTCCTAGTCTCAGATTTCACCCCGATGATGTCATAGATGTCTTTAAAGCCTACATCAGAATTTTCATCAAAAAGAAATTTGTCAACACCTCCAGTAGGCTCATGTAGATTCTTCAAAACTGCGATCAGATTAGAGTGCAACATCGATTTTTCATAGAACCAATTTTGGTTTCTAATGAACAAATTAACCTTGGCCTCAATGCCAATCCCTAACTGAATGAAGCATTGGGGACCAAGAACATCAACAAGAAATCTATACCTAGGGAGCCAGGGGTCGTTCCAGACAGATAAAGAAGAGCCATCACCAATGACAATCCTCAGATGAATTTTTAGATCATCTCTTGAGAGCAGAAACTTCTTCAGAAGCTAAGAGAACGAATCACTTATGTGTACAGACCAAAAGGAAGACTTTGTCAAGTATTTTTCGTGAATCCATTTGATCCATATAATGTCTTTCTTCAAAGCCAAGTGATAACACCCAAATTAGTGCATATTTTCTATGCATTTATCTATATTTTTGTGCCACTTTAGTCTTAATATGCACTCTTTTGTTCATGTTTTATGCTTTCTGTCTCGCATTAGATAAAAGTAGTAAAAATAGCTAATAATGTAGCTAATTAGCCAATTTTTGACTTACATGCACCGAAACTAGCCAATTTTGGGACTCTCAAGTACCGAACTTGAAAAGACAAGAATTCCAACGGTTGCCCGATATGGTCTGGCCGATACGGCTGCCCGATACGGTCTGGCCGATACGGCTGCCCGACACTCCCCCTGCCCGACACGGTCGTCGGGCGACAGTCATATTGGCCCACCTGATGCCTCAAGATCGAAGCCACAGATGAAGGACACGTGGACCAATAAAAGCTACAACTCCCATCAACTCGCTGCCTATAAATAGCCATTTCCAACCTACAAAGAGGGGAGGAGCCGGAGGGAGGACCCTGCAAGAGCTAGTGCCTAGACCAAGGAGCTAGTGTGTCGAGTTCCCCAAAAGTCTACTGCCCGATACAGTCTGCCCGATACGGTTGCCCGATACGGTCTGCCCGATATGATCTACCCGATACGGTCTACCCGATACGGTCTAGAGAGAGAGAGATGAGGAGACCAGAGGGATGAAGAGAAGACCCAAGGGGCGAGATCCGGCCTGCACAGAGACCGAGGAGCAAGAGAGACCTCTCCTCTACGGGCTATATCTCTTTCCTCTTCTCTTTCATTCTACTGCATTCCTTTGTTTCTTGTACAAACGGTGTTCATCCATCTTTGTTCGGTGCCATCTATGCTTGTCTATGGCTAGTTAGCTCCTTCTTGGCTATGTAGCCCGATCTGGGCATGTATATGTACTTTTGCCTTAAGCAAGTAGATTCATATCAGATCTAGTATGTTACATGTTCTATTTTCTCTTTCTAAGTTATGATTGCTAGTTTGGTTGATCTCTTACTCGCTTGAACTACTATTTCTGCCTGTATCGAGAGATCCGTTGTAGGAATAGCTAAGAGACGATAGTTTGGATATGAACCCGAGAGGAGGACGATCCAAGGTATTCTGTTCCTAACACCCCAGAATATCCTAAGACCCAAGAGGGAACTTAGTGTATTCCGAGGTGTTGATATGTCATTCCTCGAGAGAGGGTCATTGACATATTGTTGATGGTTTTAGTCACGCATCACGAGAGCGAGTGGGATGACCCCACATGACAGATGCCACTATACGTACTAGATGCTTGCATGGGTGTTCAAGGGTTGTCTACGCCCGATAAAGAGTGCATAGACTGCCCCATTTGTGGTTACATAGCCAGGAACTCTCTTTCTCTGATTAGTAGAATCACGAGCTCTGTTTTATTTTGTTTTGTTTTATATCGTGACAACCCGCTAGACTAGTTCTAGCAATTACTTTTATCGACTAATCGTCTTATCTTATGTGACTAAAGAATGAGATCTGTGGCGTCCTAAACGTCACCACGTCCCTATGTTCGACCGCGTATATCTACTTCAACCCCGTAATAAAAGTTGCGGGGGCCTAGAAGGTTTTGGGTTATAAATTTAAAGCTTGATTCCTTCCTTTATCCCGCGTCCGTTTCCGGACGCGAGAAAAAGGCCGATCAACTTTTGGCGTCGTTGCCGGGGACGTGGTTTTCCATGTTTACACGCCTAGTAGATTTTTGTTCAGTCACTATAAGTCTGTATATACATGCATAGTTTTACTCTTGCTTTACACATACTTGTTCATATATACTAAATCAATTTTTGTTTTCTCATACCTTTTTTAGCCATGGATCTCGCTTCAGCGAGACAAGTCATCTTGTCCACCTGTCCTCCTGAGTTTTTCCACAGTTCCAACTGCTGGAAAATAATTGAAGGTCGTGCTCTACAACTAGTCGAGTTATACTTACCTCCGACGTCATCATGTGTCGAGATTATTACAATGGAGACTGCCAGTCAACCCTCGACTCCCATGCCATCATGGGAGCAAGAACTAATTAAGGCAGTGGATTTGTTTGGGGAAAGTGTTCAAGCACTCACCGCCTCAGCTCCTTATCCCCAAGAAAACATCAATCCACTCCAACAACTATTAGACAAACAGGAGCATCATCTCAAAGTAGCCACCGAGGCTGCAGACCGCAGTAGAAGTCTACTTCAAACTGTTGAACAAGGATTCATCCTAAAGCGTCAGTTTGATACAGTGGGTTCTCCTTATATGTGCATGGCAGAATCGACGGATCTCGAAAGCATTGCTGCTCAAGTACAACAGCTTCATGATAAAGATGTTGAGCAAGGCAGGAGGCTCCAAGAGCTCATCGATTTGGTTACAAAACGATTACAAATGCCATCACAAGACAATGAAGACGTTAGTCATCAAGACCATTCCATTGGGTCTGAAGTGGAGTATGCATCACAATCCTATTCAGACCATCAACTGGATTCACTAGGATTTTTCTGTGAAGACCAACCCACTCCGGGAAGCCCTTCATTCTATCTAGATGACCTAGCTGATGAACCAATGGAAGAAATGAGTCATAGACATGAATGGGGCTATAATGACGATGATGAAGACTCAAAAATCCAACCGACCTCACAACCATAAGGTTGGTTTGAGGAACCAGAGTTAGATATTGAACCAGACCAGAGTGACATTTCTCATATTGAGACTTGTCATTTCACTTTGAGCAGTATGCCAACCATGGTTTGGAACAATTTGTTCGATGACGACGCCGACGACTGCTCAACATGGAGCAGTGAGTATAGTAACGAAGATGAGTTGGAGCAGCATGAGCCATCATTCGCCACCACCCCTTTACAAGGCTTGGTGGACATCAAGGGGGTAGGATGGACGGTTCACTACAACATGGCTGCTGAGCATGAAGACACCCCTGACTCCACGCTAGGTGATAAGGTTGGGGTGGTAGAACCACAAACAGATTCTTCAGGGGGTACTTTTTGCTCAGAAGATGATTGGATGACTCAGACAGTACATGAATATTTATCTGAACATCCAACCTCGAGTGAAGAGATGGAGAGAGAAGATATGAGTCCTCCAAAAGACATCTAACATCTCTCATCCATCTCATCATGTGTCAACATCCTAGGGCCTTCCTATTCAAATTCGTATCTTGAAAGGTACCCTAAGGATGATATGCCGAAGAATTCATCACAGTGCAGTTCAAGTCAATTCCAGCACAATGATGACTTTGCCGAGTCGCCGGATTACGTTCCTCTTCTTCAGACTCGGGAGGGCCCGCATCTCCGCCTATTCTACTCTGATTATGTGGCGGAACCCATCGGCAAGACACAGGTGACACTGGTCCCAAAACTTAGGATTTGGGATCCCAGTGTCGGTATCGTGGGGCAACCACCCCCTTTTCTCTTACCCACCCTCCCGCCCTTTTATTACAATAAATTTTGATTTTCATGTTCTTGTTAGTTAGTTTCTTTCCTCTAACTGTTTTTATATCCTTGCATTCATGCATCATCTTTAGAACTTCAATAACTTCCGTTAAGATCATGCATTCCTGCCTCACTATCTCAAGTTTAAGTCTTGCTCGAGGACGAGAAATTTTTTTAAGCTTGGGGTGGTAGGCTTTGCCCTTCTTTTCTCTTCACCCTTCTTGCATGCATGTCTATTTCCTGCATTTAGTCTTAAATTTTCAAAATTTTCAGCTTTTTAGCTTTGCAATTATGGCTATATGGTGTGAATCTAATAGATAAATGCTTGACTGTATGCCTAGGTGCACAGTTTTCATCTTAAAAATTGCTTGACCTTTTGCTTGACTTGCTCTTTGACTCTTTCCCTGAGTTTGGAAATAAATCTAAGGTTATGTCCTTTTTTCATATCTTAAGGCTAAATTCCCTTGATCTATGTTGTGAATGGTGAATCCATGGTAAAGGACCATTGGAATGAGCTAAAACATGATTAAAGAATCCTAGTTGTGGTTTCACAAGCTTGCCTCTATTCTAAGGATTCTTGAATCATAATTGCTACTTCTCACACAGGTATCAAGTGGATTATGATGGGCTTTGAGCTATGATCAAGATGAAATGTTTTCCTTGATGAACTACACACCTTCTCACATTAGATTGAGTCAAAAAGATGAAAAATATAAAAATGTGCAAAAGAGGCTTGGCTGCCCACAAAATCCCAAAAATATCTATATAGTTCTCACCCAAGCTAAAAAATAGAATGCAGATGATAAAATCCTGAGTGTGAACAATAAATGAGCGCTTGTTTCTCTTTTAGGAGAGTTGAGGATGGTGCCCAACCGGTGTATGACTGTGCTCACGAATGCGGGTATGTCACACCTAGTAGTATCACTCCAAATGCTCATTAGAGAGTCACTAGGAACCCCTAGGAGACCTATGAGATCATCCCAGTAGCAGGGTTGGTTCGGGCACAGTACGATGAGTTCATCTCACTGCTTTGGACCAACTGGTTCGGACTGCAGGGACTGTTGCTCGCTACATGGACCAACCTGACGCAGATCGGGATCCTCAGAAGTCAATAGAGTCTTTTTTCTTTATTTCTTAGGACATGAATAAGTGAGAGGTGTGGTATTCCTGATTGGTATGCATGGATTCATGGTGATGACTCATTTCTCATCACCCACGTGATCACCTGTGTGACAAATCTTTCATGTTTAAATAATTATGGTTCAAACCCTCATGAGTATCGATAGGTTGTAGTGGATTTGCTTAATCTTGCCTGGAAACTCTTTGATCTTGCTTTGGCAGGATTGTGCCTGATAGGTGGGGGTTTGTTCTGAAACGACATGGATCAGGAGAATTGATGTTTTAAACTATTTTTCTTAACCTTAGCATTTATTGCCAAGCTTAATTTGGATGTTATCTTTTTGTTCTTTGAGCACAAACTTGCTCGAGGACAAGCAAGTTTTAAGCTTGGGGTAGTTGATAACACCCAAATTAGTGCATATTTTCTATGCATTTTATCTATAGTTTTGTGCCACTTTAGTCTTAATATGCACTCTTTTGTTCATGTTTTATGATTTCTGTCTCGCATTAGATAAAAGTAGTAAAAATAGCCAATAATGTAGCTAATTAGCCAATTTTTGACTTATAGGCACCGAAACTAGCCAATTTTGTGACTCTCAAGTACCGAACCTGAAAAGACAAGAATTCCAATGGCTGCCCGATATGGTCTGGCCGATACGACTGCCCGATACAGTCTGGCCGATATGGCTGCCCGACACTCCCCCTACCCGACATGGTCGTCGGGCGACCATCATATTGGCCCACCTGATAACTCAAGATCGAAGCCACGGATGAAGGACACGTGGACCAATAAAAGCTACAACTCCCATCAACTCGTTGCCTATAAATAGCCGTTGACAACCTACAAAGAGGGGAGGAGCCGAAGGGAGGACCCTGCAAGAGCTAGTGCCTAGACCAAGGAGCTAGTGTGTCGAGTTCACCAAAAGTCTACTGCCCGATACGGCTTCCCGATACGGTCTGCCCGATACGGTTGCCCGATACGGTCTTCCTGATACGGTCTGCCCGATACGGTCTGCACGATATAGTCTAGAGAGAGAGAGAGCGAGGAGTCCAGAGGGATGAAGAGAAGACCCAAGGGGAGAGATCCGGCCTGCACAGAGGCCGAGGAGCGATAGCCACCTCTCCTCTACGGGCTATATCTCTTTCCTCTTCTCTTTCATTCTACTACATTCCTTTGTTTCTGATACAAACGGTGTTCATCCATCTTTGTTCGGTGCCAGCTATGCTTGTCTATGGCTAGTTAGCTCCTTCTTGGCTATGTAGCCTGATCTGGGCATATATATGTACTTTTTCCTTAAGCAAGTAGATTCATATCAGATCTAGTATGTTGCGTGTTCTGTTTTCTCTTTCTAAGTTATGATTGCTAGTTTGGTTGATCTCTTACTCGCTTGAACTGCTGTTTCTTCCTATATCGAGAGATCCGTTGTAGGAATAGCTAAGAGATGATAGTTTGGATCTGAACCCAAGAGGAGGACGATCCAAGGTATTCTGTTCCTAACACCCCAGAATATCCTAAGACCCGAGAGGGAACTTAGTGTATTCTGAGGTGTTGATATGTCATTCCTTGAGAGAGGGTCATTGACATATTATTGATGGTTTTAGTCACACATCGTGAGAGCGAGTGGGATGACCCCACATGACAGATGCCACTGTACGTACTAGATGCTTGCTTGGGTGTTCAATGGTTGTCTACGCTCGAGAACGAGTGCATAGACTACCCCGTTTGTGGTTACATAGCCAGAAACTCTCTTTCTCTAATTAGTAGAATCACGAGCTCTGTTTTGTTTTCTTTGTTTTGTTTTATATCATGACAACTCGTTAGACTAGTTCTAGCAATTACTTTTATCGACTAATCATCTTGAATTATCTGACTAAAGAACGAGATCTGTGCCATCCTAAACGTCACCACGTCCCTGTGTTCGACCCCGTAATAAAAGTTGCGGGGGCCTAGAAGGTTTCGGGTTGTAAATTTAAAGCTTGATTTCTTCCTTTATCCCGCGTTTGTTTCCGAACGCGAGAAAAGGCCGATCAACTTCAAAGCCAAGTTCCAACCATTAAACATCACAGAGGCCTTAATGATTTCTCTGATGTTCTTTAGACCCAGACCCCCTTCTTTCTTCTTCTTAGTAATGTTGCTCCACTTGACCAAATGAACAATCCTTTTGGTTTCAAACTTGACCCAAATGAAGTCTCTGCAAAGCTTATCGATCTCCTCACACACATCAGCAGGAAGAGGGAGAGTAGAAGTCCAAAAGAGATATATAGAAGAAAGCGTGGAGTGTACAAGCTTAACTCTACCCACCATAGACAGTTGACTCGCTTTCCAGCCCTCCAGCCTTCTTTTGATTTTATATATAAGTCAATATGTGATATTGAGTTTACACATATCTCATACAGTTTGCTCTAGTTCAAGAAACATAGATTGAACATTGAAGAGGATGACGACTCCATACCTCGAGTTCAATCTAGATATCAGAGACAACATAACTATACAATTGCTGTAACACCAATCACATATGATAGGTTAAGTTGTTCTCCAACTTCTCTAATTACTTGGGTAGCAATGAAGTCTTGCTAGATATCAATCACTGCTTCTGAAATCATAATATGATTACGAATATAACTCCCAAGGAGATCACGCAACCTGATCTCTTCAACAACGACATGGTGGTTATTCATGGCCTTCAATTTGGAGCCTACCAGGTCACACACATAGGATGCATTGGAACAAGAGTATAATTGCGGACTTGATTGTAAATGTTTCAAACCAAATTGATTATTAAAATGTTAGATAATCTACTAGAATACTATTGAAATATAATCTGAGTTAATTGGTTAAAGTTTTCATGTCAATTAATTAGATTCTTTTGTTTAATCGGCTGGCTAATCCTAAATGATTGAGTAGAGCCGAATGACAAAGATTAGTTAATAAATTAATATGATTAACTAGTTAAATAATTATTTCTATTTTTTTAATTGTCCATGAGCGGCTCGTTTTAAATACAGCCACAACCTTTTCTATTTCCCAAGCATTTTGGAAAATCCTGCTTCCTTTTGTCTCCTATTTATAGGGGCATGCTGCAGGACCAAAAAGATAACACTCTTATACGTATACCCTAGCCGTCATCGTCCCCAAACATGAGAAAAGGAGAACAACCAATGCTAGCATGTCGTCAAACAAAAGACTGCTCCTTCCCGCCGGCTTGAGAAGTGCAATGTAGAGTTTCGGTAAATCCGCGTGGACGAAGTAGAGATACAGACACTGACTTGCCTATGTTTGGAGGACGGACGAGGACCGTCTGTGCACACAAGGAGAGACACACATAATTGAGTGAAGGGATGTGGCTTGACTTACTCTAGAACGATGTATATCTCACACACCCTCTTTCTGAATATGCTGTTGTCGATGAGATTTCCTCATAGGGTATGTGGAGAAAATTTCATTGTTTGTGTTGTTTCCTCCATAAAACCCAACACACATATCCATCTTGGAATTACAAGACTCATTTTCACTCCCCCTCAAATATGACTCTCCATCAAATAAAATATTTGATGACACCACCTTTGAAGTAATGTCCTGCAGACTAAAAACACTCAATTGAAGAAGGTCCTTTGAAGGGCATATAAAATGAAGAAAATGACCATCAATCTAGAGTAGATGATAAAAAAATGACTACGTCACCTTTTGAATAGGAATTTGGATTGGAATAAGCACAATCAAAACATCCAAAGATGTCGCAGTAGATGTATCTTCAAACATAGATATGATGTGATGGTGATGACTACAAACTGGATCCATCTGGCGTGTGACTCTTGGAGGCTTATGAAAATGAAAGACACCGACAAGGAATTTCCAAGTACACTAAAAGAACCATGTCTATATATGTAACTCAGACAAGACATAATTAAAGTGGCCCTATGAAGATCAAATTCGGACAAATCATCAACCTTGTAGGTGTAGAATTTGCAGGCCAGAAATTTGAGGAGCTTCTGAGAAGTCTAACGTGAATAACTAACAATCCATCTCATCAGAATGCAGTGAGAATGATCAATATCATTAACACCAGAGAGAACAAGAGGTTGGAATAAGCACTACAAGCTTTGTCCTAACATACAGAATGCAATACTAATGCAAAAGGCTTGGTGTCAATGCTGAAATTATGACCTTCAATTCATGAATTTGGTAGCTGAATGGAACAAGGAAGCGCATATAGACAAGAAAAGTTGATATTGTGGCATAAACACAAATAAGCACATTGTCATTAGGAATGAAGCGTCCATGATGCACTAGAAGCCTAGTGTCAGTAGGAAAGATATATCAACGATGCGTTAAAAGAGACACAATGTCATTGGAAAAGAGATACACTAATGATACACTGGATACATGATGCTTAATGAAAAAAGTGCCACAAAGATATAAAAAGATAGATGTGCTGAGGAATAAGAAACTCCATAGAGATCAGAATGGCATGGACAAATATATATAATCTTTCATACTCTCTGTCTCTCCTCTATTCCCCCCTACACACCAATTACAAGGTGATCGAATAGTTGGTGTGAAAAAGAAACAATACCCTCATGCACGTGGAAATTGATGCGCACATGAGGGGTGGCAAGGGAGGGATTTTCCAATGGAGAGAAAGAAGAAAAAGAAGGCACAATGCCTCTTTTTTGGCACTTTATAAACTAGCATGTGGTCTTTTGATTTGCAATATGCCGTGTGTATAACCGATAATACGAGTCAATATGCTACACAATCTACTTAGAGAGATCAAATCAGAAAAATAAATGAATCTTTGTTGAAAAACCTTTCTATTGGATCTCTGAGATTGGAGCATGAAGATCTGGGTCAGTGACTTCACAGCTAGGGCCGGTCGGAGTCCATGAGACACAAGCGTGCCAACATAAAGATTGTGCCCCTTAGAGGTGACACATACTATGATTTTGCTTGTTGATGCAACCTTTTGTTGATCACAACGAAGGCCAATCATCATTGCATCTAGACCTGTAAATGGATATCTAAAATCCGCACATCTGATCCGGATTCGAGTCCGAAATTTTGAAAAAAAATTGACATACGCATAATCCCAATTAGATTTAGGATATCAATTTTCATATCTGAACATTTCAGATAGGATTTCAGATATAGCTGTATCCGCTCCGAAAAATCCAAATCCGACATATATATATATATATATATATATATATATATATATATATATATATATATATATATATATATATATATGGGCCCATCTTTATTGCCCGCGCGGGTAGCTACCCGCCCACCCTTCCGACCACTTTTTTTCAAATTTTTTTTTTTGTTATTGTAGAGGACCATTTTGTCTAGCTCTCCAAAAAATTTTAGCCAAAAATAATATCATTTGCCCCTCCAAAATAAAAAAACCCGTCCTTATATATATCTGCTGTATATTTTGTACAGAGTTACTTTTTTGGCCAGCAGAGTTACTTTTTTGACACCATAGTTATTTTTTTTACAGCAGAGTTACTTTCTTAGCTAGGAGAGTTACTTTTTTTGCTGCAGGATAGCGAAAATCCATGCTACCCGCGTGGGCAATGAATGAACACCCTATATATATATATATATATATATATATATATATATATATATATATAGATAGATATTTTATCATATGTATGCATAGTAATATCAATGTTTTCTATATATAATATATTTATAACAATACACTCATGATTTCTGATTCGGATCGGATATTTATCTGAATTTGGATATTATTTGTCGGATCAAATTTGGATATTATGATATGATATCCGTCAGATATTGGACTAATTTTTTTTCTTCTTCCGAATTCAGATATCGAATATGGCATTATCCGTTCCATATTCGACCGTTACAGGTTTAATTGCATCTGACTTGATTTCTATCGGGCAGTGGATGTGAATTACACGCCAAAAATCTGAAGGACAGCATGTGAACCACTAGTAGACGAGGGAGTCATCACTGCTGAGAAACATGGGATTGCTGACGTGAGATTGCATGTTCGGAGGCACTAGTGGGGGTCCGTAGGTGATAGTATTGTTGCCCATCGCGAGTGATTGCCAGGAGACTAATGAACGCAACCCTTGTCAGCCACAGCAGTTAACCAATGTGGTGGAGAATTCAGAGGGCACGTTTGGGTTGCCGGATTCATCCGGATTACTGCGAATCCTGCAGTTAGGGAATAATGTACATGGATTAAGTTGTTTTGAAAAGTTCCGGAGAACTGTAGTTTACGTTTGGTGATATGTGGAGACGAACAGGGCCGGCGGTTTGGAGTATGTTACAGCCAGTTGGAAACGCGCAGCAGGGGCGATGGATATCGGCGTCCCTCGCTTTTGAACTGGAGAGCAGTTTACTGTATTTATATTATATTCTGCAAATGCAGGATGATATCCTTTTTCCCATTACGACAAAGCAAACACAAACTTTTTCGTTGCTGGATGCACGAATGCAATCCTTTACACGCTGAAATACAGCTAAACAAACGTGCCCAGAAAGGAGTAGCGCTACTTGGGACGCCACCCCCTCAATTCAATGTCTGTATGGGGTGGATTGATCCAGCGGCGAGGAATACAATTAAGACCGGAGAAGTCTGACTTGCGCTAGTGGCGGCAACCGGGCAGACGATAATTTGGATGGTTGTGCTTGTGTGAAGGGATCCAGAGATCTGGGTTGTTGGTCTTGAACGGCGAGAAAGACCCAGGGAAAGACTTGGGGGGGGGGGGGTAGATAAACGTCAAGAGTGCCGGAATATTAGTTTTTTTTATTAAAGAAGAAGATAAGAGACAACCATGGATGTCAGACATTGTGGCTTGGAGACCGTAGCTACTTCATGGTGGCTTTGGATCGTCAGACAACCGCCACTAGAGCACATGCTCCTTGTCGATCACATCTTCCACAGTGTGAGGGCCTCCCCTTTTATGATTACCACGGCAGGTCTAGTTCAAGGAAAGGATTCAACGACATCTCATCTATATATGTCCGTCTGGTCTATGACATCGTGATAGTTTGCGGCTGCTCGGGTGGGAGGTTATGGTTGTGGTCACAAGGCCGTCGTTCCAGAGATGTTACGACAGATCCTAAGAAGGGAGATAGTGAGGTAAGGTCAAGCTTATACCCTGCCTGGTTTTGCAAGAGAAGATTTGCGTAGAGCTGCTCTTTTGGAACTGGGGAGACAATGGCGACCCTTTATTTCTAGCGTGTGATGGCTTCACGCACAAAGTAATTGAGAAGAAAAGGGAGCCAGCCAGGGTTGATATTCCAAAAGGAGTTCGGACTGGTTATTCGAGGGTCAAAGGATTTGCCCAACTGCTTTGCTCTTTCCATATGAAGAATGTCATACTAATCAGTTGCTGGTCAAAGTTAGTCTGAAGTCATAAATTAATCAAAAACATTCTAAACCAAATTCTCTCCATTCAAAATCCTATATTTTACAGATTGTAACTCCCAAGTCTACATATGTTTGACCACCACTCTCTTTCTATAAGTTCTGTCTCTTGACTAAAAAGGAACCCATAATTATCTTTGTATGACCATTCAATTAGCTTCCTTGTCAAGGCATACCTATATCTATATTCACCATAAATGTGTATCTATCTAGTCATAAAGCTTTTACATAGCAAAAAAAAAAATACTCATTAAATCTATGCAATTACATTCCTCTATCTAACAAGTACTATTTGACAACAATAAAACAACTTCTTGTGTATCCTTAACTTTATTTAATAAACCCACAAAACACTTCGATAAAACCTAGTTTTTATCTTAGACAAATTTTCAATCATTCCATATATCATGATAACTAATTATCTCTTGATCTATTCATTAAACATGATCTCAAGCACTAATGATTAACTATATTTCTCAAAATTTATAGATTATCCATCCAAGGTCAATTGTGAATATAATTCTAGAAAGTCAAGACGTGACACTTTCAATCCCTACCCACTGGGGGGGCATCACACTAGCTCTAGAACGATGGTAAAGGTTTTGGCATATAGTTTTTCATTATCTTAATTAGAATGATGATGCTTATAACTTTTTGCGTCATTGTGACATCTGTGAACACACTGCGTAACATTTCTAGGAGGCAAGAAATGCCCACAAGACTATTTTTGGGGTTAATGTCTTTAATATTTGGGGAATCAATTTCACGAGCCCTTTTATCTCCTTAAACTCCAAACATTCATATAAAAATGTGTGGAAGTAGTTCCAACCCGCACCAAAGTTGCTCCGATTGTTTGAAGTTTTACGAAGGATCATTTTTTTTATAGCTTCCATGTACCACGTCTCATCTTTAGTGATGGAATTTACACTTCATGAATTGCTAATTTGTCACACTATGAAGGAAATATGGGTTGAACCACAAAGTAGGTACATTGTACCACCCCCATACCCTAGGGCAAGTGGAGTCTCCAATAGGGAGGTCAAGCAGATTTTGAAAAGGATAGTCTCCACTTCTCACACCAATTGGAGCATTCAGTTGGAAGACGCTCTTTGGGAATACCACATCTCCGGTAAAACACTTATAGGAACATATATGTATAAGTTGGTGCCTGGGAAGACCTTCTATCTTCAATTGAACTAGAACAGAGGCCCATGTGGGCGAGTAACAAATTGAATTTTGAATTAGCCCATGCAATATCTAGAGGAAACTTCAATTGAATGAGTTAAATGAGTTTTGAGAATTAAGAAAATCCATGTTAGGCATATTTTGCGTAATGAATTTCATTTGGGGCACAAAGTGTTTCTCTTTAACTCTAGATTAAGGTTTCACCCACATAAGTTGAGGTCTAGATTGAGTAGACTAATTGAGCTTATTAAGGTCTATCCACACAGATCTATGGATGTGAGGTATAGGTCACATGTTTTCAAAACCTAGGGACATATAATAAAGAATTAATATGGTGGTAAAGTCTTTCATGAACCTAAAATAATACATTTGATTGAGATTATTGAATGAGTTCACATCACATTGAGCCTATGACGCTAAACATGGGAGCTTATAGAAAGAAATCCAACTATAAATTTTGTTTTGTTTGATCTTTGTTTGTATTGTTATTTTTAGCATGTAGCTTGATCTCTAGATTACTTTTTCTACAAAGATTTGATTTATTTGATGCATTGTTGAGTGTGCAGATTTGTAGGTTTGCCGAGGATCAAAAAAGAAATTGACAACATCAACATTTACTTGGGATCAATTGGACCGATAGGGGACATCGACTTTTGAGAATTGGAATTGATACACCACCATTAAGTTAATAGGACATACATTTAAAGTGCATGATATAGATGTTTCTCACACCAATTATATAGCACTGACCCACATGTCAGCAAAATCAACATTTTTCTATAATTATGCATCAACCTGAGCCCCAAGTTGGTGGCATCAACATTATTGTCTCACCAATCAGTAACCATGGATTTTTGAGTCAATAATTTTTTGGTGAATCTATGTGGAAAGATGTACATCGTCATACGATACACAGTTGCATCGAATGCCATAAGGTGTGATCTGACTTCAATCTATGGAGTGAGTGCATCAACACCGACATCATGCATCAATCCACACTCAGAGGGTTGAGGAATCAACATCTCACACTCTCTACATCAATGACTGTGTTATGCAATCCACATCTATGATATGGGAAGATGATGCATCGATGCCCATGTATGTGCATCGACCCCATGAATTCAAGCTATGGATAGCCTTTATAAGGAGGCTTGAGAGGTGTTTTCTTCACATAATATTTCCATTCCTCTTATACAATCAAGCAGCCGATCTATGGTGTTATGGAAAACATTCTTTATTGAGATCTCTTCTATACCTCACTTGTTCCTCATGTAAACACCAACCAAAAGATGGATCTTCCTATAAGGAGTGGTAGATGAGAGGGGATCCACTCCCTACTAAAATTTGAGAAATAAACCATCTATTCCAAACACACTAGGAAGGTATGCTGGAATAGGGGTATTTTTTCTTCTCAAATGATGATATTAAAAAATGCCAAAGTATAGAAGAGGAATAATAAATCATGACTATATTGAATTTTACAGAAGTACATCATCATCTCCAGTAAAGGATTTATAATGAAGTTACAAAATAAGGATCTAAGTAGAGGGATATACAGCTATCTCAAGTTTATCTCCCAAGAGCTCCACTTCGCATGTCTATGTCACCAAGTCCAGACTCCCAAGTCCTACACCTAGGGTTGGAAGCATACCCCAACAAAAGGAGAAAAATAGATGTATCAACAAAATGCTGGTATGTGCATACTAAATCGGGTATTGAGCAACATTATGAAATAAATGGCACAAAATATGCCTAGGTTTCCCATAGAAAAGGAAAGGACCACCCCAATGGGTTTCAAAAGTATAATAATTTCAATAAGATGATAAATAATAAGAATACTTGCCATTAATATAACATAAAAGTTGTGCCACACAACCACATGTGAATCTTTGGGCACAAACCCCATCACAATAGTATTAAACTACATGCATGTGAGATAAACATAGTACTAGAATAATATAAATAACAATGATGGCCAAGGCTCACAACCTTCAAACCTAATAGAGTATGACACACAACCACCTTCCCAATATATATAACTGTGGGCTCAAAACCCGGGTATGGGGCACACAACCTCCATCCCAAAAATATAACATGGGCACACAACCCAAATACCAAAGTAATTACACTACTCTATGGCTATTGAATCACAAAACATCTAAAATGTAGAGGCAAGTAAAAGTTCAATATTTTATAGAATAAATAAGGTTGCCATGACATAAATGGACCAAATCAAATTTCCACCACAAAAGTAAGTAAAATAGCACAATCCACATTAGGGTTTCATCACAGAGAAAAGTACAATATATATTCAACAAGATTATCAACAAAGTAGGATGATCATCAGATCTGAATCAAGTAGAATATTTCACATGAATTGAATTCTAAGAAGAGAGAGATTGTGTAGGCTTATATGTCAAGAGAGAGAGAGAGAAAATTAGTGTAACACCCTAGCTTTTCATAACTAATGAAAAATGTCAAATTTTGAAATCTTAATGCTTCATTTAAAATACATGACGACTTAGAGACCCATAATAATGAATAAATAATGTTTATCAATAATCTTTTATCATCACTTTAAATGAAACATGATTTCATCAAAAGTAACCCTAATTAGCACATTAGTAGTATATTGGGGTTTAAAAGTGAAATTGACCCTTTTGATAATCATAAATTGACCTAACAATTTTTATGTGAACTTGAAACAATAATATCCAACTTTATCCAAAATATCAATCTCTAAATATTTATACATGGGTTGGATAATTAAAATAAGATTTAACTTGGAAAGGAGATAACATACAATAGAGAATTTTAAAACTGAAAAATAACCTTATTTACAGAATCCTTGTTCTCAAATTAGTGAACTGTACAATTTTGGTTGGGTTTGAACTTCCTTTGATGCTTCAATTTGAATTGATAAGAAATTACTTAAATACATTGATATTTTCCTAAATAATCTAATCCTTGCCTAGTAGGACTTTGGTCACTGACCTTTTTTTAGTAATTAAATGTCACACTATGATTCTATGGACCTTAGATCTCATAGAGTGGATGAGATCTAAACCCCTGATCTGCGGGTTCATCCGATAGGGCTTGAGCCATCTCTCCCACCCATCCAAGTCCTACTCAGACTGGAATAGTGGCGGCTGGCTTATGCCCTCCCAATCTCACTCTCTACTGAGTCCTAGAACAAACAAACCTTGTATTCATCATCAACAATCCTTCCCAAACCTTCCGACCCCTTATACGCCAGGGATTGAAGCCTTAGAGTCCCCAGTCATCTAGACCGCCCCATGATCTCCCATGTTTCTTCCTCCGCAACCAATGCTACCCTTCTCTAATGGAGAAACCTATATATAACCCACCGAAATCGATCCCTGGGCACCGAGAAACTCAACACCACTCTTACCAAACCCTGGTTTGCTCCCTTCGCTTTCATCTACAAGGTCGTGTTGCTGTCGCCCCACCGACGCATCAACACAGCAAACTCGTCCACCGCCACGCCGGGAACCAAAGAGTATAAACCCCTCACTCACCCAGGAAGCTTTATAGCCCTCCAATCTGACTCAAAGTAAGGTATTTTGTTTTCCCCCTTTTCTCTTTGGACTTAAATCCTGAATCAATTACAATCGTCGTCGCCTCCTGTTCGTTCATGCTTACCTTCTTGGCCATCATTATGTGCCTACGGTTTTGTTTTAGTTACCCTCAAGTGCAATCGTGTTTCCATTTGCGGTACCCGCGAAGCTTTCTTCGTCTGAGTTCCATAGCTCAAGTAGTGAACCTTCTATTTTGGGTATTCGATCTTGTTGGGACCCAAGTTTGGGCTCGTCAGGTTCGTCGGGCCGTAAGGAAGGTGCCCAACACATGAGATTCCAACCATAAAAGTTGATTTTGAGTTTTGATTCTCCAGTTTCTCGCTGGTTGCCGGTATTTTTTCCACTGACGATCAAAGACAAAGACGTCGGATCATGGTTTGACTGTTTTGCCCCTAAACGATCGCTTTTCCAGAGTTGCGCCCTCATGGGTATAATGGGTTTTTGGCCCGCTTTGACTGCCTATTGACTGTGGGTTTTGTTTTAGGGGACGATGGCCAGTTGGCGGGCTCCTATTGGTCCAGTTGGGCAAGTGCCCCATCTCCTGTATAATTAATTTACTTGTGTATTTAAGAAGTTTTGTGATTGGCCAGCCTTTGTAAATTACATAACTAATTCATACATGATCACAAAATTATGCAAAGTTATTCGTTGGAAATGTTTTCAAACAAGGAACAATATTATGGTGGTTTTGAGTCCATATTTTAATCTTAATTTCCCTGATTTACTCAAGAGACATGAAACCCTAAAATTAGCTTGAATAATGATTATTAATACATGTTAATCAATTATACAGGGTAATTAGGGTTCCTTGAACATCAAGAGAACATTAGGAGTTGCTCCAATCTCTGTAAGTGCTCCATGAACTTTGAACATACTTATTGGATGCTTATAGGTTATTATGTACAATGTTCATCTTATTAAGTGCTTTTATTATTCATGCTATGACTGTATTGATCAAAGTTAAAAGTCAATGACTAAATGAAATACTTTTTACTATTTATGTTAATGAATCATCATATCATGTTATATTCATGTTTAAGAGTAAGATTAAAGAGTATCCAAGAGTAAAGAGTAAAGATAATTAATGAACCTTATATAAGATCCTCGTCATGGGCTTTCCTAGCATACAGTGTACTTCGGTACAAAATTATGGGTTTTCCTAGCATAAAGAGCACCTCGGTGCAAATCACGGGCTTTCCTATCATACAGAGCACTTTTGTGCAATTCAAGAGGCACTTCCGTGTAAAGAGAAGAGGCACTTCGGTGCAACAATTGAGGATTCTTATATAAGTCAGATAAAAGACAATGCTAAAATTCATAGTTTATTTTCATGATGTTAAATGTTTTCTTTTCAATGTATATGTTATTTCTCTTTTATAATATGTTCAATTCCACTTACAAATTGTTTTATGCATGGCTGGGGGCGCGATGCCCACAGGAAAGGAGCAACATCAAGGATAAAGCTAGCTAAGGACCAGTTGAAGAAGGAGCTCTAGAACATTTGAGACCAGACCTGGTGGGGTACCGACTATCAATAGTTTAGATTTTTCCTTTATGCTTATGTGACATGTGTTTTAGCTTAGTGTGTGAGTTTTATGTTATAAGTTGAGATATGAGAAACTATGTAATGTAACCTGTGTTGGTTTACTTAAACTTTATTTTTATGCAATGATTATCATTTTGTGACATTCACAATGAGATGATGCTTCCGCTCAGTGAATTATATATTTTATAAAATTGGGATGTTACAATATGGTATCAGAGCTAAAAATATAGTTGGCCACCAGGCCTTTCTCAAAATCTCATGTAGTTTATGTTCCTTTTTGTATATGGCTCCCAAGAAGAAATCTGATAAGGGCAAGGAGCACATAGATGGAGAGGGAAGCTCTTCCAATGGAGAGAGTGACCATAGTGCTTCTAAAGGGGATAACCCTAATGGTAACCCTAATGCACCTCTAGAAGTGCTTATCAAGGCTCTGATTGATGCTATCACAGGACAACAAGGAAGGCCACATCAACCAAGGAACCAGGAGTTGACCTTAGTAGACTTCCTGAAGATCAAGCCAGAAACCTTTTCTGGAGAAGCTGAGACTGATGTAGTTGGCCTTGATGAAGAGTGGCTTCTCAATGTCGATCATTGTTTCCATGACTTGGGATGTCCCGAGCCTTCTAAAGTTCTCTTTGGGACACACATGTTGAAGAGTGCCTCCCGCACTTGGTGGGAGAACTTCACCAATGCTCGAGGACCCAATGCTGAGCCGTTGACCTGGGAGGAGTTCACCACTGCCTTCTGGAACCATTACATTTCTGAAGCTATGATCGAGAAGGAGATGGATTTCAAGCGTCTGAGGCAGTATGACTCAACTGTTAGTCAATATGCGATGAAGTTCTGTATGCTGTAGAAGTACGGTTATGGTTTGGACGAGACACGTATGGCAAAGAAGTTCATGCGTGGCCTAAAACCTAATTTGGGTTATGCTTTGACTGGATGTGGCATCAGGACAGTGCATGAGGCACTCGAGTCTACTCTAGAGTTGGAGGACCATCCTGGACGATACTGGAAGAATGGAGCACCCTCAGGAAGCAATAAAGAGCACAACAACCACAATGACAAGAAGAGAAAAATAGAAGAAAAACATGCTCCAAACCCTCATGAAAAGACTCAGTGCACCAAATGTAATAGGTATCATATAGGAGGATGCATATATGGAACATGAGTTTGTTACTACTGTGGTGGGGCTGACCATATCAGATCCAACTGAAAAGAAGGATCCCCAAGTCAACCCTGAGCCTAAGGAGAAAAGACAAGCCAAGATCTTCACCATGGTGGATGATGATGGAGATGATGAGAATGAACAAGGTATGATTTAGTTTTGAAATCCCTTTGATAGACTATAGTTGTTTTCATCTTACCCTAGATGTGAGTATGTGTGTAAGATCTCATGGCAGTTATAAGGTGTTAGAATGTTCATGTTAAGGATAAGGAAAACCCTAAGGTGGGTAGACTAGTAGAATTTTGAGGATGAAATTCATTTAAGGTGGGTAGAATTGTAACACCCTAACTTTTCATAACTAATGAAAAATGTCAATTTTCAAAATCTTAATGCTTCATTTAAAATACATGACAACTTAGAGACCCATAATAATGAATAAATCATGTTGATCAATAATCTTTCATCATCATGTTAAATGAAACAAGATTTCATCAAAAGTAACCCTAATTAGCACATTAGTAGTATATAGGGGTTTAAAAGTGAAATTGACCCTTTTGATAATCAAAATTTGACCTAACAATTTTTATGTGAACTTGAAACAATAATATCCAGATTTATCCAAAATATCAATATCTAAATATTTATACATGGGTTGGATAATTAAAATAAGATTTAACTTGGAAAGGAGATAACATACAATAGAGAATTTTAAAACTGAAAAATAACCTTATTTTCGGAATCCTTGTTCTCAAATTAGTGAACTATACAATTTTGGTTGGGTTTGAACTTCATTTGATGCTTCAATTTGAATTGATAAGAAATTACTTAAATACATTAATATTTTCGTAAATAATCCAATCCTTGCCTAAAAGGACTTTGGTCATGGACCTTTTATTAGCAATTAAATGTCACGCTATGATTCTATGGACCTTACATCTAATCGAGTGGATGAGATCTTAACCCCTGATCCATATGTTCATACGATGGTGCTTGGGCCATCTCTCCCACACGTCCAAGTCCTACTTGGACTGGAACAGTGGCGTCTAGATTCTGCCCTCCCAATCTCACTCTCTACCGAGTCCTAGCACAAACAGACCCTATATTCATCATCATCGATCCTTCCCGAACCTTCCGACCCATTATACGCTAGGGATTGAAGCCTTAGAGTCCCCAATCATCTAGACCACCCCATGATCTCCCCTATTTCTTCCTCCGCAAGCAATGCTACCCTTCTCTGCTAGCGAAACCTATATATAACCCACCAAAATTGATCCCTGGGCACCGAGAAACTCAGCACCACTCTTACCAAACCCTAGTTTGCTCCCTTCACTTTCAACCGTAAGGTCGTGTTGCTGTGGCCCCGCCGATGCATCGACACGGAGAACTCATCCACCGCCACGCTGGGAACCAAAGAGTATAGACCCCTCGCCCATCCAGGAAGCTTTATAGCCCTCCAATTTGACTCAAAGCAAGGTATTTTGTTTTCCCCCTTTTCTGTTTGGACTTGAATCCTGAATCAATTACAATCGTTGTTGCCTCCTGTTCGTTCATGCTTACCTTCTTGGCCATCATTGTGTGCCTATGATTTTGTTTTAGTTACCCTCAAGTGCAATCGTGTTGCCGTTTGCGGTACCCGTGAAGCTTTCTTCGTCTGAGTTCCATAGCATAAGTAGTGAACCTTCTATTTTGGGTATCCGATCTTGTTGGGACCCAAGTTTGGGCTCGTCAGGTTCGTCGGGCCGTAAGGAAGGTGCCCAACACATGAGATTCCAACCATAAAAGCTGATTTTGAGTTTTGATTCTCCAGTTTCTCACTGGTTGCCGGTATTTTTTCCGCTGATGATCAAAGACAAAGACGCCAGATCATGGTTTGACTATTTTGCCCCTAAACAATCACTTTTCCAGAGTTGCGCCCTCATGGGTATAATGGGTTTTGGCCTGCTTTGACTGCCTATTGACTGTGGGTTTTGTTTTAAGGGACAATGGCCAGTTGGCGGGCTCCTATTGGGCTAGTTGGGCAAGTGCCCCATCTCCTGTATAATTAATTTACTTGTGTATTTAAGAAGTTTTGTGATTGGCCAGTCTTTGTAAATTACATAACTAATTCATACGTGATCAGAAAATTATGCAAAGATATTCGTTGGAAATGGTTTCAAACAAGGAACAATATTATGGTGGTTTTGAGTCCATATTTTAATCTTAATTTCCCTAATTTACACAAGAGCCATGAAACCCTAAAATTATCTTGAATAATGATTATTAATACATGTTAATCAATTATACATGGTGATTATGGTTCCCTGAACATCAAGAGAACATTAGGAGTTGCTCCAATCTTGGTAAGTGGTCCATGCAATTTGAACACACTTTTTGGATGTTTATAGGTTATTATGTACAATGTTCATGTTATTAAGTGCTTTTATTATTCATGCTATGACTCTATTGATAAAAGTTAAAAGTCAATGACTAAATGAAATCCTTTTTACTATTTATGTTCAAGAATCATCATATCATGTTTAAGAGCAAGATTTATGAGTATCCAAGAGTAAAGAGTAAAGATAATTAATGAACCTTATATAAGATCCTTGTCACGTGCTTTCCTAGCATACAGTGTACTTCAGTACAAAATTATGGGCTTTCCTAGCATAAAGAGCACCTCGGTACAAATCATGGACTTTCCTAGCATACAGAGCACTTTTGTGCAATTCAAGAGGCACTTCGATACAAAGAGAAGAGGCACTTCGGTGCAACAATTGAGGATTCTTATATAAGTCAGATAAAAGACAATGCTAAAATGCAGAGTTTATTTTCATGATGTTAAATGTTTTGTTTTCAATGTATATGTTATTTCTCTTTTATAATATGTTCAATTCCACTTACAAATTGTTTTATGCATGGCTGGGGGCACGATGCCCGTAGGAAAGGAGCAACGTCAATGTGGCAACACATCCCGCTATCACACAGACAACGAGGTGTTACGCGAAAATGTGCAGAAAACACCATAAACCACAGATTACCAAAAACACGGGTTAATTAAAACCGGTTGAAGAAAGCGGAATAACTGAGAAAATATTACATTTAGGTCCTCATCCTGCAAATAAACAGGTTATATAAACATTTGCAAGTCTTAATACGTGTCCACAACTTAGGAGATCAACTGTCCTGTCATCACATGCGTTCATCACCTATTTATACATACATAACGGCCCACAAAAGGCCAGCAACATGATATAACAAGCATCATCAACTATACATCGTGAAACAACGTCAAAACACCTCCAAGGACCTGAGAGTACAGGGATGACTCTAAGACTCTACTACAAAACAACCAAAACAGCAACATGTCCCTCTCTTGCCTTCTACTGCTCATCTTGCTACTCGGCCGCAACTCTGCTACCACCATCACGTCTAGCTCGAACACCTAAAAAGGTTATAAACCAGCGGGGTGAGACACACAGTCCCAGCGAGAAACATAACTCCCCGCCGAAACTATAAAACCAAAGGAAGATTAAAGCAACAACAGCAGATAACTTGATAAAGCGTAGAGTAAGAACAGTCTATATAGCAAAGCTATTCATACCATCAAGCTTACCAATCTGTACGGAAGGCATATCACCAATTATTTCTTTGTGGAACTTGATTGACAAGATATGATTTATAAGATCTTACTTCATAACATAAGGAATGTATAAGCAACTGCATGCATAACAAGATTAACTACACAAGCAAGGCCTCAACTAATGTTCCGTGTTTTGCCTTAAGCAGTAAATACTATACGGCCAGATTACGTATTATTATGCCCTGAGGAAGTGAGCCATACCGCTCAAATCCAACCTTCGGTTGTGAAACCCAAAACGGTGCCATACAAGGTCAATGGAGAAGCTAGACTCCACGACCTCCCACCTCGTGGTCACTGCACGAGAACCAAAGCAGGACCGCAGTCTCGTGCTTAAGTGGCCTTAGCCACAAGGTCAGCTCCATAGGCTACCCTCTGCCTAGCCCACCTCGATACATGTCTCGGTGCTAGAATATCTGAGCCACGGGCATGTTCACTGTGCTCTGAGCCATGAACACATTCATGCTCCCATATCACATATCCTGAACCATGGGCCTGTTCACCATGCTCTACACATATCCCGAGTCTGCAACCACAGCTGCACTCGAATCCTCTCTATTTTAGGCTAGGAGAAACCTCGTATATTCAACAATATGCGCTCCAGGTTAACTCACAGGAGAACCCGTTTCACCATCACCAGCTCCTGACGATGATGGATCTATGGCCAGGGCAAACTACATGATATGTTCCACTGTGATTATTTAATGTATTTTAAGTGGATTGCAAGGTTTAGTCAAGTTGTATAACATGCAATTAAAATAAGAATAAACAACATGAAACTCAAAATCATGCTTTAACTGTCATCAACATCATCCTGATCCATCACAAGGATCCAACATTACATATTACCACTTGGCCTCTTGCCAAACCTCTAGATCCATCACAAGGATCATCACATTGCCATGGGATCTGAATCCCTCATCACATAGTGTCACTGCCTCTCAAGGCTTACATCATCACCATGGGATAGCAATCCCAGGTCATCATCTGAGGATAACACCTCAACTGGGCACTTTAGCCAAACTCAGGTCCTCAGACCAAAACACATATATCATCTCATCATCGAGAGTAACCATCAAGCAGTGTTACTCAGATACATATATATCTCATAGCCCTTATTCCTGGCTATGCAACTGTATGAGTCACCTGCATGGTTAGTATACACAATCATCATAGATTATAACATAGGGTGACATTTATCATTCATGCCTCAACCTGTGGTCATAAGCATATGTCATATCATTAAGCAAGCATCTTATAGGATTACCATTTACTCAACATCATATAGATAATTCAAGATTAATTATAAACACAGGTAATGTCTTGTCATGATACTTAGATGTGATCTACTATAATGATTACCATCAAGCACATCAGGATCATCACCGTGACTTCATGTACAAGATCTAACATATCGATTTCCATACAAGGAACAAGACCCTTACTATAAGCGCCCACTACCCTCACCAAAGGAAGTATCAGGTAGGGCACTCTCCCCTATCACCCAACACTAGAAACACATGATGGTCAAGTAGACCAGCAAAGGTGTCAGGCTACTTTCCCAAGCTGTATCGAGCAAAAAGGAACCAAGCCATCTCGTGCACCAGCATAACGTGCAACGTGTGTCGTCCATCTAACTGTATCGGGCAACCTAGGCATAACAACCACCAACATATGGTGCAGCTAGGCCCAAAGGGCGTGCCATGCAAAGCTGTGTCGTGCAACACAGGGACAACGACCATAAAGCCTGTCGGGAAGCTAAGCCTATGGGCGTGCCGTGCAACCAACTGCTAACGGGCAACCAGGGTGTGCAACTCAGCTAAAGAGGCATATCGTTCAACGGTGTGTCGTGCACAAGGTACATCAAGCAGCACACACACAACATAAGGCATAATGCCCAAGGGATGCAACTCTAACGGGCGACAAGGAAAGCATAACGACTAGCTGATCTCATGCTATCGACTAACACACACAGGGCTAAGGCCAAGGGGTAACACCCACAACATAACTAGCTAGCAACGCTTCTACAACATCAAGGTATCACGACACCAAGCCACTTCCTAGGTTAAGGGTGTCGGGCAGGGTACTCAACATAGTGTGACACCTGACACACAAAAGGTCATGGACCAGGGTGCATCACCCAACACAACCACAACAACATAACGTCCAAGGTTCTAGGTTAAGAGGGGTATCGGGCAACATCACCCCAAGCCATATCGGCCAAGAAGCAACCCACAACAATGTCATCATCAACCTCAAGCACAAGGGCACCAAAACCCTAAAGGATCAAGAAGATGGCTCACCTCTCAACAACCAAGAGAGAGGGGTCTTGCACACCTCTTATCTCCAATCGGGCAATTCAAGGAACAACCACAACCAAGGTCCACAACCACTACATAGCTCACCTCTCAAATCCATGGTGAGAGAAGGGTGTTGCTCAAGCAACTAGAACACAAGCTCACCTCTCAACTTAAGCGAGAGAGGAGTATTGCCCATGATACTAGAGTTCAAGCTCACTTCTCTAGACCAAGGAGGGAGAGGGGTGTTGCTCCACAAGAAACCCTAGGACATAGCTCTGCCAACAAAAAACAACTAGGCAAGAAACTCAATGAACAACATGCATAGCTGATATGATCACAAGAAACATACAAGAACATAGAAGAGGTAGTATAGTTAGGGTTAGGAGTTATGTAACCCGCCTTAAGCAAGCTCCAAGCTCCTAGCTCCAAGCACCACCACAAGAATAGAGCAAGGCACTCTAGGGTTCGACCACCACTAGACTCCAAGAAGGATCGGCCACCAAGCTTGCAAAGAAAGAGGGTGTCGTGCACCAAGGGAGAGGGGAACTAAGGAACTAAAGGGATCCTTAGCAAGAGAAAGGAAGCACATATATAGAAGAGGATGGAGGAGAAACCAAGGTAAGATAAGACAAGGTGTCACCCACCTAGGGACAATTGTCCATGGACAATGCCACCACACCCCTAAACACATGTCCAAGGCCATTGCCACATGCAAGCATCAAGCGCCAAGTGTCCACTAGTGGTGACACAAATGAGGTCAAAGGGGTCAAAGAGGGTCAAAGGGTCCATGGGCGACACACCTCCACATCATGGCCGACACACACCCTGGGCCGACACAAAGCACACTCCTTCCCGACACAAGGTCCAAAGAGGCAAAGGCAACACACCACAAGGCCCAACAAGCTCATCCAAGCCCAAGGTAACACAAGAAACAAGCCAAACTCTTCCTCTCAACACTAGAGGAAGAAAGGAGAGGGACGAATACCTCAAAAGGTGGCAAACTTGCCCACAAACCCTAAACTTGGGTATATTGCAAGTAGCACCTCCAGCTCGCAACAAAGCACCAACAAACCCTAATCACCACCAAAGGTGATTAGCAAGCAACTAAGCATCAGGGTTAAGAAAAGCAAACATGATAAGCCCTAAATGGAGGTCAGGGTCCTTACAAGCTAACCCCCTACAAAGGGATTTCGTCCCCGAAATCCGAAGAGAAAAATGAGGGATACTTCCTCCTCATCTCTTCCTCAAGCTCCCACGTGGCTTCCTCAACGCCACGATGATGACAAAGAACCTTCACAAGAACCATGTCCTTCCTCTTCAGCTTCTTAACTCTTCTGTCAAGGATCATCACATGAACTTCCTCGCATGTCACATCTTCATCAAGCTCAACTTCATCTGGCTGTATCACTGTCCCTGTATTCAGATGAATTTTCTTCAGCATACTGACATGGAACACTAGATGTAACCTGTGCAACTCTGGCGACGGCTCTAACTCATAAGCTACCTTTCCAACTCGTGCTATGACCGGGTATGGCCCCATATATCTGGGTTCTAGCTTACCCTTCTGGCCAAACCTTAGCACACCTTTCCAAGGCGAGACTTTAAGATACACTTTATCTCCTACCTGGAACTCCAAAGGTCGTCAACGATTGTCTGCATAAGAATTCTTCCTGTCCTGTGCCGCTTTCAACTGTTGCTGTATCACCTTGATCTTTTCTTGTTGTTTGCTATACTAACTCAGGACCCAAAAGCTGATATTCACCAGACTCATACCAACACAATAGAGATCTGCACTTCCTGCCATATAAGGCCTCATAAGGAGCCATGTCAATGCTTCACTGATAACTGTTTTTATAGGCAAACTCTATCGAACTGAGATGTATGTCCCAACTGCCTAGGAACTGTAAAACATAAGCATGGAGAAGATCTTCCAAAGTCTGAATAGTCCTCTCAGACTGTCCATCTGTCTGTGGATGGAAAGTGGTGCTGAACCTCAGCTGCGTTCCCAACGCTTTGTGCAACTGTTCCCAGAAACGACTCGTGAACTGAGGACCTCTGTCGGAAACTATCATTGCTGGCACACCGTGCAACCACACGATCTCATACACATATACGCGAGCGAGCTTCTCGGCTATATACGTTGTCTATACCGGTATGAAATGGGTAGACTTCGTCAATCTGTCCACTATCACCCAAATGGAATCATGATTCCTAGTTGTCCTGGGCAGACCAACTACGAAATCCATGGTTATATGATCCCATTTACACTGTGGTATCGACAGGGGTTGCAACGTACCTGCCAGCTTTTGATGTTCAACCTTGACTTACTGACATACCGCACACCTAGCCACAAACTCGGATACATCTTTCTTTAAACCAGGCCACCAATACAAGTCCTTCAGATTATGATACATCTTGGTGACTCTTGGATGCATAGCGTACATCGACGTGTGTGGTTCGTCGAGCACTAGCATCCTCAGATCATCAGCATCGGGGACCACCATCCTATCATGATAGAAAACTAGTCCATCCTCAGACTCATGGAACCCATCACACTTTTCACTGTCAAACTCTGATCTGATCAACTGCACTATATCATCTATTTGTTGTGCATCTTTGATCTATTGTCTCAGGGTAGGCTTGACTTGCATATGTGCTAAAAGTCCAGCTAACAAGGAAAATTCCATCTGCACATTCATATGTCACAAGGAAACAAGCATATCCCGTATATGGCATACCAAGGAACTCAACTGTGCCTTCTTTGTAGAAAGAGAAGAAGACTTTTAGCTAAGCGCATCAGCTACCACATTTGCCTTACCAGGATGATACTCGATGGTGCAGTCGTAATCATTGATTAACTCCATCCATCGATGCTGTCGCATGTTTAACTCATGCTGCGAAAAGATGTACTTCAGATTCTTATGATCCGTAAAGATCTGACACACTTCCCCGTAAAGATAGTGTCTCCAAATCTTTAACACATGAACCACTGCTTCCAACTCCACACTACTACAGAAATAGCATTCAGTGACACTTTTCTGGGCGTCGGTTATTAAGAAAAACCGACGCCTTCTATGTTAGGCGTCGGTTGTTTACGAAAACCGACGTCTATATTCGAAGACCAGCCAGACACGGGTACCGCTTTGTCTTCAGTGTCGGTTGTTTATAACAAACCGACGCTTAAAGTCGCCCGCGAAAAATAGTGTCCTTTTCAGCGTCGGTTATTTAGGTAGAAACCGACGCCTATGTCTGATGAAAATTTGCGCGAAAAGTGTCACCTTCAGCGTCGGTGATTAAAGGATAACCGACGCTGAAGGTGGTTCCCGCCAAACAATTTCATGAAATTATCGCCCAGTTGGACGTCGGTTTTCTCAGACAACCGACGCTAAAGACATTTAGGCGTCGGTTGTTGTAAAAAACCGACGCTATTTGGGACTTTATAACCCGCGATGCCCGACTCTTCCTCTTCTTCTGTTTCATTGCGAGCCCTTTTTCTGCTTCTCCGTCGATTTCCCACCCTGTCGCCGTCGATTCTCTTCTCCTTCTTCTCCACGACAGCGCCGTCGTGCCGCCACTGCTACTCTGGCGCCCCCTTCTCCGCCGCCACTGCTGCTGGAGCTCGCCGCCGACGCCTGACGAGCCTGGAGCTCGCCGCCTCAGCCTGCCTGACGCCTGGAGCTGATCGCCGCCGCGGCCTGCCTGACTGGAGCTCGCCGCCGACGGCGCCGCCGACGCCTGCTTGACACCTGGAGCTCGCCGCCACGCCATCAGCTTCCACCTGACTCCCGCTGCCTCCCGCGCCAACAGGTATGCGCCAACTGGTTTTCTGGAGTCAGTGTTCTTAGACAATTATAAAAAAAGAACTATATACTAGAAATTTTGATAACTGTTCTTAGACACATCTTTATCTCTGACTAAGGTAGTTTTCATTTGATATCATATTCATCATGTTCATCATGTTGTTGTTTTTTATTGCAATTTTATGTAGATATTCTCCTTTAAATCCTAAGAAAATTATACACCCTTTAATTACAAACCCTAATTCACCTCTAGTCACTCACTTCTATCGATTATCCAAATGTAAATTGCCCCTTACTATGTCACCATTCATTCCAATGCAAAACTGGACCTTCCTACGCCACCATTTACTCAAAAGGTAGTTTTCATTTGATATCTAATTATTACATTAAGGATACTGAAAAAACTATATGAGTTACACCTTCATAGGAATGCATACAACTTCTATCTGAAAGAGATCTAAACATGATAAAAAATAATCTAAGATACAACTTTCTTCATTTAGGACTAGTCCAAGTATCTACAAAATCCTTAACTAGAAAAGGTATAAATTATTCCTTACTTCTATCCCTTAGAGACTGTAAGCATCTAAAATTCTCAGATTCCCTTCTTAGACTTCTAGAATCAACACTACATGAAGAATATGTTTCCTTCGATAATATGTTATAACATAGTATGATCTTAATCTGATCTGGATGTTCAAAATAATGTAGTATGTTAAATATGATGATTAGGGATACATATAATGTCTAGTAAAGATTCCTAGACCTTTTGTTTGAAACTATTGATTTCTTGATTTATTATTTAATAATGCTCTGTTGATTAGGATTAACCATGTTGCATGTAGTTTATAGACAATTATTATATATAAGAATGCAACACATGTATTTGTTGGCCTAGAAACCCGTCCAAGATTTACTCATTAGGAGTAAATCTTGGATAGTCCCCGGTTTGGGACTGTTCTTGAACACCTAATCTCACTTAGGATGTAAGTGTATAATGTGTATTGGGTTTTTGAGAAACTTTCAGTAGCATTTCCCTGTTTGTTCTCTAAGTACATATGTACTTAGAGAACAGCGGGGAAATGCTGCCGAAATTTTCTTGAAAACCAATTACGCATTATACACTTACTAGTGAGATTAGGTGTTCAAGGATGGGATAGGTGGTACACATTTATTATATATAAGAATGACATCAAATGTGTTTGTTGGCCTAGAAACCCGTCCAAGATTGACTCATTAGGAGTAAATCTTGGATAGTCCCCGGTTTGGGACTGTTCTTGAACACCTAATCTCACTTAGGATGTAAGTGTATAATGTGTATTGGGTTTTCGAGAAAATTTTGGTAGCATTTCCCCGTTTGTTCTCTAAGTACATATGTACTTAGAGAACAGCGGGGAAATGCTGCCGAAATTTTCTCGAAAACCCAATACACATTATACACTTACTAGTGAGATTAGGTGTTCAAGGATGGGATAGGTGGTACACATTTATTATATATAAGAATGACATCACATGTGTTTGTTGGCCTAGAATGTGAACAATCATTGTTTTTTATATTACTTGTACATTGGTATAAATTAGAATGAACAATCACTAAATTATATACTGTTTGTATGGAATCCGGCTTCATTGTAGATATCTATTATTGTTGGCCTAGAAACCCATCCAAGATTGACTCATTAGGAGTAAATCTTGGATAGTCCCCGGTTTGGGACTGTTCTTGAACACCTAATCTCACTTAGGATGTAAGTGTATAATGTGTATTGGGTTTTCGAGAAAATTTTGGTAGCATTTCCCCGTTTGTTCTCTAAGTACATATGTACTTAGAGAACAGCGGGGAAATGCTGCCGAAATTTTCTCGAAAACCCAATACACATTATACACTTACTAGTGAGATTAGGTGTTCAAGGATGGGATAGGTGGTACACATTTATTATATACTAGGGAAATGTTGCCTAATCTTTTCCTAATATATACTTGTTTTCTCTGATCATAGAATGGATAGATCATGGATGTCGATTCGTAATCGTTGCACCCCAGAGTTTATATCTGGTCTTGATCAGTTTATTAGATTTGCCGAGGAACATAGGAAAAAACCTACAGATAGGTTCTACTGTCCATGTAGGCATTGCGGTAACAACTTGAAAGTCAACACTGGTGAGGAAATCAAAAGTCATGTCATGTGCAACGGGATTGTACAAGGCTATACAGAATGGCACTGGCATGGAGAGATTTCAAAATCGAAACCAGTAGATGTCGATAGCAGTGCTTGGGTGGAAGAAGAAATTGCCTCTGATGACGTAAATGTGAACGAACCAGTTCCAGCAGACATCGTTGATGCGATGCTGGATAGTTGTAGGGTAGAGCACACCGATCCACCTCCTATCTTTACAAACATTGTGCATGATGCTGAGATACCGTTATACACAGGTTGTGCTAAGTTTACGAAGCTTAGCGCTGTCTTGAGATTGTATAAGTTGAAAGCTAACAATAGATGGAGCGACAAAAGCTTCACTTCATTGTTGACTTTGTTGAAAGAAATGCTTCCTGAAGGAAACGAGCTTCCAATCTCAACATACCAGGTAAAGAAAATGTTGTGCCCAATGGGAATGGAGGCCAAGAAGATACACGCATGCCCGAATGATTGTGTATTATTTCAAAAGGACTATGTAGATTTGAAAGATTGTCCAAAATGTGGTGCGTCACGGTATAAATTGACGACTTCGGGGGAGTCCAAAACTGGTTCTCCTGCCAAGGTGTTGTGGTATCTACCTATAATATCACGGTTTCAACGCTTGTTTGCAAATCCGAAAGATGCGAAGAATCTGAGGTGGCATGCAGATGTTAAGAAAAATAATGATGGGATCCTACGACATGCGTCTGATTCCCCACAGTGGAAGAAGATTGATCTATTGTACCCTAAATTTGGTGAAGAAGATAGGAATCTAAGACTTGGGCTTTGTACAGATGGAATGAATCCGTACGGGACATTGAGCAGCCAACATAGCACTTGGCCAGTCATGCTTGTTATATACAATCTTCCTCCCTGGATGTGTATGAAAAATAAGTATGTTATGTTGTCATTGTTGATATCGGGCCCTAAACAACCCGGAAATGATATCGATGTTTATCTTGAACCTTTGATTGATGACTTAAAGAAACTTTGGGCTGAAGGTGTGATGACCTATGATGCTTCAGCAAGAGAGACATTTCGTTTGCACGCTATGTTGTTTTGCACTATTAATGACTTTCCAGCATATGGGAATTTGTCTGGATATAGTGTCAAAGGAGCTAAAGCGTGTCCTATATGTGAAGAAAACACTGATTCAATAAGACTAAAACATGGCGGCAAGACTGTATATCTTGGTCATCGAAGGTTTCTTTCAAAATTCCATCCGTATCGTAGGAAGCGCAAAGCATTCAATGGATGGAATGATGAACGAAGTGCACCTAAACCTATACCAGGGGATGTTGTTTATGAAAGAGTAAAAGACATTGTCAATGAATTTGGTAAGAAATCACAATGTAGTATGGCCACACGGAGTGACAATTCTTCATTCAAGAAGAAGTCAATATTTTGGGATCTTCCTTATTGGAGTTCTTTGACAGTCAGGCATTGTATCGATGTAATGCACGTTGAGAAAAATGTCTGTGATAGCATCACTGGTACTCTATTAAATATACCAGGTAAGACTAAAGATGGGATAAAATCCAGACTGGACCTACGTGAAATGGGAATAAGGTCAGAATTAACAGAATTACGTGAAATGGGTAATAAAAGAACATACTTACCTCCCGCTTGTTACACGTTGTCTAGAAAGGAGAAGAAAACTTTTTGTGAATGCTTGGTAAATGTTAAGGTGCCACATGGTTACTCATCCAACATCCGTAGATTGGTATCAATGAAAGATCTGAAGTTGATAGGTCTTAAATCTCATGATTGTCACACTCTAATGCAACAAATATTGCCCGTGGCAATTCGATCTATATTGCCGAAGCATGTAAGGTTTGCGATTACCAGACTTTGTTTCTTTTTCAACAGTCTATGCAGCAAAGTTATTGACCCTGATACTCTCGATAATTTGCAAAGAGAAGTGGTTGTTACCCTATGTCAGCTTGAGATGTATTTCCCTCCTTCGTTCTTTGATATCATGGTACATCTTGTTGTCCACTTGACTAGGGAAGTGAAAATGTTGGGACCAGTTTTCTTGCATTGGATGTATCCCTTTGAACGATACATGAGCGTTTTTAAAGGTGATGTTCGAAACCGTTATCGGCCTGAAGGGAGTATTATTGAAGGTTATGTGGCGAGAGAGGTTATGGATTTTTGCAATGACTTTCTCAGTGGTAATGACACTCCTGATAATGACAAGAATATTGAGGAGGGCAAAGGAATTTTGGGATCACGGGTGAAAGTAATCAGCCGTGAGCAGTTGGAACAAGCTCACTTGTATATTTTACACAATATGGATGAAGTGAGTGTTTATATCGAGGAACATACCAATTTCATAAAGAGACAACATCCTCGAGCAAGTTCAATGTGGCTTGCTAGAGAGCATAATAAGACTTTTACTAAGTGGTTTGAAGATAAAGTCTTACATCAACTATCTCAAACACCACATGATATTACAGAAACTATCAAATGCCTCGCCTTTAAACCAAAACCGAATGTTATGTCTTATGAAGGGTTTGACATTAATGGATTCACATATTACACAAAGCGCCAAGATGATAAGAGTGTCGTCCAAAATAGTGGGGTCACTCTTCAAGCGTCGACTATGTACTTTGCAAGTGCAAAGGATAAGAGTCCACGTGAAGCTAAAATGTCATATTACGGTGTCATTGAGGACATTTGGGAGTTTGACTACATAGATTTCAAAATTCCGCTCTTTAAATGTAATTGGGTTGATAACACCAAAGGAGTTATAGTGGATGAATTGGGTTTCACTTTGGTGAACTTTGAAAAGATTGGCGAGAAGGGTGAACCATTCATATTGGCATCACAGGCGAAACAAATATTCTATATCGATGATCCTGCAAATGAGAAATGGTTGGTTGTTCTTCATGGTAAAAGACAGTTCATTGAAGATCCTATAGATGAAGAAGAGTACTATGATAAGTATGATGACTCCAGTCCATTCTCAGTTGGGTTGCCAACTCCACAAAATATTGAAGCTAATGATGACTTATATGTGCGCGGAGATCACAATGAAGGATTGTTAATTGATAAAAGATCACAATTTTAGAGACATGTATGTTTATACAAATGCTAAATGTTTGCCTTTTTCTAGTTAATACAAATGCTAAATGTTTGCCTTTTTCTAGTTAATACAAATGCTAAATGTTTGCCTTTTTCTAGTTAATAGAAATGCTAAATGTTTGCCTTTTTAATGACATTTTCAGATGGCTGACCATGATGAGCATGATGTCCATGATGAGCATGAAGTCCATGATGAGCATGCTGTCCATGAAGAGCATGGCGAGGATACTAATGTAAGTTCTAAAAACATATCTTGTATTTCTATAAAATTCATTATCTTCTAGTTATGTCATATATCCTATATTTCTATATTGGGCTAAGTTAGTGTGTTTTATTTTTGTCAAATTTTAGGTTGATGCACCTGTACCCACTGAAGCACTGGAGCAACTTGATGCGCAACACCAGACACTTAACAAGAAAAGGGGCATCACTCTGTTGAAGAAGTTATTAGCGCTAAGTGGTAGTGGATCTAAATTGGTGGTGGAGTTTTATAATGGAGGAAATCCAATTGGAGTGAACCGCAATAATTTTGTGAACTATCTTGGGTGTACCACTCGGAGCCATTGTGGTGTTAAGTATGACAATTGGAATAAAGTTCCTCAAGGGAAAAAAGACTTGATATGGAAGGATTTATGCGTGAGTTATTATTATTTGCAATTCTATTTTGTAGATTACAAATTCTATTATTTGCAATTCTATTTTGGATACTAGTTAATAACATTTCTATTTTACAGAATCTGTTTGCATTGGATGAGAAGTTGCATCGTAAAAATGTGATGCAACGCGCTGGAAAGATGCTTAGGAATTATAGGACAAATCTAAACAGAGAATACATAAAAGAGGGTGATAAGAAGAAGAAGTCAGCCCTTGAACAATGGAACTTCTTGGACAAAGAAGATTGGGACAATTTTGTTGCTTCAAGAAAATCTGAAGAATTCAAGGTATTAGGCGTCACTCCTAATTTAATTAATATACATTGTATTCACCTATTCAAGATTAGCATTTAGTGCTACTAACCAAATCATTAATGTGCATACTAACTAGGCCCTCAGTGACGCACAAAAAGCAAGGCGTGCACTGAATGTGCATGACCACACTATGGGTCCAAAAGGCTATGCAAGCGTTCGCCAAAGACTACAGGCGGAGTCTGCGGCTACTCAGGAGTCTGCTCCTACTCAGGAGTCTGCCACACCCATGCCTCGCCATGATATCTGGATAGCTGGCAGGCAAAACAAGAAGGGTGAAATAAAGAAGCCTGTAACTGCTGAGGCGGCTGCAAAAATGGTAAAATACAACTCTTAGAGAAATCGTTTGAATATTGATTATTTGTGGTGTTAACTTACCAATTTCTGTTTATGGTGATTAGCGGGAGCTGCACGAGCAGAGGAAACAAGGCACGTTCATCCCTCAGGGCACAAGGGATGAATTGACAGTTGCTCTGGGTAACCCAGAGCATCCTGGACGTGTTAGAGGTGCCGGCGCTGGTGTTGGCATCAAAGCATTCTTTGGGCCATCCCAGCGCAAACCCAGAGCGGGACTTTCTCAAGAAGAGGTAACCTATTCTTTTTTTAGAATGTTACTGCAAAAGGAAATTCATTAATAAGAAGCTAATGTTTCTTTTATCCATGTATAGGAGAATAAGAGAGTTGAGGATTTAGTTGCTAAGAAGATCAACGATGTAGTTGCTGAGAAGGTCAAGGAAGAATTGCTGCGGTGGCAGGCATCTCAGGCTTCCAATACGCCTATGGCGACCCACTCTTCTCCTGATGCACAGACTGCGAGTAATCCTGGAGACCCATCGCCTAGCACGTCTGCTGTAAGTATTGTTTATGACATTGTAGTTAGTCTTTTCAAGTTGTTATGTTTTCAAGATGATATGTATATATGTATAATATTCTTTACGTAAATTTGTAGGCATTGAAGCCATGCCGCTTAAGAATGCAAGACTACGTTGTTGCAGAGGCGCAGGCTTACCCGTCCCTTCCTGGGGCAATGTTTCACGGGACTCCAATGCCACAGGGCTATGTTCGTGTGAGCCCGATACGTGTGTTACCTGATTGGAGAGAAGCTACATTGCCATATCCCCACCCGGATATTGATAGACTTGCTGATGCAGAAGGCGGGGTGATATTGTGGCCCAAAGCAGATGTCGTCTACACGACTGAAATTGTAAGATAAATTTACATTGATTTAGACTGTTAATGTGTATATATGATGTCAACTGATCTGAAATTATATGTACAGGTTAAAAAGAAGACACCAGGAGCACCTAGGCCTCCACTTCCACTTCCCGCATTACTCGATTGGGTTCCAACTGACCTAACATACCCGTTAGGTCCTGCTTGTAGGGGAATGGCATGTTGGCTACGGGCACATAATGTACATTGCCCTATAATTATTTCTTTAGATGCAGATTATGCAGGTCAATCATACGATAGCTCTTTATTTATACAAGATATTATTGAGCTGTTTATGTATGATTGGCTGAATACATCAATGATAGAGACATGGATAAGGTGAGATCTTGTTTATACATCCATATACCTTGTGTAAGATCCGGTGATCTGGTTTCTTATATATTAATGCATACGCCTATATGTTTTGCAGCTACCTAGTCGAAGATCATTGCAAACAATTTGCATTTGATCATGTGGGATTTTTGATTCCATCATTGATTAGTTTGGTAGCTAAAGACCCTGATAATGTTCAACAATACTGTATAGATGCTTTTACAATTTTTGGTCAGCAAAAGAAGACGATAATAATAGCTCCATTCAATGTCAAGTAAGTTTACTTTATTTATAATTTGGACTTAAGAAAATTCCATTTTTATTTTGCATTTTGAGTTATTAATTGTTAACTTCTTACTTCTAGCGGTAGACATTGGGAGTTACTAGTCATTGTCCCCGGGACATTCACTGTTTATTATCTAGATCCTGCGGGGAGTACATTGAACACTAAAATTGGACACGTAATGAGAATGCCATTATTCTGGTGAGAAATATTTCATTTTTATATCCGTTAACATCTTTTATTACATTACTATTTACTTATGCAATTTATTGTGTTATATTAACATGTAGGGGTTTAGATGCATTCAAAAAGGCTGGAGGAACGGTCCCAAGGAAAAAGAACCAGCCAATAAATTGGCAGAACGTACAAGTAAGTTCCCGACTCAAATATATATATTATTGATGTGAATTGTGCTTAGTTGTATTATTTTGTATGTTTCAATTTATAGTGTGCTACACAAGACAATGGATGGGCATGCGCATACTATGTGATGCGATTTATGCAGATGATTATCAAATATGCCGCATTGGACATCGATACCATACATGAGGTATTATATATATTCTCATTAGTTAGTATGCAATATATCAATCTTATATTATTTTTATATTATTACTTATATATATACATCATTCTCTTTGCAGGTGTTTAAAACTGACAACACTACAGGTAAACGTTTAAAAAATATACATGCTCCATATACGATGGAAGCATTAAATGAAGTAAGAGAAGAATGGGCAAAAGCCATACAAGCAGTGGCAACTGTAAGATATAATTGGGATGTTGATAGCGATAATGAATGATACTATGTAAATGAATATTTCTGAATGTTAATACATGTATTTGAATGTTTCTATATGTGTGTGAATGTGAGAATTGAATTGATGTCTGAATGTATGTACTTGTGTAGAATTTTGCTTGTGACTTTTGCAGGTTTGCGGCCTGTTTGTAGGCTGATATCAATGGATGTCGTAAACCTGCAGTTCAGAAAACTGAACTGCAGGTTCTCATCCTGCTGACCAGCCACAGCAGGCCTGCAAACTGATATGAAAAAAAAAATATAAATAGGCGTCGGTTATTTATAGAGAACCGTCAGGAAAGACCTACAGCGTCGGTTTTTTCAATAAACCGACGCCTGATGTGGCCAAAGCAGTCCTGGAAATGGCGTCGGATATTCATATCAAACCGACGCCTATTTAACATATAGGCGTCGGTCGTTTAGTATATAACCGACGCCAAAAGTGTTCGCGCCACAAAAAATGGCGTCATCTAGGGCACTTTATGCGTCGGTCATCTACTAAAAGACCGACGCTATATTCCATAGTGGCGTCGGTTATTTACTAAAACACCGACGCAGAAAGTGCCCTAGATGATGCCGTTTTCTGTGGCGCGAACCCTTTTGGCGTCGGTTATCTACTAAACGACCGACGCCTATATGTTAAATAGGCGTCGGTTAAAAAACCGACGCCGAAGTGTTCGACCTTTAGCGGCGCCCACATAGGCGTCGGTCGGAAACCGACGCCAAATGGGGTTAAACGACCGACGCCAAAGGCCGTTTCTGTAGTAGTGCCAAATCATGAGTCAGATAGTTCTCCTCGTGTTTCTTAAGCTATCGCGAAGCAAAAGAAACCACATGATCTTCCTACATCAACACACAGCCTAAACCTTTCTTGGAAGCATCACAGAAAACAACATAGCCCTTTCTAGGCTCTGGCAGCACTAGTACTGGAGCACTAGTCATCTTCTCCTTCAAACTTTGGAAAGCTTGCTAACAACGGTCATCCCAGACAAAAGGTACATCCTTTCTAGTCAACTTCATCATCGGCAATGCAATCATAATGAAGTCCTTGATAAACCTCCGGTAGTATCCTACCAAACCTAGGAAACTACGAACTTCTGTCGGCATCTTCGGCTGCTCCCAATCTGCTACTGACTCCACCTTCCTGGGGTCCACCTTGACTCGTTCTGTAGATATCACATGACCCAAGAAAGTTACTTCTTCCAACCAAAATTCACACTTACTGAACTTGGCATACAACTGATGTTGGTGAAGAAGAGTCAACGCTAGTCGAAGATGTTTCTCATGCTCTTGTCTGTCCCAACTATAGATCAAGATGTCATCTATAAAGACTACAAAAAACTGATCTATGAACAGACGAAACACTCTGTTCATCAAATCCATGAAAGCAACAGGTGCATTGGTTAGCCCAAACAACATAACCATGAACTCGAAGTGACCATACCTCATCGTAAAAGCTGACTTTGGTATGTCATCTGCCTTAATCCTCAACTGATGATATCCAAACCTTAGATTGATCTTTGAAAACACTGTAGCACCACGCAACTGATCGAACATATCATCTATCCTCGGTAACAGGTACTTGTTCTTAATCGTGACCTTGTTCAACTTCTGGTAATCTATACACAACCGCATCGACCCGTCCTTCTTCTTAACGAACAACACTGGAGCACCCCAAAGCGACATACTCAGTCGGATGAAACCTTTCTCCAACATCTCTTGCAACTGCTTCTTAAGCTCTGCCATCTCTACTGGAGACATCCTATACGATGTTTGCGCAACTGGCTGTGTTCCTGGAACCAGATTGATCTCGAAATCAATCTCTCGGGGTGGAGGAACACCAAGGAACTCATTAGGAAACACATCCACAAACTCTCGGACAACCGAAACCTCTTCAAGGCTAGGGCCTTTCACCTTGGTATCCACAACGGTATCCACCACATGAGCTAAGAATGCCTCACATCCTTACCGTAGCAACTTCTCTGCCACCATAGCCGACACTAAGCACGTCAGAAGAATCTTCCTATCACCTTGGAAGATCCACTTCTTTCCGTCATCATCAAACACTGCCTGCTTGGAACCACAGTCCAAAACAACCTTATACTTCTCTAAGGTATCCATCCCAAGGATCACATCGAAACCATGCATACCAAGTGGTATAAGGTCCACTTGTATACTGTGTTTTGAAAAAGATAATACACAAGATGGACACTCTTCTCGAAGCATCGAGGAACCATCAAGAGGGGTTTCTAACAACAAGCTATCTCTCTTACAACTAACAAGTAAATGACAGTTTTCAAGCATACTATAGGTGATAAAAGAGTGTGTAGCACCCAGGTCAACCATAACAGATATAAAGAAAGAAGAAGACATATCAGAATGAAATAACTCCATCTGACCTGCCACTACTCGTGGGTTGACTATTGCCTCTGGCTGACTCATAACATAGAATTGAGCCGTTGCTTGCTGTCCACGTCCTCTGCTTCATTGAGCAGACGATCCCACTTGTGACGCTTGACCACGTCCTCACCCTCTACTACTATTGGGCTACTGTCTATCTGACCCTTGTTGATTCTGCCTCAGCTGCTGCGTCACTTCAACATCTCTATTCGGGCAGTTTGACCTCTGATGCCCGATCTGACCATAATGATAGCATGACCTATCTTCAAACTGTAGCCTAGATGGCCCTGTCACTGCCACTGAAGCTGTACTATGTGCCTTTGTCGATGAAGAAACATATCCTCTTCCCTTACTCGGAGACCACTGCGATGGTGCACTGGAACCTCTCATCACAGAAGGTGCTGAGAACCTTGACTTCTTGAAGCCACCAAACCTCTGTCCCTAGAACTGAGCATGCCTCTTCTTAGACATGGATTCTCTTTTCTCCTTAACTATCCGTTTGATCCTCTGGACAGATTCCACAAATGTAGCAAACCTCTCACAGTTCTCCAACGCAGAAATAGGTGTTGTCAGCTCAGCACTCAGACCCTTCTCAAAACATCTGATCCGCTCCTCATATGTTTATGCCATGTGAGGACAAAACCTCAACAGATCCATGAACTTGGCCTCATACTCGGTGATGTTCATCGTTCCTTGGCACAGGCTCTCAAACTGACTGATCTTCTCATCCAGATACGTCTTCAGAAAGTATCTGCTGATGAACTCACACTGAAAAACCTCCCAACCGATCACCTCACCAGGACGCTTCTCCTCCTCGATGGTCAACTAGTGACCATCACTACCCTTCAGAAGGTAGACAACGTGCTTTACTTTGTCTGCTTCAGGGATGTCGAGGATCCAGAAAGCCTTCTCAAGACTTGTCAGCCATAGATCTACATCCGTTGGATCAGCCGTTCCAGCATAGTCCGAAGCTCCGGCTCGGCAAAGCCGCTCGAAGGTCTTCCCAATACCCGATGTTTCACCATGGGGAGCCTGTGCTCTTGGCGGAGGCACTGGCAATCTTTCTACCATGAGATTCATCGTAGACATCATCTTCCCCATAAGCTGTTGATAGGCAGGGTTTTCAAGAATGGCTGGGTCAGGTTGGGGGACCTCAGACACCCGATCTTCATGTGCCTGACCTATAGCTCCATCAACTGATGCAACATCACTGTTCTCAGCAGCATGTTCTTCATGGTTTCCAGACATCTTGACTTTTCTTCCACTGAGGGCAGAAGATGAATGTAAGAAAATCTAGAAAACTCACAAGAACAGACACAACCTAGTCCTAAATCCCTGTGGACTCAGTGAACCTAGAGCTATGATACCAAAACTTGTGGCAACACATCCCTCTATCACACAGACAACGAGGTGTTACACGAAAATGTGCGGAAAACACCATAAACCACAGATTACCAAAACACGGGTTAATTAAAATCAATTGCAGAAAGTGGAATAACTGAGAAACTATTACATTTAGGTCCTCATCCTGCAAAGAAACATGTTATATAAACATTTACAAGTCTTGATACGTGTCTACAGCTTAGGAGATCAGCTGTCCTGTGATCACATTCGTTCATCACCTGTTTATACATACATAACGGCCCACAACCGGCCAGCAGCAGGATATAACAAGCATCATCAGCTATACATTGTGAAACAACATCAAAACACCTCCAAGGACCTGAGAGTACATGGATGACTCTAAGACTCTACTACAAAACAACCAAAAAAGCAGCATGTCCCACTCTTGCCTTCTACTGCTCGTCTTACTACTCGGCCGCAACTCTGCGACCACCACCACGTCTAGCTCGAACACCTAAAAAGGTTATAAACCAGCCGGGTGAGACACACAGTCCCAGCGAGAAACATAACTCCCCACCGAAACTATAAAACCAAAGGAAGATTAAAGCAACAACAGTAGATAACTTGATAAAGCGTAGAGTAAGAACAGTCTATATAGCAAAGCTATTCATACCATCAAGCTTACCAATCTGTACGGAAGGCATATCACCGATTATCTCTTTATGGAACATGATTGACAAGATAAGATTTATAAGATCTTACTTCATAACATAAGGAACGTAATAGCAACTGCAAGCATAACAAGATTAACTACGCAAGAAATGCCTCAACCAATGTTCTGTGTTTTGCCTTAAGCAGTAAATACTATACGACTGGATTACGTATTATTATGCCCTTAGGAAGTGAGCCGTATCACTCAAATCCAACCTTCGGTTGTGAAACCCAAGCCGGTGCCATACAAGGTCAATGGAGAAGCCAAACTCCACGACCTCCCACCTCGTGGTCAGTGCACGAGAACCAAAGCAGGACCGCAGTCTCGTGCTTAAGTGGCCTTAGCCACAGGGTCAGCTCCATAGGCTACCCTCTGCCTATCCCACCTTGGTACAGGTCTCGTCGCTAGAATATCTGAGCCATGGGCCTGTTCACCGTGCTCTGAGCCATGAACACATTCATGCTCCCATATCACATATCCTGAACCATGGGCCTGTTCACCATGCTCTACACATATCCTGAGTTTGCAATCGCAGCTGCACTCGAATCCTCTCTATTTTAGGCCAGGAGAAACCTCACATATTCAACAATATGCACTCCGGGTTAACTCACAGGAGAACTCATTTCACCATCACCAGCTCCTGACGATGATGGATCTATGGCCAGTGCACTCGAATCCTCTCTATTTAATGTATTTTAAGTGGATTGCAAGGTTCAGTCAAGTTGTATAACATGCAACTAAAACAAGAATAAACAACATGAAACTCAAAATCATGCTTTAACTGTCATCAACATCATCCCGATCCATCACAAGGATCCAACATTACATGTTACCACTTGGCCTCTTGCCAAACCTCTAGATCCATCACAAGGATCATCACATTGCCATGGGATCTCAATCCCTCATCACATAGTGTCACTGCCTCTCAAGGCTTACATCATCACCATGGGATAGCAATCCCATTTCATCATCAGAGGATAACACCTCAACTGGGCACTTTAGACAAACTCAGGTCCTCAGACCAAAACACATATATCATCTCCTCATCGAGAGTAACCATCAAGCAGTGTTACTAAGATACATAAATATCTCATAGCCCTTATTCCTGGCTATGCAAATATATGAGTCACCTGCATGGTTAGTATACACAATCATCATAGATTATCAACATAGGGTGACATTTATCATTCATGCCTCAACCTGTGGTCATAAGCATAGGTCATATCATTAAGCAAGCATCTTATAGGCTTACCATTTACTTCGCATCATACAAATAATTAAAGATTAATTATAAACACAGGTAATGTCTTGTCATGATACTTAGATGTGATCTACTATAACGATTACCATCAAGCACATTAGGATCATCACCGTGACTGCATTTACAAGATCTAACATATCGGTTTTCATACAAGGAACAAGACCCTTACTATAAGCGCCCACTACCCTCACCAAAGGTAGTATTGGGCAGGGCACTCTCCCCTATCGCCCAACACTATAAACACATGACGGTCAAGCAGACCAACAAGGGTGTCAGGCTACCTTCCCAAGCTGTATCGAGCAACAAGGAACCAAGCCATCTCGTGCACCAGCATAACATGCAACGCGTGTCGTGCATCTAACTGTATCGGGCAACCCAGGCATAACGACCACCAGCATATCATGCAGCTAGGCCCAAAGGGCGTGCCATGCAACGCTGTGTCGTGCAACATAGGGACATTGGCCATAAAGCCTGTCGGGTAGCTAAGCCTATGGGTGTGCCATGCAACCAACTACTAATGGGCAACCAGGGCGTGCAGCTCATCCAAAGAGGCATATCGTGCAACGGTGTGTCGTGCACATGGTACATCAAGAAGCGCACACACACCACAAGGCATAACACCCAAGGGATGCCACTCTAACAGGTGACAAGGAAAGCATAATGTCTAACTGATCTCATGCTATCAGCCAACACACACAGGGCTAAGGCCAAGGGGTAACGCCCACAATAGAACTAGCTAGCAACGCTTCCACAACATCAAGGTATCACAAAACCAAGCCACTTCCTAGGTTAAGGGTGTCGGGCAGGGTACTCAGCATAGTGTGACGCCCGACACACAAAAGGTCAAGGACCAGGGTGCATCGCCCAACACAGCCACAACAACATAACGTCCAAGGTTCTAGGTTAAGAGGGGTATTGGGCAACATCACCCCAAGCCATATCGGTCAAGAAGCAACCCACAACAAGGTCATCATCAACCTCAAGCACAAGGGCACCAAAACCCTAAAGGATCAAAAAGATGGCTCACCTCTCAACAACCAAGAGAGAGGGGTCTTGCACACCTCTTATCACCAATCGGGCAACTCAAGGAACAACCACAACCAAGGTCCACAACCACTACATAGCTCACCTCTCGAATCCATGGTGAGAGAAGGGTGTTTCTCAATCAACTAGAACACAAGCTCACCTCTAAACTTAAGAAAGAGAGGAGTATTGCCCATGATACTAGAGTTCAATCTCACTTCTCTAGACCAAGGAGGGAGAGGGGTGTTGCTCCATAAGAAACCCTAGGACATAGCTTGGCCAACAAGAAACAACTAGGCAAGAAACTCAACTAACAACATGCATAGACGATATGATCACAAGAAACATACAAGAGCATAGAAGAGGTAGTATAGTTAGGGTTAGGAGTTATGTAAACCGCCTTAAGCAAGCTCCAAGATCCTATCTCCAAGCACCACCACAAGAAGAGAGCAAGGCACTCTAGGGTTCGGCCACCACTAGAGGAAGAAGGAGACTCCAAGAAGGATCGACCACCAAGCTTGCAAAGAAAGAGGGTGTCGTGCACCAAGGGAGAGGGGAACTAAGGAACTAAAGGGATCCTTAGCAAGATGAAGGAAGCACATATATAGAAGAGTATGGAGGAGAAACCAAGATAAGATAAGGCAAGGTGTCACCCACCTAGGGACACTTGTCCATGGACAATGCCACCACACTAACATGCCCTAAACACATGTCCAAGGACATTGCCACATGCAAGCATCAAGCACCAAGTGTCCACTAGTGGTGACACAAATGAGGTCAAAGGGGTCAAAGAGGGTCAAAGGGTCCATGGGCGACACACCTCCACATCATGGCCAACATCCATACCATGAACAACACACACCCTGGGCCGACACACCACAGGCCGACACAAAGCACACTCCTGCCCGACACAAGGTCCAAAGAAGCAAAGGAAACACACCACAAGGCCCAACAAGCTCATCCAAGCCCAAGGCAACACAAGCAACTAGCCCAACTCTTCCTCTCAACACTAGAGGAAGCAAGGAGAGGGAGGAACACCTCACAAGGTGGAAAACATTCCCACAAACCCTAAACTTGGGTATATTGCAAGTAGCACCTCCAACTCTCAACAAAGCACCAACAAACCCTAATCACCACCAAAGGTGATTAGCAAGCAACTAAGCATCAGGGTTAAGCAAAGCAAAAATGATAAGCCCTAAACGGAGGTCAGGGTCCTTACAGTAAAGGACAAAGCTAGCTGAGGACCAGTTGAAGAAGGAGCTCTAGAACATCTGAGACCAGACCTGGTGGGGTTCCAGGTATCAATAGTTTAGATTTTTTTTCCTTTATGCTTATGTGACATGTGTTTTAGCTTAGTGTGTGAGTTTTATGTTATAAGTTGAGATATGAGAAACTATGTAATGTACCCTATATTGGTTTACTTAAACTTTATTTTTATGCAATGATTATCGTTTTGTGACATTCCCAATGAGATGATGCTTCCGCTCAATGAATTATATATTTTAGAAAATTGGGATGTTACAATATGGTATCAGAGCTAAAATTATAGTTGGCCACCAGGCCTTTCTCAAAATCTCATGTAGTTTATGTTCCCTTTTGTAGATGGCTCCCAAGAAGAAATCCGATAAGGGCAAGGAGCACGTAGATGGAGATGGAAGCTCTTTCAATGGAGAGAGTGACCATAGTGCTTCTAAAGGGGATAACCCTAATGGTAACCCTAATGCACCTCTAGAAGTGCTTATCAAGGCTATGACTGATGCTATCATGGTACAACAAGGAAGGTAACATCAACCAAGGAACCAGGAGTTGACCTTAGTAGACTTCCTGAAGATCAAGCCAGGAACTTTTTTTGGAGAAGCTGAGACTAATGTAGTTGGTCGTGCTGAAGAGTGGCTTCTCAAAGTCAAGCATTGTTTCTGTGACTTGGGATGTCCCGAGCCTTATAAAGTTCACTTTGGGACACACATGTTGAAGAGTGCATCCCACACTTGGTGGGAGAACTTCACCAATGATCGAGGACCCAATGCTGAGCCGTTGACCTGGGAGGAGTTCACCACTGCCTTCCGGAACCATTACATCTATGAAGCTATGATCGAAAAGAAGGGGATGGAGTTCAAGCATCTAAGGAAGTATGACTCAACTGTTAGTCAATATGCGATGAAGTTCCATATGCTGCAGAAGTACAGTTATGGTTTGGACGAGACACATGTGGCAAAGAAGTTCATGCGTGGCGTAAAACCTGATTTGGGTTATGCTTTGACTGGACGTGGCATCAGGATAGTGCATGAGGCACTCGAGTGTGCTCTAGAGTTGGAGGACCATCCTGGTTGATACTGGAAGAATGGAGCACCCTCAGGAAGCAAGAAAGAGCATAAGAGCCACAATGACAAGAAGAGAAAAATAGAAGACAAACTGCTCCAAACCCTCATGAAAAGACTCAGTGCACCAAATGTAATAGGTATCATATAGGAGAATGCAAATATGGAACATGAGTTTGTTACTACTGTGGTGGGGCTGACCATATCAGATCCAACTACTCCAAGCTGCTATAGAAGAAGGATCCCCAAGTCAACCCTGAGCCTAAGGACAAAAGACAAGCCACTATCTTCACCATGGTGGATGATGATGGAGATGATGAGAATGAACAAGGTATGATTTAGTTTTGAAATCCTTTTGATAGACTACAGTTGTTTTCGTCTTACCCTAGATGTGAGTATGTGTGTAAGATCTCATGGAAGTTATAAGGTGTTAGAATGTTCATGTTAAGGATAAGGAAAATCCTAAGGTGGGTAGACTAGTAGAATTTCCAGGACGAAATTCATTTAAGGTGGGTAGAATTGTAACACCCTAACTTTTCATAACTAATGAAAAATGTGAAATTTCAAAATCTTAATGCTTCATTTAAAATACATGACAACTTAGAGACCCATAATAACGAATAAATCATGTTTATCAATAATATTTCATCATCATGTTAAAAGAAATATGATTTCATCAAAAGTAACCCTAATCAGCACATTAGTAGTATATGGGGGTTTAAAAGTGCAATTGACCCTTTTGATAATCATAATTTGACCTAACAATTTTTATGTGAACTTGAAACAGTAATATCCAGCTTTATCCAAAATATCAATCTCTAAATATTTATATGTGGGTTGGATAATTAAAATAAGATTTAACTTGGAAAGGAGATACCATACAATAGAGAATTTTAAAACTGAAAAATAACCTTATTTTTGGAATCCTTGTTCTCAAATTAGTGAACTATACAATTTTGGTTGGGTTTGAACTTCCTTTGATGCTTCAATTTGGATTGATAAGAAATTACTTAAATACATTAATATTTTCCTAAATAATCTAATCCTTGCCTAACAGGATTTTGGTCACAGACCTTTTTTTAGCAATTAAATGTTAGACTGCGATTCTATGGACCTCAGATCTAATCGAGTGGATGAGATCTTAACCCCTGATCCGTGGGTTCATCCGATGGTGCTTGGGCCATCTCTCCCACCTGTCCAAGTCCTACTTAGACTGGAATAGTGGCGGTTGGCTTCTGCCCTCCCAATCTCACTCTCTGCTGAGGCCAAGTGCAAACAAACCTTGTATTCATCATCAACCATCCTTCGCAAACCTTCCAACCCTTTATACGCTAGGGATTGAAGCCTTAGAGTCCCCATTCATCTAGACCGCTCCATGATCTCCCCTGTTTCTTCCTCCGCAAGCAATGCTACCCTTCTTTGATGGCAAAACCAATATATAACCCACCGAAATCGATCCCTGGGAACCGAGAAACTCATCACCACTCTTACGAAACCTTGGTTTGCCCCCTTCACTTTCAACCACAAGTTCGTGTTGCTGTGGCCCCACCAACGCATCGACATGGCGAACTCATCCACCGCCGTGCCTGGAACCGAAGAGTATAGACCCCTCGCCCATCCGGGAAGCTTTATAGCCCTCCAATTTGACTCAAAGCAAGGTATTTTGTTTTCCCTCTTTTCTGTTTGGACTTGAATCCTGAATCAATTACAATCGTCATCACCTCATGTTCGTTCATGCTTACCTTCTTGGCCATCATTGTGTGCCTACAGTTTTGTTTTAGTTACCCTCAAGTGCAATCATGTTGCCATTTGTGGTACCCATGAAACTTTCTTCATCTGAGTTCCATAGCTCAAGTAGTGAACCTTCTGTTTTGGGTATCCGATCTTGTTGGGACCCAAATTTGGGCTCGTCAGGTTAGTCGGGCCGTAAGGAAGGTGCCCAACACCTGAGATTCCAACCATAAAAGCTAATGTTGAGTTTTGATTCTCCAGTTTCTCACTGGTTGCCGGTATTTTTTCTGCTAATGATCCAAGACAAAGATGGCGGATCGTGGTTTGACTGTTTTGCCCCTAAACGATCACTTTTCCAGAGTTGCGCCCTCATGGGTATAATGGGTTTTTGGCCTACTTTGACTGCCTGTTGACTATGGGTTTTGTTTTAGGGGACGATGGCTAGTTTGCGGGCTCCTATTGGGCCAGTTGGGAAAGTGCCCCATCTCCTGTATAATTCATTTACTTGTGTATTTAACAAGTTTTGTGATTGGCCTGTCTTTGTAAATTACATAACTAATTCATACGTGATCAGAAATTTATGCAAAAATATTCGTTGGAAAGGTTTTCAAACAAGGAACAATATTATGGTGGTTTCGAGTCCAGATTTTAATCTTAATTTCCCTGATTTACTCAAGAGCCATGAAACCCTAAAATTAGCTTGAATAATGATTATTAATACATGTTAATCAATTATACAGGGTAATTAGGGTTCCCTGAACATCAAGAGAACATTAGAAGTTGCTCCAATCTCTGTAAGTGGTCCATGCACTTTGAACATACTTATTGGATGTTTATAGATTATTATGTATTATGTTCATGTTATTAAGTGCTTTTATTATTCATGCTATGACTATATTGATCAAAGTTAAAAGTCAATGACTAAATGAAATCCTTTTTACTATTTATGTTCAAGAATCATCATGTCATGTTATATTCATGTTTAAGAGCAAGATTAAAGAGTATCCAAGAGTAAAGAGTAACTATAATTAATGAACCTTATATAAGATCCTCGTCATGGGCTTTCATAGCAAACAGTGTACTTTAGTACCAAATTATGGGCTTTCCTAGCATAAAGAGCACCTCGGTGCAAATCATGGGCTTTCCTAAAATATAGAGCACTTTTGTGAAATTCAAGAGGCACTTCGGTGCAAAGAGAAGAGGCACTTCGGTGCAACAATTGAGGATTCTTATATAAGTCAGATAAAAGACGATGCTAAAATGCATAGTTTGTTTTCATGATGTTAAATGTTTTCTTTTCAATGTATATGTTATTTCTCTTTTATAATATGTTCAATTCCACTTAAAAATTGTTTTATGCATGGATGGGGGTGCAATGCATGCAGGAAAGGAGCAACGTCAAGGAAAAAGCTAACTGAGGACCAGTTGAAGAAGGAGCTCTAGAACATCTGAGACCAGACCTGGTGGGGTGCCAGGTATCAATAGTTTAGATTTTTCCTTTGTGCTTATGTGACATGTGTTTTATCTTAGTGTGTGAGTTTTATGTTATAAGTTGAGATATGAGAAACTATGTAATGTACCCTGTGTTGGTTTACTTAAACTTTATTTTTATACAATGATTATCGTTTTGTGACATTCCCAATGAGATGATGCTTCCACTCAGTGAATTATATATTTTAGAAAATGGGGATGTTACAATTAGTTTATTGCTCAAAAAGAACAATATGGGATGCAAACTACCTTAGATATAGCCTACTTAAGTCCAAAGTCAGTCCTACGTCCAAACCTAGATTTCGAAGCACCAATTAAACATATACATAGAATTAGGTTTATGTTTACATTAATTATATAAACCCTAAAAATCACCTTTTTTACTATTAGTAGATTAGGTTATCGAAATCATACCATCTTTTAGGTTATCTCTTTCTGAGTTCATAACATATTTTAGCTTATTTTTATGACTTATAAATTATAGTTATGAATTTTAGAAATATTAAGCAATTAGGGAAAATTCTTGGAAAATCACATATTTATTATATTATATTTAGGTGATAAGACCGATACCATTCGATATAGAATAAAATACTAATTTCAAAACATATTTTTTTTCTTATGTTGTGCAAATAATTTACTATGGGTTTTAGAGTTATTGAACAATCACAAAATTCCAATAAGACACATAATAACATTATCCGTTAAAGCTGGGATGGGATGGCTCTCTCAGGAGTGGCCAACTGGATAGGCCCTATAGGCAACTGAGTGCATAGATCAACATGATCAAACCAAAAGAAGGGGTGGGGGAAGGAAAAATTTCCCATAAGCGGTGTGTTAAAATAAAATCAAAATAAGGGTGAATAAGTAAAGCACTGTCCTATCATCTTCTTCACCATGAAAATCATGTTGAGTTCACAAGAGAACCCAAATAACCAGTGGCTACAAGCCACAAACAAACTCATAAAACACTATGAGGTGAAAATGATCCAAAAGCCCCTCGTCTACCTCACCTCTTACCAAACCAGACAGGCTATTACAAGGATGGTTAATGTTAAGAGTGCCTCCCGACAATACTCATCGATGAAAGGAGATCCAAGAGTCTCTCAAAGGGAACCAGACCAGATCAAACAGAGAAGAAGATGCATTTACAACTCAAACCAAAGATGCAATTCAGTTAAGCAGTAGTGCAACCAGATATAATCACAAAGATCCCAGATCAATTGAAAATCTGAGAAGAGGAAGGTCAAAAGAGGGAAACTCAGGTTCACCTTGATATTATGAGATCGATGACACTATTATTATGGTATCCAGCTGAACTTGTTTGGATATTTGGAGGAAATTCTGATGGTCTCATCCTCACCGTTGGGGATGAAAAGTCATGCCAACATAGAATGAGAAGGGGAGTGGTGATATGTATGAAATCATTCATATAGAGCATTGGAGACATGCTTCTGGGGTGTGAGGGAAGGTTAGAGAAGGGTTTACTAAAGGTCCCAGGCTTTGGTTGGCTCATAGAAGGGAATGTAGGTGAAATAAAGGAAGCACAGGGGATGGAAGAATAGGGGATGATGAGAACTCCCACAACCAAAAGATCTATAAGTATTAGGGTTCCTAAATTCCTGGTGGTTATTACAATCTTGCGGGAAAAGGAAAATCGGGCCAAGGAGGGAAAGTGAAAAAGAAAGGCTCAAAGAAGAAATTGGGATCCAGCGCCCAAGGAAAACCAGCGAAGGCAGAAGGTAGGAGACATAACAATGACCATAATATGAGAATCCAATGACCCAAAATGGGTCCGTGTTTCTCATACAAGAAAATAAGGCATGACAAAGCGGTAAAAGAAAGAACTTTATGAAACCAGAATCAAAGAAATCAAATCCTAATCTTTTTAGGGAATTATTATGCTCTTTTCTTCCCTATTGTCATATCTAGTAGTGTCCAATTAATGTGAAAATTCACAAGACTAATTTTGGTATGTAGATTTTGAATTTGGGGTTTATTTTCACGTTTGAAGACATTTAATAATTTATTTAACACTTTTAGCTGTTCCTCATATTTTCCTCTCTAAACAAGATTAGGGTAATTATTATTGTTCGAATAAAGTAAAATTAGGCACCCAAGGAGCACAAATTTCATATTAGATTTGGGTTTTGAGATATTCTTTTTTGATTTAGGGTACCATTAGTAATTTTAGTACATCATCATTGTATTTATCAAAATATTATATCTTTAATATCAACATTCACTTATTGGAGTCCTATTATCTTTAATTCGTTTCCAAAAGAGTAATATATTATAATTATGTATGAAATTCCACGTTTTACTCATTTAACATATTTAATCCATTAATTACACTTTAATTTATATGACTGTACATCAAAATTCCAATTGTTATTCTACTATATGTTTTAGGTACATTATTCCTCTTATTTAACCATTATGTAAATATTAGTTAGCCAAGGAAATATATGTACATATTTTATGAATTTATTTACACGTTGGCACATATTCACATTATTACGTTAATATGAGATGTTAATTATATAATCTTATGCCACTTATTATGCAAACAATATTCATTAAGGTATATCTTTATTCTTGTTTGGTCAAATGTACTAAATGAAACATTCTATCTTCCTCACCAAGGAATATGATATGATTCTAGGTTTGGGTTCATTACATCAGTCCACCCCTTAAAAGGATTTCATCCTCAAAATTACAATATCCATAACTTATCCAACAATACTCTCCACCACTTAAAAGGTTTAACCTAACAAGGAAAACTAAACAATACCAAGTATGAGGGTCACTTATGGATAATTTCTTTTTGAATATTTTAGGTGTTCATGTCATTCATAGCTCATGCATTCAACCAACATGTCATACTCACCCAGGGTTATGTTTTAGGTCCTTGTGTTACTAACCTAAAAACCCAAAGGTTCACCTCAACATCGAAAAAGTCATAGGGTACAAAGGGTACATCACCTAAACCTTTATCACAAGACATATCTTCCTAGTCAACACTCCAAACATCAAAACTAAGGTTTCCTTACCAAACTTCACACAATCCTTTATTGTGACTTTGTTCAATAAAGCATCAATAAAAATCAGAGAATTTTATTTATATATATACTATAATGGGAAATATATTTTTCTTTGAGAAATCATGTGACATAAAACAAAGTTAAGCTCAAAATCAATGCGAGAAACCAAGTTACAATCTTATCCATATATGATCTCCTTATCAATGACTTTCTCATTCTCATGCCAAAAATCAATATATAGCTAAATCTTAACTTCCAAAAAGATATGTCACAACTAACCTATATCACATGCTATGATCAACTAGAGTCCCATCACATTAGGGTTTTCTATACATGATTTATATGTGTAACTTGTGTGATTCTAAACCAACCTTTCATCATCTCATGAACAACATAGGTCAATTCTAGGGTATCTCTTAAAGGTAACTATGTAAGGCAAGGGTTCTAATGAGGGAGACAAAATTGAAATAGTCAGAAATTCGACCACTATGGCTCTGATACCATATTATAAGGAGTGGGACCCGAGAGGGGATCCACTCCTTACTAAAATTTGAAGAATAAACCATCTATTCCAAACACATTAGGACGATATGTTGGAATAGGGGTATTTTTTCCTTCTCAAATGATGGTATTAAAAAAGACAAAAGCGTAGAAGTAGAATAATAAATCATGACTATATTCAAATTTACAAAAGTACATCATCATCTCCAGTAAGGGTTTACAAAAATGTTACAACATAAGGATCTAAGCAGAGGGATATCTAGCTATCTCAAGTTTATCTCCCAAGAGCTCCGCTTAGCAGGTTCATGTTACCAAGTCTAGTCTCCTAAGTCCTACACTTGGGGTTGGAAGCATACCCCATCAAAAGGATAAAAGTAGATGTATCAGCAAAATGCTAGTATGTGAATACTAAATTGGTATTGAGAAACATTATGAAATAAAGGACATCAAATATAAAAAGGCTTCCCATAGAAGAGAAAAGGACCACCCAAGTGGGTTTCAAAATGACAAAATTTCAATAAGATGATAAACATGAAGAATACTTGCCATTAATAAAACAAAAATGTTGTGCCATACAAGCACATATAAATCTTTTGCACATACCCCGTCATACTAGTATCAACCTCTATGCATGTGAGATAAACATATCATTACAATAATATAAATAACAATGGTGACCAAGGCTCGCAACCTTGAAACCTGATGCAATATGACATACAACCACCTCCCCAATATATATAAAACTGGGCAGAAAATTGGGGTATGGGGCACACAACTCCATCCCAAAAATATAACACGGGTTCACAACTCAAAAACCAAAATAATTACACTACTCTAGGGCTACTAAATCACAAATCATGCAAAATGTAGAGGCAAGTAAAAGTTTAGTCTTTTATTGAATAAATAAGGTTGCCATCACATAAATGGATCAAATAAAATTTCCACCACAAAAGTAAGTAAAATAGAACATATCCACAATTAGGGTTTCATCATGATGAAAAGTACAACATAAAGTCAACAAGAATATCAACAAAGTAGGATTAGAATCAAGCATAGTATTTCACATGGATTGAATTCTTAGAAGAGAGAGATTGTGTAGGCTAATATGTCAAGAGAGAGAGAGAGAAATAAGCTTATTGCTAAAAAAGAATAACATGGGATGCGAAATACCTCAGATATAGCCTACTTAAGTCCAAAGTCAGTCCTAGGTCTAAGCCTAGATCTCCAAGCACCTATTAAACATATATGTAGAATTGGGGTTAGGTTTACATTGATTATATAAACCCTAAAAATTACCTTTTTACTATTTGTGTATAAGGTTATCGAAATGATACCATCTTTTAGGTTATCTCTTTCTGAGTTTATAACATATTTTAGATTATTTTTTGACTTATAGATTATTAGTTACAATTTTTAGAAATATTAAGCAATTAGGGATTTTTTTTTTGGAAAATCAAAAATTTATATTATATTTAGGTGATAAGACTGATACTATTTGATAGAGAATAAAACATTGATTTCAAAATGTATTTTTTCTTTTTCTGTCGTGTAAATAATTTACTGTGGGTTTTAGAGTTATTGACCAATCCCAAAATTCCAATAAGACACATAATAACATTATGCGTTAAAGCTAGGCTGGGATGGCACTATCGAGAGTGGCCAATTGGCCAGGTGATATGGCCAGCCAAGCGAACAACTCAACATGATCAAACCGAAAGAGGAGGGGGGAGACAAAATTTCCCATAAACGGTGTGATAAAATATAAACCCAAACAACGGTGAATTGGTAAACCACTATCCTATCATCTTATTCACCAAGAAAATCATGTCGACTTCATGAGAGAACCCATATAACTAGTGTCTACAAGCTGCAAACCAACTCACAAAAGATTATGAGGTGGCAACAATTTGGGAGCCCCTCGTGTACCCCACTTCTTGCCAAATCATGTAGGATATTACAGGGATGGTTAATGTTAAGAGTTCCTACCGACAAAACTCATCGATGAAAGGAGATCCATGAGTCTCTCCGAGGGAGCAAGACCTAACCAACCAGAGGTGAAGACACATTGCCAACTCAAACCGAAGATGCAAATCGGTTAAGCAACAATTCAACCAGATATAATCACGAAGATCCGAGATCAATTGAAAATCTGAGAAGAGGAATATCAAAAGAGGGAAAATCAGGTTGACCTTGATATTATGAGAATGATGACTCTATTATCTTTGTGGTATCCAATTGAACGTTTTTGGATATTTGGAGGTGACCCCAATGGTCTCAGCCTCATCGTTTGGGCCGGGAAGTCATGTCAACATAGAACGAGGGAAGTGGCGCATGACTCAAAATTGGTCAAAATGAGCATTGGCAACATGCTTGTGGGGGGTGTGAGGGAAGATCACAGAGGGTTTACTGAAGGTCTGAAAGCTTTGGTTGGCTTGGAGAAGGTAATGTGGGTGAAATCGAGGAAGAACATGGGATGGCCCTATGGGGAGTGACCAACTGGCTAGGCCCTATAGCCAACCGAGCACATAGTTGAACACGATCAAACCAATAGAGGGGGGATGATATTGTCCATAAGCGATGTGACAAAAAAAAGTGAATTGGTAAACTATTGTCCTATCATCTTCTTTACTAGGAAAATCATCTTGAATCAATGAGAGAACCCAGATAACCAGTGGCTACAATCCGCAAACCAACTCACAAAAGACTACTAGATGACAACGATTACGAAGCCCCTCATCTACCTCACCTCTTGTAGAACTTGACAAGATATTATAGGGATGGTTAATGCTAAGAGTACCTCTTTACAAAACTCATCTATTAAAGGAGATCCAGAAGTCTCTTAGAGGGAGCAAGACCTAATCAACCAAAGGTGAAGAGACATTTCCAGCTCAAATTGAAGATGCAAATCGGTAAAACAACAATGCAACCAGATCTAATCACGAAGATCCTAGATCAGTTGAAAATATAAGAAGAGGAAGATTGAAAGAGGGAAACTTAGGTTCACTTTGATATTATCAAATCCATGATGCTGTTGTCTTTGCGATATCCAACTGAACATGTCTGGATATTTGGAGGCAACTTTGATGGTCTCATCCTTGCTGCCAAGGTCGGGAAGTCATGCCAATATAGAACGAGAAGGGGATTGGTGAAAGACACAAAATCAATCATATAGAGCATTGGCAAAAAGCTTCGAGGGTGTGAAGGAAGGCCAGAGAAGGGTTTACTATAGGTCCGAAGGCTTTGGTTGGCTTGGAGAAGGTAGTGTGGGTAAAATAGAGGAAGAACATGGGATGGGAGAAACCATGAATGGTGAGAACTCCCACAACAAAAAGATCTATATGTATTAGAGTTCTTGAATTCAGGTTGGTTATTTGAATCTTGAGGGAAAAAGAAAGCCGGGCCAAGGAGGGAAAGTGTGAAAGAAAGGCTCAAAGAAGAATTCAAATCCTACGCCCAAGGCAAACCAGCTAAGGTGGAAGGTAGGAGACATAACAATGACTGTAAGATGAGAATCCAATGGTCCATAATGGGTCTATGTTTCTCAATTGAGAAAACAAGGCATGGCAAACTGGTAAAAGAAAGAATTTTAATAAATCAGAATCAAATAAATCAAATCATAATCTTTTTAGGGCATTATTATGCTCTTTTCTTCCCTATTGTCATTTAGGTATCTAGGAGTGTCCAATTAATGTGAAAAATTCACAGATAGACTAATTTTGGCATGTAGATTTCGAATTTGGGGTTTAACACTTTTGAAGACGTTTGATATTTTTTTTTAACATTTTTAGTTTTTCCTCATATTTTCTTCTCCAAATAAGATTAGGGCAATCATTATTTGTTTAAATAGAGTGAAATTTGGCACCCAAGGTAATTGAGACCCAAGGATCACAAATTTCACATTATATTTTGGTTTTTAGATACTCTTTTATGAGTTAGGGCACCATTAGGAATTTTGACACCTTATCATTGTATTTATCAAAATATTATATATTTATTATCAACATTTACTTATTCACCCGAAAGCTATTCTCTCTCTAGGGTTTGCTCTAGCTTCTCTCTATACCCGGTGGCGCCGCTGGGGGGAGGGGTGTCTTCTCTGGCGCGTCCTCCCCTTGGTCTCCATTCATCCATGGTGACTGAGTCTTAGAGTGTGTTCCCCTGGAGAAAATGGTTCTGAGCTGCCAGTTGCTCCGACGGCTGCCCAATTGGGTCTGGGAAGCGTGGGTGAGTTGCGCTACGTGAGATGCGACTTGATCGGGGTCGGTTCCTTTTGATTCAATTGAATCTGTCTTGTTTAAGAGAGAAAAATGGAGAAGAGCCTTCCCCTGTCGTCACTCACGTTTGCTGCTCCATCGACCATGTCACCTGTGCCACCTTTCCCCCGTGAAATGACCTGGTCCCAGGTTCACGGCACCGTCGCCTGCAGCTAGCCCTATTTTAGCGTCCAAGGCAAAGTTTGGGCTCCTCAACGGGTCTACTTTCGTGTGTCATCCTACCGAAGGGCCTCTCCCTTGAATTGTAGATGTGTCCTCCATCCAAGGGTGGCCGAGCCACGTTGGTTGTATGGGCGTATCCTATCCGGCCGATGGTGCTCCATGCTTGGCGGTGCCCCCAGCTCTGAAATCAGTCATCTACTCTCTCCATTCATGATGAGGTTCTCTACTGACTGAAGGGTTGTTGAGGCACCTCTGATTTCCCTGAGGGCTATGATGGTGGCCGACGGCTGCCTCCATTTGCTGGCAGGGGGCTTGGGCGGAGCCGACCTTCAGCTGAGATGGGCTTCAAGCCCTGGTGCGGTGGCGTCTTCCGGTTTGATCGAGAAGTCCAGGCCTACAGGTGCCCGTTCGCCGTCATGGGTCTTCTCTGACCGATTGATCCCAGGCGCTTTGTACATCAGGTGTGGCTGGCTCTCTGTTGCTACGAGGTAGAGCACCCTCAAGGTGATCGACCTGATATACTCCTCGAAGCTTGTTCCTGGTCAAGGCTGCATCAAGGAGCTGCTAGGGTCGGATCCGTCTTCCTGACTTCCCCTCCTTTGCAAGGCGAAGGGACACCCCCAAGGTGTTCAACGAGCAGCCCCTGTGCTATTTTGCTACTGTGTGCTTGTCAGTTCTTCCAAGTTTGCTTGGATGACTGAAGCCAGAACTGGTGATGATTGGAAGAGTCGATGTAGGTTCATCAGAGATGTTAGCTTGAGTTAGTTGTGAGGAGTTCTTCCTGATTCTTAGTGCATTACCACACTCTGTGGGTGCGGTTACTGTTAGTTGGTTTTGTGCTAGGCAAGAAGGTCGGGTTTCAAGCCCTTGCTCATGCTGCACTTTTCCAGTTAACTTTTTTGATTCTTGCTTGTCACACAATTAGTCGTTGCTTTATGTTTACACATGGAGGTTCCGATCTGGTTCACCCCTTTGGAATCTTTAAGATAGCTAGCTGAGAAAGTTGGATGCTTGAAGGCTAGTTCTAGGAAAGATGGCTGGTGTTTGACTAATTCAAGATGTGGTTACTATTTGTGGGTATGCTGAAGTGTATGTAATCGTGTCTTTGTTCTAGTCCTTCTCTAGTAGGAGTGTGTTGGAACTAGCCTGAAAGTTTGATAGGTTTCTTAGTTACTTTTGATCCATCTAGAGATCCTTGTTCCCCCTATGTGGGGTTATGTGCTTTTTCTGTCTGATGTAATGGGGTACTAAGTGCCCAAAGTTTTTGGTAATATTAGCAACACACATTTTTGACCGACCAAAAAAAACATTTACTTATTCAAGTCCAATTATCTTCAATTCATTTCCAAAAGAGTTATATATTATTATTATGCATGAAAATCCACATTTTCTCATTTAAAATATTTAATGTATTAATTCCACTTTAATTTATATGATTGTACATGAAAGTTCCAACTGTTATTATAGTACATGTTTTAGGTACATTATTCCTCTATTTAATCGTTATGTGTACATTAGTTAGCCATGTAAATATATATGTACATATTTTATGAATTTATTTACACATTGTCACAAATTCACGTTATTATGTTAATACAAGATGTTAATTACATATTCTTATGCCACTTAATGTGCAAACAATATTTATAAAGGTATATGGTTATTCTTGTTTGGTCAAATCTAAGAAACCAAACATACTATCTTCCTAACTAGGGAATATGATATGATTCTAGGTTTGGTTCATTGCACTTCCTCAAATCTAAGAAACCAAACAAACTATCTTCCTAGCTAGGAAATAAGATATGATTCTAGGTTTGGGTTCATCACACTTCCTCTTCTCTACACCATCACTTCTCCTCTACAAATTGTTTTGGTCCCAAACTTGATCACATTCACCAATGGAGATTCAAAAAAGTTCCACACTGAGCGAATAATCATTTTGTAGGTCTGACACACTATGGTAATCGAGAGATCATTTCTCAAATGGGATTCACCAATGATTTACTTTGGATGTGCATATAACAAGGAATGGTTGGAGACCACATGTTATTCAGTGATTGGTATACTTATCATTAGATCGCCACCATGTTCCTTTTTACTTTTGAGACTTTCTTTTTCTCTAACAATAGGAAAGGATGGCAAATGGGATCGATATCTTTCTACCCCCAAAACATCAACCATTTACACTCCCTCACCACCTTTAACCCCATCTTTGGTAGGTCCAAAGAGGGCCAATGATTTGACCCTGAGAATTTTAGCTACATCACATTGTGGAGAAAAATGACAAAGTGCACCACAAAGGACATCATTGACTTCAACCAATCGGTGGCGTATGACATCAAGCACCCATTTTGTTTATAGTTCCACACACTACTGAACAAAATTGTGTTTACAAACTCCAACCAAGTCACATTTCTTACATTGTAGGATTTTTGGCGTTAAACACTCTATTTAAAATGAATGCCTAAAAATAGATAATTTGCATATCAGGCTCAAGAGAAAATTGTTAAATGAATGAAGATACACAAAAATTCTCTACAAAAGAATAGAAATAATAAATTGTAAAGATTTAAGATAGAAAAAATCTAAACTAAAATAAATTATGAAAACAAAGTAAAAAATATAAAGATAAACTAAAATTACAAAACAAATTAAGGAGTTAAAAAAATTAAAAAACTACAAAACAAACCAAGAAATTATAAAATAAAACTAACTATTATAGAGCCTAACTAATTTACCAAAAAAAACTAGAAAGAAATCCTAAATTTGTCTCAATAGACTAAAAATCCAAATGTCCCTTTGTCCATAAAACAATTATAAAATTTGACGTGGTAGATTATTGCACAAGAAATTCACCTAAGGAAAAGTTTCTAAGTTTTTACCTAATGTATCATGCAATAATCACTACCCGGTGAGTCTTATCACATTATAGCTTTAGGATCGAACCCAAAGGACAACCTTTTAAGAATGTTAGAGAGTCTATTTAATAAAGTTATTTAGTCTCTTTGTTATATGGACCTAGTTTTACTTTGGCCCATTAGGATTTGTCTTAAGTATGTACCCATCCCCTTTATCCTATTTATAGGAGAGGGGGGCTTCCCTTGTATCAATAAGAAAAACTCACATAGGAGACTTCCCCAACATATCATCTTTGCACATGGTATTAGAGTAGGCTCTCCTACGCTACCCCTAACCCTGAGAGAGAAAGAAAGCAACGGAGATAAGCCTTCCCTTACGGGTGGCCGCCACCCCTAGGCATTGCTTGATTGTCCGTGTAGTTTTCCTACCCCTTCTTCTTCTAGGAGTCATCTCTATGGAGCATCATCATCAAATTTCATCTTGAAGCTACTGTTATTAGATCTACATGGGCCACCATGCCTTTGTCCTTATTGTTTGCCTTTGGAGCCGCCAACACTACCATGTTTGCTGCCATCATCTACACCATTTTTGATCTAAATGACCATCATCTACACCTTTTCTCATCTAAACCATTGTCATCCATTCCATCACCTGAGATCTATTACAAATGGTGGCAGAAGATCTCATGTATCAGGTGATATTGGGGATATATCACCCATATATTGCTATAGTGGAGATCCAAAAGAGTTATCCACCCCTTTACTATTATCTCGGGGTTTACTACTACTTTTCCACTACTGAATGATATGTTGCTATGTGATGCAATGTGTCGATGGACTTCTATCTTGTTTGCAACTTGATTATAAATTCTAAACTTTGAAACAACATGTCACCTAAATGATAATGTGTCACTTGCAATCTTTCCTGATTCCTCCCTGAGATCTGTCGTATGAAATAGTGTGTTGCCTCAATGACAACATGTCGCCTACTTCATGCCGACAACAACTTTTTCTATCCAAAATAGTGTGTCTTTTAAATGAAACAACATGTTGCCTACTTTCTGCCTACTTCGAATACTTCTACAAGACACAACATGTCTTCTTCAAGACACGATGTATCGACTGCCTACTACTGCATCTATTGATGTGTAACATGACGTGTCATCTGCTAATAGTACCACATCTTGGCGTGCTACACCATCTACAAATACTCTATAACATGACAAAGACTTCTATACATAGTAAGTCCCTATCTTTATCCTTAAAACAAAAATGATCTTCCATTTTCTACATTTTTTCTTTTGTTCTTTATCCGCCCCACCCTTTCCACCCCTATATACATACTTCAAGCATCCTCAATGTTTGTATTACCCCCATATATATTATACCTACTGACTAATCAGATCCTTGATCAGCTATGATTTTGCTCTAATTCAATGGCATGGGGGGCTTCACGCCCACACCCCCTTGATTTATCAGCCTAACAGTCAGACAAATTTCACTTTTTGGTTGCACTAAGATCCACATACTTTTTTACCTAGATTTATGTAATTGGGTCATGTTGCACATTGACTCGAGTTGTCAGTTCTCTCATCCTCATACTTGCCTACATAGCCCTTGCCTCTACCATTATTTTTGACTTTCCACCCAACCACTCTCATCACTCTTTTTGTGGTTGGCATGAGGGGGAGAATAGAGGATGATGAGTAGAGGGAAGAGTGAGACGGAGGAGAGAAGAAGAGGATTTTCACTCTTCTGCTCTATGGATCTTCATGCTACTTTTGTTATTGCTAATATGCTATTTTTTGCTGCTATGTGGTGTTGCTTTTTCTGCTATGTGGATCCTATTGTTCCTATTATGGATCTATTTATCTTATGAAGAGATTGAGAAACATATTAATCATCATATTAACTACTACTATGATTTATCTACTTCACTTGTGCTATCTTTTGATTGATTGTTCTATCCGGCAACATGTCTTTGGCTACTTGTGATATTATTAGCATATTCTATTTGCTACTTTTTGCTTTTGAACTATCTTCTGTCTGTACTTTATTTGCATGTTGAATTTCTACTTGTTTGTGCTCAGTTTGCACATTGACTCTTTCTCTGTGACCTACACACTACTAGTATTAAGACCCAATTCTCTCTAGTCTGTAACAAAAATGTTGGAAATTATATGATGGGAGAAGATGATGAATATTTTAGTTAATAATGGAGTTTCAATTAAATTGGATCTTAGAGTCCTTTATCTTCTCATGACTTTGCGCACTGGTCTTCTATCTGACTACCTCATCTACTTTCTACTACTGTGTGGCAGCACTCTCTGGCTTGTCTGTGCCTAGCACACAACAACTCTTTTCTTGTCTATACTTTGTATGCACATAGACTATTGCTTTTTATGTACCAACACTCTCTGGTCTTGTGTTCCAATACTCTCTGGTCCAATTTTTGACAATAGAGAATGGAGACCATGATGCCTACCTATTGACGTTTACTTTTTCTCAAGATTCCACTTCATGCTGATTAATAAGCTTGTGCTACCTACCTACTTACCCACTTCGAGATTATCTATTTTACTGAAAGTAGTTGAGTGTTTGGGTGATTTATTGTAACATTAAGGTGGATAAATATTATTGTATGGACTTGATTTATGTTTTGTAATGTTACTTTAGTCTGTCTGTTTGTTTGCAAGCTGACTTGGGATTCTCCCAAGCTTCAACTCAAGGGGGAGTGTTAGAGAGTCTATTGAATTAAGTTATCTAGTCTCTTTGTTTTATGAGCCCAATTGTATTTTGTCCCATCAAGATTTTTCCCGAATCTATACACTTCCCCATATCCTACTTTTAGGAGAGGAAGGCTCTCCTTTTATCAATAGAAAAACACACACATGGGACTTTCACATCATATCATATTTGCATAAAGAAAAATTTAGATTTTTAGTCTAACTAAGAAAGTGATTAACGAAGATAGATCAAGTTTATGGGTTGGTTGATTAACTAAACCAACCATACAAGAAATAAAATCAAACTATAAAAGAAACAAATTTTAACACTAGGATAAAATTATTAGGATAACTTCTTTGTTCGTCATTGCCTACGTATCCACTATGTCACGTTACATCGCTCATTAATACATACATTTATATTAGGGACAAGGAATTTCCTATATTTTTGCAATATGAAATTCACAAGGACAAATTTCCCTATAGGCTTGAGGTCTCGTTACTTGTGGATATTTAGTCCATCACTCCAGAGAACCCCCTTCTGCTATCTCATCTGTGATTCAACTATATTGATTGGTAATCTAATGCTAGATTCAAGGTCTCTACATCTAGGATTCTAATAATCATACAAAATAGATAGCTAATCTATAGAGCATATAATCAATTAATCAATAATCAACATGAAAATCCATACGAATAGGAATTTATAACAAAGATGACAAGATATGAGTGGCGGGGCTAATACCCAGTCCCAGTTAAAATATAATCCCTAGTCTTTTTCATGATACAAAAAGATAGTGAACAAGATGCTCATAAAGAAAGTAGCATTATGGAGGAGAAACTCAGTATCTCATCACAAGTCCCAAATGATAGATATAGTCTCCGGTCCAGTTCTATGTTAGAGTACATCTCCACACTATTGAAGGATTTTTGTCTTTGGCCTTACTTAGTGATGAATAGGGCCGTTGACTAGACAAATAGGTCTGAACCATGTGCTTTGAATGTCTCCAAGTATTTTTGTATCTATCCGCAAAATATCATATCCATCTAATTTAATCCAACAACTGTCAGCAGTAGATTTCTATCACAATAGTTTTTGGCGACTCTAGGGAGATTGGTCAGATAAAAGTAATCAATAAGTAAATTATTACATATATAATCAAATTATCTCTCTAACCCAGCTTGAATCATTCAATTCTAACATTTGATTCAAATTTAGACTCATTTTAGTACTGGTATGTACTTTCTAAAGAATTACTACAATTTATACTAAGTTTCATGATTGGCAATCCACCTTGCTGATCATCCAATGATCCTATAACCATGATTTGTTTTGCATCCAATTAAATTGTGCATCCAATGACTTTTAAATCATCTAATTTCAAGTTTTTATGCAAAAGTTATGGCTATATGAGTGACCATCTATAATTTATAGATCTTCACTCCAATAATCTGAGTTGGGGAGTGGGAATATGCAATCTTTGTCTTGGGCTTTTATAGAGGGATAAGTGCTTATCTCTTCTTATCTTATCAACCCAAAAAAAAATAACAAAAATATATTATATAAAAACAAATTTTATAAACTACTCAAAACATAATAAAGTAAAATATGGAGGAGAATGCAAAATATACAAAGTTAAATATAAAATGCAACTAAAAGCATGATGAATATACATTCATCACCCCTCATGCTTCATCATCATGGAGTTACATCCATTGTAGAATTATTTTCTTGATCAAGAGTAGTGTATAGGTATATTATATGATTCTTTTATCATGTTTCATCCTAACCATAATATATAATCCACTCCAAGTGATTTGTGTAATTATTTATTTTATTGCTATCACTCTTGTTGTTCTCGTGATGGATTGACTTTGAGTAGCTATATGATTTTTGGTTTGGAAGACTAATTTGAGACTGTATGGTGGGAAGTGGTAATTAGAAATGTTATTCTTAATAAGATTTGTTTTCTTTCTCACTCTTTTAACCATATCTAAGAGTGTCATCGCTCAAGATGAGCAAAAAATTTCAAAACTTAGGCAGTTTTGATGCACACACAATCATCCTTACTTCACATACTAGCTAAGTGTGATTTTATGTCCAAATAAATTCTAAATGTATACATTCTCTATTGCTACACATATTTTGGAATATTTTATCAGATCATTATATGGCTTAATATATTTCATCTTTAAACTACAAGTTAATCAGAATTTCAAGCAAATAGTCAAAGATAACATAGACCTTACTTCTTTAGGATCAAACACTTTCCACGGTTTGTGTCGATGCATCAACTTAATCGTCGAAAGCACCTACATTATTCTGGATGACATTGAGAATATGTGACAAGTCAATAAAAAATCAGACCACTCGAGTCGATGCATTGAGTAATGAGTTGATATCATCAACACATCATAGAAATTTTTAGGTTATATTGTAACATACTGATCTATATAAATCTTGACTATATAAACTCTAATCCCATACCTCAGGTATTAGTGTGCTTATATATTTAGAAAAGAAAACAAATCTTAATATATACCCTAATACACATTTTTGTACCTTAATGAACATATCATGTACATACCATCAGTAAATAAAATGTAACCTTCACTCTGATTATCTATCCCTAACCACATCTTATAGAAATAAACTCTAATGTGATGATAACTTAGATATGTGAAAACCAACCCTAGACTTTATACATGCTGATGATGTGTATGTGATGAATGGTATGCATTATGCATAAAACCGAACTTGGAATCATTTAACCCTAACCCATAAAGGACACAATAAACTAAGTGAGACATATTTATGTCAGTCATGATCACAATCATGTAACACATGGCACATTGTTCACTAATATGCCTAATAGGCAATAATATGATTAGTAAGTAATTTGATTTGAGTAAATATGCATAAATAGTTAGTATGTGATACAATCTTCTTAAATAATATAAAAGATTAGTAGTTGAATGTTGTATATATAAATGAGGATAAATGATGTTCTTTATGTAGGTGGATATTTAATTAATGTATATAATGATCAACTAAGTAATATATTATAACTCAAACAAACTATGTAATATAATGACATAGATACTCATATGATGAGAGTAGAGCTCTAAATCATAATTTTTTTGGTAATAAATGGTGATATAATAATAAATACTAAAAAAATCTAAACCCTAATTGCTTTTAAGTATAAGTTAAAGATCATGATCTATGGGTCAAAATTAGTTCAAAAAAAAGTTTTAATTTAATTTAATAATGTTAAAATTCCCAAATTTGATTTGAAGATATGATGTTCTAGTGATAATGTCAATGTAAATCGAACTATGCTCTATTTTGATTTATATTGTATAGTTCCTAATGTTACTCTTTCTCTATTTTTCTGCTTTGCCCTTTTTTGCAGATAACTTAGATCTCCTTTTATAGTTCATCCAACAAAACAAACATTTTCTCCTACCTTGAGTCTGTGACCTCTTAGACTCTACAACTCATGTGGCCTCCTCTTCTCCCTCTCTATGTTTCACCTCTCTTCTCCCCTTCTCTATCCTGTCTCTTCTACTCTCCGCATTCCATGCATAAAAACAACTCCATTGATGGCCAATTTGACTAGGTTTTATTCCCACAAGAGTTTTTCCTAACTTTGACTTCTTATTTCCCATTTTCCACCACCATCAATTTTCTTTATCAGGCTGTGACTTCACACCTGTATTGTTACAACCTAGTTTTTCCCATATTTTGATATATTTATTTACAAATAATGTAATATAAAGGACATATTAGAAAGATGGTTCCCCATGTGTTTTGTTTGGAAATTCTAGTTTAAGAGTGCAAATACTCCATATGGAATAATAATTCATTAATGGATAATGGATAAAGAAAGAGAGGAGAAGCTAATGATAAAAGAATTAACAAAAATAATGGATGATTGGTAAATAAATAAGGAATGGTGTGGAATTTTCTAGAAAAGGGGAGGAAAAGAATGTTCCATAAATAATAATAGTTTCTTTAATGGGATGTGGAAAGGAGAAAGTTTTGAATAGAAAAAATATCATGTTATATCTCAATTAATATGGTTTGGGAAATGGATATTAGTAAGTTTCCTAGAAATAGAAATAATTAAGTTAAAGGAGACAAAGAATAATCTAGATCTCAAGTCATAAAGAGTTTACAACAATTTAAGGATCAAGTTATCCAATATGAACCATATAGTTGTATGCATTCCTTTATAATTTTTGGCACAAAAATTGGTAATAATTTGTGGACATGTGTCTCCATATTGGGAATCTTTTAAATATGTTCCTTTTGACAAATATACATAATTTTCCACAAAAGGGTCGTCATAATTGTGAGAGGGAGAAAGACTTATGGAAAAAAGGATGTTAGAGTCAGTAGTTAGTGTGTTTAAACACCTTCCTTGCTAGTAGATCATGTTATACCTCTCAGCCGTATGTACATGAGAAAAAGGAAACTAACTTATTACTTGGGTCTCTTTCTCTTCCATTCTCCTTTTGTGGAGACTACTAGGGTTCCTATATAAGGACCCCAAGACATGACAACAGGTCCATGACAACCCCCCAGACCATCCTTCCCCTTTCTTCTCTGCAAATGCGGTGGTGAACTGTGTCAAACGCTTAAGGGCTGATCCTAGGTGAGGTCAGGTCTTCACTGGCAATCTTGGATCTACAAGACGACCGTCACAATCATGTATCCTTTTAATCACTGATGAGGCTCTAGATCTGCAACCCTCTTAATACCAAACCCGATGTCTCCCCATTCTTGGCAACCTGGATCGTCCTTACAACATGCAACTTCGGAGAGGGCGTAGAAGACTCCTCGCAAGTCTTCATGGTCCTCTAGGATCAACAACGAGGCGAGAGGGAGGCGAACCCATGGATTCCAAAAATGTTGATGTAGTTGGGTCTGGCCAAGTCCGTTGAGGACTGATGTACATCCCCCAAGCTTCATGGGTCACAAGGATGAGGCACACAAGTACGCAGGAGGTCCCATAATCATGACCAAGGTCCATCACGAAGACAACCCTTGTGGTAGCGTCAACGATGGAACCTTGGCATGGGTTTCCATGGGCATGGTATGTGTGAGGAAGAACCAAGAGTGGCAGTGCTGGAGGAGGACAGTTGAACGCGGAGTCTACTCTGGCCGTGCGATTATGGTGTATGCAGATGGGGGCCCGACTCCTACACGAGGTAGAAGGAAAGAAAGAGGAAAATGGCAGTTATACCACAACGTGTGTGTCTAGAGAGTAAGGGATGAGGAGTTCATTCACTAAAACTCAGACGACCACCAGTAAGGTAATTTTCTGATGACGTGATGTTCTATGATAGGTCTGGTTAGGTTTATTTTGGAATAATTACAGAAAATGATTGGTAACTCAGATCTGGACACATTATATATGAAAATTTATCAAAATAACACGTAGAATCCAAATAAAATATTTTTGAAACCTAAATATTAACCAAATTATAAAAGTGGTACAATATGTGCTAAAGTGGTGATTAGTACATGGAAACCCTAGTTTTTGGTATTATAATGTTGGAAACCTTAGAAAGCCTTTATTTTGTGATAATATTGGATATTGATGAACAAGATGATAAATCAAAATGATCATATTAGGATTTCTAGTGTGAATGATTCTTAATATTTGTGATTAACATCTTAAAAATGAATGAAGAGGCTTTTTATAACATTAATGTGCCTAACATGATCTAAGTGTTCATGATGCTCTAACACGATAGATTTAATTATAATGGTTACACTTAATATGAATTAGGGTTCTTGAATCATTAATGAACATGAGAATTGGAATATCAAACATGACTATAGTTATAACTTGATAACTCGAAACCAAGGAAACATAAACCCTAGAATAGGACCGAGTAGGGTTTAATGTGAATATGTGATGGTGACACTTTAGGATTTATATAAATGTAGATGAAAGTAGATTGCTTGATTTGCTTGGTTGACTTGGATGATATGCTTGACGACTATATTATCTTCATGGGTCACCATCAAGGCATGTGGTTACGCTCAAGATTAATCGCCCTAGTTTCCCATCACTTTATGAATGTTTTCTCGAGAATTAAACAATTAAACTATTGGAAGTTTACTTAATTCTGTTCAATGATAATGCCACTATGGGTAGCACATAAATGTTATATGGAGAAAATGCCATTTTATATTTGCAAGTATATGTTGGAATATATGTTGTTATTTACTTGCACATTTTTGGATGCACCCCACGTACCCGTATGGCAGCATACAGATCACATTTTGTATTACACAGTTTTAGGTATAAGCTGATCTATGGGTATATTCAATTTAATAAATAGTACATCAAAATTTCCTCAAAGTACATGCTTTGTACAATTACAGGATCCAAGTAGAGGGAAACTCAACTACATCAATATGTCTCCATTAAAATAAATAACTTATAGTCCATGATGGAAGGATGAACACCTTTCCTAGTCTTAGGCTGGTTCACCATGCTCCTTTTGCACACTCTAATCCTAAACCTGGGTGGTTGGGATCACCCAGTAAGAGGAGAGAAAATGTGTGCGTCAATTAAAGGAATAAGAACAATTAAAAACTGAAGCATGAAATGATACAGATATACTATGCTAAGAGGTTCAAGAATATGAGGCAAGTAAATAAATAAGAATTCTGCAAAGTCAAGTAATAATAAAGTTTGCATGCATGATTTAATATGACTACATTAAGCTAATATAGGGTTGAGGCAGCTACCTAACCTCAACCTCTGGGTGAGGGAGAATTAGCACATTCCCAAGAACCTGAATATATATAAAATGGGGAGAATTATCACGTTCCCATGGGTGGATTTATACATGCCCACTTGGGTGGTTTGTACTCATGTACACTACATTAGTTAATTAGTCATTTACATCATCATGCTAGAATAATTTAATGGAAGATTTAAGAAAATGAAAACTTTACAAGTGGGGTCCAAGACCCTAGAATAATTGAAGTAAAGGTGCCACAAGAAGGAAATAAAGAGAACAAAGGCTAAGACAATGCCTCATTGGAAATATTAGGGTTGGATATCAAAATGCCCAACTTAGGGTTTAGAATGCACATACCTCACTTGAGTTTTCCTAGAGAAGATGTTTCACCAATTAAATGTGTCCAATGTCATTTTTACCCTAGATACAAGTTTATACACATGAATTAGGTTTTATAAAGCATATTATGTGGGAAAACCTAATTTTGACCTCCTATGAAAACCAACGATTTAGGACTCAAAATTTGGATCAATCAATTACTTGGGTTCTCTTGATTAAGAAAACATATATATTTCTTAAATTTGGAGTTAAAATGAATTAATTATATATTTTAAGGTTTTTTACATAATTAAACATTATTTATAATAAACATCAAAATAGGGATGAAAAAACACTTAAAAACCTTAAAATCTTATTTCTTGTGAAAAATCCTTTCCAACGAGTTTTTATTTATATTTTTATGATAATCCTTAACTAGGAATTATTGAAAAACTGACCAATGATAAATCGAGGAAAAGCCATGCCGCACACAGTCAGACTGTTAAAAGCCTATGTGGCCCAATCAGGTCCGGCCGAGTGGCCAGACGAGGCGCGTGATGGGTAATTCGAGCAAGTATAGGAATCTCCAAAATTCCCATGTGAAATAAATCGATCAATTGATGATGTAGGGGTGCTACAGTCATTTGATGACTTGGGATCTTCCCCTCGCATCAATGGTGATAGCTCACTACCTACAAGTTCACATTGGTGATCACAAAGCAAGAAGCTGGGCCGTACGTGAAGAGTAAATCTCACCGGTGCAATCCCCATGTCCCGATAGATCTGAGGAGACACACATGGCCTTTGTTGCCTCACAGATTGCCAGAAAAGGTAGAGATGTAGTGAGAGAGTTCAAGTTCCAAAGACCTAGTTTTGGTTTGTAAACTTAGAAACAAAGAGTAGAAGAACCTTCCCTAGAGTCCCACAAACCCGGGGAAGGAAAGACCAAGGCCGAAGAGGCTCTAAAGGTCAATGGTGATTAGCACCAATGAGGAGGGGGTGGTCGGTCATACAGGGTACATCGAATGGGATCACGGTAAGACAAAATGACACTAATGAAACAAGGAGTAAGGTCCCGCGATGCTTACCCGATCACCAATTGCACCTGGGATGGCATAGGAAGCTAGGATGGAACCGAGGTCGCTGAAGACTAGAACCAAGAAGGGCGAGGGGTTCAGGAGTGTCAATAATGAAAATGGATGAAGAGGAGGGTTGCTTGTGGTTTGCAGGTGCTCGCCCCAGCCTTATATAGGCGAGAGGGGGTTGGAGCACACTCTGTAAATAAACAGTGGAGAGGGGAGTTGATGCCCTAATGGACGTTTCATCAGTAGACCACGAGATACAGTGAGTGATAGCTTAATCGGTTTGAGAGGGGATGACAAATTCAACGCCGGTGGAATCTTGCAAAATGGTATAGTAAATGGAGAAAAATCTATGGGGAAAGAAGCGGCTGGAGAAACGGTCACTCACTTGTGGCTATGCGAAGGTAGAGGACGATGATCCAGTCATCGGATGAGATCTTAGATCTCACGATTAAACCTCAGCCATCAGATCATGCACTTGTGAGGAAAATGAAATCAAGTAATGCGTGATAGCTATAAATCCACAGGCTTTAGGAAATTAAATGTATTAAATGTAAATCAAATTAAAACTATATTCAAACTATATGCAAAACTTGTTTAATTTGTTTGAAGGGCATAACAATGAACAAATGAATTCAAATTTGGACCATAGGCTAATATTAATGCCTAGATTAATGATATGCAATTAGATTTTCATTTTACACGAGATATGACCCTTAACCATTATATTCGCCATTAATGTGTATATTAATGCATTTTAAAGGGCGAATCAATAAAAGGATATTTTCTTAGCAAATCCTTAAATATAATTCAAGATGGGAATTATACACTCATTCAAGAGTCATTCACACCTCCTATTCTTCTTTTTATTGCTTGATTAACATTTAGGAGGAGAGACAAAAGGAAATGGTTATTATCTCTTTAACTAGCTCAATTCCACATTAATTCATATTTCTTATCCCAAAAAGCCACAAAGACTTTAAATTAGTGTAACTTACTAATTATCTTTCATTAATTGTCATTTTGCATTATTAGATTCTAATTAACACACTAGTTGAGACATTTGTGCAAAGACCCATTCATTATAATGAATGTGGGTAAATGTAGTTAAAGCCATAAAGTATTCCTCAATTTTAATATTGAGGACAAAGAGGATTGAAAAGATAGAAAAAATTAGGGAAAAAGGCCAAAAAGGATATGAAGGAAATAAAATCTTGAAAATGGGTTAAATAAAAAATAAACCCAATATTCAGTATGTTACAACACTCCATCCCTTAAAGAGGATTTTGTCCCTAAAATCTCAACAAGAGGGAAGGGTGAGTGTATAACATCCCAAAATTAAGCAACTAGATGGTTACCTCTAATCTATGGTACTTCACATGCTCTACACATAAGTCAGGTTTTACTAAAGTTTCCACTATTCATATTACCTTTTATTGAATATAACACAATAGACATTTTTGGCTTATTAGCATTATCTCCATTGCAAAATTACATCTTCTTTATTTTTCTATTAATTGTCATGTTGTATCCACATTATTGTCAAAAGAATTACATTTCCAAATTATGTACAAATCATATGTATATCTCATTTACTAATTAAGAATTTTAAGCACAATTAGGGTTTACTAGGTAATATCAATATTTATTAATATATTAGGTCATAGTTCTTAATAACTTGAATTTATACTCCATTATCTTCATATTACCTTCATGTAGAATTATCATATATTATTTTGTAAGGAATAGATAATATTATCCAACAAGTTATTAAGTCTAAATAATGTCACATTAATTTCTACACCTATATTACACATTGTCACATCACTTTTCATACTCACATTAATGTCATGAATAACCATTTTCTCCTATTTACACCTCATATTATAAATTATACATTTAATATCACATTAGGTATTTGGAATTATTGTAGACTTAATAATCATGCTTTTGTAAATCCAATTACTCCTTATAATATGTGAGTCATTATATGTATTTTAATGAATAAGGTGGAACACATTCCATATTAATGAATTGATTCACATATCAAGTTCTGATTAGGTGATTATATGCCATTTAGGATTATCAAAGTATATTATTTGATGATGACACCTAATGGCACTAATGTATCATGAAGGCATCTAAGGATATGTATAAGTATGTTAGAGTTAGATGATAACATCTTAGGGTTTAGGTCAACATGACCATTATATGTTATGCATTCTTAGTATGCATTAGTTCCATTTACGATAGCGTTAGGGTGACATGGTAAACATTATGTGTATTCACAATTACTAAGTTACTCATATTATGTGTACTAGGTATTTGTTGGGGTTGAAGCATATGAACTATTTATTAAATGACTTATTATGTATTCATTAGTATATTAAAAATAGGTTAAATTATAATTATAATTTGTTTGGTCAATTCTAACCATATAAGCTCACTAATATCTTATCTAAGGAGTTAGGGTTTCTAATTCCAAAGTGGTTAGATTTTGCTATGTTATAGGATTCCATCCCCCTAAAAAGGGATTTCGTCCTCAAAATCAGAAAATGCAAAATATATCAAGGTACTACTACTTCTCCACTTAAAAAGGTTGACCAACTAAGTCAAACTAAACTAGGGGTACAAGTGTGAGTCTAATTAAATCATGTATAAGACCCAATCACTCATTTTTTTTACTATTCACTATTACCAAACTTCAAAGTCTAGTATAGGGTAGACTACCCCTAAACCTGGAAATCTAAAACTCATATAAGGAACTTTATGGGATATAAGGTGATTTTATTTGGTTACCTAAATCATCATATTAGGTTCCTAAGGATACTCAACATTGAGGTTATTTGTTTAATCAAAGGTTAATTCTGAGATGAACTAAAGCGAAACTATTTGAGGTAAGGATTTCTAACTAAGGAGACAAATTGAAATAGTCAAGACTCTGACTACCATTGGCTATGATACCATGCTATAAATAAGTAAAACACCTCTCTACTAATAATGGTAAACAAAATCCAACGAATATCAACAGAAGTTAAAACTTTGACTATATTCAATTTAATAAAGAGTACATCAAAATTTTCCCAATAAGAGTGTACATGATTTATACAACTAAAGGATCCAAGTAGAGGGAAACTCAACTACATCAATATGTCTCCAATAAAATAAATAACTTATAGTCCATGATGGAAGGATGAACTCCTTTCCCAGTCTTAGGCTGGTTCACCATGCTCCTGTTGCGCACTCTGATCCTAAACCAGGGTGGTTGGGATCACCCAACTAGAGGAGAGAAAATGTGTGCGTCAATTAAGGGAATAAGGAAAATTAAAAAATGAAGCATGAAATGATAAAAAAATACTATGCTAAGAGGGTCAAGAATGTGAGGCAAGTAAATAAATAAGAATTCTGCCATGTCAAGTAATAATAAAGCCTGCATGCATGATTTAATATGACTACATTAAGCTAATATAGGGTTGAGGCAGCTACCTAACCTCGACCTCTGGGTGAGGGAGAATTAACACATTCCCAAGCACCTGAATATAAATAAAATGGGGAGAATTATCACGTTTCCCTAGGCAAATTTACACATGCCCACTATGGGTGGTTTGTAATCACGTACACTACATTAGTTAATTAGTAATTTACATCATCATGCTAGAATAATTTAATGGAAGATTTAAGAAATTGAAAACTTTGCAAATGGGGTTCAAGACCCTAGAATAATTGAAGTAAAGGTGCCACAAGAAGGCAATAAAGAGAATAAAGGCTAAGACAATGCCTCATTGGAAATATTAGGGCTGGATATCAAAATTCCCAACTTAGGGTTTAGCATGCACATACCTCACTTGAGCTTTCCTAGAGAATACTTTTCACTAATTAAATGTGTCCAATGTCACTTTTACCCTAGATACATGTTTATACACATGGATTAGGGTTTATAAAGCATATTATGTGGGAAACCCCTAATTTTGACCTCTTATGAAAACCATCGATTTATGACTCAAAATTTGGATCAATAAATTACTTGGGTTCTCCTTATTAAGAAAGCATATTTATTTCTTAAATTTGGAGTTAAAATGAATTAACTATATGTTTTAAGTCTTTTTACATAATTAAATGGTATTTATAATAAACATCAAAATAGGGATGAAAAAACACTTAAAACCTTAAAATCGTATTCCTTGTAAAAAATCCTTTCCAATGAGTATTTATTTGTATTTTACTGATAATCCTACGATTTACTAGAAATTATTGAAAAATTGACCTATGATAAATTGAGGAAAAGCCACGCCGCGCACAGTCAGACTGTTAAAAGCCTAGGTGACCCAATCAGGTCTGGTCGAGTGTCCAGGTGAGGCGCACGATGGGTAATTTGACAAGAATTGAAATATCCAAAATGCCCATGTTAAATCAATCGATCAATTGATGTTGCGGGGGTGGTAAGGTCATTTGATGACCTGGGATCTTCCCCTTGCATCAATGGTGAGAGCCCGCTACCTACAGGTTCACATTGGTGATTGCAAAGCAAGAAGCTGGGTTGTACGTGAAGAGTGAAGCTCACCAGTGCATTCCCCATGTCTTGACGGATCTGAGGGAACAACATGGCCTTCGTTGCCTCACAGATCTCCGAAAATGGCAGAGATGTTGTGAGAGAGTACGAACTCCAAAGACTTGATTTTGGTTAGTAAACTAAGAAACAAACAACAGAAGAACCTTCCCTAGAGTCCCATGAACCCGGGCAAGGAAAGACCAAGTCCACGGAGGCTCTGAAGGCCAATGTCGATTAGCACCGATGGGGGTGGTGGTGGTCGGTCGTACATGGTACATCGAATGGGATCGCAGTGAGCCAAAACGACACTAATGAAACAAGGAGTAAGGTCCCTCGATGTTTGTCCGATTGCCAATTGCACCTGGGACGTCAGAGGAAGTTGGGATGGAAGTGAGGTCGCTGGAGACTGGAACTGAGTAGGGCAAGGGGTTTGGGAGTGCCAACAATGAAATTGGATGAAGAGGAGGTTTGCTTGTGGTTTGAGGGTGCTCGCTCCGGCCTTATATAGGCGAGAGGGGGTCAGAGCACCCTCTGTAAATCAGAAATGGAGATGGGAGATGATGCCCTAATAAGTGTTTCATCAGTAGACCATGAGAGATGGCTCATCCGGTTCAAGAGGGGATGAAAAATTCAACACCGGTGGAATCTCACAAAATGGTACAATAAATGGAGAGAAATCAACCGGGAAAGAAGTGGATGGAGAAATAGTCACTGACTTGTGGCTATGCGAAGGTAGACGATGACGATACATTCGTAGGATGAGATCTTAGATCGCACGATTAAAACTCAATCGTTGAATCACGCCTTGAGAGGAAAATGAAATCAAGTAACATGTGAATGCTATAAATCCGCAGACTTTAGGAAATTGAATGCATTAAATGTAAATCAAATTAAAACTATATTCAAACTATATGCAAAACTTGTTTAATTCATTCGAAGGGTCAACCATTGACCAAATGACTTCAAATTTGGACCATAGGCTAATACTAATGTCTAGATTAATACTATGCAATTAGATTTTTGTTTTACATGAGATATGACCCTTAACCATTATATTGGACATTAATGTGTATATTAATGCATTTTAAAGGGTGAATCAATAAAAGATATTTTCTTAGCAAATCCTTAAACAAAATTCGAGATGGGAATTATATACTCATTCAAGAGTGATGTCACACCTCCTATTATCCTTTTTATTTCTTATTAACATTTAGGAGGAAAGCAAAAATGAAATGGTTAGTTATCTCATTAACTATCTCAATTTCACATTTATTCTTATTTCTTATCCCAAAAAGCCACAAAAACTTTAAATTAGTATAACTTAGTAATTATCTGTCATTAATTATTTTTCATTATTAGAATCTAATTAACACACTAGTTGAGATATTTGTGCAAAAATCCATTCATTGTAATGAATATGGGTAAATTTAGTTCAAGCATCAAGTATTCCTCAATTTTAATATTGAGGACAAAGTGGATTGAAAACATAGGAAAATTTAGGGAAAAAGGCAAAAAAGGATATGAAGGAAATAAAATCTTGAAAATGGGTTAAATAACAAATAAACCCAAGATTTAGTATGTTACACTAATCATGTAGTTCTCTGAGATTGTAGAACTATCTTAGTATCAGATTTTGCTGGATAGTGAAATAAGTAATCCCAAGAGGAGCTCGGAGTCGTATACTGTTGAGTATATGCAGGTGCAAGGAGGGTATATCTCTGTCATCCACCCAAGGTTTTAGAGAGAGGTCAAGGCCATGTATAAAATTTGATATGTGTTGAGAGAGACTACAGTTGTAACTTGGATTCTGAGGGTTTATACCCTAGTCTTTAGTGCTGTGGCCTATGTACCCAATATGCACTAGGCTGTTTTAGTAGTTTGGCTAATGTGCCACTATGGTTGTTACTCGTACTGGCCTAGGGGAAGTGATCTTAGGATTCCAGACGTCCTAGATCTTATACGGGGTTGATTGTGACTACAAAGTTGTCAGCTAGTAGTTTGAGTGGTACGCCTCTAACTACCCATGGCTTAATAAATTAAGTAAACCAATCATGTAGCATATATGTTAGGGTTACTTGGAAACTCACATCAGATGATGATCCTTTCTTTGTTTCTTTTAATATGTACATGATTTATAATGCGGTTTGATAAATTAGCTGTACTATGACTCTAACCATGCATGTTACTATGAGTAAGTTATATTGCCTTTAAGCTTTGTAGTATTATCTGATTTAGTTGTACATAATCTTTATGTAAGCAATGCATGATTTTAAAAGTTATATCTCTCGCTAGGACATGGGTTTCACCTCGTAGGTCACCACATCTTTTTAGGTGATCATCAGTAGTGCTGTTAGATCTTTGGTAGCATAGAGGGGAAGTTTGGACATCTGTAGAGGAACAAGGTTGGTGGGTTGTTTAGTGAGTCCTAGTGTCATCCCTATACTCTAAAGTTAGGGCAGAGAGTTTTTGTAGATGATGTGCATCGATTCAAGATTTTGTTAGTGTACTTGTGTTTTATACATGTTGTAAATATGTAGACAATATATTTTTGTATAACATGTTGTGGTTGAGACCAAAAAATAGATGTAAAGATACCTAGTATGGTTGTATATATATGCATGACGTTGGACCTTGTGCAAATGTTCTCTAACATGTTTAGAAATTTATTTTAGTTTTAATTCTGCACCTTTATGGTAATATCACTGATGAGTGTTTGATCGAGTTCTAGTTTTGAGTAATCTCATTTAGTGTGGCAGGTTTCCACTGTAGGTATCTCCCAGTGATGTGATCTCATGTTGTTGCTTTATATCATACAACCTCCTTTGCTTCCAAGCTTGTGATTGATTAGCTATTGGATCTATTGTTGTAGACTTGGTTTGTGACTTTAATGGAGACATGATATAGATGACCGTATTAGCATATTTTTATTGCCACATAGGTATGGTGTAGCGTGTGATGTCCCGAAATGCCACAAAGCAAGATTAATAAATACAAAATGCAGAACTAATACTAATAAACCAGGTTGCCAAAAAACATAAGAAATTAAAACCATTATCACATAAACACAAAAGCTAGAACTTATCACATCTGAGTCCACCAAGGCCACACACACACACACACACACACACACACACACACACACACACACACACACACACACACATATATATATATATATATATATATATAACACTTGTTAAGAGATTATTACATAGAATTGTTCACTAGATCACTGGTCACAACATGTTACCAGAGCTAACCTATTCCCATACATACATACCATATCTACACAACAAAGGCATAAAGACCAAACATTGTCTCGATATAAAACATCTACAAAATCCCCCCAAGGACCTGAGAGTACATGGACAACACATAGGACTCTACTACAAAACACAAGCAACTTGTCCAACCTTTACTCATCTACTGCTCCCCTTGCCGCTCATTCTCAACAACACGATCTCTACCTCTCTGTGCTCTGCCACCTAAAAGATGTGGAAACCCATAGGGTGAGACAAAATGTCCCAGCAAGATATATAACTCTCTGCCAACATCTATTAAAAGCACATGTACTAAAGCAAGTATAGAGCATACTGATTAGGTTGAACAGATTGAGCTAAATGATATGTATTGAACTGATAACACATATTAAGAAAACTATGCAATTACCATTGAGTAGTAGAACAATTAAAACTATAAGAAGGAATATGAAGAACATGCATAACAAATGACTTCTCTTAGCGCCTTATAATTCAAGAAATTAGTACAAAGATAAGGCAAATGGTTCAACCAACGTGAAGCGTATTTGACCCTAAGCACAATATACTACATGACTACATTACATCTTTTATTATGCCCTAAGGATTTGAGTCATACGACTTGTATCCAACTAAACACTAGTAAGTCAAAATCATTACCATACAAGGTCTATGGAAGAGTCGGAATCTATGACCTCTCCAACACCTCTTAGTCAGCACAAGAGAAAACACCACAGAGACATATCAATCAACTGCAAGTAATGAGATATAGTCAAGCTGGAGGATTGGCTCACACATGGCCATCCTTTTAAAAACACCTAGCCCACCTTGGTACAAGTCACAATGCTAGAAGAACAAACTCACACATGGCCATTCTAAAAATAGGCATCACATGCAGTTAAATTGCAACCTATCACATATCATAAGGAGAACAACTCACACATGGCCATCTCACAGAACCTGTAATTGTGGATGCAAGGAGATATTCGAATTGCACCCCCACATATTCAAAAATATGTGCTTTGAGTTTCCCATAGGAATGAATCATTTCACCATCCAACAATAAAACTGACACTAGAATGGATTTATGGCACATGTCATCCACATGATTAGGATTTTACTTGATTAATTAGGCCAATTGTGTGTCTTTTAACATCAATCAAGTTACAACATATAATATCAAAATTATAAGAGAAAAACACAACTCCATAAGATATAAAACATATAAGGTGTGAATTAGTCACATCATCACCATATGATACTTATAGCACTTCCATTCACAAGGCCATCACCAAAGCCATCGAGCCATATAAGGCTACCACCAATGTCAAATCACTGTGGGATATCAATCCCTTAATCACATCACTAGAGGGTATCACCTCACGATAGGCATTAAGCCTTCACTAGGTCATAGGACCCATCACATTTATATTATCTCATCATGTCCAGTCAAGGCTCATAGCCATCACACTGTACCACATAATGATCATCATAGCATTCACATAGCTACGACATACATTCAACCTGCAAGGTTAGAATCACACAAGTAGGATACAGAAAACATAATCACATGCTAACCATCCATGTAAGATCAACAAGCATAACATAGTATTAGGGTTAGGGTTTCAAACACATAATCGATTAGGGTTCCATAGCGTTATTAAATCACTATACTCTAGTCTTATCACCTACCACTTTATTGGAGCATACTAGGATTAGAGCATTATCATTATCTTGGTTAAGAAACTATCTAAACAACATTAGATGTCAACCCATATTTACATGTGCATATGTATCAATCTTAGAAAGTCCCACATGTATAGTGACCATGCACCCTTGTGAATGTATCGAACATCCATCAAACATGTGTCACAACCACTTTCAAAATAGGTGTCTCGACCACACACCAACCATGTGTCTTGACCCTCACAAAAGCATGCGTTTCGACCATGAACAAACATGTGTCTCAATCATGAAAAAAACATGTGTTTCAACCATCCACAAAACAAGTGTATCGACCACCGTAGGGTTAGGGTTTTGATCATGACACAAAGCATATGTCTTAACCATCAAGTGTTACGACCCTCAACCTATTAGGGTTAGGGTTATGGTCGTGAAACAAAGTCATGTGCTATGATCGAAACAAGCAAAACATCTCGACCGTCTCCATAGCCGAAGTGTGTCAACCCATACAAAAATCAAGGGGTAGTGACCACCAAAGTCAAGAAACCACAAAGGAAAAAACCATACACAAACGGGGTTAAACCATAAGAAAAAAACAAGTATACTACGACCAAAATAGAAGATTAACATCAAGGAAAAACCATCATCAACAAGATGGAAAACTCCATGAAAAAATGGGACATCAAAACCTTAAAAACCGAACTTCAACATGAACGTTCAAGAAACCAACTTGGTGGAAGAAGACCAAGCTTCAACCTCAAGAAAACCAACTCAAAACCTCAAGAACACACAAAGGATGAACCAAAACATGGTGAAAACGAAACTAAGAATCATGTTGCATGTAACAACTTCTCTTCACCCATCACTTAGAAATTGAGTTCATGGAATTAGGGTTTAAGAAAGAGAGCAATCTACATGATAATACCACAAAGTCTTAAATCTTAAATCATGATAACCTCATATAGCACATTAGCATCAAGTTTAAAGATAAAAATAGTAGCATACAACCAACATTATGGTGCAAGTGATAGAAGAAGGTAAAGAGTTACATAACCCACCTTAGGTAGAGAACCAAGCTCCAAGACCACAAGATCCAAGGAAGAAGATGAAGCTCCAACCAAGGTTAACACTTTGGCCACATGATCACCTCAAAAGTTAAGAATGACATGGTCAAAAGAAAGCTCAAGAAATAAGGTGAGAAACCCTAGGCTGAACCAAGAAGAAAGAAGTAAGAAGAGAGCTCCTTCTCACTTGGGTATCACCATGTCAAAACATAGTCCACAACCCTTGCGAGAAGAAGATCTTCAAGGTAGCCACCATGTCAAACATGGTCTAATAGCTGAGAAGGAGAAGATATAAGGTAGGGTTCCAAATGAAAAAATGTGATCAAGAAGGTAGAACCACTTACCAAGAAGAGAAACCATCAAGAATCACCACAAGGAAGGTGATCAAGCTCCAAAGCACCACATGCAAGGTTGATCGACCTCCATAGCACCCAAGATCAGTTCTTCTTGCTCCTCAAAGCTCCAAGGATGAACACAAGAGAGGGTAGAAGAAGAAGGGCCGAAAGGATCACTTGCATGAAGGAGAAATGGGTTATAAACTTAAAGGAGGAGGGAAGTATGATAGGTGTAAGGTGTTAACACAAGAGGGCACCAAGGGGACACTTGTCCACCAAGAAAACATCCATGAAACCACTACACACATGCATGCTACACATGATGATAACAATAGGTAGGGTATCGACCACATAGGTCACCACCACCATAGAGGTAGAAACAAACATCAAGGCACCTTGTCTCAACCACAAAAAAAGTTCAACAAACCAACTGGGTCGAACCACATCACAAGAAGACCAACCATCTCGACCTTACCACACCAAGACCTCCACGGTAGAAACAAAACCCATCCAAAGAAGGTGTTTTGGTCGAGACACACACAAGACATACCATCAAGGTCAAAATATAGGTCTCAACACCCAACCAAGCTCAACATGGTCAACACCAAGCAAAACCCTAACATCACCACATGATGCCACCTCATCAACCAAGGTCCAAGAAGGTGCCCCATAGCATTATTCTCTCTCACATGATTCTAATGAACTAAGGGCACACTCAAAATGTGAAAAATTGCAAGATAACCCCTCATCATGAGTAAATTACAACTTGGTCTAAAACAAGCATACAAAGCTGAAACAACATCCAAACAGAACCAAACTGAAAAGCATAATCCTATATCATGTTTGCAAAGCATCTCAAAGGAACATATTAATGTTTAAGCATATTATTAAGCAAAGAAAGCATACTCAAGAACTAAGCTAGGTTAGGGGCCTTAGATATGGTGAATGTCCCATGCCTTGCAGAGGAATTATTCTTGAACTATACAAAAATGGCATTAGAATCTTTACTATTGTTATTGAACTCCTCATTCTTTAGGTTGCTTATGTAATGTTGTTGAACATTAAACATACTCCCCAATATTTTATAAAACCATGATATGGCTATTGGTTAAATGTGTGTTCCATCCTTGATTAGTTATCGCTATGAAGGAATTATCCTTGGAATTACTGGAACTTCTATCTTATGATCATGTTTACAGAGTCTCATATGAACACCCTATCACCTGAGAAGCCATTGCTTTCAGCACCATGAATGATTTATCCCATTTTTTGTGGGGTATCTAGATTTTCCTTTTGAGGAATTGTGAAATCATAATGTTATACAAACAACCCACAACGTTCTCCTAATATTTCCATTTTTTTGATTCAACACCATCGTACCACATGAGTGCAAGTCCAGTCTAGCTCCTAAAAAATAAGAAAATTATAATCTTATCATTCCCCTATAGTTATACCATATGTGTAAAATAAGACCTAAAATGTACTTCTAGGTCTCCTTTGACATTATATTTTTCTATTTCATGCATTTAGAAGTTATTAAGTTGCCTAATATTTAGGAAATATTTGTGCTTGTAAAAAGGAGATCCTCCTAACTTGGGCCCATACAAGCCTAAACCATGTTGCCTAGTATCTAAGTGCATTCATGTAGCACACCGTTGAGGTATCATTGTCACTATGGACCATTGGTTGGTATATAATATCAACATTGAGCAGATCATTCAGATTCTCAAAACCTATTTAGTGGTTTCCAAGATACGGGGGATTTGATAAAGGATGGTATAAAGAGGATCACCTTGGAAGGCATAGCCATTTGCGATTAGCTAGAATTGTGGAATGATGAATAAGATGTGTTGAGAATGAGACATATCATGGGTTTCACCTCAGGGTGGCAAAACAAAGTTGACAATTGTTGGTGGACCCCAAGGCATGCTAGTGGCCTAGTTGGACTACATCTTATTGGTTGGACTTCAATAGTCATTGATGAGAAATATCCCGAATAAACCTAGCATCATGTTATTTTTCTTTGTATTTTGTCATCTCAATATCTTCAGCATTAGGGTTTTCAAAATCTTCTAGATGGATTACTGGATAGTCCTTTTCACAGGCCTTATGTGGAACTTGTTGAGAACATATGGAGCCTCCATATTGCTCAAACGTTCTTTTGTTCAAAATTTCTGAGACAATGCCACTCATAGAGTATGAAATGACACTACTAGTTTCCAACAAAGCACTTGTTGGTACATACACTGACATGAATGGTGTCATTGACATGTTTCTTGCTCTAGATCGCAAGAAAATTAGACATCAAGAGTCCCCAGAAATGAAAAACTTTCTTCAAGAGAGAAGTGTATATTTCTAGAAATGAATCACTCATTTGGCTTGTATTCAACTTGACTCCACTGTCCTATCTTTTGAGGAGGAATTCATGATGGCTTTGTATGGAAATGTTGGTAAGACACATGCATTGCCTTTTTTTTTTATAAAAGTACCACCATTTGACATGATGGTAGATGTATAGTTATATGGATAAGGTATTTCCCGTAATTTAACCAAAGGTCATGGGGAACCAATGATAGTCTTAAAAACTTCTAATTTTCTTTTTTAAAGGAACAATTAGGTAGTGGGCTCATTTCTATGATGGTAAGAGGAAAAGTGTTTGGAATATAAAAATTTGAATCAATAAGGGTTGAATATGTTTTCTTTTGAACATACTTTTTTTGGTAATAGGAAAGATGTTTGATGAAAATAAACAAATTTTGATAGTAGCTACCGACCTATACCCACATAGGTGAAAATGGTTGCCCAAAATTCTCTAGGGGGTTCAATGTTTCTCACCTTAATTGTAACATTATAAAATTTGGGTTCTAATTCATAATTTCCCCTAAATTTGAGCTCATTTATGAATTTGATCATCTAATTCAAAGTATCATTTAATTTTTTTGATGTAATCATCATGTTTCTTGATATAATTAGCCTTCAATTGTGATTCTTTTGTTTGAATCAATTTGGTCTCTTCATTTGAAAAAAAATGTTTACAAGGTAGTCCCTAAATTGGCTTCATGAATCATTCAATGTCAACTTGGACCCCTAATTCCTAGATATCTGATTATTAGACTCATATTCATGGACTACTCTCTATTTATATACTAATGGCTTTAGAACAGGGAAAAATACTAATTATCTCAAAGAATACATTATTAATAGTATTGTGATGAATACCCATATAGCCAAAGATAAAAATATAACTATATTCAACCATATTTTATAATATGATTTACTAAAAATTAGACTCGGAATTGAATTTGTAGGAGGAAAGGACTTGTAACTTGATAGATATAAAATATAGAATTAAATATGAATTACCATGAAGGAAAGGTTGTAAAGGGTTATTTGAACATTAATTAACCAATATTATTAAAGGAAGAAACACATATCCTTCCTCATATTGACGGTAGCCAACAGTTATGCACAAGAGGTGACACCAATGTTCCCCCAGGAAGAAATGACACCGACACCCCTTTCTCTACCTTGCCCTCCTCTATCTATCATCTCCCTCTTTGGACTAACAGTGGAGGAGGAAATTTCAACCCTAGAAGTATAAGGCACCACCATCACCTCTCTCTGTGTGACTATTAATGACATTCAAGCCTCTTAATGGAAGTTGATACGCCATGACCAACTGACATCTGACTGCTCCTCTGTCTCCTCTCATTATCATGCACTAAAAAGTTGGAACCTCTTCTATATAATCTTCTACCTGCCTTGCAACTGACTGCCCTCCATAGAGACAACCTCATTGAAGCCATTGCTCTCGACTAACCCTATCTCAGACCCTCACTAGTAGCCATCCAACCAACATCAAATGTACAAAGATAATGGAGCCTGACTCCACCTGGTCACACTACATGCCTTCTGCCACCACCACTGTAGGGCCACCATCAACCTCTATGATGTGTACAATCTCAACAATATCTATAGAGACGCTAAAGAGTCTGTCGGTGACTTACCTCCACACACCAATCTAGGAAATAGCATAATCATCCTACCCCCAAAGTCCTTCTATGATCCCTTTCCTGGATCACCATCAAACCCCAACATGGACACCATGGCACCCACCTCGTGAATGAATACCCTAGAGATCTCAAGTTTATGGCATCATTGACTCCACAACCTCCTCCTCACTGACGTCGGTACTCTACAACTGGAATCTTAGACTCCAACCTCTACAACAAATCATAAGAACCATGTTACCAACCTCCATTGCCTTGCTGACCCACAGTACAAGCAACCTGCTTCTTCTAGCAATATCTGTCACCAAACATGAACCACCTTGAGATAGGAACACATCTTCATACAAATTTAAGGAGTCATATGATTAAAAATTGATGCTTAAATGGTAGGTTAGTTCATCATCCTCTTGTTGTTTTGATTTAGTCTTGAAATGTTTAAAGACTTTACACTAATAACCAATAATGTTGAACAATATTGTTAGATTAATATATTTACTATCTTACAAGCATATACATCTCCCATTGGTGTGTATATATAATAATGTATGTGTAAATTAGAATACAAAGTCTAGTATAGGAGAAATATGTATACAATGGCATCAAACAATCAAATTCGAAGGATAAATATGTATATCTATATCTAATGACCTATCATGACACATAATAATCTAAGAAATAAATCTATGAAGATCAACCTATTCTGATTAAAATAAGAGTTATGTGAGAATATATAAAAGAAAAACCTATTAGATCATGGGTAACCTAACTTGGAATTAAAATAGGTGACAAAAATTATGTTAGACAATACACAAAGTCATTCAATTCTTATCATAGTATATTAATAGTTCATGATTTGATTAGAATAAATAGTTGTGACCTAGGTTAGATTGTATAACTAGTATGCATTGAACTTAAACCTAAGATCCATACTAAAGGTACATTGGTACATAAATATAATAGATGTAAGTGAATGAATAGATGATTCTATATAAGAGAGAGAATAACATTATCTAATTTAGAAAATGTGATAAAGAAATTGAGTATGTAATATGTTATATATATTTATGTATATGTATGACCTAGATATGAATAAGGATAATGGTAAGAAAACCAATTTCTAGAAAACACACACACACACACACACACACACACACACACACACATATATATATATATATATATATATATATATATCACATAATAAGACGTAGTACATGAATTCATGAATCAGGGGAATGGGTAATGATTAGAATATCATATGTGGCCATATGTATAAACATGACTACTATAGTAATGAACTCAGTATGAGATATTACAACAACTGAAAGTGATTTTTCAATATAAAACTCCCTAAGGGACAAAATGGTAATTTCACCAAATTAGAATCTAGGAAGTGATTTTCCAACCAAGATGTTGGTATGTATGCCCAGAGAGACAATCATATGATGATTGTAGCATAACTTGTAAATGATTTGATTAATAATAAAGAAAAAATTCTACTTTATTCTATTCTATTCAGTTATGAGATAATTAAGTAACATAATAAATGTGTACATGATGGTATTACTCAATTACGTATGTCTTCAGGTTGAGGACCTAAATAATGGGATCATACATATGTCAAGAGTATACATTCTTGTTATGTCCCTAGTTAGTTATTACTGTGGAAGCGATGTAGACAACACTAATACATAAGAATACAATGCATTTTGGTTTATGATAGAATCTCATCAGTCATGATATGTGATATCAAACCAAACACATAGATACATATTAGAGAATAGTGTATCAGACAGACCCACCATGAGAATGACACATGGAAACCATTATAAGGGTAGTCATAGTCATCTCTCATAGTGTTGGTGGTGATTGTGGTTCTTAGAACTGAAGTCACTACACTCATCACATGTCGTTCGATGTGATTTGACATCATCCACCGTAACCTTGAATAAGGGTTTCCATAAAGGTGATGATTGGGTGTGTTGTGACACATGGGGATGATTGTGAGTGATGTAGATGGGATTTGTCCCTCCTAAAGGAGTATGATATCCTGACCACTTGATTAGTGAGACTGATAAAAGAATGACCATGCACATGTGAGTCAACATGATAGTTTTCTCTATTTCAAGGAACAAAGATTGAATGTTGAATAGGATGACTACTCCATGCCTTGAGTTCAATCTGAATATCAGTGACAAAGGAACTATACAAATATTGTAACTGTTATATCCTCAACTTAAAAAAATGTAATTATATAAATGAATTAATAATCAATTTCCCAATGCTATTATTCATGGAATTATGATGTCATTTCTGGCATGGGTGCTTGTGGCACAAGATAAATAAAAGGGGTTTGTACATAAACTTATGGTAATGGCTTATGAAATGTTGCATAAACCAAAATATGGAACAATATGTATGTTTCCTAAAAGAGATAGGAAACATGGTTTAAAGAAAAGGAGAAGTTTGATATATATATATATATATATATATATATATAAGGTAACCCAATGAACCCAGATTATGAAGTATGATGAAAAAAAGGATTTAATGAGTTTACATGAGGGGAGGATAATTGGTTTAAGGATCAATTTATTTAATGTACATCATATGAATGTGTTTCCTCTTTATGGCCTTTTGTTGCCAAATTCATATTTTGTGGGGAAAAGAGAGTCCCTCCTCGTTATATGAGGATTTATGTGATAAAATCTTGAGAGTTTTTATATAAAGAAATATAGGAGGAATAAAATAAATACTTTCCTAGAAACATGTCGTCTTTTTATGATAAGTAAATATATTGAATGAAAGGAGACATCTTGTAATGGTTACAAGATTGTGGTGATGGAGCATTTATAGGATGTCATAATATGAAAGTGTCTTACCATATTTGACATCATCCTTGTGCTCCAAGAAAGAGAGAGGGAAAAGGAATGAAAAGCGAGAACATGAGATGTAGGCATATATATATATATATATATATATATATATATATATATATATATATATATAGAGAGAGAGAGAGAGAGAGAGAGAGTCAGGCTAGAATACACTCAAGTGTACGGATCGCATGAATACACTCAAGTGTGTTTGCAGATCAAGACTATTTTTTGCAAAATGTAAACCATTGATCTTCACTGTCATACTATAAATAGGCTACATAAAAATTTTGAGCCCATTTGGATGAGTGTAAGTCACTCATCCGAGGGCAACAAAATCGACGCGCAAAACTAATTTGAAATGCATAATTTTTGTGGTCTTCATAACATGAGCTATACATATTCAAATGTCCTCAAATTTTGCGTATGAGTTGTTCACGAGATGTTTAAGAAGATCAATGGATTAGATTTTCAAAAAAAAAATATTGCATCATGAAAAATCACTAGAGTGTATTCTAGCCTGACTCTCAATCTCTCTCTCTCTCTATATATATGTATATATATATATACATATATATATATATATATATATATATATATATATATATATATACGGGATAAACACATAGACAACATAACCCACATCCCTCCTTCACCATATAGCCATATCCCTCGCTGGTAGGTTAGGTTTCTCTCTCTGTATCATAATGCCCAATCGATCTGGGAAGGCAGTGTACAAGGTACCGTCGTCTTCCATGGGAAGAAGGGAGGAAACGAGGAGATTTCTCTCACCACCCTTAGACACCGACCTTATGCAAGAGAAGTCTACCAAGGACCCTTGCCTAAACCCCACAACCTTCATGGAACCTGGTCACCGTGATGGCTTGGACCATCATCTTCGAACAAGCACAAGGTTGGTAAAGTCATTTCCTTGTAGAGGTAACCTTGTCATCGAACACCAAGAAGAATCCAACCAATGACCCTCTAACTTCTTCCTCACTCACCTTTTTTGTCTTGGATGGGCAACACCCTGGGTTCCTCACACAACCATCACCCTCTAGAGAAGCTTCTCTATGTCTTCCAGGTGATAGTGGAAGGTGGATGGATCACAAGGCTTCTGTCAGGCTGGTAGTATACTCCAGGCCCTTGCGGCAGGGATGTGCCTCCAATCGATCGTGGCAGCTCCAGTTGGTAGACGAGCACGTGGGAGGCGAGCCGATGGAAAACCATATGATTGGAACTAGAAGCATCGAGGAGGTAGATGGGAACAACATCGTTGAGCCTTGCTCGTGCCTGCAGTAGTAGCAGGCTGGGAGGATGAAGACGAAGGGTCTGCTAGCATGACACCTGATTGGTGAGAGTCGAAGAGAGGGGGAAGAGAGGATGGATCATGGCCAATGACTGAAGAACATGAAGATGATAGTTTTGACACATACTGGGATGAGCCACATGTTCACATGAAAGGAGCGCCGTGCACCAGCGTTGGTGCTACACCGATCGACGCATAGAGCCGTGTTGTCGGATTGAAGGAGATTCATAATCAAATGATTAAAATGTCCCTCCCACGCATGAAGACCCGGTCCACAGAAGAAGGTCATTCATGTAATTTTGTCATAAACCAAGACAACATGGATACAAATAAAATCAAGGTATTCTTGCTGACATGTCAATCTCTAATTGGCCCAAATATCTTTAACTTGCAAAAATCATAGAAAATGATTGGTAGGTCAGAATGCATCGGAACTATATATCAAATTTCTCACAAAAATGAGAAGAATCCAAAGAAAATATAATCAGTCTAAATAGGCTTCCATTCTAAAAGTATATACAATACGTGTTTAGATGTGTTTAATGTAAAGGAAAACCTAGAATTGCTTTAATATGATGCTTAATTGAGTAGATTAGGTTATGATGAGCTAATACCTGATCTTGTTATGTATAATGAAGAAATCCTTGATAATGAGGAATAAATGATGATTCAAGATTAATGATCTTATTCATGCTGATTTAGGGTTTTATAACCAATGTCGACATGTTGCTATCATCTAATGCTGTTAATGTGATCTAGGTATCATGAATAGTCTAATATGCCTAAGATGGTGAATAGGATTTAACCTAATATACCTAACTGGGTTTGTAACCTTAAAAACCATGACATTAGGGTTTGTAACACTAATCCCTAGTCCAAACATGAGATAGACCTAAACCCTAGTTTAGGAGCGAACCTAGATCTGATTAATGTAATGTGAATATATGGTGACACATATGTAGTATGTATATTTTAGATTGAATGTTTTGTTTCTTGAATGTTTGGATACACTCTTAAAGTACATGTGATATATTTTGCATGGTTTCTACAATGGCATAAGGTACATGGTTATGCTTATGAATACATGTATTGAATTTTGAGTTTGTCGAGGTTTCTTGATGAGATTGAACAAAAGATAAACTACTTGCTTGTTTATTTACTTCTTGCCAATTATAAAGTTCCTATGAGTATCATGAAAAGTAAATAACAATATTCTAAACCCTGGGTTAGATTGATCTTAAGGGTAATGCACACGAGCCCTGGAGGGACAATGATTACACCTGAGGTAGTAGACTAGATATGGGTTAGAATATGAAAACAAGTTTATGTTTTTATATGCAAGATAAATATGTTTGCTTATACGTGTACGTGTGATTATTATTTGAACCCATGTACCAGTATAGAGATATAATGATCGCATATTTGTTTGTCGGCATTTTAGGTATCAGGTATACTTGATTTGTGGACATGAGGTTACTGATAAAGATGTTAAAGACACTAAAATTATTATTGAAGGTTTAGATATAATGGTATATCATCATATACATGTACATGTTAACTCTTTCTAAAATTTATGTAACTCCTTAGAGGAGCTTTTTATGCAAACATGTAACTATTGGTTCATTAATGGAAATTGTTTACTATTCTATATTAATTCTTGAATCTAGTCCTGGAATTTATGAGTAATGATTCACAACTTTAAGGTCTTTTAGATACTCAAAAATGCAGTTTGTTACACTAACACCAATTAGAGATTGTAGGTTGAAGTTGTTCTCCAACTTTCCATTTACTTGGGTAGCAATGATGTATGGCTAGGTACCACTCTTTTCTTGTGATGTCATAATTGGTTATGGACATTCACTGGCAATGTAATATGGGACCTATAGGGTCACACACATAGGATACACCTAGAAGAGGAGTTTTGATCATGAATGATAGTTGAATTGTTTGCTAAAGTGTTTAGATATTCAATTCAAGAAACAAATAAACTGAATAGACTCCCAACCGACCAATTCAAGTGTTAAACTTACTGGTTGAAGTGTCAGGTTGATTGGATATTGCATTGGTTGAATTTTGGATGAGCTATGAAGTGAAATGATCGATTCACTTACTGAACTGATTCATTCATGATCGCAAGATGAACGATTCACATAGTGAGACACCCTATTCATGTTGCAATTCAATTGCATCAAAGATTAGTTTCGACGTCATGTCGTGCATTAACTAGATTAGAATTGCCAATACATATGCGACTGCCATACATGACAAAATGACTGGTTCATTGGGTGAACCGCCGATCGGATCACATGCCTACCGACCAGTTTGCCTAGTGAACTAACCATTTTACCTATTGTAGGTTGTGAATTTCATGAGATTCCGGTCCTTTCCAATCCCACACAGTCTAGGAACCCTGACCCTAACCCTCCTATAAATAGAGTGGTGATGGGGGATTCTCAGACACATCAATTACCTCTAACAATTGTTTGTCTTCTCTGGTTGTGGTAATTGAGAGAAGCTGAGAAAGTTCTACCTGAGAAAGGAAGTGATAGCAAGAGAGAACAATTGTAGGAGGGCAAGTCAATGACTAGTACACCTACAGGAGGGACAACTCCTTCGTGTCCATTCTACTAGAATGATAGAAGTTCTAGGTAGTTTGTGTGGACTTCTATACAGGCATGTAGGCTGTTGTCTTCCTCTAGGAGGACAACGTCAACCTTCTATCTATGGTAGTGACCAAGAGCTACTGCAGGCACCTTCCTAGTGCAACTAGAAGGCAACTGCACAACTACAATGACAAGGAGGTTGCCGTTTGGACTTGCTCGATGACCAGGTATATCCTCAAAACCATCCTTTCCATTATATAGTTGTTCACACAATCCACTGGTTTAAGGGGAATATGATAGTAAAATTTTTGTTTTCACAGCCTACCTAGTATCAGAGCCACATTATTTTACTATATTTTTAGATACTCAATATTATTAAATTTTTGTTTGTTTATTTATTGCATATAATGCAAATACTAATGTATAATCAAATACCACATACAATCCCAAATAAATATATATATATATATATATATATATATATATATATATATATATATATATATATATATATATAGTCAGGCTAGAATACACTTGAGTGTACAGATCGCACAAATACACTCAAGTGTGTTTGCATATCAAGACTATTTTTTGCAAAAAGTAAACCATTGATCTTCACCTTCATACTATAACTAGGCTACATACAAATTTTGAGCCCATTTGGATGAGTGTAAGTCACTCATCCAAGGGCTAAAAAATCGACGTGTGAAACTAATTTGAAATGCATAATTTTTGCGGTCTTTATAACATTACCTATAAATGTCCAAATGTGCTCAAATTTTGCATATGAGCTAAAATATTGCATCATGAAAAACTACTTGAGTGTATTCTGCTCCGAATACACTCGAGTGTATTCTAGCCTGACTATTTCTCTCTCTCTCTCTCTCTCTCTCTCTCTATATATATATATATATATATATATATATATATATGCAATTTACATGTGTCACCCTAAAAGTGAGTTTTGATGGTGGATGTGAAGCATGGTTATGGCCAATAATCCTATATATCTGTGCATGGTTGTGGGGTTGGTTATTCCTCTTTTATCTCAATTTGTATATCGATCATCTACCTTGTCTTACAATTTTAAAAGTATTAGTATCTCTCCTACCTTTGCTCCCCTCAAATGAAACTTGAGGTTTCTCTATAATCATGTAATAGTAGGACAGTTTATTTTCCTGTTACAATAAAAAAGATGAACCAATAAGATGGAGGACCAATGATGATTGATCTACTGGAGGCCCAACCAATCAACTAGAGGACCTAGAAGATTGTGGACCGGAGTCTAGACAATCGGAGTGATGACCAAATGACTATCTAAGAGGTGATACAATCGGTTCAAGGGTTGAGCCAATCAACCCAAATTGGAAAAGCACACATCTTCATCAACAATAGGTTTTCACATGAGATGTAGATCCTAGGTTGTGGTAATTCCTTATGGATCCAAGTAATTATATTATAATGACCATAACCATCACTCTTTATTTTATTGCATGTTTTTGTTATGTGATATAGCATGTATATAATAGATACTATATATGGTGATTGGATAATGTATATGTATTTATAAGTACAAATCCCTCAATACAATATTAAGCCTAAGATGCTTTTGATAAGAAGAACACATGAAAATCTTGATCGACCAAGCGTAGGTTACACCAAAGTATGGTGCATCGTCTATCTCATCGAACTGTGATGGTAGATATGTAGATCTTTCAAAGTAGGTTACATATTATATTGTGGTGGCTTTTGGGTCAGGCTCAACTAGGTGATCTTAATGAGATTATGTACCTAAAAGCATAGAAATGGATTGTGACAAAGAGTTGTGCACGCCATCTATCCAAGAGTTGTATTTAGATGCATTTGGCAAAAGTTTCCTACCTAAATAGTCAAGTTGTGAGCGATCAACCTAAGTTGACTCATGGTTTGATGAAATATGGATCTTGGCTCACTAGAAGATTGTATACTGCAATCTTCCAAATCGGTAATGAGTGCTATCAATTTGAACAAAATAGTGGGAGTGATAATTAATTAAAGTCTGATTAAATATCATCAAATATTATTCAAATCAAATCAAATCAAATCAAATCAAATCAAATCAAATCAAAAGGTGTTTTGACAAAATGCAAAATTTTCTCTTGTAGAATTAAATGGCAATCAAATCATCATTGTAATTGATGAATGCATATTCATCCCAGTTTTAGTTGCATTATTAGTCTAATTTAGCATTCATATAGATTAATTTTCATCAGGAATAGCTTTATTTTGATCTACTTAGGTTTTTATGTGAATGTGTAGGAATTTGATACTTCTCTTGACTCCCTCTATAGGTTTTAAATTTTATCACTCTACAACAAGTTTGCCTAGGGGGTCCTACTGCACTTTAGTGGGTGGGAGTCAAGAGGAGGATGCCTCTAGTAGGATGAAGGGTAGTACCCCAGACCAAAATAGATTTTGAGCACTTCTAGAAGGCATATCGATACACAAATTTTGTGTTCGAGGACAATTTTGACCTGTCAGTCGACATGTGAATCAACCTTGAATTTTCAGCAAATATCAAGCATCGATAGATGATCAACAAAGAAATGGTTTGACAACCTTTTTGACCTTCCAAATTGAAAACCCATCGACACCTCTGCCGATCTCTCCTGCTCGACATCATCATCGACTAGCAACTGATAAGAAATCATCCCATCGATCTACTATGTTGAAGACCACAATTTTTTTGACAGTCTTGTCGACCCTTAAGGTCAACAATCCTGAGGACCGAAAGTCCAAAAGCCATCAACCGACATACATGTTTGATTGAAAACAAATGGTTGACACCAACAAAAAGAGGTAGACAAACTCAACCCTATAAATAGGCCCCCAGCACAGCTGTACAGATTATCTCAAAAATTTGAGAGATAGAAACGCCGAAAGGCTACCATTGAGATCAGAGCAAGGAAGAGACCTATCGACCGGGCTAGATCTATTGACCTAACTTGGAGACTTCTATTGACATACAACATAGTTCCACATATCTCTTTAATTAGCTACTCTAGGCCATAGATCTCCCTTCTTGGCTGATCCAACTCTCCTCCAAGATGCTGTTCCTCCACCTGCTTCTGCTACAAGTCAGGGTTAATACCTAAAGGAGAAAGAAGGAAGGAAGTCTATCATCTCACACCATGCCGAGCCACTTCTTTTACCATTGTAAACATGATGGTGTCCTCCTCCTCTTCTAGTGATATTAATCTCGCTATGTCAAGGGAGTAGTCTTTTCACTGGGGTGTGGGGACTAGCCCTACTACCTATTTCTTGCAATTTCCTTCATATTCCAACTCTTCTATGAACTCATTTAATCATAGATAATTACTTATTGCATCTCTTGTGGATTGATCACCCGATTGACATCATTTATTACAATCTTTTACCATGAGAACTTCAACATTTGAGATTTGAATACCAACTAGCTTTGGTTGACACCCTGACGAGAACTTTTGACAGAAAGTCTTTGGAGTAGTCGATAGAGGATCCATATCGATCTTAAAGGGATATCTACTAATGCACGTTTTTGACGTCGGAAGGGGAAACTTGCATAATTCCAATCATATCTTCATACATATTTGGATTTGAATGATTGCACATATTCGAGTAGTGGTGGTGAAATGCAGTTCCACCCTAGTGTTTCCATCTATTGATAAATAGAACCCTAATCTAGCTCTTTTCATTCTTGCAATTTTAGATTAACCAAACCAACCTCAATTTTTTTATAAGTACTAGTTCTTGCTGTTACTTCGATAAAATAATTCTTAAAAACATTGTCCCTTGGGATTCAATCCTTAATTGTATTGCGATAAGATCCATCCGCTTGTGGGCGACATTATTGCACTTTGGTTTTGGTAAACTCTAGGAATTATATTCCTAGTGGATTTGTAGTGCGATAATAATCCATGTCAAATTTTAGTGTCGTTTCTAGGGACAAAAGAATTTTCTAATCTTTGTAACTCACTTGGATTAGTTAGGAATTTTCTTTTTTATTTGATACTATTGCATATCATTTTGAATCAAAATTTTCTTCAAACCATCTGACTCATCATCTCTTATTTTTTAGATGATAATTCTTGTGCATGAGACGCTCCTCTAGCATTGACTCATTGATCTCCATTGAACCGAGATTGAAAGAACCTACCACAGGCTCCTTCATGAACAAAGAGACAAAATGAATGACGAGGAGGCCAACCATAGGATGCAAGAAGCCCTGACTGCACAAAGAGAGAGACAACCATTGTACAAGCAGAGCAATAAGAAGCCACAGAAGTAGAGTGATAAAGAGAGCTATGAGAGTTATCTATACCTAAGGCTATAGATATACACAACCCTATTGTCCAGCTTACCATCTAAGCTCAGAACTTTGAGATCAAGATGAATTGGGTGACGATGATGTAAAACAACAACTTTGGAGGACACATCAGTGAAGACCCTCATGAAAACTTATAGCAGTTCATAGACCTTTGTGGACTAAGAAAGCAAGCTAACATCTCAGAAGAGGTGATGGAGCTAAGATTTTTCTACTACTCCCTCACTAACAAGGCTAGTGTATGGTACAATTCCCTAGATGACCGCAACATCACAACTTGGGAGGAACTTCAGAGCCAATTCCTTGAGAAGTTCTTTCCACCCTCACTCACTTATCAACTTAGAGGGTATATCACTGGCTTCAAGAAAGATCCATCTAAGACTCTCTTCAAAGCCTAGGAGTGATTCAAGGAGTTGCTACGAAAATTTCCTCATCATGGCATATCTCTTTGATAACTTTTGGAACATTTCTATAGGGGAGTAGGCGATGAAATCAAGTGATTCCTCGATGTTGCCTCTAGTGGAGATTTCATGTGGAAAATATTTGATGATTCCTGGAAGGTCATTAGTAGAGTAGCCAAGATCCAAGTCAATTGGGGTTCATCCCGTAAGGGAGGCATCCTCAAGATGGAAATGGCAGAAGATAAATATGAACTGAAGGCAATTACTAGATCTCTAAAGATGCTCACCCTGAAGACAGACAACCTTGAATACACAATTCTGAATAGTGGACAAAGAGGCCAATCCTCCCTTCAACCTAAGACATCCCTAGAAGTCTGCCAAGCCTTTAGTGCAGAAGGCCACACAAGTCTACAGTGTAACCATCTCTACCAATCCATCATGAGTGTGATCCAACCACAATTCGACAACACTCTAGTCATTGAAGAAGATAATTCTATGAACTATTGTTACACCCCGATCTCACAATTTCCTCAAATCATGAAATTAGGGCGTAAGATAGGATTTATATGTAACACAAAGAACACCCTTAACTTTTTCCTTTTCTTTAAAACTCTTGCTTCTTCGCATTGAACCACATAAAACATCTTAACAAGGGAATCAGAACATTTCTTTTCTAATCAGACTTCAATAGTAAAGATACATGTGTAAGCATTCACGATGTCTTTCACACATTATGCACATGAAACTTGCTAATTAGCATACATATCAAAGAGAAACAATATTACACATTGTAATTACAACTCTCTCTCTAAACTCTTACTGAGGACCTAGAGTGACAAGGACCGACTGACTCAACTAATCTCATACTTGACTCCTGTGGAAGATCTACTCTAACGCTCTGATCATCTTCAAGTCCACGCGGTTAACCCTAAAATGTTTGAGTAGAGGGGTGAGCCTACTCGCTCAGTGAATGAGTACTTCATGGAAACAGACTAATGCACTAATGTGATTACAGATATAATTTGAATAAACGATATGAAATTTAACAACAATAAATACTACACTGAGCAGTTCTAAAATAATATAATTGAAATAACAAAGAATGTAAATATTGCATCTAAAGAATAACTACAAGAAGACTATGCTCTAGTCTTCCTTAACTCTTTTAATTATAAATAACTCTGTGAACCTATATGATCGTATTTTATATTATGCTTTAAATATATGCAGTGTACTATGCATATAAAGATCCACAACAAGTTCATGCTACGGTCCCACCGTACAAGACTTAGCGACACACCCGGGAAATGCTAAGTCTGACTGCTGTCCTGGTCTGCTACAGGACTCTCAGGCTCACACGGCCTCACTGCACTCTCAAAAGAGTGTACACTAGACTCCTCCTTTAACCTAAGTACATCGGCGAAGAGTCACAGGGTTACCTTCGCGACGCTGCACGAATGGTGTTAGATAACCAAGTTTTCTTTCTTTTTCCCAGTGCCACCGTGACACACGCACGAATTATTGTTGAACACTGCCTTTCTGCCCTCGTGCCACCGTGACACACACACACATTATTGTTGAACACGAGTCACCGACCATCTAGACACACGCTAGTAGGTCGTTTCACCCCAAGGTGCAGACCTCTCGAGGGGTTCTACGGTGTTAGGGCACCTAAGTCTATTAATTAGTTAACATATAAATATCATAGCTCATGTATTCAACATATACCATGTCTCAGTAACATCCCTTTCTTAGGCATGTCATATCTCATTACCTGCAATTTACGAGATATGTATTGAAATTAAGAAGCCCTGCAGTATGTAGATATCAACTCAGAGAGAACAAGCATATAAAGTTAAATGCACTAGAAACATACAATTCAACAATTAAGTATCACCACATCTCATATCGAGACCTTTCATGTCACCATAGCATGATTCATTGAACACCCTATCCTTAGGGTTTCATTCGCCTTATTCATTCATCACATGCCAACACCCTACTCTTAGGGTTTCATTCGCCTCATTCACCTTTTCACATGGCTCTTATCATGATCTCATAAGATATAAGCATTCACTAAATAAAGACTGTTTCCAACAAATCATATATAATCAATATAGATATGAAATCATGGAAACTTAACTAAATTTAGATTTTCCATATCATTTACTGAGATATCATGTATCAAGAATAAAATTCAATTAAGATAAACCATGAGATACATCCTAACCACTTATAGGATTACTAGTCCTTTTCAATAAGGTTGAAACACTAGTAACGTCTCAATTAGGTTAAACCGTAATTACATCATTTGATATAAATTTGAAAAGCATTCTCACTAGGAAGTGTTGTTTACGTTTCTGATATGAATCTACCATTTAGGAATCATTTAAAACAGAGAAGGAATCCATATCATATCAATTTGCAACAATCTTAAATCAAACGGACATTTTAGGTTTTAGAATCACATACTAAGCAATTAGGGATTTGGATGCTATAATCAAATTCGTGCATTAGAATGTTTGAAGGAAGAACCCACTCACCCTAAGGTGTGAAAACACCTCAAAACCGCAGCTCAACTCAGGGAATCTCGAATTCCTATCAAATCCCTAGCAAAACTCCCAATTCTTCTTCCATTCAACTCGGAAACCTTGAAAATGAGGGATTATGAAGAAAGGGTGAGAAAAGAGGGAATTTTGACATCATCTTGGATCAAACCAGAGGATGGACGGAATCTTGACATGAGAGAGAAGATCCACCATAAAAGTCTATGCAAAGAATCCAAACTTACTTGATTTCACCCTTCCTGGAATTGCAAAACCCTAATTCAGCAATTCCCCCACTTTCTCCACTCAAGCCCTAACTCTCCCTCTCTCTCTAGGTGCTCATTTCTCTGGAATGAATGACGAAGAATGAGAGCTGCTTGTGTGTGTGGTTGCTCATATAAGTCAATTGAGCTGCTTGGGTCAATTGCATATTGACCCAACACTTAACTTTAATTATATTGGCTGAATATTCAGTTATACAAAAGTTACTGTAATTCGTTTATTTCAGAGATAAAACATTCTCCAACACTTATGGGAATTTATCACGTTGTTTATAATTGACCTATAAAGCTTCAGTAAAAATTTGAGATCATTTGGTGTTACCAATAAATAATTAAAAATAGAATAGTGCACTACTATATTGCAGTCTGCAGAATATTCGGCCGAGTTTGTCCTGCACAAAACTCGACCGACACCCTTACTTTAGGGATTCAAAAGTCATCCAAAAATTATGCCAATTTAACAGAGTGTCTAAAACTGTGTTTTTCAAGCACAGTTAAAATTTGAGATCAATTGGATATACCAATAAAAATATAAAATTCAATTACCACACTGCTGTATAATTCTGGAAATGTGATCGGCCGAATTTGAAACTCGGCCGATAAACAGGTCAGAGCATTCTTCAAAAATTCTGATAATTTTCAATGTTGTTCAAATTTTATATATCCAAATAATATCCAAATTTAAAGTAAATCAGAGTTACACATAAAATACTAAAAATCATTTAGTGAGACATTCTACTTATCAAATTCTGTATTCATGTATCATCAAAACCCTATTTTGGGCCGATTAGGGTTTATGTTTCTCAAACCCTAATTCTCAAGACAAAAGAACATTTAAACTTATTATCATAGTTAAAAAATCCTAATTGTGTTATCGTCATTAATTAGATTTCAAGAATGATTATTCTAATTAATCTTTGCAATTGTCTAGGTAAACCCTAGTTTACCAATTAAGCTCAGATGGGGTCGTGACAACTCTCCCCCCCTTAGAATGTTTCGTCCTCGAAACATAAACCCACAAGAAAGATACATTCAAGGTTATTCTAAGCTTCTAAAGCCTTCCATGTCATCATATTCTTGTATTTCATACCTGAATGTAGTTTTCAACATTAGATCTTTTAATTCTTTACTAAATCACAACATATTTCAAATAGTTCTCAATGATATCAAGCAAATTCTTTATGCCACAGTCAAACATAGAATGCAAAGATAAACCACCACGCTTTTGTTGCGCAACTCTGATACTCTGATACAACTATCTCAACTTATGCAGCTCAGAAAGTTCTATTGTTCTGTATCACCTTTAAGTGACAAAAGCAAGTTCACCATGCTGTTTTAAACTTTAATAACATGCTACTCAAATGGCAAAACAGTCTTAAATTAAAAGACTAGATTCAAAAATCAATTGCACAATACTACGCTTGGCATCCCCATTGGGTCATGGATGCATGAGGTGAAGCATTACCACCTCATTCCATACTATCCTGTTTCGATCCTGGGACCTGTGGGTTATGGGCCCACACACAATTCAAAGTGTAACCATCGCATTATATCATTTTAGGGTTTCAACAATAGTAATAAGGTAATCCACAATTGTATTAGTCATTCAAGCATTAATCATACTCAATTACCATCACTCAGTTATATTAGAGCTAGGTATAACAAGCTACACCTCATTAGGGTTACTTGTCCAAACAATCTAATTATCATCCCTTTCTATTAATATGAGTGGATAAGTATGACTACCTTGTTCAGGGTATCTCTCCATGTGTTCTGACATCATCCAAACCGTATCACCATATTACAAATACACGATAGTAAGATGCATATCAGGTATGAATTACTACAACTATCATATGCCTTTAATTTAACATATAGCTTACACAAATACACTGAAATCATATGTAGAACCAACTTTCATAACTTAATATGCCTTCAACAAATCATACATGTAAAAACAAATTCACATATTACACAAAGCTAGTGTTTTCCCATATCTCTCTACTCATTCATTACTTCTTTACTTTTTGCTACCTATCCTTTTCATATGATTATATACAATAAACATCATTAACATTGAAGCATTTAAGATAGGAATAGATTATTCATCATTCTTGCTATCACACAAGAATTTATTTCTTATCGCACTTCATCATATTGTATGTCACTATACATTCACTAGATGACCCCACCAAGGTAGTTATGCATCATATATGATTCATTCTCTTATCATTTCATTCCCACCTTGCTCTCAATAAGGAATATATGAAAGAGAAGATGATTTTAAGACTTGGAATACTTGTATTCAAACATTCCCTTAATACATTCTCGTATGCAGATTTACTTAGTTATCAACAGAGATATTTGATTAATTAGCACTTGCCTGAATCTCACAACTTCTTTATTTTATAACTTCTCCATCATATTTCAAACCCTATCTAACGTTTCATAGTCCTCTTACCATATACTACTCTTTAACCCGTCATCTTTAATTCTAAATTTTTCTCTTATAACCATGTTGCTTATTCATATGTATGGTCATCTATACCATGTTGCACATATTCCCACCTTTATCTTTATACTATTGTGAAGTTAACATTCTAAATTAATAGTCCTTCTATTAGTTTTTACTCATGTTGAATACATTACATATTCTTCATTTTTACATCAAGTGGATCATGCATGGTTCAAACATAGTTTCTCTTTCAATCAAGTTTTTCTCTTCTGAATACAGTCCACCTTTGTATGACTTATTCATTCGTTAAACTACACCTATGTTCTTTGCTTAGAAACTAGTTTGTTGTTCTAGTCTTATGAATTACATGTTCATACGATCCTTTTTACTTTTATGGACCTATTGAAAGCTCACTCTATTCTTCTACTTAGCCTTTGCTTTAGAGTTCATAAAAGCATTATACTCTATTATATGATTCATTCATCATGATTGATTCTTGCTATCTAGAACTATACATACATTTCACATATCTTTTCTATATTTCATATGTATAGTTCATATAATATTAATCAATAAGCTGATTATGAATCTCATATCACGTTCCTTTATTCCCAATTAAGGGTTTCACATTTGAGACGCCAAGTTAAACCTCAGATATCAGTTTCAACTAATTCTTAGTTGTTCTAATCTTGCCCATATGTTTCAACATCTTACTGTATGTACATTCTTACTCTGATGTGGGTCTAATTATTCCAATTATATTCTTATTATGTTATAGATAGGATTCATTAGATCGTAGTAACGCATCCTGCCAACCGGACCAGGCCAAACCTGAAGTCCTAAAGCCAAGAACTACAAAGGATTACATTCTTCCTGAACTGCCACTCACAACTCAGAAACTCGGCCGATCACTCTGGAACTCGGCCGATCACCTTCCAGATTTTGAAACTCGGCCGACCAACTTCGGCCGATCAGCAGGAAACTCGGCCGATCCTCTGGGGAACTCGGCCGATCAAAACACTACTTGTTTACCTACAAAGAAACTCGGCCGATTCAAGACCAAACTCGGCCGACCAAAACGCTGTTTGAAATCCTAGACAAGGAACTCGGCCGACCAAAACACGAACTCGGCCGAACCGTGCACAGACTGAAAACCTAAACATACCTGCTGATGTCAATTTCACTCGAATCAGCGGGCAAAACCATAGAAACAAAAGCTCATTCAAAGGTCAATTCTAGTCTACTTGTTATAAAGAATGAAATCAATAAATGCTACAATTGCATAGTATACAACTGATATTAAAGACCCATATTTCAAAGTATTGAACATTTCAATTCAAACATATAAGAGCATTTCTATACATTTCCAACAAAAACAACATTATGAAATGTAAGTTCTATCTCCTTTTACATTTATGCTCTTAATTCTTGTTTCTCTTCTCGTTTTCTAACCCTAACATTTCTAGGGTTCATCTCTAGCCCATTCTTCCACTGTATACCTGGCCAGGGTATACGTGAGAGAATAGACAGAGTAGCTTGTACTGGTTGATCCAAGTACTCAGATATCGGGCCAGGATATCCAAATACTCAAATCCCCAAAGCTAACATCAAACATCTCCTATCTGCCACACATAGGACTCTAACTTACTAACTTAATGGTCCTTGACAACTCACCCTAAGCTCTGATACCAAGCTGTTACACCCCGATCTCACAATTTCCTCAAATCATGAGATTAGGGCGTAAGATAGGATTTTATGTAACACAAAGAACACCCTTAACTTTTTCCTTTTCTTTAAAACTCTTGCTTCTTCGCATTGAACCACATAAAACATATTAACAAGGGAATCAGAACATTTCTTTTCTAATCAGACTTCAATAGTAAAGATACATGTGTAAGCATTCACGATGTCTTTCACACATTATGCACATGAAACTTGCTAATTAGCATACATATCAAAGAGAAACAATATTACACATTGTAATTACAACTCTCTCTCTAAACTCTTACTGAGGACCTAGAGTGACAAGGACCGACTGACTCAACTAATCTCATACTTGACTCCTATGGCAGATCTACTCTGACGCTCTGATCATCTTCAAGTCCACGCGGTTAACCCTAAAATGTTTGAGTAGAGGGGTGAGCCTACTCACTCAGTGAATGAGTACTTCATGGAAAAAGACTAATGCACTAATGTGATTACAAATACAATTTGAATAAACAATATAAAATTTAACAACAATAAATACTACACTGAGCAGTTCTAAAATAATATAATTGAAATAACAAAGAATGTAAATATTGCATCCAAAGAATAACTACAAGAAGACTATGCTCTAGTCTTCCTTAACTCTTTTAATTATAAAGAACTCTGTGAACCTATATGATCGTATTTTATATTATGCCCTAAATATATGCAGTGTACTCTGCATATAAAGATCCGCAACAAGTTCATGCTACGGTCCCACTGTACAAGACTTAGCGACACACCCGGGAAATGCTAAGTCTGACTGCTGTCCTGGTCTGCTACAGGACTCTCAGGATCACACGGCCTCACTGCACTCTCAAAAGAGTGTACACTAGACTCCTCCTTTAACCTAAGTACATCGGCGGAGAGTCACAGGGTTACCTTCGCGACGCTGCACGAATGGTGTTAGATAACCATGTTTTCTTTCTTTTTCCCAGTGCCACCGTGACACACGCACAGATTATTGTTGAACACTGCCTTTCTGCCCTCGTGCCACCGTGACACACGCACGGATTATTGTTGAACACGAGTCACCGACCATCTAGACACACGCTAGTAGGTCGTTTCACCCCAAGGTGCAGACCTCTCGAGGGGTTCTACGGTGTTAGGGCACCTAAGTCTATTAATTAGTTAACATATAAATATCATAGCTCATGTATTCAACATATACCATGTCTCAGTAACATCCCTTTCTAAGGCATGTCATATCTCATTACCTGCAATTTACGAGATATGTATTGAAATTAAGAAGCCCTGCAGTATGTAGATATCAACTCAGAGAGAACAAGCATATAAAGTTAAATGCACTAGAAACATACAATTCAACAATTAAGTATCACCACATCTCATATCGAGACCTTTCATGTCACCATAGCATGATTCATTGAACACCCTATCCTTAGGGTTTCATTCGCCTTATTCATTCATCACATGCCAACACCCTACTCTTAGGGTTTCATTCGCCTCATTCACCTTTTCACATGGCTCTTATCATGATCTCATAAGATATAAGCATTCACTAAATAAAGACTGTTTCCAACAAATCATATATAATCAATATAGATATGAAATCATGGAAACTTAACTAAATTTAGATTTTCCATATCATTTACTGAGATATCATGTATCAAGAATAAAATTCAATTAAGATAACCCATGAGATACATCCTAACCACTTATAGGATTACTAGTCCTTTTCAATAAGGTTGAAACACTAGTAACGTCTCAATTAGGTTAAACCCTAATTACATCATTTGATATAAATCTGAAAAGCATTATCACTAGGAAGTGTTGTATACGTTTCTGATATGAATCTACCATTTAGGAATCATTTAAAATAGAGAAGGAATCCATATCATATCAATTTGCAACAATCTTAAATCAAACGGACATTTTAGGTTTTAGAATCACATACTAAGCAATTAGGGATTTGGATGCTATAATCAAATTCTTGCATTAGAATGTTTGAAGGAAGAACCCACTCACCCTAAGGTGTGAAAACACCTCAAAACCGCAGCTCAACTCAGGGAATCTCGAATTCCTATCAAATCCCTAGCAAAACTCCCAATTCTTCTTCCATTCAACTCGGAAACCTTGAAAATGAGGGATTATGAAGAAAGGGTGAGAAAAGAGGGAATTTCGACATCATCTTGGATCAAATCAGAGCATGGACGGAATCTTGACATGAGAGAGAAGATCCACCATAAAAGTCTATGCAAAGAATCCAAACTTACTTGATTTCACCCTTCCTGGAATCGCAAAACCCTAATTCAGCAATTCCCCCACTTTCTCCACTCAAGCCCTAACTCTCCCTCTCTCTCTAGGTGCTCGTTTCTCTGGAATGAATGACGAAGAATGAGAGCTGCTTGTGTGTGTGGTTGCTCATATAAGTCAATTGAGCTGCTTGGGTCAATTGCATATTGACCCAACACTTAACTTTAATTATATTGGCTGAATATTCAGTTATACAAAAGTTACTGTAATTCGTTTATTTCAGAGATCAAACATTCTCCAACAATTATGGGAATTTATCACGTTGTTTATAATTGATCTATAAAGCTTCAGTAAAAATTTTAGATCATTTGGTATTACCAATAAATAATTAAAAATAGAACAGTGCACTACTATATTGCAGTCTGCAGAATATTCGGCCGAGTTTGTCCTGCACAAAACTCGACCGACACCCTTACTGTAGGGATTCAAAAGTCATCCAAAAATTATGCCAATTTAACAGAGTGTCTAAAACTGTGTTTTTCAAGCACCGTTAAAATTTGAGATCAATTGGATATACCAATAAAAAGATAAAATTCAATTACCACACTGCTGTATAATTCTGGAAATGTGATCGGCCGAATTTGAAACTCGGCCGATAAACAGGTCAGAGCATTCTTCAAAAATTCTGATAATTTTCAATGTTGTTCAGATTTTATATATCCAAATAATATTAAAATTTTAAGTAAATCAGAGTTACACATAAAATACTAAAAATCATTTAGTGAGACATTCTACTTATCAAATTCTGTATTCATGTATCATCAAAACCCTATTTTGGGCCGATTAGGGTTTATGTTTCTCAAACCCTAATTCTCAAGACAAAAGAACATTTAAACTTATTATCATAGTTAAAAAATCCTAATTGTGTTATCGTCATTAATTAGATTTCAAGAATGATTATTCTAATTAATCTTTGCAATTGTCTAGGTAAACCCTAGTTTACCAATTAAGCTCAGATGGGGTCGTGACAACTCTCCCCCCCTTAGAATGTTTCGTCCTCGAAACATAAACCCACAAGAAAGATACATTCAAGGTTATTCTAAGCTTCTAAAGCCTTCCATGTCATCATATTCTTGTATTTCATACCTGAATGTAGTTTTCAACATTAGATCTTTTAATTCTTTACTAAATCACAACATATTTCAAATAGTTCTCAATGATATCAAGCAAATTCTTTATGCCACAGTCAAACATAGAATGCAAAGATAAACCACCACGCTTTTGCTGCGCAACTCTGATACTCTGATACAACTATCTCAACTTATGCAGCTCAGAAAGTTCTATTGTTCTGTATCACCTTTAAGTGACAAAAGCAAGTTCACCATGCTGTTTTAAACTTTAATAACATGCTACTCAAATGGCAAAACAGTCTTAAATTAAGAGACTAGATTCAAAAATCAATTGCACAATACTACGCTTGGCATCCCCATTGGGTCATGGATGCATGAGGTGAAGCATTACCACCTCATTCCATACTATCCTGTTTCGATCCTGGGACCTGTGGGTTATGGGCCCACACACAATTCAAAGTGTAACCATCGCATTATATCATTTTAGGGTTTCAACAATAGTAATAAGGTAATCCACAATTGTATTAGTCATTCAAGCATTAATCATACTCAATTACCATCACTCAGTTATATTAGAGCTAGGTATAACAAGCTACACCTCATTAGGGTTACTTGTCCAAACAATCTAATTATCATCCCTTTCTATTAATATGAGTGGATAAGTATGACTACCTTGTTCAGGGTATCTCTCCATGTGTTCTGACATCATCCAAACCGTATCACCATATTACAAATACACGATAGTAAGATGCATATCAGGTATGAATTACTACAACTATCATACGCCTTTAATTTAACATATAGCTTACACAAATACACTGAAATCATATGTAGAACCAACTTTCATACCTTAATATGCCTTCAACAAATCATACATGTAAAAACAAATTCACATATTACACAAAGCTAGTGTTTTCCCATATCTCTCTACTCATTCATTACTTCTTTACTTTTTTCTACCTATCCTTTTCATATGATTATATACAATAAACATCATTAACATTGAAGCATTTAAGATAGGAATAGATTATTCATCATTCTTGCTATCACACAAGAATTTATTTCTTATCGCACTTCATCATATTGTATGTCACTATACATTCACTAGATGACCCCACCAAGGTAGTTATGCATCATATATGATTCATTCTCTTATCATTTCATTCCCACCTTGCTCTCAATAAGGAATATATGAAAGAGAAGATGATTTTAAGACTTGGAATACTTGTATTCAAACATTCCCTTAATACATTCTCGTATGCAGATTTACTTAGTTATCAACAGAGATATTTGATTAATTAGCACTTGCCTGAATCTCACAACTTCTTTATTTTATAACTTCTCCATCATATTTCAAACCCTATCTTACGTTTCATAGTCCTCTTACCATATACTACTCTTTAACCCGTCATCTTTAATTCTAAATTTTTCTCTTATAACCATGTTGCTTATTCATATGTATGGTCATCTATACCATGTTGCACATATTCCCACCTTTATCTTTATACTATTGTGAAGTTAACATTCTAAATTAATAGTCCTTCTATTAGTTTTTACTCATGTTGAATACATTACATATTCTTCATTTTTACATCAAGTGGATCATGCATGGTTCAAACATAGTTTCTCTTTCAATCAAGTTTTTCTCTTCTGAATACAGTCCACCTTTGTATGACTTATTCATTCGTTAAACTACACCTATGTTCTTTGCTTAGAAACTAGTTTGTTGTTCTAGTCTTATGAATTACATGTTCATACAATCCTTTTTACTTTTATGGAGCTATTGAAAGCTCACTCTATTCTTCTACTTAGCCTTTGCTTTAGAGTTCATAAAAGCATTATACTCTATTATATGATTCATTCATCATGATTGATTCTTGCTATCTAGAACTATACATACATTTCACATATCTTTTCTATATTTCATATGTATAGTTCATATAATATTAATCAATAAGCTGATTATGAATCTCATATCACGTTCCTTTATTCCCAATTAAGGGTTTCACATTTGAGACGCCAAGTTAAACCTCAGATATCAGTTTCAACTAATTCTTAGTTGTTCTAATCTTGCCCGTATGTTTCAACATCTTACTGTATGTACATTCTTACTCTGATGTGGGTCTAATTATTCCAATTATATTCTTATTATGTTATAGATAGGATTCATTAGATCCTAGTAACGCATCCTGCCAACCGGACCAGGCCAAACCTGAAGTCCTAAAGCCAAGAACTACAAAGGATTACATTCTTCCTGAACTGCCACTCACAGCTCAGAAACTCGGCCGATCACTCTGGAACTCGGCCGATCACCTTCCAGATTTTGAAACTCGGCCGACCAACTTCGGCCGATCAGCAGGAAACTCGGCCGATCCTCTGGGGAACTCGGCCGATCAAAACACTACTTGTTTACCTACAAAGAAACTCGGCCGATTCAAGACCAAACTCGGCCGACCAAAACGCTGTTTGAAATCCTAGACAAGGAACTCGGCCGACCAAAACACGAACTCGGCCGAACCGTGCACAGACTGAAAACCTAAACAGACCTGCTGATGTCAATTTCACTCGAATCAGCGGGCAAAACCATAGAAACAAAAGCTCATTCAAAGGTCAATTCTAGTCTACTTGTTATAAAGAATGAAATCAATAAATGCTACAATTGCATAGTATACAACAGATATTAAAGACCCATATTTCAAAGTATTGAACATTTCAATTCAAACATATAAGAGCATTTCTATACATTTCCAACAAAAACAACATTATGAAATGTAAGTTCTATCTCCTTTTACATTTATGCTCTTAATTCTTGTTTCTCTTCTCGTTTTCTAACCCTAACATTTCTAGGGTTCATCTCTAGCCCATTCTTCCACTGTATACCTGGCCAGGGTATACGTGAGAGAATAGACAGAGTAGCTTGTACTGGTTGATCCAAGTACTCAGATATCGGGCCAGGATATCCAAATACTCAAATACCCAAAGCTAACATCAAACATCTCCTATCTGCCACACATAGGACTCTAACTTACTAACTTAATGGTCCTTGACAACTCACCCTAAGCTCTGATACCAAGCTGTTACACCCCGATCTCACAATTTCCTCAAATCATGAGATTAGGGCATAAGATAGGATTTATATGTAATACAAAGAACACCCTTAACTTTTTCCTTTTCTTTAAAACTCTTGCTTCTTCGCATTGAACCACATAAAACATATTAACAAGGGAATCAGAACATTTCTTTTCTAATCAGACTTCAATAGTAAAGATACATGTGTAAGCATTCACGATGTCTTTCACACATTATGCACATGAAACTTGCTAATTAGCATACATATCAAAGAGAAACAATATTACACATTGTAATTACAACTCTCTCTCTAAACTCTTACTGAGGACCTAGAGTGACAAGGACCGACTGACTCAACTAATCTCATACTTGACTCCTATGGCAGATCTACTCTGACGCTCTGATCATCTTCAAGTCCACGCGGTTAACCCTAAAATGTTTGAGTAGAGGGGTGATCCTACTCGCTCAGTGAATGAGTACTTCATGGAAACATACTAATGCACTAATGTGATTACAGATATAATTTGAATAAACGATATGAAATTTAACAACAATAAATACTACACTGAGCAGTTCTAAAATAATATAATTGAAATAACAAAGAATGTAAATATTGCATCCAAAGAATAACTACAAGAAGACTATGCTCTAGTCTTCCTTAACTCTTTTAATTATAAAGAACTCTGTGAACCTATATGATCGTATTTTATATTATGCCCTAAATATATGCAGTGTACTATGCATATAAAGATCCACAACAAGTTCATGCTACGGTCCCACCGTACAAGACTTAGCGACACACCCGGGAAATGCTAAGTCTGACTGCTGTCCTGGTCTGCTACAGGACTCTCAGGCTCACACGGCCTCACTGCACTCTCAAAAGAGTGTACACTAGACTCCTCCTTTAACCTAAGTACATCGGCGGAGAGTCACAGGGTTACCTTCGCGACGCTGCACGAATGGTGTTAGATAACCAACTTTTCTTTCTTTTTCCCAGTGACACCGTGACACACGCACAGATTATTGTTGAACACTGCCTTTCTGCCCTCGTGCCACCGTGACACACGCACGGATTATTGTTGAACATGAGTCACCGACCATCTAGACACACGCTAGTAGGTCGTTTCACCCCAAGGTGCAGACCTCTCGAGGGGTTCTACGGTGTTAGGGCACCTAAGTCTATTAATTAGTTAACATATAAATATCATAGCTCATGTATTCAACATATACCATGTCTCAGTAACATCCCTTTATAAGGCATGTCATATCTCATTACCTGCAATTTACGAGATATGTATTGAAATTAAGAAGCCCTGCAGTATGTAGATATCAACTCAGAGAGAACAAGCATATAAAGTTAAATGCACTAGAAACATACAATTCAACAATTAAGTATCACCACATCTCATATCGAGACCTTTCATGTCACCATAGCATGATTCATTGAACACCCTATCCTTAGGGTTTCATTCACCTTATTCATTCATCACATGCCAACACCCTACTCTTAGGGTTTCATTCGCCTCATTCACCTTTTCACATGGCTCTTATCATGATCTCATAAGATATAAGCATTCACTAAATAAAGACTGTTTCCAACAAATCATATATAATCAATATAGATATGAAATCATGGAAACTTAACTAAATTTAGATTTTCCATATCATTTACTGAGATATCATGTATCAAGAATAAAATTCAATTAAGATAACCCATGAGATACATCCTAACCACTTATAGGATTACTAGTCCTTTTCAATAAGGTTGAAACACTAGTAACGTCTCAATTAGGTTAAACCCTAATTACATCATTTGATATAAATCTGAAAAGCATTCTCACTAGGAAGTGTTGTATACGTTTCTGATATGAATCTACCATTTAGGAATCATTTAAAACAGAGAAGGAATCCATATCATATCAATTTGCAACAATCTTAAATCAAACAGACATTTTAGGTTTTAGAATCACATACTAAGCAATTAGGGATTTGGATGCTATAATCAAATTCGTGCATTAGAATGTTTGAAGGAAGAACCCACTCACCCTAAGGTGTGAAAACACCTCAAAACCGCAGCTCAACTCAGGGAATCTCGAATTCCTATCAAATCCCTAGCAAAACTCCCAATTCTTCTTCCATTCAACTCGGAAACCTTGAAAATGAGGGATTATGAAGAAAGGGTGAGAAAAGAGGGAATTTCAACATCATCTTGGATCAAATCAGAGCATGGATGGAATCTTGACATGAGAGAGAAGATCCACCATAAAAGTCTATGCAAAGAATCCAAACTTACTTGATTTCACCCTTCCTGGAATCGCAAAACCCTAATTCAGCAATTCCCCCACTTTCTCCACTCAAGCCCTAACTCTCCCTCTCTCTCTAGGTGCTCGTTTCTCTGGAATGAATGATGAAGAATGAGAGCTGCTTGTGTGTGTGGTTGCTCATATAAGTCAATTGAGCTGCTTGGGTCAATTGCATATTGACCCAACACTTAACTTTAATTATATTGGCTGAATATTCAGTTATACAAAAGTTACTGTAATTCGTTTATTTCAGAGATCAAACATTCTCCAACAATTATGAGAATTTAGCACATTGTTTATAATTGATCTATAAAGCATAAGTTAAAATTTGAGATCATTTTGTGTTACCAATAAATAATTAAAAATAGAACAGTGCACTGCTATATTGCAGTCTGCAGAATATTCGGCCGAGTGTGTCCTGCACAAAACTCGACCGACACCTTTACTGTAGGGATTCAAAAGTCATTCAAAAATTATGCCAATTTAACAGAGTGTCTAAAACTGTGTTTTTCAAGCACAGGTAAAATTTGAGATCAATTGGATATACCAATAAAACGATAAAATTCAATTACCACACTGCTGTATAATTCTGGAAATGTGATCGGCCGAATTTGAAACTCGGCCGATAAACAGGTCAGAGCATTCTTCAAAAATTCTGATAATTTTCAATGTTGTTCACATTTTATATATCCAAATTATATCCAAATTTGAAGTAAATCAGAGTTACACAGAAAATACTAAAAATCATTTAGTGAGACATTCTACTTATCAAATTCTGTATTCATGTATCATCAAAACCCTATTTCGGGCCGATTAGGGTTTATGTTTCTCAAACCCTAATTCTCAAGACAAAAGAACATTTAAACTTATTATCATAGTTAAAACATCCTAATTGTGTTATCGTAATTAATTAGATTTCAAGAATGATTATTCTAATTAATCTTTACAATTGTCTAGGTAAACCCTAGTTTACCAATTAAGCTCAGATGGGGTCGTGACAACTATATTCCATGGTAGGGGTACTACAATCCCAATAGGCCAAGGAACCATCCAAGGTTCCAATATGGAAATCTAGATGGAGCAGGTAATGCCCAATAGTTCCAACATGGCCCCATCTAAAACCAAGTTCAGGGTCCTCTTGGCTTCCAACAGAATCCAAACTACCGCCAAAACAATTACAATCCTGGTCACTATCGCAACAATCAACAAGGACAACTCCTCCTGGGCCACGGTAGCCAGTAGAACTTGCCAGCAACCTACGATCAAAGTTTCCTGGAAATGATTAAGAGAATGTTAGCATCCCAACAAGAAAAAAAAAAGCAAACCAACAAGCCCAACAAGCCTACATAAAAGTCTTTAGAAGCCCATGTTGCACAAATTGCAATAGCAATAAGACCTCTAGCGGGTTCTTTTATTGGCCAACTGGAGAATAATCCCAAGCATCAAGCAGAGAAGTTAAAGGCTGTCACTACACACTTTGGATGTGTGTTTCTAGAACCTCTAGCTCCAATGATCAATAATAACATGTTGATTCTTGAAGATGAAGAGGATGAAGAAGAAATCCCAACAACTATACCAGTAGGCACACCAACAAAACCAGTTGTTGGCACTCCAACAGAAGATAGCACACCCAATCTAGAGAAGGCACCAGAAGCTACACTAACCCCTCCCTTTGTTCCTGTGGTGCCCATCTACAAGCCTCGAGTTCCTTACCAGATTCATCTAGCTCAAACACGGCTAGACTCAAGATTCATGAAGTTCAAGGAAGCAATGAAGAATCTACATGTAGACATCCCTCTCCTTGATGCTCTTGTAGAAATGCTATCATGGACAAAGTTCTTAAAGAACCTCTTCACACACAAGTACTTAATAGAGGATATTGAGACTGTGAATCTAGCATATACGACATCAGATATCATCCTAAGAAAGGTTCCAAAGAAATTAAAAGATATTGGATCTTTTGGCATCTCTTATTTTGTTGGAGACACTACGTGTAGGAAGGGTCTAGCTGATCTTGAGGCAAGAATTTCTATCATGCCCTAAATCTTGTGCAAATGACTAGGCTTCACAACAAACATCCTGTTGGGTTTTTAGGGAGACAGAGAAGGCAGCGGAAACAAAAAAAAAATTTCTCCCCCAACCCATACCGAGGAAACGCGTCAACGTCTATATAATAGGAAAGGATGGTTTGCGGAATCATACCTTGTCCCAAGGCTTGCTCGGCGACAATACCTCGCGCAATGTGCGGTCTTCAACTCCAGACTTCGACGGTGTCTGTGCAGCTCCTGGTCGCACCGGGACTGACAACTCCTACTCGAACCGGACTGTCGGATGACAGTTGTCCTCCTAAGCGGCAGTGTCCTCCCGCCTCTGTAGTAGTCCACACGGACCACCTGGAACTCGACTCTCCTTGTACCACAAGGAAGTGGAAGGAGTCACACCCTCCTGTTGATGTACTAGTTGCCAACACGCTCTCCTGCCTCCTGTTGCAACTGCAGTTGTCCTTCCCTTGCTGCACCTCCCTTTTGCGGGAAGCACTTGCTCGAGCTCTCTCACGGTTACCAAAACCAGAGAGAACGACAACTTGCAGAGCAACTGGTTGCACTGAGCTGTACTTTGAGAAGCCCCCAATACCCCTATATATATAGGAGAGTCATGGGACAGGGTTCTCCATCCCGGGAAATGCGGGACTAAGGCAGGAGTAGAAGGGTTCGAGAATTTTCCACAAAAAGCAACCGGTTCGCAACTTGAAATGATCGGTTCACAACTGAACCGATCGGTTCGGCCATTGAGCCGATCGGTTGGACCTGAGCCGATCGTTTGGGGCACTCCAACCGATCGGTTGGTGCCCTGAACCGATCGGTTCATGGTCCTAATCCGGCTCAAAAAGACTTTCCTTGTTTCTTTCCCAATTGGTATCGAATACCAATATTATTCCCAATCGAATTGGGCAATTTGAAACAAAAGGAAAATTCTTGCCGACATGACTTTCCCAACTGGTCGGTTGCACCAGTTGAGCCGATCGGTTCAACCCTTGAACCGGTCGTTTCAAACTAGGCATGAGCCGATCAGCCTGGACATTCCAGCTGACCGGTTCAGCAACCTCAGCCGACCGGTTCATCACATGAACCGATCGGTTGGGAGCACAGGTTGGGCAAAATCAGTCAATTGCGATTTCAATCAATCCGATACTCCAATCAATGCGTCCAACACCTTGAACCATACGATATTGAGCCATCGACTGATTGAGTGTTTAATTGAACTACTAAACTCCTTTAGTAATCAATCTAAACATTGCTTTGTGGACAAAACTCCTCTTCCAGGTAAAACCCTATGTGTGTGACCCTGTAGGTCCATTTCACGTTGGCAGTGAAAGTCCATAACACTTATGACTTCACAAGCAAAGAGCAGTGCCTAGTCACACATCAGTGCTACCCAAGTGAAAGTAGAAAGTTGGAGAACAACTTTCATCCTACAATCCGTGAATGGTGTTACTGCGAATGTATAATTCCTTTGTCACAGATATCCCGAATGAACTCGAGGCATGGAACAGTCATCCTATCTACGTTCATTCACTTTCTTGATCTCAGAGTAGACTGGAAGAGATATGTATGACATCAGTATCATATACTGATTCACACATGCGTGCACGCCTTTCTCAATCCTACTCATCAAGTGGCCATGGATATCATACTCCCTCAGGAGGGACAAATCCCATATCTATCACTCACCCCTCAAAAGCCCCATGTGTCAAAGCCACCCAATCATCACCTTTATAACAACCCATGTTTCAGGACTGCGTTTGATGATGTCAAAGTGTGCCCAACGACATGTGTTGAGTGTAGTGATTTCAGGTCTAAGAATCACACTCACCACCATCACTGTGAGTACTGACTGTGACTACCATCTCATGGTTCCATGTGTCAAACTCACGGTGGGTCTGTACGGTACACTTGTTCTCTAACAAGTACCTATGTGTTTGGTTTGATATCTCTATATCATGAATAATGAGATTCTGTCATCAACCAACACCACAATCTAGTCTTGTGTGTCATTGTTGTCTATCTACCTTCCACAATGACATCCGACTAGGGACATAACAAGAATGTACAAACTCTTGGCATCCGTATGATCTCATCGTTCAGGTCCTCAACCTGAAAGCATACGTCATTGAGTACTGTCATTCTCTAGACATTCAATCTGTTCTATCACTATCTCATATGACTGAACCAGAAAGAATTGGAAGCTTGCCTTTGATGTTTATCAAATCAATCTTAATGTATCCCACCAATCATCCCATGATTGGCTCTCAGGGCATACATACCAACAGACTCCCACTTGCACTGCGAGCCAATCACCCATGAATCATATTCATAGTGATCTTCAAACATGTTCCACATGTTACTGTGCTGTAGTTCCAACATAGTGAGTAATGAAAACACCTTGCCAAAGTCTGTATAAATTGCATGTCTCTCATCTCTTCGCTGTACGTCACACGTATAAGATGGAGTTGCCGTAATATGCGATCTTGTATTCCATTTGCTAACCTTTAGCCACATTGCATGATCAAGGATTCCAGACTTGTTATCAATGAGTGGAATATAAGTTCATCTCATGAACTTTCAGATCCATATAGTATCCAATGCTGTTCACTAACACATAGATACTCGACCTTTCCCTTTTAAATGGCTTTATTGGAACACTTCCAATTATCAACAAACATTCACTTTTATACATCTCATGTATATATATTGCGATTAATTTTCTGTCCTTTCGGAAGTTCGCATCAATGTAACTCTTTACATCAAACTCTTCCTTATCTCCATAGAACTAGTACTTCACAAGCACTTATTAAGTTCTCATGGTATTCCAGTAACCCTTACTGGAAATAGACAGACATCCACTCGTCATGTCACACATATGAGTTATCAGGATGAGCACATCATATTGCCATGTCCTACATACAAGATGATGAATGCATTTTATTCTTGCCATGTCATACATGCAAGATAATGGGATGATTACATACATGATAGATCCATATCTATTCTTAGTGTTCCCATTCTTCATAAGAATTGGACACTTGGCCTTGGGATACTAACTCCATGTAACATGGACTAGTTTTCTCCCACTGAATCTGTGCATACTGAACACTTCAGTACAGATTGCCAATGTATGCTCTCTCTTTCCAGGTTAAGATATTTTCGAGAACTATCTCTATAGATCTCTATTCCTATCACATAGGAAACATCTCTATCTTCCTTAAAGATAATTTCCACATTCGGATTTCCAATCTAGAACATTTCCATTTCACATCAACATGTGGAATGTGAATACGCTCCCACTAAATCACAGATCCCTTCTTTATCTTTGACATATCAGTCAAACCCTTTGACTATATCATCAAAATAAAGATCCAATTTTGAGTTGCTTGTACTCAATCAATCACATTGATTAGTCCATTGTAACTTATAGACTTCATTTGCATTAGTGGATTCATAAACCTTATAGGATGTGTCACGTACACATCCTGGTTTTATTCCTCATAGGAATGCGGTTTTAGTGTCCATATGCCAAATGTCTTAGTCATTAAGTTGCAATCAACAAGCATCATACTTTTCAAAATGTTATCCATGTGTCTTAACACTTAAGACTCATTTGCACTTATGGATATGATCCAATGAGTGCTACCATCAAGGTCATACCTTATGGTTCACATGGAAGTCATTTAGGATGTAATGGTTTTAAACCATAACTCAAGATTCGGTTCCTCATATTCATCTTGATAGTTGACTCATCACATGAACAACTCATCACATAGATAATTGAGGTGTATCTGTTAAAGATATAAGAACTCACAACCCTTGTGATTCTTAATTTCTTTTATTAGTGTGGGGTATTCATTTATTAAGAAGAATTCAGTTATTTGATAATCATTCTCTAACTCCTTAGAGTATGATTCCTTCTTGATTCAGACATCACCATGCCTTAATCATGAGTTCATTATGATACATTATCATAAACACTCATAAGGATCTCAAACATTTGGTCCAAGTATTTCATTCATTGATCTCATCAAGAATTAATACTTTACCAAATTTGTACTTCATTTATGATAATCTTGAACACTTCAAGATATTCATATTGGTATTTCTCTAAACACCATTTGAAGTATTAGCATTTATTCCAATAGGTATGTAAATACATCACATGTATTATACCTAATAGGATAATCATTCTCCCACTACTTTAGTGAAGATTGATTAATCATGTCCAAGATATTCATGTCCCTTACTGGTTCTCTAACCAAAAGAGTATAGTTTTATCCATCACATGGAAACTAGAAATGAATTTCTCATGATTAATGCTAATTAAATTGTTTGAGTTATCTATAACTTTTAGGTATAGTCTTATCTTATGCATATCAAATATCACAAGATAAATAAGGCATTGCCACAACGATCACATCTTTATAAATTGAAACATCTCTTTATTAATTGCCATCATTGTCACACAATATGCAAAAAATAAAGTGTTTCTATCTATTGTCAAGTATGAAATAGCAGTTCATAACTGTATTACATGCCTTATTGGATGAAAATAAACTAAAGTATTCCTATCTATAAAGGCAACACTTGCCCCAAGTAAGAATGCTTTACACTTTACATCTTGATATCATATATCTCAAAAAGTGTTACAAGTTTACTTTTCATGACACCTTTAAGTAGAGGTTTCAGTCACCTCCTTCTTCTTTTGTTCTTCCAGGTAGAGAGGACAATTCCTTTTCCAATGTCCTGGCTTTTGACAATGGTGGCAATTTCCTTTCTTGGTCACGCCTCCCTTGGCCTTGAGAGCTGAAGATGGCTTGGACTCCTGGCTAGCTTCAGAACCTTTCTTAGCTTTGCCCTTGCCCTTGCGCTTGGACTTGCCTTTCTTGCTCATGATCGCCATCACAGACTTAGGCTTGTCCTTCTTCATCTGTAACTCAGCTGTCCTCAACATGCCCAACAACTCTGACAGTGGCCTATCAAAGTTGTTCATGTTGTAGTTCATCACAAACTGACTGTAAGATTCTGGCAACGATTGCAGTATCACGTCAGTAGCCAACTCTTAGCTCAGTGGAAATCCCAGTCTCTGCAGGTTCTCCACATACCCAATCATCTTGAGTGTGTGAGGACCAACTGGATCTCCTTCTGTCATGACGCACTTGAACAGTGCCCTAGAAACATTGTATCTCTCTTGCCGTGCCTGATCTTCATACATGTTCCTGAGATGCATAATCATCTCTATGACACCCATGTTCTCATGTTGCCTCTACAACTCATGGTTCATTGAACATAGCATCAAGCACTTTGCATCAATGGCATCATCAGAATACTTCTTGTAAGCATCCCTTTCTGTCCTTGGTGCATTAGGAGCGGGTTCCTCTGGAATTGGAGTATCTAGGACATAGAGCTTACGCTCTTGAGTGAGAACAATTCTCAATGTCCGATACCAGTCGTGGAAGTTTGTCCCATTTCGCTTGTCCTTGTCAAGGACCGACCGCAAAGAAAAGTTGTTTTTGTTTGTTTCCATTTGAACTACAAAAGGAAAATATGCAATTTTAGTCCAAAACTCATTTTTGACTTATTTGATTAATTTGAAAATTTGACGATATAATTAGGCCTTTAATTAATTATCGCTCCCACTATTTTACTTCAAATTGATAGCCCTCACCATCAATTTGGAAGATTGCAGCGTACAACCTTCTAGTGGGCAAGATCCTGAAATCCTCTAAGTCATGAGTCAGCTTTGGCTGATCGCCCACAACTTAGATCTCTCAGGTAGGCAACTCTTGCCAATTGCATCATATGCAACTCTTGTTGAATGAACATGCACAACACCTTGCCATGAACATTCCTTGCCTCTGGGCTTAGACGCTCTAAGAATCACCAGTTAAGTCTAACCCAAAAGCCGACACGGTAGAACATGCACTCTGCTTTGGCAGAACCTACATGTCTACCCTTCACACTTCCACAAGATAGACGGAGCACCACGCTTTGGCGTAACCTACGCTTGGTCGATCGAGATTTTCATGTGTGCCGCTAATGGAAGGCATATAAGACTTAATATTTTAATGAGGGATTTGGTTTTATATACACATACATATCCAATCACCACAATACATAGTACGTATCATATACATGCTATATCCCATAGAAAACATGCACAAAACGATAAAAAGCGATGATCATGGCCATCCTAATGTGATTCCTCAAGAGGAATCACGGTCATCTAGGTCTACATCACATGCAACCTGTACAAGATGAACTCTGTGCCTTGCCTTCCGAGTTGATCAACTCATCACATGAATGATCTGTACTCTCCAGCCGGTCGTCTGGGTGCCACCAGCCGATCGGTTGGCTCCTCCAACCGATCGGTTCGCCTGGTCATCATGCATCTCGTCATGTACGCCACCCGCTTGTCTCGCTCCTCGAACCGGTCATCAACCGATCGGTTCACTCCTTGAACCGACCGTCTGGAAGGTCAACCGATCGGTTCACTCCTTGAACCGACCATCTGAACAGTCGTCTTGATGTCCGCCGGTATTTGACATAACAGGAAATAAAATCCTATTCTATTTATTACATTGCTTTAAAAGGGAAACCCCGAGTTACATTCGGGGGGAGCAAAGGTAGGAAAGAATCTCGAATTATTTCGAGTTACATCAGGAATAAGAGAGGGAAGATCGGTGCGCAGACCGAGATGCTAGCAACCACACACAACCAATCACAGATAGGGGTTTATAGGCCATAATCACGCTACACACATCCACCACAAAACTCGTTTAAGGGCGACGCGTATCGATTGCATTAATAATACATATCATATATGTAATTAGGGATTTGTGGATTTAGGATTGGACATGCATAAAGCCGATATTATTCACATCGCATGCAATAAATAAAGGCGACAAACCAAAATCAATCATATCGATATTCCTAAAATATAGAGCAGTTGACGTGGCTCTGATACCACTGTTGGGTTTTTAGGGAGACAGAGAAGGCAGCGGAAACAAAAAAAAAATTTCTCCCCCAACCCATACCGAGGAAACGCGTCAACATCTATATAATAGGAAAGGATGGTTTGCGGAATCATACCTTGTCCCGAGGCTTGCTCGGCGAAAATACCTCGCGCAATGCATGGTCTTCAACTCCGGACTTCGACGGTGTCTGTGCAGCTCCTGGTCGCACCGGGACTGACAACTCCTACTCAAACCGGACTGTCGGATGACAGTTGTCCTCCTAAGCGGCAGTGTCCTCCCGCCTCTGTAGTAGTCCACACGGACCACCTGGAACTCCACTCTCCTTGTCCCACAAGGAAGTGGAAAGAGTCGCACCCTCCTGTTGACGTACTAGTCGCCAACATGCTCTCCTGCCTCCTGTTGCAACTGCAGTTGTCCTTCCCTTGCTGCACCTCCCTTTTGCGGGAAGCACTTGCTCGGGCTCTCTCATGGTTACCAAAACCAGAGAGAACGACAACTTGCAGAGCAACTGGTTGCACTGAGCTGTACTTTGAGAAGCCCCCAATACCCTTATATATATAGGAGAGTCATGGGACATGGTTCTCCATCCCGGACAATGCGGGACTAAGGCATGAGTAGAAGGGTTCGAGAATTTTCCACAAAAAGCAACCGGTTCGCAACTTGAAATGATCGGTTCACAACTAAACCGATCGGTTCGGCCATTGAGCCGATCGGTTGGACCTGAGCCGATCGTTTGGGGCACTCCAACCGATCGTTTGGTGCCCTGAACCGATCGGTTCATGGTCCTAATCCGGCTCAAAAAGACTTTCCTTGTTTCTTTCCCAATTGGTATCGAATACCAATATTATTCCCAATCGAATTGGGCAATTTGAAACGAAAGGAAAATTCTTGCCGACATGACTTTCCCAACTGTTCGGTTGCACCAGTTGAGCCGATCGGTTCAACCCTTGAACCGGTCATTTCAACCTGGGCATGAGCCGATCAGCCTGGACATTCCAGCCGACCGGTTCAGCAACCTCAACTGACCGGTTCATCACATGAACCGATCAGTTGGGAGCACAGGTTGGGCAAATTCATTCAATTGCGATTTCAATCAATACGATACTCCAATCAATGCGTCCAACACCTTGAACCATACTATATTGAGCCATCGACTGATTGAGTGTTTAATTGAACTACTAAACTCCTTTAGTAATCAATCTAAACATTGCTTTGTGGACAAAACTCCTCTTCCAGGTAAAACCCTATGTGTGTGACCCTGCAGGTCCATTTCACGTTGGCAGTGAAAGTCCATAACACTTATGACTTCACAAGCAAAGAGCGGTGCCTAGTCACACATCAGTGCTACCCAAGTGAAAGTAGAAAGTTGGAGAACAACTTTCATCCTACAATCCGTGAATGGTGTTACAACGAATGTATAATTCCTTTGTCACAGATATCCCGAATGAACTCGAGGCATGGAACAGTCATCCTGTCTACGTTCATTCACTTTCTTGATCTCAGAGTAGACTGGAAGAGATATGTATGACATCGGTATCATATACTGATTCACACATGCGTGCACGCCTTTCTCAATCCTACTCATCAAGTGGCCATGGATATCATACTCCCTCAGGAGGGACAAATCCCATATCTATCACTCACCCCTCAAAAGCCCCATGTGTCAAAGCCACCCAATCATCACCTTTATAACAACCCATGTTTCAGGACTGCGTTTGATGATGTCAAAGTGTGCCCAACGACATGTGTTGAGTGTAGTGATTTCAGGTCTAAGAATCACACTCACCACCATCACTGTGAGTACTGACTGTGACTACCATCTCATGGTTCCATGTGTCAAACTCACGGTGGGTCTGTCCGGTACACTTGTTCTCTAACAAGTACCTATGTGTTTGGTTTGATATCTCTATATCATGACTAATGAGATTCTGTCATCAACCAACACCAAAATCTAGTCTTATGTGTCATTGTTGTCTATCTACCTTCCACAATGACATCCGACTAGGGACATAATAAGAATGTACAAACTCTTGGCATCCGTATGATCTCATCATTCCGGTCCTCAACCTGAAAGCATACGTCATTGAGTACTGTCATTCTCTAGGCATTCAATCTGTTCTATCACTATCTCATATGACAGAACCAGAAAGAATTGGAAGCTTGCCTTTGATGTTTATCAAATCAATCTTAATGTATCCCACCAATCATCCCATGATTGGCTCTCAGGGCATACATACCAACACATCCTCCCTACTATCATCGTGATTCAACTTGCTAACTCTATTGTGACTACCCCCATGGGTATTGTAGAAAATATCACTGTTCGTGTAGGCCCCAAGTCATATTACCCATGTGAATTTGTCATCATGAAAATCAAGGAATACCAACACTATCCTCTTATCTTTGGGCATCCCTTCCTTGCAACAGCTCATGCACTCATTCATGTGGAAGTAGGCATCTTGACATTAAGGCTCAAGACATATACTGTTGACTTTAGAGTCTTTGAGGGCCTCAAGGGTCCTTCCTTTCAAGAACAATGCTATTTTATTGATTGTGTTGACAAAATGGAACAACTACAATAGGGGGATTATACTTCTAAAGATCCTTTAGAGACCGCACTCATCAACAAAAATGCTCATAAATTGGATGATGAATACATGAAGAAATTTATCTTTCTCCTAAACTCTTCTATAGAAGATCCTGAGGCTGAGTTTGAAGATCTCATATTTGCCTCCATCATTGAAGAAGAACCTACTACACCAGAGATGAAGCCTCTACCCGAGGGGCTCAAGTATGTTTTCCTAGTTGAGAAGAAGATCTACCTAGTCATCACCAATGTAGATCTCATGACAATTCAGGAAGACAAGCTATTACCCAAGCTGAAGAAAAGATAGAATGCACTAGGTTACAAGACGACTGATATGGAGTGAATCAAGCCCTCTTTATGCACATAATCAACATGGTTGAAAAATACAAGCCATATATCGATCCTCAATGTAAGCTAAATCCTATCCTAAAGGATGTTATTCCTAAGGAGGTGATAAAATTGCTACTTTCTGGGATTATCTATCCCATCTCCAATCCACCTTGGGTGAGTCCTGCACAGGTGGTGCCCAAGAAAGGTGACACTATAGTTGTTCTGAATGAAAAGAATGATCTTATAACCAACTCTACTGTAACTGGGTTGTGTATGTGCATAGACTACCACAAGCTCAAAAAAGCTACTAGGAAGGACCACTTCCCACTTCCGTTTCTTGATCAAGTCCTAGAGAGGCTTGCACACCAAGAGCTCTTTTTCTATTTAGATGGATATTCTAGTTTTTATCAGATACCCATCCATCCCAACAATCAAGAGAAGACGACATTCACATGTCCCTTTGGAACGTATGATTTCCTCCAGATGCCTTTCGATTGTGCAACACACCAACCATTTTTCAATGTTTCATGTCTGCCATCTACTCCAAATTCACTGAAAACATAATGAAGATCTTTGTGGATGACTTTTCAGTCTATGGAGGTTCTTTTGAACAATGTCTACACAATCTTTGCCTTGTCTTAGAGCATTGTGAATAAGCACACCTGGTGCTTAATTGGGAATAATGCCACTTCATGGTGAAGGAGGGTATTGTTCTAGGGCATCAGGTCAGCTCTAGAGGCATTGAAGTTGATAAAGTGAAGATTGAAGTAATAACAAAGATACCTCCTCCAACCACTATTAAGGATGTGTGAGCATTCATAGGACATGCCGGGTTCTATAGGAGGTTTATTCATGACTTCAGTAAGATCACCAAGCCCTTAACAATTCTTCTTTAGAAAGATGTGAACTTCAACTCTGACTCCAATTGCATGAAGAGCTTCAACACCTTGATGGAAGCCCTCACCTCAAATCCTATCCATCACACCCTAGATCAGCCTCTTCCCTTTGAGATCAAATTCAATGCTAGTGATTACGCCACAGGTGTAGTATTGGGGTAGCATGTTGATAAAAAGCATCACGTCATTTATTATGCAAGCAAGATACTAGACGACACACAAAAAAATTATGCTACGACAGAGAAAGAGATTCTTGCTATTTTCTTCACCTTTGACAAATTATGCTCTTACCTAATAGGCTCACAGGTGATAGTCTACATTGATCACACTGCCATAAGGTATTTAATGATGAAGAGAGATATGAAGCCCGAGTTGATCATATGGATACTAGAGTTTGATCTGGAGATCAAAGACAAGAAGGGGACATAAAAATGTAGTTGCTGATCACCTCAATAGATTGCATATTCAAGATTCTGATGAAGTCCCTATCAATGACTCTTTACCTAATGACCACTTGCTGCAAATATCTACATCCACACCATGGTATGCAGATTTTGTCAATTATCTAGCTACATAAATCTTACATCCAGACTGCACAAGAAATGATAGAAGGAAATTCATGTCATACATTTGTCATTACTATTGGGACGAGCCCTATATCTTTCTATTATGCTAAGATGGTCTCTATCACCATTGCATATCTTAAGAAGAAGCTCCTCTCATTTTGGAGAAGTGCCACTCTAGCCCAAAAGGGGGTCACATGAGCTCTAAGAAGACCACATTTAAAGTCCTTCAATGTGGATTCTTCCGGCCTTCTATCTTTAAGGATGCTCATAGTTTTTTCAAAGCATGTGATCAATGCCAAAGGCCAGACAATATTTCAAAGAGGGATGAAATGCCCCTCAATCATTGGCAAGAGGTGGAATTTTTTGACGTTTGGGGTGTGGACTACATGGATCCGTTCCCCTCTTCTTACGGGTTCTCCTACATACTCATCACAATAGACTATGTTTCAAAGTGGGTTGAGGCCATCCACACCATTTCTTGTGATTCCAAGCCAATTATAAAGATGTTCAAAGATATCATCTTCCTATGCTTTGGAGTTCCGTGCACTATCATTTCTGATGGAGGATCACACTTCCACGAGCGTAGCTTTGAAACTCTTCTTTGCAGATATGGTGTTACCCACTGAGTGGCCACTCCTTGTCATCCTAAGATGAGTGGACATGTGGAGGTTCCTAACATTCAAATAAAAACCATTCTTGAGAATATAGTTGGTAAGACATAGCAGGATTAGGAACACAAGTTGAATGACACTCTATGGGCATATAGAACCGCCTACAAGGCTCCCCTTTGCACTACACCTTCCCGTATGATGTATGGAAAGTTATGTCACTTACCTGTGGAGCTCGAGCACAAAGCATAGTGGGCCATGAAGTATCTCAACTTTGATTTTCATGTAGCAAAAGAGAACTGACTACTTCAACTTCAAGAGTTTGAAGAGTTATGCTTTATTGCATATGAAAAGGCACAAATCTATAAGGAGCATACAAAGATGTGGCATGATGTCCACCTGAAGAGGAAGAGTTTGCACATCAGAGATTAAGTATTACTGGACAACTCATGTCTCCACCTCTTCCCAGGAAATCTCAAGACTCGATGGTTGAGTCCATTCATCATCAATCACATCTTTCCTCATGAAGATGTGTTGATTTTGAGTGAGAAAATAGGATAATTCAAAGTTAATGGCCACCATCTCAAATGCTATTTCACAATAGATGACATGCAAGCCAACCAACATCTCCCCCTCCTCCCTCCAACATATCATGACTGAGTTTCAGGTGTCGAGCCATTGACATAAAACAAAGGCGCTTCTTGGGAGGCAACCTGAGTATTTCTTTCATTTCCAATTATTTTTACATCTTAGTTCATATTGCACCTAGTTAAGATAGTATATCTCATGACAAGATAACTAGTTCTAACAATTTTGATTTTAGGCAAATGATTTTTGCAGAAGGGAGAGAAACCACATCATGTAGACCTACCATCAAAGTATTTCCCATCCATCTTGGATTTAGTGTTTGCTCGAGGATGAGCAAATATTTAAGTTCGGGGTGGAGGGTGGGTGGTTCATATTCTACTTTCTACCCTCACCTATATGGTTACAACTTATGATCTTGTCATTACACTCATCATGCATCACTTTTGGGTCAAAATATTTCATAATTTCTTTTGTAGAGTAAATAAAACCATTACCTAGTCAGCTTAGAATTATGCATTTTTCATAAATATCTCCCCTTATTTGAAGCAACGCCTCAAAAGGACCAATTTATGAAACTAACCAATGGTTCAAAATTGTCCTTTGTGACCTATGAATCCAAAAATCACGTTTCCTTGGAAAAAATGGTAAGCTTTGAAGGAATTGAGAGGGATCAAAAACATTTTTCTTCCAACTGAATAACAAAACAATTGCATAGAATTGCCATTTGTACCCTCTTTGAGTCATTATTTGAGTAGAGTGGGACAAGGAGAAAGACCTGGTGCACTAAATTGTAAATTGAGTTGCATGACAATTTGAACTCTCTTCTATACTTCTTCTTTCATCTTCTTACTTTCCATTCCACCACCAAAAAGAAAATAAAAAGCCACAAAAATGTGCCAAAATCTAAATTTGGGGTGTCACACCCCCTTCTTCCCTCTTTTCGCTTCTTCCATACCCCTTACAAATTTAAAAGGGGCGTACCACCAAGAAAAGATGCCAATAATCACACCAAAACATGTAGTAAATGAAACTTCAAACAAAGAAATAACAAGATCTTGAGTGGAATAGAGGAGAGATCGATTCCCTCCATACCTCTATTTCACTTCCTTCTTTTACCTATAGGCAAAATGAATGCCTATTTTTTTTACCATTCTTTTAACTACACCAATGTCGGATCAAATGCATACTTGTTGTTCTTCGGGTCTCTCTAAACTCTCATGAAACTCCTTGACATGCTTGATGTTGGGACAGTGGTGTGGAAGTGTTGTTGGGAAATGAAATCAGGATCAGATATATGGAAATGTGTGTTATGTGATCTCAAGAAGTTGGGGTAGCTTGACCATATCAGGTGGTAAGAAAAACAACATGATGGGAGGATGAGTATATCTCACTGGCCAAAAGTATAAATTTGGTGATTGTTTTAGATTTCACATTATTTGAGGATGAGCAACATTTACGTTTGGGGTGTTTTGATGAATGCATATTCATCCTGGTTTTAGTTGCATTATTAGTCTAATTTAGCCTTCATATAGCTTAGTTTTCATCAGGAATAACTTTGTTTTAATTTACTTAGGTTTTTATGTTAATTTGTAGGAATTTGATACTTCTCTTGACTCCCTTTGTAGGTTTTGAACTTTATCACTATGCAATAGTTTTGCCTAGGGGGTCCCGCTACCCTTCAGTGGGTGGGAGTCGAGAGGAGTACACCTCTCATGGGGTTCAGGGCAGCCCCCCAGACCGAAATGGAATTTGAGCACTTCCAGAAGGCAGATCGATACACAAATTTTTTGTCCGAGGAAAATTTTGACCTGTCGGTCGACATGCTAATCGACCTTCAATTTTTCAGCAAATATAAAGCATCGACAGATGATTGACAAAGCAATGGCCAACAATCTTGTAGACCTTCCAGATCGACAACCCATTGACACCTCTATTGATCTCTCCTACTCATCATCATCATCGGCCAACAACTGACAATAATTCATCCCATCGATCTACTATATTGACATGCTTGTCGATGACCGTAATTATTTGATAGTCTTTTCGACCCTCAAGGTTGACAGTCTTGATGACCAGAAGTCCAAAGGCCATCGATCGACAAACTTATTTGATCGACAACAAACGATCAACACTAATGAAAAGAGGTCTACAACCTCAACCCTATAAATAGGCCCCCAACACGACCGTACAGATAATGTCAAAAATTTTGGACACAGAGACACTAAAAGGCTGCCACTAAGATCAGACTTCAATCGACCTCCAACATAGATCGACAGATCTCTTTCATCAACTACTCCAAACCATCAATCTAACTTCTTGGGAAATCAATCTCTCCTCTAAGCTGCTATTCCACCACATGCTTCTGCTGCAGGTCAGGTTAATACCTGAAGGAGAAAGAAGGGAGGAAGTATGTCATCTCACACCACGCTAATCCTCTTCTGTTACCATTATGACCATGATGGTGTCCACCTCCTTTTCTAGTGATATTAATGCCACCATGTCAAGGGAGTAGTCTTTTCATTGGGGGTGTGGGGACTATCCCCACTACCCCTTTCTTACAATTTCATTCATATTCCAAGTCTTGTATGAACTCATTTAATTCATAGCTATTCTTTTATTGCATGTCTCATGGATATTACATGATTTTTACAATCTTTTACCGTGAGAACTTGAATGTTTAAGATTTGAATACCAATTAGCTTTGGTTGACATCCTGATGAGAACTTCTGACAGAATGTCTCCAGAGTAGTGGATAGAGGATCCGTAAGTAACGAGATATCAAGCTTACAAGAATATCTACTAATGCAAGCTTCTGACGCCGCAAGGGAAACTTGCATGACTCCAATCATATCTTCATACATGTTTGGATTTGAATGATTTGCAGTTTCAAGTAGTGGTGGTGAAACCCAGTTCCACCCTAGTGTTTTCATCCATTGATAACTAGAACCTTAATCTAGCTCTTTTCATTCTTGCAATTTTACATTAATCAAACCAACCCCAACTTTCATGATAAATGCTAGTTCTTGCTAAGTTTTGATTAGATAATTCTTAAAAATATTGTCCCTTGGGATTCAATCCTCAATTATACTGTGATAGGATCCATCCACTTGTGGGTGGCAATATTGCACTTTGGTTTGGTAAACTCTAGGAATTATATTTGTTGTGGATTTGTAGAGCGATAATAATCCACGTCAGCGATCGATCCTTATGAAGGAAAATCTAAATGAGATATATTTTCATAATTGGTTCAAGACTTTGAGCAATGTCCTCTGTGTTATTGAAACACCAGTGCCTGTGAAATCCGTTCCATGTCCGCCTAAGGCTGAAATGAATGGTTACTTGAAGCATGGAAATGATGCCGTAAACATTAAAGATCTTATACTGAGCTATATGGACTATGAGTTGCATGAAGATCATGAATGGTATAATGTCTCTAAGGCGTTGTTTGAGTACGAACCGATAGAAGGGAACCCAGTAGAGTCCCATGTAATCAAATTGACTGGACATGTGGAACATCTAGAAAGACTGGGATTTCCTTGAGGTCAAGAGTTGGCCACATACATGGTTTTACAATCATTTCCTAAATCATATAGCCATTTTATCAAGTGGTACAACTTAAGTAAGATGGATAGACCGTTGTCTAAGTTGCTTGACATGTTGGTATATGTCGAAGCACAAATGAAGAAGGACAAATCCTTGATGGAGATCAGAGGAATAGAGTTCAAGGACAGAGGCAAGGCCAAGAAGTGTTGTGAGGCTAATCTAAAGTTCAAGTCTTCTATACTCAAAATAAGGAGAAGAATAAGGAAACCTAGGAAGATGAAGCAAGGGATAGAGATCTCTACTTCATGTATATATGTAATTGAGATTAACTTCAGTACTTCTTCGTATTGGGTACTAGATACGAGATGCGGATCACACATTTTCTCTAATGTGAAGGATAAAAAAAGCAGACTTTAACAAAAGGTGAGGTTGAACCGCACATTGCTAATAGAGCAAGAGTTGCTGTTGTAAGTAGGAACATCATATATGTATCTTATTTGGACAAGAACAGATTTGAATTTCTTATAAAGAATGGTCAATGTTCTATTACTAAAGATGAGATCTTTTGTGGAAGTGCCCCTATGTCTTATGGTCTATACTTGATAGATCTAGAGACAAGTGTGTCTAACATAAATACCAAAAGATAAAAATCAATAACTCAAACTAAACATACCTTTGGCATTGTCGACTAGGGCACATAAATGAGAAACACATATCTAGACTCCACAAAGACAATTATCTTGACTCTTTTGATTTCAAATTGTTAGATTAGTTAGTAAATTATGTACATGGGCCTAATTGACTTGGCCCATTAGGGTTAACTTATTCTTCCTTGTACTTGCCTCCTCTACTATATATAGGAGGGGAGTTGGCATCAATAACAAATATCTCTTTCTAGCCTCCATCTTATTTTTCACATGGTACCGGAACAATGATCCTCAATATAGGAAGAAAAAGAGCGAGTCTCTGCCTATGGGCGGCCATAATTCTTCTTGGCTTGGCTGCCGACCAAACATCATCTTAACCTTCACAATCGCCTCCTCCCTTCTATTTCCATAAATATCTAGTCTTTTCAAACCCTTCTTTGATCTTGATTCCCATGTTTCCACTTTCTCCGGTGTAACACCATATCTATTCTTGCCATGTATTCCTACCAACCTTTTCCAATATCCATCATCTAACACTCTAGTACTATAGGTGATCCGTGTGATCCCCCCATCTATCTACAACCACTACCTTTCCATTACCCCTACTACAACTGGCAACAACAATTTCTCCTTGATAACTTACAAAGTTGTCCGACAACTCGGCAACTAGGCATCTGCTTAGACAGATCCATTTGCATCTTCCCCTCATTTTGCATCGCCAGTAACAAGATGCGTGAATGGTTGCTGACCACTTAGCCATAATGGAGAAGCAAAGGGACCATGAGAATGATTTCTATTTGTCCATATATGTAGGAAAATAATGCTGAAATGAAGGCAATTGATGTTGTTTTTTATTTTTTGGACAACTCTTGATTACATGGAATTATCAATTATATGATTGAAGTTCGGCCCTTCATATTAGTATCAACATGGAAAGGTGTTTAGTTTTTTATGCTATTGTCATCAGCCTTTCTAGGAAAGTCATTAGAAAAATCTTGGACGAAACACATACACATCCTACACATTTCTGTGTCCTTCCAGTGGACATCAACATAAATTCCTCTTAAAGGCATTGTCTAATTTATATACTAGTCTATGACCAGTATTTGACCGACAAAGATTTGATTTTGATAGAAAAAAAATAAAAGACCGCGTGCTAGTTTATAGAACACAAAAGAAAAAATAAGGGGCAATGTATTAATTTTTCTTCCTACCGTGTTAATTCTGGTAGTGCTTTATTTTTCCTACACTCTTCCCATTGAGATCAATTCTGAAAGTGCCACTTCTTTTTCTACCGAGTTTGATTTTGGTAGTCTTGGTTTAGTGCTACTCTCTGATCTACCGAGTTTCCATTCCGGTAGTATTTTTATTCTGTTATTTATACCGTGCTTCTTCCGGTAGTACTTTGTTCTTCCTATTAGTAGTATGTTATTTTTGTGTTACCATATCTCTACCAACGTTTATGACTCTATATCCACCAACGTTTATGACTTTCCAATCCAACCGTCTGATGATCCTTTTCATTGTTGGAGTGAGGGGGAGAATAGAGGAAGGTGAGTAGAGGGAGGAGATGAGATGGAGGAGATAAGATGAAGAGAAGAAGACATGCCATTTGACCATGTTACACAGTTTCTACATATCCACCCATGTTGTTGACACCTACTATAGCACATATTCCTATAGTAGTGTGTCTCAAACTTGTGTCCACCTGCTATGGTGCAATATTCTTATAGTAGTGCTCTTATCCCAACTATCGTGCATTATTCTGATGTTGGTGTTTCTTGTATAAAATTACATTAACATTAATGGTGACTTAGATGACTTCTACACAATTATTAACCATCTACTGCTTTGGATGCTCACTCAAGATTCAAATTTTCATTCATGATTGCTCTTATTAGTCTGACATTATCAATTTCAAAGGGAGTCTATTATTCTACTCTTGATTCTTCATGAATGTTTCCTTCATCCAACGGAAGATGACAGCATACTACATGCTACGTGATATCTTCTTCAGGGGGAGTGCTAGAGTACTTGAATTTTTCTATTGCAAGATTAAGGGGAAGATCATTTCTTATCAAGGTAGATCAATCTTTGTATGGGCTATTTTATCTTTTTCATATATTGGTAAGCTAGATATGTGTTTCAACCATGCTTCAACTTGAGGGGGATTGTTAAATTAGTTAGTAAATTATGTAATGAGCCTACTTGACTTACTCATTAGGGTTAAGTTATGCTCCCTTGTACTTGAGTCCTCTCCTATATATAGGAGAGGAGTTTGCCTACTATCAATAACAAATATATCTTTCTATCCTCCATCTTATTTTACACACAAGTTAATAGAGAAATGTGAGTCTTGTTTATTGGACAAGATGACAAAGACTCCCTTAACGGGAAACACTAAGAGGGATGGTGATCTTTTAGGATTCATACATATTGATGTGTGTGACCCTTTTAGAACAAATGTTAGAGGTGGGTATCAATACTTCATTACCTTCACTAATGACCTCGTTAGGTATGGTTATGTTTACCTCATGAAACATAAGTCATAAACTTCTAAAAAATTCAAGGAATTTATGAATGAAGTACATAGCCAACTTGGAAAAAGTATTAAGACACTTCATTCTGATCGAGGTGGAGAATATTTAAGATAAGAGTTTGAGGACCTTCTACGAGCCCATGGCATCATATCACAATGGATTCCACTTGGAACACCACGACATAATGGTGTATAAGAAAGAAGGAATCACACATTGCTAGATATGATGCGATCAATGATGAGTTATACTGATCTTCTAACTTCCTTCTGGGGTTATGCTATAGAAACCAAAACATTTACACTTAACTGCGTATGCTCTAAACCGGTTCAAAAGACACCATATGAGATATGATATGGGAAGCATCTGAATGTATATTTTATGAGGATTTGGGAATGTGAAGTTTATGTGAGGAAAATGTTTCCTGAAAAGCTTGGCCCTAAACCTAATAATTGTAATTTTATTGGATATATTAAGGAGACTAAATGATATTAATTTTATTCCCTATCTAACAACAAATAGTTGTTTACATAGATGCTGCATTCCTGGAAAAGGAATTTATCTCCAAAGGAATGAGTGGGAGGAAAGTGAGACTCCAAAGTTCGAGACGAACAAGAAAGCATTGAACTGGTAGATGGATAAGAGGAACAAAGAGAGTCAGAAAGTGTTACAGAATCTCAAATTCCTCAACTAATATACAACCCTCGTAGATTTAGTAGGACACACCTTGAGCCTAAAGGATTTGGTTATCTTGTGACACAGGAAGGCAATGATTTGGTCATAGATGACGAGCCGAAAACATATCTAAAAGCTACTAAGGGACCACAGTTTGAGAAATGGCTTGAGGCCATGATATCTGAGATGAAATCCATGTACACCAACAGGGTATGGACCTTGGTAAATCCACCTGAAGGGGTAAAACCCATAGGGTTTTAGTGGATCTTCAAGAAGAAGACTGACATGGATGGTAAAGTACAAACCTATAAGGGAAAATTTGTTGCAAAGGGTTTCAGACAAGTTCAAGGTGTTGACTATGACGAAACCTTTTCTCTAGTTGCCATGGTTAAGTTCATAAGGATCATGCTTGCTATTGCATCTTATCGTGACTATGAGATTTGGCATATGAATGTTTAAACCGAACTCCTTAATGGGAATCTTCTTGAGGATGTGTATATGACACAACCTGAGGGTTTTATAAATCTAAAGAATGCAAATAAAGTCTATAAGCTACAAAGGTCAATCTATGGATTGAATCAAGCATCTCAGAGCTAGAATCTTTGATTTATTGAATCAATGAAAGAGTTTGGCTTTAGTCAAAATGAAGATGAACCTTGTGTGTACAAGAAGGTTAGTGGGAGCATAGTGATATTCTTCATATCATATGTAGTTGACATACTATTGATGGGGAATGACATTCCTTCTTTATAAATGGTAAAGAATAGTCTGGTAAGTACATTCTCTATGAAAGACTAGGACAAAGCCTCCTATATCTTGGGGATCAAGATCTATAGAGATAGATCTAGAAGGCTACTTGGACTATGTCACAACACATACATTGACAAAGTGTTGAAGAGGTTCAACATGGAGAGCTCAAAGAGAGGAAACTACCCATACGTCACAGAGTTACCGTCTCTAAAGCTCAGTGTTCCATTTCTTGTGAAGAAATGGAGCACATGAGTAAGATTCCATATGCATATGCATTTGGATCTATCATGTATGCAATGTTATGTACCCATGCAGACATCTCATATGCCTCGAGCATGAAAAGAAAATATCAGTATGATCCAGGTGATGCTCACTGGATAGCCGTGAAGAACATACTTAAATACTTGAGAAGAACTAGGGATCAGTTCCTCATCTATGATAGAGAGGAAGAGTTGGTGGTAAAAGGTTACACTGATGTAAGATTCCAAACTGAGGAAGATGACTATAGATCACAATCTAGATTTGTGTTTTGCCTCAACAATGGAGCTGTGAGTTGGAAGAGTTCCAAACAAGAGATATTTGCCGATTCTACAATTGAGGCTGAATATATGACTGTATCAAATGTAGTAAAGGAGACTGTTTGGATCAAGAAGTTTGTCTCGGAATTTGGGGTGGTTCCAAGCATCAATGACACAATTGAGCTATATTGTGGTAACAATGGAGATATTGCACAAGATAAGGAACCCAGATCACATCACTATCCCAAGCATATAAAAAGGCACTTTCAACTCATACGAGAGATCATACAACAAGGATATGTGAAGATTTGTAGAGTACTAACCGAAAGCATTGTTGTTAACCCCTTGACAAAGGCACTTTCGTAGCAGAAGCATGATGGTCATGTAAGATCACTTGGGATGAGATTCGTGAGTGATTGTCTCTATGTGCAAGTGAGAGTCTGTTGGTATGTATGCCTAGAGAGCCAATCATATGATCATTGTAATGACATAACTTGTAAATGATTTGATTAATAATAAAGTCAAATTTCCAATTTATTATGTTCTATTCAGTTATGAGATAATGATGTAACATAATAAATGTCTAAAGGATGATATTACTCAATGAAGTATGTCTTCGGATTGAGCACCTGAACAATGGGATCAGATGGATATCAAGAGTATACATTCTTGTTATGTCCCTAGTCAGTTATTACTGTGGAAGCAATGTAGAAAACAATAATACATAAGACTAGAGTGTGTGTTCGTTGATGATAGAATCTTATCAGTCATGATTTGTGATATCAAACCAAACACATAAATACATGTTAGAGAATAATGTATCAGACAAACCCACATGAGAGTGACACATGGAAATCATTATAATGGTAGTCATAGTCAGCTCTCATAGTGTTGGAGGTGAATTTAATTCTTAGACCTTAAGTCACTACACTCATCATATGTCGTTCAGTATGATTTGACATCATCCACTATAACCTTGAATAATGGTTGCCATAAGGGTGACGATTGGGTGTGCATAAGGGTGACAATTGGGTGTGCTGTGACACATGGGGATGACTGTGAGTGATGTAGATGTGATTTTTCCCTCCTACATGAGTATGATATCCTGACCACTTGACTAGAGAGACTGAGAAAATCATGGTCATGCACATGTGAGTTAATATGTGATATCGAGCTTACATATATCTTAGACAGTCTACTCTGGTTCAAGGAACAAAGATTGAATATTCAAGAGGATGCCTACTCCATGCCTTGAGTTTAATCTGGATATCAGTGACAAAGGAATTATACAAACACTATAACACCAATCACAGATTGTAGGTTTAAGTTGTTCTCTAACTTTCCATTTACTTGGGTAGAAATGATGTGTGACTAGGCACCACTCTTTGCTTGTGATGTCATAATTGGTTTTGGACATTCACTGCCCATGTAATATGGGACATATAGGGTCACACACATAGGATACACCTAGAATAGTAGTTTTGATCATGAATGATAATTTAATTGATTTCTAAAGTGTTTATATATTAAATTCAAGCAACAAATCAACTAACTGGACTCCCAACCGACTGGTTCAAGTGTTGAACTGACCAGTTGGAGTGTTAGGTTGATCATATATTGCATTGGCTGAATTCTAGATGATCTGGGGAGAAAAATGACTGGTTCACTTAGTGAATCAATTGATTCCCGATTGCAAGATGACCATTCCACGAAGTGAGACACCCGATTTATGGTGCAATTCGATTGCATCAAGGATTAGTGTTGACGTCATGTTGTGCATTAATGAGATTAGAATTGCCAATACGTATGCAATTGAGAAACATGAATAAATGACCGCTTCACTGGGTGAAACGATCAGATTGCATGCCAAATGATCAGTTCACTTAGTGAACCAACCGTTTCTCCTGGCATAGGTTGCAAATTTTCCTAATATTCTGATCCTTTCCAGTCCCACATAGACTGGGAACCCTGGCCCTAACCCTCCTATAAATAAAGGGGTAATGGGGGCTTCTCAGACACATAAATTACCTCTAACAATTGTTTGTCTACTCTGGTTGCGGTAACTGAGGAACCCAACCAAGTCCTACCCAATAAAGGGAGGCATATCAAGGGAGAATAATTGTGGTAGAGAAAGTTGGTGATTAGTAGACCAACGAGAGGGACAACTCCTTCTTGTCTGTTCTGCTAGAATGATAGGAGTTCAAGGCAGTTTGTGTGGACTTCCATAGAGGCGTGGGGCTATTGCCTGCCTTTAGGAGGACAAAATCAACATATTGTCCATGGTGGAGACCAAGAAGTACTGTAGAAGCCATCCAAGTGCAACTAAAAGATAGCTGCATAACAACAACGTCAAGGAGATTGTTGCTGGACTTGCTCCAGGACTAGGTATATCCTTACAACCATCCTTTCCATTATATAGTTGTTGACACAATCTGATGGTTTAAGGGGAATACAACAATAATTTTTTTTAATTTCTACTACCTACCTGAGGCCATATTTCCCTAAGAAACATCAAAAAGCCATAGTACACTCTCTCTTCCTAGATTTATGACACATTATCATCCTTGAATCGTTGTGGGCATCTCGATTGGAATTTCTCAATCATAACATGTATATAATAGAATCATTTTGTTATCAATCTTTCTCTATTGTTTAAATTCACCACGACAAAATTGAATTTTGAATATTATTGAATAATTAAAATATTGGTTGATTTTAATGTTGTCACAAAGTCAAATTATTATCTAAGATTTTTTTTTCTCACTAGATCCGTTAGGTCATATCCCCCAACCCTACACAATGGATAATGGAGAATTAGAGATCCCCGAGTACTAGTTACTCCCACATGCTAATTTGCTATTCTCTCATAGAGGGGAGAATGCTTGGCACCTTGACACTGGCAAATACAATGTTAGGTTGATTGTGCCAATAGATAAATTGTTTCATTTTGGGTAATTTGATGTTTTGATACTAGTTCTGAGAAAAATCTAATATTTTGAAATCTTGATATTTGTTTTGAGAATCTCTTGTTGTTTGGGTTATCATGTGAATTATTGTAACCTTTTGAAACTATCATGGTAGATAGACTATCCTCTTGTTAATACCATGGTCCACCGAGCAAACTCGCCGATATTTGATTATATAAATCCTTACTTTTTAATATAGCTCAATAATGGAAATAAATACCAGCCATCCTGACCTAGATTTTCCCTTCTTGGGTTCCATGTGTGGTTTCGTTCCCTCTGGATACTCATAAACATGTATAGGAAGACACTAGTAAAGAAGCTAATCTAGCATCGATAAAAATGACCCCTCATAAACATGTATAGGAAGACACTAGTAAAGAAGATTCAAATTATTGTCTGACTATTTAGCAGGATATAGAACCTATAGTTCAGATTGCAATTCTAAACTACAGGTTCCATCATGTATTAAGCTTAACAAAATGCCCCAATAATCTTGTAGAACCAGTAATAACAAACACAATCCACGCACATACAAGATCCATTCTCTGATTCCATTCTCACCACATGCAAAAACATAATTCTATTCATTCATCTTCACATTCATTCACACACATGATACTTCATTCAATATGAACCAATTCCATTCTCATGTCATGTAGAAACACAATTCTCATTGTGTTCATTCATCTTCACATTGACACACACACACACACACACACACACACACACACACACATATATATATATATATATATATATATATATATATATATATATATATATTCATTATTCACATATGCACCAATAATTTAATCGCATCAAATTTAAAGTTGCAATAAGTCATAAACACACATGTATATAAAAGTAATGACATCAAAGTTTAGACAACTCAATCTTTTGTCCAATCAAATTCGAAGTTAACATCCTTAATAAAGGCTTGCACCCATTGTTCTCGTATCTCATCTAGCTGTTCTATCACATAGGGCCTTTTCACTTCAAACACCTACAAAGAGAATGACATATATAATTAAAAGGTTTGATATTTTCATATTATCAAATGAGACTATTTACTTATGATGATCAAGACTATATACATAGATTGCATTTTATATGTAGTTGATGTCTAGTGCCCCATATCTGACAATCATGTCCATATACCACATCACATAGTATCCACATGACCAACCATTGTCTTATACATGACACTATAAATTTCAACATACAAAGCTTAATAAATAAAAGTAAGCATAGTTGGCATAAATATGCATTGAGTCAGAAAACTACATCAACAGTCTGCCAAATTAGCACTTTCTTTTTCTTTTCTACCTTCCCTTCAGCCTTTTTGAATTCTTTTATACCCCTATACCTTAATGTAACACATTGAATTGCATTATTAAATAGTCATGTAATAATATATGTAAGCATATACGAATATAAATTTTTCTCACGTGAATAATGCCTTTTCATTTCGTGCCCCCACTATCTACTTCATCACCCTTAGGATCTAGATAATACATAGTTAGTGTCATGGGGACAATAGCCAACAACACCCCATGGTTATTCCTGAGTGAAAAGAAGGCAAACAAATAAAACTCAAAGTCCACAATGAAATATAATTCTTAAGTCAAAATTATAAGCAAAGTAACTAAACTTACTCAACATTGATTAGAGATATAATCACGCTCACATTTACCAAAATATTTAAATGGGATAGAGTAGTATCTGATAACAGATGTAGGGTCTTTAACTGCATGGCTAATTAATGATGGAACTAGAAATGCCACATGGGATAGTGTGAACTCTGTACAAACCCTATGTAAGTAGCCACAAAATGTATATCATGTATACATTAATATATAAGAATACAAATCAATATATATATAAAATGAGGTATTTAGCTATATAATATCTCATCATATCCAAAGTTCTATTATAGATGTATTCAACTAAGCATAAGTAAACATCTTGACAACATCTTGCAAAAATATACTAGTATCATGAGAATGACCTACAATGTCCTCCTTAATATGGACCATCATAGGTGACCCTTCTTGAAAGTTGCCTATACATACTTCTGACCCTCTACAATTAGGACATAGCGAGTCGAATTGGTCCTTTGTAAGCCAACCAGGTTATTGAGGTGGAGGTGAAGGACGAGATGTAGAGGATTTCTCAGGGACTGTTTCCTGCATAAATATATATATATATATTCTTGTATTAATTGTCATGTATATAAAAATACAAATACAATGTAAATTTAGCATACATAAATATAGACAACTCCTGGTTTAGGCCATACAACCACACCACCTTCTCAATCACCTATCATCTCATGCTCGAGGTGGTCATATGGCATTGAAGTCTACTTCTAAGGGTCATAGACAAGCCTTGATGTCATGTGAACCACATCGATGGACAATACAACACCTTGAATCATGTCACCTTCAAGGTGTGGGTAAGACGTACCCAGTGAAATAAAATATCCTTGTAATAAAAGACGACATGGACTCAACCGCTACAAATTTGCATAGAGTGTTATATATATACCTAAACTCAAACATATTATACAAATCATTATGAAAGACTACTATGCCATAAAAATACTTACATTGGATTTGCTGGGAGGTGGGTCCACAAGATTACTCCCAACCACCTCTGTCATAGAAGGGTCCACCTCGTATGAAGAGATGGGTGTCATAGGTACTGTCTGAGGAGCTGAATGAGAAGTATGATACTATCTCATAACTTCCTCTATACCCTTTGAAATCATATCTTGTACCTTTTATTATGAGAATCCTTCTCTCTAGATAGATTTACTCTTACGATCTGATGGCCCAAAGAAGGTTCTTATATCGATACCAGCGCTAGCAGCCCTAACACACCCATGATGCTCTGGGTTAACTAAAGAAACTGACAATTCATCCCCTGTTCCCTTCAGGATGAATTTGCCTTGTTTCCTTTGTTTGTGGATCTCTCACAAATCACCATCAATAGTAATTGGTAAGTTAAACATAATAACCAAGGTCAAGGTAAACATAACAATCATCAGTAGTAATTGCTTTGAGAGTTGAATTTGACCATTTTTGCAGCCGCCTCAACGGTTGTGGGGTTCGATATTTCTCTAAATTTGGTTCTCCTCCCAACTATCCACAGATCATGGCAAGGTAGAGGTTTAAGAGTGGTAAAGAACTCATTAGTCCCAGGAGTAGGCTATAGAGAAGAAGACACCTACAATAGCTTTTATAGAAGATTTGCATAGCCACCTAGACTCATCGTCTAGTTGTGCACATTCTTTGGACACCTTTCTCTTTGAACATCACCTATAGCTGCTTAGTCCAAAACATATGCTAAATATGTGAAACAATGAATTCATAAGAATGCATTCAAAATGAGGAGCAAGGCTTAATACCTTGAATTCAGTTTGTCTCCTAGAAACAAACACCTCCCACACCTTTGGGTCAAGATAGTTCCATTGATTAGTGGATGACTTCTTCTCCTTCACAATGTTCCATAGATATTCTCTGGAGATATTTGTCCTATAATTCCTTAGTACCTTGCTACAAAATTTCATCACCTTTTTACGAAGCAATTTTTCATCCAGGTCAAATATACTATACAAAAGTTCATATACTTAATGGAATATTCTTAAAAAAAATTATAAATAGCTTTTAAAAATAGAATTGTAAATGATAATATCTTGCACACAGTTCCATCCATATTAAGTCTTTCTTGCCTTGATCAACTTTATGGCAGGATTTACATATACATCCATTTTTCTACGAGTCAGAACCATTAGATATGACACAAAAGAACTATGGCTCTTCCCAACATGATTTCCATGATTGTCAAACTCAAGTACCATCTTCGCTCTATTACCCCTTTGCTCTAGTAACTTGTTCAACGCGGTGATGTCTCTTATTTTTGCACACTGATGATGTTGCACATCAAGACCAAAAAGATCCTTAGGGCACACATCCTCATGCTAAACTTGAAAAAAAGCACATATAAGTCATAAAAAGATAGAACTTATAAATGTGATAAAACAATACAACGATACAACAAGACAAATACTGTAAAATGCACATCTATGTAATAAAACAATACAACTTCGAGCAGTGTCATGATCGCGGTGCACATCGTCATGGTGCTCATCCTCATGGTAATAATCATCACGATCATCAAACTCATGGTCAGACACCATCTGAAAAAATGTCATGTAAAAATAGTAGAACAATAAAATATAAGTGATAAAGAATGTAAAATGCTTATCTAAAATTTAAAAAATAAAAGCATGCCTTTAATATTTGGATCTTGTATCAATTAACATTCCCTTAATGTGATGTCCATTCATATATAAGTTAGTGTCAGCTTCAATATTTGGTGTTGGCAAGCCAACCGAGAATGGAGTCATCATACTTTTCATAGTACTCTTTTTCATCTATAGGATCTGCAATGAACTACCTATTATCGTGAAGAACAACTAACCATTTTTCATTTGTAGGATCATAGATATAAAATACTTGCTTTGACTATGATTCTATTATGAATGGTTCACTCTTCTCACCAATCTTTTCAAAATTCACTAATGTGAAACCCAATTCATCCACTACAACTACTTTGGTGTTACCAACTTCTTTGGTGTTATCAAACCAATCACACCTAAAGACCAAAACACTAAAACCTACATAGTCAAACTCCCATATGTTTTCAATGACACTGTAATATGGCATTTTAGCTTCACGTGGACTTTATCCTTCACACTTGAAAAGTACAATGAAGATGCTTGAAGGGTGACCCTACTATTTTGGACGACACTATTATCATCTTTACACTCTGTGTAATATGAAAATCCATTTATGTCAAACTCTTCATAAGACATAATATTCATTTTTGGTTTAAAGGCAATGCATTTGATATTTTTAGAAACATTATTTGGTGTTTGATATAGTTGACATAAGGCTTTATCTTCAAACCACCTAATAAATGTCTTATTATGCACTTTAGCAAGCCACATTGAATTGGCTCAAGGATATTTTGTCTTGATGAAATTGGTATGTTCAGTGATATAAATACTCACTTCATTGATGTTTTGTAATATATATAAGGGTTCTTGTTCCTATAGCTCACGACTGATTACTTCCACTCATTCTCCTAAAGTCCCTTTGATAGAATAGTCCTAAATATTTTTGTCAATTACAAGATCTTCATTACAACTCAAAAAGTCATTGAAAAAGTCTATAACCTCCCCGACCACATAACCTTCAATAATACTCCCTTTAGGTTGATAACATTTTCGAACATCACCATTAAAAAAACTCATGTACCATTCAAAAGGATACATCCAATGCAAGAAAATTGGTCTCAACATTTTCACTTTCCTAGTCAAATGGACAACAAGATGTACCATGATATCAAAGAATGAAGGAGGAAAATACATATGAAGCTAGCACAGGGTAACAACCACTTCTCTTTGCAACTTATTGAGATTCTCAAGATCAATAACGTTTCTACATAGAGTGTTGAAGAAGAAACAAAGCTTGGTGATTGCAAACACTACATGCTTTGGCAGTATAGATCAAATTACCGTGAGCAATATTTGTTGCATTTGAGTGTGACAATCATGAGATTTAAGACCTATCAACTTGATATCCTTCATTGATACCAATTTATGGATAGTGGAAGAGTATCCCTATGGTACCTTAACATCAAGTAAGCACTCACAAAAAGTTTTCTTCTCCTTTCTAGACAATGTGTAACAAGTAGGAGGTAAATATGTTTCTTGATCACTACTAACTTATTTTATTAATTCTTTCCTTATGCCCATTTCACGTAGGTCCATTTTGGATTTGATGCCATCTTTAGTCTTACCAAGTATATTCAATGAAGTAGACTTAATAGGTTCCTTAGAGAAAAGAGTAACGCCTGGTCTACTTGGATGAGTTCTAGATATGGGGCTCTTCTAGTGACCACTGACGCTGAGGCTTCTAAAACTTGGAAAATGATGTGCAAGTAGTGGGAAAGGATCCAAAGTCAATACACTATAGATCTGAATGGTCTTGTTTCTTTGGTGGATGAGCAAGCGAAACCATGGATCAACAACAGTAATGGCATGATTCTTCCTTGGACTAAACTTATATGGAATCCATTCCACATCCCTAAATGGAGTGCGATCCTCTACAAGGCCATCCTCTATAAATTGCCAACCAAAGATAGAATGCAAAGATGGGGGCTGTCGACGGCTGCAACATGCCTCCTGTTTAATGACCATGATGAAGACCACGAACACCTCTTCAATGCGTGTAGGTTCTCCAAGTACATATGGGACTTGATCTGTGTTAAGAGCACCTGGGGTGTCAACAACAGTGGCAACCTAGAAATCAAAGGTGCTTGGTTGGAAGCGAGGAGCAGGGACAAAGTGCAAAGGGGAGATGCTGGGTCCTTGTTGTCTACTTTTTGCTATTTTTTTTGGGAAGGGAGGAGCAATAGATTACATAATAGAACTTGTAACAAAGAAGAGGTTGTTTTTAACAAGATTACTTCCAACATTGCTAGAATGTTGTGGGCCAAGAAAGGCCTAGCCATAGGGTTAACCTATAGAGCTAAACTATATTGGGGTTTTTGTAGTTAGATAACCCCATGTGTATTTTGTTATAGCTTGGTTCTAGTGTGTCTCTGTACAGTCCTTTTGGAAATATACTTACCTATTTCCAAAAAAAAATGATTCTATCACAAACATTTTTCTCAAACATGCATGACATCAATACAATACCTAACTACCAAAGAAATCAGTAAGGAAGATCCCAAAATATTGACCTCTTATTGTATAAAGATTTGTTACTCTATGTGGGAATAGTACATTGTGATCTCTTACCGAATGCATTGACAAAGTCTTTTACTCTTTCATAAAAAACCTCCCTTGGTATAGGTTTAGGGGTACTTTGTTTCTCATTTGATTTATTGAACGCTTTGTACAACCTTTGGTAAGGATGAACTTTTGGAAGAAACCTTCGATGACTAAGATATACAATCTTTTCGCCATATTTTACTCATATTGAATCAGTGTTCCCTTCACATATAGGGCATGCCTTGGATCATTTTATACTATATCCAAAAAAAATCCCATATGCTAGAAAGTCATTAATAGTGAAAAGAAACATATCATGCAAATGGAATGTCTATGAATACAAAGCATCATAGGTCGTCGAATCTTCTTCCCAGAGTTTCTTTAAGTCATCAATTAGAGGTTCAAGATAATCATAAATATCATTGTCAAGTTATTTATGGCCCGATATCAACAATGACAACACGACATACTTATTTTTCATATAAAACTAGAGAGAAGATTGTATATAATAATCATAACATACCAAGTGCTATGTTGGCTGCTCAATGTGCCGTATGGATTCATCCCATCATTACAAAGCCCAAGTCCTACATTCCTGACTTCTTCACAAAATTGAGGGTACAATAAATCAATCTTCTTCCATTGTGGGGAATCTGATGCATTTCGTAGAATCCCATCATTATTTTTCTTTACCTTTGCATTCCATCTTAAATTCCCCACACCTGTGGTATTGGAAAACAAGCATGAAATTTTGGTATTATAGGCAAATACCACATCACCTTGGTAGGAAAGCCAATTTTGGACTACCATGAAGTCATCATTTTATACCTTGATGCCCCACATTTTAGACGATCTTTCAAAATAACATAGTCCTTCCAAAATAATACACAGTCATTTGGGCATGCATGTATCTTCTTATCCTTCATTTCTATTGGGCACAACATTTTCTTTAATTCATATGTTGAGATTGGAAGTTCGTTACCTTCAAGAAGAATTTCTTTCAATAAAGACAACAATGACATGAAGCTTTTGTTGCTCCATGTGTTGTTAACCTTCAAAGTATAGAATCTCAACATAGCGCTCAACATCATAAACTTAGTACAACCTTAGTATAACAATCTCTCAACATCATGCACAATGTTTCTAAATAAGGAAGGTGGATCAATATGCTCTACCCACAACTATCTAACATCACATAAAAAATGTCTATTGAATTGTGGGTCATTCACATCTACATCATCGACAACAATTTCTTCTTCAACACAAGTACTGGTATCAAAATCTACTAGTCTCATAGTAGGAGTATCTCCATGCCAGTACCATTATGTATAGCCCTGTACAATCCCATTGCACATGACATAACTTTTGATTTTGTCAAAAATATCGACTTTCAAGATGTTACTGCAATTCCTACATGGACAATAGAACCTATCCATTCCATGATCAAGACAAAACAAGTATTAGGGTTTATATGAATAGGATTAATCATTTAGGATTTAGGATAAGGGTTTACATATAGTGTTTAGGGTTTAAATATTAGGATTTAGGGTTTATGGTCTACAAATTAGGGTTTAGAGTTTAGTATTGCATGTGTATACCACCTATCCCATTCTTGAATACCTAATATCACTAGTAAATGTATAATATGTATTCACTTTTTGAGAAAATTTCAGCAGCATTTCCCCACAGTTGTCTAAGTACACCTACGTAGATGGGCAAATATCCACCTATACATGTACTTAGAGAACAAACAAGGAAGTTTTGACGAAACATCTTGAAAACTGAATATATATTATAAACTTACATCCTAAGTGAGAGTAAGTGTTCAAGAACAATCCCAAACCAGAGACTATCTAAGATTTACTCCTAATGAGTAAACCTCAGATGGGTTTCTAGGCCAAAATATACATGTCTAAAATTAAGGCTTACGATTCATATGAATTCATGATAAATACAAACCTAGTAAAAGACGATATATATCCAAATTAAGGTTTACAATTTAGAATTTAGCTAAATACATAACAATTTTAGTCTAAATCAACATACTTTAAATCATTCATATCAATTCAATTTAATTAATCAAATTGCACAATGCAACCAAATATACAAGCACATAATACATGAATTTCAATTATAAAAGAAATTACAAAAGCTGAATTACATTTAATTACAATACCCTAATTAAAACCATAATCAAGTTACAGATTAAAGCCTAATTTTATGTTTTAAAGGAGCACACATTTATAAAATATACACTAAATAAAGCTAAAAAATAAAATAAATAACACTTCAGTCAGCTGGCGATAGTAGCCAACAACAACAGTGACAACTTGAGCAACGTCGACAGGTAGAAGCTGTGGTAGAAGGAGCGACATCGACAGTAGGACCAACGGTAGTTGCAATGACATTAGTAAGAGTAATAAGAGAAGCGACAGAAGGAAACAATGACAACATAAGGACGATCAACGGTGGAGACACGCACACCAACAATAGCGGATAGGTCCAGTGGCGATGACAACTAGCTCCAGCAGCAACGACAAGCTCCAACAACTAGCAAAAAATTACCAGTTCTAGGAAAAATCCGACCAATGAAACATAGATTTGGGGAAAATATATTTCATATGGGTGCTATTGAGTTTAACATAGTCATCAGTTGTTAGAAAAAACCTACACATATCTTAGTGAGTTAGACGTCGATTCATTGTAAAAACCGATGCAAGAAGCCATTCTCCGCACGAGAAAAATTGGCATGAGTAGGGCCCAAGTTGGTTGTATTTCTAAAATTGACACCTAACCTAATGATTTAAATGTCGGTTAGCTGTAACAACTAGATGCAAGAGGCCATTATCTGAATGAAAAAATGGCCTAAGTAGGGCCTGAGTCGTTGATTTTATCTAGGAGAAATGATACCAGAGAGCAATTTGGGGGGAAGACTTTTTTTGTGGGGACGTGGCATGAATCCTCCAATGTCAATTTGTGACAAAAAACTGACAACGATTGTATAATTTGTTGCATTTTTTGAGAAGTCATGTCATTTTTTTGTGTAGGAAACCAATTCCAGAAGTATTTTGGAGGGAAGTTTTATTTTTGTTGGTTCTTCGTAAATCGACGCTTATCTTAAATTTTTTGAAGGAAAATATTTTTCTCTAAAAAATTGTATTTCTTGGGTTATTTTAGATGTCTATTTTATAGAAATGTAACCAATATTATAGAAAAAGCGATACCCATGTCTTTTCTAAATAGGAAGGACTTGATCAATGCTGACATTTATGCAAAACAACAAATGTTTCCTGGATTATAGTGTCATTTTTTATTTAGAATTAATGTTCAGAAAAATGACATTAGAGGTCAGAAATGTACTAGTGAGAAGAATTGGAAGAGACGTGCAGGAGCTGTCCCTTGTTGAAGACTAGATAGGAATCAAAGCCTATGCTTTAATTTTGTAATCAGACTTGTAAGCTTCCGTGACTCTAATGTAAGGCATGTTTGCGATAAAGCTTAGTTTATAATTTTTATATAATTTTATAAATATTTGATCATAAAGATCGAGTATTTACAGCATGGTATCAGAGCCTATATACAGTCGACACTCATGCATGTCTAGTGGAAATTAGGGCTAACTAGTAGTTACCTAGAACACAAAAAATAGTTCACTACCAATCCTAAATTTTCTAATCCTACCTACCTCAGATAGAAATATAAAGGTAGGTAAAAATTAATTGTCTAATACATCATTTAATAAAAACACCATATAAGTGAAATGAGTTGGGGTGTTTAAGGAAGGATGTCTAGTGAAGGTTCTGGCATAATTAATCCCAATCTACTTAGTTGGTGATGGGGTTTCCTCACTTTTCATACCGACCTATCCAAGGTGAGTTCTACTACTTGGGAGAACCATATCAAGAAAAAAATTAGTATATTGATTTTAACCTTTGAACAACCTAGTAGTTGACTAGTTTGGTATAAGAAATGTGAAAAGTTGAACGGGTACCCAAGGTTGAAATTTTGGATTCACCTTTAGTATGAGAACAATTTTATTTTCCCCTGTTCCATAAGTGAATGTAACCTAGTGATCCTTTAGATTACATGGAAATCAAAATTTCAAAATCAAGTTAAGTAGTGAAGTTGGTTATTGTAGATGATTGTGACTTAGTTATTACATTGATTTTGGCCATTTTTAGTTTTGCATTGAAATGTTTCTCATTGAGAAATTATTTTCTTTATACTATATGCACAAAAAGTGATATAATGAATTTTGTTGATGATTTCTTGAATTAACTTACAATCATGTAGATATGAGAAAACCTTAGAGGAAAGTCACATGAAATCCTAAAAACCTAGAGTTAGGTGTTGGGGAAGGTTTAAGAAAGAGAAGGATGCCACAATATAATTGACATGCCCATTTACATTTCTAGTTCAATCCATTTAAGGGGTGTAGAGAAATACCTGACTAAGCCTATTTTGGGGATAAAATTGTCTTTAAGGGCTGGAGAGTTGTAACATACTAAAATTTGGGCCCTAATCCTATTTTGAGCTACAATTCACAATTTCCCCTAAATTTGAGCTCATTTACAAATTTGGTCGTATGACAATCATTCAATGTTAACTTGGACCCCTAATACCTAGATTTTGATTTTTAGATTCATATTCATGGAGTACTCTCTATTTTAATACTCATGGCTTTAGAGCAATGAAAAATATTAATTATCTAAAAGAATACATCATTAATAGTTTTGTGACGAGCACCCGTAAAGACAAAAGTAGAAAACTTAACTATAGGTAGCCATATTTTTATAATATGATTTACTAGAAGTTAGACTCATAATTGAATTTATTGGAGTTAAGACTTGTAGCTTGATAGACATAAAATCCATAATTAAATATGAAGTACTAATAAGGAGAGGGTGTAAAGGGTTATTTGAACATTAATTAACCAATATTATTGAAGGAAGAAGCATGTCTCCATCCTCAAGTTGACTGCGACCGACAGTTACTCAGATTAGAACAACACCACCATTCCCCCAAGAAGAATTGACATCGACATCCCGTTATCTTCCTATCCCCTCCTCTATCTATCCTCTCCCTCTTTGGACTAATAGTGCAGAAGAAAATATCAACCCTAGAAGGCTAGGCGCCTTCATCACCTCTCTCTCCGTAACCATAAATGTCAATGAAGCCTCTTAATGGAAGTTGCATCCTCACGACCAACTGACAACCAATCGCTCCTCTATCTTCTCTCATCATCATGCCCTGAAAACCTAATGCCTCTTCTATATAATCTTTTACCCACCTTGGAACTAATATCCCTCAGTAGAGACAACCCCATAGAAGCCATTCCTCTTAACTAACCCTGTCTTGGACCCCCTTGCGAACAACCATCTAATTGGATGCAAATATACATACATAATGGAGCCTGACTCTACCTGGTTGCATTGTAGATCTACCACAACCACTGTGGAGACACCGTCAACTCATAGAGTGCATAAAAACTCAATCATATATGTGGAGATGCTAAAGAGTCTATCAATGTATGAACTCCACACACCAATCTAGAAAACAATATATTGGCCTACTCAGCAAGTCCTTCTATGATCCCTTGCCCAGATCACCATCAAACCTCAACATGGACACCACATCACCCACCTCGTGATTGAATACCTTGGAGATATTGACTCTATGGAATCATCGATTCCAAGACCTCCACCTCTTCAACATTGGTGCTATGCATATGGAATCTTAGATTCCAACCTCTATAGCAGATTAGAAGAACCATGCTACCAACCTCCACCGCCTTGCCGACCTACAATACAAATAGCCTGCTTCTTCTTGTATTACTAGTCATCGACACTCCAAATTGGAACCACATTGAGATAGTATATCTTGTCATGAACTACAACATGAACAATCTTGACAAACTATTGTCAGAATTGTTGGGCATGTTGAGGACAGCAGAAGCACAGATGAAGAAAGACAAGCCCAAGTCTGTGGTGGTGATCAACAAGACAAAGGGAAAGTCAAAAGGCAAAGGCAAGGCTAAGAAAGGTTCTAAAGCCGGGAAGAAGCCAAAGTCATCCGTGCTCAAAGCTAAAGGTGGGATCTCCAAAGAAGGCAGTTGTCACCATTGTCACTAGGCTGGACATTGAAAAAGAAACTGTCCTCTCTACCTGGAGGAACTGAGGAAGAAGAAGTAGAGGATAGAGATCTCTACTTCAGGTATATATGTTCTTGAAATAAACATAAATACTTTTTCATAATGGGTACTGGATACCGAATGGGATCTCACATATGTTCAAATATGTAGGATCTGATAAGAAGTAAGCCTTTATGAAAGGGCCATGTCGAGCTGTGGGCCGCAATGGAGCAAGAGTTGTTGCCACCGCAGTTGGAGTTTTTAGTTTATCTTTGCCTACTAGCCTTGTAATAGAATTAGAGAATTTCTATTATGTACCTACCATTAATATAAATATTATTTATGTATCTTGTATGGATAAGAGTGGATTTGAATTTCACATCAAGAATGGAATGATTCCTATTTTCTAAAGATGAGATCTTTTATGGAAATGCCCCTATGTATTATGGTATCTACTTGTTAAAACTTGAGATTAGCATATACAACGTAAATACTAAAAGGCTAAAACTTAACAACTAAATCAAAACATACTTATGTCATTGTCATCTTGGGCGCATAAATGAGAAGTGCATATCTAGACTCCATATTCCACGTACCCAATCAAAGTGAGTATATGGGTGCCAACTGAGTCTCCCTCTTTCATCTTGCTTCTAAACAAAGCCTTGGAGACATCATCTCTCTCTTGTCTTGCTTGATGCTGATACATGTTCTTGAGATGTGTTACCATCTCCATGACATTCATGTTCTCATGCTGCTCTTGCAACTCATAGTTCATTGATCACAAAATTAGACACTTGACATCCACAACATCATCAAGGTGCTTCTTGTAAGCATCCTTTTTAGCCTTGGGCACATTTGAGGCGGGTTCCGCTGGCTCTGGTGTTTCAAGGAAATAGAGCTTACACTCCTGCGTGAGAACAATTCTCAATGTCCTAAACTAGTTTTGAAAGTTGGTTCCAGTAAGTTTGTCCTTCTCAAGGACCGATCGCAATGAGAAAGTGTGAGTGTTGTTTGCCATTTGATTGCTACAAAAGAAAAAGTTTGTATTTAGTCCAAAACATTTTGACTTGTAAAGATGTGATAAATGAGATTAATTAGGCCTTTAATTAAATATGCTCCACTATTTTATTCAAATTGATAGCCCTGACTATCAACTCAGAAGATTGTAGCATACAACCTTCTAGTGAGCCAAGATCCAAAATAATTGGATCAGTACCCAACCAACGCCGGCATCAAAGACCAAATACTAAGGTAGGCAACTTTTGCCAATTGCACCATATGCAACTCTTGGATAGATTATCATGCATAACTCTTTGCCATGATGCATCTGTGTGCCTCTAGGTACTTGATCCTATCAAGGTTCCCTAGTTAAGTCCAACCCATAATCCAACACGATGAGTGTGAACCATGTGGAGGAAGACCCACACACCCACCATCACACTTCCATGAGATAGATAGTGTACCACGCAGAGGCGTGCCCACACATAGTCGATCAAGCTTTTCATGTGTGGTGCTTAATGGAAGGCAACTAAAACTTAATATTATTAATTGATGGGTTTTATTAATACATATACATATCCAAACACCACATACTTATAGTACGTATCATATACTACTATATCCACAACCAAAAAGATAGACATGCATCACAAACACAAATACATCGGTTATGGCCATACTATTATAATCCTTTGGAGCAACAAAGGATTACGGTCCACCTAAGGTCTTATGCATCTCATACAACAACACCTGTGAATCAACCTGTAAGGATCAACATTACAATGAACAACTTCATGGATGATCCGTGAGGTTGGAACTTCAAGTTGCTTCTTGGAATTGGATCTTCATGTTTCTTCTCCGTGGATGCTCCTTGGAGTTGGATCTTCAATTTGCTTCTTGGAATTGGATCTTCATGGTTCTTCTCCATGGATGCTCCTTGGAGTTGGATCTTCAAGTGGCCTCCTTACATCAAGTTTACAAAGACTAAAACTAATCCTATCTCTATTACATCATATGGGTACAAATATAAAGGGAAAGAATTAATTACACTTTGAAATAAGAGATGAGGCACGACATGCAAGCCGAATACTTTATATAAAGGATCTACGTACAACCATTATACATCCATAGCATTCACAAACAAACATATCCACAAGATTGACATCCACATTCATTCACAACATTCACAAAAGGGGATACTAGGCCAACACTGTGCATGCATTCACCACATAAAATAGATTTTAAAGGCGACGTGTATGATATCATAGGTATATCTATATATAAGTATATACATATTAAAATTTCAATACTTTTAATGCAGTACATTCCCCATTAAATAAATTTTTGACTCCCATGCAGACTATGCGGGATACACAGGGGCAGAGCCCCTGAAAGGTCTATGGAATTTTACTTCCGTGCACTTAGAAAAATCAATATTTTCCATAGTCGACCCCGTCCAAAATATCAAACAGAGAAGCCTGCAGCATATGTGGAATCGGGTTTGGATTTGTACATTAGAAATTTTAATTCTCATCGTATGCAACATAGAAAACAATATACAAATATTCGATCATATCGAAACAAATCCAAATACACCATAGATCGACACTGCTCTGATACCAGTATTGGATTTTGTGGAGAAAACATGCGCGATGGAAGCAACAATTTTTTTTCTTCCATGCAACCTGAAATAGGATCTCGTCGAAAACAACGTATTCGGAAAGAGTGTTCCCCAGATATACCTTATCATGGAGAAAGTCCAGCGATGTCCCACTGCACAATGGTGTGCAATGTTGCTGGCCTAAATGGATGGAACTTGTCTCCTGTTCACTGAGTGCATCGCCGGAAGATCCGGCGGAACTCCTTTTGTTTAACAATGTACGCCGCTCGTAGCGCATATGGATGGTCGTTGACATCCTCTGAACGCAGGCATCTCAGCATCTGCATCTCTACTTCATCCACACGGATGGACTAGAACTCCACGTCACACTTCCTAATCCGACAGGAAGGAGGTACTCTCCTTTCTCTCTTGAACACTGTGACAATTAGGGTTTACGTACGTGAGCGTAAACTAAAAGCCTCTCTCAATATCTTATATAGATATCAGCCATCAAGCCCCTTTAAATAGGAGACAAAAGGAAGCAGTGTTTCCTAAACCCATCGGTAAATGGATAGACTACATTAATTAAAATGCTCATGGATTAATTAGAATCTTCTAGAATTAATTAATTAACCAAATAATCGTATTAATTGATTAATTAATATCTGACTCCATGCAATCGCTTGGGATGGCTCTAGGGGCATATATACCAACAGACACGACATGTGTTATCTACTCAGGATGACCTCAGATGGTAGCTACACAGTGTGTCTTCAGTGACATGTTGTGCACTCTTTGTAAAATTAGTTTTAGCCAATAGTGACACACATGGACATGGTGTGTCTGCCATTGTACACGTCTTGTCTATGCCAGTTTCTACAAAGTTTGAAAACAACCACCCCTCATTTTAAATATGAGGACACCCATATGGGGTTATTATCTCTCATCATTTAGAAGCACACATCATTAATACAAGAGTCTAGGACAAGGAGGAGGTGATTTTGGGGAGTAAGAGGTAGTTTCTCAAGAAAGAACCTCCATTCTTCTCCATTCTTATTCAAGGAGTGAAGCATGAGCTCCTTCACTTTGTAAAGACCTCTCGGGAGAGAAGGTTGTCCAAGTAGAAGCACCAAAAAGCGTGGGGTTTGTCCTCACATCATAGTTATACCTTGCCCTTCTCCATTCTTTGGGTTTTCCTTGTTCTTTCCTTCTCTAATCATGTCAAACTTTGAAAATTTAGTATGTTCTCATGTTTCTTCATTATGGACAAGTAGTTCTATTTATCTTGGGCACAGGAGAGTATCTCCCATGCCATTTCTCACGTGAACTCATATTTCTTAATTTATGCTAGATAATTTACTTCTCTAAGAGTTTCTACAATGTTTATTGCTTGTATGTTTGCTTGGACATCAAACCTACATGTCTTATGCTTCTTTATTTAATTCGGGAGGATGTGTAGAGAAGTAGGGAGTAGTTATTCCTGGCAATGAATCCTTGACCATGAGAGTGGCTTGGATACATTGAGGTTAAGGTTGCTGTTCGAATTTTGACATAAGCATGAGAGTGTTATATTGAAATGAGAACCGTCTCTTATCATCGGGAGATGCATGATGACAACAACCTCCTTTGCAAGTTAATTAGTATGTTAACTACATGGTACATGTGAGTAATGGTATGGAAGTGAAATCCTGTGACCAAGATCCATTAAAGTTATAATCTAAATCCATTTAATGTTAGTTCTCATAGTTTACTTTAATTCATTAATTAGTGAAATCACAAACCAAACTCAGCTTTTTCAAACCGATCTGGATTTTTGAACTCTAAGACACTAGTGCCTAATAGTACCCTGCTCCCTTGGTTGATCTCTAAGTTACTACATGCACCCGTATACTCGTGAGGTAGTGCTTGAGTTTATAAATTTTAGCTGTACATTTAAGCTAACACTTCCACTCACAAAACTACTATTATGCTCGATATTGGGGTTTTGGTAACCCTAATTCACCCTACATATTTATGGAGGTGAACATTTCCTATATCTCTTACTTTATGAGAAGTTAGTTTTTTTACCACAGAGTGTACGCTGCTTGAAAATTTCCTGTATCACTGGTCGAGACTAACACTATTTATTTCATGATATCCCCATCTTTGTTATATTTCTAGCATGCCTCAACAACATCCACTTTGGGGAGTGAGCCTACATAAGATGAGAAGTATGGAACCCTGACGTAAGTAAAATACTCTTGGGAATTCACCTTTTTAATCTTCAACTGCAATTGGGTGATTAGTTGATCCCCTATGACATATGCATTTTGATCTTCTAAGGGAAAAAATAACAATTAAATTGACTATATAGTTGACCTCTTCTTGTGATGATAATATGATTGTAAACTATCACGTGAATAAGGAACTCTAATTTCTTCCAATATCTTTTGGACGATCATATGACTTTCTTATGTCTCAAGATGATGTAGCACAAACTAGGATCAAAGAGAAGTAGGGAATAGTGTATGTCATGTCCTAGCAGGACTGGTTAGAAGTCAACTCTATGCAATATGAAACTTTACTTCCCTCCTAATATATAAGTTAGAAAGGCTTATTGAATGATCTAATGATGCTTGAGGATTAGACTTTTTTTTAGAATGGTGAGAGGGTAGGATAATAATATATGGTTAGTGTGGTGGATTTATGTATGACTTGGTTTTTAGATCATTTTGGCACCACTTTTGAATTCCATCACAATGTTTTCATCATCACACTTATTTTCTTTATTAAACAATATGTATGAAAAGAAAAACATTCAAAATTTATTGAATATTTTTGGAACCAAGTAATCACCATGAGAAATTTTGAGTAGTAGAGAAGCCCTCTAGTGCAACCTGGAGACTCTAGACCTAGGGGTGATGTAGTGAGTATGAAGAAGAAGTTTTAGATATATAATACCTAGTGGATCCACCCTTGTTTCCCCTATAGATAAGTTATAGATAAATCCTTTTAAAGGATGGAGTCTTGTACTCTTAGGACTGTAGCGTAACTTAAGGTATAATTAGAATAAGAGTTGTTGTAATAAGTCATACTTGCATAATTCCAAGTAATAATGTGAAACACATGTGTCTACCTCATAACCATGATTAGTGAATGAGCATGGTTAATTATACCACCATAAATGTTACTTTGATAATTAAGATAAATTTGTAAGATTTACCTCCACTTATCTTTAAAGGATGAACTTAAGTCAGGTAAAGTACCAAGTTAAAATTAAAAGGAGAAATAAAAGAAAATGATTGACATCTAAAAGCTCAAATTAATATCCTATTTGATAATAATAAACGATAAGGATAACCCTACCCTAGAAACTAAGTTTAATACGCTAAGGATGTAAAACATAAATGAATGTGCATATTGCATAACAGTTTTAAGTAAGGAGGATTCAAGTACATGCTAATATAATATGTACTTTATATGTATACTAAAAACCATCAAAGACTCGATCACGTAGTTACTTATAATACACTAAAATGCTTGAATGTGAATGGTAAGACATGGTTGCTAACAAAATCCTAATCTTATGCCTTCACCCTAATATGCATAATCATATATAAAAGGGCTGGGTCAAGAAACATAAGATAATACTAGGTTTTGGTGAAATATCAACTCAAAGTATTATATGAGAAGGCTAATGAAGACTTTTTGCACAAAGTAACATAGATTTTCCATGAAATTTTTGCTCTTAATATGATGTGGAGTGGTATACTATAATCCACTACATTTAGTAAACTAGAAACATGTTACCTGATTAGAAGGTACATATTAGTATACTAGGCCATACCAAGGTGGATTTTAAGGATGAAATCCTCTTGAAGGGGTGGCGTGTTGTAACATACTCAAATATAAGTATATAGCCTAACCCTCCCCCTTGTCAACACTATCCGATTATGATTGATTTCAAGTTAAGTTACCTTGATATATATTGAATTAGGAAATTTGAGGTCTAAAATAAAAATAAGATGATAAAGACTCCTTTCATGAGGTTTAATAATCAATTAAGTATTTAAGTATTTATTTAGGGTTAGTGACATAAATTCACCATTTAACAATTCTTAACACCTGACACTCTATTATAATTCTTACTTAAGGGAAATAAAAAAATAGAAAATAAATAGATTGAGGAACACATTAAGTACATCGATTGAGTACTTAAATTACATGCAAAGAAACCAAACACCAAACTATTTTAAAAGTAGACATTAATGCTAATATTAGATTCTTCATATCTGATTTAGCTTACCAACCAATTTTCATGCTAGCCAAACCTTTTTTACTCCTCTAATTAATTATATGGATAAAGGTTCTAAATACCCACAATTTTATTGACCAAAATTATTATTACATTGATTTCCATCCATTTATTTCTCCCTCACTAGGTCACACAGATGATAACCCACTTCTTCTCCTTCCCATGTCACACTTCTTCTTCTAAAACGAGGGACACAAACTACCAGTCAAGATCACAACAAACAATGACTCTCCTCTCTCCTCCATGAATGTGTTAGGTTCTTCTCTCCCTCTTCCACTTCCTCTATGGCTCGCCTCTACTTCTTCATCCCTTCCACCGTTTCTCACTCAACACTTTGTTTTCTACGATTCTATCACTATAAGACTCCCTCTCATATCCCCATTCTTCTTTGAGCACTCTCTCCCTTTGGTCTCTCCCTCTTCTCACATTTTATCCTTTGTCTGCTTCCTCTTCACTTCTACAGCCACCCAAAACCCTAACAACTCCCTTGTGCCAGCTACCACAGAAACAAGGCTGTGATGCATCTTGTTGCAATGGCAACACTAGATCTAATAGTGCCCTTTGCACCTTGTTTCCCACCACCACCAGACTCTTATCCTCCCTCTCTTATGTCTATAGCCTTGATAGTAAGAAGGTCATCCTCAACTCTGCCCCAGCCAAATAAGGCACCGACCGTGACCACCAACCATGGAAGTATCATCTACCTCCATCACCTAGGTTGCCAATGCTTTCTCTGACCCCTCTTTTCATCACAAACCTTGCACCTACTTTCCATACACCCCCTTTCATCTATAGATCCCCATCCGCACCACCAATGCTACAGATGTGAATCACCATGCCAACAATTCTGATCACCATGTAATTTTCTAGATCTCCCACAGTAACCAACCGGTTCTCACTACCAACCTAGAAACAACCAATGAATGCTGCCTACTACCCATACTCCTAATACTAAGCTTGAGATTTTGATACGTAGTGGTCTGTTGGATGAGTAGACATCAACTCTCCACCTACACACCTGAACTTGATAGCATCACAAGCTTCCTCTCACCCTGAAGGTTTCTCCCGTGATGGGTATTCCTATCCAGAATCTGGAAGACAATTGTATACATGATAAGTTACTTCCTTTACCCATCTAGATGCCTCATCATAAATGCCATCCATGGACTAACTTTAAAAAAACATAGGCTAAACCTTAACAATGAAGATATGAGTTGTAGATTGATCACCTTTCCTGGGATCATCACGACCCTATACCAATATCTGGCCACCTGGAGGACCTTCATCTGGGTTCAGAAAGTGTAGAAAAGAAGACCAGTGAATTACTACCTCAACACTTGTAAACTCTAAGGAAGTCAAGACCCACAATTAACTGACTGGAGATCACTAATTTTCAAAGATCAACAAGAACCAATCTACATACTAGCCATCATGATTTGTAGTAGGCAATGTTCCACTTCTACAACTAAACTGATCAAAACCTTATTTCATAAATAAATCTAAATGATAGAAAACCTAGACCTTACCCATAATTCTAGGATGACCAACTACACATATTTGCATATACAAACATAGTTATATACTTTGTACTAATTTAGGCAGACTGATATATGTTGTTTATATATCAAATAATCAAAGAGATTAGATAAAAAGATGAAAGTATATTACAAACAAAACATGCGTAACATAACAATCTAACCCGGTTGATCTAGTCATTGCACTATTACATTGACATACATATTAGTAAATTTAATTTTAGTAGGTAGTAAATTATGAAAGTTTAGCAATTATTAATAGTCATATCCTAAATATTGATTTTTCTCTTGTTATGAATCATGACCCTAGACATGCATACATATATACATATATGTAATAGAGTTTTAGAAAGAGTATGAGTTTAGAAAGTATATTTATCTATACCAAACTCACTTGAATAAATTGGTATATGAGAGTGAGGGTTTGTATAAGAAGACTTGTTTTATAAATATGAGTATCGATGCTCATGATGACATGGTCTGGACTATATTATTCATATTGTCTAGAATAGTATTGCATACATACTTGTATTCATGACATTCAACATCAGAACATAAAATATTCATACCTACTAAAATACATGATGTTAGGAATAATATGGACTCATGTAGTATATACAGAGAATGATATTACATAACCTAAATTTGAAGAATGCATGTTATTACCCACATGCTTATATATAACCTAGACATACTAAAACTTATGTGACAAAAGATGAACCTTAGAACTAAAATAAATATCAAATGGATCATGCATTCACCAAATAAGAAAAAACTCTGTCTAGGATAATAAAAATATGAAAATATATAATAGGAATGTTAACTCATGTTTTGCTTTAGTTTGACTAACATATGTGGTGTGTTACTAGGATATATAGTTGACTTTGGCATTCAAGTATACCAATGGAATTAACCTGTAGGTGTGAAGATCAGGTATGTTCAATCCTATTTCATTTTGGGCATCATCATGAATGTGATCTTAATTCATATATTGAAGTATTTACTTGACTACTTTCCCTTTTTGGAAATCCAAAATTCAACATTCATATTTAATTATTTAAATCTTATGAACTTTTGTGGACATTGAGTTATTATGTTTATATGGGTCCTTTGACCCCTTTTGCTGTGCTTTTAATATCTGATGTTAATTATGAATGGAGTGTTGGTGTTTCCACACTATTTGAGCTTTCTAAATGTTTAACTAGAGTATCTAAAATGGTGGTATTTATGTACAACCATACATATACAGGGCACACATATTCCACCTGGGGTGTTCATTTCCACCCTTACTTTTTGGGCCATGATCCTATGGTGTTATGTCCTATTTTATGTATACTTAGTATACATTATGAATGAAAATGTATTACCTATTTGGAAATTGTGAATGTTTGTTATGGCAAGATATTTCTTTTATCTCAAAACTATTGTTCATTAATATTATGCCTCAATCTATTGATTTCCCCTTTTTCATGGGAATATCCTTGTTATAATTGTAACCCAATATAATGCCCCATTGTTTTTTATATGCACATACTCAATGTTTACAGGTACATGCCGTTGTTTCCTATTTTCTGGGTGATGTTCTCCTTCCATTAAAGTGTAGATACATTAGATGTCAAAGACTCTGAAAGGTCATATACATGACTTGGACTTCAGCATAACTTGGAATGGTTGGGTTATCCTCTGTAATTGAACCGTACATATTATTAGGTATATACCTTTTTTTTGTCTTGCCACCTTTTATGGTAAGGAATAATTACATATGGAATACATTGTAACTTTGCAATAGTTTTATCTCTATTTCTTATTCATTATTTTGATCTGTATGTATACTAGTTGAGTGAATCCCCTCTTGGATCCCACTCTTTACACCCACATGCTTCATAGAAGAGTGAGCAGCCTTGACATGCTCTATCAATGTGCATGGAGTCCGATGCAGGTGCTGCTCATTATAGCACCACTGCCCAATGCAACCAATCACTGATTTACTTATATATTTTATATACTTAACATAATTTATTATATTTAGTTTCCCTAGATTTGTAATTCGATTGCACACCAAACAAATCCCCTAAATACATCAAACATGAACATGAATGTGATTTTAGGGTGATGTCACAAAGAATGCAATGAACATGGGAAGAACATGAGTAACCCTAGCTACATAGATTGTAATAAGTTAGTTTTAGTTGTATCTTCTTTACCTCTTGCTCTATTCCTCAGTTGAAGCTTGAGATAAGGCTAATTAGAGGTTCTCTTCTTCTTTCCCCTCTTTTCTACTTCCTCTAATGGATGATCCCTACAATAGTAGCATGATATTTGATTTGTAGAAAGTAGATTTTGAGATTTTAGCTCAAGCCAAACTAAGTAGGATACGACATGGGTATATCAATCCTAGAAAGAGATTCACAAGCTAGAGTTAAATAGACAAGAGTGGGAAATCATCCCTTACCCTCAATTTGATAGAAATTAAGGCTAAATTTCAAAATGTTTATGGTTTTAGCTTAAAGATCATAAACCCCAATTTTCATTTGGATGATTGGATAATTTGTTACATTTTTGATAGTTTATAACTATTATTAGAGTTATGGTTTTTTAGTTTATTATGTTATATGAGCCTAATGTCCTTGTTCATTAGGGTTCAGTTCAGGCTCCTTATATTTTCCTCCTTTCCTAGCCTAATGTTCTTGGACATTAGGGTTAAGTTCTGATTCCTTATATTTGCCTCCTTTCCTATATATAAGAGGAGTGTGCCATCTATCAATAAGAAAGATCTCATTATCCTCCCATCTTATTTTCCATATGGTATTGGAGCATTGATCCTAACTCAAGGGAGAAATAGAGAGAGCCTCCTCATACGAGAAACCATTCTCACTTATTGGCTTGTCCGCCCTTAAAGAATCATACCAGCCTCCATGGTCATCTTGTCTCTTCTTCTTTCATAAAAATCTAATATATTTGAACTTATCTACTACCCACACTCCATTCCAGACATCACCAATGTTCATATGCCTCTAGAGTCCTTTCTATCTAGTCATCTCTTCCCCACACCCTCCTTATTTATGGCATCTCAGTCCGTTCCTCTAAAGGGTAGGCACACCAAGAGGCACAAGGTGTTACAATCTTCATGTCATACTGTTATCCAACCATCTACTCACTCACCCATTGCATTCACCAATGGTGGTGCATCCTCATCCATAGCCATGACATGACACACCAATCACAAAAGGGTGGTATACAATCTACGTGTGCTCCTCCATGCCAATTACTAACACAATAATTATATGAAGTGGGCCACTCCCAAATCCACATGAAGGAAGGCTCCACACAAGTAGCTCACTACCAAGGTGTCTAAGATGCGAATTTGCCTATCCACCATCACTATGCCATCCACTAAGAGGGCTGAGTATTAAAGAATGGGATGCCATAGAAGCATCATCCTTCTCTGCATCACCACCACCACTAATTAGGAAAGGGACCTAGGGGTATCATGCTTAGAATTGATGTCTAAGAGAGCTCTCATGGGAAAGGGGATAATAAAAGAACCTCACCTTTCACATTCATATTAGTAAAGATGGAAATCCATGGCGAACATGACGTGTTAAGAGTGTGAGTCTCCATACTTCCATTCTAATGATCATCCATATCCACTGTGTTAGATTACTACAATGTCAGAGACAACTTTTTTGGTTATTCATAATTATTAATGCAATAGTATAAAAAGTTGGGAGATTTAAAAGGAATCCTGGAGCAACTTTCCTTATACTATAAAGAAGGAATCCTCTCATATACCTACTTCTAATCAAATCCCCATCGTGATCTAACTTGTGACATAATTTCCAACACCCGCTACATATGTCAGCCCGGTAACTAGGAAAATGTGCCTTTTCGGGTGACGTAAATTTTCATTTAGTTCTTTTATCTGCATTTGCCTAGTTGAGTCATATAGCACATTGACTCACATATATGTGATATCTATGACTTATTGTAAAACAATGACACAGTGCTATTTTATAAAGCCTCAAACAAATAAGGGGGCCTTGCTATTTTGTTTCTTCTTCTCCTTTGACAATTTTATTCCCTCCTACCACCCTCATGTGTGCATCAATTTCCACGTGTAGGGGTATTTTCTCTTTACCATACCAACTACTCATCCACTTTGTATTTGGTGTGGGGGGATATAAAAGTTAAATAGAGTATGATGAGGAAAAGAGAGAATGCATGAAGAGGGAGTATGAAGAGAAGGAGTATGAGATATATTATATGTATCAGTCCGGTCTATTATGATCTCCATTGAGATTCTTATTATTACACACATGCTTCCTCAGATGTCTTTTTGACACTTCATTCCCACTTAGCATTGTGCTTTCAGTGCATCATTGGTGTATCTCTTTCCTAATGACATTCCACTTCTTTATTCTTCTAGTGCATCATTGGTGCACCTCTTTCCCAAGGACATTGTGTTTCTTTGTATTTGTCCTACATACACAAATGTTTGGCTATCCACAATTTAATCATTCTGGTTTGCTACCACTTCCATTCAAGTTGAAGGATATTAGTTTTGTCATTGGAATACATTGGGACAAAGCATGTTGTGCTTATTCTAGCCTCTTGTTTGCTTTGATTTTAGTTTGTGACAATCTTGCTGCATCCATAAGATGGCTGTTACGTTTTAGAATCTCATCAATTTCAAGCCTAGAATACTACACCTACAAGTATGGTGATTAGTCTATATTTTATCTACACTAAGATACTTCATACATATCTTCCCAAAGTTGCATCTTCCAATTCTTAAGAGCCAAGATGGTTCTCCTAGTGATCTACTTGGGTTTCCCTGATGGTGTATTTCATTCACGTCAAAACCCTAAGTTACACTCTAGATGGATCTAGTTTGACAATCATCATCACCTCATCATATCTCTGTTTGAAGATACATATACTATAATATTATTGGATGTGTTATCATGATTATTCCAATCACACATTCCTTTCTAGTGAAGATGGTGTAGTCATGACATTTTGATTGTCTACTCTAGATTGATGGTGACGTTCTTCATTTCATATGCACTTCAAATGATCTTATCCAATGATCAAGTATTTCTAGCATGTAGAATATAGTTTGAATTGAGGAGTAATCAAATATTTTATTTGCTGGGTACTCATGTTTAACGGGGTGAAAATCTTGTATGGGAGTGACATTTTTTTGTTTCCAAGGTTGTCTAGTTGAAACTTGCAAGTCCAATCTAGATACATTTTTTTAGCCATATGAACCATATCTATTTTGACTTTGTGCCAAAGGCATCTATTATATATGTATCATAAAATAAGGACACTATGTTCTTGAGTAGTACCACTTGGGCCCAACAGTTGGGTACATGAGTGCAACAAAGACAACCAGGACGGTCCTTCATTGTGAGTTTTATTGTCCCACTTTGTTTTAAGGATGCCTATAATTTTATTCTACATTGGGACCGGTGCTAGAGTTCAAGGAACATATCCAAGAGGAATGAGATGCCATTAACATCATGGAAAGTGGTAGAGATCATTAATTTATGGTTGGTGGTATATTACATTGAATCCTTTCCCCTTTCTTGTACCCCCTTGTACATTTTTGTAGCAGTTGACTACGTATCTAAGTGGATCGATAGGATACTCACAACTTCATGTGACTCCAAGCCCATCATGAAACTCTTCAAAGACTCTCCAAGCCCATAAAAAAACTCTTTAAACATACTATCTTCCCTAGTTTTGGGGTGACTCATATTGTGGTTTCCGATAGTGATTTGCACTTCTTAGGAAATAAATTCAAATCTTTGTAAATAAATAGCGGTGCATCACTGAGTCACATACCCATATCATCCACAAACCAACCAAAAAGTCAAAGTTTTTAATAGGCAAATCAAAGCGCTATTGGAAAAGAGTGTGGGACATTTAGTAAAAGATTAGCCAATGAATCTCAATGATGATCTTTGTATATACATGACAAATTTCAAAATGACATTGGGCACCACACCATTCTGGTTAATATATGGGAAGTCATGCCATCTTCTGGTATAATCTGAAGATAGCTTGTTGGGCAATAAAGACACTAGATTTTGACATTCCACTTGCTGGAGAGAAGTGATTCCTCAATTTACATGATCTATAGGAGCTAAGAAGGCCTACTTATGAGAATGCACATATCTACAAGGAGCAGAGAAAGATGTGGCATGACAACCATCTGAGAAGGAATGCCATTCAAGTGGGAAATCAAGTATTAGTGTACAACTATATATTGAGATAATTCTCAAGGAAGCTAAAGTATTGATGGTACCATCCATATCTAGTGAATCACGCTTACCCTCATGGTTCTTTCTGTTGGATCCTAGGATGGATGATTGGATGCTCTAGAGGGGGGGGGTGAATAGAGCTGAATGCACTTAAACAATATTCATTAGACCTTAAAGATATATCACAAGATAAGGTTGCTAAATAGGAAATTTTAGTGCAACTAAAACATACATAGCAACGGAGAGAGAGATTGAAAAAGCACCAAGTGACAAGATATGTAGAGTGGTTCCACACTCCAAACTAGGAGTATGTCAGTCCACTACCTAGAGAGGTCAACCTCTAGGATTTCTAAGTGTGCATTCCTATATATATTCACTTATAAGAGTTACAACACATGACCCACCAAAGGACTTACCTATCCAATACAAAGAATATTCAACCTTACTGAGGACTTACCCACTTTTAAATGAGTCTTTGGCCTTCTCCAAGGACTTATCTACTCTTGCACAAGTCTTCAACCTTCTAAGAATTACCCACTCTTCTTGGATCTTCAACCTTTGACTTCACCTTCACTCGAAGAAGCTTTCACTAAGGACTTACCCACTTGAGCAAGGAGTCTTTTGCCTTTACCAAGGGCTTATCCACTCTTGCTTTAAGTCTTTGGCCTTGATCTTCACCAAGGGACTCCTTCCCTTATTCTTCTTCACCTCTCTTAGCTAAGAGAGAGAACCTTCATCTTCATGGTTGAAAGAGAGATTGGGAGGTGGTGGAAGTGAGAGCCTCACAAGATATACATGTAGGACTAGCTCTCTTACAAATATCCTACTCACTCTAATGGAAATAGCAAGTGATTAAGCTTAGAGAGAGAGAGAGGAGGCTGTAGGATGCACTCAACTATATACTAGGAACCTCATAAAGAGTTTTGCATTGAATGCTCAACCTTGAAATGAAGACCAAGGGGTCCTATTTATAGCTCTGGATGCCTCTTAGCCTTTGGGAACACTTAAGAATGAAAGCTAGCCATTTTGTGGCTAGCAACATATATATTTTTGATTGTTGCAACTCCACAATGGCTAGAAACACTTTTTTGCACTTTTCTGTACAGTGCTATCGGTCGAGTTTCTATAAAGATAACTTGACCAAATGTACTATGCAACAAAGTTAATTTGACCAATCGGTCAAGTTTATCCTAGTAGGAACTTGATTGATAGATTAAATTAGTTTTGTTCCAGTGCAGTCATCGGTCGAGTTCTGAGTATAGGAAACTCAATCGAACCATGGCATTCTCAAAATCCATCAAGGATCGGTCGAGATTGTAACTCGATCAATAAAGTGCCTGTAATGAATTTTGGAAAATGTCATTAAAGTGCATAAATATTCGATTTTAGTGCTCCTAATTTTTTCTAAGCTTAATTACAAGTCATACAATCATTATAAGTGATTTATAACATGATACTAATGGATTTACATCATATTCCAAAAATGTGCACTTGTATTGACTTTGACTTGTCTTTTCTCCAATTTGAGATGTGCAAGTTAGGGCATTTGGAGTGTGTCTATACCTAATATGAAATCACTCAAGTAGAGACATTATACACAGATAAGTGGAATGGTTTTGTCATCATCAAAACAAGGGTTTGGTCAATTTAGACCTTGAGTCAACATTGACCTAGAGTCAACACCTTCCTATTATGGGACAAGATAAAGGGAGATTTGCTGTCAATGGTCAATGATTGAAATTATACTAAAAAATGAAAGATTTTTCATCATGAGATACATATCCATTACCTCTCTCAATCTCAGAGTTGATATGAGAAATACGAGTCAAGCCAATAATGTTAAACAAGGTACTTTTTAGGAGGCAACCCAACTGTCATTTTAATTAGATTCAATTTTTGCATTAGGAGTAGTTTGACTGAATTTCATTTCCACTATTTCATCTTGTTTAGCGTGCATCACATAGATAATTAAGCATCTAGATTGATCCAAGTTTTTCTTTACAATTGACTACAAAATGAATTCATGTTGATTGAAAGCACACACATCTCCAATTGGGTGACTGGATAACCCAATCAGTAGAACAAGGAGGTTGATATTAATCAAAATAAAGGTGATATATGACTTGGCCGACCAGTAACACTAGTCAGGAAACCCATCTATAGTAGGGATATTTCCTCCAATTCTACTTGGTTGACACATCAACCCAACTGAGTGATTGGAATGGGTACTAGAACATGCAGTAGCTATTGGATTACACAATGCAATTCTAATCGAGTTACTTGTCGATATAGTCAATCGATTGGTCTGAGATCCCCCTTATGCATGAAGCTGCTTAGTTGGCCAACATGAGCCAAGCAAGCTGGGCAACTGATTTGAATCCTTCCTCATTCTACAACTACCCAATCAACAGACTCAATCCAAGCAAGTTAGGTGACTGATGATGATCTTTGACATAGGACAATGATGCTAGTCAGGTGACTCGAACCCAGTGAGTCATCTAAGTGTCCTTCTATAATCAATATTAACAATCCTAGGGGAAATGGAGTCAACACTAATTTCTTCTCCTCCCTTGCCCTAGAATTGACATTTCTCCCGAGCTTTCTTCCCCCTCTCACTCCCTCCCTCCCTTTAGATTACCATCACTACACCAACTAGCTGGTGGATTTGTCACACTAGTTGACGATGCTGTTTCCAACCACTCAACGGGGAGCCACCTCACCACCTGGAAATTGTTTTTTCTCATCCGCACATCCTTTCGTACGGACTCCTCACAAAGGTTATTTTTTCCTTCAATTGCTCGATGAGCACTACCCAATTGGTCAACAAAGGCATCCTCCACTACAACCTTGCTTCTACACTTACTTCATGATGAATTGGCTGACTAGCACCCATCAGATCAGGTGACACACCACCAAAAATCCCTAACTCATCTACCACATTGCCTCCCTCCACCACCCCGATCGCCTGATGCAAAAAGCAGAAGTCACCCAACTGGTGCCTTCTGACAACTTACCCCCACATTCTAGTTGTCTAATTCACTAAAAGAGTCATCCAACTCGACTCCCTTAGCTCACAACCATCCTCCCCAACCACCTAAATAACTCCATAAATTAGCCAAACTATCATCTTCAACAATGTGTCCCTCATTTCTAGTCATTCAACTCGCTCAACAAGTCTCCCAACTCAGCTACATTAGAGTCACACATACAAAATATACTAACCTGAATCGTAAACCCAATTAACCAACTAGTGTCCCGTCAGAGATAGAGATGCCTTGCACTAGGGGAGGTAGTTTGGACAACTAATATGCTATCTCTGGTTGTGGTATCTATAAATACTCCACCCCTTTTTTCTCTAGGAAGGGTAAAGGTAAGGAAACATCAACAAACTCCCTCTAACGATCTCAATCAACCTGCCTTGCTCACACAAGTGACATTCACTTTAGGGAAAGGCACACTAAGGATCATTTGAATATGCTAGATGTGATAGAGGGAGTTGATTCCTACATTAAAGGGGCTATAGCAGCCAACACAACTATTGTTGAGTAGCTTATCAAAGAGCTCAACACCCAACATGGGGATGTAATCTTGCATGATACTTATTCTTCTTCTCCGCCCTACCAATTCTCACTGTCCAATCACATCCCGTGAGCTTGACGCCTTATCATCCCACTCGCATCGCCTTTATTGGAATACATAAGGAATTGGTTATGAATTAGCTTAAGAAAAAACACATGGCCATGGAAGCAAATGAAAGTATAAGGTTCACAAATTAGCAGAAGAAGAGGCACACAAACATGGAAGCAATTGGAGTGTAACTTACATAGTGGGAGTGTCCTATCGTGATCAAGTAATTTAACATCCATGAGCCTTTGGAGATTCTTCTTTGATGTTCTTTCATCACTCTCTTCCCTTTTTGGGTGAGTCCAATCTTCAAAGAACTCATCATTGAGTTCTACACAAGCTTTGTGAAGCACTATTCCAGTGAAAATGAGTACAACTACTCTTTCTTCATGTTTCGAGAGGATCACTCCCTTGATAACATTGAACTCATCTCCATCATATTAGATGTTGACAAGGAATGGATGGAGAAGTGTGATGCAAAAAAAAACACAGTCATTACAATAAGAAGTTCATTGCTAACAAGTTCTGGGCTGAGACCACCAACCAACTTCTAACCCTCCCAACATGAGTTATGGCATCCTTCATTTACAACATGGTGATCCCTTACTTGCATCACATTCTCTTGTAAATCATTTTCATCTAGGGTGGCACATCAGGTGTTGTAACCACCATCGACCTCTTCAACATGTGGATTATTCTAATAATGAGCCCTTCACTAGGGAAGTGACTATCTCTACTTACCTTGTCTAAACCCACATCTTATTCAAGGAGTTCATGACATTAAATCTATCTCACTTGGTTTATATTAAGTATTTGGCGATCTCGACAATCATCAAGATAGACTAGGACAAGGGCAACTTCTACTGGCTATTTCTAGGTAGCGCAACCATGCTCGTGCTGCCTACTCATGCATATTTTGTGGCATGAAGCCTCAACTATGACCATGATGATCTGAATGCGCATATCCAGAACTATCTATAGGAGCACTCCCTATTGAGGGCGAGTTTTGTGAGCCCTCATATGAGCGATGCAGTGCTTCCATGGAGGCAAACAAAGAGGAAATTGGGCCTTTGCCACCATCTTCTAGACATTGCAAACCAATGTGTGTCTAACAACACATGGACATCTAGTCCATTAGATTTCATAGATCTATAGAACCAAGTGGAGATCAATAATAGGGACATTAGATCAATCACAAGTACCTAATGTAGTAGGTTCATGAGAGATGGCATGTGGGAAAGGGTGATTATACCCAGACCTGTGCCTACTGTGAGGACCTTAGTACCAAATGGACTTATCCTTCCCCTACCTCTCAGTATTGGGGACACCAGTACACTAAGCCTCTACTATACGAGGAGCCTCTTCACTTAGCCATGATCTATGATTGGCCTAATTGTTCATCTTGGGACTCTTTTCAAGCCTAGCCCCACGTGCCTTAACCTCATAATGGACCCACCATCATCGAGTTAGCATGATTGTTGGTGGCCATTCTAATAGATCTTTCCCCTCTATTCTAGACCTAGATTTTCTGGTGATGAGAAAATTTCTAAGTTTAGGGATGGGGGTGGGTGGTACATCTTATTCCCCACCCTATCTATCTTTATCTTTTGTTATTTTGATTGTAGGTTTAGCTAATGCATTGCCTTTTCTAGTTATTGTCAAAACATTTCATGATTAGAATTGCATGAAATCAACCATTACCTAGTTGGACTAGATTCGATTTCATGTTGCTTTTCTTTAATTTTGTATCATTCATCATATTATCCCCTTAAATGATGTAAATCTCTTTTTAATGTTGAATCATGAACTACCAATGCTAGAACCTATCCTATTACCAATAATATCTAATAATATTATTCCCTAGAAAAGATGTCAAGTCATATGGGATTGAAAGAAATCAAATGCACCGTATCTCTTATTGCTTAGCATAACTTCTTGTGGAAATGTCATCACTTTGCAAGTCACATGATGTAGTTGATTTGATTGTTAATGGTGTTCTTATTCTCAAAATTCTTGTATATGAGATGAGCAAGGTCAACCCCCTTCTACACTTATTCCATTTTATTCTTTATCATCATTCACAAAAAATAATAAAAAAGACAAAATGATGTGCCAAATCCTAGGTGTGGGGTGGCACACCCCTTCTCTGTACAACACTTCTTCCATAGCCCTCACATGTAATAGGCATATCACAAAATACAAGATGCCAATCTGCAAACCAAAAGTAAAAAAATGCAATCAATGTAATTGCAACAATACAAAGTAATCTTGAGCCGAATAGAGGAGAGATTCACAATTCTTCCTTCATACCCCCATTCAACATGTTTCCTCCCTAGGGGCATAAATCACCACAAAATATGTGATTCACTTGTTAACACTATTCTTGTGCAGATCTCATAGGAATATGCAAAATTTTCTGAAGCATCAATGATATTATGATCGTGTTTTGTAGGTTTTAGTACAAAAGCATGTTTGTGAAAGCAAAGTCAAGTTAGGGAATGTGAAGTTGGATTTCATGATTTCAAGAAATTAGGGTTGCTTGGCATTACTAGTGGTAGGGATCAAAATGATGTTATGAGAGAGGATGACATACTGATAGTTTTTGGCAAGTTGGTTTGATTCTATGTTATTGACACACTTAAATTGTGAGTGCAAACACAAGTGTATGCGTTGATTAGTATAGGCCTATGAGGCCCAAATGACGAACTCAGGGAAAAATTCTCTAGAGACTACTACTAACTATAATCTAATCAACTAGGCCTAAATAAAGTGGTTGGTTGGTTGTTTTATAACTAAGAACAAGAATGAAATCTAAATTAAGTGGAAGTGACCGGGAATTGATGGATTCCTTAAGATTACAATTTCACCATAGTATGCATTGCATTTAACTCCATTTCATCAACAATCATTTATCCTTACATCTATACTAAGGACATGTAGCAAGTATTACCCACTCTTGTAGCATAATACACTTCCTACTCTAAGATGTAGTAGTTTAAGAATTAGATAGGTGCATTAATGATAACTCTAGGTTATTCCTTTACATCCATAAGCCCTCTCCCAAGGCAGACCAAGGCACACTATTAGCTGTGTAAATCTACAACTTTTTCAACCCCTAATCCCTATCCCAAAGCAATTTGTGGTCTAAAACATTGATTTTAGTGATCAAACACAAAAATTTAAATAAGGAATCATAGATTTTTGTCTAGAATTAAAGGATATATATATATATATATAATATTCAATCATGGAAATTAAATACAATACAAAATCAAGCTACTCTTGGGTCCTAAGGAATAGGGGATTAGCTGCACATGATTTCTACTATTGAATACAGAGAAGAAGAGGGACAAATAAGTTGAACATAAAAAAAACTAATGAAAACCCTCACAGAAGAGGTGTTTGACAATTCCCTCTGGTAGGCACCATGATTCACATCGTTCCTACTACAAATCTGCATACAAGAAGTGCCCATAGTGTCCGATACATGGCTATCTCCTTTGTCTTCTCCTCCCTCAGCTCCGTGCTCTATCCCAACGAGAAAGAACATGCTATATTTCTTCAACAAAACACCTCTTAGGTCATACTCGAGGCTTTGGTCATCTCTAAGTTACAACCATCAGATTTTTCATGATCTTTAATCTGCACTGATCATGCAAAGTCGATACCACTGATAGGATGTTAGTGGCATTGAGTTTTTGACTGACTCCAAACCCTTGCTAAGTGTTGTTACTACCAGTGTGTATGTCGGTAGCACCACATTTCCTTTTGCAAGTTCTGACTTTTTCTGTGTGTAAAAGTCAGTACCATTGACTGGTGTGTCGGTGGCACCAAGGCATTTCATTCTACTGCTAATGCTTCTATTAAAAAAATTGGTCGCACCGACACAACTCTTTGGTAGCATCGAGTGCCATCTCGGTACCACCAAGATTTTAATCTGTTGGATTTCGCATAATGCCAGTACCACTAACTAGCATGTTGGTGGCACCGATCTGTCATACAAGTGCTCAAATTGCTTAAAACAAAGAAAAACCAGCATAAGTCCAAATACAAATTGACAATTTAACATAAATCGATAAAAATACTTAATATTTGATACAATAGTGTTTCATAGGCTAATAATGATAAACAATGCATAAGTATACCTCTAAGTGAACAATTATGCACTAAATACACAAAAAAATATCATGTAAAAAGCAACTAAAATTCAGTGAATAGAAATCCCTTAATCTTGAATGTTGCTTGTCCTCAAGAAGCACTACCTTTGGATCTGTTTGAGATAAGTCAGTAAGAGGAAAAATATTATGAATTACATTTCCTAACTACCCCCACCTTATGGTCCCAAATCGGCCCTTACCAACCACTGAAAAAATAACTACTCTAAGGTGACCAAAAATGTTCTTTAAAGAGGTCCACCCTTAGATCAATGGAACACTATTAATAGAGCAATTAACATCATAGTCAATAGGGCATCCACTTGATGCATCATGTTATTCCATATATACATTGTTCCTATCTACCTACCAAACTATGTTGGAAGTCGTTCCCCATTTAGAAATGATTGAGGGGATCAATCATATATGTGGCCTACCATATAGAGAAATGGGTGGAATGAAGTAGGTGGTTATGAACGAGAATCACAAGCAACATCCAAATTGTTTATGCAAAAACAAAAATATGATGAACCAAAAAATGAAGGGAATGAACAATGCATGAATCCTAACACCTACTATTATGATGGAATGATAAATGCACTAAATGTCTTATCTGAATGATGATTTGTGGGTGAAAGAATGCACACATATAAACTATTTTCACCTTCTCTGTGAAGAAAAATTCTGATATAGTTCAAGACATCCTATCTCCCTCTTTCTTTTGATATTTTTTTTCTGCCCTCATCTTTAAGCATGAATTATGAGTTTAAGATTGGGCCGTTTTCAACATATGGCATTATTATTTTCATTAGGAGGGATATGTATGTAGATCCTTTATATTTAGTATATGGAGACAACTACGTGATACATGTTGCAAAGAATGATGCAAAAGAAAAATGCAATCTATATGAAATTTATAATGCAACTAATAAATATGTACATCTCTATATATTTTCTTTTTCTAACTAATGCACTATATAGAAACTAGATATCATGCTATCTATCATGCAATGCAATGCAGTCAATAGGAAATAGTTTTGGTTACTTGATAATCTTAAGGTGGTGGATGAAATATCATGAAAGGTGAATGGAATCACATGGCTTGGGCTTAGACCTATTCATCATATAGATGTCTTGGATAAATTAAGATTTTCATTCATATTAAGTGTCCTCAAGATGACTAACCCACACACTTACTCCATTTGGTGTTCCCTTAGATTTTGCAAAATAAGTTTACAAAGATGTGATAATTTTTCAAAATTCATTGCAGACGCACAAAACACATTCTTTGTGATGAATGTAGAAATCATGATAACTAAGCTTCACTATTTCACTAGATAGATTGTGGATCCTACTACATGGAAATAAGAAAAAATAAAACCAGATAGAAAATAAAACAAGATAAAGTCATTCCAACACCCCCTAAGATTGATCTTGACTATGTCCTCATAGTCAAAACTCAAACCAAGAGGTGGAACGAGTGTACCATGTTCTTAGTAGGAGGGTGGTAGTGGGTGGAAAGTTCCCAATGGCATATGTGGATCAAGCTCAATTGGAATTTGTCCATCCTATTAATGCTACCTACTTGTGTGGCAGTGGTTTCAAGATATGACATTCTTTGTCCTTCTTTGAGATAGATGGGTCGGTGCAACCAATAGGTATATTGCTGGTATTTGAGAATCTTTTCCTATAGCTCTGTGTTTTTTCTAAAAAAATGTCAGTTCTACCGACTTGTTTGTCAGTGGTACTGAATTTTTGCAGACTTCGACCTGTAAAGGATTCAGTACTACTGACTTGTGTGTCGGTGGTACCAAAAATTCATGAATTACCTATTGAATATTTTTAGTAGGTCATTGCTACCGACTCTAATTTCGGTAGTATCGACACTGAATTTTCCTGCACACCAAACAAAAGCATCAAGGTACTTTTTATACATCAATTAAAATCTAAAAAGACAAATACAAAATGTAACTAATGAAAAGACCTAAAGAAATAGTAAATAATAGAAATAAGATTGGGTTGCCTCCCATAAGTTCCCTTATTTAATTCCTAGACTTGACAAGATGATTTCCATCAATGTGGGTTGCCATAGGATGGTTGTGAAGACTCATCTAACATTCTAAACTCCACTCTTCATCATCTAACCCAAAGAAAAGCATCAAGGTACTTTTTATACATCAATTAAAATCTAAAAATACAAATACAAAATGTATCTAATGAAATGACCTAAAGAAATAGTAAATAATAGAAATAAGATTGGGTTGCCTCCCATAAGTTCCCTTGTTTAATTCCTAGGCTTGACAAGATGATTTCAATCAGTGTGGGTTGCCACAGGATGGTTGTGAAGATTCATCTGACATTCTGAACTCCACTCTTCATCATCTAACCCAAGCATCAAGTAGCCTCTACCCATGAACATGATCACATCAGTCATAGCTTGGAACAATCTTCTTAACAACATATTAGATCCTTTCATCTCGTGCATATCCATGACACAAAATTGACAGAATATATGAATTTATTGACTTTGACTAACACATCCTTGCATATCCCATACGACCTCACAATTGATCCATCCCCCAATTGGATTGTCATGGACATCTTCGTTGCTTTCTTCAATCTCAACTTCCGAAAGGTTAAGAGAGGCATGCGATCTATGCTCACCCTAGTACCACATTATGCTTGTTGAAAATGCTTGCTTCCTATGGAACAAGGGATGTAGAAGCATCCTGAGTCCTTTCTATTTACCAACAACCTTCCCTGTATCATAGCACTCATCACTTCATCAACATGCAAGACATATATATATATATATATATATATATATATATATATATATATATATATATATATATATATATATATCTGTGTGTGTGTGTGTGTCTGTGTGTGTGTTATGCATCTTTCTTATTGATGATATCCTTCAAGAATCTTCCATATATATGTTATGCATCTTTCTTATTGATGATATCCTTCAAGAATCTTCCATATGCAGGGATTTGTTCTATTGTCTCCATGAGTGGGGTGTCAATTTGGATCTTTCAAAGATGTCTAGGAATTTATTAAATTTCTTTTCCTCCTTTATTGGCTTCTGAGTATTCAAGAATGGAACATGTGGTTTCTCTACTTGTTAGTGTGGAGGAATGTATGACACATTAGGAATCTCCTCCCCTAATCTTGAATCAACTCCACCTCCTAGGACATAATTTGGCATGTCTCCTATGGATGGGATGGCCTATGGCTTCTCCCTCTAGATTGTGGGTGCCTCCTTGTTGACTCTGACTATCCACTACGAAGTAGAAGCTTCACCTATTCTTGTTTCCCATGCACCTTTCCTAGAACTGCGGTCATGGACATAGCAATGGTGGAAGCTTGAAGTTCATTGTCTTACAAAAGTGGTACAAATGGAGTCTCCTTGTCACTGGTCATAGACCATGTATCTACTGAGGTGCATGTGTGAGCATAATGCACTGACGTTCTATATCCCCCTCATCTCTCGTACATGCTATGGGGAAAAGGAAATTTTGAAACAAACACCCAATCTGAATCTAGAGTGTGTTGAAATAGTGACTCCTCAATAACATACTCTGGTTCCTTGAGAATAGAAACAAAATTTACCTGATGTTGTTGCTGAGTTGTCTCTATGTTCCCAGGACATTCTAGTTGAATGAGCTTCTTTATGGATGCCACCTCCACTTCCAATTGAGAGATATGATTTTCAATGTTGCAGATTTGAACCCCTTGATTTTGCTGCAATTGTTTGGTTGGTCTAGTAAGGCCTCATTCTAGCTTACCTCTCTACCTAGCATGTCTTCAATTTTTTATATTTTACTAGGGCCTTTATCTTTTTGGTATTGCTGAAGAGGCACATGCACTCCTCCTCTTCACTTCCAAATGAGGTGCTAGATTTCTGATCAAGCCTCTTTGCAAGTCTATCCATCTAAGCTTTGAGTTCTATGAGTTCCCTTGATTCCATAACACTTCTAATTGTTGATGGTTCTTCTAGCTCCTCCGACCAGGACTATTTCATGGCCATGTTCTTCAGAATCTCATGACACCTTGTAGCCTTATTGTTTTGGAAGAAACCTGCTCCTATACTATCAAGACTAATACTCTCCCCTTTGTGTATGACATAGTAGAATGTTTTTGCCTGGATGTATAGGTTGATTACATGATGAGGGACCTTCCTGAGCATGTTCTAAAATTTCTCCCAAGATTTAGCATAATACTCAGAATGTTTCTTGAAGTGAAAGATCTTCCCCATTCATTCATGTCTTCTGGGGTGGGAAGTATCGCTCAAAGAAGGAGTCAATCACTTCATCTCATATCTATCAATTTTGATGAGAGGCTAAGGAACCTTTCCTTTGCTTCATATGATAAAGAAGAAGATAACAACTTCAGGTAGATGACTGTGGCTGGTACCCTATCTAACTTCAACATATCACAACTTTCCACAAAGCTGTTAATGTATGCCATAGGGTCCTCCATACCATGTCCTTGGAATGATTGAGATTTAATTACTGCCACCAGTCCAGGATCTATATTGTAATCACCCATGTTGACTACTTGCTATCTAATTGACCCTAATTGTGTTGTGTCTTAAGACACCTTTATCTTCTCCTAGATAGTTTGTACCTCAGGTTCTTCCTCAAGATGGTCATATCATCCTATGACATGACTCTTGCTTTTGCTTTCTCTTCCTGTGGTGGTGGGGTTTGGATGAGCTTCTCAACTGAATCCCCAAACTCTCTTGCCTTGCAAAGAATATCCTCCTGGTACTTGCAAATGAGATAGAAATGTGAGAGAAAGAATGCTAGTAATTTGTTGCAAGAAAATATTTAAAAAATAATACAAAGAGAAAGAAATCGCCCAGAGTGTCTGATCACAACACTTGTAGTGCTGGAGTTGAAGTTTCCCCAGCAACGGTGCCAACAACTTGACACGCTTAAACTATTTGAGCAAATTACAAGTGTACACGTTGAGTAGTATAGGTTTATGAGGACCAAATTTTGAACTCAGGGAAACATTTTGTAGAGACTACTACTAGTTGTATCCTAATCAACTAGGCTTAAAGAAAGTTATTGGTTGGTTATTTTATAACTAAGAACAAGAATGAAATCAAAATTAAGTGGATGCGATCAGGAAGTGATGGATTCCTTAATATTACAATTTCACCACAATACATATTGTCTTTAACTCCATTTCATCAACAATCATTTACCCTCAACTGTGGAAGACCTATAACAAGTATTACCCACTTCTACAGTGTAATACACTACCTACACTAAGAGAAACCCCAATTCTATAGTGCTTTAAGAATTGTCTAGGTGCATGAATGACAACTCAAGGTTAATCCTTCAAAACCGTAAGCCCTCTCCTAAGGCTCAATATTAGCTGTGTAAATGTACAACTTTTCTAACTCATAATCACTCTCTAGAATAAATTAGCGGTCTAAAAAATTGATTGTGGTGATCAATCACAAATAATTCAATAAGATATCATAGGTTTATGTCCAAAATATAGGATACACACACACACACACACACACACACACTAGTACAGAACCGACCTTTCGTGTCGGTTATTTAAGGCCTTTGGCATCAGTTTCAAAGCGACACCCAATTGGTTGCCGCTAAAAGTTGAAACCTTCATCGTCGGTTTTAAAACTGACACCATAACCCTTCCTGCCACCAAAAACACGCCAACAAGGGCATTATTGGCGTCAATTATTTAATAAAACCGACACTATATCCACGTCAAAGACGTTAGCGTTTCACAAAAACCGACGTCATAACCCTTCCCACCACCAATAAAATGTGTCAGCAAGGGCACGATCAGTGTCGGTTTTTATATATAACCAACGCCATATCCCTAGTGCCATGAAAACCAAAGCACGGCCGTTCTTCCCAACACGACCGTGGTACCTTGCCACAGACGTCAATTTTTGCTAATAACCGACACTGTATGTCTTTGTTGTCGGTTTTATACTAATAACTGACGCCTATGTTCTGATTTTTTTTTCTTATCAGTTTGCATGCCTACTGTATGGCTGGTCAGCAGGATGTGGACCTACAGTTCAGTTCTGAACTGTAGGTTTACAACATCCATTGATATCAGCCAACAACATGCCAAAAACCTGCAAAATTAACAAGATGGACAACAATTTATGATCACACACATGTATAAGCACGTTTAATTCATATTTTTTTTCATCACACACATATAGAAACCAGTAGTTCCATTTCAAATTTCCTCCATTTTCACACACATTTAGCAACCTACCGTTCCATTCATTTCATCTCTTTTCACATTCAGACACATGTACAAACATTCATGTATTAATCATCTTCACATTCACACATGACAATTCAGAAAAAATTCATTCACATTCACACAAAAATAATTATGAAAACAAAGTTTAGAAATATCATTCTTTATTCATCATCGTCATTATTGCCATTAGTATCTAAATCATATTTAAAAATTCCCACTACTTGTAGGGCTTTTGTCCATTGTTCTCTTACATCATTTAAGTCTTCCATCGTATAGGGAGTTTGTACATCTAATAACTTTTGACCTATAGTGAAGTCAGTTTCAAACACCTACAAAGAGAATGACGTATATATATAATTAATAATATATAATAAGATTGATATATTTCATATTATCTAATGAGACTATATATAATACCTGATGTATGGTATTGATTTTCATTGCGGCATGTTTGATAATTAGGTCCATAAATCGCATCACATAGTATGAACATGCCCAAACTTTGTCTTGTGTAGCACACTATAAATAAAAACATACCAAATATTCAAAAATACAAATAAGCACAGTTCACATAAATAATATATACATTGGAGTCAGGAAATTACTTTCACATTCTCCCAAATTAGTGGCTGTTTCTTTTTCTTGGGGACCTTTCCTCCAGCTTTTTTGAACTCATGTAAAGCCCTACATGTTAATGTAACACATTAAATTGCATAATTAAATAGTATTGCAATAACATATGTTAACAAATATAAAAATATGAAATATTTCTCATGGGAATAATGACCTTTTCATTGTGTGTTCATATAATGTATTCAATTCCTTCCCTGCAGGATCTAGATAATAGATAGTGAACGTCTTGGGGACAATACATAGTAACTCCCAATGCCTACCACTAGAGGTAAGAAAGTAAAAAATTAATGAATCAAAATCCACAATAAAAATGTAATTTTCTTAAGTCCAAATTATAAGCAAAGTAAACTTACTCAACATTAAATGGAGCTATTATCACCATCTTCTTTTTTTACCAAAATATTTAAAAGCAACAAAGAAGTATGAAGTAACTAATGAAGGGTCTTTATCTACAAGACTAATCAAAGATGGAACAAAAAATCCCACACGGGAAAATGAAAAATCTGTACATATCGTGTGTAAGTGGCTGCAAAACATGTATTACGTATGCATTAATATATAAGAAACTAGATCACCATATATAAAACAAGGTATATGGATGTATAAATAAGATCTCACCATATCCATAGCTCTATCATAGATGTATTCAGCCAATCATAACAAAACAACTCCAAAATATCTTGTATAAATAGATTGTTATCATATGATTGACCTGCAGCATCCTTCGGAATAGAAACAGTTATAGGAAAATTTGGATCATGTTCGCCTATCCATACTTCCATACCCCTACAATTAGGACCTAACAAGGTGTGTATATCCCTTGGAAGCCAACTTGGTACTTCAGGAGGTGGAGGTGGATGTCGAGATGTAGTGCATGTATTCCTTTTGATCTGTATATATAATTTCAGATCAATTGACTGATATATACACACTAACAAATTAACATAATGTAAATTTACCATACAATATTAGTATAGACGACATCCTCTTTGGGCCATAATATCACTCTGCCTTCTGCCTCACCAAGAACTTTAGAATCTGGGTGGGCATATGGTAATGGAAGATCCCTCTAATTGAGGAGTACATGTATCGGGATCACACGAATCACACCATCTGGTATTGGAGTCCCATGAAAGATGTCCCCTGGAAGGGGTGGGTAAGCCTCGACCTCTGCAATGATATATTCTTGACTTTTTTAGATGGCATGGCTTCAACCCCTACAAATTTACGTAAATAATGTTATATACATATATACATAAACATATCATCTTGAAAAGATAAGCTACTATGTCATAAAAATACTTACAGTAGACGTGCTAGGTGGTGGGTCTACATGATTACTCACAACCACCTCTAGAGTAGGAGAAGAGCGGCACACCACATGTACTGTCTGAGTTGTAGTCTGAGATGCCTGCCACTTGCGAATTACTTCGTGGAGTCTCTTATCATGTGCTTCCTCGACTCTCCTATTAATTAACTCATCTACCTATACATGGACAAAAGAAATGCTAGCTTTTGATTATTGAATTCCATTTTACAATAACATTCTAAAAAAGAACAAGTTACCTCAACATTTGATAATCTCTCTTTTGGGACAGGTTTGCGCTGTGATTGCCCAAAGAATGCTTTTATGCCCACACCAGCGCCTGCACCTCTAACACGTCTAGGATGCTCTGGGTTACCTAGAGCAACTGTCAATTTATCCCTTGTGCCCTTAGGGATGAACTTGCCTTCCTTCCTCTGCTCGTGAAGCTCCCACTAATCGCCATCAATATAAATTGGTAAGTAAAAATAACAATAATCAATATCGATTGCTCTAAGAGTTGAATTTTACCATTTTTGCAGCCGCCTCAACAGTTGTGGGCTTGGTTATATATCCTTTCTTGTTTTCCCTCCAAGCTATCCACATAACATGATGAGGTAGAGGTGCGGGACCAATAGTAGAGGACTCTACAGTGTCTTGAGTAGCAGCAGACTGAGCAGTAGACTCAGCCTGTAGTCTTTGGCGAACGCCTACATAGCCTTTTGGACCCATCGTGTGGTCATGCACATTTAGTGCACGTATTGCTCTTTGAGCATCGTTTATAGCTTTGTTAGTAAGCACATTGATTTGGTTAGTAACACTAAAGGTTAATCTTGAATAGGTGAATACATAAGAATGTATATTAATTAAATTGGGAGTGGTGCTTAAGACCTTGAATTCATTAGTTTTTCTTTTGGTATCAAACTCCTCCCAGTCATTGGGGTCCAGGTAGTTCCATTTCTCATTGGCTGGCTTCTTCTTCTTCTTAGCATCTCGTATGTAATCTCGGGTGAGATTTGTCCTATAGTTCCTTAGGACCCTCCCACAACATTGCATCACACATTTACGATGCAACTTTTCATCCAGTTCAAATATACTCTGCAAAATAGAATTGATATTAACTTATATCCTAAAAATTAGTAATCTACAAAATAGAATTGCAAATAATAATATCTCACACATAGATCCTTCCATACTAAGTCTTTCTTCCCCTTAGGAACTTTATGCCAAGATTCAACATTAGGACTACAATGGCTACGAGTAAGAACCCCAAGATATGAAATAAATGAGTTGCGGTTCACTCCAGTTGGATTTCCTACATGATCAAAATCCACAGACAGTTTGGGTCCATTGCCCCTTTGTTGTAGTAACTTGTTCATCATAGTGATGCCCCTCAATTTTTCAATTTTTTTTTCTGCTCATCAAGTCCCCCAAGTTCTTCAGGGGTACATCATCAACCTAAAATTTGACAAAATAAAACACTTATAGGATATAACTATATATGGACATATTGATAGAAATATAGGATATATTTCTAAAACTTACATTGTGAGGCGGCGCATTGATATCCTCACCCTCATGGTAATCATCATCACAGTCATCATGCTCATGCTCAACCATCTAAAAGTGTCATTAAAAATCAAACCTTTAGCATTTGACATAACTAGAAGATAGTAAAACATTGCAAAGTTCACATTCAGAAAAATAAAACATATAAAAAATATAAAAATTCATGCCTCTAATATTGCGATCTTTTATCAATTAACAATCCTTCATTGTGATCTCCGCACACATACATGTCATCATTAGCTTCAATATTTGGCGGTGTTGGCAACCCAACTGAGAATGGACTGGAGTCATCATATTTATCATAGTACTCTTCTTCATCTATAGGATCTTCAATGATTTGTCTTTTACCATGAAGAACAACTAGCCATTTATCATTTGCAGGATCATCGATATAAACTACTTGTTTCGCCCATGATGCCAATATGAATGGTTCACCCTTATTGCCAATCTTTTAAGTATTCACTAATGTGAAACCCAATTCATCCACTATAACTCCTTTGGTGTTATCAACCCAATTACATTTAAAGAGTGAAATTCTGAAATCTACGTAGTCAAACTCCCATATGTCTTCAATGACACTTTAATATGACATTTTAGCTTCATGTGGACTCTTATCGTTTGCACTTGCAATAAACAATGAAGATGCTTGAAGGGTGACCCCACTGTGTTGGACGACACTCTTATCATCTTGACGCTTTGTGTAATATGAGAATTCATTCATGTCAAACCCTTCATAAGACATAACATTCAATTTTGGTTTAAAGGCGAGGCATTTGATAGTTTTAGTAAGATTATTTGGTGTTTGAGATAGTTGATATAAGACTTTATCTTCAAACCACTTAATAAATGTCTTGTTATGCTCTCTAGCAAGCCACATTGAATTGGCTCGAGGATATTGTCTCTTGATGAAATTGGTATGTTCCTCGATATAAACACTCACTTCGTCTATGTTGTGTAAAATATACAAGTGATCTTGTTCCAACTGCTCACAACTGATTACTTTCATCTGTGATCCCAAAATTCCTTTACCAAAATACTCCTCAATATTCTTGTAATTAACAGGAGCGTCATTACCACTCAAAAAGTCATTGAAAAAATCCATAACCTCTCTCGCCACATAACCCTCAATAATACTCCCTTCATGCCGATAACGGTTTCGAACATCACCTTTAAAAATGCTCATGTATCGTTCAAAGGGATACATCCAATGCAAGAAAAGTGGTCCCAACATTTTCACTTCCCTAGTCAAGTGGACAAAAAGATGTACCATGATATCAAAGAATGAAGGAGGAAAATACATTTCAAGCTAACATAGGGTAACTGTTGGGTTTTAGGGGAGGTAGAGAAGGCAGCGGAAACAAAAATTTTCTCCTCCCCAAACCCAGAACAAGGAAACACATCAACGTCTATACAATAGGAAAGGGATGGTTTGTGGAATCATACCTTGTCCCGAGGCTTGCTCGGTGACAATACCTCGCGGCTTGCACGATCTTCACCTCCAGTCTTAGATGGTGTCTGTGCATCTCTAGGTCGCACCGGGACTGACAACTCCTGGTCTCACCGGGACTGTCAGGATTGACAGCTGTCCTCCGAGCGGCAGAAATCTCCCGCCTCTGAAGTAGTCCTCACGGTCCACCTGCAACTCCAATCTCCTTATCCCACAATGAATTGGAAGGAGTCACACCCTCCTGTCAGCGTACTAGTCACTAACACACTCTCCTTCCACCAGTCGCTTTCAGCAGTTGTCTTTCCCTTGTTATGCCTCCCTTATCGGGTAGCACTTGCTCGGGCTTTCTCGGTTACTAAAACCAGAGAGAACGACAACTTTACAGAGCAACTGGTTGCAATGTGTTGTTCTTCGAGAAGCCCCCAATACCCCTATATATATAGGAGGGTCATGGGACAGGGTTCTTTATCCCGGGCAATGCGGGACTAAAGCAGGAGTAGAAGGGTTCGAGATTTTCCACAAAAAAAAACCAACTCCGTGACCTGAACCGATCGTTTCATCTCTGAAATGGTAGGTTGGGGACTTGAGCCGGTCGGTTGACACCTCAACCGATCATTTGGGACACCTCAACCGATCGGTTCACTTCTAAACCGGTCGGTTCGTGGTCCTGATCAGTTCTCGATTGACTGTCCTTCTTTTGTTTCTAATTGGTATCAAATACCAATCCTTATTCCAATCGTATTGGACAAGTAAAAAAAAGAATTTTCTCACCAATCTTTCTTTCCCAACTTGCTCAGTTCGACCAGTTGAACCGATCATTTCAACACTTGAACCGATCGTTTCACCCTGTCCATGAGCCGATCGACTCACAACCTGAGTCGATCAGTTCACCAAGCTCAGCCGATCGGTTCATCACATGAGCCGATCGGTTGGGAGTGCAGATTGTGCAGAAATAGTCAATTGCAGTTTCAATCAATCTGATACTCTAATCAAGCTGTCCAACACGTTGAACACTATGATTTTGAGCTATCAATTAATTGAGTGTTTAATTGAACTACTAAACTCCTTTAGTAATTAATCTAAACATTGTTTGTGGACAAAACTCCTCTTCCAGGTTAAATCCTATTTGTGTGACCCTACAGGTCCTTTTCACGTTGGAAGTGAAAGTCCATAACACTTATGACTTCATAAGAAAAGAGCGGTGCCTAGTCACACATAAATGCTACCCAAATGAAATAGAAAGTTGGAGAACATCTTTCAATCCTACAATCCGTGAATGGTGTTACAATGAATGTATAATTCCTTTGTCACTGATATCCCGAATGAACTTGAGGCATGGAACAGTCATCCTGTCAATGTTCATTCAATTTCTTGATCTCAGAGAAGATTGGAAGAGATATGTATGAAATCAATATCAAATACTAATTCACATATGCGTGCACGCCTTTCTCAATCCTACTCATCAAGTGGCCATGGATATCAAGCTCCCTCAGGAGGGACAAATCCCATATCTATCACTCACCCCTCAAAAGCCCCATGTGTCAAAGATACCCAATCATCACCTTTATACCCATGTTTCAGGACTGCGTTTGATGATGTCAAAGTGTGTCCAACGACATGTGTTGAGTGTAGTGATTTCAGGTCAAAGAATCACACTCACCACCATCACTGTGAGTACTGACTGTGACTACCATGTCATGGTTCCATGTGTCAAACTCACATTGGGTCTGTCAGGTACACTTGTTCTCTAACAAGTACCTATGTGTTTGGTTTGATATCTCTATATCATGACTAATGAGACTCTGTCATCAACCAACACCACAATCTAGTCTTGTGTGTCATTGCTGTCTATCTACCTTCCACAATGACATCTGACTAGGGACATAACAAGAATGTACAAACTCTTAGCATCCGCATGATCTCACCGTCCAGGTCCTTAACCTGAAATCATATGTCATTGAGTACTGTCATTCTCTAGACATTCAATCTGTTCTATCACTATCTCAAATGACTGAACCAGAAAGAATTGGAAGCTTGCCTTTGATGTTTATCAAATCAATCTTAATGTATCCCACCAATCATCCCATGATTGGCTCTCAGGGCATACATACCAATAGTAACAACCACTTCTCTTTGCAATTTATTGAGAGAATCCAGGTCAATAACTTTATTGCATAGACTGTTGAAAAAGAAACAAAGTCTGGTGATTGCAAACCTTACATGCTTTGGCAATATAGATCGAATTGCCACAGGCAATATTTGTTGCATTAGAGTGTGACAATCATGAGATTTAAGTCCTATCAACTTCAGATCTTTCATTGATACCAATCTACATATGTTGGATGAGTAACCCTATGGCACCTTAACATTTACCAAGCATTCACAAAAAGCTTTCTTCTCCTTTCTAGACAACGTGTAACAAGCGGGAGGTAAGTATGTTTTCTGATCACTACTAACTACTTTTATTAATTTTGTCCTTGTTCCCATTTCACATAGGTCCATTCTGGATTTCATCCCATATTTAGTCTTACCTAGTATATTCAACAGAGTACCAATGATGCTATCACAAATATTTTTCTCAATGTGCATGACATCGATACAATGCTTGACTGCCAAAGAACTCCAATAAGGAAGATCCCAAAATATTGACTTCTTCTTGAATAAAGATTTGTCACTCCGTGTGGCCATGGTACATTGTGATTTCTTACCAAATTAATTGGCAAAGTCTTTTACTCTTTCATAAACAACCTCCCCTAGTATAGGTTTAGGTGCACTCCGTTCCTCATTCCATCCATTGAATGCTTTGCGCAACTTACGATACAGATGGAATTTTGGAAGAAACCTTCAATGACCAGTATATACAGTCTTGCCGCCATGGTTTAGTCATATTGAATCAGTGCTCTCTTCACATATAGGACACACTTTAGATCCTTTGACACTATATCCAGACAAATTCCCATATGCTGGAAAGTCATTAATAGTGCAAAACAACATAGCGTGCAAACAAAATGTCTCTCTTCATGAAGCATCATAGGTCATCACACCATCACCCCAGAGTTTCTTTAAGTCATCAATCAGAGGTTCAAGAAAAATGTCGATATCATTTCCAGGTTGTTTAGGGCCCGATATCAACAACGACATCATAACATACTTATTTTTCATACATAACCAGGGAGGAAGATTGTATATAACAAGCATAACTGGCCAAGTGCTATGTTGGCTGCTCAATGTCCTGTATGGATTCATCCCATCTATACAAAGCCCAAGTCTTAGATTACTAACTTATTCAACAAATTTAGGGTACAATAAATCAATCTTCTTCCACTGTGGGGAATCAGACACATGTTGTAGGATCCCATCATTATTTTTCTTAACATCTGCATGCCACCTCAAATTCTTCACATCTATTGAATTGGCAAACAAGCGTTGAAACTGTGATATTATAGGTTGATTCCACATCACCTTGGCAGGAGAACCAATTTTGGAATCCCCCAAATTCGTCAATTTATACCTTGACGCATGACATTTTGGACAATCTTTCAAATCCACATAGTCCTTTTGAAATAATACACAATCATTCAGGCATGCGTGTATCTTCTTGGCCTCCATTCCCATTGGGCACAACAATTTCTTTAACTGGTATGTTGAGATTGGCAGCTCGTTTCCTTCAGGAAGAATTTCTTTCAACAAAGACAACAATGACGTAAAGCTTTTGTCGTTCCATCTATTATTAGCTTTCAGCTTATACAATCTCAACACAGTGCTAAGCTTCATAAACTTAGTACAACCTATGTATAACAGTATCTCAGCATCATGCACAATGTTTCTAAACATGGGAGGTGGATCGGTGTGCTCTTCCCCACAACTATCTAGTATCACATCAACGATGTCTACTGCAACTGGTTCGTTCACATCTATGTCATCGGAGGCAATTTCTTCTTCTACACAAGCACTGCTATCGACATCCACTGATTTCAGATTTGAAATCTCTCCATGCCAGTGCCATTCTGTATAGCCTTGTACAATCCCGTTGCACATGACATGACTTTTGATTTCGTCACCAGTGCTGACTTTCAAGTTGTTACCGCAATGCCTACATGGACAGTAGAACCTATCTCCAGGTTGTGTCCTATGTTCCTCGACAAATCTAATAAACTGATCAAGACCAAAAATAAACTCTGGGGTGCAACGATTTGGAATGGACATCCATGATCTATCCATTCTATGATCAAAGAGAAAATAAGTGTATATTAGGGTCTAGGGTTAAAAGATTAGGGTTTAGGGTTAAAAGATTAGGGTTTATGATTAAAAGTTTAGGGTTTAAGGTCTTATATATAATAAATGTGTACTACCTATCCCATTCTTGAACACCTAATCTCACTAGTAAGTGTATAATGTGTATTGCGTTTTCAAGAAAATTTCGGCAGCATTTCCTCATTGTTCTCCAAGTACATATGTACTTAGAGAACAAACAGGGAAATGCTACCACAATTTTCTTGAAAACCCAATACACATTATACACTTACATCCTATGTGAGATTAAGTGTTCAAGAATAGTCCCAAACTGGCTACTATCCAAGATTTACTCCTAATGAGTAAATCTTAGACGGGTTTCTAGGCCAACAAAATACATGTATATATGTTGTCATTACTATATATATTATCATAGTTTCATCATTCATATCCTAGGTTTTATGTGTCATCAAAAACATCAAGATACTGATTGGAGATAATTATACAGTAGGGGTGGTCATTAGGGTAAGACTTTCAAGAGACTAGAGCTTCATATATCAACATACATACTAGGTCATATTTCAAGTCAAGATTTAGTCATTTAATCACCTTAGGGTACATACATGATCCACAAGGTATTTGGGTGCACAAAGAATAATATATGTTACCGATTTAGGAGTTCACATAATCATTTTATAAATAGAAGACCCACATGTGAGTTAAGTTTGAGATTCAACATCGATGTATCTTTAACACACATGTTTCATGGTTCAAAGCACATAATCAAATCAAATTAGGATGCTAGAATGGACAAGTTTGAATCTTATTTCAACATGCATCAAAATTTACAGAATTAGGTCAAGCATGAGGATTAGAAGCACAAATATATGCAAGCAGAAGATTTGAATCAAAATGAAGCCTAATGGCACATTGAGATAGTTAGATTATACCTCACTTGAAGGCTGAAGAACTAATATATGCGTGTCAACAACGCAAATGGATGACACAACTACTCAATTCAGACCAAGAGCACAAGCACATCAATGTAATTCTATTATAATGAATTAATTTGGTGTCAATAAGCATCAATTTTAGAGGAGCAGGAAGAATTAACAGGGAAGCAGAGTGGAGGAAGAAGAGAGGAGAAAGATTGCAGGAAGACGAGTGGATGAAGAAGAGGAGCAGGAAGAAGAAGAGGCCCTCTTCATCACTGTTAGTGATGGAGTAGGGTTCGACCACCTCCCTTGTTCTGGAACAAGCAGTGGTAGCCACCTCTAGCATCAAGGCCATAGGTGTAGAAAGAATAAGAGTAGGATGGCCATAGGCAGTGGAAGCCACCTCCGATCGACCTGTGGGTGTGACAGAAGGGGAACACAAGCCAGGAAGACAGTGGAGGAAGAAGAGGAGCAGGAAGAAGAAGAGTAGGAGGACGATCAAATAGGGAGAAGAGTAGAAGAAAATGTACTCGTCGACAACGAGCTCATGGAGGAAGAAGAGGAACAGCTCAGTCAAACGGTAGTAGCGACAACGGTAGCAGCTCCGCAGCGGCAACAACACAGTCGGTGGCGGAGGGAATCACCAGAGACATAGGTACTCGAATAGTCGATGACGTAATGAAACAAAGAGTCTGGCTCGCGTGGCCGTGCGGGTTCTATTAAGTAAAGTATCGACGTCAGTTACTAATAAAAATCGACACCTATGTTCACCAAGTGTCGGTCACCACAAAAAACCGACACCTATGTTCAATTATAGTCGTCAGTTTCAACTAGAAAAACTGACGTCTATCTACATATGCTGACAAAAAAATGTTCTTGAATTACGACCATAGTCGCCGGTTACTTGGTCAACAACCGACGCCAATTGGGTGATTTGGGGGTAAATATTTTTGCGGGGATAGCGCGCTAAAACACATCTATGTCGGTTATTGTAAGAAAACTAACGAAAAAAATGGGGCCAATTTCTGTCTCCTGAAAAACCTTTAGTCGTCAGCGACTTGGTCCACAACTGACGCCATATGTGAAATTTTGGTGGTAATTTTTTTGCACTGGAAAAATTGGATTTGGCGGGTGATTTTATATGTCGGTTTCTTATTACGCAACCGAAGCTATATAAAAAGTGATACCCGTGTCTTATGAAAATCGGCCGGTCTTCACATATAGATATCCGTTTGTGTTTTTAGCCGACGTTGTAGGTTTTAGGCGTCAGTTTTTGGAATACAACCGACACCTCGAAATGTGACGTTATCCGTCATTTCTGTAGTGTGTGTATATATATATATATATATATATATATATATATATATATATATATAATCATGAAATTCAACAACAATGCAAAACTAGGCTACTCTCGGGTCCTAAGGAAAATGGGATTAGCTCCTAATGTTTTATACCATTGAATATAGATATAACATGAATAAAATGAGTTAAACATCAGAAAAAACAATTAAAACCATTGCAGAAGCGGTGCTGACAATCCCCTCTGGTAGGCACCTCGATGTACAATGTTCTGGATGCAAATCTATATCTCGAAAATGCCTAGAGCATCCATTACATGGGTATCTCCTTCGTCTCCTCCTCCCTCATCTCCATGCTTGGTTACAATGAGATAGAACATACTCTCTTTCTTCAAAAGAACTCCCCTTAGGTCATAAGTGAGGCTCTGCCCATCATTAAGTCATAATGGTCAGATTTGTCATGATCTTTAATTTACACTAATCCTAAAAAGTCAGTACCACCTATAGGATGTTAGTGGCACCAATTTGTCGGCTGGATCAAAACCCTTGATAAGTATCGGTGCTAATGGCGCGTATGTCATTAGCATCGAGTTTCTTTTGGTGAGTTTTAACTTGTTCTGTGTGGAAAAATTAGTACCACCTGATTGTGCAAAGTCAGTACCGTAGATAGGATGTTGATGGCACCAAGTTGTCATTGGCTCAAAACCCTTGATAAGTGTTGGTACTACTAATGCATATGTCATTGTCATCGAGTTTCTTTTGGAGAGTTTTGACTTGTTCTATGTGCAAAAGTTAGTACCACCAACAGGTGTGTCGGTGGCACCTAGGCATTTTGATTATGCTATAGATTTTTTTGGCAAAAAAATAGGTAGCAATGAGTTATCTCTTTGGTAGCATCAAGTGCCATCTCAGTAGCACTGAGTTCTATCTTGGTACCGTTGAGATTTCCAAATTTCCCTTGTAGGATTTGACATGATGTTAGTACCACTGACTGGAATGATGGTGGCACCAAACTGTCATATAAGTGCTCGGATTGCCTTAAACAAAGAAAAACCAATATAAGTCCAAATAGAAATTGATAATTTAACATAAATGGGTAGAAATATTTAACATTTTATTCCATAGTGTTTCACAAACTAATAAAATAAGCAATGCATAAATATATCTTAAGTGAATAATTATGCACTATATAGACAAAAAAATAGCATGTGGAAAGCAACTAAAACTCAGTTCATTAGGTACTCGAGGACAAACAACATTTAAGTTAGTGGCCATTTGATGACTACATATTTATCCTCTGTTCATTGCATATATGGACTAGTTTTGGTCATTTCAAATAGTTATTTCTTGTTGTTTTGTGTAATTTTTTTTGTTTTGCTTATGTTCTTTCAAAAACTAGGATTTTGATAGATTTTTTCTCTCTAATGCAAGGAAAAGCACCAACCAACTCAAAACCACAATATCAATCCATTGGAGATTCCATATCTCAGGTTTAGAGGAAGTTGGAGGAGTGAAAGAAGAATAATTAGAATTTTTTAGAAGCCAATCAGGCGAGTGGGTTCTCCAATCATCTGATTGGCCTGAACAGACAAAACAACCTCCCAAGAACTCGAATATTGGCCAATAGATGGCACTAGTTGACTTATTGGAATTCATCATGAAAAAGTCAGTAGCCCATAGGGTTTTTGGTGACATGCCAATTGATTGACTCGCCTTGCTAGTCAGGCGGTTGAACTTAGTGCTTCAAAAATTAGTGACTCCCAAAGCATGATGACTACAAAGGAAATCTAGTTGTACAATTCATCTAAAGGTCACCCGATCTGAAATATATCTAGGAGACTCACCATAGGCCATTTGACTGATCTGACAAGCCTAAAAGTGACTGACACTTCAATAGACACCCCCATTTGAAGCCCAGTCATCCACCTGACAAGCTAGCCAGGCGACTAGCATGGAATATAGGGAGATGAAAGATAGATGTTGACCCAAAAAAAATTGCTTGGGTAGCTTGAGGTCATCAATACAAATGGAAAACTTGACCTAACATTAAGGGATAGTCTACACTCAGTTTAAAAATTCATTTTAACAGAAGATCCAGAGAAAAGATAAAGGAACACCATTCTTTTAATAGATATTTCCAATCCCATATCTCCTAGAGAGAATAGTTACAATCAAAGACCACAACTTCCTACTTCATCTTCTTAAGTGACATTCTCTCTTCTCTCTTCCTTTGCATTCATGCTTTCTCCATAAATATGAGCAAGTGGACTCCATTGCTAGGGTGTGGGGAGTATCCCCATTGCTCGTATTTTATTCTATATTGTTATCAAACTCAGTAATTCTAACAATTAAATGTTTTTTCATTTTCTTATTGCTTGCCATTTGAACTAATCATTTGATTCACATGTTTGATATAATCCTAAAGATATAGATACAAAAATTTAGGATTATATTAATGAATGAATGCATATAATTCTAGATGAGGTCATAGGAGTTCTAAATGATGATTAGGTGATGATCCTTTGGTAACAAGACCTTGACCAATGGAGATTCAATACTTGTACCGATTTGTGTTATGAAAGAGGCAAACTCACATGATCCTATCTAGTTAGCTATAATTATTAAGTTGTAATAGTTAGAATGATTTCATAACTAAGAGCATTGAATTCCATATGTCCCTGTGCTATTTAAATATTGTTTTCAAATTGCTTTTTAATTGTTTCCATTGTATTTCAATCATTGGTTCAACCTTAGTTAATCAACTTTCTCTACAATTGTATTTGAATGGCATTCTCAATAACAAATTTGATCATGATTTGTTATTGAGAATGCATGATTTCTTCATTAACTTGTCCTTTTCGTTTGACCTTTTTAGCTATAGTGCAATAGACTATTCCAGTTGTGGGTGAGAGATAATGCACACGGAAAAAAGGATCAATCCTAGGGTTAAATTATAATTTCTTAACCAACTAGTCCTTTGGGTTTGCCCCTTTTAGCTATATCATGGTAGACTCTTCCATTTTTTGGCGAGTGATATTACACATGGGAAAATGATCAAACCTAGGGTTAAATTATCTTAGGGAATTTCTTGTGTAATAAAACTCTCATTAGTGCTTGACACCTTCCCATGGATGTAAGTTGATGCCTAACCCTTTTTGTTTAGGTTTGATGTCTGGATACTAATTTTCTTAAGTGCATCTTCATGGATTTTACACATAAAAATGTTGGAGACTCCATTTTTTTTTCCTGACCTTTCCATCAACATTATGCCCAACTTACTTCACACAGATCAAAACCATAGCAGTGACTCTATTGTGGATTTTAGAGTAAAAATTATGGAAATCTTGGTAGGTTCATTTTTTCCCTTTTTGGGACTTTTTTATGGGCATGTATCACTCCCCACTGCTAGATCTAGATTTTTTGATCTATGATTTTATCAATGAGGGTGTTTTCTTGGCACATGTCTCTTTTGGATGTACGACCTCAGGCCATAGGAGGAGTCATTTGGCCCATGATCAGAACCAATAATTGGTAATCATGTGTCTTATACTTTGGCTATCCACACATCGAAAGGGTGTTTCATACTCACCCACATGATCTCTCATTTTCGATCTGAGATTTTAGCCATGAATACATCATTTTGTTGTATGCCACTTCTTGAGTTGTGATCCCAAGTGGATGGAGGGGTGAAGTTGGCCCATGATTGGAACAATTACTTGTGATCATGTATTTTATCCCATAAGGATGACTGGTAGTTCATACATTTAAGGGGTGTCTCAAAAACAAACATTATCAGAGCATAGATTCAACAAACAATTTATAATAATTAATAGTTTCAAATGTTCCACAGACCCATAAGGGAACCATTAGGGCATTTTGCAAACAAAATGGTATCTAGAAAGGATCACAACTCAGTTCCTAGCAAGATATCCTCACACTACTGGTTGGTTAACGATGAATTGCACACCCCTATTATTTGAGCATGGCCAAAGTCTAAGGTTCTTGCCTAAAATAAAATACCACTAGGTCTTATCATCATAAATTTTGTCATCTTCTCATTTATTATCTTCCAATCCCTAGAGTGCACTTCTCTCCTCACCTTAATTTAGGATTTCAAGAAGAAGTAGGATTAAGGCATCCTTCAAAAACTAAAGTACATGTAATACTAATCAAGTGATATAGATATGAAGGTGTTCTGTATTGTATGCTACCCTTATGAGGTTAAACCCTAGAAAGTCCTAGGGATGGGTTGGAATAACCCAATCATCTATGATAATTTAAGTGGGTTAATAGAGATATAAGACCATATGATGTAGTGGTTAATCCCTAAACTTGATTAAAACCCTTTATTTTAAGTATACATGAAGAGTCGTAATACCCTTACCCAAGAAAGACTTTGAGTGAGGATTGAAGAAATAGAAAATCCAATTTGGTTACCAATATTATATACCAGTAGTTTCATGTGCATACAAGTTGGTAGGGTACAAATGGTCATGCGTGTACATAAGATACACATAAACAATTATATATACACATGAAACATAGGAAAGAAGATTTTTTTGCTAAATTAGGAAGTAATTAAGACCCCCAACTCACTTCTAGCGAATGGTGTTAAAAAATGTTAGGTCATCCTGGTTACTTGGGGGAGGGAGTCCTAAGAAGAAGGAATAATTTAAAACATGTGGGGTTAGATTTGTTTCTAGTGAGCCTAAACTCCTTAGGAAAACCAAGAGAACACCTGGCATAAGCTTCCCTAAAGAGATGAGTTGACCAACCTTGTTTTAGGGTTTTAAATTTTAGCTAACTTTGGTGGTCCTAAGAAGATCTAAAGTATTTGATGGTAGGGATGCATGTAAGCCTCTAATACCAGTTAGTCTGAATAAGAAAGATGTGTATTTACCTTTTAGGGCTCTAACATATAATTATGTGACAACCTTGGTTCGTGAAGCCTCAAGATAATGTTTAGCATAAGTTAAAATTTCATAAGGAATTTTATAACACTACATCAAAGCCCTAGAGCTTCCTTGTTGAGGATAAGTCATGAGACATAGAATCAAGGGGGTATTGGAGACCATTATAATGAAACAAGGTATATACAATGTGATATACAAAATAAAGTTTATATCATCTCAGTAATATGATACTAGGTATATTGTAACATACTGAATTCTGGACATTTTGCCTTTTGGTCCTCGTTCCCATCTTTTCCTCTCATTTCTATCCTCTTTGGCCGTTCTATTTAATTTGTGGATAATATAATGGCCTAACGAGCATTTGTTCACCTTTTCTCTCAATATTTGGGTTTTATGCAAAAATACCTCAGTGGAAGCTTAGTAATGGGTCTAATATGCAAAATTTCCACTCAAGTGATAAAAAGAATAAATAAATTCATCCAAGAACTTTCTAGTGATTTTTAGAATATGAAAACCAAATTAAATCCCAAAATATACATAAAGGAGATGATAAATGTAATAATTGAAGATAATATGGGATATAATGGATAAAAGGAGATAATGAGGAATATATTGTCTCAAAATTCATAAGTGGAAACCAATGAAGATAATTTGGATATCAATCTCGTTTTCTTGATTTAAAAGAAACTTAAGGGCCAAGTATCACCTAATTTGGAAGATAAAAACATATATTAAAGTCTTTATTAAAAGAAAATAGGAGATAAGCCAATAAGGTGAAATAAAATACCTAATGTTCTCAAATTGGGAAACTAACTCCACATTCGTGATCTAAGCATGGAAATAAGCTTTTGGGCAAATTTGCATCTAATTTGGCCAATGTTTAATATTTTATTTTATTCAGGAGAGAGAAAATGACTTAATGACCAAAAATATTAAATATGAGTTAAAAAATTAATTAATGACAAAATTGTGTTCCACACATTTAGTATTGCTTATAGACGAAGTTTTACATTTTTAGAAAGTTTCTAGATGCCTCTAATAAATTAAAAGGATAAGATAAGTGATAAAATTTAAATGTATTAAATAAAATAATAAAATTCTTCAAAAAAAAAATCCAAATTCATGTTCAACATGTTAAAATATATCTTTGGATGAAGTTTGACTCAATTTGGAAAATATTTGATGAGAAGATAAATTTAGGAGAGAGAAAGTGTGCAAAACCTTCAAATCATTAATTAAAATAACAAACAAATGAAGTTAATAACAAATTCATGTTCCATATATTTTGTTTTTCTTGAGAGTGAAGTTTCACATTAATTAATAATTATATAAGTCTCTAATATATTATGAAAGAAAAAATATGAATTACTTTAAAGGAATTAAATAAAATACTTAGAATTCCCAAAAATGAAAACTAATGTTACAATCGAGATCTACATGTGTTAAATAGTATATGGTTCACATTTTATATTTAACTGGATAATGTTTGCTTTCTTAATTGAATTGGTATTTAAAATCATAATTACCATAGGCTTTAATAGTGGTATTTGATTAAACAAATTAATGATTTCCTAAACCAAACGTAACACAACGCTGCGTTACTTCCTCTCCCTCCAACGTGACCTCACGTTTCCCCCTTCCAAAATGGGCAACGCCCAACGCAATAGTCGTCGCCCTTCCTCTTTGTATCCTATTTATCCTTCCCCCTTCCTTACTTTTCTCCTCAAACACACGAAGCCCTAGCCACCCATCCTACCCTCACCTTACATCCAACTGTGGCGAGCAACGCCAGCCAGAGTTGAGGATCGTTGGGCACCGTCACCTCCTCCTCTTCTTCTTCCTCTCCCTAAACGACGCCTGAAACTCTATGCCCAGCAACCCCCGATGTTGCGTCAGTGTTGTTAACACCTTCCCATCTGACCCTTGACGCCCAACAGCTCCCGATGCTGTGTTGGCGTCACTAACACCTGCCCAACCGACACCTCGACGCTACGTTAGAATCACTACCACCTTCCCTTCTAACGCCCTGACGCTGCGATGCCCCGACGCCCTGACGCTGCGAAGCCCCTACGCCCACAACACCACTTCTAGAGCAACCCTGACGCCATCACACACTGACAGCAGGGCATCGTAGCCACCAAGTGCAACGCCATCGACCTTGACAATGACACCATCATTCACAACCACTAGATCTGCAACACCATGATGTTTGCAAACACCTCCATTCAACCTGACGATGGTGACTCATTACATGCTGCTTCTTTGGGTCACATGATCATAGAGAACTTGATGATGTGTTTGGGTCCCCATCTTGTTGTGAATCAACCAGACATGCAACCCCCATGGTAACCCTAGACATGTAAGTCTTCATTTCACTTTCAATAGTTTTGTTTTAGAAAATAAATTATAAAGATGGGTTAAGTATGGAGTAAGGATAATCTAGTTATTTAAAACCACAACATGAACTAGTCAATTATCTTACCTATCAACTTTTTTGTATACAAATGTAACTATTAGATTGCATGAAATCAAACCTGTAATGATACGTTAAAGTGGAGACTTGATATTAAATAGAAGATATTGTATAAGACCCAGTGGATTGATATAAAAAATGATTAATGAATCACCCTAATTGCTTATTGTATAATTACCAAACCCTATGAATCATTAGTGGGTGTATCCTTGTTTTAATGTATCCTTTACATTAGAAATCATATATAAATAGGTGCATTACATGATAATTAAAAATACATATGGATCTAGGGAACACTCTCATCTAAATTAATCCAAGGGAACTTGAAATCTGTATAAGAATTCCTCTAACGATATTGTCTTCTTAGGAATTAAATAGTAAAAAAAATATAATAATAATGTGTAAAGGAATATACTTTTATAAACATATATCTAGATAACATGTTAGTTGGATCAAAACATGTGTATATTAGTGAACCTAATAAATATTGATATGGAATATACTTACACCAATAAACATGGTAATCATGATGTTAGGAAGAATATGGAATCACATCATTGAACCTAAATTGGAAGCATATATATTATTATCCACATATATATGAGTTACATAAACTTATGTGACAAAATATTGGCAACTAGAACTAAGATAGATATGTAAATCATCACATATTATCTCAACAAAGATTAAAATCATAAACCCTAACATGACATTACATGGTCGAGAATTGGGTAATAATAATATAAAAATATAATAGGAATGAATATGTTCACTTTGACTTGGCTAATATACATAATGTGTTTCTAGGCTGAAAAGTTGACTTTGTGGACCAAAGTATACTATTCAAGTTAACCTTTATGTGTGAAAAGAGGTATGTGCATCTACACCTTCAGTTGGGAAATTTATTATACCTTTACCCATGTTCTCTAATGAGGCTTAATTTGACCTAATCCATTATTCTTGAAACTTAATTTGTTTGTGCCTCAAAATTAGTTGTAGTATTATCTTGTTTGATTTTTATACCCAACTTCCATGTTATATGAATCCTTTGATTAATCTTGCCATAACTCTTTTGCTAGCATGTGGTTATATGTTCTATTTAATTGTAAAGTAGTGGTACTTATGTACAACCACCCACAGAGGGCATGTATATAATCACCCTCGGGGAATGTGTGTATTTCTCCCCATAATATTATAGGTGATTGGGAATGTATTATTCTCCCCTCATAAGGTTATAGGTATGGTAGTTGCCTCAACCCTACTTAGTTAGGTAGACATATTAATTTACATGCAAATTCTTTATTTACATTTGTTATTGGCAAGTTTCTTTGTTTAAAGCCTCATACTCTTGATGTCTCATCTTTTGATGAATCCCAATCCTGATTAACTTGTTATATTTAGTTTTTCACCTTTAGTATAGGTTAGTGACACATACTTTTATTTTCCTTCCCTCTTGCTGGGTGTTTTCCCAACCACCCAGATGTGGAGCAAGATGATGTATAAGGCATGAAGATCTTAGCTTTGGCATGGACTTAGCTGATGGATATGTTTCTTGGAGACAAAAGTGGAGTATTCTAGACTTCCCTCTATCTAGATCCTAGTTGAGTATGATGATGTAACCCTAAAAGGGAGATTTTTGATGTATCTTGAACAATCTTTTATGAAATTGAATATAGTCAGGAAATTTTTTTATTCCGCTGCTTTCCAATGTGTTTTGTTTACCATATTTTAATAAGGAGGTTCTCTCACCTCTTTACATATATACTAAGTCAACCCTATGGTCAATTAAGGATGCTGTAACATTACATGAAACCAAATGGTCAAAAGGAAATCACTCAATAAGTACAAATGCCCCATAGGGTCAAGAGAATGCCAACCATGAGTACAAGATGCCTGATGGTTCTCGAGAATGGCCACTACATGAGTACATGAGGCCTAAGGTGGTCAAGGGAAAGGAAATCCATAAGTATAAGAGACCCTTGTAGTCAGGAGTGTTGGGTTTTGTGGAGGCGACAAGCACAGTGGAAATAATAAATATTTTTCTCCACATACCCTACTAGCAGATCTTGTTGATAACAACACATTTAGAAAGAGGGTGCGAGGGATATACCTCATCCTGGAGCAAGTCCAATGACGTCCCTTCACATGGTGACAAGCGTAGCCCTTTGTGTGCATAGATAGTCATCATCAACGTCCTCTGAACACATGCAACTCAACATCTACATCTCTATTTTATCCATGCAGATAGACTAGAACTCCACATCATGATTCCTAAGGTGGTAGGAAGGATTAGCCTTCTTCTTGACGATGTGCTAGCGTCATGGTTGCTCTCTTTATCTCTCTCTTAGGGATGATGACAACTAGGATTCATGTATAAGAGTGTGTATATGCATCTCCCAAAATTCAGCCGTCATGCCCCTATAAATAGTAGAAGAAAGGAAGTAGCGTTTCCTAAAACCCCTATGAAAACAAAAGGTTGTGGTAGTATTTAAAGAGAGCCATTCATGGACTATTAAAAGAATATTTTGGAGTTAATTAATTAACTAATTAATCATATTAACTAATGAACTAATTTTTATCATTCGACTCTTGTCAACTACTCAAGATTATCCATCCGACTTAACAATTTGAATCTTATTAATCATCTTAAACATTGTAACCAATTAACTCATATTATATTCAAATATTATTCTAGTAGATTACCTAAATGTTTTAGTAATGAATATGATTAGGAACATTTCCAATCACATCCACAATTACACTTCTATTCTAATACATCCTATGCAATGACTCGGTAGGCTCCAAATTATGTTGATAGTGATATTCATAATCAATTTATGATTTCACAAGAAATTAGGTATCTAGAAAGACTTCATTACTACCCAAGTAATTGGAGAAGCTCAATAACAACTTCAACCTACAATCTTTGCTTGGTGGTACAATGTATTTATAGTTCCTTTGTCTCTAATATCCAGATTGAACTCGAGGCATGGAATCATCATCCTGTTCAACATTCAATCCATGTTCCTAGAACTAGAGTAGACTGTTTTAGATATGTATAAGCTCAATACCATATAATGACTCCATATCATTTTGGGATGCCTTCCAGTCCATATCTCATACAATGTCTTTTGATCTGATTTGGATGGTACATAGTTAAGTATAAATGTTGTGGTTTTTAGAGCATATCTCCAGAAGGAAGTCAAAAGATCAGAAAAACTCATCATTGATCGCACCATATCTAGCAATGTGTGATTCCTTCTTTCTAATACACCATTATGTTGTGGTGTTCTAGGTGGAGTCCATTGTGATACGACACCACAGGGTCATAGAAGGTCCTCAAACTCTTGGCTTAAGTATTCTCCACCTCGATCAGAACCAAGTGACTTAATACTTTTACCAAGTTGGCTATGTACTTCATTCATGAAATCCTTGAATTTTTCTAGAGTTCCTAACTTATGTTTCATAAAGTAAACATAACCATACCTACTGAAGTCACCAACAAAGGCAATGAAGTACTAATAACCACCTCTAAAATTTGTTCTAAAAGAGCTGCATACATCAATATGTATGAGTCCTAATAGATCACTAGCCCTCTCACCGTTACTAGTGAAGGGATTTTTGGTCATCTTGCCCAACAAACAAGACTCACATGTATCTATTGATTCAAAATCAAAAGAGTATAGATGACTATCTTTATGGAGTCTAGATATGTGATTCTCATTGATGTGCCCTAGATGACAATGCCAAAGATATGTTTTGTTTCAGTTATCGAGTTTTAACCTTTTGGTATTTACATTATAAACATTTACCTTAAAATCTAATAAGTAAAGACCATAGGAGATTGGGGCACTGCCACAAAGACCTCATCTTTTGAAATAGAACATTGACCATTATTTATATGAAATGCATATCCATCCTTTGTCCATACAAGATACATAAATAATGTTCCTATTTATGGCAGGTACAAAATAACATTTATTCAACTCTACTACAAGACCTGTGGGTAGAGATAAATTATAGGTTCCAGATGCAGTGGAAGCAACTCTTGCTGCATTTCAGATGCGTAGTTCAACCTCGCCCTTTCGAAAGGGCTTACTTCTTTTCAGATCCTGCATATTTGAGCATATGTGAGATCTACATCCAATATCTAGTACTTGAGATGAAGAATTAGACAAATTTATCTCAATGATGTATATACCTAAAATGGAGTTCTCTATCCCCTCCTTCTTCTTCCTCAGTTCCTTAGGTAAGAGGAAATTCCTCTTCCAATGTCTAGACTGGTGATAGTGGTGACAATTTCCTCCCTTGTTCACCCTTCCCTTTTCTTTGAGTGTAGAAGATTTAGGCTTTTGGCTAGCTTTAGAAATCTTTTTAGATTTTCCCTTTTCCAACGACTCCCCTTTTCTACTAATCATCATCACAGATTTGGTCTTATCTTTTTTCATTTGCACTTTAGCAGTCCTCAACATGTCAAGCAATTATGACAATGGCTTGCCAAAATTGTTCGTGTTGTAGTTCATGACAAACTAGCTATATGACTTTGGCAGTCACTGCAGAATTACATATGTGGCCAAATCTTTACCCAAGGGAAATCCCAGTCTATCAAGGTTCTCCACGTACCTAATAGGCTTGAGCACATGGGAACCTACTAGATCTCCTTCTTCCATGTTGTACTTGAGCAATGCCTTGGAGACATCATATCTCTCATGTCTTTCCTAATCTTAGTACATGTTCTTAAGATGTGTGACCATCTCATTCACATTCATGTTTTCATGTTGTCTCTTCAACTCATATTTCATTGAGCACAACATCATGCACTTAACATCCATGACATCTTCAGAGTGCTTCTTGTAAGCATCCTTGTCAGCCTTGGGTGCAGTGGGAGTAGGTTCATATGGCTCTAGTGTATCTAGAACATAGATCTTGTGCTCATGTGTGAGAACAATTCTCAGAGTCCTGAACCAATAATGGAAATTATTCCCATTCAACTTGTACTTCTCAAGGACCGATCGCAAGGAAAACATGTTATTAGTCGTCACTTGATTCTACAAGAAAAAAATTACAATTTGTCAAAACATTTTTTATTTTACTTGATTTGACTAAAATAAAATATAAAAATATTTAATTATGCCTTTAGTTAATTATCTTTCACACTATTTTTATCAAATTGATGACCCTCATTTATCAATTCAAAAGATTGCATTGTACATTCTTATAGTGACCCAAGATCCATATTTCATCAAATCATGAGTCAGCTTTGGCTGATCGCCCAAACATGACTATTTAGGTAGGCAACATTTGCCAATTGCATCATATGGAACTCTTGGATACATGGTGTGCATAACTCTTTGTCATAATCCATCTTCATGCTTCTAGGTACTTAATATCATTAAGATCACATAGTTAACCCTGACCCAAAAGCAACACGATAGAATATGAACCCTACTTTTGTAGATCTACATATATACCATAACACTACCACGATATGGACAACACACCACACTTCGACATAACCTATGCTTAGTCGATCATGTTTTTCATGTGTTTTTCCCATGGAAACCACCTAAGACTTAATATTTTATTGATGGATTTTATATCTATACACATACATATCCAAGCACCACATACTTATAATATGTATCATATACATACTCTTTCCACATACCAAAATCCACATACATGAAATGCACAAACACATAAGCATTAGTTATGACCATAATAATGTAATCCTTTAGAGCCACAAAGGATTACTATCCACCTATGGTCTTTTGCATCTCATGCAACATCAACCTATGAATATCATATGAACCTACATTTGATCAACATCAAGATGAACAACTTCATGGATGCTCCTTGGTGTTGGACCTTCAACTTGCCTCTCCATGGACACTCCTTGATGTTGGATCTTGAGTTTGCCTCTCCATGGATTCTCCTTGGAGTTGGACCTTCAAGTTGCCTCTTCACAACAAGTCTTTCATAACTGAATCTAATCCTATCTTTATTACATCATGTGTAAATGGATAATATTGAGTTACATTCAAGAGGAGTTTAGAGGGAATAGAACTAATCAAACTTGGATATAATAGACGAGGCTTGACATGCAAGCTAAATACTTATACAAAGGAGCCATGCAAAACCATATACATCTAAGAACAAGATATAAAACAAGGCATAACATTCACAAAAGGGGTCCTAGGCTATAACCATGCATGAACTCATCACATAAAACATTTTTAAACAGTGTCATGTATGATTACATAGGTATATATATACATACATACACACACTATATATATATAAATATATATATATATATATATATATATATTAAGATTGTAGTCCTTTTAATGTGTGACATTCCCCATTAAATAATTATTTGACTCCCACACAAACTAGGTAGGGTACACATGGGTTGTTCCCCTGTGTGGGGATCCATAGTCAACCCCGTATGTCACGTAAAAAATAATAGGTCTGCGATATATGTGGAATTATATTAGATATGCACATTAGCAACTTTATGTTCGCATCACATACAACTATAGAAAATAGTAAATATAAATCTGATCATATCAAAATAAATCCAAATATGTCGTAGATTGATGCTGATCTAATACTACCTTTGGGTTTTGTGGAGGCAACAAGCATAGTGAAAATAATAAATAATTTTCTTCACATACCCTACTAGTAGATATCGTCGATAATAACATATTCTGAAAGAGGGTGCACAGGATATACCTCATCTTGGAGCAAGTCGGAGACATCCCTTCACATAGTGACATGTGTAGTCCTTCACGCACACAAACAATCATCTTAAACATCCTATGAACACAGGCAACTCAGATTCTGTGCCTCTACTTCGTCCACACGGATGGATTGGAACTCCATTTCATGCTTCTTAAATCACTAGGTAGGAGTAGCCTTCTGCTTGACGACATGTTAGCATCACAATTTCTCTCCTTCTCTCTCTCTTGGGGAAGATGACTGCTAGGGTTCATGTACAAGAGCTTGTTTATGCATCTCCCAAAATCTAGCCATCATGCCCCTATAAAATAGTAGAGGAAAGGAAGTAGGGTTTCCCAAAACCCCTCAGAAAACAAAAGGATGAGGTTGTGTTTAAAGTGAGCCACTTGTGGACTATTAAAAGAATATTATAGAATCAATTAATTAACCAATTAATCATATTATTTAGTTTACTACTTTTCATCATCCAACTCTTTTCAATCGCTCAGGATTAGCCAGTAGACTTAGCAATTTAAATCTAATTAATTAGCTTAAATATTTTAATCAATTAACTCAGATTATACTCTAATATTATTCTAGTAGATTACCTAAACATTTTAGTAATCAAAATGATTTGGAACATTTCGTATTGTGTCCACAATTATACTCCTATTGCAATACATCCTATGTGTGTGACCAAGTAGGCTCCAAATTATGTAGGCAATGATATTTATAATCATATTATGATTTCACAATCAATGATTGATATCTAGAAAGACTTCATTGCTACCCAAGTAATTGGAGAAGTTGGAGAACAACTTCAACCTACAATCTGTGCTTGGTGTTATAGTGAATGTTTAGTTCCTTTGTCTCTGATATCCAAATTGAACTTGAGGCATGGAATCATCATCGTCTTTTGGTGTTATAGTGAATGTTTAGTTCCTTTGTCTCTGATATCCAAATTGAACTTGAGGCATGGAATCATCATCGTCTTCATTGTTCAATTTATTTTCCTTGAACTAGAGTAGACTATATAAGATATAAGCACAATACCATATATTGACTCACAGTAGCATGGCCATGCATTTCTGAATCTTGCTTACCAAATGGCGAGGATATCAAACTCCTACAGGAGGGACAAATCCCATCTACATCACTCATAGTCATCCCCATGTGTCATAGTGCGCCCAAGTACTACCTTTACGACAACCCTTATTCAGGATCACAATGGATGATGTCAAAGTACCCCGAATGACATGTTATAAGTGTAGTGATTTTTGGTCTAAGAACCACAATCACCACCATCACTATGAGAGATGACTCTGACTACCAATCATGGTTTCCATGTGCCACTCTTAAGGTGGTTCGGTCCGATACACTATTCTCTAACAAGTATCTATGTGCTTGATTTGATATCACATATCATGACTAATGGTATCTATCATCAACCAAAACACACTAGTCTTAAGTGTTATTGATGTCTATTATCCTTCCACAATAACAACTGACTAGGGACATAACAACAATGTATATAATCTTGACATTTGTACGATCTCATGGTTAAGGTGCTCAACTCGAAGGCATACGCCATTTAGTAATATCATTCTTTAGACATTTATTATGCTTCATCATTATCTCATAACTAAATAAAATATAATAAATTGGAAGATTGCCTTTATTATTAATCAAATCATGTAAGAAATATGCCATTGCAATAATCATATGATTAGCGCTCTGGGCTTACTTACCAACAAGGAGGACATCACTCCAAAAGTACCTATACTCTAGAGACCATAAGGGATTGAATAAGGACAATGATACACAAGTTGTAGAATAAGGAGTACAAGAACTTATGTAATAATGATTGAAATAAAATCCAAAGGGAGTTTGTGCACAAACTCATGAGATATGGAAAAAACACTTATTTTCCTTGAGTTAATGATATTTAAGAAAGCCAATGAAGTTAAAAAATACCCATGTTTTGGAATCACTTTTGCGGATGAATGTAACATAATCTTGGGTGCTAAATCCATTTTGATCTGCAATCCATCATTTTTCCTAACTTGAACTTATTCCTTCATTGCAATGCTTATTCAATTATTTTGGTCAATTTTTATGTACTTTATTACTATTAGCACTACCAAATAGTTCTATCACCTAATCAGTTAGTTCTCTCCATGTAATATATTTGCAATCTAGTTTGTGTTTGGAACTCTAATCATCATATTTTTATATTACATAATTAAATTTGGAAGTTCATGCCCAAGTATGTTGACTAGACCTTGCATCCATCTAACCTCCTAATTCTGAAACACTGACTTTTGAATTATCGAACATATTTATTAAAATAAAAGTTACTACTTCCTAAATACTTTATTGATATTTATCTTAATCAAGTTAGATACATGCATATAGGAGAATGAGTAGAGAATCTAACATTATTAGGAATTGTAACAAACTTGGAAAGAAAAGAAATATGCATAATTGGCTATTGCAATGCAAATTGCAATATTTCTTATTAAAAGTAATACTATATCTATTTGATCTCCAATAATGAAGGTGAAGATCTTATATTTTGTTAGTTATGTAAGACAGTGCATTGAGTTGTTAACCGGTGGCCAATATTTTATATTTGTGTAACCACATTTTTTTTGTAATAAGTAAAATATCAAGCTTTTAAGAGTACACTACATATCTCAACCAATTGAGATGATCCTGCATGTCAAGGGAACATCTCCCTCATTCAGATTACACATTCATGTTTTAAGAGTAAGACCAGTGCTCCTATGTAATAGCAGTCCATCCTCTTACCATAACCCTTCCTTCTATTTGCATGCCCACTGAGCTAGGAAACACTAAACCTAGCTTACTTTTCCCTTTTTCACAGCCACATGGGTTACTTAGTGTGGATTGACATATGAGATTGAATGCATGAAGGTAAAACATCAATGCTAGTCATTGTTGATTGTCGCCACCATGAAACAGTTTACCCAGAGTTATATGATAGCCATGTGGATTGATTTTGTATTCTATATCCTGTATTTGAAGTTTGTATGCTCAATGATTTAATCATGACTGGTTTGTGAAAGAGGAGAGGAGAGAGGTGGAATACTTGTACTTAGTTATTATTAAGCCCATTTAGTCAAAATAAATTTGTTGCTATGCATTTGTCATTTCTTGTTTTTTGAAAAATTGAAGAGAGATTAATTTGGAGCATACTTGAGGAAAAGTATATTTTAAGTTTGGGGTGGTGATGCATCCCTATTATAGGGATTCATCTTGTGTCATATTGCACTTCAATCACATATACAACTATTAGATTACATATTATTTCCCTCATTATGCATATTTCTATCAAATGCACTTATGAAGGCTTTTTTCATGTTTTATAGGTACTTGACCGGCCTAAATCGCGTGTCCAAAAGTGGAGACGGATTTGTGGTAGTCGAGCTTTTACATTTATAAACCCGAATCCTTCTAGGCCCCCACAACTTTGTTTATGGGGTCGAAGTAGATATACGGGGTTGAACACAAGGACAAGGGTAGTGTTGGGAACCAAGAATCGACACGCTACACTCCGGTAGGTATAAAGTGATATAAATTCCCAAAAGGGAAGCAGCAAAATGTCACAAATAAAACAAAGAAAACTATCTCCAACTGGAGCTACAAGAGAGATTTAAGGTTTTAGTCATTTAGCAGTTTTTAGGGGTTTTCATGCAACAGAAACAGAAAGATAATACTATATCTAGAGCAAGATGCGAAGGATAAGACTACAGCAAAACAAGCGGCAACAATAACACCCTGCACCCCTCCTCTCAAAGTGGGTACTTCTAACCAAGCGTCAACACCCCTCTCGAGGTTGTCGGACTTAAGTTAGAGTGGAATGTTACTGAAACAACTTCGTTCTAGGCACTCTCATACTCCAGAATCAGACCAAACACTAGAGCCACAACACGACTCTCGAAGCTGTTGCGACGGGAAAACACGATTCGGTAGCTAAGCGAAACGCGATCCAAACATGCAAGCTAGAGTTCAGATATTAAACATAACAGTCATCCAATATATCACACCAAGCATAAAGTAGCAAGTAATTAAGCTTTTCTATTTCCATACACATTAAGGGTCTTAATACATTGCGTAAGAAATGAATTAAACAACATAATTAAAGATAGATGTCGCCTTCTTGATGTAGAAGGGCGACAGACTACAGCGGCTCTCTCGCCCGATCCCGGACAGGGGCCTAGCCCGATACAGCGGTGTCGGGAGACACACTCTCTCGAGTGGCACACCGTGACAGACGACTGTATCGTTCAAGGACCTGGCCGATATGCTTAAGTCGGGCGACACACCCTCTCGGGCGGCACGCATGACGGGCGAAGCGTATCGGGTTCGATATCGTGTCGGGCATGGAGCGACGCCTCCTACTGTCGGGCACTTGTGTAGCTCATCATCGTTGGCCGATATCGGCCCACAGTGTCGCCCAGGACGATTCTAAGTGAACTATCCCCTCCCTCTCGGGATGAGGAAGGGCTCACCTAGTGCCGCCCAACACGAGCACTGGGGCACGATACTCCTGCTCTCGTAGTTTCTTCTGAAGATCACTCCAAGCTCCCAATTGTCCGAATTCTGAAGTATCCGAACTATCTTTTCGGCTTCATGTAGTTGCTATTTATAGGAAGCGGTCGGAGGAAGTTATGGTGCTCGAAGCGCCACGTGTCCTCCTTATTTGTGGGTCGGTGGACGACCGATACTGGTATCGCTCGGCTCAGGAGTGTCGGATATCGGTCACGTGATGGACGGCGCGCCTGCCGGTGGGTGGCTGTGTCGCCCGACAAGCTGGGTTGTCGGGGCGAGCTGGGCTCCCTATCAGGTAGAAGGCGTGTCGTCCATCTTCTCCTTCTTGCGTGACATCCTTTTGTCGTGCGTCATTATGTCTCTCCACCCTGTCGGGCAGAGGTTGTATTGGGCGTCAGGAAGGCCGAAATAGACTTGGACTTATTCTGTGGGCCGGGACGGCCTTATTACACCAAAATGAGGAATAACTCTGCAAAAGTTGGAAATATAGGATTAAGAGCATTGCTTGGCCAATTATTGCGAAAGTGCATACAAAAGAGAGGAAAATAGCTAAAAATGGCAGTTTTGATAACAGAAAAACAATCTAAAATATCACAAAAATTGGTGTTATCAACTCCCCCAAACTTAGCGTTTTGATTGTCCTCAATCAATATTTAAACTTTATTTTGTGATGCTTCTTCTTGTTTGGTACAGCTTTCAGGCCAAGAGGTAAAGCAGGTATAGTAATGCCTTTAGAGATAATGCTGTCTCATTACGAACAAAAGACCTTGCATTTCCTGCCTTATTATTTCAGTAAAATTTTTTCTACAGCTTCAGTGAGACTTTAGTGTATGATTCCGAAGTTAGCTTACACACCAAACAACTTTATTTTCAGGGAAGAAAGTTGTGTAAAGGGTAGGCTAAGGCTTTTTGGGTTTTTCATCTTGTTTTCCATCAATCCATCCAGGTAAGGGTCCGTTAACGGGCAAGTCATCCCTGCAGTCCAAGCCAGTTGGCTTTAGAGCAGTGATTTCACATCCTACGTACCATTGCCCCGGATCTACCATGCCTAAAGATGGGTACTTTTGGAAAACAAGCGGGTATATATATTTTTTCTTTTCTTTTATTGGGCACAACTCTCATGCTTTTATTCACACTCATAAGGCTTATCTCTCTTATTAGGATTTTCGTTGGGTAAAGGGGAAACAAAGAGATTTTTGCTGTTTGGGCAGCTTTTTCCTTCTCCATACTCGTCTCTTAGCTGTTTGCGACATTATTATATTTTTCAAAATTTTTGGCATGGAAAAACGTAATCTTCTGTTTTTTGAAGCAACATTATCAAAAAGATATAACGGAACTTGTATCTCATTAAGCACAAAGAAAACTAACTTTTCAAGAAGTCGCAATATGTTTTCATTATTATAGCAACTTTGTACATAAGCATGGAGAATAAAAGCAAAATTTTTCAAAATTTTGGTATGAAGATAAATATGTACACAAAAGAATAACGAACAAGGGACAAAAGAATGAAGAAATTTCAAAAATTTGTACCTCCCTCACTGGTACATGGTACCCCCCCAAACTTACTCCACACTCTGTCCCAGAGTTGTGAAGTAGATAAGGCGAGGTAATGTTTTATTCCAGTGAGGTTACGCCTGCGTCAGATAGAAGCTCCCAAACATATTCTCCCCTTTTGCTGTGATAGTCAGTGTGGTGGAGTTGGTCAGGCTTTTCTTTGTTTGCTATCCATTCTAGGACGTAGATGCCGCAGTCGTTGGATAAAGGAAGTTGCTGCGGACTGCGGTGGCAGAACTGGAGCTCGTGCCACTTGCTTGCTTGCATATCCAGGAATGGTTGGATCATCTTTGCCACATCATCGTAGTATTTTCGGACCAAGCGCTCGACGGATGACAAAGGTTCAGAAGTACACGGTACTGGATGGTTCTTGTTGCCGTCCGAGCTGTTGTAGAAAATTCCTGCTTGTTCCCGGGTGTATACTGCTAGAAGCGTCCAGTTGTGGTAATGTAGAACTGGGAGGAAGATCTCGTGGGGAACTCCGCTCGCCAACTTCTGTAGAAATACTTTCTTTGCTCCTGTTTCATCGGCGAGGCATGTGTCATTGAACAACATAGGATGGGCAATGTATGCTTGTTCTAGCTTTGGCTGTATGTACTAGATGTAAGCGGTTGCAACTGTTACAGCCAAGCACCCTCCTTCCTTCACCATGTCCCTTAGATCATCAACTGGGACTACGACATCGCCCGCCTGAAAGGCAACAACCGATGGGGTTGAATCAGCTAACTTCTTCTGGATAAAGTTGACCTACTCTTGTGTGAGAGTTGCACACGAAAAGCGGTCAAAATTTGTGATCAGCCCTTCTGAAGCTTCAGGCAAAACAGTGTCCTCCATCCCATGCACTTTCTTCAGGACTGCCAACTGCTTGCCTGCCCCATGTGTGACGGTTTCCACTTCCTCTTCTTTTTCTGAGGGGTTGTTAGACTGAGAAGGGTTTTCATCCAGGTCACTGTCCAGCAGTTGCTCCGGTACCCCTACATCCCAGAAATAGCGCTTGTCCTTGATTAGCAACATGGCGTATATGCTCCAGTGTTGATAGAAGGACGTGCCTTTGAGGACTCCCAAATTTCCAAATGTGTTGAGTGCCTCAATTGCACCTAGGATGGCGATAGTGTTGTTTCCACTCCCCTCTTCTATCTGTGCGGGGAGGTCTCAGATAGTGAAGAAGTTCCAAGGTCCTTGGTGACGTTAGCTTCCACGCTTTATGGCCCGTTGTAGACGCAGCGGCAGGAGTCTCAGCTTCGCATCCTCCGGGCGGCAGAAAATACCCCCAGAGCGTGGCACTTCGGCATTGCTGCAGCACAACAATCGGACGTCGCAGTTTCTGAGGTCTGCTATGCATATAAACCACACGTTCCGGTGCTTGTATGGGGCCAAAACTAGGTTCGACCTATGCTCTTCAATGTGCTGCAGCATGTCGGCCACCACACGGGAGTCTTGATCTCCCTTCATCAACCTTCTTGCCAAGGTCGGGGTGGCTGTGTATACTGCTCTCTGACCTGTCTTGCTGCTGATATTCTCTATTAGTGCATTCTCCAGGACCCTGAATAGTCTCTTACCGACCACGACCGGCGTGCAGAACATGCCGCGAAGAACCTTCTACCGCACCGAAAGGTAGCCGTCGGTCCAGACGATGTCATCTTCATCTGCCTGCGATCGCAAGACCTTATTCAGCAGCTTCTGGTCTCGGATCGTCAGGCATCCGATGGCTTGCCTGTCAAAATCGACCATCTCGAAGGAGGGTATGTCGAATGGCTCACAAAATCTGTCCACCATCGAGTGTCTCCCTCGGGGTAGATGTCGTTTATTGACTGTGTAGACATCCCCCTTTTCTCCCTCGGACTCTTCGAAAGAGTCTCCCCCGACACTGATATCTACGCTTTCGTCCTCGACTTCATCCAGGGGGACGGAGATGTTTGCATTTCCCAATCCTAAGGAGCTCTCCTGTCTGCCGGGAGATCCTTCAGCCGATCCTTGATGCGTCCCCTCCTTGGGCATTGAAGATTGTTTGCTGGAGGAGGAGGACGATGTTGTTCCCGAGGGGGAAGCTGATGAAGAGGGATGAGAGCCCCAGCTGGGAGGTGACAACGACCGTCTCGGCTGCCTTCGGCGCGGATGGTCGTCACTTCTGTCCATTCTCTCCTCGAGCCTGTCTAGTCGTTGGAGAACTTGCTGCATTGTTGCATTCAGTGCCTCTAGTCCGCCGGGCAGGCTCGCTAGAGTCAGCAGCTCTTTTTCTTGGCTATCCAGCCTATTATGGAAAGATGCAAATTTGCTGGTTAGGGAAATACAAACGTCAGAGTTGATATCCGTTACCTCCCGCAAATTATTGAGCTCGTGCTCGAGCATCTTTCCGAGCGACGGAGGAGCTTGGGTGGGTCTCCCTTCTGTCCTCGTGACGTCTTGTTCGCGCGATTGTCCACCAGGAGAGGTAGAGTCTATAAAAATCGTACGCGATCCAGACGTCCCCAGGTGGGGCGTCAGCGCTTTTTCAGGAGCCGCCTTGCCTTCTCGTCTGGGTGGAGATGACCGTGGTGAGGGCGGACTTTGTTCCACCTCTGCACTATCGGCGATCTCCTCGACTACTGCAGGCAGGGACTTCAGTGGCGGTGTTGATGTTCTTTCGAGTTCTCTCATGATCTCGTCGAACATCTCGTTGTTGTTGCCCTACTGAAATTCCCCTTCCACCTCTGTAGGTCTCAATACAGTGCCGGGAACTGCGGCCGTCTCTTCCGCGGTAGATCCCGTAGTTTCTGTCCCAGTGATCTCAGCGATCACCGGCACCTTCTCAGCAGCTACCATCCATGCTGTGGCGGGGGCTGGTATGGTCAGAGCGACGACAACTCTATTAACGGTTGTCGTCGGTAGCTCTGGGGCGGGCCTCTTTGGGGCCCTGGTCGATGTGGTGAAAGTTGTGTTATTTGCTATAGCTTCAATCTCGGCGGTGGTGAAGATCAGTTTCTCTGCGTTGTAGTCGGTGCAACGAGGGAGGGTGAGGAGTATATCTGTCCTTGAAAACTTGTAGAAGAAGTTCCTCCCCTCCCTCTTAACGATGTTGGTCCTCATCAAGTATTTGGTGTCAAACACCTCGTCGCCTTGCGTCCTCGAAAGGCTGTGCGGCTCGCTTGGGTACCTGAGTCCCACCGCGATGAGATTGACGATGCCACCCATGCAGTGCTCCTTGGTGGCTTCCTTCATTGGGTGCAGCCTAATCAGCAAAAACCGACTGAGGTTGATCACTCAGCCCTCCATTATGTGTCACATGACGTGGAGCTCTTCTGTGTAGATGTTACTTGATTTGTTCTTGCTGAACAGCAAGCATGCCACCAGCTTGTGCACTATCCTCCAGAAGCAGGAGTGCACCGCCACGACCTTTCTCCCCGGTTTGAATGAAGATTCGCCGGTAAGCTTTCCCCAAAGCTGCACGGGATTGAACCCGTCTCCCTCGGTGATCCTCTCACCGTTGTCCATCAGGTTCTTCTCCTCCACGTTGGAGGAGAAGATCTTGTTCAAGAGCTTCTCGGAGATGGTGTACTCTGAATTGTAGAGTCGGGCATGGAGTCTGTCTGGCCCGCCAAATTCTTCTCTCTCCACTGCAGAGTTCTTTACCTGGTGGAGAGAAGACATAAACTCCATCGTCAGCTTAGTGTACGAAGAAGACCAGCTGAAACAGATCTTCTTCAGTCCTGCCGCAGCCAGTACGCCCTTCAGCCTCTTCATGATTCCTATCTCAGTGAATGAGGCTCTATGGCAGAACCTGCTCGGTCGGTAGATCTTGGTCACCAGCTCAGCATATCGACGAGCATGCTCGTCGTCTCTTGGTTCGAAACTCCCCGACGAGAAATCCGGGAGTTCCGCTGCTGCTGGAGGTGTCGGTGTTGGGGCTGGAGCTGCCACTTCTCCAACCCTAGCCCTCTTCTCTGATGTCGATGCCCCGGATGGTCCTGGGTTTAGGCGTTTCTGCCCGGTAGTTGGTGCTTCTGCAGCAGTCACGGGGTAGATCCTCCTTCCTTGTGCGTCAACAGGGACAACGTTGATTTGATGCATGCCATCTCTGTAAATGAATAAACAAACTCCTTGATTAATTAAATATGATGACGCTGTATTTAGACTGAAAGCACGAGGTTCCCACACCCCCGTATTGGGCGATACGAGGTTTTTAGAAGTGAAGTCTCATGCCCGATATGCGGTGTGGGTGACGCTCGCCATGCGATAAGACCAAGGCGATACGCGTCAGGACTGTCGGGCGATACGGGGCGATAAGATGAGATACCCGATACAGTTATTCGAGAAGGAGGCGGTGTGTCGCCCAACAGCGAAACAAGCGAGGCGGGGCAAAGATGAGCAACACGGATATCGCCCGTCATGGCGTATCAGGCAGACGTGATTAAAAGGTACGTTGTGTGACATCCATATCGGGCGATACAAGGCTGCTCAGCATAAAACCCACAAGGCCGAATAGCTACTCTCTTAAAGATGGAAACGTGTTGGGCGGCACGGTTTGCCGAGCAATAGGGCATGTCGGGCGATAGGGTATACCGACCATTACCTTGCTGTGATCTGTACTTCCGCATGACACGAGAGTAGGGCAGTCTTGCGCGACACAGGAGCAAAAGCACAAGGTCTTAGCACGATACGGGAGTGAGAAAACAGTAAGGCAAGGAGCCCGACACGGTAAAAACTCACCCCTATAAATAGCAAACTCAACCAGGGTGAAACAGGTAAATTTGGGGCGCATGTCGGCCTTCAGGGCAACTAGTAAAATGGGCAAGTTCATCCATCGGCATGACCCTTGCGATCCCTGAAATTCCCTTTCCCGATATGGGCGCATACATAGCACCGGTTGGGTTGCTATCCGATACACCATGAAAGCAAAGCAGTTTAAAAGCGATCGATGAGTAAAACATCATTGGCCGAAGACTAAGATCCTGGCCTCAGATGGTATTAACCATCCCGATCGATAAAACTAAGGCGGTGGCCCATAAGGGTCAGCGCATGCGGCGCATGCGCTAACTCGGGCCTTATTACAGTCCAAATGTTTGTAATGTTTGTTTTGTAGGAAAGTAAATTACATCCTATTCTAGGAAAGAAAAATGAGCTCGGGTTGCCTCCCGAGAAGCGCTGTAGTTTTCGTCTCCATCTTGACGGCTCCAGCCTTTTCACTCCTTATCTGCTAACATCATCCATCCATCTCTTGCAATCTCGATCTCTGCCTTCTCTCGATCACATCCCTGCCTTCTTTGCAGTTTCAGTGTTGGACGGTAATTTGCATGAGGGATTCTTCATTAATTCGGCCATTTGAGCTAATTGCTGATCCATCTGGCATTGGTGCGTCTACATATATGCTATTTGAACCTGCAATGAGTTCAAAACACCTGAACTTGATAACACGCTCTACGCTAACTGGTTGTTAATTGTGTCCTGCCTTTTCACAAAACCAAACAATTGTCCCACCACATCTGCTTGGTTCGAAGCCTTGTCCTGTCCTTACTCGCTGGCTGATCCTTGATACTTAGCTTGCCCCTGGAAAACTCCTTTGTTCGGCTGGAAGGGGGTGCTTTTGATATATTGACTTGGTCCTCCCTTCTTCTCAAAAGCTTGGGGCGTCCTAGTGGAGTTGTGCAGCTGATGAGAATTCTCAGTTGCCTCCTTGTTGCCATAGCTGAAACCAGGGTGGTCTGGTCTTTTGAAATTTACGAAAGAGACTTTTACAGTCTCTTCGACCTCAGAATCAATGTCACTTGATGCTTCTGGTCGGGTGTTGATGCAATTATCTACCCCATGGTCGCCTTCTCCACATGTTACACATTTCATTACTTTTTCCACCTGCTTCTTCCCTTTCGCGCCGGATTCCCTCAGCTGCTTTACATCCGTGGCTATTTTCTAAATCTGAGAAGTGATGGTCTCTAGAGCCTTGGACTCAAGAGAGGACCCTTCACCGACCTTTTTCTCCTGTCCTCTGTTAGATCTATCATATTCAGCGCCGGCTTGTAGCTCGGCCATATTTTTGATGATCCTTTCAGACTTGCTCGATTTTTTTCCTAAGAAGTCACTTCCTGCTGCCGCATTCAGTGACACCCGTTCATCGGGAGTCAGGCCATTGTAGAAGGTGGTGACAAGGAAGCCCTTCTTGTAATTATGATGGGGGCAATCCCTCAGGTACTCTTGGAACCGCTCCCAGGCGTCATGAAGGCTTTCATTTGGCTTTTGCATGAAGGAAGTTATTTTCTGCCGAGTTCTGACCGTCCTCTCGGTGGAGTGAAACTTATTTACAAATGCTTCAGCTAACGCCCCCCATCCATTCAAGGACCGGTGGGGTAACCCAAGGTACCAGGACAATGCTTTGTCCTCCAGTGAGAAGATGAATCCTTTGCAGTATATAACCTCCTGGGGAACCCCCCACATCTTTATCGTGTCACATATGTTCTTGAAGGCATCGAGGTGATGGTAGGGGTTGTCATTTTTTGAACTTCCCCTGAAGCTTTTGTTCTAGATCATAGAGATCACAGAAGGCTTAAGCTCAAAATTGGCCGTGTTGAATCGCGGGGTGATGATGAGACATCTGGAGTTGTTGGCCTTTGTTGATGCCAACTCTCTCAGCGTCTTCTCCTCCTCCTTAGAGTTTTCGCTGTCGTCGTCTCGTCAGTGATGTGCTTGATCCTGGTTCCTCTGGTTTTAGTGGCGGTGGCGGCGCCTAGACCTGAGGGTGTTCTTCCTCAGAGCGTTCTGACTCCTGATCTTCAAGCCAATTATTGTCGTCAAAGCGGTCGTCGCCATGTGGTGGAGGTGATTCGTGCCCAGATCTTCCTTGCCGTTCCCCTTCAGAGTGTTGTGGGTTGATGCAGGGAGGCATGGTGTTGATGATCACTCTTGATTGGACAGTCGAGTGGCTTCGGAACTTGGGGAAACAGACTACTATTCTTCAGAGTCCCTGAGATGGCACGAATAATCAAAGTTTAGAAAATTGAATTTTCACTTTTAGGCAAAGCATAATAATGAGAAGAAAAAGAAAAAGAGTGCTGTCAAACTCATTTCTGAGCTTGAGACACAGGAGTGTAGTTAGTGGATTCAGGTTCGTCTACAGTACCATTTTTGCCTTGTCACCGGAAATGGCGCCAAAAAGTTGACCGGCCTAAATCGCGTGTCCAAAAGTGGAGACAGATTTGAGGTAGTCAAGCTTTTATATTTATAAACCTGAATCCTTCTAGGCCCCCGCAACTTTGTTTATGGGGTCGAAGTAGATATACGGGGTCGAACACAGGGACAAGGGGGGGTAGTGTTGGGAACCAAGAATCGACACGCTACACTCCGATAGGTATAAAGAGATATAAATTCCCAAAAGGGAAGCAACAAGATGTCACAAATAAAACAAAGAAAACTATCTCCAACTGGAGCTACAAGAGAGATTTAAGGTTTTAGTCATTTAGCAGTTTTTAGGGGTTTTCATGCAACAGAAATAGAAAGATAATACTAGAGCTAGAGCAAGATGTGAAGGATAAGATTACAGCAAAAGAAGCGGCAGCAGTAACACCCTGCACCCCTCCTCTCAGAGCGGGTACTTCTAACCAAGCGTCAACACCCCTCTCGAGGTTGTCGGACTTAAGTTAGAGTGGAATGTTATTGAAACAACTCCGTTCCAGGCACTCTCGTACTCCAGAATCGGACCAAACACTAGAGCCACAACACGACTCTCGAAGCTGTTGTGACGGGAAAACACGATTCGGTAGCTAAGAGAAACGCGATCCAAACATGCAAGCTAGAGTTTAGATATCAAACATAACAGTCATCCAATATATCGCACCAAGCATAAAGTAGCAAGTAATTAAGATTCTTTTCTATTTCCATACACATTAAGGGTCTTAATACATTGAGTAAGAAATGAATTAAACAACAAAATTAAAGATAGATGTCACCTTCTTGATGTAGAAGGGCGACAAACTACAGCGGCTCTCCCGCCCGATACTGGACAGGGGCCTAGCCCGATACAGTAGTGTCGGGAGACACACTCTCTCGAGCGGCACACTGTGACGGCCGACTGTATCGTTCAAGGACATGGCAGATACGCTCAAGTCGGGTGGCACACCCTCTCGGGCGGCACGCATGACGGGCGAAGCGTATCGGGTTCGATATCGTGTCGGGCATGGAGCGACGCGTCCTACTGTCGGGCACTTGTGTCGCTCGTTATCGTTGGCCGATATCAGCCCGCAGTGTCTCCCGGGATGGTTCTAAGTGAACTATCCCCTCCCTCTCGGGACGAGGAAGGGCTCACCTAGTGTCGCCCGACACGAGCACTGGGGCACGATACTCCTGCTCTCGCAGTTTCCTCCAAAGATCACTCCAAGCTCCCAACTGTCCGAATTCCGAAGTATCCGAACTGTCTTTTCGGCTTCCTATAGCTGCTATTTATAGGCAGCGGTCGAAGGAAGTTATGGTGCTCGAAGCCCGACGTGTCCTCCTTATTTGCGGGTCGGTGGACGGCCGATACTGGTATCGCTCGGCTGAGGAGTGTCGGCTATCGGTCACATGATGGACGACGCACCTGCCGGTGGGTGGCTGTGTCGCCTGACAAGCTGGGTTGTCAGGGCGAGCTGGGCTCCCTGTCGGGTAGAAGGCGTGTCATCCATCTGCTCCTTCTTGCGTGACATCCTTTTGTCGTGCGTCATTGTGTCGCTCCACCCTATCGGGTAGAGGTTGTATCGGGCGTCAGGAAGGCCGAAACAAACTTGGAATTATTTTGTGGGCCGGTATGGCCTTATTGCACCAAAATGAGGAAAAACTCTGCAAAAGATGGAAATATAGGATTAAGAGCATTGCTTGGCCAATTATTGTGAAAGTGCATACAAAAGAGAAAAAAATAGCTAAAAATGGCAGTTTTGATAACAGAAAAACAGTCTAAAATATCACAAAAATTGGTGTTATCAGTACTTTGGCCAGTACTTGATGGAAGGGAGAGATGAAGTCTGAATCTAGGGTTTCCCCTTGCTTGGAGGAGTCCAATATGAAGGCAAAATGACTCCCGACCTACCCCAAGTGATCAAAGAATGTATTGAAGAAATAACCTCCATGGATGACAAAGTTCAAGACCCATATGCAGGGGAAGGACCCCAGAACGGCCATGCTACCAAGGAATGGACATTCTGGGACATGCCCCAATCAGCATAACCTTCAAAAAACCACATAGAATCCTAACATGCCTATGCTAGCTAGCAAGCCCGTGATGGCTAGATCCCAACATGGCTGTGCCGGGCAGAACGACCATGCTGGTAGCCCCAGAAGCACAAAATTCCTATTTTCACTCCATTTTCCCACTATGACCGTTCTATTCACTACCTAACTCGGCCATACTATTTAGCATGGCTGTGCTACTTACAAATCTACCTAGTTTTTGCACTGCATTACCCATTCTACCCCCACTTAACCTAATGCTTCCCACCACCTATATATACATAGTTGGTGGTTGGGACATGAGGTTGTCTACTTCTACAACCACTCTATCCAACCCCATCCCCTTCCACTCCATTCCACCTCCATTCCATCATCTTCCACCACCAAAACCCTAGTTTTCTAGTGTTTTGGCCACTTCCCACCATACATCCATGCCATCTCACCTTGGGAGAAGGAGGACTTCGAGCTACTTCTTCTAGGAGGTGGAGAAGGAGGAGTTTCCACCAAGCTACCATGAATTTTCACTCCTTTACTCATTCTTCTTCCCTTCTTCTTATATTTTCTTATTCTATGAGTAGCTAGGCCACTTAGGTGGGCTGTTTGGGGCTCAAAATGTTATTGATACCATGTTGTGAAAAAATGATAGGTAAACATTGTGATTTCATTTGCTAATAATTATGTTCTACTTTTATCTCATTTCTCATCAATTTCTTTGTGGTTTGTTCTTAAAATCACCTAGATTATAAGAAAATTTCTTATATGTCACTCTTTTTGTGAATTGCTCCTAAGACCAATTAATCGGTCCCTAGTTAGCTATTCACCATCCTACATGTTAATAAATTCTTCTACACCTAGGTTAGAGAACTAAGCATATAGTATATGAGAACTTAGTGTAATTATTTTGGAGCCTTATCAAGGCTAGAATGTGGGTGATGTGAGATCTAAAACCTCACTTCCACCCTACATTGCTACCCTCAGCCCCTGATTACCCTAAGAGTTCCTATACTAGAAACCTAGTCTTGACTAGACCCTAATTGAATTCCACCTAAATCCTAACCCAATTGAGTCTCATAAAGGGTAGGTAGGAGGTGTTAGGGACTAGTTCCCCTATACACACCCTATCTTATCCATGGCCAATTAGTAGTTTAGGGTAATTCACTAGCCTCTAACTTGTTGTTTAGTTTGGTAATCTAATGAAATAATAATGTTTACATGTTATCACCCCAACCCAATTGATAAGTGCAGCCCCCAAACAACCCACACTTCTCTTAGTTGCTTTAAAATCCTAATTTTCTTGTTTCTTAGCTAGTGTTAGTCTAGTTATCTCTTTACTTGTCTAGTTAGTTCATTGCCTTGTTCTTGCTTTGTTCTTTCTAGTTTAGGTCTTTTAATTTCTCTTGTTCTTAGTTTTCTAGTTTAGTGTAGTGTAGACCTCTTCTTACTTGCCTTAGTGTAGTTTGCTCTTTTCTTGCCTTTTCATGCTTAGCTTGTTTTTCCTTGCTCATTAGAATTAACTGTCTAGGGTAATTTCGGTTATGATCTTGCTTGTCTTCCTTTAATTGCTTTCTTGTTCACCATTAGTGTAATCAACATATCAACTATCAAACCCTTAAACCCTAGAATCTATAGTAGGATCCTAGTCCAAACTAACCTAGCTTAAGTGCCCCCTTTCTCTCTTGGGTTCGACCCCTAACTCTTTACCCTCCTATACTATAACACGACCCCATGCGCTTGTGGGTGAAGTATGTTAGTTTATACAAGTGAGCCTTGTAGGGATTTATAAATTTTGAAAAATACCCAATGAGTTTGAAACCCCTTAGGGTCACATCTAATCAAACTCAATTGGTTTGTGTGTAGCCGTAAGTTGGAAAAACACACCAAGCTTTCTGGCGCCGTTGCCAGGGATAGAAAGTGCCATAGCTACCTAGTACTTGTGATGTTGACTCTCCCCTTGGCACCATATTTTTCTAGTTTACTTGTCTGTTTTTGAGAAACATACCAAGCTTTCTGGCGCCATTGCCAGGGACACAAAGCGCCATATCTACCTAGTTTTTGTGGTGTTGACTCTCTCCTTTGGCACCTTGTTTTTCTAGTTTGTTTTGTTGTGTTTGAAAAACACACCAATAAGAAATATGAAAATCAATGTAGAACACTATTAATGGTAATCAGGTCATAAAAATATCCTTTCTCATATCTTGAGTTAACTGGTCCTCTATTCCTATTTCCATATGTTAGATGCATTAGTATATTTAAATAAGAAAACATATGCATTCACTAAAAAATTATTACAATTAGATAAATATTGAGTTAGCTTGCCTTTGAATTGAAGCCCTAGCACATATACATAATATGATATTTAGAAATACAATAAGGATCTAGGAACTATGTTTATACTGATTGATCTAATTTGGGAAAACTAGTATATAAGAGAAATAATGCATACAAATTTAAAATACATAATTTTATCCATGTAGTCCATTGGAAACTAAATATTAACATAAGATGTATTAAATTACATGTGAAAATGTATATGTCAGGCTTTGACCCTAGATTCTTGCAATAAAGATATTCTTGTAAATATACATCATGTGTGTAATATAACCTTAGTTGACCAATACTTGTGATATATGATATATATAAAAAAAGAACATGGTAAGACTTGAATTTGAGGAATGCACATTAATACCCACAATCATATGCATCATAGACATATCTCAACTCATATGACTAAAAATAAGTCTTAGAATTAAAAATGATCTAAAATGATAAAGGGGAGATAAAAGATTAGTATTATGAACTAATAATTTAAAATGGGAAACCCTAATTACTAATATTAGAAAATGAAAAAGTTGATTCCAAGCCACTAGTAATAGATATCATTTCACATTTGTAGATCACCCTTTGGATTGAATCTTGGAGCCCTATATCTAGAATGTCAGGATTTATAAGATATTATCTAAGGTACAAATTTCTATTTCTATTTGGAAAGGTATTTCCTTCATTGTTTGCATCCATGATTAGATAGGTTGCTTGGCATTTTTTTAATCTTATCCTTGATCTTTGAAAGGCTACCAACATTTATTCCTTGAAAATAGTAGCATAATGTTTAAACATTGAAAAGGGAAGGCTAGTACCCCTAGTTTAGTGGAATCACACTTCCACGCGTCTGCACAAAGTTAAAGGATATAGGGTCCCTCAACATACTGAAAATCTCATTTGGTATGATTTCCTTCTTCATAGGAAAGAATATATAGCTTCCCCAAAAACTAGACAATGACTGTTCTATCTGTTTAAACAATTGAATCACAAGTTAAAAGAATTGGATATTGAATCTTATTGAATTTGAAAACTCATTGCTACCATTTGATACTTACCTATTATTTATTCCTTTGCGTTTTGTCATACTTTATTGATAGGTTCATACTTCTACTTTCCAATCATCAATTTTGTACCAGTCTCTCGACTGACCCATATTTCCCTTCTTGGGATCCATGTTGGTTTTGTTCCTCTGGGAATTCATGGATAGGTGATCAAAGAAGACCTAGAAGAAACATGAAAGAGTAATCCCCTGTTGAAGAATAGATATAAATCAATGCCTAATTTTGTAATCTTATGTAAAGCTTCAATGACTTTGATGTAAAGCATGATTCTAAAAAGATTTGTTTATATTTTTTGATGCAATTTTATAAATATTTGATCATAAGAATCAACTCTATGGACCATGGTATTAGGGTTGTAAATAGTCAAAACTCATGCATGTATCATGGAATTTAGGTTTACTAAAGAACACAAATAAACTAGTTAGAACTTAAATAAATAGTCAATAAGAAACCATAGTATCATTGGCCTAAATATTGGGGTATGCCTAGTATATAAGTAGGATACACTAAGAGACTAGGATGTGAGGTATGTACCTGAATTTAGAAATTCATGAAACATACATAGCCCATCTACTAGATTTTAAACTCCCTAGGCATAGATATAATTGGAAACATTATTGAGTAAGAAGTGTCTGAGACACATGTATGTAGATTTAGAATATGGGCCTTTGAACATTTAAATCACTACTACATGTATACAAATGGTTAGAGTGCCCTAGAGTGTCTAAGTAATTTGGTACAATCAAAAGTAAGATAAAAAACATCACGGCGTGCACCCTTAAATGGTAAGTTCTATGTATGTATAAGCACATTCAATAACTTAAAATTAGAATATTAAAATTTTAGAATAATGTGACATAAGAAATTTATGTCAAATTTATAAGTTAAGTGAGAATAATTCATCACCATGTAAGTGAAATGAGGTGAGGTGTTAAGGAAGGATGTTTACTGAAGGTTCTGGCATAATTACTCCTAATCCACTTAGGTGGTGGTGGGGTTTCCTCACTTTACATACCCACCTGACCAAGACAATATTGACTACTTGGAAAAAATTATATTATTTAAATAAAATATTTAACTTAAAAAATGCTATATACAATCATCACTAACATAGGAAATAATATGTCAACACATATAGAGGGAAATTATACTGTAACAAGTTATATAATTTATTTGCCCCATGATAACTTTGACACAAAAAGCCCAAAATAAATATGATTATTTGAGAGTTAAATGATATGTTCTACTGTCATATATGTAATATGATATTTTTGAGACTAAAAAAGTTAAGATTTAAAATTTGCATGTCAATCCATAATAAATAATTAAATATTAAAATGTGATAAATATTAGGACCTCTAGATTTTGAAACTCCCATATTAAAGATGTATATAACACTAGATAATTTATGTAGAACTAAATATTTTATTGATGTAAAACCCTACCCACTAAATATGGAAAGATAAAAATGAAGTACATATAGATTTTTGACCCAATAAAAGTCACATAAGGATTAGTGAAAACATTATGAAGTAAAGTTTGATGAAGTTTTAAGCTTGGATATGGCAACTATAGATTATCTAATAAATTTCTAGTGTAATACACAATTTTAATATTCATAAACATTGAAATGTGTACATGACCCCAGAGGAATTATATGGACTAAGTAGCATTGAGTGCTCAGGTGACTCTTTACATTTTGCTGAAATCTATATTCTCAAAATGTACCAAGTAGTTGGAATGATGGAGTAATAATAATGATAATGTAGACACAAGGTGGTTGTGACTTGGTTCTCGCATTGATTTTGGCCATTTTAGGTTTTGCATTGAAATTTTTTCCATCGACCAATTATTTTCTTTATAATACTAAATGTATCAAGAAAAATAATTTTATGAAATTTTATCAATGATTTCTTGAGATGAGTCAAAATCAAAGAAGTATGAGAAAACCCTAGAGGAGAAATCTAGAGTTGGTGAAGGAGAATACATTATAAATGTCTAGTTGAGGGGTGGAGAGTAGACCAAGGATATACCAACTTTGGAGATGAAAGACTTTGAAGGGGTGGAGTGTTGTAACATACTCAATCTTGGATGTTAAATCTATTTTGAGCTATAATTCATCATTTTCCCTAACTTGAGCTTATCCCTTCATTCTAATGCTTATTCTGTTACTTTGGTCAATTTTTATGTACTTTATACTATCTAGCATTACCAAATAGTTAATCACCTATTCAATTAGTTCTCTCCATGTAATATATTTACAATCTAGTGTGTGATTGGAACTCTAATTATCATATTTTTATATTAGACAATTGAATTCAGAAGTTCATGCCGAAGTATCTTGACTAGACCTTGCATCCATCTAACCTCCCAATATGGCATAACTAACATTAGAATTAGTGAAAATATTTATCAAAATAAAAGTTACTACTTTTTGTGTATTTTTTGGGTATTTAACTCAATCGAGTTAGAGATATGCATAGAGGAGAATGAGTAGAGAATCTAATAATATTAGGAATTATAATTGAAAGAAAAGAATTATGTATAATTAGCCGTTACAGTAGCTAATTGCACTATTTTTATTAGAAGTCATACTTTGGATATTCGAATCCAACTATGTACCGTTTTGGATGGTAAAGATCGTAATTTTTTGTAGTTATGTAAGATAGTGTATTGAGTTGTTAACCGGTGGCGAGTATTTTAGATTTGCATGTCCGCAGTTTTGGTAATAAGTAAAATATCAAGCTTTTAAGAGTACGCTACATATCTCAATCAATTGAGATGAGCCCACACGTCCAGGGAATAGCTCCCTTGTTCAGATGACGCGCTCGTCTTTGAGTATCATTAGCAATTAATCCAGAACATTAGTGGCTTTTCAAGTTTGGATGACGGTTCTAAGAATTCCATTGGACTAAAACTGACAGGAAACTCAAGTGCAATCACGTCAAACTTCATTTACGTTAGCCCCGCTCCACCTTGATCTTGACAATGAGACTATCACCATATAATTAAATTGAGACACAAGAGTGATAGATCAAAGACCTATAATCATCATAAAACCTATAATACACCTATTTCGTCTTCCCTAATCCCTCTTAGCCTCTGAAAGAACCACCATGATCCAGTATATGTACTCCTAATCCAAGTATGTTGGAAATCAGACCTGCTGAAGGACCTCTTGGCTGCCCATGAGACATAATGGATCTACAATGGGCCACCTGCCTTCTTGTAATACAGACCCGGACCACCCTCACGGAAGACCTACAACTCAAAAGCCATCAATCAATACCAACGGCGGTTACACAATGCAATTTTGCATATCACGTTGCCGCTGTAGTCCAGATTCTATCATCATCCATCTCGACTCTATTTTCAACACCGACACTATCCGTGACTCCTTGGAATCAAGGATCTTTGTTTCCTTTTTATCCCGAGCAAGCAAGCCTTCCCTGACGCCAACTATCTTCCTGAATCATTAGTCGCCTACCATCATCAGCCACTCTGATGCCCTTGTTGGTTTTCGACAGTGACTAGGAGTATTCCTTCACCTTTAAGGCAATTAAACAACAAGCACTATGCCTACCGATATCTGTAGAGGCGAGTAACTCCAAGAAAAACCTAGGAACCGTAGCCGCTCTTATAGACATCACAACTCCAAGAAAAACCTAGGAACCGTAGCCGCTCTTATAGACATCACAACTGTTCCCAGCCCGGATTGTTTTGGCCGCACAATTAAAATTTGAGGTTCCGGGTCCTCTGCTCGCCAGCGTAGCTGCCCAATTTTTGCGGGGGTAACTTAATCTTTGGTCATCCATAACAATTGCCAACGCTCACGTCGCAGCGTCCCTTCGGCTGCCAGGGACGCTACACTGGACTCGATTGCCGATGCTCGATTAGACGGCGGAATGATGAACTGCGTCAATTTTTTATAAGGATTGGATTGCAATTTACTTTGCCCCACCGTTCTCTCACCCGAGCAACAACAACAATGATGACCTGACGAGAACCAGCATCCGAAACAACAACAACAACCACCGTGAGGATGACTGGAGAAAAAATCTACCATATTACATTCCTTTCAAGCGACGATGATGAGTCTAGTGAGAGGGAAAGAGATTTGTCTAGGCCCGCCGCCGAGTTCCAAGGAAAGTTTTCAGGTTTTGTCTCCACTCGTGATGCCAAGAATCAACTTGAGATGACGGTGACCGAGTTCAGCGGCAAGCTGGAGTGTAAGCGCTCCGCCATGGTCTCCGGTGATGAGAAGGAGGAGCGGCCTGAAATGGAGGACAACGACAAGCGCCCTAGATGAAAACTGTCATTTATTGTCTCCAGCGATGAGGAGGAGCTTAGCAAGATGCACAGTGAACCAAAGTTGAAGCCTCACGAGAGCTATACTGAACCCTGTCGTCAGAAGTCCCAGGGATCGGTCATGGAGTGGCGTTGCGCAGGCTGTTCGTCTGAAGCCATACACACTGAGTTACCTGTTATCCAGTAGACGCACATTGAAATGCTAAACTAGATATGACACATCAATATTTCAAAGTTTAGGTTGTGCATCTTTGATCTTAACTTATCTTTTTTCTTACAAAACACTAAGTATACTTATTTATAACTTTTTTGATGTGATTACGTCTGCTACAAGGAGCAAGATGGTATAATAACCTTGACGGCGAAAGATATCCAATCTTGCATGGAAGGGTGCTACATCACCAACGACCTCATTGACGCACACATTCATGATATGTTGAAGTGTGATTCAGTATGTTGAGGGACCCTATATCCTTTAACTTTGTGCAGACGCGTGGAAGTGTGATTCCACTAAACTAGGGGTACTGGCCTTCCCTTTTCAATGTTTAAACATTATGCTACTATTTTCAAGGAATAAATGTTGGTAGCCTTTCAAAGATCAAGGATAAGATTAAAAAAATGCCAAGCAACCTATCTAATCATGGATGCAAACAATGAAGGAAATACCTTTCCAAATAGAAATAGAAATTTGTACCTTAGATAATATCTTATAAATCCTGACATTCTAGATATAGGGCTCCAAGATTCAATCCAAAGGGTGATCTACAAATGTGAAATGATATCTATTACTAGTAATATTTTACCCGATCCAAAAAAAAAGTTATTCCTCATCTCACGTTACATTCAAATATGCATCGGTCTTCCTATCACTGGTTCCTCCTTTTTATATTCACTATCAAGAAGACTTGAAGAATCTTGATTACGAGCAGAGCCACAAGTATGAAATAGAATTTACACTAATGGAAGATGTCTTCCAGTATGATTATTTCAAGGATGGGGACCTCGACCATTCTGAATGCTATTACATGAGTGTTAGTTTGTAGAAGATGTAAATATAACATATTCCTTATCATTTTTCTTACTAGATGTTTGAGTTCCTTTTCACGTCATGATTGTTCCTTTACTCATCCTCCTTATTCCTTATCTCACTATGTTTGTGTTAATTTGTAGAAGTTGTAAATCTAACTTATTCATGTGTAGTATTTCTTCCTGATTGTATCTGAGGATCATTTCTACATGATCGCTATTGATTTTCCACTGAAGAAGTGTTTGGTACTGGATAGCCTACCAAGTGAAGCTTCTTTCAAAGTGGATAGAAAATCACTAGCAGAACCCTTAATGAAAGTAGTAGCTCCCTTCCTAGAAGTTACAAGAGCATTATCAGACGTGGATATATGGGAATTGCAGCCAACATTACTTCCACAACAACCAGACCATTTCAACTATGGAATCTTTTGTATTCTATACATGCAACATTGGAAAGGATAAATCCCGAAGTAGAACTACGATCGTTGGACCGATACTTACTTGGAAATGCTTTGAAGGACTTTTACAGCAACACTCCTTCTAACCACTGATAACAAAGTCAAAAATAATGTGATCAAGCATGGTCTCACTTGTAATACATGTAGGCCATCAAGGCACATCTCCATGCCCCCTCTTGGATCTGATGTACAAAAAATTATTGATTAATGAAATAAATTGTATTAATAGACTCCTTCTGTTTATCATTGTCTTAATTAAAGTTAATTATACACTAACAGTTAAGCAACATAATTTGAATCCTACAAAAGTGGGCATATTTAATTTGAAAAGTAACACTGGCTATGAGTGCGGGAACATTATGAAGGGAACAATTATGATGACAAGAACAACAATGGGGAGTAAAAGAACAATGCGAACAAATATTGGATACATTCAACAATTTTTTATTAGCAGTCTCTTTCCCTTTATTACTGTCTAGTAACATAGTTAATTATATACTGACATGTAAGCCACATCATTTTGAAGACAACGGGAACAAGAATAGAGTTACGATTCCCCATTTTTAAAATAGGAACATAAATGTTTAGTAAAGGAACAAACTGTCTGAGAAAAGAAACAACTAGAAGAAATAGTTGAACCTGATCATTCTTGTTGAAGGGTGATTCAACCCTATTTTAGGGCTTCATCTTGTATCATATTGCATTTCAATCACATATATACCTTTTAGATTACATGTTATACCCCTCAATGTGCATATTTGGATAAAATGCACTTATGGATATTATTTGCATGTTTTTTAGGCATTTGGCAAATGCTTGATGGAAGAGAGAGAGAAGGAGTGATCCTAGGGTTTCTCTACCCTTGGAGAGACTCTAATGAAGTCTGATGCTCCCTTAACCTACCCCTAGTGGCCAAAGATCCATTGAAGCAAATATGTCTAAGAAAATCTAAAGAATCAAGTCAAAGTGCACAGCCGTGGTACTACAGAACGACCATGCTAGGACACTTGCAAATCAATAGAGTCTTCCTCTACCAAAGCCAGAATCACCACGACCGTGCCACACAGAATGCCTGTGGCGCACTGACCCAGAATGGTTGTTCCCCCTTGCATGATTGTGTAGCAACAAAGGCAGAACGGTAGGCCCCCCTTGCACGATTGTGTAGCACCATAGGAAGAACGGCCGTGGAGCAGAGAAGGGCTATACATTTCGAGCCACTACGGCCGTGGTGACCACCATGGCCGTGGTGATCACCAAGGCCGTGCTACCCTAGCCCCACCACGTCCATAGTGACCACCACGGCCGTGCCACCTTCAATACAAAATTGTCCTATTCCCTATTTTCCCCATTTCTCACCACAATCTTTACCATCCACCTCGACCGTTCTCACCCCTCCCCACCACAGCCGTGCTACCTACAAAAACCTAGCTACTTTTGCACTATTTTTTGCACACTACCCCTACTTGACCTAGTGCTTCCCCCACACCTATATATACCTAGGTGGCGGATCCATCATGAGGTTATCTACCTTCCACCACCTCTTAGCTCCCCATTTTTCCCCTTAGCCATTCCACTCCATTTCCACCTCCATTCTACTCCATTTCTCCATTTCTACCACTAAAACCCTAGTTTCCTCTCATTTCCACCCATTTCCACCATCATTCCATGCCCTACACCTTGGAGGAGAGAGGAGGACGCCCTACAACAACTGAAGTGGAGGAATTCTTCATCTACACTGAGCTCCATGCTTCTTCTACCTCTTTCTCCTTTCTTTTTGTACTTTGCATTGTTATGAGTAGCTAGGCTCCTTGGGTGGGCTGTTTGGGTGTAAAATGTTACTTTAATACCATGTTGGGAGAAATGATATGTAAAATTTGTAATTCCATTTGCAAATGATTATGTTCTGTTTCGATCTCACTCTCCATAATTTGCTTGTTGGTTTGTGCTTGAAATCACCTAGGAATTTAGGGAAGTTGATTATATGTGTGAATTTTGGGATTTGGTCCTAGGTCCAATTCTTGGATTCCAAGCTAGCTACCCATCTTCCTACATCCTAATCAATTCTTATAATCCTATTTGAGAGATCTAAGTAGCTAGTTTAGATGTAATTGGTGTGTTTAGCATGGATCTTTCTCAAAGTTAGAATGTGATTGATGGGAGGCCTAAAATATCACTTCCACCCCCATTAATAATCTCAGATCCTAATCATCCTAAGATCATATAACCTAGAAACCTAGGCTTGTTTAGACTCTAATTGAATTACACCCAAGCCCTAACCCAATTGAGCCTCACAAGGGTAGTAGGGAGTGTTAGGAATAGTTCCTCTATACACAACCTAGCATATCCATGGCAAGTTAGTAGCTTAGGCTAATTGATTATACTCTAGCTCATTGTTTGGTTTGGATAATCTAAATGGAATCATACTGTTCATATGTCATCAATTGATAAGTGCATCCCCTAAACAACCCACGTCTCCCTTAATTTCTTTAAAACCCTAGTTTCCATCTTGCTTAGCTAGTTTTAGCTTAATTAGCTCTTTTCTTGCTTAGTTAACTTCTTGCCTAGTTCTTGCTTTGTTCCTACTAGTTTAGATCCTTAATTGCTCTTTTGCTCTGTTTGCTAGTCTAGTGTAGTTTAATTCTCTTCTTGCTTGCCTTAGTGTAGTTTGTTCTTTTCTTACCTTGCCTTGCCTTTTCTTGCCTAGTAGAAATAATTGTCTAAGGTTAACTTAGGTTTTGTTCTTGCTGCAGACCAAAAAAAAGGTTTTGTTCTTTCTTGTCTTTCTTTCTTGCTCAACTTAGTTTAACTATCAAGTGACCATTAAACCCTTAACCCTAGTCTCTGTAGTAGGAACCTAGCACCAAAAACTAACCTATCTCTAGTGCACCCTTTTCTCCTTGTGGATCGGCCCTATACTTGCCTCCCTCCTATACTATGACATGACTTCGTGCGTTTTTGGGTGTAGTGTTTTAGTTTGTGCGAGTGTATTGAGTGTAGGTCATTATAAATTTGAAAGTTTAATCCACCTGTGTGTTCGAGTTCTGTGGGGCACATTTAACCAAACTTAATTGGTTAGTGTGTGCACCTCTAGTTCAGACGCACCAAGCTTTCTGGCACCGTTGTTGGGGAAAAAGTGCTCGGCCTAGCTAGTTAATTTTTCTTTGACTTCTCCTACTTCCCTTATCATTGCTATTATTTATTCTTTATTCCTTGCATTCTTTGTACATATTGGTTTGCTAACTTGCCCTCTTTTGTTTGATTGTGCGTTGCACATGTGACAAGCCATTCAGGGGAAGATAAGATGGAAGGCCAAAATGCACCCCACAAGTCACTTCAAGACTACTTCATGCTTAGCAACTAAAAATCACCAATTGCTAGCAGGGTTGATCAAATGCCAGAGGAGCAATTCTCAATCCCTCCAGGTCTTCTTGGGATCCTGCCCATCTTCTATATCTCAGAGAGTGAGAACCCCTACAAGCACTTGGACCCCTTTCTTGAAGTATGCTCCACCTTTAGGATGCTGATGGCTAGTGATGATACAATCTGGTTGAACTTGTTCGCATTCTCCCTCAATGATAGAGACAAAGATTGGTGTGATTCTAGAAGGGACATCATGAGTTGGAAAGTGATGAAGAATGCATTCTTGAGACAATTCTACTCTATAACAAGGTTAACACAAATGCAGCATGTCGTGACAAGTTTTAGTCAAATGGGTAACAAGCAGTTCAACAATGCATGGGGGGATTTAAGAAGATTTTGAGAGAGTGCCCACACCATGATATCCCTTTGTGGTAGATAGTTGAATCATTCTACTCTAATTTATCTCTAAATGACCAAGATACAATGGATTCTTCTTGTGGAGGAGTTTTCATGGCTAGGCCACCTAAGGAGATATGGCCTTTGTTTGAGCAACTGGCTGAAGGATCAAGAATTCAAGCTTCTAGCATGATGAATGATGAGGGCTATTCCTTTGACGTGACAACTCCTACTCATAATGACTCAAGCCCGCAAGTGATGAAGATTCTTGGTGGCATGGTGAGCTTCATGAAGAACCAGGTGAAAAATGTTCCTTGCCACCATATCAATTCTATTGAGTTCTATGGTGAGGAAAAGAAGACACCTAACTCCTATAGCTACCAAGAGCCACAAAGTCCAAAATATAGCTCAAGGTTTGAGGAAGAAGTTCTCTTTATATTGAAAATATTTGATGATGTTCAAAAAGATGTTGCAAGGCTATAAGAGAGAATAGAGCAGTTATCTTCCATAATTGCTCTCCAAGAGGAAAAGTTGTCTTCAAAACCCATCATGAGCTACCATGAAGTAAGTGGACCAATGTCCTCTTCTCAAGTTTTCTATAGTCCACCTCCCATGCAAGTGTATCCCATCTACAATTTCCAAGGTGACCCCAAGCCTTATACTCCACCTCCCCCTCCATCACCAACATTTTCCCAACAATTCACCTTCCAACCTCAATTCTATCCTCCACCTCAATTTCAACACCAAGTGTCACCTCCACCTCCTCCACAGCCACAACTGGCTCCCCCTATCCACCATGAGCAAGGAAGTGATGTGACATTTATAAGGAGTGGGAAATCTCTTGAGCAGCCCGCAAGTCAAAGAAAGGTTGAAAAAGCAAAGAAAAGGCAGCCAAGTGGTGATACTGTGATTCAAATTGCCGAAGATGATTCAACGATACATCCTGCTAATTTTGGGATACCATGTGCTCCACCTCATACTCCATTTAAAAGTCCCACCTTCCCTAGTGTTCCACCTCATGTTGATGCAAGCTAGACCAAAGCGAGTGAGCCACCATTCATTGAAGCACTAGATGAGCCACCAGAAATAAAGAGGAGGCAAAAGCACAATGTGGATATTCTTGAGGTGTTTCACCAAGTGAAGGTGAACATTCTACTCTTGGATGCTATCAAGAAAATCCCATCATATGCCAAGTTCCTCAAGAACCTATGCACTCTAAAGAGGAAGTCAACAGGGAGGATACCCAAGAAGGTGAAATTAACTGAACAAGTGAGATCCATCATACAACATTCACTTCTCGTGAAGAGAAAAGACCCAGGAGCCCCACTCATACCTAGCTATATAGGGGGACATCACATAGATAGGTCCTTACTTGATTTGGGATCTAGTGCGAATTTGATGACATATAATGTCTATGTTGAGCTGGGCTTAAGAAAGTTGAAGCCAACACATTGCACTCTCCAATTGGTAGATAGATCCATCAAAGTGCCTAGGGGGAGAGTGGATGATGTCTTAGTGATGATAGACAAAGAAAAAGGCACAGTGTTCGCGACAGATTTCATTGTACTTGATATGGAGCCTGACGATAGGAAGATTCCCATCATCTTGGGAAGGTCATTCTTATCTACAACTGATGTCGAGATTCATGTATGCAGCGGCACCATGATTGTTTCATTCATGGATATGAAGATCAAGATCAACATGTACAAAACCCCAACCCGACGAGTCCGAGATAGGGATCTTGGACATGATCACTTCACATGTCCGAATGATCACTTGAGAAAAGTAGACCAGGATGGAACAATTGATGATGATTATTTTGGTCAAAGGGATGAGGAACATAGATTGAGTGCACACGAGGGATGCATGTTTTGCAAGAATGGACACATGAGAATGCCAAACGGATGAGTGAATGAAGAATAGCCAAGAAGCCTAGCTGAAGGCATGAAACTCAGCGCTTGAGGGAGGAAACCAACTTGGGTTTGGGAGATCTATCATCCAACCATCCATTTTTGATAATTTTGCTTTGTTTTTACACTTTTTCCAAGAAAACACACACACACACACTTGCTTTTAATAATTTTTGTTTAGTTTTAAAATGTGCAGGTGAAAATAGGGTGAAATGAGGAAAAATGGATGAAATTTTGACAAGTGATCCATGAAAAATCATTTTGGACCAAAGATTTGATGTTTGATGAGAATCAAGTTGAAAACAATAGCCACAGTACTCACCACGACCGTGGTGGCATGGAACGGCCGTGGTGGTACATACAAAAACAACTGGGAATAATGAGAAATCAAAGAAATTGAGAATTGAAGAATAGAGCCACCACGACCGTGCAATGCAGCACAACCGTGTAGCCATCCACTTAGAATGGCTATGTGGGCCACCACAGTTGTGAAGTAGGTGAGCCACCACGGCCGTAATACAGCCCGACTCATCACTTAAGTCAACCAACTTGCAAAATCACAAAATAGTTCTATTTGCCATTCTGTGAGCACCATGACCATTCTCCATGAACGACGTCTGTGAAACACACGCCAACACCCTACCACCCTCGAATCTCCACCAAATCACCCCTAATATGTCTTCAATCAGTACCCCACCATTTTCACTACCTTAATCTCCAAATTTCATCCATTTCCATCCACAAAACACCCCATTTCTCTCCAATCCGCCCCAATAACCCTGTTCTTTGGAGAAAACCTAAAATCCTATTTTTCTCCACTAATTTCGATCTAAAATGAAGAAACTGGCCAAGAAATATGTGTATAAGACTAAGGAGGTCATTTCCTATGGACACCGACCTAAGAATGCATCCTCTTCAGCTTCGACGACCCCTCTTGCCCTCCCGACACGTTCGACAACCTCTGGTTCACAAAGGGAATCGCCCATTCACCTACGACGGTGGATCCTAAGATGGAGGAGTCATCCAAACTACCTAGTAGAGGTAGGGAATCAGCCTAACCATTAGTCTCAGAAGCCCGTCCTTCAGTTTTGATAGATCGGTCGTCATTTACAGCTGCACGCCCATCAGACATCTACGGTACCACAACCACATCAACAACTGAGAGCACAATGACGACTACTGGTAAATGATATAGATGAGGCCGTGCCAGATGCATAGATAGAGGATGCACCTAAAGTGCATCATGAGGCAACACCTGACAGTCAGAGTAAGAAACGGAAGAAGCCAAACCATCCAGAGTGCTTGACATGCCGAGTGATTTCCACTCGCTACGCGTGCCAGGAAACAATGAAGACTTTGGGCATCTTCATTTTTTAAGGATATTACGGAGCCCATTGGGCTAGTTGAGGTGTTGATCACTGTGTAGGAGACCTATGTGGAGCTTACACAATAGTTCTTTGCCACATCAGAGAAGGTCTCATAGGACGCCATCAGTGTTACATTAGGGAGTATCACCTACCTTATCACTGCATCGTTTTTGAATGGCATCTTTACTCTGACTCCCGAGGCAACAACGTCCCTTGATCAAGGAAGCACTGATAGGGAAACCAATGCTAACTATGTTGCAATGTGGAAGAAACTCACAGGGAAAAGCAATTTTGTGGCGGGTAAATCAAAGACTAGCCTGATTCACAACCCCATCCTAAGGTACCTTCAGAAGGTCTTAGAAAACACCATCTTCACCCGATTTGATAATCAAGGTAGTTGCACCAAGAAAGACCTTTTTGTGCTAGGATGGATGGTACAGGGAAAGTTGGTAAATATATGGTCACTTATCATTGATCATATGAAGACAATCCCATCTAAGAGCAAGAATCCATTTATCATGGGAGGGATTGTTACTTCCATTACTTTGGCCCAAGGACATGATGTATCTGGCTACACAAAGGTGGAAGGAGGAAAGTTGGTTGACTTGCATTACATGACTCTCTCATCGATGATATTAGTGGTTCATCAGAAGATTTTCTACCACATCAACCCTCCTTATGTTGGGGTTTCACTTGAGCTCCCCTACCATGCCACACCTCTCCTAGAGAGATGTGGTCCATTTTTGGATTTTCTAGATATGTTGAGGAGGTGGGAAGAGGAGCATCCTAGAGATACATGGAAGTAGCATCCCAGAGATCTACTTGAGGGGCTTGGAGAGTCACAAGCAACTACTGAGAGGAGGAGGACAGCTGAGGAGTGAGAGAACAGCAAGGTGAGGTGTCATGAGGTAGAAACATCACAACAGTAGCAACCCACAACAAATGCATATGACATGTCCACCATACATGCGTACCTGGACGACATCCAAAGAACTCAAGATTACATTTTGGACACCCAAGAGGGTGTTTTGTAGGAACAGGAGGGTTTTCAACACACTAAGGATTCCACGTGGTTAGGACATCAGCATATGCATTACTAGGTCAACCACATATACCAGTTCTAGCATGCTCAATCATAGAGAAACCCTCAGTGTGAGGAAGATTGGTAGAGTTCACTATCAGCATATCAGTACAACTACATGCCTCCATAGTCAGAATACTAGGGATCTTACTACCAACACCCTCCACCTTAGGAAGGACCAATGCCACCACAATGATCATCTACCCTATCATTCCTAGACTTTAGTGTCATGTGGAGGACAACATGATTCAAAAATTTGGGGTGGTAGGGCGGTATGCTCTATCTCATTTTCACTCTCATTTTGCAATTCACCTACCATTTAATTTTTGTTTGTTTTCTTTAGTTTAGAATTTACTTGGTTTGCATACCTGCATGACATGTAGTTTGCTTTCTTGTCATTTTTATGTAATTTTCAAAAAAATTGTTCCTTTTTCCATGCATTACATATCATGTAGATGTTTTGTAATTTTTACACATTTTATCTAGGATTTACTTGTTTACTACTTTAAGTTCAATAATATAGTCTTAGATGTGATTGAAGGCAACTTGGCACTATTTTGGCCAATTTTACCCAAATTTTAAGATTTCTTGCCTAAAAGTGTGTTTCGACCCAATCTCTACTTCTTGGATTAAAATGATGACCTTTGACACATGCAAGTGAATTATCATTGTTTATTGCTAAATGGTATCAATTCTTGACTTTTTACATGTGCACCAAGATGGATCCTCCACTCGCATGGAGTTGCATGCACCACTAAAAATCCTAGAGATAGTAAGTCTCTAAGTTTAGCAATGCGTGTGCTATAATAAGATCTCCACCCACGTATGCTAAGGTATGTGGAAGTCTTATTGTAGTACAGTTGAGGGTCGAATCCATGAGACAATGGGCTTGTAAAGGATTAACAAGATGGAAAACGTTATAATTCCACTTATCTACTCAAGAGTTGATATCTAGATCAAAGAGTTGATTTGATGATTAAACTAATATGCAAATGTGAATTAAATGGTAGGAAAGTAAACTTAAGGTTGTGAATAATATTTGGAAACCACTAGGATGTGATCGAGTTTCACCACCACTATGCATGGATCATAACATACATCATAATAATCATGGCTTGCAATAAGAGTCTAAATAGTTAGTATCCTTGTAGATTTAGCTTCCTTTCGGATAGCTAACTACGAGAAACATGGGAGTATTGCAATGCCAACCATCCCTGAATGAATGGTCACTTACTTTGCATCACTCCCTTCGTAAAGTGTGTTCCTCTACCTATCAAAGTTGTACTTTCATACGTCAACTGATTCCATTTCATAGTATGCAAGTACAATGATGGAGGTGAGTTTACTCCACTCCTTGAAAAGCGCTCCTAGATACCGAAACAGATATATGGTGATTACATACATCAAGAACCAACATGCAATCGATAATCAAATCTAAAAGCACAAGCATAGATAGTTCGCACTAGCAGATAATAAGTAACGTAGGTTGGTGATCAAGAAACTAGCATTCATTAAGCGATTGATTGTTGAACTGAAAGATAGTATTTTTCTTTTGCAAACTCATGAATTACAATGCATGGAATGAAAACATAGGTAGCAGGGCTACTCCCCGCACCCTAGTGTATAGAACTACTCGCTCATGGCAAGAACAAAGAAGGTAATAGGAGAAGAGAAGGAGAACATCATCTCCACATATGAGGGAGAATGGTCGACCCCTTGTAGTAGAGAACAACTATCTTCACACTACATAGTTGCCTTGGTGATGAATCCTTAACTTCTCTCCTTCTATGTCGATGAGAGAGAGAGCGTAGGCTTATGGATGGAGTGTGGATCTTAGACTGACAACCTTGGGGTGAAGGATGGAGGATGAAGTAGCTCTGGAACGATAGAGGTAGCCTTTGGGCGTCTAAGACTCTACTCAAATGAGGACCCCTTGGGTCTTATTTATAGGCTCCAAGGGGGGCTTGAATGGTCTCGAGATCATTTGTATCTTCACAGTCAGGATACCGTTTGGATCGTCATGGTCTTGGGACCTCTAGCCTTCACACGGTCTTGGGACTGATAAGCCTTTACGCGGTCTTGGAATCGATGGGCATTCACTTGGTCTTGGGACCAATAGGCCTTCACTCGGTCTTGGGATGCTCGGTCTTGGGACCGGTAGACCTTCACCACGGTCTTGGGACCGATAGGCCGCCACTCGGTCTTGGGACCGATAGGCCCCCACTTAGTCTTGGGACCGGTGGGAGATGCATCTTTCTTTGGATCATTTGGGTCCTCACGATCTTGGGACCGGTTGGACCTTCATGGTCTTGGGACCATTTTGGTTGGGACTTTTGCAATTTTTTTGGGTTTTTCTATAAGAAGAAAAGGAGAAATATCAGTCTATTGGTATATTCATAATAAAACTAGAAGGTTAAGTATTCTATCTAATTTATCTAAGAAAGAGTATGTAAAACTAAGAAAAGCTAGTAAGATAACATCACAAAATGGGAGGTTATCACCCCCCTAAGTTAGAGTCAGCTTGTCCTCAAGCTGGATAGAACTAAGGCACGTAGTGGTGAGGCGATTTTATTTAGTGAAGATTTCCATACTCTTGCTTCAGTTCTATAGCAGAGATTTCCCTTGGGTTTTTTGTCGAGGCTTCTACTTACTCTAACTCTTTCAGGTATCGAGAGTTACGTGGCCCTCATGTTTCTTCCATGTTGCGTAACTCACATTGGGACCACCTTTTCCTTGACCGTATTCTGTGCATGTCTTCGACTCGAAGTAGTTTTATACTTCTTTGAAATTCCTATCGGAAGCTAAAATAGGTATGATGGTTGGCTGGAGGCTATTGTGTAACTCCCCCTTCGAAGGGGGGAGGGGCTATCTAAACTTTAGGGTCTCACTACTGGGCACAACACATCTGTTTTTGTGAGGGCAGCTAAATGTACCGACTGGGCAAGAACTTTGTCAACTTTTCATATATTTGGAGTCCTTAGGATCTCACTACTGGGCGCGACACATCTGCCTTTGTGAGGGCAGCTGAATGTATCAGTCAGGAAAGACCTTTATTGGCTCTTCATATAAGTCCTTATGCATGGCACAACTCTCATGTTTTTATTCAACACTCAAGCTTTTATTCATATGCTCACCGGCTTAGGAATTGGGTATTTAGGGATTTTATTTGGGCTGCCAAGCTTCTTTTTAAAAAGAAAAAAAACTGTTCCCTAGAGTTTCTCGACATGCACTTGTTCCGGTTTCATACTTGGAAATCCGCTTACGAGATTCCTTGATTTGGATTTCACCTGGTTCCCTCCCGTCCTTGAGAGCATTTGGCTTGTTTCAGCCGCAGTTTGGACCTGTGGAGAGTCTAATGTAGAACTGAAGCAAATGCATGGATATCGAGTGTGGAGGTGAGTTATTAATTCGCCATTTCATTACTAAATGCTACTATGTAAGTGCTTCTGAGGACTACTTTGTATCTAACTTAGCTAGGGGTGTCCCCTTACCAAAGAGAATGTTGTCTTATGAACAAAAATTATTCTATCAAAGAAATTATCAAAAAATCTCAAGTCAAAAAGAATAATATGTGCGAAAAACAAAGGTAAATGAAAAAGGGAGTGGGAAGAGAAGGTTTGAATATAATACCTCTTCCCTTGCCCAGTGTACTCCCCTCCCCCAACTTATCACTCACTCTGTCCCCAGAGTGTCAAGGTGATAGGTTGAGAAGTACATGGGAAAGGGTGTCAAGGTTCAGTTAAACCCTTGTTGGCTCCATGAGAATGGAGAAGACTGGCAGAAAAATTCCCCCGTAATGTGTGATAGTCGATGTCCTTCATGTCCTCAAAACATTTGCCAAGAATGGTGAGGGTATACATCAAATAAAGGACATGGAATCCAAAATCATTTGATTCTTTAATTTGCTGGGGATATCTGTGGCAGAAGACTGGGCGCTTGAAATGTTCTCTATTGTACGCCTTTGTGTGTTCGTTGAGAAGGTCGTGTAGTCATTCGACACAATCCTTCGCCACTTCCTCTGTGGGCGTGTTTTTTATGATGTCATACTCTCTGGTTTAGATTAGTCTGGCTATCAGAACTATTGTAGATAACTTTAGTTTCGTTATGTAGGTTCATTGCCAGCAGCATCCAATGCTCAGAGTGAAGGAATGGAAGCAAAAGGAACTTCAGAGTTGTATGTTTAAGATATGATATAAGGACTTCCATTGTTTTGAAGTTCTTTGTGCCGAGTAAATCATCCTTCAGGTATGCTGATGCCATCTAGACTGTAGGCAAGTCTCATGCTAGAAGATATTGGTAGGCAGCCATCACTCTCACAGACATTGAACCTTTCACTTGTATAGTCTCACAGAGTGCATAAACCATTATAAGAATATTCCCTGGATGGAAAATAAGCTCATCATTCTCTGCATATAGCCGAGACATGATGAGTATGAGTTCATTATCTGAAAGACTCTTGCATGAAGCAAAGTCAAAGTTCGAGAATGTCAATGGTATATCAGATAGAGGCACAATATCATTGGAGGATCTATTAATGGTAACTCCTATTAGTAGATCTATGTCCCCCTTATCTTTCGTCATATCAAAAGTGTAGGAGTCCCATTGTCATTTTCCTGGGACCGTGGCGGTCTATTGTTTTTGTTGTTCCAACTCCTTTAGAACTTATCTGAATGGTTTCTTTTGAGGATGTTGGATAGTAGAGAACAAATAGCAGGGTACGTCGTCACACACCATTGTCAGGTCCTTGAAGAACCATCTGTCGCAAATGATCTCCATGGCATATCGTCCCTGTAAAGCATGCATATACTCCTTAGCTAGCTCGGTAAAGGGGATGTGTCTATTGAGCGCCTCAGTGAATCTGATTGTGTAGAGAGCGCAGTCCCCTGAACCTTCTAGCGTCTGAACGACTGGGTTTATGATTATGAACCATGATTGGTTCCAACCATGTGCGAGAGATGGGAAGGTGACCCATATGACTTTGATAAGCCAGAAGGGAATGCATCATGCTTCACTGGCTTCTGATCCAATGAAATTAATGTTTCCCACCTTAAGCTCACTGACATAGAAATTGTACACCTTGGCGTCGTGAGCTTCAGTGTCAATAATCATAAGGAGCCAGTGGCCGCAGACTTTGAAAGGCAGTGTGATGTAGCGTTCCTTTATCGCAAGACCCATTTGCAACCACTTGATGGACCTTGCATGTAAGTCCTTGTCCTACAAGCATAACGCTAAAGTAGGTGAAGCATTGAAAATTAGCTGCTCTTTCTTTAGGCTCCGAAATTCCTATATAGAATTGGAAAGAAGGACACAGAAGATGGCCATCTTCACTGCCGAATGAGGTCGTAGGAGAACACATAAATCTTCGCATGTCAACTTGCACTTTGTTTTCTTGTTATTATAGAGGATGTCCCTTCCGTCCTTAGCATCGTCTACAATAGTATTCAGGATGAAGATGTCGTGAACATTTAATGTAGAGATGGCCGCCATATCTAAGTCGTGCATTTTGAGAGGTAGAGGTGGCAGCGAGGGAAGGTATTCTAGAGGAGAAGGGAGGTTTGTTCATCGTCATCAAAAAATATCAGATCCTCATTCTCGTTAGAGTCAGAGTCGAGTTTATCTTCGGTATCGAGACTCACTCTGTCAGAATCCTCCTAGTCTGGGGGAATGACTGCAACTTGCTCTGGAGCAGATGGTTCTTGAGGAGTGGTTGCTGTTGTGAGCGGGCTAGTACTGGTTTCTAAGATGCATTATTGAAACTCAGCAAAGGATGCATCTTTGGCTGTGTCCTCCAAAGAACCCATAGCAGAAAAATTGAAGAATTGGTCTGCATAGGACATTGTCACGTTTTCGTTGTTGTCGGGAGCACGGTGGTCTTCAGAGTCTTTACTACCACCCTCTTTGTGGTCTCCACCATCCCCCCTTTCTGTGTTATCTTCTCCTCAGTTGATGCCCTCCCCAGTGTTGCCTGGGTCGTCTGGTTGTTCGTCTGAAGAGGAACTATCAGTGTTGGAGTCAGTCGAGGAGTTAAAATCATCATCGTCATCTTCCTCATCCGCTGCCATGTCTTTGTTCTTTTTAGTCGATGCTTTCTTGCATTGCCTATGGAGTGCTTGTATTTTTATGAGGGCCACTTGCATGTGCCCGTGGGTTTCGAGCAGTGCTTCGTGTCTTTCCTTGAGATCTGTGTAGCGTGCTTCAATTGAGAGGAGTCGTGCGGTTATATTGGTCACTTTTGTTTGTAGCCGATCTAATGCTTCGTTTGAATGCTCCTCCTGGCGGCAGATGAGTTGTGTGAGGCTGCTTTCCATGCAATCCATGCACATGTTCATTGCAACCTATTGCTGCTGAAGCTCATGAAGTATCGCAAGCAGAGGTTGAGTTTTCTTGGTGACACGGTCAACTTGCATGACTATCGTTTCTTGCTAGGCTTTCATGCTAAGCATCAGCTCTAGTAGGGTACGTAAGAGATCGTCAACGAGGATGACTTGCTGGACCGCTACTTCCTGTCATTGTTGAATGCTTGTGGGAAGGTTCGGTAAGGCGTGAGTCTGCTCGTTGATTTTGGATACCTGCATAGTAAGCCCCTACACACAAGAAAAAATAGAGTGTAAGATGTTAGAAGGATCGGAGAGGAGGGTTCGAATAGTGTCAAATTGACGTCCGAATGCCTCTCCAACTTGTGAAAATGGGACCCCAGTGGAGGATGGGTGGGGTGGTTGGGGTCTAGGTGGAAGGGCGGTGGTGCCTTGCAAGAGAGACACCATTGATGGATCCACAAAATGCATAGCGACTGTAGAGGGAGTCACTAGCGGTATCTAGGTGGTGGCAGATGAGAGTGGTGGCGACATCCTGGATATGAAAGCTGGAAATGAGTATGGAAGAGGGAAGGTGGTGGAGGTGAAGGTAAGATTGGGCATTGAGGTGAAAATGGACTTGCCCGTTGAGAAAAGGAGTGAATTAGAAGATGTGAAAGAAGTTGTGGTTGTGGAGAACGGAATGCTAGTGGATAGTATTGTGGAAAATGGTGGAAGAGTAGTGTGGTGTGGAATGGTGGTGTATAGTGGAGTGGTGGAAGATAGTGGAGTGGTGGAAGATAGAGGTGTGGTGGAAGATAGAGGAGTGGTGGAAGATAGAGGTCTCAACCCCTCTATCCCTAGGATGGTGGAGGTGGATGTAGATGTGGTCCCAACATCCAGACCCAGTATGAAGGAGTCTGATGTCAGATTCATGATGTTGTCCTCATTGTGGGGGTGCTCTGCCCCTGGGGTGATCTTGGAGGTGGGCGTCTCTGACTGCTATTGCTTATGTATTCGCAGTTTGGATGGCCACACCACCGATACTTTTCTTTATCTTAGTCGCGGGGGCAGTAGCACTTTGCTCCATTTGCCCTTCTTTCACCTGTTTCCCCTTCCCTTTTACAGAGGCTAGTAGATTAGAAAGATCCTCTTTAGTTAAAAGATACTTGTCTTTATTGTAATCAGTGAGCTCGGGAAGTGGTAACAGCGTCCTTGTTTCTTTGACAATGGGGCAGAAAACATAGTGGAGCTTTTTATCCTTCTCTTTTATGATAAAGGAGTTTTTTAGAATCTACTCGTTGGTTAGGTTATCACCCTTTATCAATGTACAATTCTGTAGTGGTCCGTCCATCTTGAGGTACTTCAAGATTGTAGTCACGTGACCGCCCATGTAGATTTCCCTCCCCGGGGCATAGGATGTGTGTTTATGTATCAAGTGCCATATAATATTGACTAGATGCCCCTTGAAGATGGACTATAGTAGGAAGAGGTCAGAGATGAGAACATTTCCACTCTCTGTTCTAGGGAATACTATGCCTGTTATAATCCTATGCAGTGTTCGCACCAGACCGAAGTGAATGTTGGAGGCTTTGCATGTCTTGGAATCATAATTGGAGTTTCCAGTCAGGGACTTCTAGAATGTATGCATGTTGAACTGTGGGTGATCCATACCTACTTCGATAACCTTCTCCAGCTGGTCAGGGTTATCAATAAAGATTTTGTTTAACATGTTTTTAGTCAGTGTAACCTATTTTACGAAAAGTGAGGTTACGAGCTTGCGTTCATCCCCGTCTCTTGGTTTGTCATTGGCTTCCACTGGTTGTTTGGTAAGGTAAGTAAAGAATTATAGTGTGGGCTCGAGGTAAGAATTCTCAGCTATGAAGTAGAGCTTGGAGAGGTTTTCCTTGTCGATAAAGGCAAGAACTCTATTGTAGACTCCCATCTTCTTTAGTATGTTGGAGCATATATACTTTGTCGGCCGCAGAATTTTGTCACCAGCCTCCAGGTGTTGAATTTGAAGATCAGTTGGTCCTGCTGTGGCTGTGGCTTGTTCAGCAAGGAAGTAGTTTGTCATGTCAGGATCGGTTCCCTGGAGGTTGTGGGCTGGACTTGCTTCCTTGCCCAACTTTTAGGCGGTCGTTCCTTTGTAGCCTCCTGGGCCTTCCTCTTCCTCTTTGACTTTGTGGCTAGAGATTCCTCATCAGAATTTGGTATGTAGTCAGAGCCTTCATTAGTTGAGGAAGGATCTATAAAGTTCTCAACTGGGTCATCAACCAGACATTTGTTGACGTGCTCAAGGTCATGAATGACCTTGGGCATTTGAGCTGGAGATTTTTCGGTCTTTGCGCATATATCAGCGATGCGTTGGAGCCTATTTTGGTGCTCCAATAACTATTCTATGGTCTAGTGGCCTGCTTCAGTGACTTCCGTTGCAGGTGAGGCCATACTGTAATATGTTATCAATAAATCATATATTAGATATTTTAGTACTAATAGAATTGTTGTATGAATGGTGAGGAGTGTGCAAATTGGTGCAAGCATCATGGTCTTAAGACCGTGAAGAGGCCTTGCAGTCTCTGGACTATGACATGGGTCACACGGTTTCAAAACCATGAAAAAGGGCTCGTGGTCTCAGGACTGTGACAAGAGTTACATGGTTTCAAAACCGAGAAAATGTCATGTGGTTGCAAGACCGCAAGGAGCGAAACCGTGAGGGATGAAATCATATGGGATGAAACCGCGAGGGTCATGCAGTTTCAAGTCCGTGAGGAGTGAAACCGCGAGGGGTAAACTGCAAGGGGTAAAACAGTATGGGGTGAAACCATGAGGGGTAAAACCGTGAGAGGTGAAACCACGAAGGGTGAAACCACAAGGATCGTGCAGGTGCTTGGTTATGGGAAAAAGGGAGGTGAAGCGGCGGCAGTAATGATGGCATTGACGGTGATGGATGCATGCGGTTATGGCCGGAGGTGCGACGATGGCGAAGAAGAGAAATCATGCTGCGGTGATGATGATGATGATGGCGGTGGCTGAGAGTGCCGCTCTACCTTGCTGTGAGGCTAATGATGGAGAGAAGGAAGAAGCTGCTTCTGCGAACGTGAATGAAAGGGGGCAATTGTGCGACGCGATAACTACTGCTGGAGGGGTGTGGTAGATGGGAGGTGGTGGCAACGGAAGCGGCGGTGAGATGAGTGGGGTTCGGGTCACACGGGAGCAAGGAAGAAGAAATAGGGTCGCGCGGGAGAGGATCGAGAGCTGAAGAAATGAAAAGGGAGGGGGTAGGGTTAATTTTTAGAAAAGGGGAGGGATGCTCGTATTCTCTTAGAGCAAATAGTCTCGGGACCATTTGGATCCAAACAGTTTCATGACCGTGAGGGTCCAAATGGTTTTAGGACCGTTTGGTCGAAGATTATTTTGGTTATTGATTTTGATATTTTTATATTTGTATGGTTGCTTATATTAATTTTTTAATTTTTTGAACAATATGTATGAAAGGAAAAATGACTAAGTAATGAAAATGCTATCTATGCAAGAAATTGATAAATCTAGAGAATTAATCAAAATTGAGCAAGAAATTAATGAAAGAAACTAAAGAAATTAAAAGAGATAGAAAGGTGATACTCAGTACTTGGGTTTCCTCCCAAGTAGCACTTTGGTTTTACGTTACTAGCTCGACAAGATTCTAGCTCGATCAGGTTGATGCAGCGGGGTCATGAATGTCGATGGTTTGTCTTGGACTTTTATCAGCTAGAGTATAATATCTCTTCAGTCTGTGGCCACTAACTGTCCTTTCTCCTCCATTGTCATCCAAGATGATGAATGCTCCAGTTGGGTAGATGTGCTTGATAGTGAAGGGCCCGAACCACTTAGTGCGAAGTTTACCGGGAAACATTTTGAGCCCGGAGTTGAAAAGGAGGACTTTGTCTCCGACTATAATATCCTTTCGTTTAAGGTGGCCATCATGCCACATCTTAGTTTTCTCTTTATAAATCCCGACACTCTGGTAAGTAGACATTCTTAGTTACTCAAGTTCTTGTAATTGAAGCTATCTGTATTTTCCAACACTTTTGAAATTGAAATTCAACTGTTTAATAGCCCACCAAGCCTTGTGTTCCAATTCAACTGGAAGATGGCACGAATTTCCATACACCAAACGGAACAAAGTTGTTCCTATTGGTGTCTTATAAGTAGTGCGATATGCCCAAAGAACATCAGGAAGCTTGGTGGACCAATTTGTGCAGTTCCTATTGACATTCTTCTCTAAAATAGCTTTTAGTTGTCTGTTTGAGACTTCAACTTGACCTCTTGTTTGTGGATGATAAGGCGTGGCGACCTTGTCTTTTACTCCGTATTTTCTCATAAGGGCTTCAAAGCTTCGTTCCAAGAAATGTGACCCTCCGTCAGATATGAATGTTTGAGGAACTCCGAATCTACGAAAGATAATGTCCTTTAACAGCTTAATAATCGGCTTAGAATAACAAGATACAATGGGTATAGCTTCTACCCATTTGGATACATAATCCACAATGACTAATATATAGGAGAATCCATATGATGAGGGAAATGGACCCATATAGTCCACTTCCCAAACATCAAATATTTCAATCTCTTGCCACAAAGTTAGTGGCATTTCATTCCATTTGGATATCCCTCTAGAGAGCTGTCATTTATCGCATGATTGTACAATTCATGTGCATCCTTTGCTATTGCCGGCCAGAAGAAACATGACTGTAAGACTTTAAGAGTAGTCTTCTTTGAACTCATGTGCCCCCCAGTGGGACCAAAATGACAGTGTTCCAAGACTGGGATGATCTCTTCTTCAGGAAGGCAACGAAAAAATAGTCCATCTACGCATAGGTGGAAGAGGTATGGTTCATCCCAGAAGTACTGCTTGACATCTTGGAAAATGTCTTCCTGTCATGATAGGAAGCAGAAGGATGGACAATTCCTGTAGCCAGATAGTTTACTATGTCGGCGTACCAGGGGAATCCAGTGGTGACCTTCATGAGTTGTTCATCAGGTAGAGAGTCATGGATAGGTATATTATCTTCATCTTGAGCCTCAATGCAACTCAAGTGATCTACGACAACATTTTCTACCCCACTTTTGTCCTTTATTTCCAGGTCAAACTCTTGAAGCATCAACACCCAACGAATAAGTCTGGGTTTGGCATCTTGTTTCTGAATCAAATATTTTATTGCTGAATGATCTGTGTAAACTGTAACCTTTGATCCGATCAAGTAAGAACAAAATTTTTCAAAAGCATAAATGACTGCCAAGAACTCTTTTTGTATAGTTGTATAGTTCGTTTGGGCCTCATCAAGCGTCTTTGATGCATAATATATCACGTAGGGTTTCTTGTCTATCCTCTACCCTAGTATTGGTCCTATAGTGTAGTCACTAGCGTCACACATTATCTCAAAGGGCTGTGACCAATCAGGAGCTTTTAGTAGAGGCACAGAGACTAAAGCGTTCTTTAGAGTCATGAAACTATGTAAGCATTCTTGATCAAAATTGAAGTATGCATCTTTAGTTAATAGGTGAGTCAAGGGCTTTGCTATTTTTGAAAAATCTTGGATGAATCTTCGGTAAAATCCAGCATGGCCTAGGAAAGCTCGTACTCCTTTGATGTCTTTTGGTGGTGACAACTTTGAAATGACATCTATTTTTTCTTTGTCTACTTCAATCCCTCGTTCACTCACCTGATGCCCAAGGATAACACCTTTTATCACCATAAAGTGACATTTTTCCCAATTAAGGATCAAATTTGTTTCCTCACATCTTTGTAGTACTTTACTGAGATTAAGCAGACAATTATCAAAGGAATCTCCATAGACTGAGAAGTCATCCATGAATACCTCCATGATAGATTCAGTTAATCCTACAAATATGGTGGACATACACCTATGGAATGTTGCTGGTGCATTACATAGCCCAAAGGGCATCCTCCTGAAGGCGTAAGTTCTGAAAGGGTAGGTGAAAGTTGTCTTTTCTTGATCTTCAGGGTGTATCGGAATATGATAAAATCCTGAGTAGCCATCAAGATAGCAAAAGAATTTCTGGTGAGCTAGATGTTCAAGGACTTCATCAAGAAAAGATAAAGGAAAGTGGTCTTTCCTTGTTGCCTTGTTTAATTTTCTATAATCTATGCACATCCTCCACCCGATAACAGTTCAGGTGGGTACCTGTTCATTTTTATCATTCAAAACAATAGTGGTTCCCCCCTTTGTAGGGACCACTTGAACCGGACTTACCCATTGGGAGTCAGATATCAGATAGATAGTACCAGCTTTTAGAAGTTTTAGAACCTCAAGGCGAACTACCTCTTTGAGATTCATGTTTAGCTTCCTCTAGTGCCCCCGTGATGGTTTAAATTCTTCCACCATAGGTAATTTGTGCATGCACAAAGATGGATTTACCCCGGTTAGATCAGTCATCTTATATCCAATGGCTTTCTTGTGCTTTCTAAATTCAACAAGGAGTCTTTCTTCCTGGTCATCTATCAAAGTGGAACTGATAATGACCAGACATAGTTTTTCCTCATCTAGAAAGACATGTTTGAGTCCATCTGGTAGGACTTTCATTTTAGGTGCCTTGGGCACTTCAGTAGTCTCCAGAGTGGTGACAGATTTCAACTTCTCAAAGGTAGCTTTCAAGTCTTCTTCAGCTTATTCTAGATATTGCAGACATTGTTCAACTAGTTTGTCGGTCAAAGATTTGAATTCTGGATTCGTTAAGGCATTTTCCAGAGCGTCAGATGGTTCGGGAGTTTCTTGCTTCAGCTGGGACATTTTATCAATTGCCTCAAGAAGAGAGACTTCTTCATGGATGCTAGGACTTTTTAGGCTGTCAAAGACTCTGAATTGAATAGTTTCCTTCCCCAGCCTTAAGGTAATTGTGCCAACTTCGACATCAATTAGTGCTATGACTTTCGCAAGGAAAGGTTTACCGAATACTATTGGATATCTTAGATCTTCTTTTATGTCCATGACAACAAAATCACAAGGGACATAAGAGTATCTTTCTACTCTCACTGGGATATCTTCAATAATTCCCAAAGGTGTAGTAATGGTACAATCAGCCAACCGGATTGTCATTGTTGTGGGTAGCAAATTGGTGAAGCCCAATCTTTTACACATAGAAAAGGGCATAATAGATATGCTTGCCCCCAAATTAGCTAATCCTTTCTTACAAGAGGTGTTTCTGATAGAACATTGGAAGCCGAAGGAGCCAGGGTCCTTCTGTTTTTTTGGCATTCTATTGAGGATGATATCAGAAGTAGTCTAAGTTAATTTTACAGTCTCGTGTTCTTCGGTCATGTATTTCTTTGATAGAAAAGTCTTCAGATATTTAGACCAAGCTAGGATTTTGGAGAGAGCGTCAAGGAACGGGATATCAACATATAACTTCTTCATTGCTTCCTTAAACTTTAGGAATCTAGTATCCAGTTTAGTCTCTCTCAATCTGCCTAGATAGGGTATCCTGGGCTTGTATGGTGGGACTTTTGGTTCTTTGGAAACTAGTTATTTTCCCCTCTCCTTCTCGACCTCTATAGATTTTTCAGTTTCTTGATTTATGCTTATAGTTGGCATGATTTTAGCAGTATTTTTGTCTTCCTAAATGACTTTGGTAGCTTCAGTACGAACATGACCAGACCTTGTGGTAATTGCATTCTATTATTCTAATCTATGTTGATCATGTCTTGGATTTATTTCTGGCTGACCAACAAAAGTACCCTCCAGAGGTTTCAACTGAGCTGCAATTTGTGCCAATTGGGTCTCTACAGCTTTCTATTGAGCATGCTGGTTGGCAAGCATAGTCTGTTGAGATTGCAACATTTTCCTTATCAGAGACAACTCATCTATTGGTGGAGGTGGAGCATTGTTTTGTTGATACTATGTAATTTGTTGCTGTCCTTGAGGTTGCTGCTGTTGAGGTGCTGGCAACTGAGGTTGTTGAATTTGCATCTGCTGTAGCTGAGGTTGTTGCAATTATGGGTGCAATAGAGGGTGAGTGTATTGAGAGTATGAAGAAGAATTTCTTGGGTAGACAAATCTTTGAAACCCACCTCTATAGTTTCCTTGGTTTCAGTTATAATTGCTCTGAAATCCAGGTGGTGGTCTATTAGAAGACCCACCTTGTGTTTGGTGCTGCGGGTTGGCAGTTCCTACAAGATTCCCATACTCAAACCCAAGGTGGTTTCTCGGTTGATCTGGATTATAGTATGCTTGACCCTATATGGTGTGGATATAATTAACCTTCTCTGGAAGTTGATCCTCGGGTTGTTCAATGATTGGTTCATATTGTGGTTGAGGTGTCTGTAGATTCATCATCGCATTGTACAAGAGGCCACATGATAATGTGGGGTGATCTGATGTATGAAAAGCTTCACAAGTCTCAATAGCTGCTTTGACTTGTTGAACTTGGGAGTTCTTCTTCCTGTCATATTCTCCAAATGGTGTTTCAAGGGCTTGCTTCTTGTGAACTATGCTTTTTAGAGCTTCAACAATGGCTTTCATTTCTATAGATTCTTTAGCTTTGCAGACTTTTATGACTCCTCCTGTAGATGGCCTTCCCCAATTAGATTGGTTCTCGTCTTTGAGCGTAACAATCATCCAGGCGTCCTCATAATTCTATCTCATGAAATTTCCTCTGGATGAGAAATCCAAAAACTTCTTTACTTCATCACTTACCCCTTTATAGAATGTTTCTATGAGCTGGTTTTGTGAGATTTCGTGATGTGGGCATTTTCTCAGAAGTTCCTTAAATCTTTCCCATGAATCTTCTAGTGACTCTCCAGGAAGTTGGAGGAATCAGTCGATCTATCCCCTAATATGGTAAGTCAACGAGGGAGGAAAGAACTTCTCTAGAAATTTTTCTTCCAAGGGAGTCCATGTGGTGATTGGCTCTCCATATAGAGAGTTATACCAACTTAGTGCCTTTCCAGACAGAGTGAAGTTGAAAAGTCAGAGCATGGTTGCATCAAATGTAGCTTTGGCTTGTGGTACCACTCGGCAGAGTGCCTTGAATCGCTTCAGATGGTCCATGCAATCATCTCCAATGCTTCCAGAGAATGAGATGCCTTGCATGATTTGGATCCATTGTGTTCGAATCTCAAAGTTAGGAACATTAATGAGTGGAGGCTGAACTGGGTGATTATCCTCATAATTCTTAGGAACAACGTAGCCTTGAAGCTGCTTGTTCCTTATCAATAACTGAGAAGCTACTATGGCTACCTCATTTTCAGCTTGGATGTGAGCTTTCTCTTCACCTCGAACTTCAGCTTGGACTTGAGCACGTGTATCAGCGATGAGTTGAGATCTATGAGTTGTTATAGCTGTGTTGACTCTTTCTAGTATCAAGGCGGCTTGGCATTGTTCTTCAACCATCTGTCTGGCTCATTGGTGGTTGAGTCTGATGCGTCAGTGGAAGTTTTGTTCTACCTCAGAGTCATACTCTAGTTCAGGGGAGAATCCACAGTTATGCGAAGTTTGCATACACGTTTTCTACCTGAGTAGAAGAAAAATCACACTTTAGATGGTGTGGAAAAATGATGGAATCAAAAAGATATGAACTAGCAAGTTGATAAATAAAATTAAAATGTTCCGTTGTCCCCGACAACAACACCAATTTTTGATGGAGCCTCCACTCACGTGGAGTTGCATGAACCACTAAAAGTCCTAGAGATAGTAAGTCTCTAAGTTTAGTCTTGCGTGTGCTATAATAAGATCTCCACCCATGTACGCTAAGGTATGTGGAAGTCTTATCGTAGTACAGTTGAGGGTCGCATCCATGAGACAACGGTCTTGTTAAGGATTAACAAGATGGAAAACGTTATAATTTGTCTTATCTACTCAAGAGTTGATATCTAGATCGAAGAGTTCATTTGATGATTAAGCTAATATGCAAATGTAAATTAAATGGAAGGAAAGTAAACTTAAGGTTGTGAACAATATTTGGAAACCACTAGGATGTGATTGAGTTTCACCACCACTACGCATGGATCATAACATACATCATAATAATCATGGATTACAATAATAGTCTAAACAGTTAGTATCCTTGTAGATTTAGCTTCCTTTCAGATTGCTAACTATGAGAAACATAGGAGTATTGCAATGCCAGCCATCCCTGAATGAATGGTCACTTACTTGGCATCACTCCCTTCGCAAAGTGTGTTCCTCGACCTATCAAAGTTGTACTTTCATATGTCAACTGATTCCATTTCATAGTATGAAAGTACAACGATGGAGGTGAGTTTAATCCACTCCTTGTAAAGCGCTCCTAGATACCGAAATAAATATATGGTAATTACATACATCAAGAACCAACATGCAATCGATAATCGAATCTAAAAGCACAAACATAGACAATTCGTACTAGCAGATAATAAGTAACACATGTTGGTGATCAAGCAACTAGAATTCATTAAACGATTGATTGTTGAACTGAAAAGATAGTATTTTTCAATTGAAAACTCATGAATTCAATGCATGGAATGAAAACATGGGTAGCGGGGCTACTCCCCGCACCCTAGTGTATAGAACTACTCGCTCATGGCAAGAACAAAGAAGGTAATAGGAGAAGATAAGGATAACATCATCTCCACGTAGGAGGGAGAAAGGTCGACCCCTTGGAGTAGAGAACAACTATCTTCACACTACGTAGTTGCCTTGGTGATGAATCCTTAACTTCCCTCCTTCTATGTCGATGAGAGAGAGAGTAGGCTTATGGATGGAGTGTGGATCTTAGACCAGTAACCTTGGGGCCAAGAATGGAGGATGAAGTAGCTCTGGAATGATAGAGGTAGCCTTTGGGCGTCTAAGACTCTCCGTCAAATGAGGACCCCCTGGGTCTTATTTATAGGCTCCAAGGGGGCCTTGAACAGTCTCGGGATCGTTTGGATCTTCACAGTCTGGAGACCATTTGGATCCTCATGGTCTTGGGACCCGTAGCCTTCACACGGTCTTGGGACTGATAAGCCTTTACACGGTCTTGGGATCGATGGGCATTCACTCGGTCTTGGGACCGATAGACCTTCACTTGGTCTTGGGATGCTCAGTCTTGGGACCGGTAGACCTTCACTCGGTCTTGGGATCGGTAGGCCCCCACTCGGTCTTGGGACCGGTAGGCCCCCACTCGGTCTTGGGACCGGTGGGAGATGCATCATTCTTTGGATCGTGTGGGTCCTCATGGTCTTGGGACCGGTTGGACCTTCACGATCTTGGGACGGTTTTGGTTGGGACTTTTGCAATTTTTTGGGGTTTTTCTATAAGAAGAAAAGGAGAAATATCAATCTATTCGTATATTCATAATAAAACTAGAAGGTTAAGTATTCTATCTAATTTATCTAAGAAAGAGTATGGAAAACTAAGAAAAACTAGTAAGATAACATCACAAAGTGGGAGGTTATCACCTCACCTCTCTTATGTTTGTGAATATTTTGGTTGAGTTGTGACTTGAGCAATCTATGAGCGTTGAGTGCCTATGAAATCACTTGATAGAAGTATCAATTTGAGGTTGTTCATTCATGTGGTGTGAAATTTTTGGATTAAGTGTTGTATTAGTTTTCATGCTGGAGACCTTATGTTGACGCCAGTGAACCCTCTTTGACCCGACTATTCACTCACCATCTTCTTACCCCTCCACCTCTTGAAAGGATGCCAAAGTGCACATATTAGCTATGGCCACCTCCAAAAGTTTCGGGTGGCCACATCTACATCTCACCGCTTCACTCTCATCATCGTGTGCCCTATCTACTCCAAGGGTAAGGAAAAAGAAAAAGAAAAAGAAAAGAAAAAACAAAAAGAAAATAAAAATATGCTCCTGTTTGAGATCATCTAAATAAAAAAAAATGAGTGTGTAAAAGCACTCCAAAATCTTACCACAATCCTTTCTTCCAGTTTCATACCCATTGAGCTAGGAAACATCAAAACTGGCTCATTTTTCCCTTTCCATAGTCACATGGGTCATTTGGTGTAATTTGAAACATAAGATTGAATGCATGAAGGTGAAACAACACTCCTAGTCATCCTTGATTAAGACCATCATGAAACGGTCTACCTGGAACTACATGAAAGAATTACGGATAGCTTGTGTGTTTTATGCACTACATTTAATGTTCATATGCTTTGTGCTCTTTTCATGATTGGTTTTGTGAAAGTAGGAAAGGAGAGAGGTGGAATGCATGTACTTAGTCACTATTGATCCCATTTAGCAATAATCATCCTCTGCATTGCATTTTCCATTTCTTGATTGTGGAAAAATTGTTGAGATATTGAGTTGGAGCATACTTGAGGACAAGTATGTTTTAAGTTTGGGGTGGTGATTCAGCCCTATTTTAGGGCCTCATCTTGTGTCATATTGCATTTCAATCACATCTATACCTATTGGATTACATGTTATTCCACTCAATATGCATATTTGTATAAAATGCACTTATGGACATTATTTGTATGTTTTTCAGGTATTTGGACCATGCTTGATGGAAGAGAGAAGGAGTGATCCTAGGGTTTTTCTACCCTTGGAGAGACCCAAAGTGAAGTTTGGTGCTCCCTCAACCTACTCCTAGTGGCCAAAGATCCATTGAAGCAAAGATGTCCAAGTAAATCCAAAGAATCAAGTCAAAGTGCCGATCCAGATACCAACATGGTCATGGTACCATATAGCTACCATGCTAGGACACTTGCAAATCAACAGAGTCATCCTCAAGAAAAACCAAAATAACCCCGACTGTTCCACAAAGAATGGCCGTGGTGTACTGACCCAGAATGACCGTGCTCCCTTGCATGACCATGTAGAAGTAGAGGTAGAACGATTGTGGAGCAGAGAATGGGCTATACATTTCGAGCCACCACGGCCGTGGTGACCAACACGATTGTGCTACCCTAGCCCCACCATGGCCATGCGACCTTCAGTACAAAATTGACCTATTCCATGTTAGTTTTCCCCATTTCTCATCACGGTCATTCCTATCCACCACGACCGTTCTCACCCTTCCCCACCACGACCGTGGTTACCACCATGACCGTGCTACCTACAAAAACCTAGCTACTTTTGCACTGTTTTTCCCATACTACCACTACTTGACCTAGTGCTTCCCCCATACCTATATATACCTAGATGGGGGCTCCAAAATGACATTAGCTACCTTCTACCACCTCTAAGCTTCCCATTTTCCCCCTTATCCATAACACTCCATTTCCACCTACATTCCACTCCATTTCACCATTTCCACCACCAAAACCCTAGTTTCCTCTCATTTCCACCCATTTCCTCCATCATTACATGCCCCTACACCTTCGAGGAGAGAGGAGGTAGCCCTCCAACAGTTGAAGTGGAGGAATTCGTCATCTATATTGAGCTCCATTGTAACATCCCTGACCTGAGTTATGGCTTAACCCTAGAAGTTTTTCTTAAGTAAGATAGTTACAAACTTGTTTTAAATCTTTTGAAAAGCAATTAAGACTCTTTGTGAAGTTTATATTCAAGTGTGAGCTTAATTGCAAGCTATTTGTGCATTATATGATGGTCTAATTGTAAAGTGCAATTTACCCAAGATAAGGGGTTACATTGCAATATGTCACATGTTGAATGTATATTAAGTGTTTTAATATCATAAGAGAGATAATGATGCTAAGTGGTGGCTTGTGGAAAGCCTAAATTCCAAGTTTGAACTTGTTTGAATAATGCTAGTGCCTTATGCACCAATTTTGGTACAAATTGCAATTTACCCAAAATGTAGGGTTGATATGCAAATTATCACCTCTAGAGTGTCCCTACTCCTTCTATGTATCATTTTTAGGAGCGAGAAAGAATGAGACACCATGTTTGACTCATCTTTGAGTGATGGTACTCATGGTGATAAAAAGACCTAGAAAGGATTGAATGTGAAGCCCTTATATGAGTTGTATCGAGTTGAAGACTTGATATGGGAGTGCTAATCAACCAAGGAGCCATGGAGGGGATCTTATATTGGTTTTTGAACTCTTAAAAAATGCCATGATGGCCTAAGCACCTCAAGGAGGTGATCCATGATGAGTTAGATGCTCCTTGCAAAAAGTGTATCGGTTTGCATAACTTGTGAGATAAAGATGAGATATCTTATCCAACAAGATAAGGGATGGATGAAATATCATCTCTTAATTATAATCTAGACTTTTTCATGTCAAGATATATATGTGTGCATTCATGGACATGTGTCAACCATGCATGGCCACGTGTCACCTAGTAGCATATGGTGAAGACACCTCTTATACACTCTTTCTCATGAACCCCAAGTATATATACCTCTCCTTCCACCTACGAATGGAAGTTTACGAACCCCACAATTTTATTTCTTTGGGATATCGTGCATAACCTCTTAGATATCATGAATAGTAGCTCAAGGAGCAAGGGGATCTCGAGAACTAAGCTTAAAGTAAGGCCATGGTCATCTTCAACCTTGGTTGAAGCATGATTTTTAGATTATAGATATTCCTTTATTCTCATCCTCACCAAGTTCTGAACTATGGTGATTCCTTGTACATGGAGGAGTTGTGAACGAGCATTGGACCTTGGATAAGCTCATATTCAACCTTAGGATCATGAAGCTTTGGAGCTTGGAGATTTGAAGTTGTTCATAAGGCAGGTTATATAACTTGAACCCACTATGTTATTATTCACCTTCAATATTGTTGAACTTGTTGATCTACATTCAATTTCATATTCCTATGATTAATTGATGTTCCTTTGAGTTCCAAAAGTGTCTTAGGATTGTTTTCCATGATCTAGAATAGTAAGAACAAGAAACTAGAGGTTGATGATGATGATATCATCATGGTCCCAACCTGATATTGGGTTGAAGCCCCTCTAACCCGATATGGTGAGGTGAATATACCATTAACATGATTTGGTGATGAGTAGGCACCTGTTGCACGTTATTATGATGAAGTTCACACCTTGTGCACGATATGTTGTTAATAAAACACCATGTGCACGATATAAGGTCAAGAATACACCCTATCCACGACATGGAGTCAAGCATATACTCCTATCTGATATATCAAACTCTAGGTGATAAGTAATATGACATGTTGATATGCATACACTATAAAAATGATATGGTGAGGAGTGTGTACCTCATGGGTGATATGAGTAAAACATATACACACCATGAGTGCAATATGAGGTCAAGTATTCACATCCTACACTATATGGTGTTAGGATTATACCCTAACCTGATATGGTTTGAAACCCAAGTTGATGATATGAAACCCGATATGTCAAACCCAAGATGACGGGCAACTCGATATAGAGATGAGTGATACCCCATGAACGATATGAGTGATACCTACATATACCTTGTGCATGATATGAAGTCAAGACCATACTTCATGGATGATACGTTGTGAAGTGTATACTTTAACCGATATGATGTTGAAACCCTAGGTGATGGAATAAAACCCGATACACCCTATCTTTTTGTGTGAAGGATTATTGTGAAAAAGATCAACTTGATATCTAGCATGTCATCTAAAAATATGATAGGACTGATCCTTTGAAGGTATGAAAGAATATGAGAATAATGGTCTACCCAATATGCCAACCTGATATGTTAGCCAACATGATAACCCGATATACCAATCCAAGGTAGTAACCCGATATGGTATTGTGAATATACTACTTGAATGATACCATGATGAAGCATATACCCTATGCCCGATATGGTGCACACCTTGTGCACGGTATGGCAGAAAGTATACCCTTATACCCGATATGAGGTTAAGCTTTTAGCTCTTACACAATATGAGGACAAGTATCTCTAACTTGAGATGATAAAACCTAAGTGATAGTCAATCCGATATGAGTACACAATATGGTGTTAGGGGATGCACCCTAAAAATGATATGGTGATGTGGTTACACCGCATGCCCGATATGGATACCCGATATGATGTTAAGGTGGTATCTCAAGCACAATATGATAGCATACACACCTTTATGCCCAATATGTTGGAAGAATCTCAATTCAATATAATTGATGGAGTAACACATGAATTGTGTTATGTAAAGTAATACATTAAGACCTAAAGAGTTAATGTAGTGTGTTAAAGTAGGCCAGTGTATCTTGAGAGAAGGATTGAGCCAAAGTATGATAGAATCAACATCCTAATGAGGATAAGAGAGATACTTTTACATGTGTGATAAACATGTTAATAAGCATGCATTGATACTCCTAAAATGAGTGGAGTATGAATTAGGGTTTGATTCTTGATAATATGATCTTGAATCATTAACTTGTTAATAAGGGGAAAACCTAACCCTAAATAAGGGTGATGGTATGCACTTACAACCCTAACCGGTTAGATTGATAAATCCTAACCCAAATAATGGGAAGGATGTATATATCTTAAATCACATAGTGATGATGTGAATTGAAACCCTATTTGGTTAAAATAGGAAATCCTAACCCTAATAATGGGAAGGATGTATTTCACTTTGAATTGCATAGTGATGTCATATACTGCTACAGTTTTTTTCATGAAGTGCAAACTATTCAAGGATCATGAGATGATGAGCATAGCCAGTTATGAGCTATGATGTTTTATATGGTATAGATTTAAATGAGACTTGTGAGCCATGTTAAATATCTGTACAACAAGTATAATGTTTATACAGTTTGATATATTAAAAGATAGTTTTTGCCTAGTGAAAGGTGACAAGATATTTAATGAACCATGTGAGCTATGTGAAATACTTGTACAATAAGTGTGATGAATACCTTGGTCCGAGGACCTAGAGGTAACAGTTACATGTTATAGAGGTAACAATGTTCAGTGATGATCTAAGGGTTTGAATACTCAGATCTAGTAATCATGAATGATGATGATGTTAAGGGATGAGAATTCCCATTAATGTGATAAGGGACTGAGATCCCGAGTGTTATGTATCAAAATGTGTTCCAAAGATTAGAAAAGTACTTAATAGATGTATTACACCTTTCTTTGTAGCATTTGTTTATGATTGATGCTTATAATTTGTTTGATGCTAAAAGAATATTGTAATGCACTTAATATATCATTAGGAACCATAAAATGTAGTTGCCCTGGCCATAGATCCATCAACGTCAGAATTTGCTGAAATGGTGAAACGAGTTTTTCCCACGGGATTACCTGGAGTGCATATTTTTGAATATGCGGGGGGGTAAGCTTGGACTTGCCATATGTTAGCCGATCCCCTTACATCCACGATCTTGGGGATTGTCTATATGTCATATCCTAACACGAGTGCAACTGCGGTCGTAGACTCAATAATGAGCACGGTGAACTGGCTCATGGCTCAGAGTATGGCTATATGCCATAACTCAATAATTTTATAACTGGGGAAGGTTGTTGGTCTGTTTTCCCCTAAGAGAGTGCATGCTACAGCTGTAACTCTAAGCAAAGATGCCACTATACCCTGGCAAGCTCTTTTTGTAGTTTGACACGAGATGTCACTGCCAGTTGTCTCATACTAACCAAGATGGGAGAGGTCTTGGCAGCCAACTTTGTCATTGACCTTGTATGGTACCGACTTGTGAGAAGTTTGTGGTCAATTGGATCATGAACGGTATACTTCATCTCCTCAGGGCATAAGTGTGATTGTAATATGTAATCAACTGTGTAGTGTATTTGCTTAAGGATCAAATACAGAAAACATAGGTTGATGTAAACTTCTTTTATACATCTTAATTGGATAGATGTTATACATGTTTCTTTATATTCCATGTAAAGTGAATAAATGATTTATTGTTCTATCATAGATAGTTGCATTACTTTTTAGGAAAGAGATTACTCTGTTCTTCTTATAACAGTGATTAATCATGCTTGTTAATATAAAAGAACCTCTGCTCAAGTTTTATACTACTTAACTATGATAATAATATTGTTGGCGGAGAGTTATATCTCTCGCTGGGACAATTATCTCACCCCGTGGGATCCACAAATTTTAGGTGGACGTGCACAAGGAAGTAGAGACCTTTCTACAAAAGGAGAACACCAGCTGGGACAATAGTAACAACTCATGTTGAGTGTACTGTCTGTCGTGTCATGTAGATAGAAGTCTTATGTGTTGTCTCTATACTCTCAGGTCCTTGGAGTCAGTATGTAATGGTTTTATGAATGATCTAAGATTTTGGCTTGTATGCCTCGAGGTTTCAAGTTGCTTCAGTATATGTTTTGACAGAGCAACTGTTATATGTTGTCCTCGAGATGACATGAAATAGTGTATGTACAATGTGAATCATCATATGTATAAAGTTTTGGTTCTTTCATTAACAGTTTCCTGGAAGAGGATCTCGTTGAAAAATGGTTTTAATTCTTAGTGATTTTTGTTAATCCACTTCTTATGGTTATTCTACAATTAGTTACTAGTGATGACTTGTTTTGATGTTGGGTCATCACAAATTTTTAGTATCAGAGCCTAAGGTTCACTGAGTCTACAGAGACATAGGACTAAGGTGATGAGTCTATTCTACTGTCCTCCAGTATATCTTATAGTGGACTTCTATTTATGTAGAAGATAGAGTAAAGCTTAAAGTTGTATGGAGAACACAAGGAACACATTGCTGAGAGCAATGTTGTTGCACCAAGACAAGGTGTAAGGGAGAAGGCGAGAGAAGGATGATTGCCTGAGAATTCCCAAGTTGATCTAACCATAATAGAGAACCCTGCTTTTAATGCTCTCACTGGACTGGTTATGACAGCATTGAGGCATATCGAGGACCAAATACAAGCAATACAACCTACATTACCAGTCCCCAATGATGAAATTTTAGGCTCTAGCAGGATTTCTGATCAACATAGTTATGTTTGAATAGTGGAAAATGTCAAAAGAATTAGGTTACGATACATTTTATAAAGGACTGTCCAGTAAAGGATCATGGGGTAGGAATCAAGAAAAGATCTATCCAAATTTGGGAACAAATGCCTAATAGCTCTAAAAAGGGAAGTTTTTGGTGCCACCAATGCAACCAAAACCTAATGCACGAGGACAGTGGTACCAAGAAAGGGCAAAGGACCTAATGTTACACCAATTAGAACTCCTGATTTAGCTTCTACATCGGTTATAAGGCCAATAAGACCAGGGAATGCATATAAGATATGTCGTAAATGTGGACAGGTTGGGCATATTAGACTCTTTTATTCGAAAAGAAAGAAGGGAATGACCCAACCACCGAGGTAGAGTCAACAAGACTCTCAAGGGCAATGGCTTAGAAGTGGCACACGAGGACGTGGACAAGCATCCCGAGTAGGTCCATTTACACCAAATGATAGAGCACAACATTGGAAACAGGCAACGGAAAGATCTTATGCAATGAATCGGCCTGATACAGTAATCAATCCACGAGTTGAGACAGGTCAGATGAAATTGTGTCATTCTGATATGTCTTTTCCTGATTTTATCTATTAGTTATAAGAAAAGTAGTTGTTGTTGGTTTTACTTAGAATAGTCCTATGAGGACATAAGGAAGAGATAAAGAGGATGAGAACTTACATTCTGCCACTTTAATCTTTAAAAATGTTTTATAATTTCTTTTATCCGTATAAGAAAGGCTGAGGTGTAAAAGAGATGCCTAGAGACATCTAGGGATGTTATGTCCTATGATTTGGATGATATGAAAAGTAAGGTATATGATACAAACCAGGTGCATACTACCTAATCTCAGTTCTTGTATACCCTGGCCAGGCATTCAACTATTGAAGGCAAGATAAGTATGGGACTCTTAGATTGTTATCCTTCTGATTACTCTGATCAAGTATTCATCTTGAGACAATATAAAGAGAATAGTGAAACTAAAAATATGGCATAGATATTTCTATTCCATCCTAACTGCAATAAAATAGAAACTGAGTTTATCCTAAACCAATCTATGTGTATGAGGAAGTAAAAGTTACAACCCTCATGATAAGAGAAAGGGAACAAGGGAGATGATCCTTGTTTTATAAAGAATGTGTGAAATGAAGATCTTTCCTATGATATGGAAATAAATAAAGTCAAAAAATGACTCATGACCAGTTGAAAGTTCATGCAATAATCAGAGGAGATGATAATCTCTTCTCTTTGATAAACAACCCTGGGGGATGATGGGGTGATAAGAGGAATATGTTTCTTTGTGTTCGTTCCTTTCAGGGACATGGCAATCAAGTGAGTCTTATGACACTTGATGTGCAAGAGTTAGAAGTGTTCTTTTGATGGATACTTAGAAAAGTATTAGTTCTTCTTGGACTTTGGATCCAAGATAAAGATATGTGTAATAAGTAATGTCCCGAGATGAAAGAAAGGTCCTACTATATGTTTGGATTTGGTAATAACAATAGGGAGATGGATATGATGAGGGTGTGATGTGTTTTTGACACTACCAAGGAAAAGAATCCTAGTATCCAAGAACTTTAAATGATATGAGAAAATGAGAACATGACTCCTGATCAGATGAATCATGTATGGTTACCTAGAAGGGCCAACTTTGAAGATAACTATAGTATGGATATCAAATGTAAGGGGTTTATGCTCTGCATAAACATAACATCGATAAGGATGTATCAATTGCAGAAACAATTGTAGAATCATTTTGAGAAAAAGCTTATCAAGCTGAATATAATTCCTTAGAAAATCCCTATCCAGATCTGTTAAGGTAGCTTATACAAATAACATCTAGACATACCTCTGAGATAGTTCTTCTTTAAGTAGCCTCTCCTTATGACAAGAAAATAAACAACTAACATGATAGTTGGTATAAGTTATAAGTAAGTTTAGTATTGTGTCAATAGATTAGAGTGGAGCAATAGAAGTATGATAAGACTTGTAGTCCCAAATGAGTGACATAATGAAACTCTAGTCTTTCCTTGGAGAAGAAATGCTAAACTAAGTGAGGGGGCATGGTAAACTCCCTAGAGTCAAGAATCTTATTACATAAAAGATGTAAGTTGAGAAGATGACAAACTGATGAGGTTTGACACCCGAATTATTTGAAGTATGGTACTGCTCTAACTTAGAAAGTGTTACCTGACACATAATTGACACTATAGTCATTAATAAGAAGGACAGTTGAATGTGTGTCCTGTATGACAAATTCTATGATGACCCTACATGAAAGGACTTTGTACTGGTCAAAGTTCTATGGAATCTCCATGACAATAAGACATTATGAGGAGACTTGATGATATGATGCATGAATAACAATTGTCTTCCTTCATCCAGGATTTCGGGGATGAAATCCTTGTTAGGGGTTTATAATAGTAGCATCCCTGACCTGGGTTATGGCTATGACGACCTGACTTTTCTCTCTCTTATGATGTACATTTATTCTCTCTCACCAAGAAACATCATACTCAATTCAATGTCCAAACCATAGTTTTATAATTGTGGGACTTTAATTTAGTCACATCAACGTTCACTTTTTACCAAATGTGACATTTCATTGCTTTTTGAACTATGATGATTCCTTATTATGTTTCCATGTTACATATGAGACTGAACCTTATTAGTATGACCCTCTTATCTCTTGTTGTATTTCATGTAAGAGAGGGCTCGATTTCCATTCTAACAGTATAAAAGTCACATTGATTGGACCTTCGGAGTCCAAGTTATGATACCTAGAAATATGGCAATTTATGCCTTGTTTTAGCTGAACTCCATGCCTTTTTCTCTATTGGGCCAACCTACATATACCCAAATTCAACATCGTGGCCCAAGTGCTTGTACTATCCTCCCCTTCCTCTTTTGGATACTAGTGAGGCAGCTGGGAGAAAGCTTCCCCGCCTCCACAGAGTTTGAGTAATGGAAGTCGAATGAGGATCTCGAACCCTAGCATCCCATATTTCTTTATAAACCCCTCACATCCGACCCTTGTTCCTCTTCTCATCTTTTTCTTTACTTTTCCATCTAGGAACCTCCTTTGTTCTCCATCAGACCTACTTCCACCGACGGAAGGCAATAACTGTGCCCCTTCGCGGCCCTGGTAGGAGCTTCGTCTCTTCACAACTCCAAGGTACCATTAGCCCTCCGGCACCTCTCCACTCAATTCTCGACACTTGAGTTTGCATCCAACTCTTTCTCTCCCCGCCATGCCGACCTCTCCCCTCTTGGACCAGTGTAGCACCATGGAGGTTCCCCCTCTGGGAAGCTGGTGGCATCCTATAGCACTGACGAGGCCACAGACCCAGCCACCACCGACAGCGCCCCAAGTGGTCATCCGGGCCCTTGAGCCATTGTTCCCCTCTCCACCGGCGGGTGTGGGCGCTTCAAGCATCGCCCCTATTCCTCCCCTATTTGGAACATGGAGAATGACGAGTAGTAGCGCGGGGTGGGTAGACACATGTTGACGGCTATCAGATGGAGTGCCACCAAATCAACGGCCCAGATCGGCCAATAAATTACTAAGGTGACACACCTAAGTTTCTAATGCTTATTTTTCATATAGTTTTGATATAATCCTTTAAAAATGCATAACTCCCAACTCCCTTGTCCAAATGATGCGATATTATATACCATTTTGATCATTTTGACGATATATACCCACTGAGAATCGTTTCAGACCTTAAATCCAATGTTTATTCCACTGATTTTCTGAAACAATAACTTTAGTCATGATTGAGTACTTTTGGTGTACTACTGTGTCGAAGATTGATTCCTTGTTGCTCAACCTACTTCCTAATGCCCTAATATCATGTGGATTTTGTTATTATGAAATCCCCTCTCTCATCTGAGTTGAATCTATTGATAATTCTTTTCCTTCAGGTGGATGTCCACCTAAGTCACATGTTGAACCTTGTTGGCATATGAATTATGTTGATGTTTGCTTGAATGATGAGGTGTTGATACCAAAATGGCTACAATGATGCCTATAACCTAGTGGACATCCACCCTACTTTGAATGATATTATTATGACCTATCTTTCGATCTAAACTTGTTTCATGCCCCAAATCATGTCTTGTTGGACTATGATCGTGGTTTCTCTACTATGAGTCTTAGACCCTAGAATGTGTTCTAGTGACTCAAACTTTAAACTGGTCATATGAATGCATGGAACATCAGAATGGAATGAAACTTGAACCACACATTAATGATGACTTCTAGATTATTATAAGGTCATGTAATGTACTAATAAGAAACTTGTAACGTACTTGGCCAAAACCCTAATATGAAGATATTTAGAATAATGAGGAGAATCTAATTCATACATGTAATCTTGTTGTTAATCAGGTTGGCTTATGATCTAGATGGTAATGGACGAGTTAAGTTAAGAATCTCTAAATCAGGTATGGGCCTTATCTAGTTATATGAATATTGCTTTCTTGCTTGAAAAGACATGTGTTGTATGCTTGTTGGTTTACTTGCTCAAATATTGTCATGTAGTATTGCTATGTCTTACTTGATGTTTTCCTCGTCGGTTTTATAACTTGAACACACATATATATAGAACTCCATTATAATATTGTTGATAAAGGGTATGCTCTTGGATATGGCCTTGAGGTCCCTGTTGTATAAAAGGGTTAGCTAATCTTGAGCACCCTTACGGACCCTTTCGATGGGAAGATGGTCAAAGGCCTTAAACATGCTTGATATTGTTGGTATAATGGAGTGAAATGACATAAAATATGGTTTCACATTTTGTTAAACAGTTTACATGTTTATTCTTGTTCGTTTAGTCTAGAAATCTTTTCAAATTATGCAAAGCTTATACATATATATGTATCTTTCTACCCCATACTCAACACCTCATGTGTTGACCCATTTCTCTTATTTTGTTTTTAGGTTCAGAGATGGCTAGAAGGTTGATGGGCTTGGTGCGCCATGCTAGATGTACTTGTATGATCCAAATTTAGTGCACATGAATGACTTGTACATTGACTTTGGAAATGTGTAATTGAACTCATGATTATGATGTACCTTGTATAATTTATACTTGTTGAATGTTGAGACTGTGTTGGTGCCTTTATCTTGTTATTTGTTCATGTGTGCTAAGATTTACACTTCCGCATGTTGTCTTTGGTATATGTTTGGTTCATGGGACTAGGATTTTGGTTCCATGACAGATGGTATCAGAGCATGAACAATAACTACACCAAACATTGCTCACATGAAACACAAACTAAAGTCACCCTACATATCAACCCCGTAAACTTAATAAGATGTCCTTTTTGGACTAGGTAGACTTAGCCTCTAGGTTAGAACCTATATTTTCTAGAACTAGGTGTTTACTTGTGTATATTACCTCCCTAGACATTATTCGTGACATGTGCTTAGGGTGTCTACACTGGTGTGCACCATGTTCTTACTAGTTCTCTAGGTGTCATGGTACTAGAATGCCTCATGAGTGTGGTAACTCATTTTGGTTTTGGTTTTATTTGGATGGAGTATGGTGGTTTTCATTGCCTATTTAAACATTGGAGAAAACATATTTCAAGTATTATTATATGTACATATGAAAAATGTTACCACACACAGAAAGGTAGTGAGTTTCAATGCAACCTAGGAGAAAGAGATGTGACATCAAGTCTAGATGAGAGAGTTTACATGATAGTGATATTATCTAGAGTTGTCTAGAGCCATGGTATAGGTTAGGACAATGAGTAACCTAGATAACCTAAGATGATGATGATGATATTGTTGATGATGTTGATAAGACCCAATTTTGTCCCTGAGAGGGCCAAGTAGTTTGATGAAATGAAATGAGTTTGATAATGCAACCCTAGCTAGACCTAGCACCTTGTTAATACATATGACTTGGTTTATGTGCTAAACATAGCTAGTGGGTTGGCATGTTTTCTTGTACCCAGTCTTGTTCCTGTTGAGATACGATATGTGACATATGGTTTGAGACCAACATGGGCCTCAATCTCTTTACAAAGGAGGACCTTTAGCATGGGACATATGAATAGAGTGACCTATTGATATTATTCAACCCGTATCGGGAGAAGGTAAGAGTACCTAAAGTCCAAAATATTTGAAATGTTGAAAAAATATGAATGATGAAATACTTGATGACGAGTCTCTAGCTAGAATACTTCTAAGTATATGAGTTGAGTGACCTAGTGTGTGGTTTCCTTGAAAGTGTTGAACCCTAGAGTTCCTATGAAAATATCTAACCCTAGAGAAAGAGGAAATTGAAAATTTGATGCTTGCTATATAGGTGAGGGAGATGTCCCAAGACCCTAAGAGGATGTACATGCTGCGTGATATCCATGACGAGTCTCATACTCAGGTTAGTGGTCGTATATAAAGGAATCTAGTGGTTATCCTTGTTTATCGAAATATGGGTAGAAATTTTTGTTACGGGTAGAAGGTTGTGGTTAGCACGTCTTGTTGAACATATATATGTCTTAGCTTGAGTGGCTTGAGCTTGTGGAGCTCTTTCTAGATATAAGTTACAAAACCTCAATGTTGATGATAATGTTGTTCCTCGAATGATGCTGACTACATGAAAGAATCTCACTTAAGTTAAAATTTTGATAAATGTGCAATAGTCACTTTGGTAAGCTGGACCTAATACAAAATCATAATATACGTAAAATATGTAGCTCTAAAATCATGAACTTGATACGATGATGTCTAAAGATCTTACCTTGAATAATTAGGGGTAACATGCCTAATCTCATACCCAAATGAAAAATGATCAACTCGATATGATGATGCTCTTGGGGTAATAACTCGAATAAACAAGATGAATAAATTACTTAATTTGAGATTTGAAAGGAAAAATGATGAACATAATTGATTAGAGTTGGTGGAAGTTTTGGGGAAAACAAAACCATGCATGAAATCTAGAGTAAAGATGAGATACACGCTCTATGATAGTCTTGTTTGAAGTCATGTCCATGAACATGATTCTTTTTAGAAGTGATAACATAGATTTTGATAATACACCCTGGTCGTGTATGAAGATTAGTACAAAAACCCCGATATAAGGATACTAAGGGAGGGGTAAACCCTAATGCTATGATGATGTCATAATATGATGGAACAACAAGTAATATGTAAATAATTGAGATGAGTTTACCCTAATGTTGACAACCTAAGTGCACATTCCATTGTGGAGAATGCGTTGACAACCATGGTTGGATACCTAGACTTGATGAATTTTGACTTTCACTCTTAGCTATGATCTAGGATGAATTTTGAGGATGAAATTTATTTTATGGAGGGAAGGATGTGACGACCTGACTTTTATCTCTCCTATCTTGTACTTTTACTCTCTCTCACCAAGCAGAATCATACTCAATTCAATGACCAAACCATAGTTTTATGATTGTGGGACTTTAATTTAGTCACATCAACATTCACTTTTTACCAAATGTGATATTTCATTGCTTTTTCAAACTATGACGATTCCTTATTATGTTTCCGTGTTACATATGAGAATGAACCTTATTAGTATGACCCTCTTATATCTTGTTGTATTTCATGTAAGAGAGGGCCCGATTTCCTTTCTAACAGTATAAAAGTAACATCGATTGGACCTTCGGAGTCCAAGTTATGATACCTTGAAATATGGCAATTTATGTCTTGTTTTAGCTGAACTCCATGCTTTTTTTTCTATTGGGTCAGCCAACATAGACCCAAATTCAACATCATGGCCCAAGCTCTTGTTCTATCCTCCCCTTCCTCTTCAAGAAACTAGCGAGGAGGCTGGGAGAAAGCTTCCCCTCCTCCATAGAGTTTGAGTAACAGAAGGGGAATGAGGATCTCGAACTCAAGCATTCCTTATTACTTTATAAACCCCTCCCATATGACCCTTGTTCCTTTTCTCATCTTTTTCTTTGCTTTTCCATCTAGGAACCTCCTCTATTCCCCATCGGACCTACTGCCGTTGATGGAAGGAAGAAGCTCTACCCCTTCATGGCCCCAGAAGGAGCTCTGCCTCTTCACAACTCCAAGGCACCATTAGCCCTTTAGTACCTCTCCACTCGATTCTTGACACTCGGGTTGGCCTCCAGCTCTTTCTCTCCCCACCGCGCTAACCTCTCCCCTCTTGGACTAGTGCAGCACTGTGGAGGTTCCTCCTCTGGGCACTTAGTGGTGTCCTATAGCTCCGGCGAGGCCACAAACCCAGCCACCACCGACAGCGCCCCAAGTGGTCATCCGGGCCCTTGGGCCATTGTTCTTCTCTCCACCTGTGGGTATGGATGCTTCAAGCATCGCCCCTGTTCCTCCCCTATTTGGAACATGGAGAATGACGAGTAGTAGCGCGGGGTGGGTAGACACATGTTGACGGCTATCAGATGGAGTGCCACCAAATCAACGGCCCAGATCGGCCAATAAATTACTAAGGTGACACACCTAAGTTTCTAATGCTTATTTTTCATATAGTTTTGATATAATCCTTTAAAAATGCATAACTCCCAACTCCCTTGTCCAAATGATGCGATATTATATACCATTTTGATCGTTTTGACGATATATACCCACTGAGAATCGTTTCAGACCTTAAATCCAATGTTTATTCCACTGATTTTCTGAAACAATAACTTTAGTCATGATTGAGTACTTTTGGTGTACTACTGTGTCGAAGATTGATTCCTTGTTGCTCAACCTACTTCCTAATGCCCTAATCTCATGTGGATTTTGTTATTATGAAATCCCCTCTCTAATCTGTGTTGACTCTATTGATAATTCTTTTCCTTTAGGTGGATGTCCACCTAAGTCACATGTTGAACCTTGTTGGCATATGAATTATGTTGATGTTTGCTTGAATGATGAGGTGTTGATACCAAAATGGCTACAATGATGCCTATAACCTAGTGGACATCCACCCTACTTCAAATGAGATTATTATGACCTATCTTTTGATCTAAATTTGTTTCATGCCCCAAGTTATGTCTTGTTGGACTATGATCGTGGTTTCTCTACTATGAGTCTTTGACCCTAGAATGTGTTCTAGTGACTCAAACTTTAAATTGATCATATGAATGCATGGAACATCAAAATGGAATGAAACTCGAACCACACATTCATGATGACTTCTAGATTATTATAAGGTCACCAATGTACTAATAAGAAACTTGTAACCTACTTGTCCAAAACCCTAAAATGAATATATTTAGATTGATGAGGAGAATCTAATTCATACATGTAATCTTGTTGTTAATCGGGTTGGCTTATGATCTAGATGGTAATGGACGAATTAAGTTAAGAATCTATGAATAATGTATGGGTCTTATCTAGTTATATGAATATCACTTTATTGCTTGAAAAGAAATGTATTGTATGCTTGTTTGTTTACTTGTTCAAATATTGCCATGTAGTAATGCTATGTCTTACCCGATGTTTGCCTCATCGGTTTTACAAATTGAACACACATATATATAGAACTCCATTATAATATTATTGATAAAGGGTTAGCTCTTGGCTATGGCCTTGAGGTCCCTCTTGTATAAAAGGGTTAGATAATCTTGAGCACCCTTACAGACCCTTCCGACGGGAAGATGGTCAAAGGCCTTAAACATGCTTGATATTGTTGGTATAATGGAGTGAAATGACATGAAATATGGTTTTTCATTTTGTTAAACAATTAACATGTTTATTTTTGTTCATTTAATCTTGAAATCTTTTCAAATTATGCAAAGCTTATACATATATATGTATCTTTCTACCCCATACTCAACACCTCGTGTGTTGACCCATTTCTCATATTTTGTTTTTAGGTTCATAGATGGCTAGAAGGTTGATGGGTTTGGTGCGTCATGCTAGGTGTACTTGTTGTAAGATCCAAATTTAGTGTACATGAATGACTTGTACCTTGACTTTGGAAATGTGTAATTGAACTCATGAATATGATGTACCTGACTTTATGCCATAACTCAATAATTTTATAATTGGGGAAGGTTTTTGGTCTATTTTCTCCTAAGAGAGTGCATGCGATGACTGTAACTCTAAGCGAAGATTCCACTATACCCTAGCAAGCTCTTTTTGCAGTTTTACATGAGATGTCACTACTAGTTGTCTCATACTGACCGAGACAGGAGAGGTCTTGACAGACGGCTCTATCATTGACCTTGTATGGTACCGACTAGTGGGAAGTTTGTGGTCGGCTGGAGCATGAACGATATTCTTCATCTGCTCAGGGCATAAATGTGGTCGTAATATGTAATTAGCCGTGTAGCGTATTTGCTTAAGGATCGAACACAAAAAACACTGGTTAATGTACACTTCTTTTATACATCTTAATTGGATAGATGTTATACATGTTTCTTTATATTCCCTATAAAGTGAATAAATGATTTTTTGTTCTATTATAGATAGTTGCATTACTTTAAGGAAAGAGATTACTATGTTCTACTTATAACAATGATTAATCCTACTTGTTAGTATAAAAGAACCTCTGCTCAAGTTTTATACTGCTTAACTATGATAATAATATAGTTGGCAGAGAGTTATATTTCTCGCTGGGACAATTGTCTCACCCCATGGGATCCACAATTTTTAGGTGGACGTGCACAAGGAAGTAGAGACCTTTCTATAAAAGGAGAACACCACCTGGGACAATAGTAACAACTTAGGTTGTGTGTAATATTTTTTGTGTCTTGGAGATAGAAGTCCTATGTGTCATCTATGTACTCTCAGGTCCTTGGAGTCAGTACATAATGGTTTTATGAACAATATGAGATTTTGGCTTGTATGCCTTGAGGTTTCATGTTGCTTTAGTATATGTTTTGATAGAGCAACTATTATATGTTGTCCTCGAGATGAGATGAAACAATGTATGTACAATGTGAATCATGATATGTATAAAGTTTTGGTTCTTTCATTAAGAGTTTACTGGAAGAGGATCTCGTTGCAAAATGGTTTTAATTCTTAGTGATTTTTGTTAATCCACTGCTGATGGTTATTCCACAATTAGTTACTGGTGATGACTTGATTTGATGTCGGGTCATCACATCCATGACTTCTTCTACCTCTTTCTCCTTTCTTTTTGTACTTTGCATTGTTATGAGTAGCTAGGCCCCTTGGGTGGGCTGTTTGGGGTGTAAAATGTTACTTTGATACCATGTTGGGGGAAAATGATATGTATACTTTGTAATTCCATTTTCTAATGATTATGTTCTATTTCTATCTCACTGTCCATAAATTTCTTGTTGGTTTGTGTTTGAAATCACCTATGAATTTAGGGAAATTGATTATATGTGTGAATTTTGGGATTTGCTTCTAGGTCCATTCTTGGATCCATAGCTGGCTACCCATCTTCCTACATCCTAATCGATTCTTATAACCCTAGTTGAGAGATCTAAGTTGCTAGTTTAGATGAATTTGGTGTGTTTAGCATGGATCTTTCTCAAGGTTAGAATGTGGGTGATGGGAGGCCTAAAACCTCACTTCCACCCCCATTACTAATCTTAGCCCCTAATCATCCTAAGATCATCTAACCTAGAAACCTAGGTTTGTTTATACTCTAATTGAATTACACCCAAGCCCTAACCTAATTGAGCCTCACAAGGGTAGTAGGGAGTGTTAGGGACTAGTTCCCCTATACACAACCTAGCATATCCATGGCCAGTTAGTAGCTTAGGCTAAGTCATTAGACTCTAGCTCATTGTTTGGTTTGGATAATCTAAATGGAATCATAATGTTAATATGTCACCCCCAACTTAATTGATAAGTGCATCCCCTAAACTGGCCACGTCTCCCTTAATTGGTTTGAATCCCTAGTTTCTATCTTGCTTAGCCAGTGTTAGCTTAATTAACTCTTTTCTTGCTTAGTTAGCTTTTTGTCTAATTCTTGCTTTGTTCCTGCTAGTTTAGATACTTAATTACTCTTTTGCTCTGTTGTCTAGTCTAGTGTAGTTTAATTCTCTTCTTGCTTGCCTTAGTGTAGTTTGTTCTTTTCTTACCTTGCCTTACCTTTTCATTATCAGTATAATTAATTGTCTAGGGTTAACCTAGGTTTTGTTCTTGCCTGTCTTTATTTCTTTCTCAACTTAGTTTAACCATCAAATCACCTTTAAACCCTTAACCCTAGTCTCCGCAGTAGGGACCTAGCACCAAAAAACTAACCTAGCTCTAGTGCCCCCTTTTCTCCCTGTGGATCGACCCTATACTTGCTCCTTCCTATGCTATGACACGACCCCATGCGCTTGCAGGTGTAGTGTTTTAGTTTCTATGAGTGTATTTAGTGCAGGTCATTATAAATTTGAAATTTTAATCCACCCGTCCGAGTTTCGTGGGGCACATCTAACTGAATTTAATTGGTTAGAGTGTGCACCTCTGGCTCAGATGCACCAAAGGGTAACTACAAGAATGGATTTATGATTTCCAATTTTTACAATAGGAACATGAATGGTTAGTAAAGGAATAAACTATTGAAGAAAAGGAGAAATTATGGGGAGTAATAGATCCAAGTTTTTCTTATCGAAGAGGACTCTCGGACAAGTAGTCGTCCTCCTTCTTTTTCAAGGGGAACTAAATGTCCATCGGCACTGGAACCAGAGTGTCAGCCTTGGTTTGTGCATGGTCTATCACGAACTCCAGTTCATACTTCTTAGAGGAGAAGCTTCTGCTTCTGCATCAACTTGGACATGGTGCTATAAGCCTTGACGGTGGATGAATACAAACCCCAATAGAGAAATTGGGGTTTGGTTTCCATCACCGGTAGGGTTCCCAATTAGGTTTGGAAGAATTGGAAAATTGTTGAGTTACGATGTGGCACAAATGAAATCTTCCATAGATACACTGCTTTGAGTTGGTATTCATAGGAGGAGAGTTGGTATTGGTACGAGGAGAGTTGGTTGTGGTAGATTGGTAGGCAATGCTACACTACTCTGATTTGGTATTGGTACCACCATTAGCCTTAATTTATAGCCAGTGGACAATTCCCTTGAAGCTAGGGTTTTGCAAGATCACCTTCCCTTTAGATGCAACATTTGTCAAAAGGTATTGGTTCACCTTCTGGCGCCTTCCTGTGAGTAGTAGCAGTAAGTACGCCCGTGAGTAAGTGTGTCTAGCCATTGGAAAAGGAACAATGATAGGAATGAAGAGTAAAGGAGCAGTGACACTGAGAAAAGAAACAAATTGTATGAGTAAAGGAACAACATCAAGGAGAGTGAAGGAACATGTACTCTATTTGTTGCTATAATCATCGTCCTTGTTTCTATGATTTCATAAAAGGTATTGTCTCATTGTTTTGTTTGTCCTAGGGTTTTGTAAAAGGAATTGGTTCACCTTTAAGCACCTTCCATATGAGTGCTCTCGTGAATGAATGAAAGCGGAAATATGTGACTGGCCACTGCTGCTGAAGGTGACGATACTAGTGAATACAGTTGAAGATGAGAAAAGAACAAGAATGGGGAGTAAATTTATTTGATCCTTATCCTAATCCCCACTGATCATTTTAACCTTCTTCTATTCCTCTTTTTCTTCCATTCCTCTACCGTACAAGAAAATAATAATGACAATGAGTACAGGAAAAAGAAATATGATAATAGGAGCAGAGACTGGTACAAAAATAACAATTTTGAATATGAGAACATGAATGAAGAGTAAAGGAGAAGTGACTCTGAGAAAAGGAACAAACTATATGAGTAAAGGAACAACATCAAGGACAGTAAAGGAACAAGTACTCCGTTTGTTGCTATAATCATCGTCCTTGTTGCTATGGTTTCATAAAAGGTATTGTCTCATTGTTTTGTTTGTCCTAGGGTTTCACAAAGAACAATAAAGGGGAGTAAATTTATTTGATCATTATCCTAATAGCCACCGATAGGAGTACTGGAAAAAGAATTATGAGAATAGGAGCCGAGACTGGTAGAACACTAAAATTACAAATACAAGAACATGAATGTAGAGTAAAGGAGCATTATGACTGAGAAAAGGAACAAATGTTATGAGTAAAGGAACAACATCAAGGAGAGTAAAGGAACACATACTTCATTTGTTTCTGTAATCATCGTCCTTGTTGCTATGGTTTCACAAAAGGTATTGTCTCATTGTTTTGTGTCTTATGGTTTCACAAAGAACAAGAATGGGGAGTAAATTTATTTGATCATTATCCTAATCTCCACTGATAGGAGTAATAGAAAAAGAATTATGAGAATAGAAGATGAGACTGGTAGAACACTAAAATTATGAACACATAAACATGAATGTAGCATAAAGGAGCATTACCACTGAGAAAAGGAACACACGTTATGAGTAAATGAACAACATCAAGGAGAGTAAAGGAACAAGTACTTTGTTTGTTCCTATAATCATCGTCCTTGTAGCTAGGGTTTCACAAAAGGTATTGTCTCATTATTTTGTTTGTCCTAGGGTTTCACAAAAGGAATCAATTCACCTTTAAGAGCCTGCCCATACATCAGTAAACTTCCCCTACAATATCCTTTTTTTTATTACATCGTAATACATACTTGAATATGTATTATTTCAAGTGTTGGAACTTGATGTCATTGTTGATTTCTACATCGTTCTTGTTCCTTTTATCCTTTCTATATCATTAAAGCACTTCACATGTTTGTGAAATATTGAAATACATGAGTTTCATGTTCATTTTTCCAGTCTACATGTTCAAATCTCATTTTCTATTAGTCCCCGTACATGAACAATTATTGGGACCAACAGGTTAAATGTTAAAACGCCAACCATAATGAATCCAACAAATGTATTATTACTAATTCGAAAGTACATTCCTACAATAGGAACACAAATTGATAGTAAACAAACAACATTTTGGAGAAAAGGATCAAATAGGGGGGGGGGGTAATGGATGTCGATCAAGTAGTCGTCGTACTTGCTTCCTGGATATAAGGTTGATGGATAGCTTGGGCCGCGCCGGTACATAGTCATCATCTTGCAAATAACACATGAGAAGCATGACAGTGTGGACCACTATGCAAGACTCCTCTAGCTTGGAGGAGAAGCTTCAGCATTAGCTGAACCATGCAGTGTGCATGGCCATGACGAGCAGCCATCTAAATGCCTAAAAGTGCCATGCAGTACCATGGCTAATAATTGGGAAGGATTGGTTTCAAAACCCCAATTGAGAAGCTAGGGTTTATTCTCCAACATTTGTATGATTTCCCATTAATTAGGTTTGGAAGGAGTGGAAAATATTTGAATTATGATGAGGAACAGATGAAATATTCCATAGCTAATGATCTCAAACCGACCACTTTAGGAGGAGAGTTGGTTGCGGAAGATTGGTAGTTGGTCTTGCCCTACTCTGAGTCGGTATTGGTACCACCAATGGCCTTTATTTATAGTTGGTTGTTGATTCCCTATAGGGTTTCAAAAACAACATTTGGGAGTAAAGGGATGGGGTCTGTGAGAAAAGGAACAATGACGACGACTACAATAACAACTACACTGAGAATAGGAACACAAAGTGTGAATAAAGGAACTATGACCACATCTTTGAATACTATTACTCAGAGAAAAGGAACAATGTCTATAAGTATAGGAATGAGAATGGAAGCAATAGAGGAATCTCTGTCCAGTTGCAAGTCACAGGTTGCTGCTGTGATGTGTAGCATTTACTACAGTTGCTAGCAGCATGAGCCAAAAGGTAACCCAATACTACAGTAGGAACAAGAATGGAATTACGATTCCCCGTTTTAAGGGTTTCACAAGCTCACCTTCTCTTGAGAAGCAGTGGTCAAAAGTTATTGGATTACCTTTCGACACCTTCCTATGAGAAACAACAATAAGTGCGCCTACGAGCAACAATAGTAAGAGTGCCCGTGAGTAAGTGTGTCTAGCCACTGGAGAAGGATGTGAGCATACCATGATAAAGAATAAGAATGGGTGGAAAAGGAATGGTGATAAGGAGAAAAGGAAATATTACGAATACAAAAACAACATTTGGGAGTAAAGGGATGGGGTTTGTGAGAAAAGGAACAATGACGATGAATACAATAACATTTATGCGAAGAAAAAGAACACAAAAAGACAATATAGGAACTATGACAATGTCTCCAAATAATGTAACTCAGAGAAAAGGAACAATGGCTGTAAGTATAGGAATGAGAATGATAGCAATAGAGGAATCTCTGGCTAGTTGTAAGTCATAGGTTACCGCTGTCATAGGTAGCATTTACTACAACTGCTAGCAGTAGGCACCAAAAGGTAACCCAATGACAATGACCAGTGCTACTGCTCAAGGGAATTACAAGAATGGGAAACCCTACCTTCAAAATGAATCACCAACTGGCTATAAATATAGGGTAATACCATTTTAGAGAGGGCATCACCACCTACCAATAGTATTGTTATGACCACATCTGAGCTTAATTGGTAAACTAGGGTTTACCTAGATGATTATATGCTTAATTGTATTGATCATTGCTTAAATCTAATTAATGATGATAATTCAATTATGATGTTTTAAACCTAATAAGAATTTTAAGTGTTCCATTGTTTGAGAAATTAGGGTTTGAGAAATATAAACCCTAGTTGGCTGAAATTAGGGTTTTGATGGTACATGAGTATGGAATTTGATCAGGATAGCAGATTGGTAAATGATTTTTCATACTTTCTAATTTTTTTATTTAATTGAATTTTGGATATGATATGTATAACTCAATCATGCATATTGGAGAAAAATTTTAGAATATTTGAGTGTTCTTTGAATGTGGTTCTCGGTCGAACTATACTTCGACCAAAATGATGACAGAGTGCTTTTCAGCAGTGTAGTGTTTTATTTTTAATTATTTATTAGTAACTCCAAATGATTTAAATTTTAACTTAAGATCTAAAACACAATAATAAACAGCATGTAAAATTTTCATAATTTTTGGATGTGTTTAGACCTTATCAGTAGATGAATTACAGTAACTGACATTTATGTAGAATTCTGGATAGAAGTGCACTATTCGATTTTTATTTATTTAATAGAAGGTTAGAATGATCTAAAATTTTAAATGAAACTTTTAAACTAAATTATACATGACACAATAAATTATCATAATTTTTTTAGAAGGTTTGTTCTCTGAAATACACAAATTCGCAGAAACATTTTTATGACAGAAAAATCTGCTGAAATAAGAAAAAGTTTAGTGAGGGGTCAATGTGCAATTAACCCATGCAACTCAATTGCTCTATATGGTAAACCTAACAAACAAGGATATATCATAATTTGTGATTCAATACAGAGAAACAAAATCCTAGAGAGAGAGGGAGAGTTAGGGTTTGAGAGGAGAAATTGATGGAGATGCTGACATAAGGTTTTGTGGTCCGAGGAATGATGAAATCATGTTAGTTTAGCTTCTTTGGATATAGTTTCATGGTGAATATTCTCTCACATGTCAAAATTCCGTCCTTCCTCTGATTTGATCCAAAATGGTATCAAAACTTCCCCTTTTCTCACTCTTTCTTCATAATCCCTCATTTTTAGGGTTTTTGAGTTGAAAGGAAGAAGAATTGGGTGAATTGCTAGGGATTTGATATGGATTCGAGATTTTTAGATACATGATACATTTTAAAGGTGTTTTCACACCTTAGGGTGAGTGGGAACTTCCTTTAAACAGTATATTGCACGAAAATTGGTTAATCTTTAATTGCTTAGTATGCGACTACAAACCCTGAATTGTCTATTTGTTCTAAGTTGTTGCAAAATGATATGAAATGGATTCTTCATTTGTTTGAATGAATTTCAAATGATAAAATAATGTGTATACAATGCATTCTAATGAGAATTACCTAAGTATTCATAGAGGTTATAAGAGTAAACTAAAATATAGGGAATTTGTCTATGACTGAAATTTGCTGTATAAGTAAATAGAGAAAGTTACTTATCTAGATCCCCTAGGTTTTGAATGATTGTTTATCTAAATTCATAGTACATATATGTCAAATAATATCTTGGATTTCATTTAAAGTGAGTAGTGTTTGTTTGGTATCTTAGTGAAGAGGGTGAAACCCTAGATGCGAGGAAAGTTGGATATTTGTGAATAGATATCGTGAAATCCATTTGAAGGGATTTTCTTGACATGATAGACTTTATTTATTCAATGTTATTATTGATGCATGATATCCCAGTGAATGGCATGGAAACCCAAATTCAACTCAGTTCCAAGGTTTCATACATATATTGATTTTATATGATTTGCTAATAGTAGTCTTTATTCAGTGAATGTTTATGTCGCATGAAATCTTTATGGGAGCCATGGGAATAAGTTGTTGCCTAGTGAGAGGTGACAAGATGTGTGATGGCCTTATGAGCCATGAGAATACTTGTACAACCAATGAAATGAATACCTTGGTCTAAGGACTTAGAGGTAATGATTACCTGTTACAGAGGTAACAATGCTATGTGATGATCTAAGGGTTTCAATACCCAGATCCATTAATTATGATAATGATGTGATGGGATGAGAATTCCCAATAATGTGATAAGGGATTGAGATCCCATGTATCATGTGTTGTAAAGATTTTAAAAGTACATGATAGATGTATTACACCTTTCTTTGTAGCATTTGTTGTGATTAAATGAAACCCTAAGGGTAGGGTGTTCAATGAATCAAGTATTGTGATATCGATGTTCTCAGTTATTATTAATAATTCTTATCATGATAAGTAATTAACTCTTAATTGAGTTATGATATGCACAACTCAAGATTTGGGTTGATATGCACGTTCTTTGAGAAATTACAGATAAGTTGCAGGTGCTATTGACGATTACTCATATGTCATGTTCTGAGTTAATATTACAAAGAATCTTTTGTTGTTTGATTATTCATACTATTGTCGTTTATGTTTATTTGTGTCAGAAAATTTATTTTCAATCAATATTTATGGTGATGTAGGAAATGATCACAAACACATCAAGAAATGATTTTTTTCTTGTCATTCTTGTGTTGGTATCCACATAATTCTTTATTTTTACATCCTATGCAATTATATTTTTAGTTATAATGAATTGTGTAAGTAATTTATTTACAACTAGCTTGATGGTGATGTGGGAAGTTGGATGCAAGCACATCAAGAAATGAAAAGATCCAACGACTAAGTCTAAGGCTAAAAATTTCATCTCACCACAACAACTGAGTGTAAGTAGGAAAGGACTTCATCATGGATTACAAATTAAGAGTCACTTGTTGAATCATACATGAAGCAACAAATGTCATGGTGTCAACGAGTCAAGTGATAATCAATTATCCTTTTTGAACAACATGTCTTTCCAACAAAGCAATATCATGGATCAACCTAGGATGGCTTCAATGCCATAAAGAAATACTCCTCCAACAAATAAAAATGTTTCTTCACCTCAAGCATGTGATGCTCCTCCAACTAAAAATGCTCCTTCCCCACAAACTAAAATTGATACTACACCACTTGAAGAAGTTCCTACTAAACCACTAGAGTACTAGAGACTAAACTGATGTCCTATCATACCATCAATGAGATTTCAATGGGTATGATCACTTTATTTTATTTATAAATACCTTTGTCTGGTTGGTGAAATTTTTTGATAAGTATTCTAGTTGCCGATCTTTTTAGCATTTTTCATATATGCCATTGACTGGTTGTTGGTTTTTGTGTTGTTTACATATGAAGTCATTCTTATATATTGAATAATTAAAAAAGAAATTCAAAAAATAAAGGAATTCCAAAATTCAATAGAAAGAATTCTAATTAATAGATATTAATTAGAATTTACTTGACTTCCTGAATTAAAAAATCTGAGGAATGTTGCCTTATTACCAGAATTCCATTCCATTACATTATTATTTTTATACCTTTTTAGAAAATAAATAAGAAATATAATAAAATATCGAAAATCAAATAAAAAATAGAAATCGAATATGATATAACTAAATTGTACATACATTATATACTTTATACAATACTATCTAAATGCTTATTTATTTTCTAGTTTTGATTATAAACACTGTAACTGAAAAGGAATTCAGACATCCAGGACTTAGAAAATGCAAAAAAGTGGATAGACTAAGAAAAGGTGCCAAGATGGATGTCACATTCTATGAAGGGCTCCCTATTTGAAAAATCATAAGGTGTGGAGTAGACATTCAGTAAGGATTATTTGTGATCAGAACATTTGTCCAATAAAGTTCATTCTTGGAATGAAGTCACAGATAGAAAAAAAGATCACATCTGGGCTGCAGTTATGGTAACTCTTTTGAATCTTATTGTTATCATCAGCTGGCAAACATCCATTATGCATTAATGTTCTTGTGCAATTAAACATGTATTAGGACAAATTTTCAAGAAACCACATGGAGGAACATAATGATCACACTTTAAAACATTTGACAGAATTATGGGTAAAGTGGGTGGCATCAATGGATCAATCAATCAAGGGGTTGTACATGCAACAACAACTGTCAAAGAGCTATGTCAATTGAAGTTGATAGTGATTGTGATGGCATATGAAAGAGACTTTACATAGTTAAAAGTTTTTGTTAACCTTTTTCCTAATAAACATTACATCAATTCAAATTATTTGTTCTTATATTTCTAAATTTTCTTCTTTTATCAATATGCACATAATGCCAAGTGTGTGCATTAAGTGAAACTCTAAAAATAGAGAAGAGTTGAACAATAAGTTAGTACATCGCACTAGTAGCATGCCTCTTAGAGAAATATCATGGCAGCAGGTTGTTTATATACATTTGTCTTTCTATGGTATATTTTTTCTTTAAATATGCATATATTTTTTGGTGGTTCTATAAGGAGGAAAAGATGGGAACCCACCTAACTTGGGACTAATGTACTTTGAAAGCCATAACACAAGGGTGAAAACTTAGTTAGTGTGGAGTCGTCCAAAGTTCATGTAAGCAAGAAAAAGTAAAAAATTTCTATTAGTTACTAATATATAATTTTTGATTCAGGAAAAAATCATAACCATTAGAAGAAAAGAGCCATCCCTTCATCCCATGAGGCTGTGATAAAAGTTAATGGAGAATCAAAGACAAAGAAATAAATATCATATATGGTGGAAGCCAAGAGATATTTAAACACCATACATAATGAAGAATGTTTTATGTGATGAACATAAAGAAAAAGACCAAGCATTTAAAGACAAGGAGGACTATTTGAAAGTTCACGAGAAAGATCTTAAACTAGTTGAAGATGGCAAGCATGCGACACAAAAATGTTTGGAAAATATGGAAAATCTATGAGTCAGGATAGTTAGCAATAATAAATTTCACGAACTTTTGCATTTTAATGAGGATGATGATGGTTGTGCCTTTTCTCTAGCTATTTTTAATGATGATACCTCAAATTAGTTATGAGGTCAGTTCACAAATTGATAATGTTTTATGTGTATGATTCTATTGTTTATGGTTCATATATTAGTATATCATAATTTTCTTTTAAGTATTTCTACTGATGAAATGAAACAAATGCTTTATTATTTTCTCTTTGTAGGAATCAAACTCTGAATTCTCTTAATCCATGTGGATTCAATCATGTGATTAAGTTGGGGCATTAAGTTATGAAGGAAGAACAAGTTAATATTTATATTTCTTTATTGTGTATATTTATTGTTCTAGACATTGTTAGAAGTTGTGTTGAAAAAACCAAGTGGATTCTGTATTTATCCTAATGAGTTGTGTTTTTGCTAATTCATTTTATTAGTTTGATGAAGGTCTCTTGAGAAAGCCAATAATATATTTTATAAGTTTGACATCAATTTAATTTTTATATGTTGGGTTTGTGGCTAATGGTAGCGTTGTTTATATTGTGGTTAAGCTAATGCCATAGGATGTGGTTCACTCACTTGGAGTACAAATTGATTGTATTTAACCCATGAGGGGTTGTTAATTTAACCAATATAGGAAACTTATTTGTATTATCTTGTTTTCTTTTTTGAATGGTAACTAAAATTATTCCCTTCCACATCTTTGATGAATGCCTTAAATATAGCTCTTATTTGAAGCTTCCAACCACGTCATTGTTTACCTTAAGTTCTTAACCACATACTTTTTTGGGGAGGAAATCATGCATCCCTTGTAGGAGTTGATTTGCTCAAATTTTATAACTCGACACGAACAACATGCTGCTTTAGTGTTTGATTTTAATCCATGATTATTTATTTCATTATAAGTCCAGTCAACTAATTTCATGGCTTTTGTAAGGTCCTTTTTTCCTAATTTAGGCATGTTGATTGTAGGTTCAGAACAAGTATAATGTTTGGTGATTAATCTACTCATATACACTAAATTATTGCCAATACCGTCCATAGTGATTGTCTAGATCTACTCAAGGCTTCTCTCATAGACTATATGTAGAGTCCAAGTTATTAATATTCATTTACTATTTTATAGAGATCTGTGTTCCATGGTAAAATATACATTGTGAAGGATGTAAGGATATGAAGAAGCTGCTCCAGATTGTTGACAATTTGCATACTTCCCTGACTCCCTTATTGCTAAGTTTCTATTGTATACTTCCCTGAGTCCCTTGTTGCTAAGTTTTTATTTTATACTTCCCTGACTCCCTATTTGTAACAAATTTCCAATAATTGAATATATTTTGCTAATGTATTCCTAAGAGAAAATTTTGGCACATGTTTACAATCCTTTTTTCATTTACTTGCAATATTTTGCGTTTGAATTTACATTTCCAATTGGTTGTGCTTAAATGTTTACTTAGGGTTATTATGTGAAGAAATTGTGTCATTTTGTCCATACCAATTGGATATTTGAAAATTGATAGATCAATTCAAGTACAATAGTTCCATTCATGTCCTGTTGGGTTTGCAGGAGTGACTGGGCTAATCCATCAACAAGTTCCTTTTCCTCCTAATAGGTTTGAAGCTTCACAAAATGAATGACATTTTCTATTCCTCTTTCCTCTTCAAGTTCATATCAAATCAATGTGTTTGAGCAACTCCTTTCTTGAACTGACATGGTTCATGTTTGATGGGAAATGGTGTGTTTCTCCTAGATGATATTTCCCCCTGTACTCAATTATGAGGTAATATGTCCCAACCTTCCTTTAGTTCTGTATGTTCTATTTCATAATGGGCCACCTCCCCAATGTTATTCCTAAATAGGTTAGAAGAGAAAGGTAAGTTCCATATTTCCTGGAAGACCCACATATCAATAGAGATGTTGGTTTCATTTTTGAGGTTCCATGCCCATTCTTCTTGTCCTAGGGGTAGGGTTTAAAGCTTCTTCACCATATGGTCTAGTACCTAAATGTTTAGGAAATATCCCATTCACCCTACAAGTTTATCAAACTTGATACCACCTTGTCTTCAAGTTTAGTATAGGAACCCCTTTAATCACTTTGTCCATGAGCTTTCATATTATAGGTATAGATGAACCCTTGAACCCCTTTAATCACTTTGTCCATGATCTTTCATATTCTAGGTATAGATGAACCCTTCTAAATAGAGGTTCTACTTCCTTCGACAAAGAATTTAGTGATGTTTTTCTAAAACAACATGATGTAACTCATAAGTTTCTCCTCACCATGGTGTAGTTTTCCCTCCTTTGTGCTTGTAGATTTTGTACATGTAATTGACACCTATGATCCATGTTGAGTCTCGATTTCCACTCAGATGTCATGTTATCTTCATCCTTAATGCTAAGTTATAATATCACATCATCTTCAGTCCAAGTCCATATCCCACATCAATAATGACCTAGTCCTAGGATATTCCACACCTATGGGCCTCTATCCCACATTCTTGAGTACAATAAGTTTAGCCATAAGTCTGGTACTTACAACATGAACATAGCACTGATGTAGCTAAAGCTTAGTTGAAGGAGTGGTTGACAAGCATGCATATGTGATGCATAATGATTCATTCTTGTTTCACAGTGGTTAATGTGTTTGCTGAATTTTTAGTGATTTATTACAATTTCCTCAAAGATATATGAATTGGGAAGAATAAGTACCTTGATTGATTCCTATGTTGAATTTTGAATAGGTTTTTGAGAAGCCCCCTTCCAAAACTGACATGTATCCTATTTGGTGGATAGTGGTGTGGTTCTGTTGGCTGTTAGTTCCCCCTCTACTCACAAGCATGCCAGGTTAACCTTCCTTCACAATCCGTTTAAGTGACCAATTTTTTTTATGAATTCTAAGTATATAAATGTTTTTACATGTCATTTGATTTTAATGATTGTTGGAAAATGGTTTTCTTGTGGCCAAATTTTGGGATATTGTATGTGTTTCATGATCTTCCTGTAGTATCCTAGTAGAGTTTTTGTTGCAATATCAATTGTAGCATGCTAATAGAGATTCTCTTGCAATGGACTAGGATATTGTATGGGTTGTATAGATTTAATATCTTTCTATTTTTTGATGTTGAACTAAATAACTAGTTGTCAGTCTTAAAATCATCCATGATTAACCAATACACATACCAATGGACAATGTCAAACTAGAAATAGACATTCAAGTTTCAACTGATTATAATGGTTAGTTTCTTTTTGTGTTCAAATTAATTGATGTAGATCATTGAGATACCACTAATTCAAAAATAACTTTCATTAATGACTACATTTATGCTCATCATTTTTGAATGGCAAATTGGTTAATGAACATCATTTAAATTATACTTAAGTAAAAATAATATTCTATTGAAAATTAATCCATTAAAATGAGAAACATTATTTACAATTTATCCATTGGAGTATATCATAATCATATAACACGATTAATAGCAGATATCAAATGTGACTTTAAATATATTGACACATTGTACTCGAGTTGACAATTTAGAAGCACACTAGAAGTTTTTATATCTTCATGTATATATTTTAGGGGCTAAATTATCATGGAAATTTCTACTAGAGTATATAGATGAACAAAATGAAGTGGAACTAGATATAGAAGTACATCCCTACACAAAAGTTGGAAACAAATTTATCATAGCAAACCTTTGGCATGTACCCCTTGTTGTGGCATGCCAAGTAGTGAAAGAAAGTAAGGACTAAATGAAGTAGCATGAGTGTGACACTCTAAGGGATTAGCCCAAACTTTGTTCTAGGAGGAAAACAAAGAATGTTTTTTGAAGGACAAGGAATACATTGTCTAGTTAATATATTTTCTACATCATCTGTTCAACAAGCCATAATAGTTTTGACAGTATGATTTATGTTGGTTTTGATATCTGATACAAAACCTCCATGTAATGCTTTACTTATTAGTTAATTTCATTAGCATCATGGGATCTAATTAGGCAAAGTGGAGACTCTAATAGGAAGAATATCATACAAGCCTCACAAATTTTCCCCCAGAAATACCTTCTCCATATCTTATTTTACTTAAAACTAGAGATATCTCAATTGAGTCCATAAATTAATAGGATGTCATCAACTTAAAACCCTATCTACACTAAGACACTTTTCGTCTTGAGTTTACCATGATGATGTCCACTTCCCATAAAAAATTTCTTTATGTACCCTCACTGGATATCCTTCTCAATCATGGCTCCACACGAAACTTTTCTTTTATAAAAATTGGTTTACACACAAGAAGAAAGAACATGAATAGAAAATGGATCACTTAGGGACTAGACTTCATTAGTAAATTGTCAGTGGGGTAAAAGGCATTTTAGGATCTATAGACAGTGGGAACATGAATAGAGTTGGATTGTATGAGCAATATGACAATATCAAAACCCTTGGGTTCACTTTCTACAATCTTGGGTACTTAATTTTGGGTGGTCTCCTTATCCAGAGAAACCTTGAAAGATTAAATTCTAATTGAGCTCATTTAGTTGTTCCTTGTTTGCACCAACCTTGGTGTTAGCAACATCAGACCTCACACTTCTATTAGTCTATGGTAGATGAATATCCTACATGGAGCCAACCTCTAATTTGTTCTTAACCTTAACAAAATTTGGTTCCTATGATGCCTAGAGATAAGTCACATCTCCTAATTGTATCCACCCATGTGACCTCCACCCCTAGAGCTCATATGAGAAATCCTCTTCTCTTTTACCCCTCCCTCCTTACACGTGTCTTCCTACTCGATGCAACATAGATGGGGATGTTGAATAGGATGAGGTATGACATGTGGAGAGAGAGACATGGGAGTGAAAGTTGTGTTGTGGACATGAGTAGGATGATGGATGAACACATATTAATCAAAAACATTTTCAATAAAGGCTAACAAATGAAATTTATTTTGAGATGCATGGCGAGATGTAGTGGGCATTGTTGTGGAAAATCAGGTTACATGATAAATTGGGTTTCATTAGGTAATTTTTTACTTTTTCATGTATTGAAATTATTGAAATAAATAGAGGATATATGTGATGAGGAAGAAAGAAAGGTGTAAAGAGTGTAAGTGATGGATGTAGACTTAGGGAATGAGTAGAGTAACCAACATGATCATATAAGAGAGCCTAATATCCAGTAACAACCACATTACATGTGAATGAATGTGTAACATCGCAAATTTTCAATATTAATTTAAGTCCTAAAATATGGTTTTATTAAATAAATATTAATTGAGTGGCTTATTTGCAAAAGAGCATGAAGAGGAATTTTCTTAAAGAATAATGAAGTTAGAAAACAATCCACCTTTTTGTCCATTACAATATGATTCATGCACTCAAGAATATAGATATTGGCCGCTCACCCTTTTCTCTTTCCTAACCTTAAATAATGTTCAGGGGAAGTGGAAGAGAGAAATAAAAGGTTCAAAATTTGAAATTATACTTTGTATAAATTAATCAAGAAATAACCTTCTTTCCTTTCAAACTTTTAATAGGAAGTAAATCATTTTTGTCTCTCCTCCAAAAAAGTTGCTCAAAAAAGCCATACAAATATAAAAGACATGACATTTTGAAAGAATAATTAATGTCTATCTCAACTTTTCTCATTGTACTAATAAAGGAAATTATTTTTATAAATTATCCAATCTATTAATGCATTAAGTTAAAGTTAAGTGATTAAATAAAATATGGTCAAGACTTGTGAAAAACCTAAATCTAGTTGAATAGAAATAATCTAGACTACTAAATTAGTTTATGGTCCAAATTGGACTCGTTTTGACCACGTTTGACCTTCTTAATCAATTAAGGGAGTTTAAAATATAGTTGGATTAGGAACTAATCAAAATTTCATTAAATGCACTGATTTTCCCTAAAGTCTAGATTTATTAGTGCTATCACGCACTTCTTTTCATTTTTCCTTTTTGGGCGCAAAGACTTTTCGGTGAAAGGGGATGAAAAGTTAGGTCAAATAGGCAACTATCTACTTCTAATTCATTAGTCACCCTTTTTCGATTCATTTTTGGTCTAAACACAAGTCAGGATGGTCCTTGTTTAACGTACTCATGATTTGACGGTCACCAACCCATCACCTAGCTCCTGACTTCTCATAGATTTGAACACATATATAATAACTCCTCTCCCCAACTCTCTTTCTCCTTCATCTATCCATGGATTTTCATGATTATTTCGCCTATGCCATTGACTCTCTCTCCTGATCAAAACAAGTCTAAACTCACATCCTCTCGTGGAGTATATAAGAAATGCCCAACTCAGGGCTTTGATCCCTCTCACTCTACCTTTGCATCCACCACCCCGGAGGCTTTTCTTCATCTTTAAGCAGCCAAAAGCACTGCAAGGGCCCATAGTTTCCCCCTCTACAGTCAATTTCTACCCCAGTGCTCCCTATCACTGAATTATACTCAGTCTGGTTATCCGACGACCTGGTCCCTCTGTTGCTGAAGGTGTCTACTTCTCTACAATTGAACATTGTGTAAGCATCCTTAGTCCTCACCGGTCCTTTTTCTTTTTTCTATTTCTCCTACTATGGCCTCAGTCGCCATGACCTATTGGCTGGTTTAAAGGAGTTTGTTGGTGCTAGTCACCATGGCAACTCAGGGCCCCTCCAGATAAGGGAGCAGTGCCCATAACTTTGTACGACCTCCACGAGCATTTTTCAACGTCCAACATATGTATTTCTGATCATTTCATTCGATTTTGGATCTCTGCGATTCCCCGTGTTCCCTGGTTTCTAGTGGAGCTCTTCATGCTTCACTGCGTGTCGGGACAGGTAGGATGGCTCGATGGCTTCGTCTGAACATGGGGGACTTGTTGATGCTTTCAGTTTTCTACAACTAATCATCCTTCTTGAGTTTTGAATGAAGTCCCCCCCAGGTATGCTTCTAGCACCATGACTAAAAGGGGGGACAAACCAGGGAACAAAAACCCTTTTATGCCCATGCTATCCAAATCGGACAATCAATGTTGCAAGGGTAATTTTGAGTTTTAAGGCATGCATTTTCTTTTTATCCACATTTGAATTTAAATGACTTAATGATTCTTCTACCCCAATACTTTTATCGCATGTCACACACGCCTATGGTTTTTGGGGTCATCTAGTCTTTTATTTACATCAAGCTTATTATTGATTTAAAATGAACATCACTAAATAGTTTTCTGAATTCTTATTGGTCCTGAATGCAAAAATCATATCTTTTTCATACGACCTCAGAAAAATATAAATAAATATGTTTGGAAAGATTTTTGGATTCTCTATCGATTAGGAATGTTTTCAATCATTGATTTATACATCCCAATGCTTCAATTATTCAATAAAAAAAACCAAGATTTTAGGACTGTGAAATTATGTACAATATGTGATTTTAATCAAATTATAGGTGTTTAGAGACCCAATCAAGTCATAGAAGTTGACCTTATGGTGATCTACTCTAGGTAAGCGGGTAATGAATATTTGACACAAGTAGTTTTGTTTGATTGAATGTTTATTTATGATTATGCAAGTTACTTGAATTCATGAATTATGAATGTCTTTTCAAGAATACATCATGCATATTTATCACTGTTTGGTTGATTTCTTATTTATGGTCTATGGTAGAACACTAATTAAGATTATGATTAAGATTGAATGGATCATGTTCAAGAAGGGGAAATGCTATTATGATTTAAGATGGAGAAATCCCATCATGGCATTAAGAGGAAGCAAATGCCATCATGTTCAATATTAAGACTAAGAAAAGTTAGTGTTTAAGTTAAAACCTAAGTTAATGATGAAGATTAAGGAATTGGATAAATTTTATATGTGCCTCGTGTATGGACCTAAAAAGGTCGTTATGGGCTTTCCTAGCATTATGGGCTTTCCTAGAAATCATGGGCTCCTATGGGGATTTAAGAGAGGTGGTATATATCTACTTTTCCAATTCATCATGTTTAAAGTTATCTAATGAATGCTTAAGATGACTCATGATCAAGTTATGTCAAATTATTTCTTGTCAAGTTTATAAATGTCAAGTTATTATTTTCTATCTTATAATGTGCCAAATACCGCTTATGGACTTATTGTTTACATTGCATTGCTGAGAACGTGATGCCCTCAAGACGTGGAGTAAGTGAAGGTGTTACACCCCGATCTCACAATTTCCACTAATCATGAGATTAGGGTATAAATTGAGGATTTAACATAATACAAAGATCACCCTTAACTTTTTCTTCTTTTTCAAACTCTTTGTTTTCTCACATTGAATCATATAAACTATCTTTACAAGAGAATTAAACTTTTATTTCTCTAATGTAATCTCAGCATTGATGATACACATCCATACATTCATTATGTTTCTCACACTTTCATGTACATATGACATGACAATCATTTGCATTCTCTCTTATTAAGGAAACAAACATACAAAACATCATTTACAACTCTCTCACAGCTATACAAGGACATAGAGTGAATGGGACCGACTGAACTTAACTATACTCAGACTTAACTCTTGTGGCAGATCTATTCTGATCCAATTATATCTTCTTCAAGTCCATGTGATTTCCCTAAAAATTTTGAGTAGAGGGGTGAGCCTACTCGCTCAGTGAATGAGTACTTCAAAGAAACAGTCTAAAGCACTGATATAATTACAAATATACTTTTGAGCAATTGATATCAATTATAACAGCAGAAAGCTTTAGAGAGTGTAATAATTGACAATCATAAATATGGTAACATACTCTAAATATCTATAAGAGTGAATCAATATATGAAATGCTTGATTGATCATAAAGAGAACTAATAATTTAGAAACATACAAAGAATAATTGAATAGTTGTACACACTTGTTTAACCTCTCATTCATTTTATTATGCCATGATCATATGTAGTGTACTCTACATATGAAGACTCATAGTGCACTACGATCACACAGTACAAGACTTAGCAGACACACCTGGGAAATGCTAAGTCTGACTACTCTCCTGGTCTACAACATGGAAATGGCTCTCTGACCTAAACTGGACTCCTCCTCTAACCTGAGCACACAGGAAGAGAGTCAAGCCACCTCTTGGCTTTTCTGTACTCTAGTGCCACCAGGACTTCTGGTTGATGTTAGACACTAAAAACTATAATTTAAGGAGACTTCCACTAGGGCTTCATCCCCCGCGCCATATGATAGCACATTCCGACCCCCGTATATTGGACGCTTCCAGGGTTAGGTCATTTCAACCCTAAGGTGCAGACATCACATAGGGGTTCTACGTTGTTCAAGGCTCCTAAGTCTATTATTTTATTATTCCTAGAACGTTCTTTCTACATTGTACCCTTATCTTACTTATACTTGACTCTGGTATCTCTATGGTATCGTGTCTACTTATTTGAAGTTATAATACAACATGTATATCATTCTAAACTTGGCAGATCAATATATTCAAACACTGTAATATACTAAGTAATCAACATACTATACATGCAGACAGACTAAAATTCTTAAATAAATAGGTTTCATGTCCACTTGGCACATACACACTAGAATCGTGCATATCAAACCAAATCTTGAGTTGTACATCTCATAACTCAATTAACAGTTAATTACTTATCATGACAAGAATTATTAATAATAACTGAGAACATTGATATCACAATACTTGATTCATTGAACACCCTACCCTTAGGGTTTCATTTAATCACCACAAATGCTACAAAGAAAGGTGTAATACATCTATCATGTACTTTTCAAATCTATAAAACACATGATACCTGGGATCTCAATCCCTTATCACAATACTGGGAATCCTCATCCCTTCACACCATTATCATGATTACTGGATCTGGGTATTCAAACCCTTAGATCATCACATAGCATTGTTACCTTTGTAACAGGTAACCATTACCTCTAGGTCCTTAGACCAAGGTATTCATTTGACTGGTTGTACAAGTATTCTCATGGCTCACAAAGCCATTACACATCTTGTCACCTCTCACTAGGCAACAACTTATTCACATGGCTCCCATAAAGATTTCATGTGACATAAACATTCATTAAATAAAGACTACTATCAACAAATCAAATAAAATCAATGTATGTATGAAACATTGGAATTGAGTTGAATTTGGGTTTCCATGCCATTCACTAGGATTTCATGCATCAATAATAACATTGAATAAATAAAGTCTATCATGTCAAGAAAATTTCTTCAAATGGATTTCTTGATATCTATTTGCAAATATCCAACTTTCCTCGCATCTAGGGTTTCACCCTCTTTACTGAGATATCAAACAAACACTATTCACTTTGAATGAAATCCAAGATAGTATCTGACATATATGTACTATGAATTTAGATAAACAATCATTCATAATCAAGGGGATCTAGATAAGCAATTTTCTCTATTTACTTATACTGCAAATTTCAGTCGTAGACAAATTCCCTATATTTCAGTTTACTCTTAGAACCTCTGTGAATACTTAGGGTATTCTCATTAGGATGTATTATATACATTTCTAATATGATTTTATCATCTGAACTTCATCCAAACAGAGGAAGAATCCATTTCATATCATTTTTCAACAACTTAGAACAAATATACAATTCAAGGTTTGTAGTCGCATACTAGCAATTAAAGATTATGGATGAATTAACCAATTTTCATGCAATATATTGTTTAAAGGAAGTTTCCACTCACCCTAAGGTGTAATAACACCTTAAAAATGTAGCTCATCCCTAAAAATCTCGATCTCATATAAAATCCCTAGCAATTCACCCAATTCTTCTTCCTTTCAACTCAAAAACCCTAAAAATGAGGGATTATGAAGAAAGAGTGAGAAAAGGGGAAGTTTTGATAACATTTTGGAACAAATCAGAGGAGGGACGGAATTTTGACATGAGAGATAAGATTCACCATGAAACTATATCCAAAGAAGCTAAACTTACATGATTTCATCATTCCTCAGACCGCAAAACCCTAAGTCAGCATCTCCATCAATTTCTCCTCTCAAACCCTAACCCTCTCTGTCTCTCTAGGATTTCATTTTTCTGGATTGAATCAAGAATTATGAGATCTCCTTCTGTGTTAGGTTGACCATATAGATCAATTGAGCTGCTTGGGTCAATTGCACTTTGACCCCTAACTATACTTTTTCTTATTTCAACAAATATTTTCTATCATAAAAAGGTTTCTATGAATTCGTGTATTTAAAAGATAAAAACATCACCAAAAATTATGATAATTTATCATGTTGTGCATAATTTAGTTAGTAAGGTTCTTTTAAAATTTTAGATCAATTGAAGCTCCCATTAAATAATTACAAATCAAAAAGTACACTGCTATCCAGAATTTTACAGAAATGTCAGTTACTATAATTCATCTATTGATAAGGTCTAAACGCATACAAAAATTATGAAAGTTTTACATGTTATTTATGATTGAGTTTTAGATTTCCATATAAAATTTCAGAAGATTTGAAGCTACCAATAAATAATTAAAAATCAAACAATTATACTGCTAAATAACATTGTGTCAGCATGGTCGGCTGAAGTATATCTCGACCGAGAATGACTTTCAAAGAACATCCAAAAATTCTGAAATTTTTCACTAAAATGCACGATTGAGCTATACATATAATATACAAATTTCAATTAAATCTATATTACTTAGAAAGTATGATATATTATTTATCGTACTACTATCTTGATCAAATTCCATACTCATGTACCATCAAAACCCTAATTTTAGCCAACTAGGGTTTATATTTCTCAAACCCTAATTTCTCAAACAATAGAACACTTAATGTTCTTATTAGGTTTAAAACATTATTATTGAATTATCATCATTAATCAGATTTAAGAAATGATCAATCCAATTTAGCATATAATCATCCAGGTAAACCCTAGTTTACCAATTAAGCTTGGATACGGTCATAACAATTCTTCCCCCCTTTAAAAGGTTTCATCCCCAAAACATAAACATGCAAGAGAAGGACTTTCAGCATTTATTTTAAGCTTCTGAAATCTAACATGTCATTATATTCTTGTATTTCATACTTGATTGCAGTTTTCAACATTAAGTCATTTATTTCTTTTCTAATCACAACATGTTAAATCATGACTGCTCAATGATAACAAATGAATTCTCTATGTCACAATCAATAATAGGATAGAGAGAGAAACAACCATTTCAATATTTTCATACTCTTGAGGTGTTACCTCAACATTGATAATCTGATCCAATTATCTCAATTCATACGGCTCAATATGTACTATTGTTATGTATTACCTCTAAATCACAAAAGAGAGTTCACCATGTTGTTTTGAATTTTACTATTGTGCTACTCAAATAGAAAAACAATCTCGAGTTAAAAGACTAGATTTCAACAACAATTGTACATTACTACTCAAAACATCCCCATTGGATCATGGATGCATAAGGTGAAGCATTACCATCACATTCCATACTATTCTCAAGTATGAACCCACACATAATTCAAGGTGTAACCATCGGGTTATAGCATACTAGGGTTTCAAAAATAGTAACAGAGTACTCCATAATTGTATTAGTCATTCAAGGACTATTCATACCCAATTACCATCACTTAGTTATATTAAAGCTAGGTATAACAAGCTACACCTCATTAGGATTACATATCATTACAACATGGTTATCATCCCTTCTATTCATATGAGTGAATATGTAAGATTACCTTATTCAAGGTAACCCTCCATTTGTTCCATCATCATTCAACCCATATCACCATACCACAATTATACAATACTAAGATGGATTACTGGTATGAATGACTTAAACTATCAGACACTTTTAATTAACATATTGCTTGCACATGTACACTGAAATCATATGTGAAACCAATATACATCCCTTAATATACCTTCAACAAATTATAATTCTAAAAACAAATTCATATATTACTAAAAGCTGTTGTTTTCTCTTATTTCTCTCCTCATTCATTATTACTTACTTTTTGCTACTTATCCTTCTCATTTTAATAATGTAGATTCAACATCCCTAAAATTGAAACATACAAGGTATGAATAGATTATTCATCATTCTTGCTATTACTGTAAGAATTTCTTTCATATCACACTTCACTCATATTGTATTTCTCCTTTTGTTCAAAACACACCTCTTATATTTCAAATATATTTCTTATCCTTTGCTCTAAACCATTTCCATATTGTTTATCTACCTTTCAGATTAGCTAGGATTACTATCAGTGCTAGTTTACTTCTCATAGTGCAAATTTCATGATCTTGTATTATAGAGATGCTAGTATTCAAGGCCAAATCACTAGTGACAACCCTTGAACTACTACAACTCTAAACACTCTTGGGTTTGTCCTTTATCAGTAGCATGAAGTTATTGTGGTATGACTTTGCTCCCTTATTTTGAAATTCAAACTTTAGATATCACAAGTTTTTACTAAAGTCTTCCTTATCTTATCAATTGAATTTCCTTCATCTTAATTGGCCATTCACATAGATTACATTCTCAATTTACCCTTCTAGGGTTTCATCATCATATTATGTGTCATTATTACATTTACTAGATTCCTCTACCATGGTAGTTATGCATCATTAATGATTCATTTTCTTATCACTTCATTCCCACATTTCTCTCATTAAGTAATATATGGAAGAGAAGATGGTTCTGAGACTTAGAATTCTTATCTTGAAATATCCCTTTAATACATTGGTTGTATGTAGGTTTAATTAGTTTTCAACAAGGATACTTGAGTAACTATCACTTTATTGAATCTCCTAACCTCTTTTTTTTATAATCTATATTACTCCACCATGTTTCAAACCCTTCCTTACTTTCTATAATCCTCTTACCATATACTACTCTTCCACCTGTTATCTTTAACTTCTACTTTTCTCTTATGATCATGTTTCTTATTCATTTTGTTAAGCTACACTTTTGTTATTTTTTTTAAAAAAACTAGTTTGTTGTTCTATAGAGACTTGAAATCCAAAGGTAGTAAGGATGAATGTATTAAACTTATTAATAAAGGTATACATTCCATGCTCTCAATTATATCATAACCCTCATTCCTTAATCAAGCTCATCATTTCCATCATTAATCTTTGTTTTAACTTAGTTTCTTGTCCTAGTCTTATGATTTACATATTTATCTAATTATCTTTACTTTAACTCTTCTGAAGACTCTTCACTTATATTTACTTATCGTATACTTAACTCTTTTCTTCTATTTTTCCTTTGCTTTGGAGTACATAAAAACATTGTACTCGATTATATAATCCATTCCTCATGATTGATTCTTACTATCTTGTCCCTTACATACTTTTCCATATTTCATATTTAGAGTTCATATAATACAAATGATTAAACTTAATCAGAATCTTATGTCATGTTCCTTTATTTCCAATTAAGAGTTTCTCATATGAGGCCCCAAAGTTGGGTCTCAGATATCAGTTCCAACTGATTCTTATCTATTCTAATCTTTCCCATATGTTTCAACATCTTAGTGTATGTACATTCTCACTATGATGTGGGTCTAATTTATCCAGAGTCTACTCTTATCATATTGTTAATAGGAGTCATTAGATTCTAGTAATGCATCTTGCTAGCCGGACTAGGCTGAACCTACAGTCCTGTAGCCAAGAGCTACTTAAGATTAACCAACTCCTATTAAACTCAAACATGTGGAAAGAATATCCACTTAGGAAGTTCATTTCAAGATCATTTCTAGTGTACTTGATACAAAGAATGTAATCAATAAATGCTACAACTACATAGTGTACAACAAATCTTAAAGACCCATATATATTTCAAAATACTGAATATCTGAATTTCAACATATAAGAGCTTTTCTACTCATCTCCAATAAAACAACAATATGTAATGAAAGTTTTATCTCATTTTATATTTATGCTCTTAATTCATGTTACTTATCTTGTTTCTAACCCTAATATTTCTAGGGTTCCTCCCTAGCCCATCCTTCCACTACATACCTGGCCAGGGTATACATGAAAGAATAGATAGAGTAGCTTGATACTGATTGATCCAAGTACTCAGATACCGGGCCAGGATATCCAAATACTCAAATCCCCAGAGCTAAGATCATAACATCTCCTATCTGCCACACTTATGACTCTAACTTACTAACTTACTGGTCCCTGACAAGTTGTTACACCCGGATCTCACAATTACCACTAATCATGAGATTAGGGTATAAATTGAGGATTTAACGTAATACAAAGATCACCCTTGACTTTTTCTTCTTTTTCAAACTCTTTGTTTTCTCGCAATGAACCACAAACTAACTTTACAAGAGAATTACACTTTTATTTCTCTAATGTATTCTCAACATTAATGATACACATCCATACATTCATTATGTTTCTCACACTTTCATGTACATACGACATGACAATCATTTGCATTCTCTCTTATTAAGGAAAAAAACATAGAAAACATCATTTACAACTCTCTCACATCTATACAAGGACCTAGAGTGATAGGGACTGACTGAACTTAACTATACTCAGACTTAACTCTTGTGGCATATCTACTCTGATGCAATGATATCTTCTTCAAGTCCATGTGATTTCCCTAAAAAAAATGAGTAGAGGGGTGAGCCTATTCACTGAGTGGATGAGTACATCAAAGAAGCAGTCTAAAGCACTGATATAATTATAGATATACTTTTGAGAAATTGATATCAATTATAACAGCAGAAAGCTTTAGAGAGTCTAATAATTGACAATCATAAATATGACAGGATACTCTAAATATCTATAAGAGTGAATCAATATATGAAATGCTTGATTGATCATAAAGAGAACTAATAATTCAGAAACATACAAATAATAATTCAATAACTATACACACATGTTTGACCTCTCATTCATTTTGTTATGCCCTGATCATATGAAGTGTACTCTACATATGAAGAATCATAGTGCACTATGATCACACCGTAAAATACTTAGAGGACACACCCAAGAAATGCTAAGTATGACTACTCTCCAGGTCTACAACAGGGAAATAGCTCTCTGGCCTAAACTAGACTCCTCTAACCTGAGCACACATGCAGAGAGTCAAGCCACCTCTTGGCTTTTCTATACTCTAGTTACACCAGAACTTCTGGTTGATGTTGGACACCAAAACTATAATTTAAGGAGACGTCCACTAGGGCTTCATCCCCCGTGCCACGTGATAGCACGTTCCAACCCCCGTATACTGGATGCTTCCAGGGTTAGGTCGTTTCACCCCTAAGGCACATACCTCACATAGAGGTTCCACAGTGTTCATGGCTCCTAAGTCTATTATTTTATTATTCCTAGAAAGCTCTTTCTAAATTGTACCCTTCTCTTACTTATGCTTGACTCTGGTATCTCTATGGTGTCACGTCACTTATTTGAAGTTATAATACAACATGTATATCATTCTAAACTTGGCAGAGAAGTATATTCAAAACACTATAATATACTGAGTAATCAACATATTATACATGCAGGAAAACTAAAATTCTTAAAAAAACATATTTCATGTCCACTTGGCACATACACAATAGAATCATGCATATCAACCCAAATCTTGAGTTGTGCATCTCATAACTCAATTAAGAGATAATTACATATCATGACAAGAATTATTAATAATAACTGAGAACATTGATATCACAATACTTGATTCATTGAACACCATACCCTTAGGGTTTCATTTAATCACCACAAATGCTACAAAGAAAGGTGTAATACATCTATCACGTACTTTTCAAATCATTAAAACACATGATACCTGGGATCTCAATCCCTTGTCACATTACTGGGAATTCTCATCCCTTCACATCACTATCATGATTACTGGATCTGGGTATCCAAACCCTTAGATCATCACATAACATTGTTACCTATGTAATAGGTAACCATTACCTCTAGGTCCTTAGACCAAGGTATTCATTTCACTGGTTGTACAAGTATTCTCATGGCTCACAAGGCCATCACACATCTTGTCACCTCTCACTAGGCAACAACTTATTCACATGGGTCCCATAAATATTTCATGTGACATAAACATCCATTAAATAAAGACTACTACCAACAAATCATATAAAATCAATATATGTATGAAACCTTGGAACTGAGTTGAATTTGGGTTTCCATGCCATTAACTAGGATATCATGCATCAATAATAACATTGAATAGAAAAAGTCTATCATGTCAAGAAAATCCCTTCAAATTGATTTCATGATATCTATTCGCAAATATCCAACTTTCATCTCATCTATGGTTTCACCCTCTTTACTGAGATATCAAAGAAACACTATTAACTTTGAAAGAAATCCAAGATAGTATCTGACATATATGTACTATGAATTTAGATAAACAACCATTCATAACCAAGGGGATCTAGATAAGCAATTTTCTCTATTTACTTATACAACAAATTTCAGTCACAGACAAATTCCCTATATTTCAGTTTACTCTTATAACCTCTGTGAATACTTGGGGAATTCTCATTAGGATGTATTGTATACATTTCTAATATGATTTTATCATCTGAACTTCATCCAAATAGAGGAAGAATCCATTTCATATCATTTTGCAACAACTTAGAACAAATAGACAATTCAGGGTTTGTAGTCGCATAGTAGCAATTAAAGATTATGGATGAATTAACCAATTTTCGTGCAATATATTGTTTAAAGGAAGTTCCCACTCACCCTAAGGTGTGAAAACACCTGAAAAACGTAGCTTATCCCTAAAAATCTTGATCTCATATCAAATCCCTAGCAATTCACCCAATTCTTCTTCCTTTCAACTCAGAAACCCTAAAAATGAGGGATTATGAAGAAAGAGTGATAAAAGGGGAAGTTTTGATACCATTTTGGATCAAATCAGAGGAGGGACGGAATTTTTACATGTGAGAGAAGATTCACCATGAAACTATATCCAAAGAAGCTAAACTTACATGATTTCATCATTCCTCAGATCGCAAAACCCTAGGTCAGCATCTCCATCAATTTCTCCTCTCAAACCCTAACTCTGTCTATCTCTCTAGGATTTCGTTTCTCTCGATTAAATCAAGAATTATGATAGCTTCTTGTGTGTTAGTTTGACCATATAGAGCAATTGAGTTGATTGGGTCAATTGCACTTTGATCTGTTACTATACTTTTTCTTATTTCAACAAATTTTTCTGTCAGAAAAAGGTTTCTGTGAATTCATGTATTTTAGAGATTAAAACTTCTCCAAAAATTATGAAAATTTATAATATTGTGTATAATTGAGTTTCAAAGCTTCAATTAAAATTTGAGATCATTCCAAGCTCCCATTAAATAAATAAAAATCGAATAGTACACTACTATCTAGAATTCTGTAGAAATGTTAGTTACTGTAATTCATCTACTGATAAGGTCTAATCGCATCCAAAATTTATGAAACTTTTATATTTTGTTTCTGTTTGCGTTTCAGATCTATAGTTAAAATTTCAGATCATTTGGATTTTCCAATAAATAATTAGAATCAAACAATATACTACTGAACAACATTCTGTCAGCATGGCCGGTTGAAGTATATCTTGACCGAGAATGACTTTCAAAGAACATCCAAAAATTCTGAAATTTTTCACTTAAATGCTAGATTGAGTTATACATATTGTATCCAAATTTTAATTAAATCCAAATTACAAAGAAAATATGATAAATTATTTACCGTACTACTATCTTGATTAAATTCCATATGCATTTACCATCAAAACCCTAATTTCATCCAACTAGGGTTTATATTTCTCAAACCCTAATTTCTCAAACAATAGAACACTTAGCATTCTTATTAGGTTTAAAACATCATAATTGAATTATCATCATTAATTAGATTTATGAAATGATCAATCCAATTAAGAATATAATCATCCAGGTAAACCCTAGTTTACCAATTAAGCTCGAATACAGTCATAACAGAAGGATAGGAAGAAAAATCAAGGAGTAGTAGAACTTCAAGCTTATCCTGGTGGGGTGCCATTTACCAAGTCAATCCATAGTTTCAAAATATTTTCCATTATGTTTAGTTATGATACCAAGTAGCTTAGATCTTATAGATGCATGTGATGTAGTTTCCTTTATGCCAAGAACAATGTATGAATCAAGATTTCCAATAAATGCAAGGTGTTTCATTTATCTTATTGCTATGTTTATCATGTTTTGTGATGTTCCTCCAAGCTAAGTGACCCATGTTATGGAAAACATAGGGTTTGCTTCCTCTGCCATGTATGTTCTTGGTGGGGTGTTACAAAATGTGAGTGGATTTTGACCTGATGTTTTGCTAATAATTTCATATATTAAGTTTTTTGAAATTTACTAATTTTTTTTAGAACCAAGGTATATATTGAAATCTATTATGTATGATCTACAATGAATTTACTTTTCCTAAAAGATGGTCACCGCAGTCTGTTCTATCTCTGTGTTCAGCCACCAAAATCTATTCTTTATCTTGTGCTCATATGATAGAATTCTAAGGTATGGTTATGAATTCTACCTTCGATTTTCCCTAACTTGTTGGGTTTTCTATTAATCAAAGGGTATGTATATTTCTACTGGATGACAAGGTGCTAAGATTCTTAGTCTTGTATTTTTATTTGTGTTGAGGGAAGGGGATTTTTCCTATTATGTTCTTTTTCTTCTTATTATTCCTCTCAAGCTTAATAGCTATTTTTATTCTACAATGTATGAAAAAATTGATTATGAACCTCATTTAGCTTCTTATTCATTTTCTGAAATCATTACAATATATGTGGCCTTCCATTAATGATTTCATAGCAAAGAGCATTTGCTCTATACTGTTTCCACTTTTGTTAAAAGATCTGTAGCAGTTTGTGTTTTAGGGTGTTTTGTATTAGTTTCATAACAAGTACCTATGATCACTAACCTTACCTTGCAAGTAATTCTATATTTCCTTAGAGTTCATCAACAAGAGGGTCCCCCCTAACAAAATTCTAAAAAGGACACATATGGTATTGGGTATCGTTTACAATATTGAGCGTAGTGCTTGACAAGATGAAAAGCCTTAACATTTAGAAAGTTCCCTAAGGCCTGATAAATTGTGTTTGTGCACAATTTTAGTTTATTGTTACCAAATGTGTCTTCTGTGATTCATGTTTCATAACAACCTATTCACAGTCCATTTTTTGTTACTTACTACAACCCACCTTGAGTGAACAATGGATTTGAAACATATTACTTCTTATGAAATCTGCCATTAGCTAGTGCAGGAAAAGATGGAGTCATGGTCTTGCACATGACACCATAGTTTAGCAATGACTTTAGTCATCCAAAGAAAAAATCAAATGGGAGAGTGTTTTCCTATGACATTCATGATCAACGTTCATGCTTGCTGATCACTCTTTGTAGTACATAGAAGAATCAATTATAAGAACTCAAAAGGAACAAATGAAACTCTTTTATACTATTTTTGTTATAAACATAACATGTCTTTGTTATCCTTTCATGTTCAGTGATGAAATATGTGAATTATATGGATTTAAAGTTTGTATCATAAGGGGAATGATGGACAAGGGTGATCTTGCTTTACCTTGCTTTGATCAGAATCTTTTGTTTGTATTTCTTACCCTACCAAAATCGGTGTGATTAATAAGTATGAGTTATTTGGTCATAACATAGAGGTGAATGATGTTGTAGCTCCTTGAAGTTCTTGAGCTGTTCTTTATCATATGGCCAATTCTAGAAGTATAGTTTTTAATAATTATGATGAACTACAAAGTTTTCACTCTTAATGGATTGATTTTTTGTTAACTTAGATCTAATACTGTTAATTTTGGCTTGGTACTTGTATACAAAGTGTCGAATTATACATATTTTTTATTTATTTAGATATAAGAACCTCTTGTTGTCGATGACATATTCATTTTGTTGCTAAAAGATAGCTTCAATTAAGTCAAGGTCATATAGTTTAGTTGTTGACTGGCTATGCAGTTTACAAAGATTCTTTCTTATGCTTATGCATAAACTTGATGCTCGTTCTGTACATTCTAATTTTGGTCACAAAGGATTCTACTCAAATTCTTATGTTTCATTTTTTACAACTACTTGCTAGTTGAGTTTCATTTGAAGTTCACTGAAGACCTGTGGTGTCCATGTGTTGTATGTTCATTTTTACGGTTTGAAGCTCTAGAGTTTTCAGTGGTGTACCGCTCAAGATTGATGTTACTCGAGCACAATGGCTTCCTCTTCTTGAGTTTGATGCCTAATTGATTGGTTCCTGGTGAAGAAGCTATTGTAGCTCCTTGAAGTTCTTGGACGATTGTTTCTCATATGTTGAGATCTAGAAGTAAACTTTGTTTGAATCATTATCAGATATAGAGCTACCCTTGCTATGTGGATTAGCTGCCAACATGTTCGGTCTACAATAACTTTTAGAATGGTTACTTCTATACAAAGAGAGATATACTAAAACATTTCTTGATAAAATACACTAGCTAAAATCTATGCAATGAGCTTGTAATATTGTAATTGAAAACTTCTTCAAGGTGGTTGTAGATCATGCCCCCCATGTAAATGGATATTTTCCTCAATATACAAAAATTAGAATTTGTGGATTTTTCATGTATATATTTTAGTTGTGCACCTTGGATGATTACTATTAATGGGGAAATAATGCTATGTGAATACAATGTATGTGTTTGAGTAATTGTGTACAATTGATCTTCGTCTTTCAAAACTATTTACAATAAACGTTTCCATCTAGTTGACCAATAGAAAGGAACCATGAAATTTGTCATTGTTGATATTTATGACAAAATTATACCATCATTATTACCAATAGTGATGGACAACTTAGGACGATGTTATAGACATTAATGAAAAGATATATTATCCATAATTATTAATAATAATGAAGGAATGAAGTTTTTTATTGTTATTTGTATTGACAACAAGACCAGTAATGACAAGGTGCAATGTCTTTTTTTCTTCTTGTCGTCAATAGTTATAATGATGGAATTTTACACAATTACAACAAAGGTGTTCCTTCATTGTTGTACTATTTTCTTGTAGTGGTAAGAACAAGTAATGATTGACTCAAAACCATCCTAAGCCTAGTTTAGTTACTCATATACATCCTTTAGGATCGGTAGGTCTCATTGCAAAATTCATTTGAGCTATTTTGCAAAGTTTATGACTTATTGGGATTAAGTGCTCTTTGGTCAAACTTTTTTTGACCGATATACATCCAATAAAGCTTTAGATCAACCAACATATTATTGTTAGACAAAATGTGGCATTAATATTGTTTCATTTGAATTTATTTTCGATTGAGATGCATTTCGTCGAATTTCTTTTTGACCGACTATCATTTTGTAGTAAATTTTAACAAGTGCGCAATTAGATATTTTTATCCCACTTGCTATCCTATAATGGCTAGTTTTCTACAAAACTCAACATAAACACTCCCAACACCTATCTTACCAATTCCTAACTAGTTTCTATATATAAATGAGTGTCTTATGGACACTTAGAGTACACACTTGCGCAACACATATACATGCCATTCTTCCAGCTTAGAGTATCCATTTGCTACCTTCAGCTACATTCAAGCGAGTCTAAGCTTTAGCTCAACACTAGTGGTCTCCTACTCTAGAAAAAATAACCTTTTCTAAATTTTTTGGAGTTGATCATCATTTATTCATAGTTTTTCAATTGTGGTCTTTGTGAAAGGAGTTGTAATTTTCTTCTTCCCTTCTTATTCATTCATTATAGTTCTTACGAGAAGTATACAAAAGAGCTTCTTTAGAGCTACTTATTTTGAGAAGGCTATGTCCAAAGGTGGTGGAGGTAGATTTAGATATTATCCAAAAGAGGTTGGTCTTTCGGTATTCCACAAGGAAGATGATACTTATCCTTGAACTGAAAAGGACGTTAGTCTTGACTCACAAAAGACAACATTATTTTGTGTATTTTGCATCTGTATAGAAAAAGAATATAATATAGGTTGGAAATCATGGTTGGAAATAACTACGTAGTAGACTGAAGTCATTTAGGAGGGAACCACTCTACATCATGTGTTATTCGTGGTTGCATATTTATATCTACTACTTGGTTTACTATTTTTGCTAATATATCCTATTAGGCAAGTTACATTCTAATAACCTTGTATTTTAAGTTTAAAAATCAAATTTGATTCATTCACACCCCTCTAGTGCATTAATGGATGACCATAACATCCCTCTTCTCACCAATGATCCTCTCCTCCTACATTCCATGCGTCCTAGAGCTACAATGAGCCATGCCTTGGTAGGAACCTTTTTCCCAATCATATCATAGATTCTTCCCTCTTCCATGACATTGTAGTTCCATTGGTATAGTTGAACTTTTAATAGTCTAAGAATGTTGATATTGTTGTTGTTAATTGTTTTACGACTAAACAAGTAAAAATGAAAAGTCAAAACTTATAGGTGAATCTAATATATTCAAAAAGCACATGGGTATGATTAAAAAGCCAATGAGATGTGCACCTCAAAGGCCCAACCAAACTTGGGATCTTTCAAAGTTTGTAAGGGCCTAAACTAACACACCTACTTAGAGAAACACACTAACCTACAAGTGCACGAGATCATGCTATAGTATAGGAAAACATCAAGAATAGAGTATATCCACATGGTGAGACGAGGCACTAGAGCTAGGTTAGTTTTGACTAGGTTCCTAATGCAGAGCCTAGAATTGAAGGGATTGAAGGTTGATTTTGAGGTATTTACACTAAGGTTGAACAAGAAATTAAAGACAACAATAATCAAAACCTAAGCTAATCCTAACAAAATAAGTTCTAATGAACAAGAAATCCACTAAGTAAGGAAAAGAAGGCAAAGTACATTAAGGCAAGCAAAGCAAGAGACTAACACCACACTAGACTAGCAATTAAGACTAAATGGAAATTAAATACCTAGACTAGGAAGACCAAGGCAAAAGCAAGCACAATCAACTAGGAAAGTAAAGATACTGGCTAAACAAGAAGCCAAATTATGGTTTTAGACAACTATGAGATGTTTGGGCTATTTGGTGAATGTACTTATCAATTGTTTTGGATGTGATAACATTGTAAACATTATTCTATGATTTATATTGCCAAACCAATAAAAAAGATAGATGCTGATGAATTACCCTAAAATACTAATCATCCATGGATGGGGTAGGTGTGTGTAGGGGAACTAGTCCCTGTCACCTCCTATCCACCCTTATGAGGCTTACTCAGATTAGGGTTTAGATTTAATTCAATTAGGATCTATTCACGCCTAGGTTTCTAGGATGGCAACTCTTAGGGTAATTAGCGACAAAGGGTAATAAGGTGAGGTGGAAATGAGGTTTTAGACCTCACATCACCTACCTTCTAGCGTTGATAAGGCTCCAGGAAAATTACACTAAATACTTCTATATTGGATACTTAGTTCTCTCATTTAGGTGTACTAGAATTGATTAGCATATAGTAAGGTGAGTATCTAACTTGGAATCCATTAATAGTAACCAAGAAAATTTGCCAAAATGAGCCACATATAAGAAATTTTCCTAGAATCCTAGGTGATTTCAAACACAAACCACAAAACAATTTATGAGACACGATATGGAAATAGAAATAATCATTAACAAGCAAAATTACAATGTTTACATATCACTTTCCCCCAACATCATAAGAAACATTTTTGACCCCAAACAACCCACCTATGGGGTGTAGCTGCTCGTAGAACAAGAAAATACAAAAAATGAAGAAGAAAGAGGTAGAAGTAGTCATGGAGCTCAGTGTAATGAAAAATATCCCTCCTTAGCAGATGTAAGGACGTGCTCCTCCCTCCAAGGGAGAACAACACGTGATGGTGGTGGAAAGTGGTCAAAATCCTCTAAAACTAGGGTTTTGATTGTATAAATGGTGAAATGAAGGTAAAATGGGATATGTAAGTGATACAATGGATAAGGTACAATAATGGGGGAGATAAGAAGTGGTAGAGGGTAGATAACCTAAATATCTAGCTGCCACCCATGTTTATATAGGTGGTGGGGAAGCACTAGGTCAAGTGGAGGGTAGAATGGGTAGAGAAGTGGAAAAAATGGGTAGGGTTTCTAGTAGCATGGATGTGTTGGACAGAACGACTGTGGTGGGTAGTGTGTAGAATGCTAGTGGTGAGGTGGAATGCATGATATAAAAATATGGAAATAGGTAAGAGGAATTTTTGGATTTTGAATGGATGGTGAAATGACCATGGTGATCACCACATCATTGGTGGGTCATTGGATGCATGACCATTCTAACTCTGGCCAACATGACCATGCTAGGGTCTTCATAGCATGACTGTGCAGGATGGCTTGGCCGTCATTATGATATTCCTCATAAATATTGAGATGATGCTCTCTTTGTGATTTTGAACTTGACCAGAGTGACAGTTCCTTGGCACCACAGTCATGTTGGGATCTTTATGAACACTTTTCTCTTTAAATTTGGATTTCAATGATCTTCTTTGCTTCACATGAGTCTTGGCCACTGGGGTAGGTTAAGGAAGCTCTTGGACCTTCCTTGGACGCCTCCAATGGTGAAGGAACCCTAGGATCACCATTCTTTTCTCCCATAGATCCAAGCATGGTCCAAGTACCTAAAAAACACACAGAGAACATCCATTAGTGCATTTGACAGAAATATGCATATTGAGGAAAATGACATGTAATCTAACATATTTTGATGTGATTAAAGTGCAGTTAAACACAACATGAAGACCTAACATAGGGATGCATCACCACCTCATACTTAAAATATACTTTTCCACAAGTATGCTCCAACTCAATCCCTCTTTAATTTTTCAACAAATAAGAAATGACAAATGCATTACCACATATGTATATTGACTAAATAGGCTCAATGATGACTAAGTACATGTATTCCACCTCTCTCTTATCATGTTTCACAAACCAGTCATGACTAAATAATTGATCATACAAACTTCAAATATAGAGCATAGAATTCACAATCAATCCATAGGATTGTCATATAACTTTGAGTACATTGTTTCATGGTGGTAACAATAAAAATGACTAGGGTTGCTATTTTACCTTCATGCATTAAATCTCATATGTCAATCCACACTAACTTACCCACATGGCTGCAAAAAGGAAAAAATGAGCTAGGTTTGATGTTTCCTAGCTCAATAGGCATGAAAATAGAAGAAAGGGGTTATAGTAAGAGATTGGGTGCTATTACATAGGAGAACCCATCTTTTATTTATTTAGATAGTATTACAGAGGAGCATCTTTTATTCTCTTTTTTGTAATTTATTTTTCCTTGCCTTTTGTGTATATAGGGCACATGGTGGTGAAAGTGAAGTGGGGAGATATAGATGTGATTGCCCCAAACTTTTATAATGGCCAAGGATGAATATTTGCACTTTGGCATTTTTCATGAGGTAGAGAGATAAGAAATGATGATAGAAGAGTGAGGCAAAGAGGGGTCACTAGTGTTGGTTTCAACATGAAATCTCCTACATGAAAGTTTCTCCAATAATTTCATCAAGCAATGACATACCACATGAATGAGCAATGTGAAAACCACATTTTTATCATGAGATTCTACAAACCCTAAGCATTTGTGGATTGCATAAATCACAATTCAGCTATGTGATTCACAAGCATGAGAGAGGGGATTTATATGTAAAATTCAATATTTTAGGCCATTTATCAATAGAGCATGAGAATGTAGCATCCATTCATCAAAGGTCAACATTTTCAATTCAACAAATACAGATTGGGTCAAAACATGCTTTTGGAGAAGAAATTCTAAATTTGGAAAAAATGGCCAAAATGGTGTCAAATCACCTTTAATCACATCTAAGCCTTCCTTGTGAAATGAAAAGAAAGAAACAAGCAAATCCTAGGTACAAACATGATAAAATTACAAAAATCTACATGATATTCAAGGCATGGCAAAAAGAGCAAATTTTTTGAAAAGTACACCAAATTGCAAGAAAATGAACTGCATAGTATGCATTTATGCAAAGAAGACATAAATATAACATATATATAAAAGGTATGAAAACAAAAGTAAATGGTAGTATCAAATGTAAAATGAGAGAAAGGAAGGATGTACTGCCTTACCACCCCAAACGTTTGAATCATGATGTCCTCATTATGATACTAAAGTCTAAGAGTGATAGGTAGACAATCATGGCTGATGTGGTGGCTTAGGTGGTGCTCCTACAAGTGGTGTAGGGTACTGGTAGTAGCTTCCCCAGTAATCCACATGTGGAGGCGAGTAGGTTTCCTAATTTGTAGGTAGTGCTCCTCATCAGTCTTCCCCCCACTAGGGGTTCCTCTACATTTGTGTGTGCTAAAAACAATAAATGTGGTTAATCTGATGGTGTATCTATTGATAATCCAGCCACAATGCATCATGTGTTCTATGAAAACCCTCATGTTCTGTGGGGATCTCATCTTGAGTCTTATGAATGCCTATTACAACCTCAATTTTTGCATATGTTTTCATAATTGAATTGTAAAGATTTTGTGAATATGGACTTAATTGAAAAGGTTGTATGCTTTGCTTCAAAAGATGGATTTCTTTGAAAATCTCCCTTTTGATAGGAATTTCATAATTTCTATTATTAGATTAATCCAATAATGGATATAAAAGAGAAGAAAATAAGAAAAGTCCAAATAAAAGGAAAAGATACAAGATAATGGGTATTAAGCAAAGTAATTATACATAGAAATCTCTAGAAAAAGGAATTAGTGGCCACAATTAAATAAATTTTATTTCTATGTGATTTCTAATAAAAGAAATATGACAAGAGGAAAAAGGAAATGAAAGATAAAGAGAAATCCTTGAAAAGAAATATATTAATAAAGAAATAAGTTAGATAATGAAAAATGAAGAATGTAGATCCATTTAGAAGGATGATAAGTATCATTAAAATGGAATTTCGAAATCTTAGGATTTCTTGGGGTTCAAGGAGTCCCAATGGATGAGAAGAAAGAGAAAATGCAAATAATACAAAATAAGATGATAATGTGATACATAATTAATGAATTTTTGGTATTATTAAAAAGAGGTACTTACTTTTATGAGGAAGTATAATTCTGTGGCCAATGGATTAAAAATGAAGCATAAAGAGAATAAGAGAGATGATTTTGAATTCCTAAATATCCAATGAATATGTTTTTTTTAAGAAGATAATGAAGAGAGATAATATTGCTTCTTAATGAAGGAATATGGTTTCCTATTGGGAGAGGGGCTTGTTACCTCATGGATAGGCATCCTAGGGCACTGCTATCCTCCCCTATATAAGGGTTGGAGCCTTAGCTCGAGCCCAAGATAATCCCATGCATCTCCCTCTATTCTCCTTCTTCTTTTTCATGAAAACCCTAGTCCTGGGAAGGTAGAGCAACCCAAGAGAAAATGAGGGGCCATAGAGGGGTTGTGATAGAAGCACAATGCCCCACATTTCTGAAGGGAAGCTTAGCCATCGTCATCAAGCCCTAGCCTAGGTGCAGCAGCGGCCGCACGGCTGCAAAAGTAGCCGCATGTGGCAGGCCTGAGGTGCTTGAAACCGGTCGCGCTGGCCACGATCAGGTGGCTCCCCATGTGTGCAAGGGTGTGGCGGACCTAGGGTGGTGGCTGGCGGCAAGTTTTGTGGCCTAGGGAGGAGAGGGCAGCCCCGCGAAGGGCTGCAATCACAGCCATTGTAGTTGTCTGGAGGTTGAAGACGACCTAGGATAGCTGGACATTTCTGCCCCTCCGCGTATTAAAGAACTGGTGACTTAAGTGAGGGCAAGATGGTCATTTCGTTATGTTTTCCATCGATCGCGGCTACGTTGCATGAGTGGGATCACGTGGCAGCCTGCCATTTGTCCAAGTAAGTGTTTCTTACAAAAATCATATCCAAATATTGGTAGATCGGAATGGTACATATAATATATGTATTTTTCTCATAAAAATGTGAGGAAGCCATTAGAAATAGATTTAGAAGCTTATTCCTATTTCAGTTCAAAAAGTAGTGGAAGTTATCAACTTTAGTGCATTAATGATTAAGAAACCCTAATTTAAGATGATTAATGTATTGAGAAGGGTTATATGGATGATTAAAGTTGATATTAACCTGTTGATTTTAAAAAGATGCATTCAGATAAAAAAGGATGAATTGTACATGTAATTGGATTAATTTAGGGTTCCGTGTACATAAATAAGCTTTAATGGGCCTTGAAACCCTAATGCTAGTAATTATGATTCTTAATGGCTTTAATTGTTCAAATTCATGTATAGAGCTGAGATTTGATGGTTCTAAGCTATTTTGAGTATAAAAGTTTGTAATTGCGGATAAATACCCTTAATTTGGTAATTAGGGTTTTCTAATGGATTAATGTAGAATTAGTGATAAAGAGAGTTCATGTGTGAATTAGACCATAATGAATTATGAGTTGTTAATCCAGAAGAAATCAAAGATGATAATTAGCCTTAATGATCTGGATATGACTTAAAAAGATAAAGATAATAGTTTTAGTGTAAAAGAGGCATAATAGACTTAATTGACATTCAATTGTGCCTATGATGTTGGAATTAGGGTTTGTGAACTAAAAGAGTATTAAACATGATAAAGGTATTATGGAGGCTAAAACACTAATAAAACCCCAAAGTGGGCCTAGAAAGCCGAAGGTGGGATACAAGTCTATCTTGAGAATGTTTTGGATAAACTATAACACTTGGATGTTATGCATTAATTTCAAGATATTGTTGATTGCTTGTTTTATTGTTCTTTATCATTATTGCTTGGACATCAAGTTGCTCTGGATCAGGTATGTGGTTAATTATGGTTAATCACATTAGTTTCCTGAAGGTTTTCCAGATGATTAATCGCATGGAATGCAACCTATCAATTTGGATGTTCATACCTGCAAATCATAAAGTCACTATGATTATCATAATTATGATATAAGTGTGTATTCTTGCACCTACATGCAACCCTAATGGATGATGCCAAAAGGTCAAGCCCAGGAGGGAAGACCCATGGGCACCATGAGTGGTGACCCCAGACACCAAGCTCGGGATGGAGAAGGTGGTCTTTATTGCATGACTAATGGGCACCATGAGAGGTGACTCTTTAGAACCCAAGGGAGTTATTAGAGGATTTTGCAAAAGACAGAGGTGTCTAGAAAAAGATCACATCTAGGGGCTGGAAATATTTTCCTCCGCACTGCTAGTCAGAATACGAGTACTCCCAGATCTGTGTGACTGCCTGGCCAATGTCTTAGGATCTGACTCAAAATAAGATACCTTTAGGACTCTCTCATCTATTTTCATCCCTTCTTAACCCTAATTCTATTAGAATTATAAGGTTTAGGGTTTTTTCTCTCTTCCTCACCCTCTTGAGGATAGGGTATGCATGATAAGGTTAAGGAATCCTCCACCAAAATTAATAAAAAGCATGTGAATAAGATGTCATAGACATAAGCTTAATAGTTTAAGTGTAAACTAAAGAATAGCTGTATGCTTAGGTCATATGACATGTGTTGTCATGAGTGACCTGAGGTTAGACCCTCTGGTCAGGAGGAAGAGTAGAGAGTTGGTTTTGGAGGCAAAGATCTCCATTAAAGGTAGAGACCTGGTACATCATCTGAGGATGATGTTAACCCTAACCCTAAGTGGTGGTTAGAGAGGGATGACACGATGAGTTATATGTCATGGTAGACCACGTGTGTGGGTGGACATGCTTTTAGTTTGGATACCCATGACGATATGAGCCATGTGAGGTTGGTTAACCTAGTACCTTTGGAAACCCAACCCTGGGAAGGGTTGTGCATGTTAGAGTGAAGGATAGCTCCTTCATTGATGAGGTTAGTGAAGAACTTATAGAAACCATATGAGCTTATATGAGCATGGCAAAGTTGCACCCAAAGTACATCAGTAGTGCTGACAGTAGGCTAAAACCCTGGCCAGGAGAGTATGATGGATAGCTTATGAGATGAGGATAAAGAGCTATATATAATCTAGAGCAAACAAAGGTTTCACCCATGTAGGTGTATGCTAGTAAGCTTGATCCACCTTCGAGAGAGGACCTCTAGTGGTAAGGTTGTTGTAGGGTTAAGCTCTAGAGAGAGAGAGAGCAGGGCCCATGCTACAAGGTTGGAAGTTTAGACTCCGTGTTAGAAGAAACCCTGAGAAGTTGAGGATGATGTGACCTAAGAGGATGGTTGTGGTTGCCTCATGCACGATCCCTGGAGGCTGATGGTATCTTGGTTGCCTTTAGAGGAACCAAACCCTAGAGAGAGGATGAGGCTGCTGGTACCTATGTGCCTATGGTATAGGTGTTTACCTTTTAAGGATAGGAGGAAGAGTTCCTTAGACCATGAAGAGGTTTACTAACAAGTTGTAAGCCTTATACCTAGTTGGTTGTCCTTGAGGAGGACTCCACTCTGAGGTGTTATTCAAGTGGAATGATAATAGGAAGTGCATGTCGTACCTTGTACATGCTTGGTGTGTGGTTACTGGGTTGACCATGCAGTTTGACATTAGAAAGGTGAACCTAGGGTTTCTAGACCTAAGAGGGGAAGTAGTAGTGCTTGGTGTACCTGATGCTCATGATGAGATTTGAGTTTCCATAGATCTGAGCATGGCACTCCTCATGTTTAGAGGAATGGGAACCCCTGAGATTAAGGTATATGTTTGATGAACCCCTCACATATAGGTTGGTGACATGGGCATGTATGATGTTGGTCCAATGTGAAGGAATAGAAACAAGTAGGACCTACCATGGAGACCTAGCATGGTTTAGAAGGTGGTCTGCTTGTGAGCTACATGCCTTAGTAGCTTGATAGGACTAAGCATGTAATAGGTTTTTTTATACCAAACCCATGTGGTTACTCAACCAAAACGAATTGATACGTGTATATCCCGCCATCAAGTAAGGTCTAACCAACAAATGGATCATATAACCATTGAATCAAAGAAGTTGTAGTTCATTCTCAAGACCCAAAGACACCCACCACTAGAACAATTTGCCGACCCCCAAACCATTAGGTTAAAATCTCTCAGAATTGTAACTTTAGGGCAAGCAAGGTAGCAAAAATGTGCAGTCTTGAACTTAGTTCTTCCCTTATTGTGGAGTATTTCATATTATTTGTGATGGTACATGATGACAATTCATCTTTTTTGCTTGTACCTGAGCACTATGATTTTTTGTGATTTTTATTCATCCTTCTTGCTATGATATCTAGTTCCCCATAGTTACACATTTACCTAAGTTTCTACAAGAGACGATCAAATTAGGGGAAGTGATACATCAAGATATGATAAATATCACATCCAACACTCCAATACTGGTATACCTTGATGTGTTATAAGTCCAATATAATTGGATGAATAACACATGAGATATGTCATGTCAATGGTTACATTGAGATGAAATGTACCCTGTTGAATGTAGGCCAACATGCCTTATGAAAAGGGTTAATCCAAACCTATAAACTATGATGTAATCATAGTCTGGAAAAGATGAAAGAGAAATTCATGCTGTGTGTTGATAATTCATTTAATGATAAATGATGAGAATAATGAAGTATGATTAAAATACTTATTATTCCATAATGATTCCTTGCTATGTGAACCCTAATACAGGGTAATACTATATGAACCCTAACACAGGGTAATTTCTATGTGAATTCCTAATGTAGGGTAAATGCTATGTGAATCTCTAATGCAGGGTAATTGCTATGTGAATCCCTAATGTAGGGTAAATTCTATGTGAATCTCTAATGTAGGGTGATTGCTATGTGAGTCCCTAATGCAGGGTGGTGTTATGTGAAGCTCTAACACAGAGTAATTCTATGTGAAGCTCAAATACATACTAATGGGTTATGAATATAATAAGATAACCCTTGTATTGCATGGTACTGATATGTAATTGCATCATGATTACTAATCATGCAGATATGATGAGAAGTTGAGCATAGACAGGTATGGGATATGATGTTCTATACATTGAAAATGTTCTATAGACCTTATAAGATTTCATATGTCTTGTGAACATTGGTAATTTTTCAAGTTTGGATGATGGTTTCAAGAATTCCATCAGACTAAAACTGACAAGAAACTCAAGTGCAATCACGTCAAACTTCAGTTACGTGCACCCCAATCCACCTTGATCTTGATAATGAGACCATCACTATATAATTAAATTGACACACAAAAGTGTAATATTAAAAACGTACAACCATCATAAAACCTACAATACACCTATTTTATCTTCCCTAATCCTTTTTAGCCTTTGAAAGAACCACCTTGATCCTATATATGTACTCCTAGTCCAAATATGCTAGAAATCAGACCTAATGAAGGATATTCTAGCTGCTCATGAAACACAATGGATCACAACAATGCTCCTTGCCTTCTTTCAATACAAGCCCCAAAAATTCATGGAAGACCTACAACTCAAAAACCATCAACACCGATGACAGTTACATGGTGAATGTTTGCAAATCATGTTGCCGTTGCAGTCGAGACTCTATAAATATCCATCTCAACACTATTGTCAACATGGGCACTATCTATGACTCCTTGGAATCATGCTCTTTCTTACCTTTTTCGCCCAAGCAAAGAAGCCTTCCCTTACACCGACTATCTTCCTAAATCATTAGTCGCCTACCATCATTAGCCACTTCGACACCCTTGTTGGTTTTCCACGGTGACCACAAGGAGTATTCCTTTTCCTTCAAGGAAAATAAACAACAACCATCGTTCTTTCCGATATTTATAGAGGTGAGTAACTCTAGCAACAACCTAGGATCCATTGACAGTCTTATAGACGTTTCAAACCTTAGTAGGCAACTCGACGAGGAACTGGTCCTACGTCCCACCACCAACCATGAGACCACCACAAGTGCCTAATAAAATGGTGATCGGTAGCTAGAGAATCTGCATACCTACTCCACCTGAGTCCCTAGAGTCAAGAACAATGATTCCTTCATCTGGCATCCCCTACGGCTGAGAGGTACAACTCTTCTCCTGTCATTCAATCTCTGTTGTGTACTTAACATGTAATAGTTGGATAAATTGGGATATAATATATAAGATAAATATGGTCCAATATGCATAGCTTGACCTAATGTTATTCTAACATGACTCTAATACACAAATTTCACATATGCATGAATACAATTTGGAAATTTAGGATATATAATGTAAAGCTAGAAAATAGAAGAAAATCAAGGAAAATCCCAACAATTATGATAAGCTATCTTTTTAAGATTTTTACGTAATTGAATCCCATGAGATAATTTTCAATTATTTTATCAAATGATAAAAGGTAATTACCTTATATAAGAAAAAAGATAATATAAATAAAGGATACATATGGAGAATAAAATTCAGTAGACTCCAACCCTATTTCTAACAATGCCACTATTTTTGGCAACCCACAAAGGTGTGTAAATCAACCCCTAGTAAATATTTACCCTTTGTATAATACTGTTACGACCCCACCTCCCGATAACCCCCAATTAAGGGAGACCGAGAGGTCGAAGCTGCACCCATGACTTCCGGATCAAAGGTTCAACAATTAACCAAGAATAATTATCAAATTTTAACAGATTATACTGAAAAGCTGTAAGAAAAATAAACTTTTGCATACCTTTTTGAAAACTTGGATGTCTAACTTCTATCCACTTAAGGATTCTACTCTAACTAATCCTCCTTGTATTTTACTTCATGTATTTCACAATATGATGATTTACTGTTTGTCCTTTTGGCTTGTACCTAAAACGCCGACAAACAAAATGTCGGTCAGCCAAAGCTGGTATGTGGGGGAAGCAATAAACGTGCAACTATGATAACAACATCATCATTCAATTAATCATTTAACAATCAAGGTTACGTTTTAAATATAACTCCGCGATCCAAGGGTACCCTATCCTCTGTGTTGTCCCCATTAAACCCCTCATGATCCACCTATAAGTGAACCAATTTCTAGGTTTGAGTCACATGGCACTACTCGTAAGTAGCCCACTCCTTAACTCATGGCAGGCTAATGAGTCTCATGGCACTACACGTAGGTAGCCCAGTTTCTAACTCACAATAACCTAGACCTTGCTCTAGGATTACCCCTTTTTTTAGCCTTTTCAAAGTAACAGAGGTGGACCCGGATCTAGCCAGCTATATATGCACATTTATAGTGATAATCATAGTCACTTTATAATTGCATGAAATAAATAAACATCCAACAGTTTAGTTGCATTCAATGCGATTAAACATCCGAGAATCCATCGGAAAACTAAAGCAGTTATTCATAATCGTAACCACATACCTGATTTGGTGAGTCATGCAGATTATTTAACACATACTTCATGAATATATAATCAAGCCAATCAACAGATCCAAGCAAGTAATCACATAATTCCTGAAAAGAATATGTACCCTTTTTACTACACACTTTATCAAGAATCTACTTTATTGACTTGGATTCTCTTTCTAGGGTTTCTAATCCGCATTAAGGTTTCATTAATATTCATTAGGGTTTCTTAGATCAATTTCTCAAACTTTATCCTTTTTAAGTTAGCAAACCCTAAAATATCCTTTTCCATTTTTATGAACCTTAATTGCTCAACTATTCATTTTAATAGTCTTTTATACCCAAATTGACTTAGGATCATCACATCCCTATTTATCCATGGATTTGAACATTTAAACAATTAAAAGACATATTCTCCTAAATTAGGGTTTTCAAACTCATCAATGCATACTCATGCATTAAACCCTAAATTAAGCCAAATATAAAAAGATCATCTTTTTAGATCCTATTCTCACTTTTATTAACAACAGGTTAATATCAAATTGAATTATGTCATTAAGACCATTTTCCATCAAATCTAACAGTTTTCCCTTAATTAAAAAACTAAAGATGATAGCTTTATGTACTTTTTCCAATTTGATGCATATTTAAGCACATAAACTCTAAATTAGACTAATCATGTGCAAAGTTATTCCTTTTTGAACATTATGTACCTTTTTACATTTACCAGGTTAACATCAACCCTAAAGATCCATTAAACCCTATTAAACACATTTATCATATCAAAATAGGGTTTCTTAATCATCATTACATTAAAGTTAATAACTTATACTACTTTTCTAATTGCAAGTAGAATTAGGCTTCAACTATATTTTATTTAGATTCCTCTCGATTTTCTGAGCAAAATTCATATATTACTTGCTACAATTGGAGTTACTAATATGTAGATATGAATTTTGCAAAGAACACCTTTCTAGACCAATGACAAGCCGCCACATCTGCATCGTCCATGCAACGTGAGTTTTTGGAAACATTTTGAAAAGTCGTAATTGCCCTCACTTAACCATCCAGCCCTAGTACCGTGCGGAGGGTAGAAGCATCAAAACGGAGTCTGAGCTTCTTCAACCTCAGGATACCCTAGCAGCGCTGCGATGCGGCAGGTTGTGGGTGTCCTACACTCTCCTCCAGGCCCCGATTGCTGCCGCCGACCTCTGCCCCAGCTCCGCCGCCCTCTGTCGTCCTTGGGGCACCACCCAGATCATGGCCTAGCTGGATCTATGGAGCGCGCAAGGTCTCGTGACCTGCGGACATCTTGCAACCAACCAGCGAAGGTGGCGCATGATCCAGAGCAGGGGAAGCTGGCCTATTCACCTGGGGTTGTCGTGGGAGCGCCCTGCTTCCATCCAAACCTCGACACCGCTCCTTGGTGTCCTCAGATTGGATCTATATCGTCCATTAGGGTTTGCACGGATAGAAGATGAAGAGATAAATAGATAAGCGTGAGATCCTTTTCAAACTCGAGCCAAAAGCCCTACCCCTTATATAGGGGAGGGTATCGATGCCCTAAGGTGCTTGCCCATGAAGCAAAATGGCTCTTTCCCAATAGGAATCCAATTCCTTTATTGAAAATCAAGATTCTCTCTCTTATTCCTTAAATTTTTTATATTTCTTCTTCTTAAGATATTAGAAATTCAAAATCTCTCTCCTTCACTCTCTTTATTTGCTTTTTAATCTATTGGCCACGAAATTAAGTTTTCCCTTAAGTAGAAAATACCACTTAATTACCAAAACCACAACATTCACTAATTGTATATTCACATTATCTTCTTATTTGACATTATTGGTATTTTCTCTTTCCTCTTTCTTCATTGGGGCTCCTTGGACCCCAAGAAACTCTATTATTTCGAAATCCTTTTCATTGGATACTCATTGTCCTTCTAGATGCATCTAAATGCATTATTTCTCATTATCTTGTTTATTTCTTATTAAAATATATTTCCTTTTGAGGATTTCTCTTTATTTCTCTTTTACTTTCCTTATTGATATTCCTTTTATCATTAAGAACCCCATGGATACGAAATTTCCCCAAGAAATCTCATTTATGCCTCTTTCTACTCATTTTCCACATATTACCATTATTTCCAATTTATTTATTAATAAAGAAATACTTAATTAATCTTTTCTTTTCTTATTGCTTTATTTTTGCAACCTTGGACTCCTTGGTACCCAAGGAACCCAAGAGACACGAAATCCTCTTTGGATTTGCCTTCTAGAGGTTTCCACATTATTCTTTTCTCAAATATTCAATTATTCATTACAAATTGAATTTTCTTTGTTATTTGGACCCAACAGCAATAAATCCCATAACACCATCATCAAGGCTATTGTAAACAAAATCCATGTATTCAAAACAAATTATACCATTCTTTGTTCAATTATCTTTAATATGAGTAATTGCATTTCTCACCAATTGAGCCCAAAATTGGGGTTGTAACATCCTTCCCCTCTTATAGGAATTTTGTCCTCAAAATTCAAACAAGCAAACAAACAATCAATTCAGGATAAGACTTTCCATGTCCATCATTGGCCCCTATGTGTCTTTGTCGTACTCATGGCGTTTCCAAAGAACCTTTATCATCAAATATTCTTTTCTCTGAGTTCTTTCATCCTGGCGTCTATAAACTACACAGGTGACTCAAGCCATTTCAGCCTCCCTTGGGGCTCACTAGGTTCATTGCTCAGCACATGGTCGGGGTACCTCACATAGTGCTCTAAATTGTACACATGGAAAATATCTCCCATTAATGTATCCTGAGGGGTACGGTCAAACCTAACCTTCTCCACCCATCCATCTCTAATGGACCCATGTATCGGGGACTCAGCTTTCTCTGCTGCAACTCAGAGGGGTCGAATTCTCACATATTCTTCCACAGTAACTTGTAAGTCAGTCTACTTTGCATCTGCTCATGACTCTCATCGTCTCTAGGCTCCTTTCAGCCCTTGCATGATCAAAGTGACTTCATCTGCACACACTGTGGTCCCTTTTCTAACCACCATGTGGCCCTTCTCACCAACATCACCTTACTGAAGTGGTGACCGACACAACCTCCCTTACAGAGCTTCTTATAAAACCCGATACTGGCTATGGTGGTCATTGTCACATCTCTCATAGGACAAGAATTGTCTCTAGATATCACCCTGAATGAGCACACATGCCCTCATCAGACCCTTTAGTCTGGATCATACTAACCATGGTTAGGGGTGATAAACTATACTAACATTGAGTTCTTCATGTACGTACCTACTTCCACTTTATGAAAGTGAACCTTTAGGTCAAACTCAAGAACCTTTGAACTCACTTCATGGTGTAGTTGAACCATCTCTCTCATGGGTAGTTCAACTAGATCTGTCCCTTAACAGAACTCTTTCTTTCTCATGATATCTAGGTAAGGCGAACTACCATAACCCATATTGCATCTCGACCTTCCTAGGCCCAGGGAAGACCTATCACAACATCCATAGTGTTGAGCTCCCATTCCCTCTCAGGGACTCTTTTGTCCTCCATATCGATACAATGGGTTACTGGGGTTCGTCCTTTACCTCCTAGCTTGCATGGCCATAAACCACATGCAACTTCATCTTCAGCATCCAAAGTGCTATTGCCACTTACTATCTTGGTAGTACCATGGTGTATATTGATCTTCAATCATGATTTCCTATATGTCATGATTCCTCAAGATCGATTCCTTGGAAACCCTAAACCACTCTTATCAGGGTTTCATCAGCTTCCTATCAAAAGAGTGCATCTGAGGTTCTACCACCATCCTTTCATCGTATCAAGGACTAGACTGGCTAACCAAACAACCTTTAACTTTTCAATGTATCTTGTTACATCTTAGTGTTATCCAAACACCTCTCCTTTTCAAACTTAGGGTTAGCCAAACAGCCTCTTCTAGCTTCTAGTCAAACAAGTCAGATACATCTTAACCAGAACATTCATTACCACCTCACATCCTTAGGTATTGAAGACATACGCTTCCATGTATTTCATTTATTATCTCACCTCAAACTCTATGTCTATCTTCATTAAGAACACTCTCTGCTTTTATCACCATGGTGATCAAACTCAACCTGGTATAACTTGTAAGTTCCACATAGCTCATGATAAAAACATCCTCATAAGGGGACTACCTCATTCCTCTTAGTGTTTACAGACCATCCATGTATCATTCACTTTACCATGGTAGGTTATCTTCTCTATCCCCATTCCTTGTGGCAACGTTCCAACCTACATCATCTCTTATCCTTGGTGTATGGCATGCGTAATGTCCTATCTCTCACCCCCATAACAAGAGGAAATAAGCATTTGGCTGCAGTCCAAATACAGAGTTCTTCCTATTCCAAGAGTAGAGATGGTACATCCCACCTTGCCAATACACCTTTACATCTAAGTTGCAATGTGCCACATATGTCTCTACATCACAGACATCATGATATCAAACTAGTCTTGAACCTACTGAGGTTTCCACACATCCCGTGGTCATCTCCTCTAGGTCTATAGGGTGCCGACACTTTTGGGGTCATCCCTCTTCCCTCATGCATCAAGAGAGTGCCCTACTCATCTGCCCTTTGGGTCCCATGAGTTCATGAAGGTGATCAATCTCCTAACCCATGGCCCTCAGACAATGATAGCTGTTACCTCCCGACCCTATGGTCATGTGCAACTGGGGAATTAGGCAACTCCTACTTTCATCGGTCTTATCCCTACCTGACCCTAGGATAGACTTAGGATTCTCCATTATAGTACATGTTCACTTAGAACCTTACCCAAGTCTTCATCATCTCTCTCTTTCTGCATTCATGGGCTGACTTTCATCCTTTCATAGGGATCATGGCAACTTGCCTACCTTGGTCAAGCCCCATACTGGTTACCTCCATGGTAACACATTCATTTGCAATTAGAGATGGATATCTATGGGTCTACAGGTTCATTCTCATACCATGTACTTTTCACTTAACTTCTCAAGATCCTGTGAGACCTCTTCAAGTTAACTTAAACCAACAAAACTGATATACACCCTACCAAAGGGGTCCCTCTCCCAGGATGGGAGGAAAACTATCTCTTGACATCAAGGTCACAAAAGCTCTTAGGTCTAGGGTTTACCTCCACATGAGCTTACTTAACCCTAGCAAGCTATTAAGGCACAAGAAGATCACCTACTGTACCATGCTAGGTCATACTTGTCCTCTTTCCTTCAGGCTGGATCAAGATCATACCTTCCTTTATCATCATCCTAGCTGTGAGGGGTCCATCAAACACACCTTAAACTTAAGGGGCTTCCCTTTTTTTTCCCTCTATACATGAGGAGTACCATGCTTGCTTCTATAGGAACTCAACTTCCCATTATGAGCATTGGGTACACTACTTCCCCTCTTAGGCATAGGAACCCTAGGTTCACCTGTAGGTGTCCAACCGCATGCTCTTCTAAACTACGAACCAAGCATGCAAAAGGCATGACACACACTTCCTGTCATCCTTCGACTCGAGCAACACTTAGGGTTGGGTCCTCCTTAAGGACAACCAACAAGGTACAAGGCCTCATAACCTGCTACTAAACTTTTCTAGGTCTAAGGAACTCTTCTTCCTACCTCAGAAGTTAAACATCCCTACCATAGGCACGTAGGTACCAGAAGCTTCATCTTCCCTCTAGGTTTTGGTCCCTCCCATGGAAACCAAGATATCAACAGCCTCTAGGGATCAAGCATGTGGTGACCACTATCATCCTCTTAGGTCACATCATCCTCAACTCCCAACTTCTCCTCATATTTCGGAGTCTAGGATTCCAACCTTCTTGCTGGGTTTCCTTCTCTCTCTCTCGAGCTAACCCCACATCCATCCCCACCATTAGAGGTCCTTTCTTCATGAAGGATCAACCTCAAAAACATCCTCTACATGGGTGAAGCTTAGGTAACCCTTCTTGCTCCATCATAATTCCTTATCCAGGGTTTCATCCTACTGTCAGCACTATGACGTGCCCTAGGTGCCAGCTATACCCTACTTTCACAAGCCCATAGGGTTTCTAAGGTCCTTTACTATCATCATCATCTAAGGAACTATCCTTTACCCTATCATGCACGATCCCTCCCAGGGTTGGGTTGCCAAAGGTGCTGGGTCACTCATGGATCATATGGCATCCCAAAGGCATGTCCTTTCAAACACCTGGTCTGACTCATCTCTCTCTAACCTTCACTTAAGGTTAGGGTTAGCATCATCCTCAGAGAATGTTCCAGGTTTCTACTTGCAATGGAGATCTCTATCTCCAAGACTAACATATCCTCCTGACAAGAAGGTCTAGCCTCAGGTCTCTTCTGAGGACATGACAACTTATGTCATACGACCTAAGCATGTATCTATTCTTTAATTTGCAATTAATCTATTAAGCTTATGTCCATGACATCTTATTTACATGCTTTTCATTAATTTGGTGGAGGATTCCTTGAACCTTATTAACCTTACCCATACCTCACGAGGATGAGGAGAAGAAAGAAAACCCTAATCCTTTAGGTCCTTATCAGAATTTTGTGACGAGAAGGGATGAATAAGATGAGAAGTCCTAAAGGTATCTTATTTCGATTCATACCCTAAGACTTTGGCCAGGCGGTCACACGGGTCCGGGAGTCCTCGTATTCCGACTAGCGGTGCGGAGGAAAATCTTGCCAGCCCTCGATTGTGATCCCTTTCTAGACACCTCCGTCTTTCGGATACTCCTCTAATAACTCCCTTGGGTTCTATGGAGTTTGTAAAATTTAATATCAACTTGAATTATGTCATTAAGACCATTTTCCATCAAATCTAAGGGTTTTCCCTTAATTAAAAAACTAAAGATGATAGCTTTATGTACTTTTTCCAATTTCATGCATATTTAAGCACATAAACTCTAAATTAGACTAATCATGTGCAAAGTTATTCCTTTTTGAACATTATGTACCTTTTTACATTTAACAGGTTAACATCAACCCTAAAGATCCATTAAACCCTATTAAACACATTTATCATATCAAAATAGGGTTTCTTAATCATCATTACATTAAAGTTAATAACTTATACTACTTTTCGAATTGCAAGAAGAATTAGGCTTCAACTATATTTTATTTAGATTCCTCTCGATTTTCTGAGCAAATACTTGCTACAATCGGAGTTACTAATATGTAGATATGAATTTTGCAAAGAATACCTTTCTGGACCAATGACAAGCTGCCACGTCGGCCTCGTCCATGCAACGCGAGTTTTTGGAAACATTTCAAAAAGTCATAATTGCCCTCACCTAACCATCCGGCCCTAGTACCGTGCGGAGGGTAGAAGCGTCAAAATGGAGTCCAGGCTTCTTCAACCTCGGGATACCCTAGCAGCGCTGTGATGCAGCAGGTTGCGGGTGTACTACACTCTCCTCCAGGCCCCGATTGCTGCCGCCGACCTCTGCCCCAGCTCCGCCGCCCTCTGTCGTCCTTGGGGCGCCGCCCAGATCGCGGCCTAGCTGGATCTATGGAGCGCGCAAGGTCCCGTGACCTGCATACGTCTTACAGCCAACCAGCGAAGGTGGCGCACGATCCAGAGCAGGGGAAGCTGGCCTATTCACCTGGGGTTGTCGTGGGAGCGCCCTGCTTCCATCCAAACCTCGACACCGCTCCTTGGTGTCCTCAGATTGGATCTATATCGTCCATTAGGGTTTGCACGGAAATAAGATGAAGAGAGAAAGAGAGAAGTGTGAGATCCTTTTCAAACTCGAGCCAAAATCCCTACCCCTTATATAGGGGAGGGTATCGATGCCCTAAGGTGCTTGCCCATGAAGCAACACGACTCTTTCCCAATAGGAATCCAATTCCTTTATTGAAAATCAAGATACTCTCTCTTATTCCTTAACCTTTTGATATTTCTTCTTCTTAAGATATTAGAAATTTGAAATCCCTCTCCTTCACTCTCTTTATTTGCCTTTTAATCTATTGGCCAAGAAATTAAGTTTTCCCTTAAGTAGAAAATACCAGTTCATTACCAAAACCACAACATTCACTAATTGTATATTCACATTATCTTCTTATTTTACATTATTGGTATTTTCTCTTTCCTCTTTCTTCATTGGGGCTCCTTGGACCCCAAGAAACTCTATTATTTCGAAATCCTTTTCATTGGATACTCATTGTCCTTCTAGATGCATCTAAATGCATTATTTCTCATTATCTTGTTTATTTCTTATTAAAATATATTTCCTTTTGAGGATTTCTCTTTATTTCTCTTTTTTTTTCCTTATTGATATTCCTTTTATCATTAGGAACCCCATGGATACGAAATTTCCCCAAGAAATCTCATTTATGCCTCTTGCTACTCATTTTCCACATATTACCATTATTTTCAATTTATTTCTTAATAAAGAAATACTTAATTAATATTTTCTTTTCTTATTGCTTTATTTTTGTAACCTTGGACTCCTTGGTACCCAAGGAACCCAAGAGACACGAAATCCTCTTTGGATTTTCCTTCTAGAGGTTTCCACATTATTCTTTTCTCAAATATTCAATTATTCATTACAAATTGAATTTTCTTTGTTATTTGGACCCAATAGCCAATAAATCCCATAACACCATCATCAAGGCTGTTGTAAACAAAATCCATGTATTCAAAACAAATTATACCATTCTTTGTTCAATTATCTTTAATATGAGGAATTGCATTTCTCACCAATTGAGCCCAAAATTGGGGTTGTAACAAATACAAACATAGATATTATATGTAAGACATATGTATATGTAGGATATATTAGTGTATTACATAATGTGGATGATAAGGAGTATTTTTTGATATGAATCAAAGAACTATATATATTGTAAACATGGGTAATGAATAGTATTCTCTATATAACTAAATGCACAAAGAAGACTACTACATTGATAGAAAATAAAACATCAGAGAAGTAAAATAAATGATTCGATAATGCTAAAGGATGATACCTTAGTTAATATTCTAAAATTAGTTATTTAAAAACTCTGTCATGAATACATATCCATCAACATAGGTAAGTCAGTAAGCTAGATACTATGCACATAGATATATATATATCAGACCCTTTTTATATTATGGGTTTCTATAATGATTTAAATGAACATGTATATACTTTGGATTAACATAGCACCTATATGTTATATTTCATATACAAACACACACACACACACACACATATATATATATATATCCATCTAACTATATAAATATTAGAAATAAGTGATGAAACCCTATTTTAGGGCTTCATCTTGAGTCATATTGCACTTCAATTACATCTACAATTGTTAAAGTACGTGTGATTTCCCTCAATATGTATATTTATATAAAATGCATTTATGGAGGCTTTTTGAATGTTTTATAGGTACTTTGGCCACTATCTAATGGAAAAGAGAGAGGAAGGTTGAATTTACGGTTTTCCCTTGCTTGGATGAGTCCAAAATGAAGCCAAAATGACTCCCAACCTACCTCAAGTTATCAAAAAATGTATTGAAGAAATAACCTCCATGGATGACAAAGTTCAAGAACCATATTTAGGGGAAGGACCCCAGAACGGAAATGCTACCAAGGAATGGCTGTTCTGGGACATGCCCCAATTAGCAAAATCTTCAAAAATCACCCGGAATCCCAACAGGCCCGTGCTAACGAGCAAGCTCGTGCTGCCTAGAGCCCAGCACGGCCGTGGTAGCTAGAACAGACGTTATGGAATACCCACAAGCACACAACTCCCATGTTTACTCTATTTTTCTACCACGGCCATTCTACTCACTACCCAACACGGTCGTGCTACCCAGCACGACTGTGCTACTTACAAATCTACCCATTTTTTGCACTGCATTACCCATTCTACCCCCACTTAACCTAATGCTTCCCCACCACCTATATATACATAGGTGGTAGTTGGAACAAGAGGTTAGTTACTCCTGCAACCACTCTAGCGTACCATGTCCCCTTCCACTACATTCCATCTCCATTACATCATCTTCCACCACGTAAACTCTTGTTTTCTAGTGTTTTGTCAACTTCCCACCATACATCCATGCCATCTCACATTGGAAGAAGGAGGACTTTGAGCTGTTGCTGCTAGGAGGTGGAGAAGGAGGAGTCTCCATCGAGCTACCATGGCTTTCCACTCCTCCACTCATTCTTCTTCCTTTCTTATATTTTCTTATTCTATGAGTAGCTAGGCCTCATAGGTGGGCTGTTTGGGGCTCAAAATATTACTTTGATACCATATTGGGGGAAAATGATATGTAAAAATTGTGATTTTTTTGCTAATGATTATGTTATACTTCTATCTCATTTCTCATAAACTACTTTGTGTTTTGTGCTTGAAATCACATAGATTCTAGGAAAATTGCTTATATGTGACTATTTTTGTGAATTGCTCATAAGCCCAATTAATGGATCCCTAGTTAACTGTTCACCTTCCTACATGTTAATCAATTCTCATACACATAGGTGAGAGAACTAAGTAGCTAGTATATGAGCACTTAGTGTAATTATTTCTCAGCCTTATCAAGCTATAATGTTGGTGATGTGAGGTCTAAAACCTCACTTCCACTCTACATTACTACCCTTGACCCCTAATTACCCTAAGAGTTACTATCCTAGAAACCTAAGCTTGACTAGACCCTAATTGAATTCCACCTAAACCCTAACCCAATGGAGACTCCTAAAGGGTACGTTGGAGGTGTTAGGGACTAGCTACCCTATGCACACCCTATCTTATCCATGGCTAATTAGAAGTTTAGGGCATACAATAGCCTCTAGCTTGTTGTTTGGTTTGGTAATCTAAATGAAATAATAATGTTTACATGTTATCACCCTAACCCAATTGATAAGTGCATCCCCCAAACAGCCCACACTTCTCTTAATTGCTTTAAAATTTGAATTTCCTTGTTTCTTAGCTAGTTAGTCTAGTTATCTATTTACTTTCTTAGTTAGTTAATTATCTTATTATTGCTAATTTAGGTATTTAATTTCTCTTGTGCTTAGTTTTCTAGCTTAGTGTAGTATCGACCTCTTCTTGCTTTCCTTAGTATAGTTTGCTCTTTTCTTGCCTTTTCTTTCTTAGTTTGTCTTTCCTTTCTCATTATAATTAACTATATAGGGTAATTTAGGCTTTGATCTTGCTTGTATTCTTGTAATTTCTTGCTTGTTTACCATTAGTGTAATCAACAAATCAACCCTTAAACCTAGACTCCACAGTAGAAACCTAGCCCAAACTAACCTAGCTCAAGTTCCCCCTTTCTCTCTTGGGTTTGACCCCTAACTTTTCACCCTCCTATACATAACTTGACCCTGTGCATTTGTGGGTGAAGTGTGTTAGTTTATGCGAGCAAGCCTTGTTGGGCTTTAAATTTTTTGAAAGATACCCAGTGTGTTCAAAACCCCTTAGGGTCACATCTTATCAGACTCAATTGGATAGTGTGTGGCCCTAAGGTGGAAAAATGCACCAAGCTTTTTGGCATCGTTGCCAGGGACAAAAAGCACCATATCTACCTAGTAGTTGTGGTGTTGACGCTACCCTTTGGCAACATGTTTTTTTCCAATTTACTTGTCTACATTTGAGAAACACACCAAACTTTTGGGGTCATTTCCAGGGACAGAAAGTGACATATCTACCTAGTAGTTGTGATGTTGACTCTCCCCTTTGGCACCATCTTTTGGTATTTTTTTTTGTTGCATTTGAAAAAAACACCAAGCTTTCTAGCCCTTGCTGGGGAGAAAGACACTCGACCTAGATAGTTAGTTTTACTTTAATATTTTCCTACTCTCATCATCATTGCTATTCTTTGCTCTTTATTGTTTGCATTCTTTGTGCATATTGGTTTGCTAACTTTTTTTGTTTTATTTAGTCGTGCCTTGTGCATGTGACAAGCCACTTAGGGAAGACAAAATGGAAGGACAAAATGAACCTCACAAGCTAATTCAAGAGTGCTTCATGCCTAGCAACTACAAATCACCAATTTCTAATAGTGTTGATAAAATGCCAGGGGAGCGATTATCCATCCCTCCAGGTATTCTTGTACTCCTTCCCCCTTCTATGGATTAGAGAGTGAGAACCCCTACAAGAACTTAGATTCCTTTCTTGAAGTATGCTCCACCTTCAGGATGCCAACAACCAGTGATGATGCCATCAGGTTGACCTTGTTCTCATTCTCCATCAAAGACAAAGACAAAGATTGGTATGATTCGACAAGAGACATCATGAGTTGGTAAGAGATGAAGACTGCCTTCTTACGCAATTTTACTCCATTGCAAGGTCGATGCAAATGGGGGCGTGCTATATAAAGTTTCAATCAAGTGGGTAATGAGTGGTACTATGATGCTTGGGAAAGATTTCAAAAGATGTTGAGAGAGTGTCCACACCATGAGATTTAGTTCAGTAATTTTTCTCCATTTTATCTCCAATGGGTCAAGCTACAATAAATTCTTCTTTTGAAGGAATTTTTATGGTTACGACACCCAAGGAGACATGGCCCTTGTTTGAGAAGTTGGTAGAAAGTTCAAGGATCCAAGCTTCTATTATGATGAATGATGGTGACTGTCCCTTTGGTGTGACATCTCCAACTCATAGTGATTCAAACCCACAAATGGTGAAGATTCTTGGGGACATGGTGAGTTTCATGAAAAACCAAATGAGCAGTGTTCCTTGTCACTTAATCAATTTTGTTGAGTCCTTTGGTGAAGGAGAGAACACACCTCATCCTTATAGCTACTCAGAACAACAAAGTCTAAGATATAACTCAAGGTTTGAGGAGGAAGTCCTTTCTAGGTTGAAAAGCTTTGATGATGTGCAAATGAATGTGACAAAGATTGAGACAAAAGTGGAACAACTCTCTTCAATTCTTGCTCTACAAGAAGAAGCAAAGTTATCCTTCCAACCCATAATGAACTTAAATGAAGCAGGTGCACCAATGCATTCCTCTCAAGTTATCTATAGTCCACCTCCAATGCAAGTGCATCTCATTTATCGTTTCCAAGGACACCCCAAGCCTTATACACCTCACCCCCCTCCATCACCACAACCATCCCACCACATCATGTACCAACATCAATTTTCTCCCAAGCCTTAAATGAAATCGGAACATTGCACCCTTAACTTGGTGGACCGTTCCATCAAAGTTCCTAGAGGGAGAGTGGATCACTACTACAGAATAGGCCTTTGGCGTCGGTTGTTTATGCCCTTTTAGAGACGGTTCTAAAGAGACGCCTATGTGGGTGCCGCTAAAGGTCGAACTCTTCGGCGTCAGTTTTATAACCGATGCCAAAAGGCTTCGTGCCTCCAAAAACGCGCCAGCAGGGCACCGATAGGCGTCGATTATTTATAGTAAGCCGACGCCAAAACGCTTCACGCCAAAAAAAGGGTGCCATCTAGGACACTATCTGTGTCGGTTTGCTACTAAAAAACTGACGCCATATTCCCAGACGCCACGGCCGTGCTACTATAGGCATTGGTTTTGTACTAATAACCGTTGCTTTTTCCGCCACGGCCGTGCTTTCCTGCACGGTCGGGTTGTTTGTCACAGTAGGCGGCTGTTTTTATCCAATAACCGACGATGTAAGCCTTTGATGACGGTGTTCTATAAATAATCGATGCCTATGTTTTAATTTTTTTTCTTATCAGTTTGTAGGCCTGCTGTGGCTGGTCAGTAGGATGAGAACCTATAGTTCAGTTTTCTGAACTGCAGGATTACGACATCCATTGATATCAGCCAACAAACAGGCCACAAACCTGCACAATCAACAAATATACTTTTCACACAAGTAGATACATTCATACATCAATTCAATTCTCACATTCACACATGTAGAAACATTCAAATACATGTAGAAACATTCAGACATGTATAAACATTCAGAAATATTCATTTACAAAATATCATTCAACATCGCTATCAGCATCCCAATTATATTTTACAGTCCCCACTACTTGTATGGCTCTTGCCCATTCTTCTCTTACTTCATGTAATACTTCCATCGTATATGGAGCATGTACTTCTTTTAAGCATTTACCTATAGTGTGGTCAGTTTTAAACAACTGCAAAGAGAATGATGTATATATAAGTAATAATATAAAAATAAGATTGATATATTTCATACTAACTAATGAGACTATATATAATACCTCATGTATGGTATCGATGTCCAATGCGGTATATTGGATAATCAACTGCATAAATCACATCACATAGTATGCGCATGCCCAGCCGTTGTCTTGTGTAGCGCAGTATAAATAGAAACATACAAAATATTAAAAAATACAACTAAGCACAGTTCACATAAATAATATATACATTGGAGTCGGGAACTTACTTTCACGTTCTTCCAAATTATTGGCTGGTTCTTTTTCCTGGGGACCTTTCCTCCAGCCTTTTTGAATGCATCTAAACCCCTACTTGTTAATGTAACACAATAAATTGCATAATTAAATAGAAATGTAATAACAGATGTTAACGGATATAAAAATGAAATATTTCTCACCAGAATAATTGCATTCTCATTACGTGTCCAAGTTTAATATTCAATGTACTCCCCACAGGATCTAGATAATAAACAGTGAACGTCCCGGGGAGAATAACTAGTAACTCCCAATGCGTACCGCTAGAGGTAAAAAGTTAAAAATTAATAAGTAAAGTAAACTTACTTGTAAAGTCCAAATTATAAGTAAAGTGAACTTACTTGACATTGAATGGAGCTATTATTATCGTCTTCTTTTGCTGACCAAAAATTGTAAAAGCATCTATACAATATTGTTGAACACTATCAGGGTATTTAGCTACCATACTAATCAATGATGGAATAAAAAATCCCACATGGTCAAATGCAAATTGTTTACATTGATTTTTGACTAAGTAGCTGCAAAACATGTATTACATATGCATTAATATATAAGAAACCAGATCTCCGAATCTTACACAAGGTATATGGATGTATAAACAAGATGTCACCTTATTCATGTCTCTATCATTGATGTATTCAGCCAATCATATATAAACAACTCAATAATATCTTGTATAAATAAAGAGCTTTCATATGATTGACCTGCATAATTTTCTTCTAAAGAAACAATTATAGGGCAATGTATATTATGTGCCCGTAGCCAACATGCCATTCCCCTACAAGCAGGACCTAACATGTATTTTAGGTTAGTTGGAACCCAACTTGGTAATGCAGGAAGTGGAGGTGGAGGCCTAGATGCTCCGAATGTCTTCTTTTTAACCTGTATATATAATTTCATATCAATTGACCTCATATATACACATTAACAATCTAAAGTAATGTAAATTTATCTTACAATTTCATTAGTGTAGACGACATCTGCTTTGGGCCACAATATCACCCCGCCTTCTGCCTCAGCAAGTGTATCAATATCCGGGTGGGAATATGGCAATGTAGCTTCCCTCCAATCGGGGAATACACATATCAGGCTCACACAAATGTAGCCCTGTGGCATTGGAGTCCCGTGAAACGTTGCCCCAGGAAGGGACGGGTAAGCCTGTGCATCTACAACAACATAGTCTTGCATTCTTAAGTGGCATGGCTTCAACGCCTACAAATTTATGTAAAGAATGTTATACATATATGCAAATCATATTGAAAACATATCATCTTGAAAAGACTAGCTACAATGTCATAGACAATACTTACAACAGACGTGTTAGGCGGTGGGTCTACAGGATTACTCTCAGTCTGTGCATCAGGAGAAGAGTGGGTCGCCATAGGCTGATTGGAAGCCTGAGATGCCTGCCACCGCAGAAATTCTTCCTTGACCTTCTTAGCAACTATATCCTCGACTCTTTTATTCTCCTATACATGGATAAAAGAAACATTAGCTTCTTATTATTGAATTCCTTTTTGCAATAACATTCTAAAAAAAGAATAGGTTACCTCTTCTTGTGAAAGTTTCACTCTGGGTTTATGCTGGGATGGCCCAAAGAATGCTTTGATGCCCACACCAGCGCCTGCACCCCTAACACGTCTAGGATGCTCTGGGTTACCCAGAGCAACTGTCAATTCATCCCTTGTGCCCTGAGGGATGAACGTGCCTTGTTTCCTCTGCTCGTGCAGCTCCCGCTAATCACCATCAACAGAAATTGGTAAGTTAACACCACAAATAATCAATATTCAAATGATTGTTCTAAGAGTTGTATTTTACCATTTTCGCAGCCGCCTCAGCAGTTACAGGCTTCTTTATTTCACCCTTCTTATTTTTCCTCCCAGCTATCCAGACATCATGGCGAGGCATGGGTGTGGCACATGTAGTAGAGGACTCCTGAGTAGAAGCAGACTCTGCTTGTAGTCTTTGGCGAACGCTTGCATAGCCCTTTGGACCCATAGTGTGGTCATGCACATTCAGTGCACGCCATGCTTTTTGCACCTCACCTAATACCTTGAATTCTTCAGATTTTCTTGAAGCAACAAACATGTCCCAATCTTCTTTGTCCAAGAAGTTCCACTATTCAAGGGATGATTTCTTCTTCTTATCACCATCTTTTATGTATTCTCTATTGAGATTTGTCCTATAGTTCCTTAGCATCTTTCCAGCGTGTTGCATCACGCTTTTACGATGCAACTTCTCATCCAATGCAAATAGATTCTGTAAAATAGAATTGCTATTAACTAGTATCCAAAAATAGAATTGCAAATAATAGAATTTTTAATCTACAAAATAGAATTGCAAATAATAATAACTCACACATAAATCCTTCCATATCATGTCTTTCTTCACCTGAGGAACTTTATGCCAATTATCATACTTAATACCATAATGGATTCGAGTGACAACCCCAAGATAGTTTACAAAATTATTGCGGTTCACTCCAATTGCATTTCCTCCATTATCAAACTCCACAACCAATCTGGATCCACTACCACTTAGCGCTATTAACTTCTTCAACAGAGTGATGCCCCTTTTCTTGTTAAGTGTTTGGTGATGCGCATCAAGTTCCTCTAGTGCTTCAGTGGGTACATGTGCATCAACAACCTAAAATTTGACAAAAATAAACACATTGAATTAGCCCAATATAGAAATATGGGATATATGACATAACTAGAAGATAATGAATTTTATAGAAATACAGGATATGTTTTTAGAACTTACATTGGTATCCTCACCATGCTCATCATGGACAGCATGCTCATCATGGACTTCATGCTCATCATGGACATCATGCTCATCATGGTCATCCATCTAAAAATGTCATTAAAAAGGCAAACATTTAGCATTTGTATTAACTCGAAGATAATGAAACATCAAATCTGAAAATGATATTGACATTAAAAAAGCAAACATTTAGCTTCAATAAGAAAAATATAAACATGCATGCCTCTAAAATTGTGATCTTTTATCAATTAACAATCCTTCATTGTGATCTCCACGCACATATAAGTCATCATTAGCTTCAATATTTTGTGGAGTTGGCAACCCAACTAAGAATGGACTGGAGTCATCATACTTATCATAGTACTCTTCTTCATCTATAGGATCTTCAATGAACTGTCTTTTACCATGAAGAACAACTGACCATTTATCATTTGCAGGATCATCGATATAGAATATTTGTTTCGCATGTGATGCCAATATGAATGGTTCACCCTTCTCGCCAATCTTTTCAAAGTTCACTAAAGTGAAACCCAATTCATCCACTATAACTCCTTTGGTGTTATCAACCCAATTACATTTAAAGAGCAGAATTCTGAAATCTATGTAGTCAAACTCTCATATGTCTTCAATGACATCGTAATATGACATTATAACTTCACGTGGACTCTTATCCTTTGCACTTGCAAAATACATAGTCGACGCTTGAAGAGTGACCCCACTATTTTGGACGACACTCTTATCATCTTGGCGCTTTGTGTAATATGTTAACCCATTAATGTCAAACCCTTCATAAGACATAACATTCGGTTTTGGTTTAAAGGCGATGCATTTGATAGTTTCCGTAATATCATTTGGTGTTTGAGATAGTTGATGTAAGACTTTATCTTCAAACCACTTAGTAAAAGTCTTGTTATACTCTCTAGCAAGCCACATTGAACTTGCTCGAGGATGTTTTCTCTTAATGAAATTGGTATGTTCCTCGATATAAACCCTCACTTCATCCATATTGTGTAATATATACAAGTGACCTTGTTCCAACTGCTCATGGTTGATTACTTTCACCCGTGATCCCAAAATTCCTTTGCCCTCCTCAATATTCTTGTCATTAACAAGAGTGTTATTACCACTCAAAAAGTCATTGCAAAAATCCATAACCTCTCTCGCCACATAACCTTCAATAATACTCCCTTCAGGCCGATAACGATTTCGAACATCACCTTTAAAAACGCTCATGTATCGTTCAAAGGGATACATCCAATGCAAGAAAACTGGTCCCAACATTTTCACTTCCCTAGTCAAGTGGACAACAAGATGTACCATGATATCAAAGAATGAAGGAGGGAAATACATCTCAAGATGACATAGGGTAACAACCACTTCTCTTTGCAAATTATCGAGAGTATCAGGGTCAATAACTTTGCTGCATAGACTGTTGAAAAAGAAACAAAGTCTGGTGATTGCAAACCTTACATGCTTCAGCAATATAGATCGAATTGCCAAGGGCAATATTTGTTGCATTAGAGTGTGACAATCATGAGATTTAAGACCTATCAACTTCAGATCTTTCATTGATACCAATCTACGGATGTTGGATGAGTAACCCTGTGGCACCTTAACATTTACCAAGCATTCACAAAAAGCTTTCTTCTCCTTTCTAGACAACGTGTAACAAGAGGGAGGTAAGTATGTTCTTTTATTACCCATTTCACGTAATTCTGTTAATTCTGACCTTATTCCCATTTCACGTAGGTCCAGTCTGGATTTTATCCCATCTTTAGTCTTATTTGGTATATTTAACAGAGTACTAATGACGCTATCACAGACATTTTTCTCAACATGCATTACATCGATACAATGCCTGACTGTCAAAGAACTCCAATAAGGAAGATCCCAAAATATTGACTTTTTCTTGAATGAAGAATTTTCCCTCTTGTCGATCTTCCCTGTTAGGATGTAAGTGTACAATGTCTTTTACTATTTCATAAACAACATCCCCTAGTATAGGTTTAGGTGCACTCCGTTCATCATTCTATCCATTGAATGCTTTGCGCTTCCTACGATACAGATGGAATTTTGAAAGAAACCTTCAATGACCAAGATATACAGTCTTGCCGCCATGTTTTAGTCTTATTGAATCAGTGTTTTCTTCACATATAGGACACACTTTAGCTCCTTTGACACTATATCCAGACAAATTCCCATATGCTGGAAAGTCATTAATAGTGAAAAACAACATAGTGTGCAAATGAAATGTCTCTCTTCCTGAAGCATCATAGGTCATCACACCTTCAGCCCAAAGTTTCTTTAACTCATCAATCAGAGGTTCAAGATAAACATCGATATAATTTCCGGGTTGTTTAGGGCCCGATATCAACAATGACAGCATAACGTACTTATTTTTCATACACAGCCAGGGAGGAAAATTGTATATAACAAGCATGACTGGCCAAGTGCTATGTTGGCTGCTCAATGTCCCGTACAAATTCATCCCATCTGTACAAAGACCAAGTCTTAGATTCCTATCTTCTTCACCAAATTTGGGGTACAATAGATCAATCTTCTTCCACTGTGGGGAATCAGACGCATGTCGTAGGATCCCATCATTATTTTTCTTAACATCTGCATGTGATGTCATTCTTATATATAATAAATGTGTACCACCTATCCCATCCTTGAACACCTAATCTCACTAGTAAGTGTATAATGTGTATTGGGTTTTCAAGAAAATTTTGGCAGCATTTCCCCGCTGTTCTCTAAGTACATATGTACTTAGAGAACAAACGGGGAAATGCTGCCAAAATTTTCTTGAAAACCCAATACACATTATACACATACTAGTGAGTCTAAGTACATATGTACTTAGAGAACAAACGGGGAAATGCTACTAAAATTTTCTCAAAAACCCAATACACATTATACACTTACATCCTAAGTGAGATTAGATGTTCAAGAACAGTCCCAAACTGGGGACTATCCAAGATTTACTCCTAATGAGTAAATATTGGACGGGTTTCTAGGCCAACAAACACATGTGATGTCATTCTTATATATAATAAATGTGTACCACCTATCCCATCCTTGAACACCTAATCTCACTAGTAAGTGTATAATGTGTATTGGGTTTTCGAGAAAATTTTGGCAACATTTCCCCGTTGTTCTCTAAGTACATATGTACTTAGAGAACAAACGGGGAAATGCTACCAAAATTTTCTCAAAAACCCAATACACATTATACACTTACATTCTAAGTGAGATTAGGTGTTCAAGAACAGTCCCAAACTGGGGACTATCCAAGATTTACTCCTAATGAGTAAATCTTGGACGGGTTTCTAGGTCAACAAAATACATGTATATATGTTGTCATTACTATATATATGATCATAGTTTCATCATTCATATCCTAGGCTTTATGTGTCATCAAAAACATCAAGATATTGATTGGAGATCATTACACATTAGGGGTGGTCATTAGGGCAAGACTTTCAAGAGACTAGAGATTCATATATCAACATACATACTAGGTAATATTTCAAGTCAATCACTACTTTTAATCACCTTAGGGTGCATAAATGATTCACAAGGTATTTGGGTGCACAAAGAATAATATATGTTAATGATTTAGGAGTTCACATTATCATTTTAGAAATAGAAGACCCACATGTGAGTTCAGTTTGAGATTTAACATCAATGTATCTTTAACATGCATGTTTCAAGGTTCAAAGCACATAATCAAATCAAATTAGGATGCTAGAATGGACAAGTTGAATCTTATTTCAACATGCATCAAAATTTATAGACTTAGGTCAAGCATTATGATTAGAAATTCAATTCAGTCCAAGAGCACAAGTGCAATCAACACAATTCTATTATAATGAATTAATTAGGTGTCAATAAGCATCAATTTTAGTGAGACAATCTTAGTCCATGCTACTACAAATGGGAAATCAGAAAATATGTTGCATGTGTAACCTTAATTGCAAAAATACAATCTAAGTCCACTATGATTCTTATCCATCCACACTTCCATGCTTCTTGAATGGCTAAATGATGACATTCAATTTTAGGTTCTCTAACTGAGAATAAATGTATACATTATGCTCAATGCAAATAATTTTTTACGATAGTGTGCCCTTGCAACCACTTCATTTGTTGAGTTACCACTATTAACAACCACCTCCGACGTCAAGGCCATAGTAGGAAGAAGAGGAGAAGGAAGAAGAAGAGTAGCATGATGATCGAATAGGGAGATGAGTAGAAGAAATTAATCGAACCTTTCAGTAGTGAGCTCGTGAAGGAAGAAGAGGAGCAGCTCTGTCGGTAGCGAGCTCGATCATCCGTCGAGGAAGAAGATGAGCAGCTCAGTCGGTAGAGCTCGATCGTCCATCAAGGAAGAAGATGATCAGCTCAGTAGGCAGTAGCGGCGACGTTGAGTAGGAGTTGAGTAGGCAGTGGTGGTGGTGTGAGAGCAATGAGCAGAGAAGGAGGCGGCGAGCGGCGAGCAGAACGGCACCAGGGCGACGACGAGCAGAACAACACCAGGAGAAGAGAAGAGTAGAGCAGAGCGGCAAGCAGCAGTGGCGGCGAGCGGCGACAACAGGAGAAAGAGGACGTGGCGGCGGCGAGCAGAGGCGCACCAGCAGCGGCGGCGAGTAGCAGCGGGGGTCGTCGGGCGATTTTAGGGGAGCGGCGAGCAGCAGAGAAAATTATCGCGATGAAACAGAAGAAAGGGGAAGACGATCGGGTGATACATGTCTATTAAGTTTGTAAACGACGTCGATTATTTACAAAACCGACACCTTTTACTCTTAAGCGTCGGTTGATAGTAAAAAAATCGACGTCCAATTAGACAATCGTTGCCCTAAATTATTTGGCGGGAACCATTATTAGCGTCGGTTATCAAAGGATTACCGACACCAAAATTGGAACTTTTCGCACAAATTTTCATCTTATATAGGCCTCGGTTAATAGTTAAAAAACTGACGCTGTATGTGACACTTTGGGGCCAATTTTTTTTCGCTCAAAAATTGGATTTTGTGGGCGATTTTAGGCATAAGTTTTATTTTACCCAGCCGACGCTGAATACAAAGCGATACCCGTGTCTGGATGGTCTTTGAATATAGATGTCGGGTTTCCTAAATCACCAACGTTGAATGTTATAGGCGTCGGGTTTTCTAAATAACCGACGACCAGAAAAGTGACATTTAATGTTGTTTCTGTAGTAGTGGATGATGTTCTAGTGATGATAAACAAAGATAGGATAGTACTATTCTTGGCAGATTATATTGTTCTTGACATGGACCCAGAGTATAGGAAGATTCCCGTCATCTTGGGAAGGCCGTTCTTATCTACAATTGATGCCAAGATACATGTGCATAGTGGCACAGTGACAATCTCTTTCATGGACATGAAGATAAAGATCACCATGTACAAGACCCAAACTTGGCGAATTCAAGATGAGGATATTAGACATGGTCACTTGAAGAGTCTGACTGATCATTTGAAAGAAGGATATTTAGATGAATGACTTAATAATAGATTTTGTGGTCAATGAGATGCAGAACATTGGTTGAAGGCAAGTGAGAGATGAATTTATTGCACGAGTGGACACCCACAAATTCCAAAGGGTTGGGTAATTAAAGAATCTACAAGAATCCCAACTGAAGGTGAAACTTAGCTCTAGTAGGAGGCCACCCCCCTAGGTTTGGGGAACTTTTCACCCAACCTTTCATTTTTGATATTGTTTTTCATTATTTTTACACTTTTCCAAGAAAGAACACACACACACTATATGTACTTGATGATTTTTCTATTTTTGAATCATGTTAGAACATGTACATTGGAGGAAAGATGATACATAGAGGATCCACCCAAGAAAAGATAAAAAAGAAGAAAAGAATTGAATATTAGTGACAAAATCTATAGGAAGGCAACCATCACGACCATTCCACACAACACGCCCATGGTGTTGGCAAGACAGAGCGACTATTTTGCACAGAACGACCGTGGTGGCTCTGTTCTACACACTAGACACATTGAGATCTATCTCCCCTCTTGGTGTTTGTCTAGCACGACCTCATGCTTTCTACCCTATCATCCTAGACTTCTATTTCATGGTGAGGGCAACATGGTTTAAAAGTTTGGGGTGATAGGGTGGTAAGCCCTTTCTTTACCCCACTTTCCTCTATGTTCCTTGTTCTAAATGTTTGCTCAAGATGATGAAGTAGTATAACCATATCTCATACTTGTGTATCCATACTTTATGTGCTTTCTTTACATACATGCATATCATATAGGTCAATTTCATGCATTTTTGTGTAATTTAATTTTTTTTCTTACCATACATTTCATATAATGTATTTTTTTTTAAATTTTTGCATGTTTGTATCTAGGGTTTTCTTATTTCTTTCTTTTTATTTAAAATAAAGGCTTACATGTGATTGAAGGTGATTTGGCACCATTTTTTCCAAATTTTCCCAAATTTGGAATTTCTTGCCTAAAAGTATGTTTTGACCAAATATCTACTTATTGAAGTGAAAATGTTGACCTTTGACAAATTCATGTGAAATATTATAGTTTATTTCTAAATAGTCTCAATCTTGACTTTTTGCATGTGATCCACCTCTCTCATGCTTGTGTACCGCTTGGTTGAATTGTGATTCAAACAAGTTGCAAATGCTTAGGGTATGTAGAAACTCAGCATAAAAATGTGATTTTAATATTGCTCATTCTAGTGGTGTGTCATTATTTGATGAAATTGTTGGAGTAGATTTCATGCAAGAGATCTCATATTGAAATCCATACTATATCTTTGACACACTTTTCTTCTATCATCTTCTCACCTCTCCGCCTCATGAAAGGATGCCAAAGAGCACATATTCAGCCTTGGCCACCTCAAGAAGTTTTGGGTGGCCATATCTATATCCCCCCACTTCATTCTCACCATCATGTTGTCTATCTACATCAAGGGCAAAGTAAAATAAAAAAAAAAAATACAAAAATAAAATAAAAGACTCTCCTATGAATTATCACCGAAATAAAGAAACCCTAGATGTAAACCCTAGGACGTTTGTGACCTTTGCTACTATCAAGAGATAGTTTCCTCCCATCCTGGGAGAGGACCCTTTTGTAGGGTATGAATCAGTTTTTGTTGGGTTTGAGGAAACCCTAAGAGGTCTCATAGAATCTTGAGAAGCTAAGTAGAGAGTACATAGTATAAGAGTGAACTTGTAGACCGATAGATGATCATCTCTGAGTGCTTGTGGATGTGTTACCATGGAGGTAACCGGTTTGGGGCCTAACCGAGGTAGATAGGTCGCCATGACTCCTATGAAAGGACGTAAGTCAGACCACAAATGCCGAGAGAGATGATGGAGACTTGGGTAAGGTTTCAAGTTGGATACGTACTATGTTAGAATTCAGAGTCTATCCAAGGGTCATGTAGGGATAAGACTGATGGGAGTAGGAGTTGCCTAATTCCCTAGTTGCACATGACCATAGGGTCAGGAGGTAACAACTATCTTTGTCTAAGGGCCATGGGTTAGGACATTGATCACCTTCATGAACTCATGGGACCCAAGGGGCAAATGAGGAGGGCACTCTCTGATGCATAAGGGAAGAGGGATGACCCCAAAAGTGTCGACACCCTATAGACCTACAGGAGATGACCAAGGATGGAGTGATGACCCAAGAGGGTTCGAGACCAGTTTTCCATGAAAGTAACCTTGATATTGAGATGTTCATGATGTGGAGACATGTGTTGCACGTTTCAAATTAGACTGTAGGTGTACTGGCAATGTGGGATGTACCATCTCTACTCTTGGAATGGGAAGAACTCTATATTTGGCCTGCCGCCAAATGCTTATTTCTTCTTGTTATGGGAGTGAGAGATAGAACAATATGCATGCCATAGACCAAGGATAAAGATAATGTGAGCGGAAATGTTGCTATGATGCATGAGGATGGAAATAATAACGTACCCTTGTGGAGTGTAAAATGTGTGGATGTTGTTCAAACACCAAGAGTACTAAGGTAGTAATCTTAGGAGGATGTTTTTATCTTGAGCTATGTGGAACTTATGAACGATACAAGGTAGAGTTCGATAACCAAGAGAATGAGCTCTGAGTTCCCTTGATAAAGATAGACTTAGAGTCCGAGATGAGATGATGAGTGGAATACATGGAGGTGTATGTCTTCAACATTACCTTACACATAAGGATGTGAGGTGGTAATGGATGCTCTGGTTGAGATGCAGCTGCCTAGTTTAGCTAGAGGCTAGAAGAGGTTGTTCGGTTAGCTCTCAGTTTGAATAAGGAGATATATTTGGCTAACACTCAGATGTAAAAAGATCTGTTGATCAAGTTAGTGGTTGTTTGGTTATCCAACCTAGGCCTTGATGCGATAAAAGGATGGCTGTAGAACCTCAGATGCACTTCTCTAGAAATGAAGGTGATGAAACCCCGACTAGAGTGATTTAGGGTTCCTGAGGAATCAATCTTGAGGAATCATAACATACAAGAGATCATGATTTTAAATCACCATACACCATAATACTACTAAGATAGTAGGTGATAGTAATACCTTAGATGTCAGGTTGTAATTGCATGTGGCATATCGCCATGCATGCCAGGATGTGAAGGACGAACACCAGTAACCCAATAAGTTGATATAAAGGATAAAAGTCCCTGAGAGGGAATGAGAGTTCATCACTATGGATGTCATGGTAAGTCTCCCATGGACCGAAGAAGGTCAAGATCAATATGGGTTATGGTAGATCACCTTACCTAGATGACATGATCTACGATAAAGAGAGAGAGAGTGATATCAAGAGACAAATCCAGTTGAACTACATGTAAAAGAGTGAGAGATGGTTCAACTGCACCATGATGCGAGTTCAAAGGTTCTTGAATATGACCTAAAGATTCACTTCCATAAGGTGGAAGTAGATACATGAAGAACTTGATGTGAGTACAACTTATCACCCCTAAATAATGGTTAGTATGATCCAGACAAGAGGGTCTGATGAGAGCATGTGTGCTCATTCAGGGTGATACATGGGGGCAGTTCTTGCCCTATGAGAGATGTGATGATAACCACCATAGCCAGTATCGGGATGTAAAGAAGCTCCATAAGGGAGGTTGTGTCGGTCACCACTTCATTAAGATAAAGTGGTGAAGGGACCTCACGAAGGTCAGAAAAGGACCACAGTGTGTGCAGATGAAGTCACTTTGATCATGCGATGGATGGGGAAGCCCAGGGGTGACATGAGTCATGAGATGATGCAAAGCAGACTGACATACAGTTCACTGTGGGAGAATATGCGATGCGAAAATCCAACCCCTCTAAGCTACAATTGAGAAAGGTGAGTCCCCGATAGATGGGTCCTTTTGAGATGGATTGGTGGATATGGTTATGTTTGGTCTTACCCCTCAGGATAACGTGATGTGTTCAACGAGTCTGATCTAGAGCACTATGTGAGGTACCCAAGCCATGTGCCGAGCCATGAACCCAGCTAGCTTTGAGAGAAGCTAAAATGTCCTGAGTCGCCTATGAGGGTACACAGTACCAAGGTGAGAAAGAACTCAGATGCAAGAATATGAGATGATGAAGATTCTTGGGAGGCACCATGGAGAGGGTAAAACCACATGGGAGCCATGATGGACTTGAGGAAGTCTTATCCTATTTGTTTATATGTTTGAGGGAATTTTGAGGGCAAAATTCCTATAAGAGGGGAAGGATGTTACAACCTCAATTTTTGCATATGTTTTCATAATTGAATTGTAAAGATTTTGTGAATATGGACTTAATTGAAGAGGTTGCATGCTTTGCTTCAAAAGATGGATTTCTTTGCAAATATCCCTTTTGATAGGAATTTTGTAATTTCTATTATTAGATTAATCCAATAATGGATATAAAAGAGAAGAAAAGAAGAAAATTCCAAATAAAAGGAAAAGATACAAGATAATGGATATTAAGCAAAGTAATTATACATAGAAATCTCTAGAAAGTGGAATTAATGGCCACAATTAAATAAATTTCGTTTCTATGTGATTTCTAATAAAAGAAATATGACAAGAGGAAAAAGGAAATGAAAGATAAAAAGAAATCCTTGAAAAGAAATATCTTAATAAAGAAATAAGTGAGATAATGAAAAATGAATAATGTAGATGCATCTAGAAGGATGATAAGTATCCTTAAAAATGGAATTTCGAAATCTTAGGATTTCTTGGGGTTCAAGGAGCCCAACATATGAGAAGAAAGAGAAAATGCAAATAATACAAAATAAGAGGATAATGTGATACATAATTAATGAATTTTTGGTATTATTAAAAATAGGTACTTTATTTTATGAGGAAGTATAATTTTGTGGCTAATGGATTAAAAATGAAGAATAAAGAGAATAAGAGAGATGATTTTCAAATTCCTAAATATCCAATGAATATGTTTTTTTAAGAAAATAATGAAGAGAGAGAAGATTTCTTCTTAATGAAGGAATATGGTTTCCTATAGGGAGAGGGGCTTATTACCTCGTGGATAGGCATCCTAGGGCATTTCTATCCTCCCCTATATAAGGGTTGGAGCCTTAGCCCGAGCCCAAGATAATCCCATGCATCTCCCTCTATTCTCCTTCTTCTTTTTTGTGCAAACCCTAGTCATGGGAAGGTAGAGCAACCCTAAAGCACACGAGGGGCCATAGAGGGGTTGCGATGGAAGCACAATGCCCCACGTTGCTGAAGGAAAGCTTAGCCCTTGTTATCAAGCCCTAGCCTAGGTGCAACAACGGCCGCACGACTTTAAAAGCAACCGCATGTTGTAGGCTTGAGGTTCTTGAAACCGGTTGTCCTAGCCGTGATTAGGTGGTGCCCCATGTGCCCAAGGGTGTGGTGGACCTAGGGTGGTGGTTGGCGGTAAGTTTTGTGGCCTAGGGAGGAGAGGCCAACCCCGCGAGGGGCTGCAATCGGCGTCCATTGCGGTTGTCTGGAGGTTGAAGATGACCTAGGACAGTTGGACAGTTCTGCCCCTCCGTGTATTAAAGAACCGGTGACTTAAGTGAGGGCAAGATGGTCATTTCGTTATGTTTTCCATCGGCCATGGCTACGTTGCATGAGTGGGATGACGTGGCTGCCTCCCATTGGTCCAAGTAAGTATTTCTTACAAATATCATATCTAAATATTGGTAGATCGAATGGTACATATAATATATGTATTTTGCTCAGAAAAATGTGAGGAATCCAATTAAAATATAGTTAGAAGCTAATTACTCTTGCAATTCGAAAAGTAGTGGAAGTTATCAACTTTAGTGCATTAGTGATTAAGAAACCCTAATTTAAGATGATTAATGTATTGAGAAGGGTTATATGGATGATTAAAGTTGATATTAACCTATTGATTATAAAAAGACGCATTAAGATAAAAAAGGATGAACTTTACACATAATTGGAATAATTTAGGGTTCTGTTTACATAAATAAGCTTTAATGGGCCTTGAAACCCTAATGTTAGTAATTATGATTCTTAATGGCTTTAATTGTTCAAATTCATGTATAAAGTTGATATTTGATTGTTCTAAGCTACTTTGAGTATAAAACTTTGTAATTGCGGATAAATATCCTTAATTTGGTAATTAGGGTTTTCTAATGGATTAATGTAGAATTAGTGATAAAGAGAGTTCATATGTGAATTAGACCATAATGAATTATGAGTTGTTAATCCGGAAGAAACCAAAGATGATAATTAGCCTTAATGATCTGGATATGACTTAAAAAGATAAAGATAGTAGTTTTGGTGTAAAAGAGGCATAATAGCCTTAATTGACATTCAATTGTGCCTATGATGTTGGAATTAGGGTTTGTGAACTAAAAGAGTATTAAACATGATAAAGGTATTATGGAGGCTAAAACCCTAATAAAACCCTAAAGTGGGCCTAGAAAGCCGAAGGTGGGATACAAGTCTATCTTGATAATGTTTTGGATAAACTATAACATTTGGATGTTATGCATAAATTTTAGGATATTGTTGAGTCCTTGTTTGATTGTTCTTTATCATTATTGCTTGGACATCAAGTTGCTTTGGATCAGGTATGTGGTTAATTATGGTTAATCACATTAGTTTCCTAAAAGTTTTCCAGATGATTAATCACATGGAATGCAACCTATCAGTTTGGATGTTCATACCTACAAATCATAAAGTCACTATGATTATCACAATTATGATATAAGTGTGTATTGTTTCACCTACATGCCACCCTGATGATTGATGCCAAAAGATCATGACCAGGAGGGAAGACGCATGGGCACCATGAGTGGTGACCCCAGACACCAAGCTCGAGATGGAGAAGGTGATCTTTATTGCATGACTAATGGGCACCATGAGAGGTGACCCCAGGCACCAAGCTCAGGATGGAGAAGGTGGCCTTAAGTAAATGGCAAAAGAGAAACCCTAAGGAGGGTATTCCAGAGTTGGGGCAAAAGTGGTGGAGAATGTCACATTGAAAGTGTAAATTGACTTGTTAACTAACTTGATTGTGATATTTAGATTGTTAGCCATATTTGTGAAATTTTGTTTGTCCCCACATACCGGCATATTTATTTATGTTGGATGACGTTTTGTTTGTCATTGTTTTAGGTACTATGTTAAAAAGGACAAATGGTAAAGTGACATATTGTGAAAATAAGAGTTAAAGTGCAAGGAGGATTACTTAGAATAGACTCCAGTTATGGATAGAAGTAGATATCCAAGTTTATGAAAAATGTATGCAAAGTTTTATTTTATTCCATCTTTCAGCATAGTCTTGATAGAATTTTATAATTATTATTGATTATTTGTTGAACCATTGATCCTAAAAATTGGGATAACGACTCTGACCTTTTGGTCTCCCTTAATTGGGGGTTACCCGGAGGCGGGGTCGTTACAATGCCCTTCAACTGTTCTTATATAGTGTACATGTCGTAGGCATGTAGGGAAATATGCAATCAGATATGGTAGTCGAAATAAAAATTTTATAGACATATTCCCATTAAATAGCATATCACATCAAAAAAATTTGGAAGGAGGCTTGCAAGGCATATTCCTTGTCTGGATCAAGTCCATTGACCATCCTTCCTACAACATGCTTCTTTCTCAAGTTGCATCTGGACAACTGCCGGCGACACCCTTTTGATGGATCACCACAGATGGTGGTTGACGAAGTCCTCCTTAGAAAGTCGCAAAGGCCTCCTCACCTCTACGTAGTCCACGCAGCCCACTGGGAACTCCTATCTTTCTTTTGGAGAAAACAAGAAGGAGTTGCCCTTTCTAGTCAATGTGCTAGCGTTGATTTGATTTCCCTTGTTGTA